>OX422212.1:534216507-536616507 GCA_949130495.1 Sambucus nigra
TGCCACTGACCACGCTTCTCTCTCAGGTCTGTCTGTCCCCATCGATTTCGTTTTTTTTAATTCATATATGTTTGTTTATTCTCTTAGGATTTATTGATTTTGATTTTAGTTTATTCATATTTGTTTGGGTGCTGATTTTGTTGCTGGTTTAGGGCTGTTTTGGTGCTTGTTGGTTCGGGGATATTTTAGTGCTAATTTTCTTGCTCAGGTATTTTGAAAACTATATGATTCATTAATGTTCGAATTGACAAACTAAATCAGACAGACCCTATAAAAAATCGAACTAAATAGTGTCGGTTAACCGCCATTCTTAATCCGTTTTTAGAGGATCTAAAAAACCTCAAAATCGAACCGGACCTGAACTGACCTGACCTAGACCGGAAACACCCCTAGGGTCTGATACCTTGAGGTTGGAGCTGCAACATCGATAGTACCCAAATGCATTACCCATTTGAGTTGGTAACAAATTGGTTGCATTATTACCTTGTGGCTACTGCCACATTAATCATCAAAGTTTAGTTTTATTTTTGGTCCAAATTAGGGTTTGCGAGGTCTTTTCTTCATATTCCTATTTTTCCTCATAATGTTATGAGTGATGTTACCAGAGCTGACCTAAAGTACTTATTTTGTATGTGTTAGTTCCTTACGATCGAGCTACTTATTTTTTTTTTTACTTTCATGCTTCGAAAACTCTCCAAGTACTTCTGACACACTTGTCGTTTCGATCCCCATATCTGTGGGATTTATATATTGGTTCTCAAGTTAGCATTGTGGCGACCTCTACATCTGTGGCGCCTTTAGCTAGTATTCGTGAGGAGGAACCTCTGGTAAGATTGTCATACTGGATTCTTTCTATGTTGCATGTTTTATGTAATTATTTTGCCAACCCTTACCCATTTCCTTGCTTCTCAGGTTAGTGCTGCAACTGTTATTGTTTCTACAGAACACTTATTTAGCTTCTCCGGATAAACTATTCCGGTAAGTGTTTAACTTTTTATACTTTGCGACTTTCTTTTTCTGTGCAAAAAAATTGCTAATACTCACCCGTTTCTTTGTTTTCAGGTTAGCATAGCTAGTGCTCCGATAACTGTGGAGCACTTTCACAAGGCAACTGTCAGTCATGTATTATACTGCCATACCCTTTTCTCCTTTTTGCCTTTCTTTTCTTCTTTCTTTTTATTGTGCAAGTATTTGCTAATGTCTACCTGTTTCTTTGCTTTCAGGTTAATATAACTAGTGCTCCGATAGCTGTGGAGCATCTGCAGGTGGAAACTGTGAGTCATGTATTATACCATCATACCTTTTTCTCCTTTCTTCCTCCATTATCTTCTTACTTTTACTGTGCAAGTATGCTCACCTTCACTTCCCTATTTCATCATTTTCAGGTTAGCAAGGCGGACATTCCTGATTCCTCTGAACGAGCGGAGAGTGCTATACTGCGCACTCCTCAGGTATTTAATTGTTATACCCGATTGACTCTTAGATGTGAGTTTCATGTTCTTTTCATTTATATCCTTTATGAAAAGCAACATGCTAATATTTTTTTTCCATTTTTTTTACGTTACTAGTCTCGCACTCTACACCCCATGAGTCTTTCTCGTCTGGGTAGAAGAATACTCACCCCTTTGAGATTTGGGGTAAGATTTCTATCATAGTCCCTTAAGGAATCTAATTATAGTATTCCTTCGTTTTCTTTGTTACCTTGACTTAGCCTATCTATGCTATTTATTTATTTTTCTCCCAGAATCCTGCTAGCGAGCCTGCTAGGGTAGCTGAGGGGGGAGGCCAGAGCTCTGAGTCCACTTACTAATCTATGGGTGCTGAATCTGGAGAGGACTCCTCTTTCCCTCCTTCGGAGGTAGAGTCTCATCATACTGGAGAGGGTGCTGAGGTGGAGGCTCCTGCGGTATTCATGAGCAGATTGTCGCGTGAGGAGTGACCCAAGTGTTTTAGGACTTATGAGCGAGAGACTCTAGACTTGATGTAATTGCCCCACTTTTATATATTCATATATAGTTTTAAATGTGGTATTATTTCATATGTGATATGTATAATGTTAATTTATTATTTTTAGTCTAATCGTCCCTTCATAAATCATGAGATATCAAATTAGTTACAAACGTAAAATTTATAAGTTTTCGGTAGGAATGTTCATATTAGAGATTAGTTTTGACCATTATAATATATCAATTGACTTGAGGTAAAAACAAAAAAGTTGTAGATATATGAATTAGGTTTGTAATACAATAAACGGTGTGTTAAACGGAGGTCCGAGCAAGAAGTTATACCGAAATTACGAAATAAGGGCAAATTTTTCCATTCTTTAAGTCGTATTTTGTCTTATTACCACACCATGTGTTATATTTTGATTGGTTGAAAGGGGAGGCTAGTTAGGCCGATTTAAACACCTTGAAATCACCTTTTTCTTCAGCAAAATGGATCAAATCAAAGTCTAATAGCATATCTTAAGTTAAATGATAAGTTTCGGGGTGGAAAATGTAATTTTATGAAACTTTAGGGAATTGACTTAAAATAAAGAAAGTTTCAAGGACTAAATTGAAAATATATAAAGGACCATTTTGAAAATATAATATTTTCAAGGAACTCTAATAAATATTGAAAATATATGGTGTAAAATTACTAAAATACCCTTTATGTGTAAAATGACCCTTATACCCTTAATAACTTTAACCCTCGTGTTTGACACGTCGTGCTTGGTTTTAACACCTCCACTGCACATGTGTTGCCTTTATAGGAAAAGATAAAACACATGTCAATTCTTTAGAAAAAGTTAAAACACGTGTCGCCGTTTGGTGAACTAAGACTGCAAGGCTGCTCCGTTGCGCGACATGTGAATGCTGACTCACCAAAATGAAAGCCTTATCAACCAGACACGTATCAGCACCCTAAATACCTTTGAAAAACTATAAATAAAACCTTGGATCAGCCATTACACGAAATTATACCAAAATCTTACAAATAAATAGTGAGAAAAAGTGATGGGGAAAGTTTAAGAAGAAGTTTCCTCTCAAGATTAACGAGCGATCCAAGACTCTGTATCTATAACTTCGGACTTCTGTTCTAGGTGAGTACTCTGACATTCCTTGTGCGTTTTAGTTATATGAGATATTATGCAAACTATATATATTTTGTGAACTGCTTTTATTCTCAAAATTCATCTGATACCGATGATTGATTCCTTGTGATATGTTTATATTTGTCCATATAGACATACCTATTAAAAAGAGTTTTGAAAATGATATTGAATATTGAAAATAAGATTCGGCCTAAGGGACCTCTCTTAATGACTGACCTTCCCAGTTGGGTTATCGCTGGTGTGCCCTAAATAAGGCGTTGTGACGAATAAGTTCGATTGACCCTCAACTACCGGGGAATAATACGGTAGAAGAACACGGTTTTAGAGTGTACTTGGCCACTAAAATGATATGATTGAAAGAAAAAAAAGATATTGCAATTGATTTGTCATATCTGTTCTATTCTGTGCTATTCACTTCTATATACTGTCATCTCAAATTTTATATAGCAAATTCCTATTCATATATGTATATGTCTACTCTTTGGATTTGAATAGGTATCAATTTTCTGAACAAAACCTTGGAATGTCTAGAGATTGAAGCTCACTCGGCTTTTAGCTGATGTTGTATAACTAACCATTTTTCAGGAAATAAGTAGGATTGGAGGGAACATAAAAGGACTATATGGAAGATTAAGCTTTTAGAGATCTTTTTGTTATTTTAAGTAAAAAGTTTGTTATATCATATAGAGCATGTTTGGCTCTCTTGTAATAAGTTTTAAATTTTTTCATAAGTTATAACTCGTAGTTACTTATAATATAATGAAGTTTTCTTTTAGAAAGCTCTGATGACGTAATTCCTTTAATTTCAGTATTTTACGATTCATAACCATATAATTGTATTTTCGTTGCATTTAATTAAGGAAACAATTTAAGTCAGAATATTTGTTGCCTTGATGGCATGTCAAGACACTCCTTCCCCACCACTATTTTTGGATGGGGTCGTGACAAAGGTGGTATCAGAGCATAGGTTATGAAAATGTAGACTACTGAACAAAAGTTTCGAACGCTATAGATTTTAAGTTTCCATACATAAGATATAGGATTAAATATCTGACTTATGTGATAATCCACCACATGTCTTAAAGTCTACAGATAATTTTTTTTATATATAATTATTCTTCTAAATTGAAATCTTGAGATAGTACAATACGTCTTATGTTTGTCCATGACTGTAGAAAATGACCAAGACGAGATCAACTGCGGGAACTAGTGGTTCAAGTATTGAAGGATCGGAAGGTGCATACAAGGCAGTTGAAAGTATAGCAAGGATTGTGGAGCATCAGGTGAATAATGGAGCTCCAAGGAATCTTGAATTAAGTAGCTGTACTATTGAATAATTCAAGAAGTTGAATCCGCCATCTTTTAATGGTACTCCTAACCCCACTGAAGCAGAAAGTTGGGTGATGCAAATGGAAAAGATGTTTGATGTTCTTAAGTGTACAGATGAACAAAGGGTTTCATTTGGAACGTTCATGTTAGAAGGTGAAGCCAGACATTGGTGGAGAATGACTAAGAGAATACATGGGTAAAGGAATAATCCCATAGGTTGGAATTACTTCTTGTTGATCTTCTACGAGAAACACTTTCCCGAAATAGTGCAAGACCAAAAAGCAGCTGACTCTATGAGTCTGGTTCAAGGAAATATGACGGTTAGTCAATATGAAGCAGAGCTTACTGAGTTATCCCGTTTTGCACCTCATGTTGTGATAACCGATGTTTTAAAAGCTAAGAACTTTGAACATGGGTTGAGGTCGAATATTCGTAGTCAAATTTCCATCTTGAAGTTGACATCATATAATGACGTGGTGATTAGGGCAAAGTTAGCTGAGAAGGGTAGTGAAGAATATAATCAGGTTAGAGAGGGAAAGATGAAGTTTGGAGAACAAAGAGTAAGGAATCCCAATAACAAACCCTTTAGGAATATACCAAATAGAGAGAGACCTTTTGTAAATAAATCCTTTAATGTTGATAGATGCCAACTGTGTGGTAATATTCATAGAGGGCAACTATGTTACCTGAAGACAGGAAGTTGCTTTGGGTGTGTCCTTAAGGGACATAAAATGAGAGATTGCCCAAATAAAGGAAAAGCGCCGACAAAGACTTTTAATAACAACAAGGATCATGGTAGATAAGGTAGAGTTTTTAATCTTTCTGATGCAAAGGCTTCTAATGCAGTAGTGCCAGGTACACTTTCTATATGTGAACAACCTTTTCAAGTTTTAATTGATCTTGGTTCTACCCATTCATTTGTGTTTGTACATTTTATTAATCGCTTTCCTAATATTCCTGAACCCTTGAATCATAACATACACGTTTCTACTCCTTCGGGTGAGTTATTGAAGAGAACATTAGTATATAAGTCTTACCCTATAGATGCTAGTAGTCATAAACTATTCGTTGATTTGATAGATTTAGACATAAGAGAATTTGAAGTCATTTTGGGGATGGATTGGTTAGCATCATATCATGCTAAGGTAGATTGTTTTGAGAAGAGAGTTACCTTCCAAATTCCTAACTATCCAGAATTTAGTTTTGAAGGAACTGGAATCCTATCTCCCATACATATTATCTCTGCAATGCAAGCTTGTAATTTTTTTAAGAAGGGATGTCAAGGATTCCTTACAAGTGTTATTGATTTGCAAACAAAAGATCCTAGGTTAGAAGATATTCTTATAACTAAACATTTTCCAGATGTTTTTCCAGATGATTTACCCAGTCTTCCTCCTAGTAGAGAAATAAAGTTTACGATTAACCTTATTCCTGGAACCATACTAATCTCAAAACCACCTTATCGCATGGCACCTTTAGAACTAAGGGAGTAAAAAGTTCAATTACAAGATCTGTTAGACAAGGGGTTTTATTAGACCAAGTGTATCCCCTTGGGGTGCTCCAGTGTTATTTGTTAAAAATAAGGATGGGACGATGGGGTTTTGTATAGATTATCATGAACTATATAAGGTGACCATTAAGAATAAATGCCCCTTACCTCGTATAGATGATTTGTTTGACCAACTTCAAGGTGCGCAAGTATTTTCTAAGATTGACCTTAAATCAGGCTATCACTAATTGAAGGTTAAGGAAGATGATATTTTAAAATCAGCTTTTTGTACTAGATATGGTCACTATGAATTTCTTGTGATGCCATTTGGACTAACTAATGCACCAGCCGCTTTTATGGATATGATGAATAGAGTGTTTAGGAAATATTTGGATCAATGTGTGGTTATTTTCATTGATGACATCCTTATTTATTCTAAAAGTATTGAATAACATGAAAAGCATTTAGAGACGGTGTTACAAATCCTTAGGTGAGAGAAATTATATGTGAAATTAAAGAAGTGTGAGTTTTGGTTGCCTAGCGTCTCTTTTTTAGGACATGTCATTTCCAAGGAGGGAGTGTCGGTTGACCCTCAAAAGATCAAAGCTATACTAGATTGGCCTAGACCAACTAATGTGACGGAGATTCATAGTTTTCTTGGATTAGCAGGTTATTATCGTAGATTCGTTGAAGGATTTTCCAGTATTTCCAAAACTCTATATAGGTTAACACAAAAGAAGGTGAAATATGAATGGTCTGAGGAAGTTGAGAATAGTTTTCGAGAAATTAAGAATCGATTAGTAAGTGCCCTAATTTTGACTATTCCTTTCGGGACATGGGGATTTGTGATTTATAGTGATGCTTCTAAAAATGGTTTGGGATGTGTTCTAATGCAAAATGGAAAAGTAGTGGCTTATGCCTCGGGATAGTTACAAACCCATGAGCAGTATTATCCAACCCATGACCTAGAATTAGCAGCTGTAATTTTTGCTCTTAAGATTTGGAGACACTATTTGTATGGTGAGACTTGTGAGATTTATACCGATCATAAGAGTTTGAAGTATATATTTACTCAGAAAGAATTAAACATGAGACAAAGGAGGTGGTTATAATTGATGAAGGATTATGATGTAAATATTCACTAACACCCAGGGAAAGCTAATGTAGTAGCTGACGCTTTAAGTAGGAAGTCTACAACAAACTTAGCATATCTCATTACAGACCAGGAACCTTTGTTAAGGGATTTGAGAAGTATGGAAATAGATGTACGTATTTATAGCAAAGGAGGAATAATTGTAAACTTACAAGTACAACCCATGTTGATGGAAATAATTAAAATTGCATAAGTAAATGGCCCACAACTGAAGAAGATTAGAGAAGAAGTCATCGAGGGTAAGAGAATTGAATTTATGATACAAGATGATATATTAAGGTTTGGAAATAGGGCGTGTGTGCCATGTGATGCCTAATTAAAGAGGCAAATTTTGGAGGAAAGTCATTACTCAAGATTCACATTTCATCCTGGATGTACAAAAATGTATAGGGATCTTCGAGAAGTATTTTGGTGGAATATCATGAAGAGGGAGATAGAAGAATTTATATCTCAGTGCTTGGTTTGTCAACCAGTAATGGTAGAACATCAAAAACCATCAGGATTACTGCAACCCTACCTATCCTTGAGTGGAAATGGGAACATATTACTATGGATTTTGTAATAGGTTTACCAAGGAGTTCAAATGGTAATGATTCTATTTCGGTAATTATTGATAGGTTAATTAAATCTACTCATTTTCTTGCCATTAAGATTACCCATTCTTTAGAAAAGTTAGCGAAGTTGAACGTGCGGGAAATTATTAGGCTTCATGGAACCCCAGTTTCAATTGTTTCTGATCGTGACCCTAAATTTGCGTCTCTCTTCTGGAAAAGCCTACAAACAGCCATGGGAATAAAATTGAATTTCAGCACTGCTTTTCATCCTCAAACGGGTGGACAATCTGAGAGAACCATTCAAACCTTAGAGGATATGCTTAGGGCATGCGTACTTGATTTGAAAGGGAATTGGGATGATCATTTACCGTTAATGGAATTTGCATATAATAATAGTTATGAAACAAGTATTCAAATGGCTCCGTATGAGGCACTTTATGGTTGAAGGTGTCGTTCCCCTTCATGTTGGGTAGAAGTTGGAGAAAGAAAATAGTTGGGACCAGAATTGATCCAGATCACAACAGAGAAGGTGAAGTTGATACAAGAACGACTTCGAATCGCTCAAAGCCGTCAAAAGAGTTATGTCGATAATCGCCACCAACAATTGAAATTCCAAAGAGCAGGTTATTTGTTCTTGCGAGTATCACCAGCAAAGGTAGTAATTCGATTTGGGAAGAAAGAGAAATTGAGTCCAAGATACATAGAACCTTTTGAAATCCTTGAAAGGATAGGAGCTGTTGCATATAAGATAGCCTTACCCCCTAAACTTGCTAGTGTGCATAAAGTCTTTCACATGTCAATGTTGAAGAAATACGTCCCAGATCTAATACATATCCTAATTCACGAACCTCTTCAAGTTAGAGAATATTTGTCATACATTGAGCATCCGATAGAAATTTTGGACCATAAAGATAAAATATTACGAACCAAGGTAATTCCATCGGTTAAAGTGTTATGGCATAATCATTCCATTGAAGAAGCAACATGGGAGCGGGAAGATCAAATAAAGGAGAAATATCCATATTTGTTTGGACATTAATGTAAGTAAAGTTTGGGGACCAAACTTTTTATATGGAGGGTTGGATGTAATGGCCCCATTTTTATATATTCATATATAGTTTTAAATGTTGTATTATTTCATAGATGATATGGATAATGTTAATTTATTATCTTTAGTCTAATCCTCCCTTCATAAATCATGAGATATCAAATTAGTTACAAACGTAAAATTTTAAAGTTTTCGGTAGGAATGTTCATATTGAAGACTAGTTTTGACCATTATAATATAGCAATTGACTTGAGGTAAAAACTAAAAAGTTGTATATATATGATTTAGGTTTGTAACACAATAAACAATGTGTTAAACGGAGGTCCGAGCAAGAAGTTATATCGAAATTACGAAATAAGGGAAAATTTGTCCATCCTTTAAGTCGTATTTTGTCTTATTACCACACCATGTGTTATATTTTGATTGGTTGGAAGGGGAGGCTAGTTAGGCCGACTTAAACACCTTGAAATTACCTTTTTTTCAGCAAAATGGATCAAATCAAAGTCTAATAGCATATCCTAAGTTAAATGATAAGTTTCGGGGTAGAAAATATAATTTTATGAAACTTTAGGGAATTGACTTTAAATAAATAAATTTTCAAAGACTAAAATGAAAATATATAAAGGAGCATTTTGCAAATACAATATTTTCAAGGACCTCTAATAAATATTGAAAATATATGGTGTAAAATTACTAAAATACCCTTCATGTGTAAAATGACCCTTATACCCTTAATAACTTTAACCCTCGTGTTTGACACGTCGTGCTTGGTTTTAACACCTCCACCGCACACGTGTTGCCTTTATAGGGAAAGATAAAACACATGTCAATTCTTTAGAAAAAGTTAAAACACGTGTCGCCGTTTGGTGAACTAAGTCTGCAAGGCTGCTCCGTTGCGCGACATGTGAACGTTGACTCCTCAAAATGAAAGACTTATCACCCAGACATGTGTTAGTAGCCTAAATACCTTTGAAAACCTATAAATAAAACCCTCGGATCATCCATTACATGACATTATACCAAAAGCTTACAAATAAATAGTGAGAAAAAGTGATGGGGAAAGTTTAAGAAGAAGTTTCGTCTCAAGATTAACGAGCAATCCAAGACTCTGTATCTATAACTTCAGATTTCTGTTCTAGGTAAGTACCCTGACATTCCTTGGGCGTTTTAGTTATATCATATTATGAAAACTATATATATTTTTTAACTGCTTATATTCTCAAAATTCATCTGATACCGATGATTGATTCCTTGTGATATGTTTATATTTATCCATATAGTCATACCGATTAAAAAGAGTTTTGAAAATGATATTAAATTTTGAAAATAAGATTCGGCCTAAGGGACCTCTCTTACTGGCTGACCTTCCCAGCTGGGTTATCGCTGGTGTGCCCTAAATAAGGCGTTGTGATGAACAAGTTCGATTGACCCTCAACTACCGAGGAATAATACAATAGAAGAATACGGTATTAGAGTGTACTTGGCCATTAAAATGATATGATTGAAAGAAAAAAAAGATATTGCAATTCTTTTATCGTATCTGTTCTATTCTGTGCTATTCATTTCTATATACTGTCATCTTAAATTTTATACAGCAAATTCTTATCTATATATGCATATGTCTACTCTTTGGATTTGAATAGGTATTAATTTTCTGAACGAAAGCTTGGAATGTTCGGAGATTGAACCTCACTCGACTTTTAGCTGATGTTGTATAACTAACCATTTTTTAGGAAATAAGTAGGCTTGGAGGGAACATAAAAGGACTATATGGAAGATTCATCTTTTAGAGCTCTTTTTGTTATTTTAAGTAAAAAGTTTGTTATATTATATAGAACATGTTTGGCTCTATTGTAATAAGTTTTAAATTTTGTCTTAAGTTGTAACTCGTTGTTACTTGTAATATAATGAAGTTTCCTTTTAGAAAGCTCTGATGAAGTAATTCCTTTAATTTCAGTATTTTACGATTCATAATCATGTAATTGTATTTTCGTTGCATTTAATTAAGGAAACAATTTAAGTCAGAATATTTGTTGCCTTGATGGCATGTCAAGACACTCGTTCCCCACCACTATTTTGGGACGGGGTCGTGATACTTGATTTTGGAGCATCACCCGGAGACATTCATTTCTCAGAGTGTGCTTCACATTGAAAGTCTTACAGTGTTCAACCTGAAGGCCCTTGCCAGCTACGTCTTCGACTTCTTAGCTACCCACCCGTGTGAGCTGACTAGTGCCTCTACTTTACTATTCTTGGATTCTCTTCAGGATTTGCAAAAGTTATATCACTTTCGATTACACTGACTTGATACTGTAGTTCCCCGCTTCTTGAGTGTTCCATTTAGGAAGATGGTAAGGCTTTATAATTCTAGGCAGTCTAGCGCTGAGTAGCGGCAGGCTGAGGCTACTAACATTCGGAGTCAGATAGAGTTACTGCAGGATAAGTTGGCCAGGATTGAGGTAGGTGAGCAGGAGGATAAGATCAAACTAGCCAGACTAGAGGAGGAGTTCATGCAGAAGTTAGGCCTCTCATATGTTGGCACCCTTTCTCGAGATGATCTTTTTTTTGTTATTTAAATTGGATAGGCTGTCTCTCCTTTTTTTTCCTGCGTATAGATTTTGCCTTGTATTTTCTTTTCTCCTTCATATCTAAAGGAGTGATCACTTATTAATGAAAACACCTTTTTTCTTCCATTATGCTTCTTTTATTCTTTGCCTCTATTTGTACTATTGATATATGTTTACTATGACTTGCTCTCATTTTCTGCGAGCACTTGGTCCATTTGAACTACCCCGCTGGCAATTTTTGACACAATAACCCGTTTATGGTAATAACCCGAAGTGACCCAAATACGACACAATTAACTTGTATAGATTTAAGAGTTCTTAAAACTTATATTCAAATCAAAATCAACGCGACTCGAAAATTACACGACTAACCCGAATTGCCACCCTACCAGTATACTGTGGGGTACTTGCATCAATCTGAGCAAGTTATACTTTTTAGCACAGTCCCATGTGACCGTGGGGTATTTTGCTATGCACATTAATTTCTTAGGGAATAACTGTGAGAAGGGGTTAGATTTTTTCCTTCCCACAAACTTTGAATAAAATTTCACAAATGTCATAAGTAAAGAAAATGATTATTTCATTCAGATAAAAATTGCACCTAGTCTGCGGGGTCCTTGTTCCAAACTTTTCTTGGGAACCTTTTTGTCTTAGAAAAATAACAAGTTTTTTGGGGGTGGGGGGTGGTAGATACCCTTTTCCATATTTTCTGAAAACTTGTTAAGTGAAATTTTTCTCAAGAACAGAGGTTAGAACTTGTTCTCTAGGCTATAAATCTATTATGAAATAATAATAAAAAAATGTATATTATATATTTTTTTATTATTATTACTACTGGGAGGACAACCTCCTGTTGGTTTAGTGTAAAAGATTTATTTGATATGTCTGTAAGGACTTTGCTTAATATACTTTTCTCTTGTGATGAATGTACCCCCAAGTATAATGAGGAAGGTTCCTTTTGTCATGGACCCTCTTCTAGTCTAGTAGAGAGTGTTATTATGGTTACTTTTTAAGAAAGAGAAAACATTAATCTGGTGCACCCACCTCATAAAGTAAGCAAATAATAATGCAACAGTCATCAGGCAATGATCAAAATAACTGCTATCAATTTCTTTTATATTGTATGCTACTTACAAGACTTTGCTCTACCATCTTTATAAAAAAAAATTCTTTTCTTGTATTAGAGCAGGACACTTAAACTTTTCAGAAGAAATGAACCTTAGCAAAAGCTAGGCATAATACCTTTTTAGCCACTAACACTTAATGGATTGAAGCCAGTCACTTTCAACTTTCGATATCTAGCTGTAGCCTGAGTTTCCCACCTCTCTCACCATGAAGGGGCCTTCTCAGTTGGGTTTGCACTTTGATGATGACATATTGCGGAGATGATGAGTGGACGCGCGTCAGACTAAGTTTCCTAATTGAAACTCCTTAGGCTTGACTAAGTTCTCATAAACCCTATACAACTGCTATGCATAGACCTTAAAATTCTCCTTGGTCTTGTCTATGTGCTCGTCTAGTGCCTCCAACTTCACATGTTGAGGATCTGGTATGAGGCCATTACTTAGAGCAACCCTAGCCGAGGGCATTGCCAGTTCCACCGGTAGGACAACTTTGGTCCTGTACGCCAATGAGAACGGGGTAAACCCTATCGATATTCTTTTTGAAGTACGATAGGCCCATAGAACCATGGGTAGATTCTCATCCCATTCCCCTAACATGTCCTCAAGCATCTTCTTCAGTATGTTTATCGAAGTCTTATTTATGGCCTCTTCTTGGCCATTTCCTTTTGGATAGGAGATAGTTGATTTGTTGTGCACGATATTGTATTGTTAGTGAGGAGTCCCATCTCCTTGCATACAAATTGCTTCTTATTTTCTGTGAGGATCACCTTGGGTATACCAAACCTGAATATGATGTACTCTCTTATAAATTGGGTTACCACTTGAGCATTCACTCTCCTTAGTGGGATTGCTTATGCCCACTTGGTGTACAATTTTATAACAACGATGATGAAGGACTTGTTATGAGAGACAAGGCTGAACTTTCCCACCTGATCAAATGCCCACATGTGGAAGGGGTAGGGAGCTGATAAGCTTTGCAGACTTACGTAGGGGGCATGCACCATGTTGTCATGTACTTGGCATGCCCTTCATTTCTTCACATAACTAATGGAGTCAACTTTCATGGTTGGCTAGTAGTACCCCAACGTCATCAGTTGATCATATAACTTAGCAACTCCTATGTGGGAGGGCTCATGAGCTTCCTTCATCACCCTCTCTACATCCTCTTTAGCTATTCACTTTAACACCTTCGTATTATAACCTTTCTTATAGAGTTCCCCTTCAATAAATAAAAGCGTACTACTCTCTTCTGAGATAGATCTCATCTTCTCGCTCGACTAGAAACTCCCTGTCCTTCAAATATGCTATGTAATGTTGCCTTAAATCCTCAAATGTTTTTATGAATTTGGCTTCAGCTGGCTGGTCAAATTGGGTTTGGTACTTTAGACGACCCTGCTGCAAACGAGTAGCCTCTATGCTCATGGTGGGCTAGTAGTAACCCCACTACAACTGCTGATAAAGATGGATATCAATATCTCCGCAATGGTTCTCTTGCATTGCTGCCAACCTCTCTCTAGATTTTTATTCTCCTATGCATCTTGATAGAACCCCCTTGGTCTCTTAACATAAAGCGTTATTTATAGTAGTTGGTAGTTGGACAGTCCTAACATTTTTATCTTTCCTTCCCTGGTTTCTAACTATTTCACTACCGGGAACCTCTAATCTTCTGGTTCTTCACTTGAAAATAGAGACTTTACTTTGGTAGGCACCGTCGTTCGTCGTACTATTATGGTAGCTTTCGGTTCATCCTTTTCCAAATTTTGAGCTATTGTAGCCAGTGTATATGGGTGTCTATTCATTGTTTATGCATTTCTCTCAATGGTTATTTTTAAGAACTGGATCAATAGCCTCTGGATGATATATCTATATGGTTCTAGATTGGAATACTTGAGGGAAAACTCCCCATTAACCTATTTCACTACCAGGTTAAAGTCCCTTCATATACATAGATCTCAGATACCTTTTCACAGCGCCTCTAAAAATCCCAGAATAAGGGCATAATGCTTAGCCTCATTATTTGGAAACGTGAAATTTAACTTGAAGGAGAGAGTGACCTTACCTTTTCTATTTAAGAGGATATCACTTGCATCCCCTGTTACTTGTGCACAAGAACCATAAAATTCTATCTTTCACTCCTCCATCTCATCTGCTAAACATGCTTGGATATTTTCTCCAGGGATCTCTTCATTGGGAGGCTCAAAATTCTGTCTTGGGAAGTGGATAATAAATCTTACATGGCATGACTCTTGATAGATTTTAGCACCACGTACTTCAAATCATACTCTGAGAGAATTAAAAAACACCTTGCTGTTATCCCTACCAAGATTATTCGTGCGAAGAGATACTTAATAGGATCAAATTTGGTGATAATGTGAATTGTAAAGGCCAACAAGTAGTGTCTCAACTTGTGGGATATGGATACCAAGGCAAAATAATGCCTCTCAACATTAATACATCTAGATTCTGTGCTTGAAATCAGCCTTGACAATTAATACACCAACTTCTCGAGCCCTTCCTTCTCTTGAGGAAGCAATGATCTTATAGATCTCTTTGTTGAGGTGCGGTAGAGAAGCAACAATGATCTGAATTTTGACGGTACCATTGTGGACGGGGATGCTAATATTTCTTTAATTTTCTCAAAGGATTTCTTCTGCTCTTCTCCCCAGATCCACCTAGATTTTTCTTACATCGGGGGGAAAATGGATGGGTCACCATCGCCAACATTAGTATGAATCTTCTTAGGTAGAAAATGTCTCCTAAGAATATTTTGAGCTGTCGCCGACTCTTTGGCATCATCATCATCATCATCATCATCATAATGAACTTCCTCTTTTCCTCATCGACCTTCTCCCTCTATCAATTTACTACGAATCCCAAACATTTTCCTGCAGTGACTCCAATGGCACACTGCGAGGGATTCATTCTCATCTTGTACTTGCAGCATCTTTCAAACACCCTCCTTAAGTCCTGGATATGCTTTCTTTATTTTATGGATTTCACTACCAGGTCATCCACACGAAATTCTAATATGTTATGAAATAAGTTATGGAAGATGGCCATCATGGTTCGCTGGTATGTGTCCCCTGCATTTTTTAACCCGAATGGCATGATCGTGTAGTGAAAATTTCCCAACGTGCGAAAGGCAGTCTTCTTCGTGTCCTCTAGGTCCATCCTGATCTGGTTGTAACCGATATACCCGTTCATGAGACTGTACATCTCATGACCCGTAGTAGCATCTACTAGACTGTCTATACTTGGTAAGGGAAACTAATTGGGGCATTCTCGGTTCAAGTCACAAAAGTTAACGCAAATCCAAATTTGTCTTTTATCTTTGTTTTCCACTGGCATAATGCTAGAAATCCATATAGGATGTTGAATGGGTTTGATGAACCTTGCTGCTAACCCTGCTACCAATAATTTCTCCAAATCTGCTTTTATCTTAAGATCTAGCTCAACCTCGTATGTGCGAGTGTCCTGTCTAACTAGGAAAGCATTAGGAAGAACATTTAGTTTATGGGAGCTCACCTCTAGGTTTATTCCAAGCATTTCTATGTATTTTCAAGAAAACACATTAGTGAATTTCTTGAGCGACTTCTTCCTTCTGCTTTGAGTTCAATCCTTTGGACATTAAAATGGGTGTACTCTCACCCTCTTCTATTCCTAAGTTAATCTCTTCCAACTCTTGCAACTGTTCTCTTGGTTCATCTTGCATACACCCAGGGGTTTCTTCTGGCTCCTCAATATGCTCAATAATGTGGTACTCATACATCATAAAACATACTGTCATCCGATCGACACTCTCAACCCCGAATGCCTCCCGCCCAGACCGTTATAAGTGGTATATAAATTTTTGGTTCTGAAGGATGACCTTCTTGCATATTTGAGGGGGCTTGGCTACCTCCTCTACCTTCCTCTTTCCCTTTGCCATTAGGGGGGGATCACTCTCTGTCCCAAATGATCATGAATAGACATTCTTGATTGGGCACTTCCTCTAACCACTTGCAGACCCTAATTTTCTCGCTGAGCCCGTTCTCTCTTAGTCGAGCTCAGTATAAAATGTTGCATCTACCAGATGGGATTCCTCAAGAGAAAATGTCTTTTGAGTTACTTTGATTATAATCTCAGTACCTCGAACACTGTCTTTGGCACATTAATGATATGTTGAGGGCATTATGCCATGAGTCTGCATCCACACTCGCCCTATGAGCAACTGGTAGCTTGTGTTGGCATTGATGACATGAAATTTAATGTGGGAAGTGAATTTCCTTAGCTTGATACCCACATTCACGTACCCAAACGACTGCATGCCCGCAGTGTCAAATTCTAAAATCATCGGTGGTACGAGCACTATCTTATCATGAGAGATCCCTGTCACATATAGCATGCTGATTGGTCATGGCTGTCACATAGAGTGTACGATTATGAAAATATGGTACTTGTATATCCGCTTTGAAAAAGACCACCTCAGAAATGTATCTTTTAATCAGATGCCCAATGGGTCTCTACCAATTCAACGAGGGGTCCCCTCGCTGCTAAACCAATTCCAAAATCATACTTCACTCCTATCTAGTCGAAGAACCATTTGAACTTGGGACTCATTGCTATGGATTATCACTTAGAGTCCAAGTCTACCTCATAAGTTTGAGTATTACAAATATACTTCGCCTCAGATGTTCCTCCTTCATCTAGATCAAGTATAACATCTACTTTGACTTCTGAGGGGTTCACTTGATCATCCCCTCATATTCAACCTCATTCTGATCAGGATTGAAGAACCATTCTTTAGGCATCCTCTTGCTTTCAACTTTCTATTCTCTATTAAGTTCCAGCCCTTCCATATCTTCACATATCTTCCCGCTATCTTCCTATTGCTTTAGGTCATGAGTTTATTCTTCATCATATCCTACCACCATATTGGCATTTCCATAATGAAGTGTTGGAAGTGGGTTCTCATTCACATCTACTAGAGGTATCTGCAGAGTACCACTAGCCACCTGCTTGCTAATGATCCTCTATAGGCAGAAATAATATTTGGTGGCGTGTTTAACTCTCTGATGCAACTCGCAATATTTGGCATTGGCCTTATCTACTGCTATTGGAACTTCCCCATTTGAGTGGGGTGAACCTGCTACCCTTTCTCTGACCAAAGTGCGGTAACAATCCATCACCTCTGCCATGGTACAAGGCAGCGATAGTGGGACATCATCTCCAAACTTCCTCTTGTTCGTTGGGTTATTTATTTTGAACCCTAGGCCTGCCTTCTTTCCCTTTCAGCCTCCATCTACGTAGTTAACCACTTACCTCCTAGAGACTTAAAACCTTCCTGAAGTAAGAGGCACTTGTGTTCTCCAATTTGAGGGTCTAGGTTTGATGATCATAGTTATGTTACTGGCAACCCGAGTGAATTATCTAAAAGTACCATCTCTAGTCTCGTGACCAAATGGATCTTGCATTCCTCTAGGAGTCCCTCGACACATATTTGCAACATCCTTGCCTTAGCTACGTCTTCATGGACATCTAGTGCACTTTCACATAAATTCTTAATATATTGCATTAGCTCTTCACCGGGCCTCTACACTTCTTGAGACAGGTGTCTCAATGGGAACTCGTCTTCTGCCATAAATGTTTTTGAAGGAACTACCTGTTTATTTCTTCCCATGTTGGGATGCCGTTGGGTGACAGGTAGGAGTACCACGTGTATGCCTTCCCCGTGAGGGTCGTGGAGAACTCCCATAACTTCAGGTTCTTATCATTCCCATGCACTCCTAGGTATTCAATAACCCTTTTCACGTGTTCTCTTAGGTTTTCTATTTTTGCCATTGAATTTGATAAACTTTCATGGGATATACCCTTCTGGATATGGTTTCTCGTTGACACTTTCTAGGTAGGGGTTCTGCTACTCCTCATATAGATCAGAAGTTTCCCTACGAGAAGAAAGTATCTTATTCATTTCCTCTACGATAACATCCTTGGAGGGAGACTCCTCCAAACCCACATTCTTTGATATCGATGAACTCAATTGTGTTACTACTGTAATACCCCATTTTTCTAAGCATATTTATTTTTATGAAAATTTGGGATTAATTAATTTAAGAGAGAAAATTTAATTATAATTAATCCGATTATATGGTAATAATTACTAGCGTGATGAGAGTTAGTAGTTATCGAAAAAAATAATGTTGAATAATAAATATGTTGAACGTTACGTAGTGAGTAACGTAATAGATGGTTTCGGAAATAATAATATGGCCGGGGATGAGATACACGACAATTAAAATATAATTATTTGGGACGCGCGCATGAGTCGCGTCACTATCATATATTGGGAGGTTAGAAAGGTAAATTATTTTTATATAACTCAAGCGATCATTTTGAGTGCACCAGTGTGTCCGGAAGGGTCGAAATAGTCAAAAAAACTACTCGGGTGTTTTATTTGGAGTCCAGGGAATTTTAGCCTAAAAACGACACCCCGGAGGGGTATTTAGGTCTTTTAATATTTTTGGGAATTTAAATGGACGAAAATTAGGCATTAAAATAAAGGTTGTATGTGGGTTAGAGGTTACTGCCAGTTTTAACCTACGTGAGAGAGAGAGAGAGAGAGAGAGAGAGAGAACCAAAGAGGAAGAAGATCTCCATTGGAGAACTAAGCCAAGAACTTAAACTTTCACATCAACAATTACACCAGCGCGTAGATCGTGTCAAGAGGATCATCCCTATACAAATTTTATTACGAGAATTAGATTCTAAGGCAAGTGTTTATCTTGCTCCTCTTTTAGCATATATTGTTCCTGTTAATTTAAGTTTGATGATATAAACTTGGTGCAATGAAAACTTAGGTTTAATTAGACTGAATTGTGAAGAAACCTTATGAACTGGAGATTGGTATGCATGTAGAGGTTTTGTCCTTTGTTATACTATTAAAATTTGGGAATTTTATGTCTTAATAACAAATTATAATAAGAGTTTTGGACAATTAAAATTCCGGGTTCATATTTAAGAGATTTATTGGAAATTGAAGAGATTGTCGAATTCCATTTGAGTATATAAGGATTTGACCTTTAATTTGTATTAGAAAGTATCTTAGGGTGATTTGGAATAGTGTAGGAACATTTAATTTGGGTTGGGTTGAGTTTGGAACTGTTATTGAAGATTAAAAGTTGGAAAAATCGAGTTTGGGGAATAACTGGGTCTGTTCGGATTTTTCGTTCAAAGTCTTCCCAGGTCGTTCGAACGACCTCATTCGAATGAGACTTCTAACGAGAATTCCAATGACCCTTCTAACGAGATTTTAGAATTCGTTCGAAGTGAGAACTTCGTTCGAACGACCTCGTTGGAATGAGAATCCTGGAGCTTCTAACGAGACCCGTCAAGTTAAAAATCATCCTAGGTTTATCCAAGCGAGTGTATTAACCTACGTGAGTAACAGATGACTTAAAATCCAAAGTTTTATGGAATTAAAGGCGTAATAATCCTCTAGGTATCGATCTTGTATAGAAACCTAGGAGAGAATGGATGTCCTAGATAGGTTATATATATATGGATATCGTGGAGAGTAATAACGTTAATATTACTTACGGATTACAGTAATTGGGTTATGTGAATACCTATTAAGTTGTATAAGTTGTGTTCATGCTTATTACTTGGAATATTATGTGTATGACATACCTAGGTACTGACTATCGAACGAAGGTTAACGCAATTTGGACGACCATATCTTATGTGCTTTCGGGGGATTTTGAGTCGTACCACTAGAGCATGGAACCTAGGTACGGGCTATCTGTGAGAATGATAGTGATGACGGTTGTATGGGTGCGTAGGTATGTGCGTAGCCCATCGGCTTGGAACTATGTTCGCCTCCAATATGTGAATATATATTATTGGTTCTTGAGAGATTGAACCTGTTGTCCTTGATGCGTGAGCATTTGCAACGGGACTAGATAGCCGAGTATGCCTAGCGCCAGGGGTTTCTTAACCATGGGTGCAGTATTGATATATATATTTGTATGTGTACATATTGAGATTTTTATATGTATAATGAGTTACTATTCTGTGTTGCATATTGGCTACTTTATTAAAGTATATACTTATTGGGTTACCAGTTGAGAATTAAAAACGCTATGAGAATGAGTTATAGTATTTTTAAACCTATTCTTAAATAATGGAGACATTGTCTTCGGGGTATTTAAATATTATATCCGACACAGTGATTATACCACGTATAGTCAGGTAGAGTATGATTACTAGTATAGGTAGCTAGGCTCGCTAGGTGTGCACATTAGATGAGAGGTGAGTATTCCAAGTGAGTATGCTAAGTTAACATGAATAATATTGTGCTATGTATTCAATTTAAGCCCTTGCTATATTTAAACTGTTTCTACTTGAGCTTTGACCCGATTTTTTGTAATTTTTTTTCTTGTTCTATTATGTTAGGTGCTTAGCCACAGGGACACTAGACTTAGGAGATTCCATTCATTTGCCGAGCTGTAGCTGCTGTGGAAGCTACAAGATATTGCTAGTAGACGCTCCTGAGTCTATTTATCCTTATCTATTAGCCATTTATTTCACTTGGACATGTCATCCCTCCTATTTTACATTTAGAGATTTAGAGTTGTTTTATTCTATTATTCGACTTTGTTTTCATGTTATTGGATTATTGTATGGGATTTTAACTGGACGTGTTTACTCCAGTTCTTTATTTAAATTCAGTTAGTTCTTTCCTTATTACTATTGTGAAGTATGGTGATGATTAGATATTTCCCTTTATTGATGATGGTTAATAACAAGATAAAATTTTGACACCAACCTTTTTAAATATTAGGTGGTTAGTTTTTATTAAATTAAAATTTGAGTCTTTCGACAGTGATGCATTATCTGAACCAACTTGATATTCTGAAATTAATTAATTAAGGACTGATCACCCGATAATTAATTTGGCGGGTTGTCACAACTACTTGCTTCGGCACCACCTTTTGTGGTGGAGCCACCTCTATTGTTACTGTTGCTACAGTGGCTGCCCCTCCAGAGGGGGCTGCTACTGGTGTTACACAACTTTGGCTCAAGCTTGCCAAATTCATGTTATTTTGTTTCAAAAACTCAAAAAATATGCTCATTAAATTCATATTTGTCAATGAAGCAGCTACTGCTGCACTACCGTCCTTCTTGAGGAGCAGGTGCTCTAGCTCTGGTCACTACCACCTTTTCTTGGGTAGTCTGGTCACTCTGAACTCCATTTCCAATTGGAATGTCTTTAAAGATTAACTTCTTAGAAATATTATAACCTTTTTTGTCCATGGTAATGGGGATACCTCCCCAATGAAGTCACCAAATATAGGAGGGTGTTTGTACTAGGAATTGATAAGAAATTGGAATGGGTAAGGCGTGACCCACTTCAGTGGACTCCGTCATTAAGGTCTTCAAGGTCAAGAGCAACTGTGTATGAAAAGTTTATATTTCTGATAAAAATGGAGTAAATGTTGTGAACCTCCCCCTGCAAATATAAAATTCACACATAATAATAACTTGGAAAAGAAGATCTCCTGAGAATGATGGCTGTAATGATGGGAGTGGAGAGATAAGAACTCAACACTTAGAGAGAGAGCAGGGAGAGAATACTAGGTTTGGTGTCATTTTGATAGAGTAACAATATAACTTGACTTTTTTGATCTGAATTGACCTAGCTTAAGGGTATTATTTATATATATAAGCTAGGGCTAACATGATGTAAAATCTGGAACCCCCGGATGGTGATTTTCTCAATTAAAATCAAAGTTAATTTCCTCTTATGTAAAAACGATGAATGATGCGGAAGCGTTGAATGATGGTTCACAAAAAAAAAAGTCAAATTTTAATTTCTTCAAAACAAATTAAAATAAGTTAATCCAAGTCCTAGAATTTGCCTAAGTCATATTTATCAATATTAGCAAGTTAGGCGAAACCAAATTTTAGCAAATGACTTAAATTAACCAACATTACCGAATATTTAATTTAAGTCCAAATTAAATGAGTGTGATGATTTAAACCGAATTTTATCTTGAATTATTCTAAGCATGCATTCTACGTTATTGAAGCAAGATAAAATAAACCAATCACACTACGCCGCGATGTACGAGGAAAAACCCAATACGGGAAACAACCTCGGACGGCCCTAGCCACAAATCCACTAGATACGGAATTACAATTACAAGACAGATAGACTTACAACGACTGACTCGATCCCTCTGAAGCCTCGACGCTTCTTCTTATAGACACCTCTTCCTAGCGGATAACCTCGGAACACCACCGCGATCTCGGAATCCACCGATGGGGCTTTCTATGGTCACCGTCACCCGTACATGGAGCCTTTCTCCAAGTGAGTAGAATTGCAACAAAACGTCTTCTTCTTTGATGGATGTAGAAGCAAACCAAAAATTCTCTTCTTGAATTCAGTAGAGATAAACCGGTGCCAAACTCCAAGCAATTTAATATGTAAATAAGAACTTGGACTAAACACAATTGGGTGTAAACTAGAGTGTGAAGGATTTTCTCTTTGAAAAATTAACACTCAAAACATGAACATTTTCCTAAACCATTTTTGCTCTCAAACTCTCTCTAAGAGATAAACAAAGTTGGAAAAGTTATGGAAATGTTGGTTTGGAAAATGTGATTCCCGCACATATTAAAGTCAGTAAAAGTTGGTTAAAAATCAAGTGGGGAAGTGGGTGAAAAACTGCCAAAAACTGTTCCCGCCTGACAGCTCGTTCGAACGACATTTCGTTCGAACGAAATCTCGTTCGAACGAGACTTCTAACGACGCACCAGTATGGACTTCGTTAGAATCTCGTTAGATACCTCGTTCGAACAGAAAGTTCGTTCGAACGACATATCGAACGACGAACCAGTTTAGACTCGTTGGCAGGTTCGTTCGAACGACATCTGGTTCGAACGAAAAAACTCGTTCGAACGACATATCTAACGAACGACCAGAAAGATTGAAAAATACGATTTTGGCCCAGAAAACTATATGAACTTATTTTAAAGTTTTATATAATTTCTTTCTTAAAACAAAACGCTGTTTTTATAAAACCTAAAACCCAATAAACTTTGTTCCAAGCTCCTATATATATATAATTGCATTCATACCTTGGGAGCATGGAACTATAGTTGATGACGTAGAAACAAGGCACTCAAACCGGCATATTTGATGAAGCTTTATATTCTTTGCCGCTAAGACTTCAACAAACACTTCATAGGCTGAGAATATTACATTTACATACTATCCTATGAATAAATGTTTTTGTCCGGAATTGAGCCAAAACTATATATGGACTCAATTGGAAATTTGTGTCCTTACACATGACCTTTTTGGTCGCCAAAAATGAGAGGAAACTTTAAGGGACAAGGTCTGAAGTGTACCTTTTGTCCTTACATTATTTGCAGCCGTCTGCCCCCTCTGACAGACGACATCTGGTGCAAACTAAAGTCAAAAAGAAAATATGTCTCCTAATGGAGACATAACATATTGGTAAATATCTTTTTACACGATAACTTGCTGTACAAACTTTTTTAAACTTGAGAGTGACCTTTAGGGCCACCCTCTCTAAAATTATTTGTAAAAGTGATCTTCATGAGGAACCACGGGACTTCTTACTGAAATTATGATTAAGTGTTGTTTAAGTGCTTGAGTGACTCCTATAGATCTCTCTACTAGTATTCTCTCTATCTTAAAGTGCTAAGTGGTTGAGTGTCGCTCAACAAACCTTGTCTCTCAGCCACTAAGCCAAAACTCCCAGAAGATCCCAAATGGACTATTTGATCTTTGCTTGCTCAACTAGGCTACCTATACAAGTAAATAAACATTAGTACTTTAGTTATTTAAAAGAATAACTTTGTTTATGATGAGGGGCCCCTCATGATTAACCCCCTCTTCCTAACATGTTTAGTTCCTTGGGTCAGTTGTGTCTTGGACCTCCTTACAGCAAAATAATATTAGGATTTGAGCATTGGAAGAGGAGTTCCTCGTTGTGGACTCCCTCGCCTAATTTTACATTTTAACTGGCATTGACAGAGGGATCCTTCACTTGTGGACTGCCTTGCCTAATTTTACATTTTCACTTGGTGTTAGCTAAGGGGTCTCTCTCTGTGAACTCCCTCGCCTAAATAATATTTCAACTGGCATTGGTCGAGGGGTCCCTCGCTGTGGACTTCGTCGCCTAAATAACATTTCAACTGGCATTGGCAGAGGGGTCCCTTATTGTGGACTCCCTCGCCTTAATAATACTTCAACTGGAATTTGGTAGAGGGGTCCCTCGCCTGTGGACTCCCTCGCCTAAATAATATTCCAATTGGCATTTGGCAGAGGGATCCCTCGCTTGTGGACTCGCTCGCCTAAACAACATTTCCACTAGCATTGGCACAAGTTTCCTTCGCTTGTGGACTCCCTTCCCCCAATAATATTTTTGACTTGTGGAACAATGTCCCTCTACATGTCTTTCGAGTTTTGTTTTTCATTTGGTGGAATAAAACATTATAAAAACTTAAAAAGATATTTGGATTATATGTAGTTTAGTTTTACACATTTTGTGTGGCATATTGGTGTTTTTGAATCCACTTCATTTCATATTTTTAGGACATTTGATTATGATTTTCAATGCATAGATTGTTCTTAATCATGCTTCCATGGAGTTATTAGACTTTTATTTGCTTAATCGATTCACTTTGTACATGCCTCCACCCACACATGCACGTGCCCTTTTGGATTTTAGCTTCACATGTTATATTTGAGCTAAGTGAGATATTCTCCCAGTAATGTTGTCACAATATATCTTTTGACTATGGGGGATTCATTTATGTAAGAACTGTTGCCCGTGAGTATATTAATTTTTATTTAATAGATGAGGGTGCACAGGAAAGAGCTACGAAAGGAGAAAATCTCCTTTGTTGGAAAGCCACCGTTGGCAAGAGCCTTAAAAATGAGTGGCAATAAGAAAAGATTAAAGGCCAACATATTTGTTTGTTTGATTTTCAAAAACAGTACTTCAAAAATTAAGTTAGAATATGATATTTGTTTAGATTTTGATGAATATCAATAATTTTGAACAACGAATCCCAATTATGATTAACTTGTCATGAGGCCATTGATTTGTAGAATCATCAAAATTTTAACCTGTGTGCATTAAGCTTCTTTATTCTTTGAGTTCACTTTATCTGTTACTTGAGGATAAATCTTTGTTTGATAAATTTTTGTGGTAAAATAGAACTCCTTGGACATTTTTGAGTGATTGGTTACTAATTCATTTGTTTCGAGTTCACTCCCCTTCACTCCATTCAACATGTTTCGGCGCATCAATACTATTGTAGTGTGTAAAGCTTATTGGCTTTGTGTCATTTTTGTGGTGTTTATATATATATATATATATATATATATATATATATATATATATATATATATATATATATATATATATATATATATATATATACACACACACGCTTATGTGTCATTTGTATATTCTTCATATTTATATATATGGTATTCGCGTTTGCATTTCATCCATGTTGCCATGTGCTTTATCTTTGAATCAAATTGTCATGCTATATGATCATATTGGTATCTCTTGTTGTTTATTTACATTGGTATTTCATGCTTCACTGTGTATTCAAGTTGATATTATTTTTGCATCATAATTGGTATTGATTGTTCATTTTAAAGATTATTTGTGCTTGTGTTGCCATGTTATGTTTGTTTCACTTTGCACCTTTGCATGATATTATTAATTCCTCTATTTTTCCAATTTGTATCACATGTTCTCATATTTTGGGAGAGAAATGGTTCATGGGGGATAAATCATTTACTACACATTCTTTCTTTCTCTATTTCTAAACAAAAAGGGAGAGAAATTGTATTTTTCACTTAACTATTAGGAGGAGATCTTTATCTTAGGGGGAGATTGTAACAACCTCCATTTTCCACGTAAAGGTTGGACAGACAATATGTGCCGAAGATGGTTCTTGTCTAATAATTCATACCATTCTTAGCATCAAACCGTAAAAATGAGATTTTAATTTAAAACGTACACGCACAATAAAACCATATGAAGTAGTAAACTGACAATGAATAAGTCTCAACTCCTATAAGTCATAAAACATCCATCCCAACATAACTGGAAAATAAATGACTGAAATAAATAAATCTTGGGCTTATGCCTATATAATCACTGAATACTAAAAACCGAAGGATATAAAGAGTAGCAACCTATGCTAGTCGACTCCGCTACTAAACAAGTGCCACTATAAGTTTGATCCTCGGTCAGCCCTTCTGTTCCTACCTAGGATAACTTGGGGGAACACCATTTTATAATTTGGGTCAGAACCCTAAAGTTGCAATAATTAACTTACAAAACTAACAGATAATAATGCAGTCAATTTACATTACATACCGCCTATCGACAGCCCCTCAACTAAGTGTAATACTAGACATGTTTCCAACCCAAGCCCAATATGTAATCCGGTCTCTACAGTAATATAACAATATCTTGACCAACTAGTCCACATATAAAGCGGGAAATAAGTATCTATACTCATAATCTCAGTTCCAAGACTAACCCCCCATAATACTACCCCACAAAAAAAATAATTCATCACATTATGTATTTGACATAGCATTGTGTTCATTAACATATGCTTATATACATATATATATATATACACACACACACACACGACATACGAAGGCGTTTACCTTCGGTGTCCAGCTCGTGCTCTATCGCTAAGTCTAGAGGAGTCCTTCACCAAATGGACGTAAACAAAACACATATAAGTGGTTTCATTGTTGCCAGTATTGACATGTAAAATGGGAGTCTATCTTTATTCTCATCCGATTAATCATTTCTCAAAAGATCTATTATACTATGGAATGAATGATTTGATCACGAATATTAGATTCTTTCTTCAATATTGAATTGCTTCACAACAATTCTTCAATTTTTTATATAAAGTAAAAAATACAGATACAGATTTAGGTTGTCATTAATCATTTGATATAGTATTTCAATATATCTATGTATGTATAGAGGGTTATCCTTCATCCTTTCTGAAGTTTTGATGCACAGTACACCATCTCATGGCCCATACCCTCAGCCATGAAAATGGATCCAACCATCCTACTCATCTCATCATGAAGTGGTGACCCTAAACATAGTACCTAAATTAATGACCTACAATATATCGAGGCCACCCGTGTCAGTGCGTGCTACTGGTCAAATAATGTACGCAACCCTAACAGAAAGGACTTCCACAAACACATGTATGTTCACAAAATTAAGAATTACATACAAATAACACATAATATTTATAGGTAATTATCCCCATAACTACCGCAACTAGATTTCATCAATCTCAAAATAACAATCCTTGTCTTAAGAATTAACACGCTACTTAATTATTAAGTTCCCCAATATTGGATAACGACACAAATCTATTTTTACTTAAATATCCCATCACTTGGATGACCTCCCATATACTCAGTTGAACTCATAAAAATTCCCCGAACATTTCCACGTTCTAACCCTGATCCATACCCAAGAGCCAAATCTATTCGCCCCTCAGAGCAGAATCGATTCGCTGGGCTGAATCGATTTGCCCAAGAGGCCGAATTGATTCATTTTTCAATAGTAGCCCAAATCTTCTATGTTTTTCTACACGGGCTTCTTCCCCAAAATTCCATATTTGTTTTTAAGTTTTTATACACTTCAATTTTAAAAACCATAACTCTATTATAGTCAAGAAAACGTGTTAGTATCATTTTATACCCCAATCACACATGATACCCCCCGTAAATTTGAGTAATTCGATCTAAACCATCATAAGTTATCTAACCTATCAAATTCATAAATCTTATCTGAAAATTCCCAGATTAGTGAAATCAATACATGATTTGAAATTAGTTATAAAAATTAATCGTATCACATGGATTCTAGGAGTATTTTCCCTAATAAAATGATATTAATTTCGAGTTTGTCACCAAGGTATTTAATTCTCAAAATACAATTATCCATTAATTAATTCTAAACAGTACTAGATTCAAATTCATTTGTGTTTCAATCTTTAATCAAATTTTTAACTCGGAATTAGTATGAAAGACATGCATATGAATCAAGAAACATATTATTAAAGGTTTAGTAAGAAAATTCTTGGTTTTTAGAGTTGATATGAGCCTCCTCCCTTGAGTCTTGGTTCCTCTATTCTTCTACAACATTGGTAACTTCCTCCAGAGGGTGTAGGGCTACTAGGTTAACTCAAAAGTGAATGGAATATATGATTAGGTTGGGTTATTAACCCAATTGAACCCTTAATCCCGTATCTCCCCTTAATACCCAATTTTCAGCCCCCAAAGAAGCCCGGAATAACACTCAAATTGGTTCAAATCTCCCCTAAGGGTATACTTATCCCACGGGCCCAACTTAAGATGTTTAAAATGCCTAAAAGAGTTCCTAAATCACTCCAAAATGTATTCAAACAATGTTTACCACAAATTACAAATTTTTGTTATGCTAATCATGAGATACTAGTAATTCACGTAACATTTAAATTAATTGTTTACTAGTATATGCATTCGACATAACTTAATCACATAATCATACCTAATCATATTCAAGAAGTTTATTTTTTTTAAATTTACCAATTTAAATGTTATAAAAACACGGGTTGTTTTATTTTATCCTCCTGAAAATGAAATTCTATTATCGAAATTCAAAACGAACCTGGCTCGAAGAGTTCTTCATACTTCTCTCGCATGTCATCCTCCCTCTCCTACGTCGACTCATCCGTGTTGTGGTGTCGCGCTTACTGAAGGAATAACCTTGGAATGAAGTCTACACTCCCTACGGTACATAATGGATATAAGTGTCTCCTCGTTACTTACGTTAGACTAGATCTCTATCTTGTCAATATCTGCGTACTGATAAGCTACCTCATCACTAAGAAATCTCCATAATGTCGAAATATGGAAAATGTCATGGATCCTCTACAATTGATGAGATAAAGAAAATTGATACTCTATTGTCCCAATCTTCTCAAATCTCATATATTGGGGAACGATCCCATATATCGAGGAGCGAACTTCCCCTTCTTCCTAAATCTCACAATTCCATTATCGGGTGACACTTTGAGTAGCATCTGATTATCAACCTCAAAATTCAAGCGTCTCATATCTATATTAACATAACTCTTCTATCGATCCCGAGTAATCTGAATCCTAGCCCTGATCATCTCCACCTTCTCCGAAGTGTCTTTGATGAACTCCGGTCTGAGAAGCTTACTTTCCCCCACTTCTAACAAATAAGAGGGAAAACGATAAGGCCAAAGATATAATGCTTCAAAAAGTGACACCGTGATAGTAAACTGGTAAATGTTGTGTAAGCAAATTCCATTAATGGTAAATACTGCTCGTAATTACCATTAAAATTCCAAAATACACATATGCAAAATGTCCTGCAACATCAGATTTACCCTCTCTGTCTAACCATCTATCTGTTGGTACGAGGTACTCTACCTCAACTCCGTACCCAATGCCTACTGAAAATTCCTCTAAAAGTGGGACACAAATGTTTTCTCCCTATTCGACATAATATTGAGTGGTACGCCATGTAACTTCACAATATCTGTAAGGAATATCTTGACGTACTACTCCAAAATATAGTGTGTCCGAACTAGTAAAAAGTGAGCCATCTTTTTAATCGTTCAATCATCACCCAGATAACATCATGCTTTCTTATTTCACATCTGAATCTCAAGAGGTTTTAGAACACCTATTGGTTTCTGATGGTTCACCTTCATCAATTGGCATATATCACACTTGGACATAAAAATGGCTATGTCCTTCTTCATGCTTTCCCATCAATACCGGCACTTCATGCCCTGGTACATCGTATGCTCACCAGGATGTATCAAAAAACATAACCCATGTGCCTCCGTCATAACTTCTTGTTGTAATTCCTCATCTTCTGGAACTACCAACCTACCGTGGAATCTCAATACCCCATTCAAAGTAATCTAAGAATGTTCTACACCCTCTGCCAATAACTGCCTGACCTTCTCCTAGAAAATAAGGTCTCCTGCCGATGCCTTTATGACTCGAATGATGACTTCGGGTGTGATGGTAAGGAATTCTATAAATGCACATGACAGCTCATTGTTCATACGAAATGAAATACACGTTGCCTTACACACTGCTTCTAACTCAAATGTTGGCTTATGGCTAAAGGCATTTGCCACTACATTTTCCTTGATCGAATGATATTGGATATCAAACTGGTAGTTTTTCACAAACTCAAGCTACTGATGCTACCTCATGTTCAACTCCTTCTGTGTGAACAAATATTGTAAACTTTTATGGTTTGTGAATAACTGAAATTTCTCCCCTAAGAGATAATACCTCCAAATGCGTAATGCAAGCACTACGCCTGCTAAGTCTAAATCGTGGGTGGGGTAATTCACCTCATGAGGCTTAAGATTTTGGAAAGCATAAGCTATCGGCCTCTCATCTTACATCAATACTGATCCAAGTCCTCGAAAGGATGCATCATTAAAGACTTTATAGTCTCTCTCTCCACGAGGAAATACAAGTACCAAAGCCGACGTCAACCTAACCTTCAACTCTTCAAAATCTTGCTGACATTAATTGTCCCAAACAAATGGCACACCCTTTCGCATCAAATTTGTTAGATGACCGACTATTTTCAATAACCCTTGAATGAATCGATGGTAGTACCCTTCCAAACCCTTAAAATTGCACACCTTCGTAGGTATTGTGGGCTGTCCCACTCCATCACTACTGAAACATTTCTCGGATCCACTGATATCCCTCTCTTCGATATAACGTGGCCCAAAAACTGAACGTCCCTCAATTAAAATATGTATTTCTCAAACTTGGCATAGAGACAATGGTTCCGTAATGTCGATAAAACTATTAGAAAGTGCTATTCATGTTCATCGGCGGTCTGAGAATAAATCAATATGTCATCTGTGAACACGATAACAAACTGATCTAGAAAACCCTCGAACATCCTATTCATCAGGTCCATAAATATTGTTAGCATATTTGTTAGGCCAAAAGGCATAATCATGGACTCATACGACCCATATCTTTTAAAAAATGTTGTCTTCGAAACATCCTTCTCCCGCATCCTCAACTGGTGGTACCCCAACCTCAAATCAATCTTCGAAAAATATGATGCGCCCCTTAACTGGTCGAACAAATCATTAATATAGGGCAACAGATACTTGTTTCATATAGTGACCTTATTCAACTCCCTATAATCAGTAAACAACCTCAATGATCTCTCATTCTTCTTCACGAACAGAACGGGAGAACCCCAAGGTGAAATACTCATCCGAACAAAATTCCTGACCCAGTAACTGCTGAATCTGGTCCCCAAGCTTTCTCATTTCCAAAGGATCCATGTGATACGGTACACGATCGATGGGTATCGTACCCAGAATCAAGTCAATCACAAACTCGATCTCCCTACTCAGTGGTAACCCTGGAATCTCTCCAAACACATCTGAAAACTCCCTAACAATCAGGATGGAATCTAAAGAAACAACGACCTCATTAGAATTATCCTCCTTATTGTAATACAAATGCATGCTCGACCCTCCCACCGAGTGAGGCATCACAACCAAGTACATCTCTTGCCCCAAAATGGCAAAGACAATGGATCTCCCATAACAATTAACACAAGCCATGTAAGTAGATAACCAATCCATCCCCAGGATAACGTCATACTTTTACATATCTAACACAAGTAAGTCTTCCATGAGACTAAGTCTCCCTGTTAATCCCTATACCTTTGCACACATAACGTATAGGTGACCCTTTACCCATGGGTGAATCAATGTAAGGTACTATATTAGATGTTATGTATGTCATCCCCGATGCCTGAGAAGAACTAGCACTAACAAATGAGTGAGATGCACCAATATCAAATAAAATATTTTCTACAAGCCCAAAAATAAGTAACATACCCTCCATTGCTTATGCTGGTGATGGTCCCTCTCCAGGTGTAATGTGGTACACCCGCCCACACTGTAACTACGGCTATTTCCCTCTAGGTTAGGTGGGTGGAGATAGTAGTGATGGCACTAAAAATACTGGTGGGGATGGCAACTGCTGATACTTCCCCAGAGATGCCTCATACCCACGTTGACCATCCTGCTCTTGTTCCCCCCGATTTCCCCAAGGTAACCTCTTTGCTGTGTGTCCCTTATCTCCACAGACGTAACAATTTCCATGGAACTAGAACTTATCCTACTGTTGCCCCTTGCTTGGGTCCTACTGCCATTGGCCTTGATGGCCCCTCTACTGCTATCCCTGGCCCTTTTTTTTTCTAATCATTGGAACCCCTACGCCTCTTATACTGATCTCCTGCCTAGGACACCTGAAACTGCTGGACACCCTGATTACTATTCCTACCTGTCTTGCCCTCCTAGCTCGATGACTCTAAATTGGACCTCTTCTCACCCTTACTCTTTCGAAACAATTGGTGATCCTGACAATGCAATAAAGAAGCATTCACCATTTGAGTGTTGGTGATAAAATTCGGGTTCCCTAATAAGGATTTCCTGATGTGCCAATATATCCCTGATGTAAACTTGTCCATTTTCTTCTCCTCAATGTTTAGCTAATCTTCATCAAACAATGACAAAGCGGTAAACTTCTCCTCATACTCTTCTATGGTACGACCCTCCTACTTTAGGTTCATAAATTTCCTCCTCATCTTTGATTTCATGGAGGGTGGGAAATACTTTCCCTCATATTTTACCTAGAACTCATCAATGGTCATCCTGTCCATCTCCTCCTGGGTGGTGATAGACTCCCACCACTATAAGGCTGATCCTACTAATCAAAATGAAGGTAGCATCTGCTTGTGCACCTCTGTTCACTCAACTATCCTCAAATGTCTCTAAATATTCTCCTTCCACCGACTTTACACTAAGATATATGTACTCCCAAGAAATCGTGGCGGGTGGACTTTAGTGAAGGCCTCTCTAGTTCTCTCCCAAACGAAGCCCTGTGCCTGAACGGGTAGGACTATCAGCTACGGTGGTGGTGGTAGTGGCTGCTGTTGTGTTTGAAATTTTTGTATCTTAACAACCATCGCCGTAGAGACTGCCTGAGTTAGAATAAAAGCTATGTATATTAGAATAACCATAGGTGTATCTGGTGGTGGTTGTGGGTGTGGTTGCTGCCTTTACGGATCCCTATCCTCTGTAGCCCATTAGTAACATGTTGTGGTGTAATGCACTGAGCGTTTTCCCTCTGAAAGAAAGTAAGATTTGTATTAGTAATAGTTCATAAAGAGTACAATGATTCCTAAACACAAAGCTCTACATATCAAAGAATTGCAATGCAGAATGTAATGAGCACAACATAGATCCTTAGGATGCTAGAACCTGGATGCACTAATTCCAACTGTATCAAGCCCCAATTTACACGTAAAGGTTGTCCAGATACAATACGTCAAAAATGGGGCTTGTCTAACAATTCATACCATTTTTAACATCAAACCGTAAAAATGAGCTTTTAATTTAAAACATACATGCATAATAAAACCATGTGAAGTAATAAACTAACAATGACTAAATCTCAACTCCCATAAGTCATAAAACATCCATCCAAACATAACTGGAAAGTAAATAACTAAAATAAATAAATCTCGAGCTTATTACCATACAATCATTGAATGCTAAAGACCGAATGAAAGAAAGAGTAGCAACCTATGCTGGAATCAAAAACCTGAATTCTCTACAAAAACAAGTCTAACTGCAGGTCTAATCCTCTGTCAAGCCTACTGTTCCTACATAGGATAACTTGGGAGAAAAACATTTTATAATTTGGTTGAATGTCCTAAAGGTGCAAGAATTAAATTACAAAACCATTAGATAATAATGCAGTCAATTCACATTACATACCGCCCATCGACACTCCTATGCAATAAGTATCTCACCCATCAACTAAGTGTTATACTATGCACATTTCTAACCCAAACTCAACATGTAATTCAATATATACGTTAACGTAACAATATTATGAGTAACTAGCCCACATATAAAATGGGAGATAAACATAATCTTATTTCCAAGACTAACCCCCCACAATACTACCCCATAGAAAATACCAATTAATTAATTATGTATTTTACATAACATTGTGTTCATTAATAGTTGTCTATATCATTAAACTACATTGATTTGTTCTTAATCTATGTATATCAATATATGTACACACACACACACACACACACACACACACACACACACACACACACACATATATATGGCACACAAACGTGTCTACCTTCCGTTTCCAGCTCGTGCTCTACCGATAAGTTTGATGGATTTCCCCCCCAAATGGATGTAAAGAAAACACACAAAGGTGGGGCAATCACTACTCATTACACCATCTCATGGACCATACCCCCGACTATAGAAATGGATCCGTCCATCCCACTTATCTCGTCATGAAACGGTTCCTCTTAATGTAAGACCTAAGATTAACGGCCTACACTATGCCTAGCCCGCTTGTGCCGGCGCGTGCTATCGATTCGATGATGTATGCAACCCCAACAGGCCTTCCACGAACATAGGTATGTTCATACAATTAATAATTACATACATATAGGGCACAATATGTATATGTAATTATCCCCATAACTACCGTAACCAGATTTCATCAATATCAAAATAACTATCCATGTCTTAAGAATTGACGTGCTAGTGAATTATTAAATTCCCCAATATTGGATAACGACACAAATCTATTTTTAATTAAATATCCCTTCAATTGAATAACCTACCACATACTCGTTTGAACTAGAAAAATTACCCTAACGTTTCCATGGTCTGACCCTGACTCATGCCCAGGATCCAAATCGATTCATCCCTCAGAGCCAAATCTATACGTCGGGCTGAATCGATTCGCCCAAGAGGTCAAATAAATTTGTTTTTCGACCGTACCCTAAATCTTCTATATTTTTCTATATTATTTTCTTCCCCAAAATTCCATATTCGTTTCTAGGGTTTTATGGACTTCAATTTCAGAACAATTATACTATTATAGTCAAGAAAATGTGTTAACATCATTAGGTGACTGTGATTCCTTGTGACGATGGTCTTTGTTCAGCTTGAGACTGTCTAAAAATACCCCTTATCTGTAACCCCCCAAACTCTTTGGGTTCTCATAGATGAGACGAAGAGTCTTATGTGTGTAGCAGAATAAAGTCTATTCCACATGTCAGCTGGTCTATAGTGATTAACGTTGAGTGTGATAACTGGATTGCTCTTGATTCATAATGTTTTGCTTAGGATCTCATGCTGACGTCAATGTTTGCGAGAAGATATGGATTCGGCATGAACTATTTCCAATTAAAGGTGTAAATCAGGTGAATAACTGTAATCATTTCATGCTCGACGATGCATCATTTCTCGAGGTGCGCATGGGTGCATAAATACACCCCACGCACTTCGACCGCTTGTGTCTTCTACCGAACCATTAAGGACCATTTGATTTACTTAGATCGAGCCATTGAATTGGAATAGGTTTCTTCACGTTGTACAAACTACTCCACAACCCCCTTTTTGGAACTTTCATGTCTTGTAATCGCATAACCAGATCTTCTATTTCTAGATTCTTCTTTGAAAAATTTCAACTCAACTGCCTTCCAATCCTTAAACCCCCGTGAACTTCGTCCTTTATTTTGAACTATCACATTCTCTCATTTGGAGGCTTCGGCATTTTCTCTTCTTAGGGGTGACTGTATTTCTATCACCATGTTTTTCTTATTACCAGTACAGCTTTTCTTCCATTTTTGTTTTCTTCGATTCCTTTCCTTAGAAATTCTGACATATCATAGTTTGGGCTATGTTTTTTTTTATTTTACTAGGATTTGTAACTTTGTATCCCAATTTCTAGAGGGTAAACCCTATATCCCAAGTTTTGTCCCTTCATGCTATCATTTGCTTTAATTCCTCGAGTGGCTTCAGCCATTTGAACTTTCTCTCAACCTGGCCCAATAAGAAAGGCTTCAATGCCAATAGGCTCTAGCAAACATGGTGGGGATAGTTGAGGCCTTTGGGACTGAACATAATGAAAGGAGGGTCTCCACCTGAGGGGCTTCCTCATTGAATGCTAATAGGCTAATTCATCCTCATAGAGCTCAAAATATGACCTAACATAATTCTCAAGTTGTGGGACCATATGACTCCCCTTGGGCTGGTAGTTCACGGCGAAACTCCCTATCCAATATGAGGCCACGATCTACATGACTGAAGATACTGCCAACGGGTGGTGTGAACATCTTGCCCTTCCTAGGGCTTTATCCGTTCGTCTCTCCGATGAGACTGATCATGTCCCTCACACTCGTGAGGGGTGAATTCTTCTTTTATGAGCACTGCTTCTACGAAGGACTTTGAATTCCTCTCTCGATACCCATTTGATATATGACAGGCTTCCTAAATCTTTCCCCCTCCTAACTCATAATTAAGACTTAGAGAATTCAGATCATCTCCATGGTGAATTATCATGACTTGTTTGGTGTAGATCATCCTCATACTGTGGGGAAATTATTGACTATTTACAAGCACATGGATTCTTAGGGAGGTTGGTATAACTTAACCTATGGATGCAAGGGTGAATGATTCATCACTTCACTCCTTTCCTCCAACTATGACTCGAGGTATAAATTTCTTTACATCAAAGGGAAGGGGTGGGAGTGTGATGACAAGAACGACCTTACTGGTCATTTATTCACTGTTTCCCCCGTTCGGAACAAACTTGATCTCAGTGAGTCATACTTTTATATTTTTGCATTTTGCCTTACTAACTTCTCTTTGTATTTACTAACTGTTCTTCTCTTTGCTATCTTTTAGGGATCTTCAATGAACTTCCTAACATTCGAACGAATCGAAAGGATAGGGTTAAGGAAGCTATAATCAAAGCTCTCCCATTAAATAACCTTTATGATCTGAAAAGGTTGAAGAAAATTGGATTAGTTTCCATAGGATAGGAGATATGCGATCATAACAACCTTTGGCTTCATGCTAATAGTGAAGAGGAATGTGACTTATCCATTCTAACATGCATTCCCCCCCCATTCCTCAGGTATACTTCTTACATTTCAAACGATCTCATTAACTTGCTTTATTGTACTGATCATCTTATTTCCTTAATATTATCTTTGTAGTCTCTAAAAAACAACCCATAGAGGGTACCGAGATGCTCTACGAAGGATGACTATAATGTCGACCGCCCATAACCTGCTCAGCCAAACACGCTACGGCTGACATGGACCCTCGAGTCCAACAGATTATGGTTAATGAAGTGGTCCATCCCCTCAATATTATGAATGAAGAAGAGGAGATACTAAGGGATAAAGTATGCTTGAGGACGAGGAAATGCTTAGGATCCCCTGTAGTCTCCATGATGATCCAAACAAGAACTACCTATACTTCTAAAGTGCCTATATTTCGTAGGCCATCGATCGATTAAGTGGGGCCCCAATTAGTAGTGCCAAAGACTTGATCTAACTAGGGTCAAGGATAAATTCCAATTCTTTCTCCTTAAATTATCATTGTCCATGTTTTTATTTCTTTGTCTTGACTGTGTGAATTCCTTGTAGGTGAGCTTTATAGGAGATTATATGGCCCATAAATGGTTATAGAGGAAGTAAAAGGCTAAGAAGGTCCAAGATTTGGAAGGGGAGTTAAAGACATTGAATAAGGTCAAGATCGATATCGATGAGGCCCTCATGACTTCCCAAGGAGAGAGAGACACCGAGAAGATGACAAAGGATCAAGTTATAGTAGAGAAAAATAATTTTTCTAGAGAGAGGGACTGACTACCGAACGAAGTCTCCGATCTAAAGTGGTAACTTAATTAAGAAGGAGAAAGAGAAGGATAAAGTGGTGAAGGCCTAACGGGATTTGACCCCTTTTATCAAATTTAGGTACTTGAAGTCTTTTCTAGCTTGCGAGTTATTTAGAGTGAAAAATACCAATATTTCATCAATGGCTATATTGAACTGGTCAATCTAGTCAAATATTCTCATCCAGAGTACGACCTTTCCTCCTTCGTTCCTGACGACCGTGAAGCTATAGAGGAGATAATGCCTTTCCCTTCATATTTGGTCCAACAATGGTATGCCCAGTATCAAGGGCTTCTAACTGCTTCTTAGCCCCCAGTGGACTTATAAGGAAAAGATCTCCTTATCTCCATATATGATGAGATGGGTTGGATTTTGGCTTATGTGGCCCAATCTGCTCTAGCCCATGCTCCATAGTTTTTCTTACTTTGATAAAAACTTTAATTTTTTTTAACTATTCATGGTTCTATAGTATGGGCTTATGCCTTTAAATATTGATGTAGTTTGAATGACATGGTCGTACTCGGCCTTTTTGTTTAAGTTGCAATGATTTTTCCTTATTTTTGGATGCATACTCCAACTGCTTCTTTATTTGTAATACCTGTAGATTGGTATGCACTTGCTTAAAACTATGTTGACTTTGTCTTTATTTAATTATTCTTAATGACTGTACTATGGTCGATAGCTGTCGAGCGAATTTCAGTACTCAGTTAATGAACCGAGTTGTTGATGTAGGTCGTTTTTACTCGGTTGACAAACCAAGTTGCTCATGTAAGTTGTTTATACTTGGTTGCCGAGTTTTTCATGTATGTTGTTTATACTCGATTGACGAACCAATTTTTTCATATAGGTTATTTAGACTCCTTTGAAGAACCGAGTTGTTTATACTCCGAAGGTCTATTGATAAAGGATGGTGCGAACGACTATTTATGTTCATTAATTTTATTAAAATAATATTTTTTCTTTGAATTTCAAGACTCCTGCATTATTACCGCCTTACACCCTTCTTTTATTTTGAAAATTACTAAGTGATCAGAGATAACCCTTATTGACTTGGAGTTGAACCTATTTATACTCGTGCACCCACACTATGTAGATCGGATCAGATTTGAGGGGGCCGAGAGTTAACTTTGTGATCAACCAATTTTTTTTTGAAGACTTTTGAGTCTGGAAAAAGGCATACCAAGATGTGGATTATTGTGATTCAACTTCCGACCTAGTGGTTGGTTCATAATCTGGTATGACTTAAATGCTTAGGTGGGCATCCAATCTTTGTAGTGGTGCATAATCGGTATGCTCCAAGCGGGGTGGGTATGAGAAAAAATACATCAATAGAGATAATCCAACTAATGGAGAAAAATATATCATTTAGAGAATAACGTCCTTTTATTAATTGCAGTTCTGCATGGAGTTACATCTAGAAGAAGACAGAAAAAGGAAATACATGAATTAAACAACCATAGTAAGAAAAAGGAAACAACATAAATTAAAATATGCTTTAGGTCATTGATTGGACACTTCTTTATGATCGGCAATCACTTTCACTGGTAATAGAGCTTCAGATTCTTAACATTCCATGCACGAGGTAGGGCATGACCCTATTGGTCTTAGAGGCCATACGTACCTGGTCTTATGACACGGGCCACTACATAAGGTCCTTCCTAATTTTTAACTAACTTTCCATGGTTGGGATTTTTCTTTGACTGCATTATTTAATTTAAGACAAGGTCGTCGACCTAGAAGGATCTATTTCTCACTCTTCAGTTGAAGTATTGAGCCGCATTCTATTGTGTAATAGCCATCCTTAGTGTTTCTTCTTCTCTTTACTCGTCCAAGAGGTATAAGTTGGTTCATAGCTATCCACCATTCTATTATTCATTAAAACAATTCATTATAAAGATTTGGGGTTCTAGTTCAACCAGTATCACAACTTCAGTGCCGTAAGTCAAAGAAAAAGGTGTATACTCTTGGTCCCATCATCTTCATTTGATAGGTCCATAGGATGTAGAACAACTTCTCAACCCAGTCCTTTAGAGTTGATAAGTTCCCTTTTAATCCCATAGAGGATCATTAAGTTAGTTACCTCAACTTGACCATTACACTTAGGATACCTTGGGGATGAATAATAGTGCTTGATTTTGAATTTCTTGCATAACTTATCGATATCAATGTTATCAAGCTACCTCCCACTGTCTAAAATAATACCGTGCAAAACACTGAACTGATTAATTGTGGGCTTCTAAATGAACGAATGCACTTTCTGATCGGTGATCCTAGATAGTGGTTACGTTTCCACCCACTTTGTAAAATAGTCAGCTTCTAGTAGAAGGACCTTACACTGACCTTTCTCGATCTCAAATGAACCAAGGATGTCCATTCCCCATAAGTCGAATAACCAAGGGGAGATGATAGTTGATAAATCTTCCTTTGGATGATGGATGTCGTTTGCAGTCCTTTGGCATTTGTCACACTTTTTGATGTAGTGGTGAACATCCTTACTCATGGTCAACTACAATTAACCCTATGTTAGGGCTCCTTGGTCCAAGATTTTCTTTCTAGGATATCCTCCAGAGGCACCTTCGTGGATTCTTATTAGGATCATTTTTACCTCTGTGGGATAAATGCAATGAAGGATAGGTTGGGCGTAACCCTTTTGGTATAAACCCCCTTCATATAGTAGGTAATTTATCGCCTTGACTGTGCCTTTGTTGACTCAAAATGGTCCTCTCAAAGGATCCCTTCTTTTATGAACTGAACGAATTTATCCATCCGGCTAGGTCCATGTTCTGTAATATTGACTTCCTTTTCTTGCTTGATAAGGATACTAGGTTGGTCTAAGGTCTCCACGAGGGGATTCCCTTGGTCCATCGATGCCAACCTGGCAAGGTGGTCAGCCTTGGTATTATCCTCCATTGGAATATATTTAATGATGAACCTATCAAGATGCTTTGTTCCTTCCTGGAATTATTTTGAGTAGGCCATCATGTTCTCCCTTTTGCCCTCATACTCATTCATCTCTTATATAATGACCATGTTGTAGTCGCCAAAGAATTTCATGTGATCATTCTAGAGGGATAATACGAGTTTAACTCCAGTAATCAATGACTTGTACTCAACTTTGTTATTGTATGCTTTGAAGTTAAACCTTTGTGCGTACTCCACATAAGTCTCTTTGGGTGTCTCTATGATCAGCCCTTCTCCACAACCTTCTTTATTGGAGGATGCATCCACGTAAACTGCCCATATCTTCTTTCCTTCACTAATTTATAGGTGGACACTCTCCCCCTTAGAACTTCTAAACTCTGCGATGAAATTGTCAAAGAGTTTACCCTTAGCTTCCACTATCGTCTTATAGGGTATATCAAAATCCTTGAGCTCGACTGATCACTTCATAAACTGTCTCGAGACCTCTGACTTGTGGAGGACTTGTCTGAGTGGGTATTCAATTAAGATGATAATGGTATGGGCTTGGAAGTACATCCTTAACTTTATAACTGACACTATTAATGGCAAAAGTAGCTTATCCAACATTTGGTATCTTGATTCTTCACCTCGAAACACTATGATCATATAGTAAACTGGTCGTTGACCCTACATCACCGAACTAACTGAAATGGTGAGGTAAAGGCATAATTTTTCTCCGGCTATCGCCTTTGACAGGAGCGAGACATCTTTTAGGTAAGCTTTTATGTCTTAGAAGTATTGTTTACATTCGTTCATCTAGACAAATGCCTTCTTCAAAGATAAAAAAAATAGAATGCACCTGTTGATTGCTTTGGTTGTGAACCGCTTTGTGTTGCCACCTTCCCGTTTAGTGATTGTACTTCCTTAATAATTTTTTGGACTTCTTATAATCAATATTTCTTGGATGTTTTCGCCTTATGCATCACCATAAATCCCAAGAATTTCCCCGATGCCACCTGGAAGGCGCATTTCTCAGGGCTCATATTCATTCTGTACCGGTCAAGAATTTTTAAAGTCTTTTGTAAGTTACTCAAATGATCCTATCCTTTTAAAATCTTCATCAACATATTATCCATGTACCCCTCCATGGTCTTCCCTATTTAGTCTTTTAACATTCGATTGACTAAACTCTGTTAGGTGGCCCCTGTGTTCTTTAAACCAAATGGTATCACTCGCTAATCATATATCCTCCTGTCAGTTATGAAGGAGGTTTTCTCCTCATCGGCTTGATGCATTTTTGCCCAGCCGTGGCATCGACAAGGGTGTCGATCCTAGGCAGAGGGTATGAGTCATTTGGTCACACTTCATTTAAGTTAACACAACACCTTCACCTTTCGTTTATCTAATCATCCTTACGCTCGCTGGTTTGTTTATCCTCCAATCATCCATGTACTTGTTACTTTGTTCGTCATACCGAGGATCTCCTCTTTGTACAAATTCTCTCAGATGCTCCCTTTGGACCAATGCTTCAATATCTCTCTTCAAGTGGAGACAATCATTGATATCATGCCCGTAGTATCGATAAAACTAGAAATAGAAATTAGACTTGGGTCTGAGCCGCTTATTTTTAGGTCTGTTTGTCCACTTTATCATATTTGGATCAACCATAATGCCCAGCGCTCACCCCACGGTCATATTTATGGGAGTGTATTACTCCATATAAGTCTGGTTCACCTGTTGATTTCCTGTTGGAGAGAACTTCCATCTTGTGAAAGTGGTGATCACTTAAATAATCTCATATACAAATTTGAGAATGCCGTGTGATATCGATTTGAACAAATTTGCAAATTCCAATTAAATACTTATTTAATCACTTATCAATTTTTAAACCAAATTAAATTAAGCCTAAAACATGCAACTACGTGAGTGAAATCAAACCATCACAAATAAATTTGCTGACAAACAGATTTTAGGAAAAAACTCAAAAAGGGAAAACCTTTTTATTTAACTATGTAAAATAAATCGCAACTTACATACACAATGAAATTTGCAATGGATGAACCTCAGAAAACCCACATAGACTTGCACCCTATAGTCATCAATGGAACAACCGCAATAGCCCACACGAACACGCAACTCTAGATAAAAAATGAATACCCACGAGCACTCCCAATTGACACCCATTCAAGTCAGCCCAGCACCTCCCTCAAGTGGCACCTAGATCAGCAGTACATATGGCACTACATAAAGATAAAGTTCAACAAGGTTGAATATTGGGTTCCAAAATGATTCAAAAAATTAATTGGGATGTCTTGTGTTAATCAAAACTGTGTTTGGAACTCAAAAGATTGAAGACTTGTAGTGGTAGGTCAGTAAAAAATGTTCTCACAAAGTCTTAAATAAAACAACTCTCGAAATAGGTATTTATAGAAAAAATAAATTTTTGAGGCCAAACCGGTATGCTTTTTGCCTTTATAAAAAGCTAACCGGTTCACGTTTCTAGTACTGAGGCCAAACATTGCAAACATAACCGATTTACTTTTGACCGATCCGGTTCACTTTTCAGAACCAAAATTCCTTCCCTTAAAAAAACTCATTTTGATAAAATATTTTATAAAAAAATATCCCAATATTAAAATGAAACATTTATGAAACTTAAACACAAACCTTTCCAAATTTAATCTCGCAGAGGCTCATTTGTTGAAGAAGCTTGATATTCAGATCTATCTTGATGCATGATTGAACTTGAACTAGTCTTCGACGGTTGTAGCGGTGTACAACATACAATAATGTAAACACGACTTATAAAATGTGCCCTTAGAAATATCCCCCTATGTCTATGCTGGTACAAAATAAAAATATCCAAATCATCAAATCAAATTCCTATACAAATCTAATACGCTCCCATGAATCCAAAACTATAAAGGTACTAAAAATGCTAAGACTTGAACTTTTTTTCTGAAAATCTTCAACATAAAATCTACCAATCTCTAAGCTTTTGTCATCAGGGTGTGCAAAATGTGATCATCAATCTTTTTACCTACACACATGAGATAAAGTAAATACCTTCGTGATGTATCGAGTTTGGAATGAGATAAATAAAAATCAAAACAATAATAAAAAAAATATCGAATCTTAAATCTCCCTCATAATGTAAAACTCCCCCATAATTTGTTCTCCCCCTTTTAATTTGTCCGAAATAGACAAGAAAAAGAATAAATAAAACAAACATGGAGTGTCACGATAAATAAAGCAACTAACTACTATCATCAAGAGATACTCAAAAGCATTCCACAAACTATTGTTGTTTTTTTCAATTTTTTATACAAAAATGCAAAAATAATTTTACAAAAATCACACACCATGAATTTACACTAAGAAAACCAAATCGTGGAAACGAAATGAATGGGAGTGAACAAATTCGATAGTAAAATTAATGCAATCAAACATAACATATGACATCGACTCAATCTAATCAACACATCAAAGTCTAAAATGAATACGGATACTCCTAACGAATGATCTCAAAATCGTTCTTAGGTGTTAAGCAATGTGAATTCATAGGACATCGACTCAATCTAATCGACACATCAAAGTCTAAAATGATTTCCACACCCATAACGTCTAAAACTATGTAATGCTTTTTCAAGACTTTGTCAAGACGTGCAAACCCGTTGATTACTTTTCCATCCGAACACCCTCATAAATAACAATTCATTTATTTTTTCCTTTTGAGGTTGCCCCTTTTTGGCATATTTATCTTTTTATTGCCTTTAAATTTTTTCGGGTTCTTTTCAAATTGTGGCTTTCACGCGAGTTAATTTTGTACTCTCACAGACCTTTCCTGTGTTCACTCAACATTTTTTTCAAAGTTAATTCCGCAGGGTAAATGGTTCTTACATGCACTACTTTCATTGTCGAGTTTTATCGCATTTGGTTTGTTTTAAAGATAGGATTGAGATGGAAAAATTTCAACCAACATGTGATTTGACAAGTACAATAGTCAAACAAATCCATGCAAGTGTGCATTAAAGGAAACTAAGAGTCAAGAATGTAGGTAATAATCTCAAATTACATCTTAATGACTATAAATATTATAAAGCCCAAAAATAAAATGATGATTCATATCAAAACACTATCAAATCGTCACATGGATATGGAATGAAATTGTGACTCGGTCATCCTAAATGTCCATTCATATATGGTGTAAAATAAAATACAAAAATCTTTTTGGATTTTTCAAATTTTTTATCAATTTTTTTTGTATTTATCAAAATTTAAATCAAAAATAAAAATCTAATATAAAAAGTACACGTGTCATCACACTAGCAAAAATTTATCATGAAGAACAATTAGCGTATGACAAACAAACTACCCAAACACAATAGCAAGAGAATAATCATGTGCAAGCAACTGGGAATCAACTAGTCTAACATCTAGTGCCTCTAAAAGTGATTTCCTAACCCAAATAGGTGTACAACGATGCATGGGGGTTATGAAAATCAAGGGAACACAAGACTTCAACTTCCTAAGATCTTTTCGAAGATCGATACAAAAATTCCAAAGGTGACCTTTCCTACCACAATGCGAACATGTGTAAACAAGTGGAACAACACCTATGAGTTGACATTTTCTAACGTCCTTGAGATAAGTTGACCCTCTAAAATGAATAATGATCTTAGCTTTAATAACGGAAGTATTAAGCACACGTGAGCCACTACCATTGCTACCAACACTACTTGAGTGAGTCAAATAATTTTTAAACTTCAAAACTTTTAACTCAGGCAAGGAATCAGAATCTTCCAGTTTTAGGGTCTCCTTCATTCCTATAAGGTTATCACGCTCTCCCTTAAAATATGCACACTTATCCCTAAGAGTCTCCTCACGAGCCACAAATTCATCGATTAAAATATATTTATCCTCATTGGCACAAGAACTAACTCTAGACTTTTTAAAGTCCTCTAATTCTTTTTCTAAACATAGGACTCAATCATCACTCTCCATTTTGGACAATTTTAAATTTCTAAAGTCGTGGTCGAAGGAAACAAATTTGTCACGATAAAAATTTCTTTAATATTGAACTGTTTACAAAAGATCCATAGGGGATTTAAAATGAGAATTTTATTTTTCCAAATCTTTGATTCTTTTCGCAAATGTCAAATTCAAACTATTTAAACTTGTGCCATTAAGGAGGGGCATCTGATTACATAAGTGCTCCATCAAAAATATTCAATTTTTCAAACAAACAGTTTTTCAGAAAAATCAATATCACAAAAATTTTGGGGAAAACAAGGACCACTCGATAATTTAGAGAAACCCACTCTGATACCAATTTGTGAAAGTGGTATCGCTTAAATAAGCTCTGATACCAATTTGAGAATGCCGTGTGATATTGATTTGAACAAATTCTCAAATTTCAATTAAATACTTATTTAATCACTTGTTAATTTTTAAACCAAATTAAATTAAGCCTAAAACATGCAACCACATGAGTTAAATCAAACCATTACAAACAAATTTCTTGACACAAAAATTTAAAAAAAAAACCCCAAAAGGGAAAACCTTTTTATTTCACTACGTAAAATAAATCGCAACTTAAATGCACAATGATATCTGCAATGGATTAACCTTAGAAAACCCACATAGAAGCGTAACCTAGAGTCAGCAATGGAATAACCGTAATAGCCGACACGAACACTCAGTTCCAGATCAATAAGGAATACCCACGAGCAATCCCAATTGACAAGCAGTCAAGTCAACCCAGCACCTCAATCAAGTGGCACTTAGATCAGCAATATAGATGGCACTCCAAAAGATAAAGTTCAACAAGGTTTAATCTTGGGTTCCAAAACGATTCAAAAGTAATTGGGATGTTTTGTGTGAATCAAAACTATATTTGGGACTCAAAAAATTGAAGACTTGTAGTAGTAGGTCTCTAAAAAACATTCTCCTAAAGTCTTAAGAAAAATAACTCCCGAAATAGGTATTTATAGAAAAAATAATTTTTTTTGCCTTTATAAAAAGCAAACCGATTCACTTTTTTAGTACCGAGGCCAAACATTGCAAACCAAACCGGTTCACTTTTGGCCGAACTGGTTCACTTTTCAGAACCAAAATTTCTTCCCTGAAAAAAACTCATTTTGATAAAACATTTTATAAAAAAAGTGTCCCAATACTAAAATGAAACATTTATGAAACTTAAACACAAACGTTTCCAAAATTAATCTCGTAGAGGCTCATTTGTTGAAGAATCTTGATATTCGGATCCATCTTGATGCATGATTGAACTTGACTAAGTCTTCGACGGTTGTATAAGTATACGATATAAAATAATGTAAACCTGACTTATAAAATATGTCCTTAGACATATCCCTTACTCGTCCTCGAATTTCCTCTCTTCGAGATCTCTAGGTTAATGGCTTGACGACTGATTACCAATCGTATCCTCAATGTGGATGTTCTTCTCCACTTTCTTCATATTCTCTATCATATTGGTGAGAGGATTCTTTGATTAGAAGTAGATCATGCTGCTGTTACATAACTCTCGTAATAAAGCTAACACAAACACCTTCTCGTATGGGTGCTCAATATGGAGGTGTTTGTCATTGAACCTCTTCAAATACTTTATGAGGCTCTCACCCTTTATCTAAAAGATGTTGAATAGATCATTGGTGGTCTTTCCATGGATTCGATTCCCAGTGAAGTTCTGGATGAAGTGCTCGAAGAGATATTTGAAGCATGTGACCAAATTGGGTGGGAGACGATTGAACCACATAATTGTCGATCCCTAGTGTGGTGAATGCTCGACATATAATCTGGTTTGAGCTTTCCAAAAAGTCCATATAGGCCCTATGATGTGGTCCTTAGGATCAACGGTCCTACCGAAGGAGTCTATTTATAAGAGCTTTAAGTGAGATGGCATTGGGAAATCCATAACTTATCGACTGAATGGAGACTCTCATCTGATTTCTCTGGTGTGTAAGCAAGTGTGCTACAGCGAAATAATGTGACTTCTCAAATAAATTCAATTTTAATTAAACCCAAGTTTAAGTCAAAACCCTAACACATGCAACTAGGTGATTTGATAACATAAAATCAATAAGCATGCAAAGGAAACCAATATCAGGAAAAATCCCCGAAGGACAAAACCTTTTAATTCATTATAATTGTAAATTATAACTTACACGGTTATAACAAAATAGATTTTTGACACACGAATACCCGCAAGTGTTGGTCGATGTCGTCAGCAGTGGTTCACACGTAGCTATACCACATGAACAGCAGTCCTATCTTCAGCCCAGGAATACCGTAGCACTCCCTAATGACACATAATCAATCAGTCTAGTACCGCCGTCAAGCGGTACCTAAATCAGCAGTAGGTTACCCTCCATACAAGAGCAAACTTGAACAAGATGTATGTTCTTGGGTTCCAAAATAATTTACCACAACATATGGGATTTTTGTGAATTAAAAACAAAGAAGAAGCCAAAAGTGTTCTGCTGATTTCTCAGTGTTTGCAGAATGAAAAACGAGAAAGACTTATTCTAAAAAACGGAGTTGGAGAGTCCTTTAAATAGTAGACTTAAGGTAGCAGGTCGTTCAACGAGATAGCATGTTGTTTGAACGAGAGTAACACTTCTCGTGACATACCATGTCGTTTGAATGGCATACGGTGTCATTCGAACGAGAACTGTAAAATCCAATATTTTTCCTTTTTCTTTTTCTCGTTAAATGCACCGCCTCAGAAAATCAAAAAATTATATTTTAGACAAAAAACATTTAAAGCTTTACTCCAGCACTTAGAAAAATATTTGTGTGAGAAAGAATACCAATACTCTAAGTGAAATGTAAAGGAATAAAAACACAACCTTTACCAAATTTGCCTTACAGAAGCTTCTTTGATGAAGAGCTTTGATATTCGGATCTGTCTTGATGCTTGAATGATCTTGAATAATTCTTCGACGGTTGTAGCGATATATGACATACTCAATTGATAACGAACATTTACGAATTATTTCCTTACAAATATCCCCTATGTCTATGCCGGTACAAAATAAAAACAATCCGAATTATCAATTCAAAATGCCTATATAGGTCTAATACCCTCCCATGAACCCAAAATTAAAAAGGTACTTGAAATGCAAGTCTTCAAATCTTTTTCAGAAATCTTCATCTATCTTCAAATATTAAAACTTTTCTCATCAGGGTGTGAAATCCAATAATCTTCAACTTTGTACTTATACACGTGAGACAAAGCAAATACATTCATGACGCATTGAGTTTGAAATGATATAAGAATAAATCAATCAATATAATCTAATATCCCTCATGATATAAACTCCCCCATAATTTGTTCTCCCCCTTTTTATTAGTCTGAAATAGACAAGGAATAAAATAAACAATCAAAGCATGGAGTGTCATGACAAACATAAAAAAATTGGGTCAAACTACACGCATGCAGAGAAAATGGTCCAAAGATCCACAAACTATTTTTGATTTTTCAATTTTTTCAAACAAAAACAATTTACAAAAATCACACCATGAATAACATTAAGACAATCAAATCATGGATATGGAATTAATGGGTGTGAACAAATTCAATAGGTAATAAAACTCAATCAAGCATATGTGCACGATGAATAACTGTACTCCTATCGATTGAACATAAAAAAATATCCATAGGTGTAAAATTGTTGAATGTAGATGATATCGACTAAATCAGATCAACACATCAAAGCCTAAGTGATTTTCACACTAATAACGTCCAAAACTATTTAGTGCCGTTTCGAGAAGTTTTCAAAGGACGTACAAACCCATTGATAAGTTTCCATTCAAACTCACTCATATATAATAAAGAAATTTTTATATCTAATGAGGTACTAAATTCTCAACTTAGAGAAAACCTATTGGCCCAAATTTTGGCATACATCATCTTTTTATTGCCTTCATTTTTGTGCGGGATCCTTTCAACCAGTGGATTTCACGCAGAGTCAATTTTTCACCCTCGTAGCCCCTTCCTGTGTCACTCATCAATTTTTTAAATTTAAACAAATTCCTCACAAACAATGGTTTTTACATGCACTACTGTTATTATTCTCATATTATTGCACTTGGTTCATTTTACGGACAAGATTGAGATGAAAACACTCGACCAACATGTGAAAGACAAGTACAATAATTAAACAAATCCGTGCACGTGTGCTGTAAAGGAAAAATGAGTCAAACATGTAGGAAGTATCAACTAATAACATCTCAATGACTCCAAACATTATAAAACACATGAATGGCATGATATATTGTCTCGAAACACTATCAAGTAGTCACATGGAATGAAATTGTGACTCGGTCATCCTAAATGTCCATTCATAAATGGTATAAAACAAAATACAAAACTCTTTTTGACTTTTTCAATTTTTCTAAAAAAAATGAAAATCGTTTTGTATTTTTCAATTTTTTTAAAAAAACCCATAAATATAAACATGGTACACACTAACAATATGCATAATATCGGCATGAGCATCATCCTATACTAGCAAACAGTACATCACATAAAGAATCATCAATCTAAGCAGGTGTGATTAAACAAACAATGTACTATAAGCAATTAAGCATGGATACTAAGAATGACTGCATATAAACTGTCAGAAGCAACCCAACAACACCAAATAATGTAACCAATGAACACAGGGTGCTGCAAACAGAATGGTCAAAGTCAACCTGGTCGCTCGAACAAGAGTTACTGTCATCCAAACAACATAGCATCTCACAAGAAGACTTCGTACGAGGTTATAAATATCTCAAATGAAAACCTATCTCGTTTGAATGAGAAAATCAATTTTCACAGTTTCCCAGAATGTTAAACAGTGTTATCCAGTGATTTTTTTTTCCAGAAAAGAGTACTTGGAAGGTGATGACAGATCCAAAGCAGTGGAAAAGTAGTAGCTAGACTAATAAAATAATGTAAGCTACTACAACTTGAGTCATAACACTAGTAAGCGTATATCATGGAGCACAACTAGCTATGAAAAATAACCAACACAATCAACCAAACGATCTCACATAGGGTGAATCACGTGCAGGCGAACGAAAGTCATGAACAATTAGACCATAAGCCTCTAAATCGGATTTCCTAACCTAAACAGATTTATAATGACATGTGGGGGTTTGAGGAATCTAATTTACTTTTCTATTAAACTTCATAGGTCCGTTTAAAAGTTTGTAACATAAATGCCTAAGATGACCTTGTCTGCCGTAATGTGTGCAAGTGTAAACCGGGCGTCGAATGTTACCTAAAGGCGACCCTATCCTCAAATTCCTAGGTGCCTCTTGCATGATGTTCCCAAGTGTCTCTCGCTTGACAACCCTAGGTGTCTCTCTATTAACAACCCTAGGTGCCTCTCTCCTAACAACCATAAGAGGCTCTCTCAAACGTGTGGGGTTGACTTTGGGAATGGGTGCAACACTCTCATGAAGCCTATACCACCCCTATACTCCTTAATTTGGACAGTCCTTAAAATTATATCAAACTTTTCTGATCGAGACTCCAAATTAAATTTTACCTTGCTTGATTCTCTCAAATTCTTCTCAAGATCACCTATCCTCGACTCGAGTAGACTTTTAGAATCCTCAAACTCTAAAAGTTCCTTCTTCATAGTCTCCATCAACCCTCTAAGACTATCTCTCTCACCCTCAACGTACTCAAGCTTCTCTCTCAAAATTTTCTCACGTGCCCTAAGATCTTCAACTCAAACATCATTATCTTTTACGACACGTTCTTTTAATTGAGATTTTAATTTCAAATTTTCTTTCTTTATTTTCAAAGCTTCAGCATAAAGTTCATTGAAAGCCGTTTGTAAGTTATGCTCATCTACACTTCCATCCTCACCCTTGATAAATAGCTTTTTTTGCGTATGTATCGTTGTCGTGCAAAAGCCACTCTCAAAATTCTCTTGAGTACTTACAAAACTTGTCTAAAAATAACTCGTATTGCGGTAAGTACGGGTATCAATCCAACTTTCAAGGTGAAACAATAAATGTGAAAACGTGTAATTCCAATTTTTTTTATGAAAATATTTTTTAATATATTTTTTTTATTTTTAAAAAACAATTTCAAGGGAAAAATTAACTAACAAATGCAAAAAATTATAAAATGACTAAATAATGAAAAATAATGTGCAACCGAGTGTGAAATATGTGAGAAGGTCAAGAGATGGGACTACACTGCATTTTCAATTATTTTAATTTCTCAATTTATTAATTTGAAATATTTCGAGATAATATTAAATCGATAATCTAACTCTCGTTAAAATTATAAATTTAATAAAATATTTTTCAGAAAATTAATTTAAAAATGTCACACAATGAAAAATTAGGACTTATATTATTTTCATAAAATTACCCGCTAGGATCAATTTAAAGAAAACAATATCACTCCTCAAATTTCAATACCGAATTAATATTCAAATTTTGGAAAAACCTATCTCTAGTTCGATTCCTAAATTCAAACATTAATTCGTTCAATTAATTTACTAACTCTCGTTACATAAATTAATTGGTGACAGTTAAAATTAATTTACATAGAAATATAAAATTAATGAAACCAATTAATTAAATTAATATAATTCGTAGTGCATCCCATCCCTTGAACGGGGTGGTTAGACAAGCATAATGAAACAATTAATCGCAACCCCAAACATGGAACAATAAATTAAGGAGTAGAGCAAGAAATACAATACACAAAAGTCTCCATTTGAATTGATTCCTTGAATCGCGTTCATGCACGTGTGTCCCAATATTTTCACAGATCCAACACTTGATCACACACAAAAAAAAAAACTAAACCTAAAATTTATTCTAACACTCAACTAATTTTTTTGGAATTTTTTGGAAATTTTTTATGTACCCATTATGTACATATTATACACTGGCTCTCTATCTCTATGCTGTCTCTTTTTTGTTGCTGTTCAGAGTCTCTTCTTTTATAAGCTTTACCCCTTTTTTCTTTGGTTCCACGATTTGATTTGGATGGAGAGATTTTTATGGGATTTGATTTTGGCTTGGAATGGTTGAAAATGGGTTTTGGTTCCTATTTTAAAGGAGATAATGGCAGTTGGAAGGTTAGTTTGGCTAAGGGTTGGTGTTGGCTGAAAATGGGTATGGCTACGAGTTTCCAAAGGGGGTTCTCGATTTTCGGTTTTCGGATTGGGTTTGGGCGATCGTCGCCGGGTCCGAGTTGTGGATGGGCCGGAGTTGAGATCGGGTTGGCAGGGTCTCGATTTGTGGGTCAGAGGGTCCGACGGGGTTAGCTGGGATCCGAGTTTGACGAAGTGATGAGGCGCTGGTCAAGGTCCGGGTTTGCAGGTGGGGCAGCACGCCGGAGATGGAGGGGTGCACCGGTAGGTGGTGACGGTTTCGTCGCCGGCGGTCCTGGCCGGAGCAGGGGATAAAGCTAGGGGGATCTGGGTTAGGGCTTGTTTGTTTGGTTATGGGTAACTCAGATTCGGGTTGGTGTTGGTGGAGGTGGGTTCAATGGTTTTGAGTTGGGTTAGTGAAGGATTAAGGAGAGAGAGAGAGGGTTCTTATTGGGTTATTAATGGTGTAAGGTTTGTTAACGGGGGATTGAGGAGAGAGAAAGAGAGTTGATGAAGACGATGAATAGTGGTGTAGGGGTGTGTTTGGTATAGGATAATAGGGTGTGGGTAAGTGAGTTATTTTTGAGTGTATGTTTGGTGTTGGTAAGTGGTGTGTGTGTGTTTAATTCGTACCCCTAAAAAAATGACACCACCTAAAAATAAAATTAAAAATAAAAACTTAAAATCTAATAAAATTAAAACTAAAAAAAAAAACTAACATTTCAAACTAAAAAAAATGTAAATAAAAAAAAAACAAAATAAAACTCTATTAAAACTAAAAATATATAATCCTAATAAAGTAAAACTAAAATAAATAAAAGAAAATATATAAAATGAAATCTAATAACTAAAAAATAAATTCCTAAAAACTAATCCTAATAAAATAAAGATTCAAAATTAGAAACTAATAAAAATCAAAAATCTAAATAAAGAAATAGAAAAATAGAAAATAAATCCTAGAAAATTCTAAATAAATCTAAAATAAATCCTAAAAATAAAATGACTCAAAAGAAAAATCTAAGAAAATAATAAAAGTACAAACTCAACACACACGGGGCTCGAGAAATGGTCTGGGCTCGGTCTGGGCTAGGTTAAGATTACGGGATTGGTTCGGGGCACCGGAACACATCTCAGCACGCTCAAATAGGACTCCAAACTTCACGGTCTCTTAGGATTTCTTCGGTGAACGCTTTTGAACTCTTCTGCGTCGCAATTGACCGGATTTAGCATTATTTGTACCATAACTGCGTATTGACCTGAGAAATAAATAAATACGAACATAAGGCCATTTTTATTAAAAATGAGCGACTAAAATGCATATATTCGGGGTATAAAATAGACACTTTTGGGTGCTTATCAACCCTCATCACCCTAACTATCATCACTAATCACACGGGTGGGAAGCTCTCGCCTAGAAGCATAAAAAGCTTCTTATTCCGAATCACTATCACTAAGGGTAGAAATATGAGATGTCAGGTTTTTCAATTGCTTCCTTAAATTTTTGGGACACTCATCTATCGTGTGACCCACACCCTCACAATCCGAATACCTCTCAGAATCATTTTCAATGGAAGATATAAAACAAGAATTTGTTTGATTTTCCAATTAGACTTTTCAAAAAGTTGACAGTGAAAATCATCAAAAACACAAAAAACCCTTTTTAAGAAAAACCCAATTTTTCAAAAGACCAAGATCAAACGCGATAAATTATCATAATCCACTCTAATACCAATTTGTAAGCAAGTGTGCTACAACGAAATAATGCGACTTTTCAAATAAATTCAATTTTGATTAAACCCAAATTTAAGTTAAAACCCTAACACATGAAACTTGGTGATTTGATAACATAAAATCATTAAGCATGCAAAGGAAACCAATATCAGGAAAAATCCCCGAAGGGAAAGACCTTTTATTTCATTGTAATTGTAAATTATAACGTACACTATTATAACGAAATAGATTTTTGACACACGAATACCCATAGGTGTTGGTCAGTGTCATCAGCAATGATTCACACGCAACTATACCGCATGAACCGTAGTCCCATCTTCAGCCCAAGAATATCGCAACACTCCCTAATGACACGCAGTCAATCAACCGAGTACCTCCCTCAAAGGGTACCTAGATTAGCAGTAGGTTACCCTCCCTACAAGAGAAAACTTGAACACGATGTATATTCTTGGGTTCCAATATAATTCATCACATCATGTGGGATTTTTGTGAATTGAAAACAAAGAAGAAGCCAAAAGTGTTCTGCTGATTTCGCAGTGTTTGCAGAATGAAAAAGAAGAAAGATTTCTTCTGAAAAACGGAGTTGGAGAGTCTTTTAAATAGTATACTTAAGGCAGCAGGTTGCTCAAACGAGATATCATGTTGTTTGATCGAGAGCAGAACTTCACGCGACATACCATGTCGTTTGAAAGACATACGACGTCGTTTGAATGAGAACTGTAAAATCCAATATTTTTTCTTTTTCTTTTTCTCGTTAAATGCACCGCCTCAAAAACTCCAGAAATTACATTTTTGACGAAAAACATTTAAAGCTTCGCTCCAACACTTAGAAAAATATTTTTGTGAGAAATAATACCAATACTCTAAGTGAAATGTAAAGGAACAAAACACAACCTTTACCAAATTTGTCTTGTTGAAGCTTCTTTGATGAAGAACTTTGATATTCGGATCCGTCTTGATGCTTGAATTATCTTGAATAATTCTTCGACAGTTGTAGCGGTATACGAGATACTCAATTGATAACGAACATTTATAAATTATATACTTACATGGTGTGTTCGAGAACTAGTTGGAGTTCAGCCTGATGGGATGCAAACATCTGATGAATGGTGGAGGAGAGCATCGATTGCGGTGGAGGTGACTGGGCTACTTCATTCTCCATGTTGTATTCAATGGGAGGACCTTGGTCCACCTACTTCTCTGGTACCGACGACGGAGTGGCTGACAAACAACTTAGGATCTATGCGAGCTGGTCTTGACGAGCTTAATGCTACTCTCTGAGGCCATTAATGGATTGCATCACTTATTTCTTGTTCATGTCTTTGGAAACAGTCGTTCTCATAAACGATGCTGCTTATGTTGAGGTGAAAATCACTGTTCACACACTCGACACAATAAATTTATCATTTTGGTACTAATTAAGGAAATGAGAGAAACAACAAATAAACATGGTTCAGCCGGGAACGACCTACATGCAAGGGGGAAGGGGTGGGTGAAAGGAGATGTAAAAAGAGTTACAAGGTTTGTTAATGTAACCTTATTCCATATTACAAGAGGATTTATATACTCAGCCTTTACATTGCCTTCCCTACTTTATAGCATGCACATTAGAGATATTTAAATTTAAAGAAGCTACATGTTCAATTTTGACTCCTTCACATATTCCCACATTTCCCGTTCATCGTTATTCTTAACCGTATAGATAGGGAACGTGGTGGATGTTTGAACTAACGATTTGTTGAGAAAGTCTTTAGGATTCAAATGGTTCGATTATCATTCACCTGACAAAGATGGTCGACTTTTTGTTCATGGTGAGGCGTTTGCCTGATAAAGATGGGATCTCAGTTGTTCATGACATGTCACCCCTTTTCACAAAGTTATCGTGCTACTATGATTACACTTGTCATTTGGTTTTCCACCCGATCACCATTTCACCGTTTCTCCTGTTCGTAGACTGATCATTCTTCCGTTCATTAGCTCACAACGATGCCTTTTGACGCTTATCTTCGTTCGACTTAGGACTAACTGAAAATATCTTTAATCAATTTATATAAGCTCCATATATCATAGAATCTATAATAGCGATCTAAATCAACACAAGCAATTAAAGAGATCAAGATAAAAAAGATTATGACAAAAAGATGAAAATTCGCATAACACACAAATCCAAGAAACAAGGATCTACTCTAGCACCGCTCTCATACCAATTAAAATAGTATATGAGAATTTTTTCAAACACCTCTTTAATAGATACTAGAGGTGGGTGGGGTGGGGTGGGGTGGGGAGCTTGAATACGACTCCATCAGAATTAAGAATTTTTTCCCCAATTCCAGAATTCTTGCAACCTAGTTTTTAAAACTTCTAGAAAATTGTTTTTAAAATGATAGAATTGCAATTGAACACGTGCGGTGATTTTTTAAATTAATATTTTTTTAAGAGGATAAAACCCCAGATAATATATAACAGAGAAAAAAGGCCTTTCTCCCGGGGCTTACATGAGATTATAAGACATTGAAAAATCTAAAATAAAAGACGTTAAAAATCTAGACAAAAGACCTTTATATGGCCTAGCTTTAAAAGAAAGACAAATCTCCGCATGAATAGCATTAATAATTGACTTTGCATTCATTTCAACACCCTCAAAAGAAGCTTTATTACGAGCACACCAAATATCCCAGCAAATGATATTGGGGAGCAATTTGCACAAAACAGCCCGAATATTCTTCCCATTAGTATTCAACCACCATAAAAAAAGATGGGATCTAAATCTCGAAGTATGAAAATTGAGACCCATAAGATTTTCAAAATGATCCCAAACTGTAGAAGCCAAATCACGTGAACAAAATAATTGTTGGTAATTCTAAATACTAGGATGAAAGCAACACCGGCATCTAGAAACAAGAGGAATATTAATCTTTTGTAAATTCTTATCTAGCGGAATAGCATCCTGAAGAACACGCCACATAAACATAGACACTTTGGGAGGCAGTCTAGGGTCCCAAATCATGGTAAAAGAAAATTGGATACCATATTTATGTCTCACCAAATCCCAAGTGTGTTTGAATGAAAAACCATCAGTGAGCCAGCCTCGATTAGGAGCCTCAAAAATATGTTCATCAACAATGTCATAAACCGCTTGCATCCTTTTCCAAGGACCACTCGAAAATGAAGGAGTACCTCTAAAATTCAAGTGAACTAATTTTTTGTATTTTGAATTCATGAAATTAGCCCATAAAAAATTGTTTTGAAGAAATTGAAGCCATAGTTTGCAAGAAGAAGACACGCTCACATCAAACAATCTACGAATACCCAAACCACCTTCATTCTTAGGTCTGCAAATTTTATCCCAAGAAACCCAATGATGTTTAAAAACCTCCTCTGAGCTCCCCCCCCCCCCCCCCAAATTCGCGCATATACGATTGAAGGCCTGAATAAAAGCTTTAGTAGGAACAATAATCGAAAAAACATGGGAACCCAACATCATCAGAACATACTGTATAAGAACAAGTCTACTTGCCATGGTTAAAAAGACGGATTGCCACTTTTTTATGCGACCAATTGTATTGTCAATAATGGGAGAAAAAATAATGGTTTTTTTTTCCGACCTTTATAAAGAGAAACACCCAAATAATTATTCGGCAAAGATTTAGCACCGAAACTAGTGATAGACTGCATACGACTTCGCTGTGAAGGAGAATAGGTCGAACCTGTTATGATGCAGCTCTTAGCTGCATTACAGCGCTGCCCCGAGTGCTCCTGATATGCAAAAAAAACTTCATGAAATTATTTATAAAGCCAACATGACCATTCTGGAAGAATATAATATCATCGGTAAATGATAAAGAAGAAACTAACGGACAACTTGAAGGCGTGGAGAAGTTTGTAACGGAAACCGAAAGCATCAAATTATGAACACCTCTATTCAAAACCTCTGTTGCGATTACGAATAAGGCAGGTGAAAGAAGATCACCTTGTCGAACACCACGTTCAGATTTAAAAAATCCGCAAGATTTACCATTAATAATGATAGAGTACCAACAACTGGAAACAGCCTCTAAACGAAGTCAATACAAGTTTCTGAAAATCCGAAAGCACGTAGCACTTTGATGATGAAAAACCACGATATCTTGTCATAAACCTTAGCCATATCAACTTTAAAGACAACATTATAACCATGAATCTTTTTGTTAAGGTTGCCAATTAACTCCTGAGCAAGAAGAATATTGTCTGTGATAAGATGCCCTTGAATGAATCCTGCTTGAGAGGTAGAAATAATCTTAGGAAGAATATGCCCAAAGTGGTTGGATAGAATTTTAGAAATGATCTTGTTTGTAAAATTACAAAGACTAATGGGCCTAAACCCCGAACAATTTGAAGGAGGTTCCACTTTAGGAATAAGAACAATATTTGTAGACGTACAAATTTTAGGAATATCATGGCCAAGGAAAAAAGATTGAATAGCAAGGACTAAATCATCTTTTATAATATCCCAACACTTTTGAAAAAATAACCATTAAACCCATCCGAACCCGCTACACTATCCTTATCTAAAGAAAAGACAACCTGTTTAATTTCATGACAAGAAGGAACATTAGAAAGTAATTGATTGTCACTAGATTCAACTAATTTTGGAATATGTTAAAAAATAATTGAATCATCAACACAATTGGATTTTTTGACAAGAATATTTTGAAAATGAGAAATAACACACTCCTCAATATCCTTCGAATCCGACACCACATGAACTTCATCGTGAATGACCTTTTGAATGAAAAGTTTATTGTTTTTCTTCCTAACCATAGAATTAAAAAATTTAGAGTTAAAATCTCCATGCATAGACCATTTAACTCTATCTTTTTATCTCCAAAAAATTTCCTCAAGTTGAAATTCCTTGTTAAAGATAGCCATAGCACGATGGAAAGCTCCTCTATTCGCTGGATAAGCATCAATATCATAAAAGGCTTCCTTTAGGATTAATTCGTTCTCACATTTTTGCAAACGATAGAAGATATTACTAAAAACATCTCTATTCCAATTTCTTAGAGCTACTTTGACATTTTTACGTTTGGCTGCAAAAATGTCCATAGGTCTCCCTCCACCATTAATACCCCAAGAATTTTTGACAACACTAAAAAAAGGAACCATGAGAAACCCACACATTTTGAAAATGAAAAGGTTTAGGAAAAGAATCATATGGGAATTTCAAAGTTAAAACAAGACGGGCGTGATCCGAGTTAGAACGATGAAGATGTTCAATGGAAGATGAAAAAGAATTATTAAACTACCCATCTTTACCAAACACTCTATCAATCCTTTCCATGATGTTATCAAGACCACCTCTATTATTACACCAAGTATAATTCGAGCCAGAGAAAGGAATTTCACTTAAACCAACTTGAATCATGGTAGAATTAAAATCTAGAATAGCTTGACTAACAACTAAATTTCCCCCAAATTTCTCCTCTTGTTTAGAGACAATATTGAAATTGCCCCCCTAAAACCCAAGATTCAAATCCCAAAGAAGCAATGATTCTAATCTCATCCCAAAGATGTTTTTTATCATCTCTATTTCATTTAGCATAAACACAAGAGAAAATATAAGGTTTTGGAAAATTATGAAAGTGAACAGAAATGGAAAGAATTTGGTCCATATCCCTAACAAGATTAACCTCGCAACAAAATCTCCAAAGAATCCAAATCATTCCACTAGAATTAGAGATACCCCCATAAAACCAATTTTCCGAGCAAGAGAATTAATATTGAGCAAATTAATTTTTGGTTCTTGGATTGTAACCACAGAAATCTGATATTTGTTGATCATCCTTTTAAGTCTACAAAAAGAAGGACTATTACCCCCCCTAATGTTCCAATATAGAAGATTCAACATGAAGATTTGGTAAGAGGAGAAGTTTTAGAAACATCGCCAGACTTTGTCTTAATACTTGATGCAGGAACAAATCTGATTTTTTTCTTCCTTCTTCTGGAAGATGACATAGAAGAAACTGAATGAATAGTTTTAGCAATTGAATGATCATAAGAAGTCTACAAATTCCCTTTATCATCTAAAGGACAAGTCTTATTCAATTTTTTTTCAAGAGTATAAGAAAACTCTTTCAAACTGTCTAGAGAAACTTGAGTAGCATGCTCCACATCAACATCTTCAAAAGTGTTCCAAAGTGGTTTGAATTTTTTTTGGATAGTAGAATCCAACTCCGGGAGAGACACAGAGTGAGAGCGGTTCATAAGTTTTTGGTTGGGGATTAAGACATTCGGAACCACGTCCGTTTCATAAACAATATCATCTACTTCAGAATCAGAATTTGAAACTGACAATTGATTATGTAAATTAATACCATCTTCATCACAATGATCGGCTGAATTGTTGGAAAAGTTATTAAGTGTTAAAGAATTGTTAACAACATTTTTAGAACCATAAATAGCAGTGGTAGTCTTAGAAGTAGATGTAAGTCCATGATCAGTAATTTCTTGAACAAAACCCAGATTAGGTTTCATCATAGGAATAGAAAGCTTAGGCGCGTCATGGTTTACCGTATCATTAAAAATAATACCAGCAGAAGATAATTTCTGTAGCCAAGTTTTATCAACAGGTTTGGTACCAGTTTTTGAATCGATAAACTGATTGATAGGTTTAGAAGCGATTTTAGGGTTGTAGGTTGGCAGTTTAGGAACAACTGAAGGCGGTTTTTGAATATGAGAGGACGGTATGATATTATCTGAAGGCGGTTTGGAAGACGGTTTTAAAAACTTACTAGAATCAGGAGCAACCGACTTAAAATAATCAACTTGGACGTTGCAATCACCAACAACATGGCCTGCGAGAAAACATCTACTGCAAAATAAAGGAACATTCTTATAACAAATTCTTTGCCAATAACCCTTAGTACCACAAGCGATTCAGATTCTCTCAGGTAGAGGTTTTAGAACATCAATCTCCACGTAAATACGAGCCATGTTGGGTCGCGAGATGAAAGTAGTGGCTTCGTCCATAATCAAAGGATTACCAAAACGTTGAAAAATGGCAAACAAAGAAGGTTTGGCATATAGGTGCACCAGAAGGTGAGGTAGATAAACCCAGATAGGAAAAATAGAACAATCTATATTAGGAAATAAATAACTGGTCCATTTGAACACTTTTATAGGATCTTTGAAGATATACCACTGTTCCCGAATCCATAAACGCAAGAAATCTTCCTCACAACTCAACTTAATAAGTATATGATGATCATCAAGAAGCCCTAGAGAAAAGGAACATTTCTGAGAAAAATGTTGAAAGGATTTACGAATAGCTTCCATGGATGGATGACCGAAAGAAAATCTACCAATCAAAGAAAATTTGAAAGGTTGAGCAAGATTATTTGTTTATTCATCTGAGAACATGATTATCAACCGTAGAAGCAAAACTTTTTGAGGCAAAACGATCTGAGTCAGGAGGCTTCGGTTCCCACAACGGCGATGGATCCGCCATAAGAGAACGGTTATAGCGGTGGTTATAGAAAAACGAACGAGAGGGAAGAAGTTAAAAAAGGAGAGAAAAAGTCTAAAAGGAAAAAATGAGTATTTGCTATTTTTAAATTAATAAAACAGTAATGAAATGATCAATTTGATACACACACAAGGAACAAACTAGCCTAATTAAAGCTATTTAACTAGGTTAACATCCTTGGAAAGTTGAACTACCTACTCAAATGTGTACCAACCTTATATTTACGTGAATTGGTTTGTGATATGATCTAAATTAACAATTCATACTACTAATCACTACATAATAATAAATATATGAAGAAACGTTCCTTTATGGTAAAAAAACCTCGGATGCATGATATCTCAATCGGCTTAAAAATAAATTTTTATAAAGTGAAATTGGACAACTCTCACATAACTTCTGTACAAATAGTTTCTTTTGTACACCTTAACACCCCAAATTGAATTAAAATCAAGCTAGGAGCTCCACTGAGATAGATATGGCATCCATTCTCTTCCAAGCATAACACCTTAGGCAATACCTTTAATGAACCACCCAATCCTGCTTAGGTATAATATTATTTGAATAGAAATGTGAATCAATCTAAATTCATCACAAGTCATAGATCGAGTATATATCTAGACGATTTTACGAATTAAGATGAGCCATGAGAAATTGCAAAGAGTATATGAAAAAAACATATAAAAACGAGTTAAAATGAACTTTTCATTTTTTAGAAGATGATTTTAGAGGAAACACATAATTATAGAGTGCAATATAGATCTGGGTTGCCATGCACATGGTATTAGATTCCATCCATGCACCTGATAAAAATCTCATTTGTTGGAGATTTTTAAAATAAGAGAGTAAGAGTTTTTTGGGTGTAAAAGCCTTAAAAGCTTGTCCCACATTGGAAGTGTGAGGAAGAGGTGGGAAGCTAACCCAAATATAAAAGGGTATAGTGTCCCACATTGGAAAATGTACAAAGCTAAGTGTCACCACTAAGCTATAAAAGGGGTGGGCAACCTTTGAGTCCCACATTGGAAAAATGTTAAGAATTTGTACACTTAATAAGTACAAATGGAAGATGAAGAGTTAATTCATCTAGCATTTAAGAGGCTATTCAAGAGACCTCAATACGGTGCGAAGCACCGTACGCACACGCACACGCACACGCACGCGCGCGCGCGCGCGTGCGGGTGCGGGGCAGTGGGCTGTAGAGGCGCTAGTGGCGCACTTTGCACTTCGCACGCCGCGTGTCCGTAGCTCGGGCGCGGTCACTTTTTGGTTGACCCGTGCAAAACCGATTCGGTATTATTATACCTGTTCGGAAAGGACTTAAGACTGTTGGTAATTAACAGTCATACCTGTTCGGAAATGACTTAATTCAACAGTCATGACTCTTGAAGACAAAGCCTTTCATTTTCTATAAATAAAGGCTGCCTAAAAACGGAATTACATTGATACCAAAAACCAGTTTCAGATTTCCATACCCTGCTATTACTCTCTTACAGTTTTCAGGAGATATAAATTCTCTTATTCTGTTTTGTGCACATAAACAGAATAAGAACTTGATTGACTGTTCTTCGCTGCTACATCCAAGGGCTGTCTTCAAATATACAAGTTGCAGACAGTGCAATTGCTTCATTGTATCTTGAGTACGGATTTGCTGATTCCCGTTTGTATACCGAAATTCTTCGTGTGGGGCAAATACTGTATTTAGGAAAGTGACATCACGCCTTGAAGTTTTATAGTGACTATTCAGAAATCACATTGTTGTATTGAAGTTGACATTTTGAGATATATAAAGAGTTCCATTTCTGTATTTGCATTCATAATTTCCAACAATCTAAATACAGTATTTTGGAAATGGCCGACTCTTCCAAATCACTTCGACAAATAACAGAAAGCTTTGTCAAGTTGGATCGTTTTGATGGTGGTAATTTTCTGCGTTGGCAGAAAAAGGTTCACTTTCTTCTAACAACATTGAAGATTGTATATGTCTTGTCACAACCGAAACCAAATGAAGATGAAGATGAAACCATGGAACAAACTAGGCAACGCACAAAATGGGAGACCGATGATTATTTGTGTCGTGGTCACATTCTCAATGCACTTGCTGATAATTTGTTCGACTTGTACCAAAATGTTGGGACTGCAAAAACTTTGTGGGAAACATTGGAGACCAAATATCTAACGGAAGACGCTACAAGTAAGAAGTTCCTTATCGGTCAGTTTCTAAGCTTTAAAATGCATGATAATAGGCCTGTGCTAGAACAATTTCATGACATCCAACGCATCATAAATCATTGCAAACTGAAAAAATTAAATATGGATGATAATGTAATTGTTGCTGCCATAATTGAAAAACTTCCTCCTTCTTGGAAAGACTATAAGAAAGAACTCAAACACAAAAAGGAGGATCTTTCACTTGAAGAATTAGAGACTCATTTAAGAATTGAACAAGAGTCTCGAATTCTAAATGGTAAAGAGGAACAAGAAAATTCTGTTTCTAAGGTCCATGTGGTGGAGGAAGGAAAGGAGCAAAGATATGGCAATCATGGAAAAAATAACAAGCGGAAGAATTTTTCAAATAATTCTAAAGCAAACAAAAAGAAGAAAGGAAATTGTTTTCATTGCAACAAACCAGGTCACTTCAAGAAGGATTGTCGTGAGTTCAAGAAACTAAAGGAAAAAGGAGGGACATCAGACACAAAGCAAAAATTTGCTGCTATGATATCCGAGGCTAATATACTTGGAGAAGACAACTCTTGGTGGGTTGATTCTGGTGCCACAAGGCATGTTTGTAAGGACAAGAACTTGTTCTCTGCCTATGAAACAGTGGAAGGAGATGTTCTCTATATGGGAAATTCATCTACAGCTGCGGTTAAAGGCAAAGGGACAGTGGATCTCGAATTCACTTCCGGGAAAATCCTTAGCCTCACCAATGTTTTTAATGTTCATGATGTTAGGAAAAATTTAGTTTCTGGAAGTCTTCTTAACAAATTTGGCTTTAAGCTTGTATTTGAGTCAGACAAATTTATTCTGACTAAGAATGGTACCTTTGTAGGCAAAGGATATTTGTATGAGGGCATGTTTAAGCTCAATATCAATGAAAAGGATTCTTCTGCTTATATCGTTGATTGTCTTTCATTATGGCATAGTCGTTTAGGACATGTTAATACAAAGAAAATGCATTTCATGGTTAATTTAAATTTAATTCCTAAATATGAGAATGATATGAATGAAAAGTGTAAAATATGCATGCAAACTAAAATTACAAGATTGCCTTTTCCTAAAATAGAAAAAACTACATCTTTGTTGCAATTAGTACATAGTGATGTTTGTGATTTGCATGGAACGCCTACTAGAGGTGGTAGTAAATATTTTGCTACATTTATTGATGACTTTTCAAAATATTGTTATGTATATCTTCTAAACTCTAAGGATGATGTGCTTAATAGATTTAAGACATATAAAAATGAAGTTGAAAATCAATGTGATTCTAAAATAAAATGTCTTAGATCTGATAGAGGTGGTGAATATCACTTTCCTCAATTTTGTGAAGATATGGGAATTATACATGAAGTTACTGCACCTTATACACCACAACAAAATGGAGTAGCAGAAAGAAAAAATAGGACACTAACTGAAATGGTTAATGCTATGCTTTCTTATTCTGGTTTAAGTAAAGGTTTTTGGGGAGAAGCACTTTTAACTGCATGTCATATTCTGAATAGAATACCTGTTAAAGATAATAAGAAAACTCCTTACGAATTATGGAAGAATAGAAAACCTAATTTAGGTTATCTTAAAGTTTGGGGTTGTAGAGCTATTGTAAGACTACCTGAAACTAAGAGAAAGAAATTAGGAAGCAAAGGTGTTGAATGTATTTTCATAGGTTATGCACAACATAGTAAAGCCTATAGATTTTTGGTTAGTGAACCTAATGATTCTGTTGAGGTAAATACAATAATTGAATCAAGAGATGCAATTTTTTATGAACAAAGGTTTTCTTCTATTCCTAGAATTAATAATGAAAAAGAAGTAAGCACTCCTTCACAGTTACCTGTAACTCCACTAGTAGAACAAGAAGAGATTAGAAAAAGTAAAAGACCTAGGAAAGAAAAAAGCTTTGGTCCCGACTTTGTAGTCTATCTTGTTGAAGGAACTAGAGACACATCTTTTAATCAATATGCTTTGACTCTTAGCGTTGAAACAGACCCACAAACTTATAGTGAGGCAATTAAGTCTGTAGATTCAGCATTTTGGAAAGAAGCTATAAATGATGAAATGGATTCAATTTTGGGAAATAAAACTTGGAAATTAGTAGACTTACCTCCAGGATCTAAACCCATTAAGTGTAGATGGATTTTTAAAAAGAAAATGAAAATAGATGGAACAATTGATAAATTCAAGGCTAGATTGGTTGCTAAAGGTTTTACACAAAAAGAAGGAATTGATTATTTTGATACCTATGCACCTGTTGCTAGAACCGCCACTATTAGAATTTTAATTGCATTAGCATCTATATATAATTTTGAGATTCATCAAATGGATGTGAAAACTGCCTTTTTAAATGGTGACTTAGAAGAAGAAATTTACATGGAACAACCTGAAGGATTTGTTATGCCTGGACAAGAAAATAAAGTATGTAAACTTATTAAGTCCTTATATGGCCTAAAACAAGCACCTAAACAATGGCATGAAAAATTTGATAAAGTCATTATTTATTATGGTTTTAAAATTCATGAATCTGATAAGTGTGTTTATAGTAAATTTGCTAATGGTAAAGGTGTGATCATTTGTTTATATGTAGATGACATGTTAATTCTTGGTACTGATTTAGAAAGCATTAATAATACTAAGAGTTTTTTGTCTTCTAAATTTGATATGAAAGATATGGGTGTAGCTGATGTCATATTAGGAATGAGAATAATAAGGAAAGATAAAAATATAATTCTCACTCAATCTCATTATGTTGAGAAAATTTTAAAGAAATTTAATCAGTTTGATTGCACACCTGTTAGTACACCTTTTGAACCACAGCTAAAGATGATCCCTAATAATGGTAGAGCTATTTCACAATTGGAATATGCACGAGTAATTGGTAGTTTAATGTATGCCATGACATGTACTCGACCTGATATTGCTTATGCTGTTGGTAAATTAAGTAGATATACTAGTATTCCAAGTTTATTGCATTGGCATGCTGTCAATAGAATATTAAAATATTTGAAAGGAACTATGGACTATGGTATATACTATAGTGGATATCCTTCAGTATTATAAGGGTTTTCTGATGCCAGTTGGATAACTGAGCGGGAGGATCATTCCTCAACAAGTGGATGGATTTTCACTCTTGGTGGAGGAGCTGTTTCTTGGGGATCAAAGAAACAAACTTGTATAGCTGACTCTACTATGGTAGCTGAGTTTGTAGCATTAGCTGCAACTAGTAAAGAGGCAGAATGGATAAGGAATTCATTAATTGAAATTCCAGTTTGGCCAAAACCAATGCCTCCAATATCTATACATTGTGATAGTGAGTCTACACTTTCCAGAGCTTATAGTAAAGTGTATAATGGAAAGTCTAGATATATTGGCCTGAGACATAGTTATGTCAGACAAATGATTACAGATAGTGTAATCACAGTGGATTATGTAAAATCAAGTCAAAATTTAGCTGATCCTTTTACAAAAGGTCTTGCAAGAGGACTGGTGTCTAAGACATCAATAGGGATGGGACTAAAGCCCATTAATAATAATCACTCTTGATGGAAACTCAACTTGAAACTTGATATATTCAAGTCTCAAGTTCAATGATTAAAGTACATCATACGACGTGATTGTAAGCACTATGAAATTTAACATCCCAAGGATAAGTGCTTAGAACATGTAATGGATAATGAAAGAGGATGGGTTTAACCTTAATAGATTTATGGTGTTTTAAGTTACATGGACACCTATGATAATCTACCTATATGAGTGTGGAAGTGGTGCCGCTTCCTATGAGTATTGGGCTTGACTCTAAAGCACTCATGAAATCAAGGTACAGACACAAGGCCTAATTCATGTGTCGGCTTATATGGATAATCAGTGACTAAAAGATTTGTGTGTGAAGACAAATCCGGATAATCAATATAGATTGATAGTTCAAAGACAAGTCTACTATACTTTCATGGTTAACCTTGACGAACCTTCACAGGGTATTGGTTCAAGTCGTGAGACACCAATGCTTATACACAGTCTTACAGACAATCAAAGATTTACAAAACTTATTTTGAAAATGGTGGAGGAATGTTGGAGATTTTTAAAATAAGAGAGTAAGAGTTTTTTGGGTGTAAAAGCCTTAAAAGCTTGTCCCACATTGGAAGTGTGAGGAAGAGGTGGGAAGCTAACCCAAATATAAAAGGGTATAGTGTCCCACATTGGAAAATGTACAAAGCTAAGTGTCACCACTAAGCTATAAAAGGGGTGGGCAACCTTTGAGTCCCATATTGGAAAAATGTTAAGAATTTGTACACTTAATAAGTACAAATGGAAGATGAAGAGTTAATTCATCTAGCATTTAAGAGGCTATTCAAGAGACCTCAATACGGTGCGAAGCACCGTACGCACACGCACACGCGCGCGCGCGCGCGCGCGCGTGCGGGTGCGGGGCAGTGGGCTGTAGAGGCGCTAGTGGCGCACTTTGCACTTCGCACGCCGCGTGTCCGTAGCTCGGGCGCGGTCACTTTTTGGTTGACCCGTGCAAAACCGATTCGGTATTATTATACCTGTTCGGAAAGGACTTAAGACTGTTGGTAATTAACAGTCATACCTGTTCGGAAATGACTTAATTCAACATTCATGACTCTTGAAGACAAAGCCTTTCATTTTCTATAAATAAAGGTTGCCTAAAAACGGAATTACATTGATACCAAAAACCAGTTTCAGATTTCCATACCCTGCTATTACTCTCTTACAGTTTTCAGGAGATATAAATTCTCTTATTCTGTTTTGTGCACATAAACAGAATAAGAACTTGATTGACTGTTCTTCGCTGCTACATCCAAGGGATGTCTTCAAATATACAAGTTGCAGACAGTGCAATTGCTTCATTGTATCTTGAGTACGGATTTGCTGATTCCCGTTTGTATACCGAAATTCTTCGTGTGGGGCAAATACTGTATTTAGGAAAGTGACATCACGCCTTGAAGTTTTATAGTGACTATTCAGAAATCACATTGTTGTATTGAAGTTGACATTTTGAGATATATAAAGAGTTCCATTTCTGTATTTGCATTCATAATTTCCAACATCATTGACCAGGAAAAAGCCATATGTCAATAACCTCGCGTTCATTACAACTGCGCACATGGTTGTAAAATTACGCCGTGTGTAAGCTTGTGCAATAAGGTCCAATTTGTAATATGTGCAAGGTTTTAATATATTAAGGCATCAAGTTTTAAATCTTTGCACTTTTTAAAAGATAATTTCTGTAATCACTTGAAATATAAAAATATATTTAGCAAGAAGTGCATGTGTGTAAATCCGAAGATGTCAATATCACAACCGTAAAAAGAATATCAAAGTATGCGTCGATTTAGAAGATTAGGTAAATATTTTGAACAACTGGTTCCAAATAAAGTCCAAAAGGCAACATAATAGGGTTAAGGTAACTCATATACACCATCTGATGAGGGAAATTATAGTTGGTCTAGAAGAATGCCCACTAACACTCGAACCATCATCAGACAAATCGAATCTACTTATTTGAAGGCAACCCAATGTTCACATTTCTAATAATGGTCAGACAAAAGGTCCAAATAGTTAGTGTGAAGACTAAGTCAGGCAGTGTGACTCCAATTAGGAATGTTTCTTATTATAAAGTCCAACTAACTCGAAGAATAAGAAACATTTTAAATGCCACATGCTTGAGGGTCGACCACGTGTACTATTGGAAGCACTTCCTACCCTATTAACAACATCAAAATTATAGGACTTCCGTCGTATGGTTGCTACATAAAGCCACAATATGCTAGAAGAAAGGGAACTTAAAATCATTGTATGCTGTAATCTCGATCCCTTGAGAAATGAACAGCTCCACTCCCCTTTGCCCCATGGACGTAGGTTACACTACGACCAAACGATATATGTCGCTCATCCACTTTACTTCAGTTTATCTCTTGCATAATAATCTTATTTATCTTGTAATCAAATTTTCACCTAAACATCTTTGGCACCATCTGTTAGAATTTTGACATTTCCAACCATGAATATACACCAAGTGACCAGGTCCATTCATGTACTCATTGAATAAAAAGAATCCCTCAAGACAAAGTTAATACAAATTGTAGATTTTCTCTATGATAAACTATCTCCACAAGTCAATGAATAACATGTCGACCAAGAGGATCCATCTCCCCACGAACCCATCACCAACTAGAAATAGGAAAACACTCTTCTTTTCCTCCACCCACTTTGGCTTATCTTTCTTTTATGGTGAAAGCGTCATTATTTAGAAGGACCAACCAGCTATTTTGCTTCAATTAATAAAGGAGGTGTCAATTGTGCATCGCCATTTAGCCATAATGTTCTTGACTGTCTGATGCCACTAACATTCAAGCTCCCTAGGGTGGACACCATTGATGGAATGTCTAATCCACGAGACAACATTGATAATTAAGAAGCATACGAGGAATTCTTATGAAGCCCGAACAAAATTGGATGTAAGGATTTTTACACAACACTAAAAGGGTCATCGAGGACCTCATTTAGTTGATAACTCGTTCACATGCTTCAGGGAGGTGACAAACTTATTTGTTCGACACTTAATTGGGAGTCGAGTACATAAAAAGAAAAAAATTATTTACTTATTTTACATGTTTGAGACCAAGGAGGAGTCTATAAGAAAATTCGTCAAGTAATTTGATAATGAATTGCTCAGGGTTGATTATTCAAATGAACAGGTGGCAATGTTAGCATTTATGAGAGGTCTTATAAAAAGATCACTATATACTCCCTATCAAAAAACTCACTCACAAACATAATTGACTTGATGTAAAAGGTAGAAAAGAATATCCACATTGAGGATATTGTCAACAATTGCCTTCTCCCTCATGGAGAAGAAGAAGAATAATCACGAGTGAAGAAATATCAAAGAAGAGACGAGGGATGGATGAAAACATGGGAAAAAGCCGACCATAATTTCATTGGTTTACACCACTCAATATGACAACGGTCTATGTCTCGGTCTCATCCACCATGACTGAATCAATAATGCTGAACTGATCGACTAGGCTAAGAAGTCGACTATCTCGAAAGAAATTAAACCAATATTTCCACTTTCATAAGGACCAGGAGAGTGAGACCAATGACGGTCTCCTCCTAAAGAATGAGATAGATACCCTGATCTAGAGAGGAAACCTAAGTGATTTCATAGAAAGGGAAGACTAAAGAATGAAGGATTTAACTAATAGGGAGAAAGATAATCATTGTCGAATCCAATCTAGAGAATGTGATCATAGAAAAGAAATGTCAAATGAAATTAAGTGGTAGAAAAGGTTTGTCCAACTAAATAGATATGGATGATCTCAGGAGTGCTTGTGGATGAAGAGGAATCCATATTCGTAAGGAAGGATTATAAGGGACAAAAATAGGAGCCGATGGAAGTTCAGGCACCCAAGTCCCTATAATATTATCAAAGCATGATTTTTACCCTAAAGGACTCACATGACCTGATCACGCCGCATAATGAACCATTCCTAATTGAATCTATCATATTCAATGGGGATACGGGAAGGATCATAATAGATACGAGAAGTTCAATCGACATTATAGATTACGACTTCTTTGAGAAAATACAATTAGAAGGTGAAAGGATTAATCCAATAAAAATTACACTATTGGGCTTTATGAGAGAGAAACTGTACCCCGAGGGGGTAAAATAACCACCCCTCACATTAAGTAAGAGCCACAAATCCATCACTCTGTAAGTCGAGTTTCTAGTTGTGAGATCTCCATAGGCCAACAACATGTTAATAGGACAAATGCCACTCAACATGCTAGATGTAGTGCTCTCTACATTAAGCCCATTACCCTTCAATTCCCCATGCACAAAGGAATATGAATGGTGATTAGAGTTCAGTTCTGTGCCAGGATTTATTACTTCACCTCACTTAAAAATATTGAAATAATCTTTTTACATCAATGGAATTGACCTAAGAGAAGATCCAACTATAGGTTCGCTAGTAAAAGACATTGTCCCTATTTTATTATTTGAAGCATGATTGAAATGGGTAATATACGTAGGGTTATTTGAGAAAGCATGAAAGTTATATGGATTTACTTGTATCTCAGATTACCCACATGAAGATTCACTTTTTACTAAATTTTATCTTGATTTAATATAAAGTGAACTTGCAAGATCGTGTGAAGTCAAATTCAAACCAAATCTCCAAACCAAACAGGAAGAAAAAGAAATAGAGAAAAAATCCCTTTCGGGAAAAACCTTTAATTAAACACTGTTAAAGATAATACATAAACATAATGACTTACAAACTACTTAAAGATCCACTAAGTATAATACACAAGAGTTTTTAACTCTTCAACAGAAAATGATGTAGTCTAACACTTCCCACAACAAGTAGATCTTCCTTCGGTATGCATCGATCAACCTTTGAAATATGTAATTCCATTCTTCTTCAATCGTACATCCTTGAATCCACAAATTTGCAGTAGAGAATTTCTCTATAAGAGTTTAGAACTTTGGATTCTGTTCTCCTTGGTTTGGAAAAGTGATCCAAAAAGATCCAAGGGGTTTGGATGAAAAAGTTATAGAGTTTGATCATAAAATGAACTCTAAAAGGATACCTACTAAATACAAACCTATATCTATTTTTATTGAAAAAGTTGTTACAAGGAGATAGGGATAAAAGATGGCATCATATTTGTTCTGAAAAACAAAAACACGAATAATCGTTGGCACGAACTGACACCTTGTTCAAACGATGTACATGATCTCATTTGAATGTCTTTTAAAGGTACTTCGAACGATATTACAGAGCTGACCAAAAAGGCGATGCTTCAAATGTTGTTCAAATGTGGGAACCTTGTTCTAACGAACTTCAGGAACTCGGTCGATCTAACGAACTAGAGAGATTTTTAAAATTCTTGTAAAATTCGTTAAATTTTTTTTTGAAAACTTTTAAAAACATACTCTATAAAAAATGATCCATGAATATTTTAAGCTTTACTAAACCACCTCATAACTCTTCTCATGTAAAGTTATGACGAACGATCTTTAATCTTTGCAAATTTCACCTACGATTCTTCTCTTTAAAGACTTGAGAATGGTTCTTAAGGTTCAGTGGGGGTGTAATGGGATAAGCCAAATAAAAATAAAATGAGAAATTATAATTTTTTCTTTTACAAATCTCTATCTTTGTCAATTTAGTTACAAAACACAAACCGAAGTCAAATGGACCCCTAAGACTAATACAACTAATGCCCTCCCAAATATAGAAACAAAGATGCATAGTTGTATAAGTCTTTAATTGAAAGTCTACACCTTGTGTGGTCCATGAAAGAATCATCAAGGCAGAATGACCTACACACATGAGACAAACCTAATACCGTAATGCGTACGAGTTTAAAAAATAAACTCCCCCTCAATTTATTCTCCCCAGTTTTTTCCTCAATAGACAAATGGTTGGAAACTACTTTTGAAATGTTATTGAAGGACCCCCAATTTAAAAAATTTCAATTTAAAAATATAATTTCCTTTAAATGCAGAATAAAGATGGTTCAGCTAAACAACTACATAAACTAAATTTTAATTTCTTTCAAATTAAAATAAACTAGACTCAAAGTGAAATTAAATTAAACAAGAAGTAAAGTTTTCACTTAAACCAAATTAATTCAACCCAAGTCCTAGAAATTTGCCTAACACAAATAATTAATCCATTTTTGCAAATTACGCCAAACCAAATTTTATCCAATAAAATTAATGACTTGAATTAAATGATTTTTAAGCTAAAAACATTTGGCACCAAATTAAATATTCCAATTTTATCTTTTACCTAAGCATGCCTCTAATGTGAATTTGCAAAAGATAAAATAAACAAACCACTACGCCGCGATGTACGAGGAAAAATCCACATCGAGAAAAAACCTCGGATGACCCTAGCCTTAAGTCCACTAAGTATGGTTTTATGTTTACAAGACAAAAGACTTACACAACTCGACTTAACTTCACCCATTCCCCTGACACGTCTTCTTTCAACTACCTCCGCCTAGATGACAATCTCGAAATCCACCGGAACCTTGGAATCCACCAATGAAGCTCTAGGGAACAACCGTCAACCACACACGATGCCTTTCACCGTATGAGAATGCCGTAGCCAAAAATCAGACTTCTTCTTTGAGGGATGTAGAAGTAAACCCAAACTTCTCTTCTTTGATGTGTAGAGAAAAACCGATGCCAAACACTCCAAGAAAATATATATCAATAGGTACTTGGAACAAATGGGTGTGTATGTGTTTTTTGGTGAATTTAATCCATAAAAATCAAACACAAAACATGGAACTTTTTCTTGAAAGTTTTTCTCTCTGAAAGAATCTTAAAATCTGAAAAAGTTACTTTGAAAATATTGGTTTCCGTACTTAGTAATTATGTCAAAAAATAGTGGGAACATGGAAAAAAACTGCCAAAATTGCCAAAAAAACTGTTCCCGCCAAAGTCGTTCGAATGACTTTACTGACGATGTTCCAGTGAGAAAAAGGAAATCTCGTTAGAAGTCTCATTCGAACGAGATTCCAGTTCGTTCAAACGACGTGTCAGAAAATGCAAAAATTTTTATAAGCCCAAAACTTTTATGAAAAGTTCTTAAAAAATATTTTCTGAGTAAAATAAAGTCGTTAAAATTATTTATAAATACGCCCAATAAATTTCCACGGTCCTATATATATAAAATGCATTCATACCTTAGGAGCATTGGAACCAATGTTGTTGACATAGAAACGAGGCACAATAAGCCCGACATATGATGAAGCTTTATAATCTTGGCCGTTATGGCTTCAACTAACACGTCATAGGCTTGGATGGCTACACTTGAACACTATCCTATGACTCAATTGTTTTTGTTCGAAATTGAGCCAACACTACATTAGGACGCAATCGGAGACTTTTGTCCTTATAATCTCCCTCTTTAGCTATTCCGGTACAAAAACCAAACAAAAATCCTAAAGGACCGTCAAGCTATATTAGACTTAAAAAATATCCCACCCAAAATAAAAATTACATAGCTTGACTCAAAACCCAAGGATCAATATCTTTGCTGATGAAAGTTTCCATTTAGAAGAATTCCTGCACACTTAAGCAAACTATCAAATGCATAGGGAATATCAAGAATATTAAATGCATGTAAAATAAATACTCCCCCTAAATTAATTCTCCCCTTTATCAAATAAATGACCTAGTTAGGAAGATGTCTCCCCCTAAGATGAATCTTCCAAACTAAGATACGATTATAATAGGATTAGATACCATTTCTCCCCCTATTATTCTCCTACTTTTTGTTCAGGAATAGATAAAGGATAAAAACTAATTTAAACTCGATGAATCTTAGAGTGATGAGAGCATGAAAGCATATGGGCAAAACATTCATAACTAATCCATTCAAATAATAACGGATACCAACGAAGATGCAAAAAAATGATACCAAGTGATACATAAGATACTAAGCATGTGATATCAACAACAATATGAAACAATATAGATACCAATTATGAATTAGAAGTATAGATGGACTAAAAAGAAAGGAAAAGAAAAAGAAGGACCATATATATGTAGACATAATGAATATCACTAACGCACATGCACATATATATAGGTATCGACACCACACATGACACAAAATACAATAATCTTTTCACACTCGTATTCCGAAAATGTGTCATATGGAAACGGAAGTGTAGGGGTGTGAACTAGTAACAATTACATTTATACCCAATCACTTAAAACATGTTCACGGAGTTCTCATTTGATTACAATGTTTATCACATTTGAATATAACCTCATTTGACAATATAGATTGAACTCAATGAACAAACATACACAATGCATACAAACCTAGAATTTTGATGATTCTACAAACCAATAGAGTCATGACATTGAAAGTACAACTAGGATAAACAGACATTGTGCAAACCGTTGATAGACCATCCAAACTCCCTCAATTTAAGCATATTATTTTAATCTTTTGAAAGAATAAATCAACTAAACAAAATAGGCCTTGGCAAAATATTTTCTTTTAATGCCATAATTCTTTTAGGCCTTTGGACCACGTATTTCTTTTAGGTCCAAGCAAACGGTGGCTTACTCGCAAAGGATGATATTTCCTTTCGGATCCCTTCACCGTTCAGATTATATATATATATATAAAATCTTTTATCGCTCAATTCTCGCGTGCAATGGATTTTAACATGCACTAGTCCTCCTAGGTTACATAACATGTAGATGACAAGATTGGTAGGAGAACACCTCACAAAGCTCAAATATACACGTGACATTATTATTTCAAGTGAGCTCGTGCATTAAGGCATATAAAAATAGAATCCATTATATCAACACAAAATCTAACTACTCCATGTAAGCATGGTAAAGAACATTTTAAGGATTGACAATCTAAACCAAAAGTTCTAGTCACATGGAAGTGAAAAAGAAGGGATTCAAACACAAGTATATGCCACATAGAGTGTGTCAAACTAAAATACACACAAACAAAAATCCTTTGGAGTTTTTGAAAATTTTAAACCAAACAAACAAAAATATTTGCTCCAAAAGACAAACAAAAATCATTTGAATTTTTCATTAAGCCTAAATTATTAAAAATGTAAAACACAAATGATAAACAAAAATCTTTTTGTATTTTTTCATTTAATGCAAACTAAAATGAAAGAACTATAATACAAAAGATAAACAACAATCCTAATTCTAGTATGTGATAAAGCATGAAGAGTAGACTAGAACAATGATAGAGAAGCATACAAACAACATGATAATTTCGCACGAAGTACAAAATCAAAAGTATGCAAACAACTAACGCATTCAACCTTTAGATTTAGAAAGGGAGGAAGAATGTGAAAGTAAATGAGAATCAAAAATCCTATTTTGTAAAGCTACCAAGTCGAATCTCCTAACCCAAACTAATTATGAATTACGATCTCGGGGTGTAGGAATCTTGGCTACCTCGATTGCCTTATGTAGGGATTTTCTAGGACCAGGTTTAAGATCAAAGCAAACCTTCCTGAGATGACCTTTTCGACCATAATGTGAGCACTTAAAGACGCGGTGAAAAGACTTTCCTAAGGAATGATCTAAACCATTGTCCCTAGAGGATTGTTCTAAAATATTAGTTTTGTCTTTATGAGTTGAGTCATTACAAGTATCAAAGCCTAAACCACAAGTGTCATTTTTATTTTGGACCGTTCCTAATATTTTATCTAATTTCTCCGAACGACACTCCAAATCAAATTTGACTTTACTAGAGTCTTTTAATTTCTTTTCTAAATGTACAATGTGAGACTTTAATATAACATTGCGCTCTTCAAACATGAGAAAATCCTTTTTTAAGGATTCCATTAAACCTTTAAGACTATCTCTCTTGCCTTCTACATATTCAAGCTTCTCACTAAGAGATCTCTCACATGTCCTAAGGTCTTACACAAATGCACTCTCATCAATGAGCTTGACACGCTCTCTTAAACTAGCTTCTAACTTCAAATTTGTTCTATTTAATTTAATAGATTTTTTATATAATTCTTGAAACGCAATTTGAAGTTCACTCACATCAACCTCATTTTCACTTTCATTCTCTCTTTCTTCTCCACTCTCACTATCATCATCTCTTTGGGATTAATAAACAAAGGCCTTGGAAGTGTCATGTGTTAAAATTTCATCAATAAAGGAGTGCTCACTTTCACTCACATGACTTGCCATAAAAGCCACAAAGTTGGGCTTAGTGGGGGAATCGGGTCCCTCTTCCTTATCACTATCACTAAGGGTTGCATTGTAGGAAATTGGTTGCTTACCCTCTCTCCTTAGTTTAGTGGGGCACTCTTTTGCCCTATGACCATACCCTTCATAACCACAACACATATTTGACTCATCCCTATTTAAATTTTCATTAAAAGTTTTAGGGATCTTCTCGGCTTTGTCATGCTTAGAATTTTCAAATTTCTAAAAATCATTTTTAAATTTATCTCTGTTAAATTTAAGAAATTTTTAAATTTTTTAAATTTGTCATGCTTAGAATTTTCAAATTTCTTAAAATCATTTTTAAATTTATCTCTGTTAAATTTAAGAAATTTTTGAAACTTCCTAGAAAATATAGCCAAATCTTCCGAGTCACTCTCACTCTCACTTTCACTCTCTACTACTTGTTTTTCCTCCTTTCGGGCTTTCAAAGCAACACCCTTATCCATTTTCTTTTCAGTTTTAGAGGGAAACATGTCTAGTTCATAGGTTTGTAAATCACCTACGAGCTCTTCTAATTTCATAGAGGCTAAAGAGGGTAAAAAATTTAACACGGTCACCTTAGGAATAAATATATTGGGTAGGGACCTTAAAATTTTCTTTACTACTCGCTTACCGGGTATTTTCTCTCCCAAATTAAAAGATGAATTAACTGTATCGAAAAGTATAGCATAAAATTCATCAAATGTTTCCTTTTCATTCATTTTGATGGTTTCAAATTGAGTGGTGAGGTTTTGGAGTTTAGAAGACTTTACGACACTAGTTCCTTCATGAGTGAGTTGTAAAATATCCCAAGATTCTTTAGAGGTTTCACATGTCACAATGCGACGGAATTCATCCGATTTGACCGCGCTAAAAAAGGCATTTAAACCTCAGGAATTAAAATTTGCAAGTTTAAATTCATTCTCACTCCATCTATCGGTGGGTTTGGGAACACATTAATTTTCAACTAAATATGTAGGTGGGGACCTCCCCTTAACGACTGACAACCAAACCCTCTCATCTAGAGACCTAAGTACCGAAAGCATACATGCTTTCCAATATGCGTAATTAGAACCGTCGAAAATAGGAAATTTTAAAAATGGGAAAAATTCCATTTTTAACCAAAAATATTTAAAAGGACCTTAACACAATAAATTAGCGCTTCGGCTCTGATACTAATTTGAAGGACCCCCAATTTTAAAATTTTCAATTTAAAAATATAATTTCCTTTAAATGCAGAATAAAGATGGTTCAACTAAATAACTACATAAACCAAATTTTAATTTCTTTCAAATTAAAATAAACTAGACTCAAAGTGAAATTAAATTAAACAAGAAATATATTTTTCACTTAAACCAAATTAATTCAACCCAAGTCCTAGAAATTTGCCTAACACAAATAATTAATCCATTTTTGCAAATTAGGCCAAACCAAAATTTATCCAATAAAATTAATGACTTGAATCAAATGAATTTTTACCCAAATAAATTTAGCACCAAATTAAGTTATCCAATTTTATCTTTTACCTAAGCATGCATCTAATGTGAATTTACAAAAGATAAAATAAACAAATCACTATGCCGCGATGTACGAGGAAAAACCCGCAAAATGAAATTGAACAAAATGAAAGGAATAACTTAATATCAACCTTAAGTGTAAGAAAATTGAACAAAATGAAATTGTCTCAACTCATGCAACATGCCATAAATTTAAATGCTTCTTAAAATAATTATGCCAAACTGTTTAATATTTTTCAAGAGAGTCCATTGTGCAAACCCATTGATCTTATACTTTATAAGACCTTCAAAATCTCACATATTTAATAATTCACTCTCTAAATTTTGAATATATCATAATTTTCATGTTGAGCGAAGCCTAAAAATATGTGGCCTTGACACTTCTGTTTTTGTATGCTCTTAATCTCTAAGGCTCTTTTGCAAATGGTGGCTTTTAACTTAAACAGAATTTTCTTTTTCGTTGCTCCTTTCCATTGTTTAACATAAAACAAAATTTTCGAGAAACGAAATCCTAGCAATAGTTCTTTCAAGCACATTTAACACTATTGGGATGAGAATACCATATTCAATAAGTGATAACAAGTACAATATCCAAAACGTCCATGCATGTGTGCACAAAAGGTGACAAAAAGTATATCATGGAAAAAGTAATCATAAATGAACAACGAAATGCTAGCCACGCATTATTGAGAACACTAAAGGAACAGAGCCATGTCTCAAAACATTATAAAAAGACACATGAACAGATGGAATACTGGGATGATTCAAAGATATTAAATGCAGATCCATATATGGTGAAAAAAAAAATAGGTTTGTCTTTTCAAAAATTTATCAAAAATATTTTTTTTTGTTAATTTTTCAACTTCTTTTTAAAAACTGAAAATCTTTTTGGATTTATTTTCAAAATAAAAGCATATATAAACATTGAAATACAATCTGTCAATAGGGACAAATGATATGACCATGATAATCACCCTATACTATATAATATTCATAACCTCAATCACTAGTTCAACATGAGTTCTCAAAAGGAGAAGACATCCTTTGAAGTTCCTCGATCAAACTTTGAGAAGCTTTGACTAAAATTTTTACTTTCTCTCGAAAACTCTCAAAATCTCTATGGTGATGTGAGGGAGCATGTGTGGGAGAGCTTGTGGGAACATATTTTTTAACTCATGTGGGAACATACTTGGGAACACGAATGTGTGAAACTCTTCCTAGTTTAAAACAAAACTCCCTAAGGTGACCTCTTTGTTTGCAATGGGAACAAATATAAACAAGTTTGGGTCTACCTTATTTAAACGGCTTAGGAAGATATCTCCTTGGTTGGTTAGGTCTCCTTGGTGGGTTAGTTCCAGGCCCATAAGGATCCATCATAGACTTACGAACCGATTCGGGTGCGGCGTTCAAACTGGATGCACCATCATAATATATTCCTTGCCTCTCATTAAAACCTAACACGAGACCGAGGAACATCTTTACAACTATCTTAGATGTGTCTTCTAAAGTGGCCTTGACCTCCCTAACACGTTCAAGATATTTCTCGAGTACACGAGCTTCAAGGTTCTCATTAGTCTCCAACAAAGCTTGAAGGTCTATCGTAATGCTAGCCACTATGTTGGTCAAATATGTATTTTCCCTCCCAACCACAATTAATTGCTCATACAAAGAAACTTTTAACTATTCAAGTTGATTCACCTACGCCTCACACTCTGTCAAAACTTTCACCTCCTTCTCTAAATCAAACACCCTAATAGTCAAACTTCTATTTTTCTTTTTAGTTCTCAAAGACTCTTTATAAAGTTTGTGGTAAGCGCATTGGATTCCACCTTCTCCGTCACTAAAAATCTCATCATCACTCTCACTCTCACTCTCTAAAAAATAGTTCAATAAATTATCGAGGCTATCACTTTTAGAAATATCCTCATTGGATTGGTACGAACTCTAAGTACTAACATGACAGTCCATGAACACAAGGCAAGGTTCATATGGTGATTCATCCCCGGAATCCACTGACTCGATGTCACTATCACTAAAAGTGGCTTTTTATGCATCTTTGACTTTGCCCTGTCTCGTTTGATTAGTGGAACACTCATGGAATTTGTGATACTTTCCTTCACACTCATAACATCTCACTTGATCATTTTTAGAAACATTCTTGCCCTTAATGACATTTTGATGTTTATCGAAACTTTTTTTTTCTTTGGAAGAATTTTATTTGTTAAATTTGAGAAACTTTTTGAAATTTTTTGCAAAAAAGGCAAGATCATCAAGCTCAAAATCAAACTCGGAGTCAGAGTAAAAAAGATTTTCCTTTTTCTTTTTAGACTGAGCTTTCAAAGCAATTCCTATTTCCTTTTTCTTTTCAGTTTTGGAGAACATATCTATTTCATAAGTTTGAAGGTCTCCCATGAGTTCTTTTATTCTAAGAATATCTAAGATTCACAAAGAATTAAGGACCGTGACTTTACAAATAAAACGGGATGGCAGGGATCTCAAAATCTATTTCACACCTCTTGTCCTAGGAATTATCTCACCCAAATGAAAGATAGAATTGAATATATCAGATGAACATGCATAAAACTCATCAAAAGTATTAGTCTCTAGCATAGTAATGATCTGAAATTGCATGGTGAGATTTTGTAGCTTAGAATCTTTCACAGCTTTGGAGCCCTCGTGAGTGAATTTGAGGGTATTCCATGCTTCTTTAGATGTGGTACACATCATAATTCGATGAAATTCGTTGGCAGTGACTGCATCAGAAACTAAACTCAATCCACAAAAGATAAAATTACTCCATGTAAAGACTTATGACATCATCATTAGTCACAGTGGGTGGTGACTACCCTGTTTCATAAACAAGCCATATTTGCTCGTCAATCGAATTCAATGCCGACCTCATTTGAGATTTCCAATATGCATAATTTGATCCATAAAAAACACATAGCCTATTATACAAATTACCCATTTAAACCCAAAATTAAGAGCACACAATAAATTAGTGTAACCCATTCTGATAGAAATTTGAGAAACTAAGAGGGTTATATGGATTTACTTATATCTTTGGATAACCATATTAAGATTCAATTTTTAATAAATTTTATCTTGATTTAATATAAAGTGAACATGCAAGATCGTGTGAAGTGCAATTCAATCCAAATATCCAAATAAAATAGGAAGAAGAAGAAATAGAGGAAAAATCCCTTTCAGACAAAACCTTTAATTGAACACTGTTAAAGATAAGACAAATACATCATAACTTAAAAACTACTTAGATATACACAAGTATAATCAAGGTTCTAAAAAACGCGGGGCGTGATTGAGGCGTGGAGGCCAAACCTTAAGCCTTAGAAGCCTAGGCGGGCCTAGGCGTAATAAGGCGTTTAGGCCTTCTTAATACATTTTAATATTTTTTAACCGTAATAAGGCTGTTAAAATACAAAAATTGCACATATCATAAAAATATGTCTGAATATATGCAAATTAAAATACTATTTGATTATTTTGGATGAGATAATGGTTCGGTTTGTAAACAAATTCTTGAAAAGGTGACATCGTTTCACTAAAGCATTGTTGTTTTTAGAAAAAAAGTGCGCCTTGAGGGTTTTACCAAGAATAAGGCGTGAAAAGCGTAAGGCGAGGCGTTTCTCCCAAGCCTTAAGCCTAGACAGAGCCTAGGCGGGTTTTTTAGAACAGTGAGTATAATACAAGAGAGTCTTCAAATCTTTAACAGAAAATGATGTAGTCTAGCACCACCCATAACAAGTAGATCTTCCCCCAGTTTGCTCCAATCAACCTTTGGAATATGCAATTCCCTTCTTCTTTAGCTGTAAAGCCTCGACTCTACAAATCAACACTAGATAATTTCTTTATAGTAGTTTGGAACCTTAGATTGTGTTCTTCTTGGTTTGAAAAAGTGATCCTAAAAGACCTAAGGTGTTAAAATGAAAAATTATAGAGTTTAATCACAAAAAGAACTCTTAAAAGGGATTCCCAATAAATGAAAAATCTTAGATCTTTTTATAGGAAAAGTTGTTAAAAGGAGATAGGGATAAAATATTGCATCAGATTTGTTTTAAAAATAAAAATATGCATTCTCGTTTGAATGAACTTCCACCTCATTCGAACGATGTACCTGATCTCGTTCGAACGACATCCAGTGATACTTCAAGCAATATTCTAGAGCTAACTAAAAGGGTGACACTTTAGATCTCGTTCAAATATGGGCAACTCGTTCTAATGACCTTCAGGAAATCATTCGAATGACTTGTCAAGTTGTTCTAACGAACTAGGGAGATTTTTAAAATTATTTTAAAAATTATTTAAAAATATTTTGAATAATTTTAACAACAAACTGTTAAAAATGACCTTGGATAATTTAAGCTTTACCAAACAACGTCATAACTCTTTTCAGGTAAATTTATGACGAATGATCTTCAATCTTTGCAAATGTCACCAATAATTCTTCTCTTCGAAGACTCGAGAACAGTCATGAAGGTTCAGTGGGGTGTAACGGAAGAAGCCAAATAAAAAAGAAATGAGAAATTATAAATTTTCATCTTACATTATCTTTCACCAGCCATATGAGACTGTAGCTAGTGGATTTCCTACAAAATCTGTAAGGACACAAATTTCCAATTGAGTCCATATATAGTTTTGGCTCAATTCCGGACAAAAACATTTATTCATAGGATAGTATATAAATTGTAATATTCTCAAGCCTATGAAGTGTTTGTTGAAGACGTAGCGGCAAAGAGTATAAAGCCTCATCAAATATGCCAGTTTGCGTGCCTCGTTTCTACGTCATCAACTATGGTTCCATGCTCCCAAGGTATGAATGCAATTATATATATATAGGAGCTTGGAACAAAGTTTATTGGGTGTTAGGTTTTGTAAAAACTGTGTTTTAATTTTCAAAAAAAATTAAATAAACCTTTAAAATATGTTTATAAAGTTTTCTGGGCCAAAAATGAATTTTCCAAACTTTCTGGTTTTTCGTTCGATAGAGTCGTTCGAACGAGATTTTTGTTCGAACAAAAATGTCGTTCGAACGAACCTGCCAACGAGTTCCCATAATAGGCCACTGACATGTCGTTCGATATGTCATTCAAACGAACCTTCTGTTCGAACGAGATATCCAACGAGATTATAACGAGTTCTCTCTGGAACGTCGTTAGAAGTCTCGTTCGAACGAGATTTCGTTCGAACGAAATGTTGTTCGAACGAGATGCCAGGCGGGAATAGTTTTTGGCAGTTTTGCACCCACTTCTCCACTTGGTTTTTAACCAACTTTTTCAGACTTTATTATATGCGGGAATAACATTTTTCAAACTAATTTTTCCATCCTAGTTTATCTCTTAGAGAGAGTTTGAGAGCAAATTTGTTTAAGGAAAATGTTCATGTTTTGAGTGTTAATTTTCAAAGAGAAAAATATCCATCACTCTAGTGTTTACACCCAAATAAGTTTATTCCAAGTTCTCATATACATATCAATTGCTTGGAGTTTGGCACTGGTTTTCTCTACCAAATTCAAGAAGAGAAGTTTCGGGTTTTGCTTCTACCTCCCACGAAGAAAGAAGAAGTGTTTCTCATGTTGATTTACCCACACGGAGAAAGGCTCCATGTTCGGGTGATGGTGACCATATAAAGTCCCATCGGTGGATTTCGAGACTGCAGTGGTATTCCAAGGTTATCCGCTAGGAAGAGGTGTCTACAAGAAGAAGCGTCGAGGCTTGAGAGGGATCGAGTCGTGCGTTGTAAGTCTATCTGTCTTGTACTTGTAATTCCGTATCTAGTGGATTTGTGGTTAGGGCCGTCCGAGGTTGTTTCCCGTCTTGGGTTTTTCCTCGTACATCGCGGCGTAGTGTGATTGGTTTATTTTATCTTTCTTAAATAATTTAGAACGCATGCTTAGGATAATTCAAGATAAAATTTGGTTTAAATTATCACACTCAACTTAATTTGGGACTAAATTAAATATTGGGTAAAGTTTAGTTAATTCAAGTCATTTGCTAAAATTTGGTTTCGCCTAATTTGCTAATATTGATAAATATGACTTAGGCAAATTCTAGGGCTTGGATTAATTAATCGGTTTAAGTGAATACATGAATTGATTAATTTTATTGAACCATCATCCTTACGCTTCCGCATCGTGTTTTCATAACAAGGAAATTATAAATAAGTTTTAATTGAGAAAATTAAAAGGGAAATTATAACTTTGATTTTAATTGAGAAAATCAAAATTCTTACTTTTTCAAATTGGTATCAGAGCCAAAGCGATAAATTATTTCGTTAACGATCTTTTAAATAATTTTTGGCTAAAATGGATTTTTCCCCATTTTCAAAATTTCCTATTTTCGATGGTTCAAACTATGCGTATTGGAAAGCGCGTATGAGATCGGCACTAAAATCTATCGACGAGAGAGTTTGGATGTCTGTTGTTAACGGGTGGTCCCCACCAACTTATTTTGTTGAAAATGAACGTGTTCCCAAACCCACCGATAGATGGACTGATAATGAGTTTAAACTTGCAAATTTAAATTCCCGTGGTTTAAATGCCTAGTTTAGCGCTGTCACACCGGATGAATTCCGACGTATTATGACGTGTGAAACCACTAAAGAAGCTTGGGATATTTTACAATTAACTCACGAAGGAACTAGTGTCGTTAAAGCTTCAAAACTCCAAAACCTCACCACTCAATTTGAAACTATCAAAATGAATGAAAAAGATACTTTTGATGAATTTTATGCTAGACTTTCCGATATTGTTAATTCATCTTTTAACTTGGGAGAAAAAAATACCTGACGACCGTGTTGTAAAGAAAATTTTAAGGTCCCTACCCGATAGATTTATTCCAAAGGTGATCGTTTTAAATCCTTTACCCACTTTAGCCTCTACGAAATTAGAAGAGCTTGTAGGTAATTTACAAACCTATGAACTAGATATGTTTCCCTCTAAAACTGAAAAGAAGATCGAAAAGGGAGTTGCTTTAAAAGCCCGAAAAGAGGTCAAACAAGTAGTAGAGAGCGAGAGTGATAGTGACTCGGAAGACATGGCTTTATTTGCTCGCAAATTTAGAAAATTTCTCAAAATTAACAAAGATAAATTTAAAAATGATTTTAAGAAATTTGAATCTTCTAAGCATGACACGAACGAGAAGATTTCTAAAGCGGAGAAGATGCCTAAAGCCAAAAAGATCCTTAAACCTAGTAATGAAAATTTAGATAGGGACGAGTCTGATAAGTGTTTTGGTTGTGAAGGTTATGGCCATAGGGCGTTTGAGTGCCCCACTAAACTAAGGAAAGAGGGTAAGTGACCCATTTCTTTTAATGCGACCCTTAGTGATAGTGATAAGGAAGAGAAGCCCGATTCCCCCACTAAGAAAAATTTTGTGGCTTTTATGGCTAGTCATGTGAGTGATAGTGAGAACTCATCGATTGATGAAACTTTAACTCATGACACTTCCAAGGTCATTGTTTATGATTCTCTTGTTTATGATGATAGTGAGAGTGGAGAAGAAAGAGAGAGTGAAAATGAAGAAGAGGTTAATGTAAATGAACTTCAAAATGCTTTTCAAGAGCTTTATAAAGAATCTATTAAATTAAAAAGAGCTAATTTGAAGTTAGAAGCTAGTTTAAGAGAAAGTGTCAAGGTCGTTGATGAAAGTGCTTTAATAGAAGAGCTTAGGACACGTGAAAGGACTCTTCAAGAGAAGCTTGAATATGTAGAAGGCGAAAGAGATAGCCTTAAGGGTTTAATGGAATCCTTGAAAAAGGAGCTTCTTGCTTTTGAAGAGCGAAATGTTTTACTAGAATCTAACATTTTAGAATTGGAAAATAAATTAAAAGATTCTAGTAATGTCAAATTTGATTTGGAGTGTCGTTCGAAAAAACTAGATAAAATGTTAGGAACGGTCCAAATTAAAAATGACACTTGTGGTTTAGGCTTCAATACTTGTAATGAATCTACTCATAAAGCCAAGACCAATGTTTTAGGAGAATCTACTAGGAATGCATTTCAAGATCACTCCTTAAGTAAATCTTTTCGACATGTTTTTGCTTGTACACATTGTGGTCGAAAAGGTCATCTTAGGAAATTTTGTTTTGATCTTAAACGAATTCCTAGAAAACCCCATAGTAAAGTAACCATGGTAGTTAAAGTTCCAACACCGCAAGATAGTCATTCTTCATTAATTTGGGTTAGGAAATCCGACTTGGTTGCCTTGCAAAATAGGGTTTTTGATTCTCATTTACTTTCATATGCTTCCTCCCTTGCTAAATCTAAAGGATGAATGTGTTAGTGTTTGCATACTTTAGCTTTTGTACTTCATGCTATATTCACATGCTAAATGTATGCTTGTTTAGTCATTTTCTAGTCATTGCCTCATTTCATATCATATGCTAGAAATTATGACTTGTTTATCTTTTTGTATTATATTTTGTGTTTGAATTTATTGAAAAATATAAAAAGATTTTTGTTTGTCCTTTTGAGTAAATATTTATTTTTGGTTAAAAATGTCAAAAAAAACTCTAAAAGATTTTTTTTGTGTGTATTTTTGTTTGACACACTTTATGTGGCATATATTTGTGTTTGAATCCCATCTTTTACGCTCCCACGTGGCTAGAACTTTTGGTTTAGATTGTCAATCCTTAAAATGTTCTTTACCATATTTTATAGAGTAGTTGGATTTTGTGTTGTTTAAATGGATTCTATTTCTATATGCCTCTCTTCACACATGCACGAGCTCTTTTGAAATCTTAATGTCACATGTTATATTTGAGCTTTTTGAGGTGTTCTCCTACCAATCTAGTCATCTACATATCTATGACCTAGGAGGACTAGTGCATGTCAAAATCCGTTGCACGTGAGCTTTGTGAGATAAAAAATTATATATCTAAATGTGCACGGGGAAGGGCTCCGAAAGGACTAAGTGATCCTTTGCGATAGTAAGCCACCGTTTATTGGATCTAAAAGAAATACGTGATCCAAAGGCCTAAAACAGAATATTTGGCATTAAAAAGAAAACAATTGCCAAGGCCTATGTTTGTTTGATATATTCATTCAAAAGCAAAAGAATATATATGCTTATTGAGGGAGAATTGGATGGTATATCAACGGTTTGCACAATGTCCGTTTACCCTAGTTGTTTTTAATGTCATGACTCTATTTGTTTTGTAGAATCATCATCATGCTAGGCTTGTATGCATTGTGTATGTTTGTTCATTGAGTTCAATCTTCATATTGTCACCTGAGATTATATTTAACTGTGATGAAGTTTGCAATCAAATGAGAACTCCGTGAATGTTTATTAAGTGTTTGGGTCTAAATTTAATTGTTGCTAGTTCACACCCTTACACTTCCGTTTCCATATGACACATTTTTGCCATACGAGTGTGCAAACTTATTGTATTTTTTGTCATGTGTGTGTTTATATCTATATATATATGCAAGTTCTTATTGGTCTATTTATAGCATATATATATATATATATATATATGATATTTGTTTGTCTTTGCCTCGCTATTTATTGCCCATATGATTTAATGTCTTAACACTTTAAGCTTCAACGTGTTTATTAGTTCTTTATCCTTTGCCTATTCCTGAACAGAAAGGGGGAGAATGATGATAGGGGGAGAAATGGTATCTAATCCTATTATTATCGTATCTTAGTTTGGGGGAGATTTGTCTTAGGGGGAGAGGTCTTTCTAAGTAGGTCATGCGTTTGATAAAGGGGAGAATTAATTTAGGGAGAGTAATTAATTAATTGCATTTAATACTTTGATATTCCCTATGCATTTGATGAGTTTGCTTAAGTGTGCAGGATTTCTTCTAAAGCGGCATTGTTTAATGGCAAAGCGTTTGATCCTGTCTAGTAGAGCTTGATGGCCCTTTAGGATTTTTGTTTGTTTTTTTGTCCCGGAATAGCCAAAGGGGGAGATTTGTAAGGACACAAATTTCCAATTGAGTCCATATATAGTTTTGGCTCAATTCCGGACAAAAACATTTATTCATAGGATAGTATTTAAATTGTAATATTCTCAAGCCTATGAAGTGTTTGTTGAAGACGTAGCAGCAAAGAGTATAAAGCCTCATCAAATATGCCGGTTTGCGTGCCTCGTTTCTACGTCATCAACTATGGTTCCATGCTCCCAAGGTATGAATGCAATTATATATATATAGGAGCTTGGAACAAAGTTTATTGGGTGTTAGGTTTTGTAAAAACTGTGTTTTAATTTTCAGAAAGAATTAAATAAAACTTTAAAATATGTTTATAAAGTTTTCTGGGATAAAAATGAATTTTCCAAACTTTATGGTTTTTCGTTCGATAGAGTCGTTCGAACGAAAATGTCGTTCGAACGAACCTGCCAATGAGTTCCCATAATAGGCCACTGACATGTCGTTCGATATATCGTTCGAACGAACCTTCTGTTCGAACGAGATATCCAACGAGATTCTAATGAGTTCTCTCTGGAATGTCGTTAGAAGTCTCGTTCGAACGAGATGCCAGGCGGGAATAGTTTTTGGCAGTTTTGCACCCACTTCCCCACTTGGTTTTTAACCAACTTTTTCAGACTTTATTATGTGCGGGAATAACATTTTACAAACTAACTTTTCCATCCTAGTTTATCTCTTAGAGAGAGTTTGAGAGCAAATTTGTTTAAAGAAAATGTTCATGTTTTGAGTGTTAATTTTCAAAGAGAAAAATATCCATCACTCTAGTGTTTACACCCAAATAAGTTTATTCCAAGTTCTCATATACATATCAATTGCTTGGAGTTTGGCACTGGTTTTCTCTACCAAATTCAAGAAGAGAAGTTTCGGGTTTTGCTTCTACCTCCCACGAAGAAAGAAGAAGTGTTTCTCATGTTGATTTACCCACACGAAGAAAGGCTCCATGTTCGGGTGATGGTGACCATATAAAGTCCCATCGGTGGATTCCGAGACCGCGGTGGTATTCCAAGGTTATCCGCTAGGAAGTGGTGTCTACAAGAAGAAGCGTCGAGGCTTGAGAGGGATCGAGTCGTGCGTTGTAAGTCTATCTATCTTGTACTTGTAATTCCGTATCTAGTGGATTTGTGGTTAGGGCCGTCCGAGGTTGTTTCTCGTCTTGGGTTTTTCCTCGTACATCGCGGCGTAGTGTGATTGGTTTATTTTATCTTTCTTAAATAATTTAGAACGCATGCTTAGGATAATTCTAGATAAAATTTGGTTTAAATTATCACACTCAACTTAATTTGGGACTAAATTAAATATTGGGTAAAGTTTAGTTAATTCAAGTCATTTGCTAAAATTTGGTTTCACCTAATTTGCTAATATTGATAAATATGACTTAGGCAAATTCTAGGGCTTGGATTAATTAATCGGTTTAAGTGAATACATGAATTGATTAATTTTATTGAACCATCATCCTTACGCTTCCGCATCGTGTTTTCATAACAAGGAAATTATAAATAAGTTTTAATTGAGAAAATTAAAAGGGAAATGATAACTTTGATTTTAATTGAGAAAATCAAAATTCTTACTTTTTCAAAATCAACATGGTATGTTCGCATGGAGTTACGAAGCTATGTCGGCTATAAACACCTCAATGGAAACCCACCGTCTGAATGCCAATGCCATTTTTCAATCGGTACGAGAAAATAAAATGTCCCTTTGACTGGAATGAAACTAAGAAGTAAACGTCGAGGTAGGAGAGTTACTCGATGCCCAGTTCGTTTGAGAAGTAAAATATCTCGAATGGCTGTCAAACGTAGTCATGGTGATAAAACCAAATGGGAGTTGGATATTGTGCATAGACTACTCGAACTAGAACAAAGCATGTCCTAAGGATTGCCACCACCTTGTAATAATTAATTCACTAATAGATGCCATATCGGGCCACGATATGTTGTCATTGATGGACACATACTGAGTTTACAATTAAATACGCATGCATCCTACCTTTATGGAGAAGATGTCATTCATAACTGATCGTGGGAGATATTACTATAAGGCCATGGCCTTCGGTTTAAAAAAGGCTAGATCCACTTATCAATAACTTATGAATGTGATGTTTGAGCATAAGTTAGGAAATTAATATTAGTATATGTGGATGACATGTTGGTTAAAAGACTGAAGCATGATGGTCATGTTAGTGATCTTGAGTTAACGTTCAGCATCCTTAATAAATACAACATAAAGTTGAACCCAGACAAATTTATGTTCAGGTTATCCTCTAGAAAATTTCTTGGGTTCATGGTCACCAGTCGGGTAATAGAGGTAAACCTCGAGAAAATACAATCCCTCATAGATATGAGGAGCTTGAATATCATCAAAGAGGATATTTGTTAACCGGAAAAGTTGCGATATTAAATAAGTTCTTCAGTAGGGTGACATAGCAGTGTCTCCTAAAAGTATCTAGTCGAGGCTCCACTTTTCTCCTAACCTTCTTAGGTGAGGAGTTATACCTCTACCTATATGTCTTATCTTCAGTTATCAGTTGTGAGCTCATCAGAGATAACAATGGTATTTAGTGGCTAGTTTAGTATGTGGGAAAAGCATTCTTGGGAGCAAAATCCAAATATCTAAAGATTGAAAAGTTAGCATTCGCACTCATAGTTTCTTCCCAAAAATGAAGGACATATCTACAAGCACACACTATAATTTTCCTCACATACCATCCCCTTAAAAAATTCTTTCAGAGACTAGAGGTATCCGATTGGATGAGGCAGTGGTCAATAGAATTAAGAGGATTCCACCTCTAGTTTACACAACGGGTGTCCCTCAAGGGGCAGGTGATGGAAGATTTTTTATATGAATTCATCAATCTGAAGGAATATAAACACATACAAAAACTAAACACCCAACAACCAATCTAGGTCATTAACATGGGTAGATCATCTAGAAAGTTTCGTAGCAGAGTAGGACTTTCGATCAACATGTAAGATATCTTTTGTGTGGAGTATGCCTTAAGGTTCGATTTCCATTTGGCTCGCACCCCCTTTCTATATTGAACTTGCTCATTTCTTGACACCTACTTTTCCTGGCACCCACTTTTCTTGGCACCCACTTCTCTTGGCACCTCATTTCTTTGCACCAAATTCTTTTGACACCCACTTCTCTTAGAACATTCTTGTAAGATCTCGGGAGGTTATACTGAAAAATATTGATAAATTAGAGTTTTTTTTTATATAAAGAACCATTAAGATTGAATATATGTTTACAGAAGCGTAAATGAATAAATTAACTGAATAAAATGTCTTAATTTTATAAAATCTCACGTGACCATTTAGAAAACGATTAAAAATAAACAAAGCGATATATTACAGTTTGAAAATAAATATCCAGATCCTCTAATGATGATCCCAATCCCAACGATGCCACAAATATTATCTCGCATCAAACTTGAAATACAACAAACTATGGGGGTGAGCGGGAAACTCAGTAGTTTGAATGTAACAACCCGTACTTTTGGGGATAATTAAATTCCATAATTGGGTGTAAATTGGAAATTTGGGGAATTTCTCGGAATATTAATTTTTAGAATTTTCAAGGATTAGATGATTGTCGATGGGTGTTATATTTACTTTTGGGATAAGTAAATAGAAGTTGGAGTATTTTAATTATATGTCGCGGTTGAGTAAAGTGACAAAAAGGTAAGATTTTAAATGGGAAAACCCGCATTGAGAGATATTGGGTTAAATTAGTGGATTGAGGTCAAGTACCTCCGATGGAGATTTTGAGTGTGCGGTTGATCTCGGAATGGCCGAGATAGTCTGAATAGTATATACGATAGTCGAAATTGAGTTTTTGGAATTTTTGGGCTATTAGGAACTCGTAATTGAGTAAACGAGTCATTTTGGGGTTTAAAAGGATAAACCCTCATTTCTACCTATATAAGGCATGGGATGGGGAAAGAAAAGAAATAAAAGAGAGAAAATAAAGAGGAGAAGAGAGAGAGGAAGAAACGGAGAAGAAAAAAAAGATTCCGGCCAACCTCCGCGGGATTCGACTCGAAGTCGTCGAATTTTATCCAAGAGGCAAGTGTTTACTTGATTTATTTAATTTTGAGAATAAATCTCATATCATAATTGGTAATAACAAACCCTAAAGATTTTGGGTTGGGTTTTTCATGGATCAAACGGTTTTTTATCGAAAGTTTAACGGGTAAACCCCGAAAAATATCAAATTGGAGAAACTTACGGATTACTTGAATTTAGTCGTTGATTCTTGGTTCTAGGATGATTAGAACCTATTTAATTTGTGTATATATAGTTAGGTGTAGTTATATGTTGGTGGAAGAAGAAATAAAAAGCTTGGAGGTGTATTAATGGAGGTTTGGGATTCTTGGAGGTGATGATGAATAGTAAGGTAGCGGCCTTTCCGAATCGATTCAGCCCTGATGCGAATTGATTCGACTCTTAGTCAAAAAATGAAATTTGTATATATTTTTGATACAGTAGCGTGGGCGCTCATCGCGTATTTTTCTAATTTTTTTTGGATTTATAGTGATTTTTCTACGGAAAGCTATCCGAGATTGAAATAATTAGTCAGAAATTAAGGCTAGAATAAATTGGAGATAAATATTAGGGGTTCTCAAATAGAGTGTTAGGACCTCTAAAGTGCTTGAGGCGATATGAAAACTTTGGGTTTGTAGGAATAAATCCGAGTTATAATTTAAATGGAGATTGGATTGAATTTTGGGTTTTTGGGTTATATAGAAAACCTAAGCAGATTTGGGGATTTCGGACCAGTCGAATCGATTCGAACAAGCCGAATAGATTCGGCATGAGACAATAAGAAATTAGAACCATTTCGAATCGATTCGGAAAGGACGAATCAATTCGGTTCTGGGAGATTTTTGAGGTTTTCTCCTTTAAGTTTAGGGGGATTTAAACTATGGTTTTGGAGATTATTATTGGGGATTCTGGATATTATATTAGGACTCCTAGATAATGGTACTGAGGGTGAGTAAATCCCGGGATGAACGAAGTAACCTTGAATTAATTTAGTGTACAATATGGGGTATGGATTTAATGAATGCCTGGGAATACTTTTGGGTTTAGTATCGTGAGAGTGAGAATACTCGAGTAATATTAATCATTAGAATCTTTGGGATTATTGGTCATCGCTATGTGTGATTGGCAATTATGGCCATTTATATTTGTTTAAGGAACTATGTGGATTATACGTATACTATGTGAGTAAAGTATATATTATATGATACGAATACATATGTATATGTGTGTAATTGGTATATATGTATTTTAGAGGCTGGTTTCCACGGGCTTTCCTTTGGTATAGGGTAGGAACAGCCGTAGTATATATTTTCTCTAGTGCGATCTAGGGAGGTTGCGCGATGTGGGTGAATCCCCTGGCTTGAGGAGCAGGGAGAGTATAGTCCCTAGGTCATTATCGCCCCGCGTTCGAGTGAGATGTATGTGATTCCACTTGCAGGGGGAATATGACCGCCTCCACCGTTATGTATTTGTTTACCATGCCCATTTTGAGAGTCTGGCTTGGTACCGTGGTACAGTGAGTAAACCCGGATTTTGGATCGGAACTATGAGACCGCATCCTCGAGTTATAGCTTGTTGGGATGGTTATTGTACTTGTGTGATAGTACATTACTTGTGTATGAGAACAAGATATAATATATTTATGAGAATAAGGAGATAAAATGAATATGAAATGAAAAAGAATGAATTCTCATTCCGGGAGATTATATCCGGAAGTGTAATATGATATGTATATATATATATCCATATTCATGCGTGAGGTGTCTCGCAAAGCAAAATCCAAACAAGGAACCCCCTCCCCCCCGATACACTACTACTTGGCAAGGTCTATCATTGAGATCTCTCTCTCTCTCTCTCTCTATATATATATATATATACTCATATAAGAAAATCCACAACTAGAGCACTAAGGGTTAAACTTCTCCCCAGTCTCAACACTAGGCCATGTTCGTGCGTGGGGTGTCTCGCAAAACAAAATCCAAACAAGGAGTACTTAGGGTCAAATGAATCTCGACGATCGACCTTTCCAAGTAGTAGTGTATCGGGGGGGGGGGGGGGGTCCTTGTTTGGATTTTTCTTTGCGAGACACCCCACGCACGAACATGGCCTAGTGTTGAGACTGGGGAGAAGTTTAACCCTTAGTGCTCTAGTTGTGGATTTTCTTATATGAGTATATATATATATATATATATATAGATAGATAGATAGAGAGAGAGAGAGAGAGAGAGAGATCTCGACGATAGACCTTGCCAAGTGGTAGTGTATCGGGGGGGGGGGGGTTCCTTGTTTGGATTTTGCTTTGCGAGACACCTCACGCACGAATATGGCATAGTGTTGAGATTAGGGAGAAGTTTAACCCTTTTTACTTGGGTTGTTTAGGATATCTATAGTTTGGGGGTGATGGATTAGTTAGGCAGTGTGGCTTGACTAGGATGTTTAAAGGGATGCGCTAGGTGTGCACCATTAGAAGAGAGGTGAGGGGTATCTCATGGGAGTGCGATACCAATTTAAATATGAGATAAAACATATTTTTAAAAATAAAGCATTTATGCACTTGCTAAATATTTTCACAACTCGGGCTCTGACCCGTTTCTATATTTTTCCTCTCTTGCTATATATTATATATGGTGTCCAGACACAAGGACGTCTGGATGATGATCCTTACGAGTCAGACGTCAGCTGCAGCAGCTGTGGATGCATGCAGGTTTGATTTAGACGCTTCTATTCTTGAGATCTAGATAGGAATCATTGTAGTTACTTTCGGATCGAAAGCCCAATTGTATTTATTTAATCTCTCACCTCCTTTTTGTGTGGAATTCGATTTGGTTGTATCATATTTGAACCGAGTGTTCGATTATTTTATCTCTTTCCAGTTTCATTTATATAAACTGTGTGGATGTTTTAATTATGTATTTGTTTAAAAAGAGTAGTGAAGTAAAATTTTGACGCCGGCCTAATATCTTATTAGTAATTAAATTGGTTTTTCGACAGTGATGCTGAGAATGATCCATATGTATTTTAGTTTGATATAAGAGTGATCGCCTGATATTTTATTAGGCGGGTTGTCACAGATGCTATCAGAGCATCAGGTTCTAGTGTCCTTAGAAATCTGTGCGGACGTACTACGCTTTCAGCGTTGCTATTGATTTGTTATAGAGCCTTATGATTAGTATTGTTGAATTCCTTTTGTGATATTTCGTTCTATTGCCATATTATGAGATTATAGTAATCTTTTGCGTGCTCGTTCGAGATTCGTGCGCTGATCAAGGAAGGCGGCAGGAGGTGGGGCTTAGTTGGAGCTATGAGTTGAAATTGGAGATTATGACCGTAGTAGAGGTCATTCTCCTTATATCACTTGTTAATAGTTGTTGCAAGAAGGCTCAGAAGTTTTGTCTTAGGGAAGGGTATGGAAATAACTAGATGTGAAAATTTGACGGAAAATTTTCACCTATAGGAGCAATTTTTGAATGGTGGGAATAGTGATAACCATATTCGGAGAAGTAGGATGTTTTTGCCCTAGAAGGATCTTACGGATAGTTTTTAACCATGAGTCCCCATGATTTAGCAGGAATGGAGGGAATGCAGTTTTTGGATTATTCACATAAGGATCGGTTAGAGGCCGACAGTGAATAAATAGAATTACGGATAGGTGAATTTTGTACTGAATCAAGGAAAGTACAATGAAGAGAGAGTCCTTTAAAGGAGTGATAGGCTCACTAGAGGAGTGTTGCTAACACTTATGGAAGGTAGAATTTCACGCTTTGATCTTTCCTCGTAGGAGTTAAAGGACAAGAATAGGGTGCCGAGGTGGGGCATCGACTAAAGTAGTTTCTGGCTCAGTAAGGGCAAGCGGGAACCAATGGACCAATCAGGGAGATTGGCGATGTTATTATGAGTTTCACCTCGAATGAATGAGGTATATTCGGTGTGACAATATTGAGTCACGATATTTTATTAGCCCTAAACTAGTGTGTGATTCGAGTTTATTTGCAGTATCGATAACATTATATAGTATATGTTTATATTTTTTTCGCGATAAGCGGAGATCTATTTTCTTTCATTCACTGTGAAGAGAGGGTATTAGTATTTTAAGTTTATATTAGACTTGTATTGCTCATTTTATGTGTGATATAGGAGTATGATATTATTTTGAGTATATTATATTATTTTTTGTTCGGAGCAATAGCAGACTAATGATGGCAAGACTATCGTGTTCGCAGTTCTAGGGTGGAACGGGTTGTTGTTGCGATATCTCACCTGGATACAGGTTGCGTTCGCCTTTATTATATGTATGGATAGAGCTTCTATGAGTAGGTGTTTCATCATCATGATTTGAGTGCGTGGAGACCTTATAGGTGTGATTTAAGGTATGCAAGGTTAATTGTTGAGCTGTGAGTTTAAGCTCATTATTGATTGCGCAAGGACTAAGTGTTAGTGCGAGCGCTTAGTGGTATGGATCTTGAATGGAGATGGTATTTCAGATCACATTTTATTGAGAGTGGGGATATGGTTATCTCGGTTGCATATTTGGAGTTAACGGACCTCCACGGCCGACTAAGTTAAGTGGTAGTGTATTGAAGGGGTTCCTTGTTTGGATTTCGTTTGCGAGACGCTCCACGCATGAGCCTTAACGACGTCGGGAGTGGAGAGATGTTATAGGATGCAAGGATGTTGGTTTTGTGGATAAGTCATATAGTGCAGAGGAAACACTATAGACTGTGAGCCGTACGATGATGGTATGCGTATGGAAATATTGTGACATGGAAAAGCACTAAAGTGGTCCTCTCACAACAAGTAGGTGGGTGAAGTAGGACTTAGAGAAATTGATTTGAGGATTATAGTCAGGCCTTAATGAAAAGGTAAATTTTTGAAGAAGTATGTTTTGGGTATGATGTTCGTAACACTTTTGCAGAGAGTTGGCACCTCGGTTAGTTAGATTTCCTTTTTGTATAGGTGGAAGGATAGAATAGTAGAAATGCGTTAATAGGTTAGAAAGGTAGGATTTAGGACTTTCCGCTTGTGTGCCTTAGGCCGTTATATCTCGATGACCGACGATGCGAGGGAGTAGTGTAATAGGAGGGTTCCTTGTTTGGATTTTGCCCTGCGAGACGTCCCACGCATGAAACCATGCAAATATCGGAAGTTGAGAGAGGCCTTGGTCACTAGGGATATACTTAGTATAGTGCTAGTTTTACGTGTGTTGGAAACACATCGATCGTAGGATTATTATAATTTTAAGTCAGAAGGATTAGTGGCGCAGATATAAGGAGATAGCTGTGAGATAACCACAAGAGTATTGGTTGGTTAACCTTGAGAAGAATGGGATTTTGCGGGTTGGGGAGACCCAAATATGAGTATTACGCCGAGGAAGTAAGGCCCATTGTTTAGAGAGAGTGTTATGTGTCAGACGTTCCCAATGGATGTGCAGATGTGCATGGGTTAAAAAGGTGTATGGGCACCTTAGTAAGTTGGTTTATATATCACTTGAAATAGAAAAGGCTTAGTATATAAAGATGAAGTTATGCCGCGAGGCAGTCGTGGTGGAATTTAAATGGGGAGAATGGAATGTCGTGAGAGGTATACGATAATCCAATTGTATAAGGGGCAATAAGAGGTAGCACGCCCGAGATAAGTGACAGAACTGTTGGAAGTAGATGATAAGCAAGAGTATCGACTTTTCGAGACGTTAGAGCGGTAGTGATAGGGTCATTCTCTTTAATAGGCAGTTGTAGAAGCACTAGGTGCATTGTGACCTTAGAATCAACCTTACAACTGGGTTAGCATTGTAGCCTTTGGGAATTTTGGTTTAGCTTGTGATGAAGCTAGTACATTTGAGTACACCTTGAGGTAGGTGGAATATGGTAAGGGACCATCGTGTTAGCACCTTTTGATATTGGGGGGTACTAAGACGTAGTGGAATTTGTGATCCTAGGTTGGTGGTGTAGGTTATATCCGAATTTCAAGGGCAAAATTCTGTTGTAAGGGGGGAAGTATGTAACAACCTATACTTTTGGGGATAATTAAATTCCATAATTGGGTGTAAATTAGAAATTTGGGGAATTTCCCGGAATATTAATTTTTAGAATTTTCAAGGATTAGATGATTGTCGATGGGTGTCATATTTACTTTTGGGATTAAGTAAATATAAGTTGGAGTATTTTAATTATATGTCGCGATTGAGTAAAGCGACAAAAAGGTAAGAGTTTTAATGGGGAAACTCGCATTGAGAGATATTGGGTTAAATTAGTGGCTTGTGGTCAAGTACCTCGGATGGAGATTTCGAGTGTCCGGTTGGTCTCAGAATGGCCGAGATAGTCATAATAGTATATACGATAGTCAAAATTGAGTTTTCGGAATTTTTGGGCTATTAGGAACTCGTAATTGAGTAAATGAGTCAGTTTGGGATTTAAAAGGATAAACCCTCATTTCTACCTATATAAGGCATGGGAGGGGGAAAGAAAAGAAAGAAAAGAGAGAAAATAAAGAGGAGAGGAGAGAGAGGAAGAAAGGGAGAAGAAAAAGGGAGATTCCGTCCAACCTCCGCGGGATTCGACTCGGGGTCGTCGGATTTTATCCAAGAGGCAAGTGTTTACTTGCTTTATTTAATCGTGAGCATAAATATCATATCATAATTGGTAAAAACAAACCCTAAATATTTTGGGTTGGATTTTTCGTGGATCAAGCGAGTTTTTCTCGAAAGTTTAACGGGTAAACCCCGAAAAATATTAAATTGGAGAAACTTAGGAATTACTTGAATTTAGTTGTTGATTCTTGGTTCTAGGATGATTAGAACCTATTTACTTTATGTATATATAGTTAGGTGTAGTTATATATTGGTGGGAGAAGAGATAAAAAGCTTGGATGTGTATTAATGGAGGTTTGGGATTCTTGGAGATGATGATGAATAATAAGGCAACGACCTTTCCGAATCGATTCGGCCCTGATACGAATCGATTAGTCTCTTGGTCAAAAAACTAAATTTGTAGATATTTTCGATACGATCATGTGGGCACTGACCACGTATTTTTCTGATTTTTTTTGGATTTATGGAGATTTTTCTACAGGAAGCTGCCCGAGATCGAAATAGTTAGTCAGAAATTAAGGCTAGAATAAATTGGAAATCAATATTAGGGGTTCTAAAATAGAGTGTTAGGACCTATAAAGGGATTGATGATATATGAAAACTTTGGGTTTGTAGGAATAAATCCGAGTTATAATTTAAATGGAGATTGAATTGAATTTTGGGTTTTTGGGTTATATAGAAAACTTAAGCAGATTTGGGGATTTTGGACCAACCGAATCGATTCGGACAAGCCGAATCGATTCGGACAAGCCGAATCGATTCGGTATGAGATAGTAAGAAAGTAGAACCATTTCGAATAGATTCGGATAGGATGAATCGATTCGGTGGCCAGCGAATCGATTCGGAAAGGACGAATCAATTCAGTTCTGGGAGATTTTTGAGGTTTTCTCCTTTAAGTTTAGGGGGATTTAAACTATGGTTTTGGAGATTATTATTGGGGATTCTAGATATTATATTAGGACTCCTAGATAATGGTATTGAGGGTGAGTAAACCCGGGGATGAACGAAGTAACCTTGAATTAATTTAGTGTACAATCTGGGGTATGGATTTAATGAATGCCTGGGAATACTTTTGGGTTTAGTATCGTGAGAGTGAGAATACTCGAGTAATATTAATCATTAGAATCTTTGGGATTATTGGTCATCGCTATTTGTGATTGGCAATTATGGCCATTTATATTTGTTTAAGGAACTATGTGGATTATACGTATACTATGTGAGTAAAGTATATATTATATGATACGAATACATATATATATGTGTGATTGGTATATATGTATTTTAGAGGCTGGTTTCCACGGGATTTCCATTGGTATAGGGTAGGAACAGCCGTAGTATATATTTTCTCTAGTGCGATCTAGGGAGGTTGCGCGATGTGGGTGAATCCCCTGGCTTGAGGAGCAGGGAGAGTATAGTCCCTAGGTCATTATCGCCCCGCGTTCGAGTGAGATGTATGTGATTCCACTTGCAGGGGGAATATGACCGCCTCCACCGTTATGTATTTGTTTACCACGTCCATTAAGAGAGTCTGGCTTGGTACCGTGTTACAGTGAGTAAACTCGGATTTTGGAGTGGCACTATGAGATCGTATCCTCGAGTTGTATCTCGTTGGGATGGTTATTATACTTGTGTGATAGTACATTACTTGTGTATGAGAACAAGATATAATATCTCTATGAGAATAAGGAGATAAAATGAATATGAAATGAAAAAGAATGAATTCTCATTCCGGGAGATTATATCCGGAAGTGTAATATGATATGTATATATATATATATATATATAAATTGAGTACTGAGGGTCAAATGAATCTTGACGATCGACCTTGCCAAGTAGTAGTGTATCGGGAGGGTTCCTTGTTTGGATTTTGCTTTGCGAGACACCCCACGCACAACATAGCTTAGTGTTGAGACTGGGGAGAAGTTTAACCCTTAGTGCTCTAGTTGTGGATTTTCTTATATGAGTGTATATATATATATATATATATATATATATATATGTGTGTGTGTGTGTGTTGTGTACTGGGGGTCAAGTGGATCTCGACGATCGACCTTGCCAAGTAGAAGTGTATCGAGGGGGTTCCTTGTTTGGATTTTGCTTTTCGAGACACCCCACGCACGAATATGGCATAGTGTTGAGACTAGGGAGAAGTTGATCCCTTAGTACTTGGGTTGTTTAAGATTTCTATAGTTTGGGGGTGATGGATTAGTTAGGCAGTGTGGATTGACTTGGATGTTTAGAGGGATGCGCTAGGTGTGCACCATTAGAAGAGAGGTGAGGGGTATCTCATGGGAGTGCGATACCAATTTAAATATGAGATAAAACATATTTTTAAAAATAAAGCATTTATGCACTTGCTAAATATTTTCACAACTCGGGCTCTGACCCATTTCTATATTTTTCCTCTCTTGCTATATATTATATATATATAGGTGTCCAGACAGAGGGACGCTTGGATGATGATTCTTACGAGTCAGACTTCAGCTGCAGCAGCTGTGGATGCATGCAGGTTTGATTTAGACGCTTCTATTCTTGAGATCTAGATAGGAAGCATTGTAGTTACTTTCGGGCCGAAAGCCCAATTGTATTTATTTACTCTCTCACAGCCTTTTTGTGCGGCATTCGATTTGGTTGTATCATATTTGAACCGAGTGCTCGATTATTTTATCTCTTTCCAGTTTTATTTATATAAACTGTGTGGATGTTTTAATTATATAGTTGTTTAAAAAGAGTTGTGAAGTAAAATTTTGACTCCAGCCTAATAGGTTATTAGTAATTAAATTGGTTTTTCGACAGTGATGCTGAGAATGATCCATATGCGACTCCTGTTTTAATTTGATATAGGAGTGATCACCCGGTATTTTATTAGGCGGGCTGTAACATCGAATAAATGCTCCAAGTTTAACTACACAAACTCATGTGTGCGTGCACCATATACAAGTGTGTCTGCGATTTGAACACTCAAACAAAAATCCCAATAATATAATCATAACCTAGCATCTCACCAATATCACTTCACAACCTAAGACCCAAATCTAATTTTCTCTTGTTCTTCCCAAACTACAGTACTTCCCAAACTATAGTATGGACTAACGTCCACTATCCTAATAATTATCCCAGGAAAAAGCCAATGGAGGCAAAAAATAAATATCATAACTCGGACACATGACCCATCATAACATGGCATCACCACCATAAAATCTTGGCATTAATGCCATATTAACACTTAGCACACTCGCCAACCAGGGTCCATGGCCTAGTCTTTGGATAATAAACAAAATCGTAGCCGATAGCACACCCCGTCCAACGTGTGATTTGGCTAAGGAATGCCTATGCATTCTTTAATAATAATCATAATAATATCATTCTCTCAATTAAAAAAAATAAGATTCTATTCCTGTAAATCAACTGTACATATATTCTACCCAGTTTATAAAACCCAACATGCTCCTAAAATCAACTAGTTTTGTTACCCTAAACTACACGACATGAAAATAATACATACAAAAGGGGTGCAATAACAAATGTCACATATGATCATATAATCAATATATTTACAACACATAACGTGAATATAACTATACAATCAAGTTTGAATATGTATAACACACGAGATTAATAATGGGAGGAAGAAACTACCTCAACCGAGTCAAAACCTACATTTGTAGGACAATTTTAAAAACCCTGAAAAATCAGATCCAAACATCATCCTAATTTCATATTCGACTTCAGATTCAGATTCCAAGCAAATAATTGAATCAGGTATGTGTTTTGAGTTTTGCTCAAAACCTATCCGAAAATACTTGAAAAGAAGATCTAAAACACCCCAAGGCCACTCTTTTTATTGATCTCGTTTTTGCCTCTTTAAATTTCATTTTTGGCCTCTCCTTTTCATCTTCCTATACTTATAATCAATCATTCAATATAAAGCCTCCCCCTCAAAACCTAGCTTGGAGCCTACGCTAACGTACATTACCATATGCCCTTTCAATCAAAATCGTAATTTTGCATAACTAAACCATTAAAAAATGTCCAAAAACCATTTGCATTTACATTTAAATGTTTGATTCTATTTCAAACCAAAATAAATTATTTTTAAAAATAATATTAATAAAAATATTTTTGTCTAAAATAAAACATCCGGATACATTATTACTGAAATCTTATATAATATTCATAATGAAGCCCTCAATATAACGGGGTATTACATTCTTCCCCCATTCAAAAGAAATTTCTTCCTCGAAATACACCCAAAATTTTCTTCCATTAAATTCAAACCAAAAGTTCAACATCAACCAAATAAAAGTCAACATATATAAAATCTCTCTCAATAGATAGCATAACGAACTAATAACTCCAAGCCCGAGAAATTGAATAACCTATTCTCTGATACCAGTCTATAACACCTCGGCAGGTGCTATTGAAAAATATTGATAAATTAGAGAATTTTTTTTATATAAAAAATATTCAGATTGGACATAAATTTACAAAAGCGTAAATGCATAAATCAACCGAATAGAATGTTGCAATTTTAATAAATCTCAAATGTCCTTTTACCAAAGCGATACATTTAAAATTTGAAAATAAGTATCCAGTGCCTCTAATGACGATCTCAATCCCAATGATGCCATAAATATTATCTCGCATTAAACTTGAAATACTACTAACTATGGGGGGTGGGTGAGCAAGAAGCTCAATAGTTCATATAACTACTCCAAATGTAATTACAAAAACTTGTGTCTGTACACCACATCTAAGAGTGTATGCAATATGAACACTCAAACTAAAATTTCAATGATATAATCATAAGCTAGGGTGTCACCGCGGTCACTACACAACTCAAGACCCCATATCAAAATTTTCGCTACACTTCCCACAGTATGGTTTGGACTGCCATCCACTATCCTGTTAATTATCCACAAAAAAATCCAACGGTCCCAAAAATAAACAAAATAACTCGGGCACACGATCCATCATAACCTGACATCACCGCCAAAAAATCTTGTCATAAAAGCCATATTAACACTTGGAATGCTCTCCAACCAAGGTCTATGGCATAGTCTTTGGATAATAAACAAAATCATAGCTGACAACACACCTCGTCCTGCGGGTGATTTGGCTAAGGAATGCCTATGCATTCTCTTATAATAATCATCATAATATCATTCTATCAATTAAAATAAATTTTAGATTCAATTCCCATAAATCAAGTGTACATGTATTCTACACAATTTCTATAACCCAACATGCTCGTAAAATCAACTGGTTTCGTTACCCCAAACTACACGGCATGCAAATAACACATACATAATGAGTACAAAAAAAAATCATATACGAGCATCTAATAAATATAAATATAACATACAACATAAATATAACTATAAAATCAAGGTTGAATATGTGTAGCACATGAAATTAACAACGAGAGAACGAAACTACCTCAAGCGAGTCAAAATCTACAATTGTAAGACTCTTTTAAAAACTAGAAAAATCAGAAGCAAACATTATCCGAATCGCCGATCCGACTTTTGATTTGGATTTTACATGAAAAATTGAGTTATGTGTTTTGAATTTTTCACAAAACTAATCCGAAATCACCCAAAAAGAAGAGCTAAAACACCCCGAAGTGACTCTTTTCATTCATCTCGTTTTTGCCTCTTTAAATTTTGTTTCTGGCCTCCCTTTTTTATATTCCTTTCCCTATAATCAGTCATAATATTCCTTATAAATAATTCCCCTCAAAACCTAGCTTGGAGCCTAAGCTAACGATTATTACCATATTTTTCTTTAAATTAAAATCATACTTTACATAACTAAACCATTAAAAAAAGTCCAAAAATTATTTATATTTAAATTTAAATGTTTGATTCAATTTCAAACCAAAATATTTTTTTTAAATATAATAACAATATTTTTTTATTTAAAATAAAACATCCCGATAATTCATTAATGAAACCTTATATAATATTCATAATTATGCCCTCAAAATAACAGAGTATTACATTCTTCCCCCTTCAAAAGGAATTTTATTTTTGAAATTCACCCAAAATTTTCTTTCATTAAATTCAAACAGAAAATTCGACATCATAAACTTGCATCACCGCCATAAAATCTTGGCATTACCACCATATTAACATTTGGCACACTCGCCAACTGAGGTTCATGGCCTAGTCTTTGCACACACCGTTCAACAGGTGATTTGGCTAAGGTATACCTATGCATTCTCATGTAATAATCATAATAACATCATCCTCTCAATTAAAATAAATTTTAGATTCAATTCCCATAAATCAAGTGTACATGTATTCTACCTAATTTCTATAATCCAACATGCTCGTAAAATCAACTAGTTTCGTTACCCCAAACTACACGGCATGAAAATAATACATACAAAATGGGTGCAATATACCATATACGAGCATATAATCAATATAAATACATCACATAGCATGGATATAACTATACATTAAAGGTTGAATATGTATTACACACGAAATTAACAACGGGAGAACGAAATTACCTCAACCGAGTCAAAATATACAATTGTAGGACTGTTTTAAAATTCCAAACAAATCAGATCCAAACATTATCCTAATTGTCGATCCAACTTCAGATTCAAATTGTTAAAGAAAAATTGAATCAGGTATGTGATTTGAGTTTTTCTCAAAACTCATCCAAAAGCACTCGAAAGAAGATCTAAAACACCCCGAAGTGACTCTTTTCTTTCATCTCGTTTTTGCCTCTTTAAATTTCTTTTTTAGCCTACCTTTTACATCTTTTCTTTCCTTATAATTGGCTATAATATTCCTTATAAATCCTCCCCCTCAAAACCTAGCTTGGAACCTAAGCTAACACATTTAATTGATTTGCCTTTTAAATCATAACCGTAACTTTACATAACTAAACCATTATAAAATGTCCAAAAACCATTTATATTTATATTTAAATATTTGATTTGATTTCAAACAAAAATAAATTATTTTTAGATATTATTTCAATGAAATTATTTTTATTCAAAATATAATATCCGGATAAATTATTACTGAAATCTTATATAATATTCATAATTAAGCCCTCAAAATAAAAAAAAGTATTACATTATTCTCCCCTTCAAAAGGAATTTCATCCTCAAAATTCACCAAATTTTTTCTTTAATTAAATTCAAACACAAAGTTCGGCATTAAGAAAATATGAGACAACATATATAAAATCCCTCTCAACGGATAACGTAACATACCAAAAACTCCAAGTTCGAGAATACAAATAACATATCCTCTGATACCACTTTGTAACACCACGGGAGGTGCTACTTAAAAATATTGATAAATTAGAGAATTTTTTGATATAAAAAACCATTTAGATTAAACATAAATTTACAGAAGCGTAAATGCATAAATCAAGTGTATCGATTGTCTCAATTTTATTAAATCTCAAAGTCCTTTCACAAAAGTGATACATTTAAATTTTGAAAATAAGTATCCAGAGCCTCTAACAACGATACCAATGCCAACGATTGCATAAATATTATCTCGCAACAAACCTTAAATACAACAAACTATGGGGGGTGATCAGGAAACTCAGTAGTTCATATAAATGCTCCAAGTGTACCTACACAAACTCTTATGTGCGTACGCCATATATAATAGTGTATGCAATATGAACACTCTAAAAAAATCCTGATAATATAATCACAAGCTAGTATCTCACCGCGGTCACTACACAACCCAAGACCCCATATCAAAATTTTTTTCGCACTTCCCACCATATGACATGGACTACCGTCCACTATCCTGTTAATTATCCTTAGAAAAATATAATGGCCTCAAAAAATAAATAACATAACTCGGGCACACGAACCATCATAACCTGATAGCACAACCATAAAATCTTGGCATCATTGCCATATTAACATTTGACACATTAATCAACCGGGACTCAAGGCCTAATCTTTGGATAAAAAATAAAATCATAGCCGACATCCCACCCCGTCAGTAGGTGATTTGGCTAAGGAATGCCTATGCATTCTCCAATAATAATCATAATAATATCATTCTCTCGATTAAAATAAATTACAGACAAAATTCCCATAAATTATGTGTACATGTATTCTACCCAATTTTTATAACTCAATATGCTTGTAAAATTAACTAGTTTCGTTACCCCAAACTACATGAAATGAAAATAACACATACCAAATGACTGCAATAACAAATATCATATACGAGCATATAATACATATAAATGCAGTACATAGCATATATATAACTATACAATCTAGGTTGAATTAACAATGGGAAAACAAAACTACCTTAAACGAGTCAAAATCTATAATTGCAGGATAGTTTGAAAACCGAGAAAAATCAGATCCAAACGTTATCCTAATCTCCTATTCAAATTTAGATTTAGATTATACATGGAAAATTAATTCAGGTGTTTGTTTTGAATTTTTCTCAAAACTCATCCAAAAGCACTCGAAAAGAAGATTTAAAACACCCTGAAATGACTCTTCATTCATCTCATTTTTGCCTCTTTAAATTTCATTTTTAGCCTTTTCTTTTCATCTTCCTTTCCTTATAATTAGCCATAATATTCATTATAAAGCCTCCCCCTCAAAACCTTGTTTGGAGCCTTAGCTAACACATATTACCATATTGCCATTTAAATCACAATCGTAACTAAACCATTATGAAATGTCCAAAAACCATTTATATTTAAATTTAAATGTTAGATTCCATTTCAAACCAAAATAAATTATTTTTAAATATAATATCAATGAAAATATTTTATTTAAAATAAAGCAACCGGATCAATTATTACTGAAATCTTATATAATATTCATAATTAAGCCCTCAAAATAAAGGGCTATTATTCAAACAGAAAGTTTGACATCACCCAATTTTCTCGAAATTCACCCAATTTTCTCTTCCATTAAATTCAAACAGAAAGTTTGACATCACCCAAATAAGAGACAACATATACAAAATACCTCTCAACAGACAACGTAACGAACTAATAACTCCATGCCCGAGAATACGAATAACCTATGCTCTGATACCACTATGTAACACCTCAGGAGGAGCTACTAAAAAATATTGATAATTTAGAGAAGTTTTTTTATATAAAAAATCATTTAGATTGAATATTAATTTACATAAGATTAAATGCATAAATCAACTGAATAGAATATTTCAATTTTATTAAATCTCGAATTTCCTTAAAGTGATACATTTAAATTTTGAAAGTAAGTATCCAGAGCCTCTAATGACAAACCCAATCCCAAAGATGCCATAAATATTATCTCGCATCAAACCTGAAGTACCACAAACTATGCGTGGTGAGCAGGAAACTTTGTAGTTCATATAAATATACCAAGTGTAACTACACAAACTCGTATTTGCGTGCACCATATATAAGAGTGTATGCAATATAAACACTCAAACTAAAATACCAATAATATAATTATAACCTAGGATTTCACCATGATCACTACACAACCCAAGACCCCATATCAAAATGCCCTCGCACTTCCCATAGTACGGTATAGAGTACCTTCCACACTCCTATTAATTATCCTCGAAAAATATAATGGCCCCAAAAAATAAATAACATAACTCGGGCACACGACCCATCATAACCTGGCATCACTTCCATAAACTCTTGGCATCACCGCCATATTAACACTTGACATACTTGTCAACTAGGATCCAGGGCCTGATCTTTCGATAATAAACAAAATCTTAGCCGATATCACACCCCGTTCAGCGGATGATTTGACTAAGGAATGCCTATGCCTTCTCCAATAATAATCATAATAATATCATTCCCTTAATTAAAATATATTTCAGACTCAATTCTCATAAATCATGAGTACATGTATTCTACCCAATTTGTATAACCTAACATGCTCGTAAAATCAACTAGTTTCATTACCCCAAACTACATGGCATGAAAATAACACATACAAAATGAGTGCAATAAAAAATATCATATACGAGAATATAATAAATATAAATGCAACATATAGCATATATATAACTATACAATCAAGGTTGAATATGTGTAGCACACGAAATTAACAACGGGAAAATGAAACTACTTCATGCGAGTCAAAATCTATAATTGTAGGGATGTTTTAAAAACCCAGAAAAATCAAATCCAAACATTAACCTAATCGCCGATTCAACTTCAGATTTAGATTATACACGAAAAATTAAGGTATGTGTTAAGTTTTTCTCAAAAGTCATCCGAAAGAACACGGAAAATAAGATGTAAATCACCCCGAAGTGACTCTTTTCATTCATCTCGTTTTTGCCTGTTTAAATTTCATTTTTGGTCTCTCTTTTTGATCTTCCTTTCCTTATAATCAACCATAATATTCCGTATAAAGCCTCCCCCTCAAAACCTAATTTGGAGTTTAAGCTAACACATATTACCACATTGCCCTTTAAATAAAAATCATAACTAAACCCTTTATAAAATTTCCAAAAAACATTTACATTTAAATTTAAATGTTTGATTTCATTTCAAACCAAAATAAATTATTTATAAATATTTTATCAATAAAAATATTTTTATTTAAAATAAAACATCCGGATCACTTATTACTGAAATCTTACATAATATTCATAATTAAGCCCTCAAAATAATGTGGTATTACATTCTTCCCCCTTCAAAAGAATTTCGTCCTCAAAATTCACCAAAAAATTTCTTCCATTGAATTCAAACAGAAAGTTTGATGTCACCCAATTAAAAGACAACATGTGTGAAATCCCTCTCAACGGACAACGTAAAGATCCAATAACTACATGCCCGAGAATAAAAATAACCTATGCTCTGATACCACTCTGTAATACCTCGGGATGTGCTACTGAAAAATATTGATAAATTAAAGAATTATTTTATATAAAAAATCATTTAGATTGAATGTAAATTTATAGAAGATTAAATGTATATATCAACTTGACAAAATGTCTCAATTTTATTAAATCTCAATTGTCCTTTTTATAAAAGCGAAACATTTAAAATTTGAAAATAAGTATCCAGAGCCTCTAACGATGATCCCAATCCCAACGATGCCAGAAATATTATCTCAAATCAAACCCGAAATACAACAAACTATGGGAGGTGAGCAGGAAACTCAGTAGTTCGTATAAATGCTCCCAGTGTAACTACACAAACTCGTATTTATGTACACCATATATAAGAGTGTATGCATATAAACACTCAAAATAAAATCCCAATAATATAATTATAACCTAGGATCGCACCGCGATCACTATACAACCTAGGTCCCCATATCAAAATTTCCCTCGCACTTCCCACAATATGGTATGGACTACTGTCCACTGTCATGTTAATTATCCTCAGAAAAATCTAATGGCCTCCAAAAATAAATAACATAAATCGGGGCACATGACCCATTATAACCTATAATCACTGCCATAAAATCTTAGCATCACCGCCATATTAACACTTGACACACATGTCAATCGAGGTCCAGGGCCTAATCTTTGGATAATAAACAAAATCATAGCCAACAACATACCCCGTCCAATGGGCGATTTGGCCTAAGGAATACTTGTACATTCTCCAATAATAATCATCATAATATTATTCTCTTAATTAAAATAAATTTCATATTCAATTCTCATCAATTAAGTGTACATGTATTCTAACCAATTTCATTGTTTAGTTGGTATGTTCATAAAGAAAAGAAAAGAAAAAGAAAAAGAATATTAATGAGGAAGTTTGGTTGGATATATCAATGGGTTTGCACAATGACTTCGTATCCTAGTTAAGCTATTTTGTAATGACTCTATTGGTTAATAGAATCATCAAAATTCTAGGCTTTTGTGCATTGTGTATGAGGCTATATTTAAGTTAGATAAAGTTTTGGAATCAAATGAGAACTCCGTGAACATGTTTAGGTGATTGGGTCTATATTATTTTGTTGCTAGTTTACACCCCTTCACTTTCGTTTACCACATGTATTTAGACACATTTTTTCCATACGACTGTCGAAAGCTTAATGTATTTTGTGTCGTATGTGGTGTTTAATACCTATGTATATGTATATGTGCGTGTGCGTTATTGGTATTTTTGTGGGTGTGTGTGTGTATGTGTGTGTATATATATATATATATCGTATTTTTTATTTATTTTTGAGTCTTTGCCTTACTTGCTAGTCCATGTATGTCTTGAATTCAAAATTGGTATCTATCTTATTGAGAACTTTGTGTGATATCTCATGCTTATCATAGTACATTATAATGGTATCTTTTGTTATCACATCCTAGTTGATATCTATTAATCTTTGTATGGTTTAGTTGAGTTTTATTGTTGCTAATATGCTTTAATGCTCTTGTCACTTTATGCACCATTGCATGTTTAACTTGTTTTTCCTTATTACATATCCCTTGTTTAATTTAGGGGGAGTATTTTCTTTAATTAGAGGAGAAATAAGTTCTTTTATTCTCGACCTTTGTCTATTCCTGAACAAAAAAGGGGAGAAATGGTATCTAATCCTTTAAAAATTGGGAAGATCTAACTTAAGGGGAGACATCTTTCTAGATAAAGGGGGAGAATTAATTAAGGGGGAGTATTTAATTTTATGCACCTTATATTGATATATTCCCTATAAATTTAATGGTTTGTTTAAGTGTGATGGAATTTCTTTTTAGTGACAAATTTCTTAAAACGGCAAAGCATCTATGAGTCTAGTCAAGCGTCTATTTTTTCTTTTATTTTTGGGTGGGATTGTATTTAGGCGTGCTTGACGACCCACAGGATTTTTGGTTTGGTTTTGTCCCGAAATAAAAAAAGGTGGAGATTTATAAGGGAAAGTTTTCAATCAAGTCAATTTGTAATATTGTCTTAATTCCGGAAAAAACTCATTAAGTCATAGGATATATGTTGGTTGTACCTCAAGCCTATGGTATTTAAAAAATTTGAAGATATAGCGGCTAAGAATTTAAAGTTTCATCCTTGCCAGTTTTGTGCCAAGTCTATACGTCATCACCATTTGGATTCCAAGATCTCTAAAAAGTATGAATGCATTTAATATATATGTAGAGACTTGGATAATTAATTTTGGGTGTATTTTTATAAAACATTCTTTTCACCCACTTTATTTCTTTCAGGAAACCATTTTAAACTTACTATAAAAGTTTTTTGGATTTTTAAAGAAGAACTTTTTTCCTAAAAAGTCGTTCGAATGAAACTGGGATCTCGTTTGAACGAGATTCCTAGGTCGTTCGAATGAACAACTAATGAGAATATTCCTATTTTATTATTAGAAGTTTGGTTTGAATGAAATTGCGAACGAAAAGTTTTCTTAAATCTCATTGGTTATCTCATTTGAACATTATCGTTCGAACGACCTCAAAATTTCGTTCGAACGATATTTCAGCGAAATATTTTTCTGACAGTTTTTATTTCAACTTCCCACTACTCCCACTTTGTTCAACAGTTTTTAACCATTTTCGGTGATTCTTTTTCCTTAAGACTTTTGGAGATATTTTCCTACACCTAGAGAGAAAAACCTTGTCTTCCAAATGTCCATTTTTGTGTGAGAGTTTTTATGAATTAATTTCTTTAAAACACCCATGTTTCTAGTTTAATCCAAGTTCCTATTTATATATCTTTCCTTGGAGATTGTTTGGCACCGAATTTGTTCTCTACCCGTCAAATGAGATTGTTTGGGTTCTTCTCTACCCAAAAAGGAGTTTGTTTTTATAAGGCCATTATTTTACATTGTCCGTTATCAATTGAGTATGTCATATACCACTACAACCGTCGAAGAATAATTCAAGATCATTTAATCATCAAGATGGATCCGAATATCAAAGTTTTTGAACATTCAAGCCTCCGCAAGTTTAACTTTGGTGAGGTTGTGTTTTAAGTCCTTAATGGTTCACTTAGAATATTGGGATAACTTTTATGAAATTTTTTCTAAGTGTTGGAGCGAAATTTTTAAGTTTTTCGTCAAAAATATTTTTCTAAGTGTTGAGGCAGACTATTTTTTGATGAAATAAAAAATATATATTTTTTAATTTTTCGTTTGAGCGACAGAAGCTCTCGTTCGAGCGATATCCCTATGTCGCACAAAGTCGTTTGAAGGACAAGTGTCATCGTTCTAGCGACACTGTTATCTCATTCGAGCGACGCCCCGCCTTAAGTTCTTCTATAAATTAGTTTTTCTAGTTTTATTTTTGTTCAGAAGACTTAATATTACTGTTTTACGAAAACTGCTACTGCAGAAACATTAGTCTTCTCTTTTAGGGCTTTAATCCCTTTTTTGTTTTCAAGTCACAAGATCCCAATAGTTTATGTTAGTTGTTTTGGAACCCAAGAATACATATTTATGTCAAGTTTCTCTTGTAGAGAAGATCTCTACTGCTGATCTAGGTGCTCTGGAGGAGAGTACTGGGCTGAAGATGACTGCGTGTAAATAAGGAGTGCTCGTGGGTATTCCTGGGCTAAATTGGAGCTGCGATTCTGGACGACTCTAGGCTGTGGTCAATGTGATTGTTCTGCGGAGTGATCATTGCAGATTTCATTATGTTGACCCGAAAGGTTATTTTCCTAAAATCTATGAGTTAGTAATTCTATTTGTGATGGTTTGACACACACACATATACACACACACACGCGCGTAGTTGTTGTGTTAGGGGCTGATTTAATTTAATCTAAAAGTTGACTCTAATTAATTAAGTTTGTACTTAGAATTTGCGAGTTTATTTAAATCGGTATCATGCAAGTCACAACATTGTTCTTTAAAGTTTTGCTTGGTTCGTGGTGTGCGTACATTGGAAAGGCCATCGTATGTTTTGACGGTACTTATGCCCCATTGGTGGATTCCGAGACTACGATGGAGTCCGTAGTTGTCGACTAGGCGGAGGTTGATGCAAGAAGGAGCGCCGAGGCTTGGACGGAGTCAAGTCGTGTGTTGAAAGTCTTTTGTATTGTATTTGTAAACACACCATACTTAGTGGGTTTGTAGGCAGGGCCATTCGAGGTTTTCCCATTGTGAGTTTTCCTCGTACATCGCGGCGCAATGTATTTGTGATTTATTTTATTTTGCAAAATATCACTTAGATGCATGCTAGGTTAATCGATATAAAATTTTGTTTAAACCACAACTTTGTTTAATTTGGTACTAATTAAGTTTGGGTAAATGTTTATGTAACAACCCGAGATTTTTGGAACAATAATTTATTCATTTTGGGAGAAATAATTATTAATTTTATTTGGAGAATAATTAAATTGGCATTTGAGGTCAAAATTTGAAGATGTTAGAAAGTGTTTCGAATGGTAATTCTGAGGGTGTAGTTATTTCCGGAAGGGTCGAAAAAGTCTAAATGACTATAATTGGGGTCTATTTGGGTTCCGAAATATTTTAAGTTTGTTTGGCTTGAATTAAAGTTACCAAGTCATTAAAGTGTGTATTATCATTTAAAGTGTGTATTTTGGGAGACAAGGCTTATTAAGCCGATGTGACATCAAATCTCCTTAGAGACAAAGAGAAAGAAAGAAAGAAATAGAGAGAAGAAGAGAAAGAGAGAGAAGTTGGGAGATTTTCGGCCATTACACGATCTCAAGGAGGATTCAGACCCTACGAACTTGAGGCAAGTGATTAAACTTGCTAAATAATTGTTGTGGACCATTTATTTCATGATTTGTGGATATAATTTCTGAGTTTTGGGATAAATTGTTAAAACCTAACTCTTGGGTAAAATCTTAGATTTTTTGTGTATATAATGGATTTGAGGTTAAATATTAGTTGAGGTGTGATATTTGATGAATATTAATGATATATATATGTTTGGATTGAAGAGATATGGCTAGAAGTTGATAAAAATGATTTTTGGGATTTAGGCCGAATCGATTCGGCCCCTTATCGAATTGATTCGGATAGTTGCAGGTGCCCAGGTCTGAGTGACCGAATCGATTCGAACCCAACCCGAATCGATTTGTCCTGAGACAGAAGCCCAGGTCTTATGACCTGAATCAATTTTCCTTGGAGGCCGAATCAATTCGCTGGGCCGAATCGATTCGAAAACAGGGCATTTTAGGAGTTGCTTTTCTAGGGTGAGATTTATCCCGTTTCGTTGGAGTTTTTCGATTGGGAACCTCTATAGGAGTTACGAGAAGTGTGTTTTGGAGACTTTTAGTGAAGTTTCCTTGTAGGAAATTATTTTAGTCATATTGACTTAATTCGAGAGAATGCCGACTAGAGAATATCGTATATACTAAGTGGGGAAGCCCACTACCATCGAGGATTCTATTTGGAGATAATTATGGAATTATATGAAAGAGTGAGAATGCGATTTGTGATATTGGATTTTGGAATTTAATTCGAAATGGGATAAACTTAAAGGTTCATATGATTGACTGAACCGTATTATGAATTGAGAATAATAAATGCTGATTGATGTCCATACGGATATAGAAAATATCCTTAACGATAATTAACTTGGGAGATGTCTCACATAAATGAGAAATGCTAATCGAAGTGCATTAGGATATAGAGAATATCCTCAACGTAAATTGAATTAAGAGACAATTCAAATAAATAGAAGTGAGGTGTGAACTTCAAGTGAGAAATAGAGTAATGTACGCTAAGGGGGAAGTTATGTGAGTTATTGACGAGTAGTATATCAAAAATAAAATATACTAAATAATGATATTATTTCATTTACGCCTAAGAGAGTAATACGAGTATGTAAACAGTGTGATATATATATATATATACCTTATGTGATGGTATATATTTATATGATGTGATGATGTATGTATATATTATGTGAATGATATATATATATATAAGTGAAGCATACACCCTCCTTGCTATCATTGGGAAGTTGCGCGATGAGGGTGAGCACCCTGGCTCGAGGAGCAGAGTGTGGATATTCCCCAGGCCATAGAGTCCATTTATTATTGTATGATTTTTATTAGGGGTGAGACGTGGTGGGTATGTTTCGTCTCATTGCCGGGGAGGAACTATGGCCTCTTCCCATACGTTTGTTTGGTTGTTTTACCATGGCAGTGTGATAATAATCCGATATATGGTAACCTGGGATAAAATGAGTAATTCCTGGAAGATGATAGCATTGAGAACCTGCGTCCTCGAGTTATAGCTCGTTGGGATGGTTATGATATTACTGTTGTGCTTAGTACTTTGGGTATCGAGGGCATAATGGACCTCAACGACCAACATTGCCAAGGAGTAATGTATCAGGGGGGTTCCTTGTTTGGATTTCGCTTGTGAGACGTCCCACGCACGAAACGTAGTGTAATGTTGGGAGTGAGGAGAAGTTAGTCCTTGGTGCTCATATTTATGTATCGGGGGGGTTCCTTATTTGAATTTTGCTTGCGAGACGTCCCACGCACGAAACCCCGTGCACTGTTGAGAATTGAGAATAATTATTAAATTGGTTAATCTATTATAAATAAAAAAGAGAACTTGGGTTATACGCGTCATGCATTGAGGGCATAATGAATCTCGATAATCAATACTTCCAGGAGTAGTGTATCGGGGGGTTCCTTGTTTGGATTTCGCTTGCGAGACGTCCCACGCAGGAAACGCAATACAATATTGAGAATTGGAAGAAGTTTAGTCCTTAGCACTTGGATGCTATTAACTCATATAATTATATAGGATTATGTCAATGACTAGAATATGAGAAATTCTAGTAAAAGAGAATGTTTAATTATAGTGTATATGTTAGTAAGAGAATGTTTATGTAAACTTTATATGTTGAGTACGTGAACGAATAATTGAGATAAATAATTTAGAAGTTGAAGAATATGATTTAGATGATTTTTAGATGAGTAGCAATTGGATTTAAGTTAGATTACCTTGCCTAGATAGATTTAGGCATTTATTTGGAGATCATGTGCATAGGTTTAGTGCGCGCTTTAGTTGAGAGGTGCGTTGGATTTTATGGAGAGTGCGACTCCACCTTAATCATGTCATAATGCATTTATAATTATTATGCATTTTAATACACTTGCTATAAAATGTTTTCACACCTCGGGCTCTGACCCGTTTATATTTTCTCTTGCTATGGACATATATTGTTTTATTCTAGGTGTTCCTCCGCAAGGACGCCTTTGACGTTCTCCTTCCAGTGTATTCGTGGAGTTGTGGCAGTAACGGACTGTTGCGGCATTTTGTTATAGTCGATTATTATCTTTTGTGTATCTAGATTTGGATTCAGTTTGTATATTAGGTTTACACCCAAATGTTGTAGAGTAGCACTTTTATATTTTCTTTCTCAGATTATTGTACTGTCTGTGACCTGACAACATATTCGGGTATTTCATTTTTAGAGGTTTCATTGCATTATTGTATTAATCTCTTTATAGATTATTTTGAGCATGTGTGTGTCCCTCATCACATTTAGATGTTATGTTGTTGGTTAGTAGTTGCATGTTTGGTTTTTTTAAAAAAAAGTTTTAAATTTTTTTTGACACCCTCTTTTTGTAGTAATGGGTGGTTAGCCCTATTTATTGTTAGTATCGCCAGTTGATGCTGAGAATGATCCACTTGAGATTCCTGATTATTTTAGTATAGGGCTGGCCACCCGTTGTTATTTTAAGCAGCTTGTCACAGTTTATTTAATTTAATTCAAGTCAGCATCAATTTAATTAGATAATATTCATGCTTCGTTTGTTTAACTTGAATTGAATTAAATTTTGTTTGAGTGAAATTTAAATATTTGTGTAGTTTAATTTCACTTTAAGTTTAATTTAATTTTTCATGTGTTTGATTTTGATTTTCAAGTCAAGAAAATTAAATAATTTTTGAAAAATTAAAATTTGGTATATCATTGAACCATCTCATAATTTGAAATTTAAAATTTTGGGGGCATTCGATCCAACAACTCTTTCGGACAAAAGTGGATGGATCCTCTAAATCAGAAGTAGGAACCACTGAGGTAGCATCAGGAAGAATGGGATCGTCACCAGGGGGTGCATCATCCTCGCACTAAGGGCTAGGAGCAATAGACATTGGCGGCTCGTCATATCAAATAGTGATGTTTATTGACTCCATAACCTTAGATCGTGTAATGTTAAACACCCTATAATCCCTACTCGTCGATGAATAACCTAAAAATATCCCCTAGTTGCTTTGAGATTCGAACTTTCCTAAGTGTTCTCCATCTCTCAAGATGTAGCATGTAGTCCCAAAGACATGAACATATGATAGGTTGGTCTACTTCCCTATCCCCAACTCATAAGGCATGTATGGCATGTGTGGACGAAGATACCCCCTATTCATCGTATGTCATGTTATACTCACTGTCTTCGCCCAAAAATGTATAGGTACATTTCTCCCCAAAATCACGGATCTAGCCATCTCTTGTATCATCCGGTTCCTCCTCTCAACAATTCCATTTTGTTGAGGATTACGAAAGGTAAAAAACTTGTGTTTGATTCCCACTCCACCAAAATAGCTATACACTTTCTCTTTTTTAAATTCAGTGCCTTTATAAATGCACATCTGATTAATAGTGACAACATGTTGGTTTTGTATGACATGACACTTGGTCGTTAGGAACTTAACCGCATCAAACATTTCTCTAAGGAATCCTATAATAGAGTATTTAGAAAAGTCATCGACCATCATGAGAATGTATATCTTACTATCTAAGATCTCTAAGCGAGTAGGACCTATAAGATCCATGTGAATCAACTCCAAAATACGGGTGGTGGTAATGGTATTTAAATTTAGATGGGAACTTAGAATTTTTTCCCTATTGGCAAGGTCCACAAATTGAAAAAGTTGGTTTCCCAAGTGATGGTAAGCCATAAACTAGGTCCTTTTTTACTAATATGTTAAGATCTCTGAAGTTTAGAGGACCTAGTCATTGATGCCAAAAGTCCATAGAGGATACCATGGCACTGTTGTACATAAAGGAGGCCTTGGGAATGATCCCATAGAAAATATTTTCGATCCTCACACCTTGAAGTAAAAGTTCACCGGATTGATCATAAACATTGCATTTGGACTGGTCAAAGTTTACCTCAAAGTTTGCATTGCACAGTTGGTTGATTCCAATTAAGTTCTCTTTCGACCCATTCACGTGCAACACATTGTCTAGTTTAGGGAATCCGAATATCTCAACACATCATATACTAAAATACTAGATCTACTCCCATCTCTTAAATTGACTTTACCTTCCTTGCGATCCTTAAGGTGGGTAAAAAATGACATGTCACTAGTCATGTGCCTAGATCACCCACTATAAAAATACCATTGGGAAGTATTTTGAACCTTGAGAGCAATGTGAACAATAAGGTATTTGATGTCTTACTTAGGTACCCAAGGTTAGGTAAATTTTTATTTGCCCTTATCATTGTTGTCTCTATTCGGAGAATTAGAAGCGTTCTCAAATGGAAAAGACACCCATTAAAATTATTCCATTAAACTTTGTGAAGTCTCTACTAGGAACTCAATTTGTTCTCTAAGACTAGCAAAGTCGCTAGAGCGGTGCACGACATTATGTGTACGCTTAGTTCTACCTAGCTTGTTTATAAACTCTCTAAGGAGACCTCTCTTTTTGTAAAAAGTGAAAACATAGACTTGTTTGGGAATACCTTGGTTCATTTTCTGAGGTTGAGATCTCTTTTTTGGTTTCGATCAAGGCCCATATGGATTAACAACAAATTTGGGAATTGGTTCTGGTGCGGTATGAGAAATGGATGCACCACCATAACCTATTCCTCACCTCTTACCTCTCACCAAAAGTGGGATCGTGGATCATCTTTCCAACCTTCTTCAATGTATTCTCTATAGTGACCTTAACCTCCCAAGCACATTAGAGATCTTTCTTGATCTAGGATACAAGGGCTTCAAGTTTCTCACTAGTCTCCATGGATGCTTGAAGATCTCGCATAAGACTAGACACTTTGTTGGTCAAGTCACCATTTTCCCATTCAACTAAAACGACCATATCTCCTAAAGAAACTCTCTCTCTCTCTCTCGATAACTCTCAACTCCTTCTCTAAGGATAAAACTCTAATTACTAAACCTTTATTTTGTTTCTTCATTTTAACGGACTCTATGTAAAGATTAGCATAGGTGCATTGAAGGTCACTCTTACTCTCACTCAAACCATCCTCTCGCTCACTCTTATTTGAATGACTAAACTCACTATCGAGTTCATCATGTTTAGTATCTTCCTTATCGACATAAGGTCCACTAGGTGTACTAACATGACTAGCTATTAACGAGATAAAGTTACGTTCATGTGGTGATTCATCCCCAGAATCCACCAACTCGACATCGCTCTCGCTAAGAGTGGCATTTAAGGAAGCTTTGCCTTTTCCTTATCTCTTTAATCTCATTGGAAACTCATGAGCTTTGTGACCCTTACCCTCACACTCATAACATCTCTCTTCACCTTTCTTTGGGTAATCTTAATTTTTTTTTTTCAAAATATTTATTGCTCGATTTATATTTTTTATCCTTCTCAAAACTTTTCTTTTATTTATACGTATTTTCTTTTCAAAGCCTGAGAAACTTTTTGATTTTTTTTGGCAAAAGGGCTAAATCGTCGAAGTCAAAATCATATTCAGAGTCAGACTACACTTCCTCTTTCTTTTTAGATTGTACATTCAACGTAATTCCCTTTTCCCCAGGTTTAACAGTTTTAGAAAATAACTCCATCTCATATGTTTGAAGTTTCCTACGAGTTCTTCTAACCTAAGAGTATCTAATATCCCTAACGAATTAAGTACGATAACCATAGGAATAAAGCGACCCGAAAGTAATCTCAAAATTTTCTTAACAACATGCATCTTAGGAATTTTCTCACTTAAATTGAAACTAGGTTTTCCTATTTCTGATAAACGTGCGTAAAGCTCATCAAATGACTCAGAATCTAGTATAGTAATTATTTTAAATTGTGTGGTGAGATTCTGCTATTTAGAAGCTTTCACAAATTTGGTACACTCGTGAGTGAGTTGAAAGTATCCTAAGCTTCTCTAGAAGTGGTGCACGTCAAAATGCGGCGGAACTCATCAGGGGTGACAATTCTAAAGATGGTACTCAAACTGTGTGATTTAGAATTGCACTATTTAATATCATCCTCTCTCCATGCAGAGACAGTTTTTAGACTTTTGACGTTGCCGTTAGTCACTGTGGGTAGTGTACACCCTCTTTTACAGACAAGATAAATATGTTCATCTATTGATTTCAATGCATACCTCACCTATCTTTCCAATAAGCATAGTTTGACTCATCAAGTACAGGCATCCTATTATACAAATTTTCTATGAAATCCAAATTTTTAATGGATCACATAAGAACTTAGTGTAACCGAATTTGATACCAATTTGAGAATACTGGGATTCTATGGAATTATATGTATTTTAGTTTGCCACACACAAATTCAATTTTACCAAATTTGATCTTTAATTAATTTTTGTGTTCAAAGAAAGATGTAGTCCAAATTTTGATTCATAAATCAAGAATGAATATAATACGAAGAAGAAAGGAAAAATCCCTAAGAGGGAAAACCTATGCTCATTATAATAGAATAATTGGCAGACAGTCGACTTACAAACTACTTAGACCAACTAAGTATAATGCATAAAATCTTTAAATTTTTTTGTAGAAAACAACACAATCCAGCATTGCCCATAGAAAGCAATCTTCTCTCGGTATCCACCGATCAACCATCTTCTTTTTCGGCAGTGAAACCTCAATTCCAGAAATCAGTATTAGAGATTTCTCTCTACAAAGATTTTTGAACCAGAAAGATTCTTCTTGATTTGATACAGTGATCTTTATCTTTGCAAGGGGTTTGGAATAATTATGGAAGTGTTTGATCACAAAGGTAACTCAAAAAGGGTGAAAAAAGATTTCAAAAAGAGTTATTGGAGACTGTAATCCCATGTCTCCTTTTATAAGGATGTTAGTTACGAAGGGATAATTATAAAAAATTTGGATCAGATTTAATCAAAAGACAAAATCTCTAGCGGACGTTCGAATGACAGTTACCTCGTTCGAATGACACACCTGTTTTCTTTGTATCAGGTATCTAAAGACATATCGAATGAGATTCTATAGAAGGATGAAAAATACCTAGTTTGATGGTTTGACAGACTCATTCTAATGACCCACCTTATCTCATCCGAACGACTCCTAAAGAGATTATAGATCTTCTCAAAAGGAGATTTTCTAGATCTTGTTTAAACAAAGAGAACTCGTTCTAATGACATTGTGTATTTATTTCGAACGACAGGAATTCTCGTTCTAACGAGATAACAAGTTTTTCAAAGTTTTCTTTAAAAAAGTTTTAAACCATTGTCAAAAACAAACTTTTAAAAGTTCTAACACCCCTACAAAAATCATACTTTACCAAATGCATCCATAACTTCCTTTAAAGTTGTTGAAACATACGATTCTTCAATCTTCCAAAAGTCTTCAACTTAATCTTCGATTCGTAGAAGTCATGAAGGTGCAGTGTAGGTGTAATGGGATAAGACAAAATAAAAAAAATTGAGCTAGTATAAAACTTACTCTTACAGACCACATAGTCACGGGACTCCTAGTTCAAGAATATGATGAGAATTTACAAATATTTAGATATAACCTCAAAAATATGCCGTTAAGGGGAAAAACACAAAATAATCGCCAAACGACACTATAACTGGCCCAGACACCTCACATGGGACCAATGTAACTCGTCATCGGACTGAAGGTTTGAGAATATAATGAAAATTTCCAGATCTCTAGAATTAGGCTTTAATACATGCTCTTAGAGGTTTAAAACCCAAAATATTCCCAAACAACCCAATAAGAAACACGAACACCTTGCACGAGACCAACCTAAGTCGTAGGAACTAACCGCATAATCACAGAACTCCCAGTTTGATAATATCATGATAATTTGATAATATATTGAATTAGGTTTTAATACTTGTCGTTAAAGGGGGGAACCAAAATAAACCCTAAATGTCCCCATAAGAGACCCATACACCTCGCACGGGATCAATGTAACTCAGGAACTGACCGTGTTGTCATGGGACTCTCGGTTTGAAAATATGATGATAATTTGCAAATATTTAGACTTAGGCTTAAAAACATAATATTAAAGGGAAAAATGCAAAACAACCACCAAACGACCCTATTAGAGGCACGAACTCTTCGTACTAGACGAAAATAATTGGTAGGAACTTTACATGTAGTCATAGGACTCCCAGTTTGAGAATACGATGATAATTTACAAATCTATAGACTGAGGCTTAAAAACTTATCGTTAGAGGTTTAAAATAAAAAATAACAACCAAACATCCCCATAAGAGACATAAACACCTCGCATAAAACCAACCGCACTCGTAGGAACTAACTATATAATCACAAGACTCTTGTTTTGAAAATACAATGATAATTTATAAATATCTAGAATTAGGGTTAAAACATGCTGTTAAAGGGAGAAAACCCAAAACAGCCCCTAAACGATCCCGTGACAAACAAGAACAACTTGCACGGGACCAATGTAACTCGAAGAAACTAATCACGTAGTCACAAAACTCCCAATTTGAGAGTATGATGATAATTTTTAAATATTTAGACTTAGTCTTAAAATCATACCGTTAAAAGGCCAAAACCCAAAACAACCACCAAAACGGTCCCGTAAGAGGCAAGAACACCTTACACGGGACCAAGGTAACTCGTAGGAACTAATCGCATAGTCACGAGACTCCGATTTAATAATATGATGATAATTTTCAAATTTCTGGACTTAATCTTAAAAATATGTCCTTAGAGGTTTAAAACCCAAAATAACCCTTAAATGGCCCTATAAGAGACACAAACACCTCGAACGGAACCAACTTAACTCACGAGAACTGACTGCATAGTCACGGGACTCCCAATTTGTGAATATGACAATAATTTCTAAATATATAGAATTATGCTTTAAAACATGACATTAAAGGATAAAAACCTAAAACAACACCTAAACGACCCCGTAAGAGACACAAACACTTCATACGGAAGTAATCCAACTCATAGGAATTGACTATATAGTGATGGGACTCCCGATTTGAAATATGATGATAATTTATAAATATTTAGACTTAGGCTTAAAAACATTCCGTTAAAGGGAAAAAACACAAAATAGCCACTAAGCATCCTTGTAAGAGGTACGAGCACCTCTCACCTCGCACGGGACCACTGTAACTCATAAATACTGATCGCATATTCACGGGAATCTGAATTTAAGAATATGATGAAAATTTGCAAATCTCTAGTCGTAGGCTTAAAAACATGCTCTTAGAGTTTTAAAATCTAAGATAACCCCCAAGCAGCCGCATAAGAGACATGAACATCTCACACGGGACTAACCTAACTCGTTGGAACTGACCGCATACTCAGGGACTCTCGATTTGAGAATATGATAATAATTTGAAAATATCTACAATTAGGCTTAAAAACATGTCGTTAAAGGAGGAAAACTCAAAATAGCCACTAAATGGCCCCGTAAGAGGCATGAACACCTCACACGAGACCAATTAACTCATAGGTACTAACCATGTAGTCACAAGACTCCCAATTTGAGAATATGATAAAAAATTGCAAATCTATATACTCAGGATTAAAAACACGCCCTTAGATGTTTAAACCTAAAATAACTCCTAAATGTCCCCATAAAAGACATGAACACCTCGCACAGGACCAACCTAACTTGTAGGATCTGACCGCATAGTCACGGGACTCTCGATTTAAGAAAATGATTAAAATTTTTAAATATCTAGAATTATACTTAAAAACATTCTATTTAAGGGCGAAAAGGTAAAACAACCACCAAATGTCCCCATAAGAGGCATGAACGCCTCGCACGAGACTAACCTAACTTATAGGAATCGACTGTGTAGTCACATGACTCACAGTTTGAGAATATGATAAAAATTTGCAAATATATAGACTTCGGCTTAAAAACATGTGGTTAGAGATTTTAAACCCAAAATAACCCCTAAATATCCTATAAGAGACACGAACCATTTGCACAGGACTATGTAACTTGTAGGAACTGACCGCGTAGTCACGGGACTTTCGATTTGAGAATACGCCAAAAATTTGCAAATCTATAGACTTAAGCTTAACAAAATGGCGTTAAATGGACAAAATACAAAATAGTGACCAAACGACCTCATAAGAGGCACGGACACCTCGCATGGGATAAAGGGACTCCCAATTTGAGAATATAATGATAATTCAAAAATATTTAGTCTCAAACTTAAAAACATGCCATTAAAGAGAAAAAATATAAAAAAGCAACCAAACGACTCCATAAGAGGCACAAACCCCTTGCACGGGACTAACCTAACTCGTAAGACTTGACAACGTAGTCACGGGACTCTCGGTTTGAGGATATGATGAAAAATTTTAAATCTCTAAACTTCGGCTTAAAAACATGTCATTAAAGGCTCAAAACTCAAAATAGCCCCCAAATGGCTCCGTAAGAGACACAAACACATCGCATGTTTAACTCATAGGAACTAAGCACATAGTCACAGGACTCCCGATTTGAACATATGACGATAATTTGTAAATATTTAAACGCGGGCTTAAAACACGTCATTAAAGGGAGAAACCCAAAACACTCTCAAAACGGCCACGTAAGAGGTAAGAACCCCTCTCACAGTACCAACCTAACTCATGGGAATTGACACTACACCAAAAACAGCCTGTTTTCAAGTCAAAGTGTGATTTTTGCAAATTATCGTCATACTCTCAAACCGGAAGACCCGGGACTACGTGGTCATTCCCTACAAGTTACATTGGTCCCGTGCGAGGTGTTCGTGCCTCCTACGGGGTCGTTTGGGGGCTGGTTGGGGTATTCACCCCTTAACGGCCCGTTTTCAAGTCTAAGTGTGAATTTTACAAATTATCGTCATACTCTCAAACTGAGAGACCCGGGACTATGCGGTCAGTTCCTACAAGTTACATTGGTCCCGTACGAGGTGTTCGTGCCTCCTACGGGGTCGTTTGGGGTTTTCACCCCTCAACGGCCTGCTTTCAAGTCTAAGTGTGGTTTTTGTAAATTATCATCATACTCTCAAATCGGGAGACCCGAGACTATGCGGTCAGTTCCTACAAGTTACATTGGTCCCGTGAGAGGTGTTCGTGCCTCCTACGGGGTCGTTTGGGGGTTGGTTTGAGTTTTCACCCCTTAACGACCTGTTTTCAAGTCAAAGTGTGATTTTTGCAAATTATCGTCATATTCTCAAACCGGGAGACCCGAGACTACGCGGTCAGTCCCTACAAGTTACATTGGTCCCGTGCGAGGTATTCGTGCCTCCTACGGGGTCGTTTGGAGGCTGGTTTGGGTTTTCACCCCTTAACTGCCTGTTTTCAAGTCTAAGTGTGATTTTTGCAAATTATCGTCATACTCTCAAACCGGGAGACCCGGGACTACGCGGTCAGTTCCTACAAGTTACATTGGTCCCGTGCGAGGTGTTCGTGCCTCCTACGGGGTCGTTTGGGGGCTGGTTGGGGTTTTTACCCCTTAACAGCCTGTTTTCAAGTCTAAGTATGATTTTTGCCAATTATCATCATACTCTCAAACCGGGAGACCCGGGACTACGCGGTCAGTTCCTACAAGTTACATTGGTCCCGTGCGAGGTGTTCGTCCCTCCTACGGGGTCGTTTGGGGGCTGGTTCGGGTTTTCACCCCTTAACGGCATGTTTTCAAGTCTAAGTGTAATTTTTGCAAATTATCGTCATACTCTCAAAGCGGGAGACGCGGGACTACGCGATCAGTTCCTACAACTTACATTGGTCCCGTGCGAGGTGTTCATGCCTCCTACGGGGTCGTTTGGGCTCTAGTTCGGGATTTCACCCTTTAACGTCGTGTTTTCAAGTCTATGTGTGATTTTTGCAAATTATCATCATACTCTCAAACCGGGAGACCCGGGACTACGCGATCAGTTCCTACAAGTTACATTGGTCCCGTGCGAGGTGTTCGTGCCTCCTACGGGGTCGTTTGGGGACTGGTTTGGGTTTTCACCCTTTAACGGCCTGTTTTCAAGTCAAAGTGTGATTTTTGCAAATTCTCGTCATACTCTCAAACCGGGAGACCCGGGACTACGCGGTCAGTTCCTACAAGTTACATTGGTCCCGTGTGAGGTGTTTGTGCCTCCTACGGGGTCGTTTGGGGGCTGGTTTGGGTTTTCATCCTTTAATGGCCTGTTTTCAAGTCTAAGTGTGATTTTTGCAAATTATCATCATATTCTCAAACCGGGAGACCCGGGACTACGCGATCAGTTCCTACAAGTTACATTAGTCCCGTGCAACGTGTCCGCGCCTCCTACGGGGTCGTTTGGGGGCTGGTTTGGGTTTGCACCCTTTAACGACCTGTTTTCAAGTTTAAGTATGATTTTTGCAATTTATCGTCATACTCTCAAATCGGGAGACCCCGGACTACGCGGTCAGTTCCTACAAGTTACATTGGTCCCGTGCGAGGTGGTCGTGCCTCCTACGAGGTCGTTTGGGGGCTGATTCGGGTTTTCACCCCTTAACGGCCTGTTTTCAAGTCAAAGTGTGATTTTTGCAAATTATCGTCATATTCTCAAACCGGGAGACCCGGGACTACGTGGTCAGTCCCTACAAGTTACATTGGTCCCGTGCGAGGTGTTCGTGCCTCCTACGGGGTCGTTTGGGGGCTGGTTGGGGTTTTCACCCCTTAACGACCTGTTTTCAAGTCTAAGTGTGATTTTTGCAAGTTATCATCATACTCTCAAACCGGGAAACCCGGGACTATGCGGTCAGTTCCTACAAGTTACATTGGTCCCGTGCGAGGTGTTCGTGCCTCCTACGGGATCGTTTGGGGGCTGGTTTGGGTTTTCACCCTTCAACGACCTGTTTTCAAGTCTAAGTGTGATTTTTGCAAATTATCATAATATTCTCAAACCGGGAGACCCGGGACTACGCGGTCAGTTCCTACAAGTTACATTGGTCCCGTGCGAGGTGTCCGTGCCTCCTACGGGGTCGTTTGGGGGCTGGTTTGGGTTTTCACCCCTTAACGACCTGTTTTCAAGTCTAAGTGTGATTTTTGCAAATTATCGTCATACTCTCAAACCGGGAGACCCAGGACTACACGATCAGTTCCTACAAGTTATATTGGTCCCGTGCGAGGTGTTCGTGCCTCCTACGGGGTCGTTTGGGGGCTGGTTTGGGTTTTCACCCCTTAACGGCCTATTTTCAAGTCAAATTATGATTTTTGCAAATTATCATCATATTCTCAAATCGGGAGACCCAGGACTACGCGGTCAGTCCCTACAAGTTACATTGGTCCCATGCGAGGTGTTCGTGCCTCCTACGGGGTCATTTGGGGGCTGGTTGGGGTTTTCACCCCTTAACGTCCTGTTTTCAAGTCTAAATGTGATTTTTGCAAATTATCGTCATACTCTCAAACCGGGAGACCTGAGACTACGCGATCAGTTCCTACAAGTTACATTGGTCCCGTGCGAGGTGTTTGTGCCTCCTACGAGATCGTTTGGGGGCTGGTTTGGGTTTTCACCCTTTAACGGCCTGTTTTCAAGTCTAAGTGTGATTTTTGCAAATTATCGTCATATTCTCAAACCGGGAGACCCGGAACTACGCGGTTAGTTCCTACAAGTTACATTGGTCCCGTGCGAGGTGTTCGTGGCTCTTACGAGGTCGTTTGGGGGCTGGTTTGAGTTTTCACCCTTCAACGGCCTGTTTTTAAGTCTAAGTGTAATTTTTGAAAATTATCATCATATTCTCAAACCGGGAGACCCGAGACTACGCGGTCAGTTCCTACAAGTTACATTGGTCCCGTGCGAGGTTTCCGTTCCTCCTACGGGGTCGTTTGGGGGCTGGTTTGGGTTTTCACCCTCTAACGGCTTGTTTTTAAGTTTAAGTGTTAATTTTTATTCGCAAACTGAAAGACCTGAGACCACGCGGTCAGTTCCTACAAGTTATATTTGTCCCGCGTGAGGTGTTCGTGTCTCGTACAGGGTCGTTTGAGGGTTTGTTTGTACTTTCACCCTTTAACGACTTGTTTTTAAGTTTAAGTGTTGATTTTTGCAAATTATCGTCATATTCTCAAACCGAGAGACCTGGGACTACGCGATCAATTCCTACAAGTTACATTGGTCCCGTGCGAGGTGTTAGTGCCTCTTACGAGTCCGTTTGTGGGCTGGTTTAGGTTTTCACCCTTTAATGGCCTGTTTTTAAGTTTAAGTGTCGATTTTTGCAAATTATCGTTATAGTCTCAAACGGGGAGACCCGGGACTACGCGGTCAGTTCCTACAAGTTACATTGGTCCCGTGTGAGGTGTTCGTGCCTTGGAATAGATGAATATGAATATGAATATAAAATAGAAACAAACACTTCATTAGAAGTATGTCCAGTTCACATAAATATGAATATAAAATAGATAAATATTTGTTACCTTGGAAGAGGGAGAGAGAGGAGAATTAACGTCAGAAAAGAGGGGTAGTGAAAGAAGGCTTCAAGGTTGAGACTTTTACGATGGAAAATTTATAGGTGTCTGAGAGTACTTCCCATTGCAGCTTCTGCATCCTCCTTTGTGGTCACCACAAAGGATGTTCATTAGATCAAATATTGTAGACTAACCTAAGAAGAAAAAAAATACAAAATGTTAACAATCCGAAAATATAAATAGAAAGGATATTAAATATATCAAAGATTGTAGAGTTAGAAATAAAAGTATACATTCGACACTATGTATAATGTCTACTAATTCACGTGCATTAACAACTTAATCTATGTTAGATTGAACCATCCATGATCTTTAAAATATTCACATGCGCATTTTGTCGAACAACCAACGTTCAACAAAGATGTATCAAATTCTGAATTCTTTCAAATTAACTAAAAGAATCACATAAAGTTATTGTACATTACAATTACAAAAAAGTATCAAGACAAATGTTTGATTACATATTGCATTCTTTTGTGCAAGGACAGGATGAGCAAGTGTATTTCAAAACGAGTCTTTGGTAGTTGCTTAAAAATGAATGAGATTAGTAAATGGTGGTGATACAAGATTCATTTGTCGAACGCAAGCAAGTGATCACTGCATAAATGCAAATGAAGGATGAAAAAGGGAAAAGAATTATTTATCAATCCCAATATTAATGCTAAATGTGCACAAAAAGTTAATTTGAGGTGCTGGTTTTATTATGTACATAGAAAGAAGGATGATTCATTTATATACATGCTAGTTAGATGTTTTATGAAGGAGAAATAATTGTGCGTGCGTATGTTATATTTAGTAACAAAACAAAATATGGATAAAACTTGTGAGAGAAGAAAATTATTTGTCATCTATATTTACTTCCCACAAAAGATGATTAGGGAGCATGTGAGAAGGAGCTTCCTAATATATAAGACGCCAACACTACAAAATCCCTAATATAGAGTGCAAAAAGCAAAAAGAAGCATAAATAAGTGAGTAAGGATGTATAAGACAATTAGAATATGAGTGAGGCCTCTAATGCATGACCATCCGAAGGATCAATTGGATTTTCTACAAATTTCATCACCAAAACATACCAACTCAGTCATTTGGTCAATTGGATCAATGGGATTTTCTACAAATTTCCTCTACTTAATGAACAGACCCCTGTTGCATGAGACATTAACCTGTCATTTTCAGCATGCATGTGTTCTTCTGCTATGTCCATCTATTCTTCACTTGGATTGCTGACCTGCTTGTGTTGAAGTGCATTTTCAAAATTCCCCTTCAAAACCCTTCAATCAAAATAGTGGTCAGTAAAAAAATAGCTATAAAAATTAGTTGCGAAAAGAATACGAATCAATTATTCATTTCAGATATGCTTCCCTGATTATAAATTTAACAAATATTCTAACTCAACATTTTTAACCTTTAGTATGTAACTGAAAACCCAAGGTAGCAAAAAATATCAATTCAGATATGCTTTAACAGAGTATGAATTCAATAAACATACCAACTCAGTCATTTGGTCGATGCAAAATAGTGGCCATGAGGGTAAATATGGGGTACTTCTCGCTGAGGACTTCATAGAAAGATTTCTCAGAATAACCCAAACACCTAAACTTCAAGACCCAACATGAAGTTCAAATCCACTAAATATGTGCAAGAAAAGTAGTTAAACATCTAACTTATAGCACTTTAATCTACAAAAGTTTGATAGATTGATAAGCAAACCTAATGCCTAATTTTCTTTTAAATGATAGTTAAACAATCAATATACCCATATATATATATATCAAATACCCAAATCGATCCAATTAGGTACCCAAATACCCAAATCAGGTTTCCAAATACCCAAATCGATCCAATCAGTATATATATATATATATTAGTTGCGATTTCAGGCATCGATTTGGGTACCTGATATATCAGTTGCGATTTCGGGTATATATCAGTTGCGATTTCGGGTTCTGGGTATCGATTTGGGTGCCTGATATATATATATATATATATATATATATATATATATATATATATATATATATATATATATATATATATATAGAGAGAGAGAGAGAGAGAGAGAGAGAGATGTAATACCTTACGATTTGGAGATGGCGATGAGCAGCGGTGCGGGAGAAGTAAGCAGCGATGTGGGAGCAGTAGCAGCGATGCAGAGCAACAATGATAAAGCTCCAATAGTAGCGACGATGAGGCACAACAGCAGTGGCGATGATGAAGCCGGTAGCGTGGAGAGAGAGAGAGGTTTAGAATGATTTGGTCTTGAAAATTTGGTCCCCGCTCTAAATTTTGGGGGTTATTTTTTTTAACGAAGCGTACCCATATTTGGCATGGTTAAAAAACGTGCCAAATTTTGACACTATTTCAAACCGTGCCAGATTATGATAAAACCGTGCCAGAATCTGGCACGATTTTAAAAAGTGTCAGAATCTCCTTGTCTAAGCGTGCCAGATTGGCATTTTTGGTGTAGTGTGACCGCATTGTCATGGGACTCCCAGTTTAAGAATTTAATGATAATCTGTAAATATATGTACTAAGGATTAAAAACATATTGTTAAAAGAACAAAACCCAAAACATCCCCATAAGAGACCAAATACCTCATATGGGACCAATGTAATTCGTACGAAATAACCGTGTAGTCACGGGACTTTCGGTTTGAGAGTATGATAAAATTTGTAAATATTTAGACTTTGACTTTAATCTGACGAGATGTATACGCAATTTTTCTGCTTGAATAAAACCTTTTAAACAGTATTTGATTACTGATATCTACTCTGTTCTGTATCTTATCTTTTTTGGAGGATAACTTTTCATTATTAGCTTTTATCCACATTGAACACAATAACTAATCAATGGTTTACACTCGATAGCAGATTATTTTTATTGATGTTATTGACATTCGATATTATTATTTTTGATGTGTTATGGCCATGTGGGCTTTAAAAACGGGCTGGTTTTCAAGTATAATTAAAGGAGACTCTGCCAAATTTTAAAAGAAAAATTGTAAACAGTTGTTGATATGGTTAACTAATATATTTATATATTTTATTTTATTATAATCTTATTTTACTATACAAATTTTATGTTACTATATTTTATTTTCATAAATTATTATTTATTGATTGCAGGTTATGTATAAGAAGTTGAAGAGACAAGTTTTTGAGTGTGTCTACTATATGTGTGATATTAAGACAAGTTTTTGAGTGTGGATACTTTATTTTCCTTCTTAATTTAGGGATGAATTATGTTTTGATAATTTGATTTCTTATTAATTAGTATGGTTTTGCAGTCATTATGTATTTCGACTTTGATGCGACAATTATTTGTACTTTTTAATTGTTTATTTCTGGTTGTATGATGTAGTTTAATGAAAGAATTTTTTGTTGGATGCTTATTTTAATGAATGAAGTTGATATATTGCATTTGTCGTTGGATGACTTGACTTATAATACATATTAATCTCATTTATTATTATAGCATATAACATATAACATATAATAAAATAAAATTTATGCCATTTTTATTAGTTGGGACGATTATAAACCGTCCCTCTTATTTTTTTATCAATTGGAAATACCTTTTGGGGATGGTTTTTCCGTCTCAATTGATTTATCAATTGGGAGCATTATAAACCATCCTAATTTTATTCCCAAAATTCGGGGACTATTAGTGACAGATAAACCATCCATACTTTTTGTGCAGGAGGTGGAATTATTTCGCGGTAATATCGGTTGGAACGAAAAAATCTACCCATAATGCCAAATGTAATGCATCCAAAAATTAGAATTTAGTCAGGAAAAATCCGTCCCTAAAAAATTTGTGATGTCGAGTATAAATGATGGATTTTAGCTACTGCAAAATCCATCCTAAATACTCTTTAGGGACGGTCAAAATGATTTAGGGATATATTTTTTTCGTCCTTAATAATCATTTTTCTTGTATTATTTGGAACATTTTTTCAACACATTCCTAGACGAGTTTTTGGATAAAAGAGATTGATTTGGTATTTGCTCTCAATTCAGACCATGTTACCCCAACATGGTGAGATAATTTTATTCTACTCTTAAGGATGGTTGAAATCATAAAGGAAAAAGGATTGTTTCTGCCAAAGTGAGGGGAATTCAAGTAAAATATTGTTCAAAGTAGATAAGAAAACACTTTAAAGTTCCAAAAGAAAGGTATCCTAAATTTCCTTTTAAGGAGTGTATGAGTGGATGTAGTGACAGGGATGCTATCACTCTTTTGAGCGAAAACTATTGTCAAGAATGGAACGGTAGGACGTTTTCACATGTTTATCTTGCTAAAGAGATATACATCCCAAATATGGTTGTTTGCTCTTGTATTTTTATCACATACCACACTCATAACGTAACTTCCAAACATGCACGATTGTTGTAAGCCATTAGTTTGGGTGTTAATATATATTTATGTTATTTAATCCTAGATTGGATTTTTTTATCACACCAAGGAAAATTTTAAATATCATACCCAGTCTTACGGTCATTTGATCATGTGTTTGATTTTGGAGTGTGGAGAATATTTTCTTCTTAGTGAAGTTGAGGAAAATACTAAGTCTACAGTCACTATTCATTCTTATTTAAATCTACTAATCATTTTAGGGATCATGCTGTCCCCACTATACCCTCACATGTCTCTACTGGACCACCTCTTTATCCCCCGTCCACATCACAAGCATCTAGTTCATGCCTTATGGCTTCAACTGATTTTGAATCTACCATCTCGTGGATATCTACTCAACTGAGTTCTAGTTTGTTTCAATCATTTGGTTTGATGAACTCTTCCTTCTATGATGACACTGAACAACAGTTTGATACACATGCACAAAATGGTAAGGAGGCATTTTAAAATGCAAATAACCGACTTATTGATTTTTGTGTCTTTGGGATGATAAAAAAGTGATGTAGTTTATTTTTGTTTTGTGGTGTTATATCATAAGTCCCCTCTCGTTGTTTTGAGAGCGTATGGATGAGAATCGCCTCGTCCATGCACTGTCGTCTCGATCGAGAGAGAATTTCCTCCAAATAAATGCCATTTAATAATGAACCACAACTAAGTGATTTTGAATTTGACTTCACCAAATTATGGTGTTATATCATAAGCCCACTATCATAATTTTGAGAGTGCATAGATGAGAATCGTCTCATCCATGCACTATCATCTCGGCCGAGGGAGTTTATCCACCAAGCTAATGATGTTTAATAATGAACCATAACCACGTGAATTTTACCCATCTTGATGTTATTGATAGTCCATAGACGAGGTCGACCCCGTCTGGGTTGTCGTGTCACCGAGAGTAACTTAAATCTACTTCACCACGATTGATGTTTTATAGGTTAAGATGAGTTGATACATACAAGAAACAAATATTCAAACAATAGATAAATTATGAGGGAACACTTGGAGATTTTTATTGAATTTCATTCATATCTGATTCTCATACACATATACTAAAATGAAATCGATAAGAGACAATCAAGACTAAAATATTACTCGTAGTATTTCTTGAGATGGTCATCATTCCATAGATTAGAAAATGAGTCTCCTTTTAAGTTTTCCAACCGATACGAGCCTGGAACCACCTCTTCAATCACCCCATGTCGACTATGCTAGTTAGGATGAAGCTTGTTGAGATTTTTCCACGTCTTCTTCAAAACGAGGTCTCCTACTGCTAGTGGTTCAGCCTCCACCCTCTCATTATAAAATCTTATTGTTCTTTATTGATAGGCATCTTCTTTTTGTTCCTCTTGGAGATCTAAATCCAGTATCCTCTCTTCCACATATTTCTTCGGGTAGTATATTTGGATTCTATGGGTTGGGAGACCTATCTCTATCAGCACCACAGCCTCTGAGCCACATGCTAGAATGAACGGAGTTTCCCCCGTCAGAGTCCTATCTATTATCCTATATGCCCATAGGACAGTATGCACTTCCTCAGTACATATCTCCTTAGCATCCTCCAACTTTTTCTTGATTCTGTCAAGGATTTTTCTGTTGGTGACCTCTGGTTGCCTGTTATCTTGGGGTTGGCCTGGAGTAAAAAAAACTGTTTTATACCGACCCACTCATAATATTTCTCAAAGGAGATGTTCTTGAACAGAAATCAGTGTGTTAGGTAGGCCATATATATAGATGATGTTTTTCCATATAATCTGGAAGGCTTTCGTCTTTGTGATTATAATCATCGGCTCGACCTCTATCCACTTTGAAAAATAATCAATTGCCACAATCAAATAGAGATAATTATTCACATCTCTCGGCATTGCTCCTACCAAATCAATCCCCCAGACCAAAAATTGTAAGGACAAATTTCCAATCGAGTCATTTGTTATATTGGATACATTCCATTGGACAAAAAATTTTTGGGTCATTCCTCATCAAGCATTATTCAACTGTAAAGATTCGAGCCTTGCATCCAAAGTTCACGCGACATCAATATTCACGCCATGTTCGCTATTCTAAAAGGTATATGACCAAAATCAATTTTATGTGTTGGAGTATTTTTTATAAATGAGAAATTTTCATATAGATTAATGTTCGTAAATATTTAATTTTAATAAAGAACCATTTTTGAAATTAAGTTGAACATTTTTTTTGAAAAAACAGAAATCTCGTTCGAAGTTTTCTCCAGGTCGTTCGAACGACCTAGATCTAACGACATTCCCCTGGCTATACTGGAAACTCGTTAGAAGCTCGATAAAAATGTCCTTTGAACAATCTCGTTCGAATGAGATTTCTAACGACCTATCTAATTTGACACTAGAATTCCATTAGATAACTCTTTCGAATGACATGTCATTTGAACGACCTTGTTCGAATGAGTTCTGCCAGATCTGAAATATTTAACTTATTTTTCAGTAGTTATTTTACAAAAACTATTTTGGTCCACTACTTTTTCAGTTGTAATATATGGACGAAAATCAGTTTCAAAAACTAAGGAAGTTTAATATCCTCTTGAGAGCATTTTCCATAACTTCCCTCTTTTTGGTAAAATCATTCTCCAACACCATTTTCAAATTTTGAAACAAAACCCCTTCAATCATCTTGACATTCAACAAGCAAGTTTGCGGTGGATCTCTTCATTCTAGCTTAATGGTGACGGTGGTTTTGGGCTTCGATAGATACCGCTACACGAGGAGTGTTGAGCAACATGTTAGAGCTTCGCGTACTACAAATTCAGAGGTCAAGGACGGCATAAGCATGTCTTGAGTGAGTCAATGTCTGTAAGTCTTTTGAGTCTCTTGTAAAACCTATTTTGTAGTGGATTTTGTCTAAGCCCAACCGTCCGAGGTTTTTCCCATTTGGGTTTTCCTCGTACATTGGCACGTTGTGGTTGTGATTTTCGCAATTTAATTTATTTAATCACATAGATGTATGATTAGGAGAAAATGGATAAAATTGGAATAACTTTAATTTAATTAACCAAGTTAACAATCTCATTGCATTAATTGAAATTTGTTCTAGTGAACTTGTGAATCTGCTACATAAATTTAAAATTGGAGAATATCTCTTCTTAGCTAATTTTAAATTGGATTGCATGTGTGTATTCCACGAAATAAACTAAGATCATATAACCTTGCAACTTTAAATTGGTATCAGAGCTAGTCTCTAAAAGTTATTTAGATAAATCCTGGAGGTTATATGGATAGTTTTTTGTTGAATAGACTACCTTTGTTTGATGGAACTAATTACACCTATTGAAAAGCACGTATGAAATCTTCCCTTAAATCTATTGATGAACGTGTTTGGGTTACTGTTGAAAGAGGATGGTCCCCTCCTACTATGGTTGTTAATGATGAAATTATTTTGACTCCTGTTGAACAGTGGTGTGAGGAAGAACTAAAATGGTGTAACTTTAACTCTAAAGGTTTAAATGCCTTATTTGGTGTCGTGTCCCCCGATGAATTCCGTCGTATAATGACGTGCGAAACGTCAAAGGAAGCTTGGAATATTCTCCAAGTTACTCATGAGGGAATTAGTGTTGTTAAAGCTTCAAAACTTCAAAACTTCAAAACTTAACAACTCAATTTGAAACGATCACCATGAAAGAAACTAAAACATTTGATGAGTTTTATGCCCGTATATCAGTTATTATTAACTGTTGCTTTAACTTAGGTGAAAAAATACCTGAAAATCGTGTTGTTAAGAAAATACTTAGATGTCTTCCTAAGCGGTTCATTTCTAAAGTCACTGTTCTTAATTCATTAGGAAATATAAATAATTTAAAACTTGAAGAACTTGTTGGTGACCTTCAAACTTATGAACTAGATATGTTTCCTAAAGATAACAAAAGCAAAGATAAAGGTGTTGCCTTAAAAGTTAAGAAAGTCGATGTGTCTGATTCTGATGAGTCTGATATAGATCCTGATGATATAGCCTTATTTGCTAAAAAATTTAAAACATTTCTCAAGTTTAAAAAGCAAAACTCTAAATTTGAAAAACCAAAATTTGAGAACAAAAACAAAGGAGGAAATAAAAAATTCAATAATCAGGAGCCGAAGAAGTTCAACAAAGTTAACTTTAAAAAGGATGATTTGGAGAGAAGCTTTGAATGTGAGGGACGTGGTCATAGAGCATTCGAGTGCCTTAAAAAACTTAAAAGACAAGGTAAAGAAAAAGAAGTTTACAATGCTACTCTATGTGATAGTGATAATGAGTCTGAAGACTCTGATGACTCTAACCCGTCTAGAAATAACTTCACTGCCTTTATGGCAAGACATGCTAGTAAATCAAGTGTGTCATAACTTATTGTTGACAATTCCGAGCAAAATATTGAGGTTTTTTCTACTCATTCTACTAGTAGTGATGAAAAAGAGAGTGATAGTGAAATAGATGAGAGTGAACTGAAACCCACTTATTCTGAACTTTACACTAAATCTCTTCGTATTCAAAAAGTTAACAAAATATTAACCTTTAAAGTCTTAACTTTAGAAAAAGAGTTGAAAGGCCTGAAGGAAAAGGAGGCTTTAGTTAGTCAACTCGAGGAAATTAAGATATTGCTTTCTAAGAAGCTTATCTTAATAGGTAAAGAAAAATGTGACTTAATTATCTCCTTGGAAGGTGTCAACAAATATCTTAATGAGTCTTTAGAGATTAGAAAATCTCTCGAAGCAAAAATTTCCCATATTGAAAAAGATCTTGAGTCCTCTCGTGAAGTTAAAGTCACACTTGAGGATAATTTAGGAAGAATGGAAAAATTATTTCTAGGTCCTGTTTTAGGATATAAGGAGAAAGGTTATCAAGAGAGAAAGGGTATAAAATATGAAGAAGGAGATTCATCAAAAGTCAAACCTGAACCAACAGCTAAGTTTGTTACCAAATCTAATCTGTCTAAAAGAAGTCCTAATAAGCAACCTTTAAAAGCTGGTCCAAAATAACCCTATGTGTGCACTTATTGTCACAAACGGGGTCATCTTAAAGATTTTTGCTACAAGCTTGGAAAGAACTCTCATTTCACAAATTCTAAAAAACACTATAGCTCCTTAGCTAGTCTTAAGAGTCAAGTTGAGTATCTAGTCAATACTTCTAAGGGTCTAATGGAATAGTTTCTCAGGTTTTCTAAAGTCCAAGGAAATAATTCCAATTATAACACCAGATCCAACAAAGGAAGGAAAACAACTCAAGCTTGGGTTTGGAAAAATCATACTAATAAAGATTTTGTTGCTCATGTTGCACTTAAGGCTCAAAATACTTCACAATGGTACTTTGATAGTGGTTGTTAGAGAAATATGACTGGTGATAAATCTCTATTCACCACTCTTGAAAACTATAAAGGTGATAAAGCCACTTTTGGGGATGGTAGCCAATATCGAATCATGGGTAAAGGATCTATTGAAATCTTCGTGTTTCCTAAAGTTGAAAATGTCCTTTATGTTGATGGTCTCAAGGCTAATTTGATAAGTATTAGCCAATTATGTGATGAAAATCTTGATGTTAAATTTAGTCAATCGGAGTGCACCGTATATGATCAGTCGGGTGAATCTATTTTACAAGGTGTTAGAACTAGTGACAATTGCTATGGAATCATTCTTAAATCATCTTCAGTTTGAAATAGTGCAAAAGCCTCATCTGCCGATCTTTGGCATAAAAGATTAGGTCATGTAAACTTTAGAGATCTTGATAGATTAGTGAGAAAAGAGCTAGTTCGAGGCTTACCATCACTAGAATAGCCAACCTCCACCATTTGCGGGCCGTGTCAATTAGGAAAGAAAATTAAAAGTCCTCATAAGAAGTTAAACTTTATAACAACCCTCATATCTTAGAATTGATACAAATGGACCTTATGGGTCCCACTCGTACCGAGAGCATAGGAGGAAAAAGATATATCTTAGTAATGGTGGATGATTTTTCTAGGTACTCTATTGTAGGCTTTCTAAGAGAAAAATCTAAGATAGTTGATTTTCTTATTGTTAAGTGTAGAACTCTTCAAAATCAACACGGTGTTACCATAAACCGCTTTAGGAGTGATAATGGAACTGAATTCTAGGAATCCGGTGTGAATGCCTTTTCTGATGAAATAGGAATTAAACATGAATTCTCAGTCGTTTGAACTCCACAACAAAATAGTATAGTTGAAAGAAAAAATCGAACGATCCAAGAAATGGCAAGATCTATGCTCCTAGGAAGAAATGTGCCCCATAGGTTTTGGGCCGAAGGGGTTAACACCGCATGTCACACAGTAAATAGGGTTTATTTGCATCCTAACACTAACAAGACACCATATGAATTGTGGATGGGTAAGAAACCTAATTTGTCCTACTTTAGAGTGTTTGGTAGTCCGTGCTCTATTCTTCAAGATAGAGAACTTCTAGGCAAATTTGACTCAAGGAGTGATGAAGGTATATTCCTAGGATATTCTCAAAATAGTAGAGCCTTTAGAGTATTCAACTTAAGTAGCTCTAAAGTCATGGAATCAATTAATGTTGTCATAAAAGACGATGCTCCAGCCACATCAATTGATAATGAGGAAGAATTGTCATGTGAGTGTGATGTTGTGTACAATGTTGAAAGTATTGAATCTCAAAATGACTTGGTTGTTACCACTACTGAGAAAAAGGATCCTACTCCTTGGGTGCATAAAAGTCATGACACTTCAAAAATTATAGGAGATCCCGAGGTAGGTGTCAAGACTAGGGCGCAATTAGAAAATGAAGTTACCTATTTATGCTATACTTCGAAAATTGAACCTAAAAACTTTAAAGAATCATTAAAAGATGAACATTGGATTAAAGCTATGCAAGAAAAACTGTTTCAATTTAAGAAAAATGATGTTTGGGAATTAGTCCCTAGGCCTTCTACTACAAATCTCATTGGTACCAAATGGATTTTCAAAAATTAAATGGATGAAAATGGCCTCATTGTTCGTAATAATGCTAGATTGGTTACACAAGGATACAACCAAATAGAAGGTGTTGACTTTGAAGAAACTTTTGCTCCTGTTTCTAGGTTAGAATCGCTTCGCCTTTTACTAGCCATAGCATGTCACCTCCAATTTAATTTATATCAAATGGATGTAAAAAGTGACTTTTTAAATGGTATTATTCAAGAAGAAGTCTATGTTGAACAACCGAAAGGGTTTGAGGACCCAAAGCATCCTAATCATGTCTTCTTCCTAAAAAAAACGCTATATGGCTTGAAATAAGCACCCGGTGCTTGGTATGAAAGACTCACTTCTTATCTCCTTTCTCGTAGCTTTTTGAGAGGGGGAGTAGATATGACACTTTTCGTTCGTCGTGATGAAAAAGATATCCTAGTTTCTCAAGTATATGTCGACGACATAGTGTTTGGGTCTACATGTGATAAACATACTCAAATTTTTTCAAAAGAAATGCACAATGAATTTAAGATGAGTATGGTAGGTGAACTTACTTTCTTTCTAGGTCTTCAAGTTCGTCAACTCGAAAGTGGGATATTTTTATCCCAAACTAAGTAAGCTAAACACCTTGTTAAGAAATTTAAACTCGAATCCGCTAAACATGCTCGTACTCCTATGAGTTCATTGATTTAACTTAGTAAGGATACCGAAGGAAAGGATGTAGAGCTCACACTTTTTAGAAGTATGATAGGTAATTTACTTTACCTAACCACTAGCCGTCCAGATATTTCCTTTAGTGTAGGAATTTGTTCCCATTATTAAGCCACCCCAAAAGAGTCTCATTTACTTGCTATTAAACTTATTATCAAATATGTTAGTGGGACCCTGTCTTTTGGAATCTGGTATTCTTTCGACACAAATGATTGTCTATCGGCATATTCAGACGTCGATTGGGCAGGAGATGTTGATGGATGCAAAAGTACTTCTGGAGGTTATTTCTATTTTTGAAGTGCACTTGTTTCATGGTTGAGCAAGAAACAAAATTCTATTTCTTTGTCCATGACGGAGGCAGAATACATAGCCGTCGGGATTTGTTGCACTCAACTCATTTAGATGAAACAAATGTTGGAAGATTACGGTATCTCTCAAGGCACTATGACTATCTATTGCGACAATACTAGTGCCATTCACATTTCCTGTAATCCCGTTCAACACTCTAGAACCAAGCATATTAGGATCCGTGAACATTTTATTCGTGAGTTGGTTGAAGAGAAAATAGTTTCTCTAAGCTTCGTTCCTACCGATCAACAATTGGCCGATATCATTACTAAACCTCTAGATGCCATTAGGTTTGAAAATCTTAGGAAATCAATTGGGGTTTTCTCAATTGATTTTGATCATAGTCGTTTATCTAGTTTAGGTTATTTCTCTTATATATTTTTATACCTATGAACTAGAATACTTTTGTATATATTTTATTCAAAATCTCAAAAATATTTTCATCTTTCTTATTTCAAGGAACACGAGAATGGTTAGAAAATCTTTCATAAATTTTTGTCCATATGGCTTTGTGGTCGACGTATTCGGATCAATATCTTTTTCCATGTCCACGTGGCCTTCGATGAGTAGTTAATCCTGACCCTTTTTATCTTGGGCACAAAAATGCTTGTTTATGATATGTATTTCTGTGATTTCCTCACACCTTTGCCTTTTTGCACACACCATTCACGAAATATTGCGGATATCTTGTTCACATTGTACTTGCAAAGTGAGATTTGGTGTTGTCTTCTCAATCCTGTCACATTTATTATAAGCAATCGAAATTGTGCATGATCATCCATTGCTCGAATTGAAATAAAAAATGATTATATTCTTTCGGTTGGTTTTCGTGTCAAGCAATGGACTCGGGCTGCTAAAAACATATAGTTTTTGTGTGAAAAGCCTCCATTTGCATTCTCGATTGTGTGCCTAAAATAGAAGCATTGAAAATGATATATAATGCCAAGGCCAAAATAATTAGCTTGATTGATACTTCAAAAAGAATAGTCTTAATATTTTGTTACATATGGGAGATATAAGTTGAAGATCAATGGGCCTGCACATTTAATCGATTAATTGCTTTCTCATTGTGACATTATTAGCGAGAGAATCATCTATTTTGTATGCTTGTTGCATTCGTGTTTAAGTGTTCTATAATATTTCTTTTTTGACACAAGGGTAATGTGAGTGAATATTGCGATTATATATTGTTTGGCATTCCTCACTTATACATTATTTTGGCTAAAAACTCTCACTCGTATTGTTCACACCCCTACATTCTCGCTCCCACTATTTGGATATGGTGCCACAAGCTAGGACTATTAAAATCCACATTTTGGCATCTTTCTGGCCTTCCCAATTCCTGCTCTTATGCTATTTTTAAAAACTATCTTATTTTTAATTTTATTTTAAAATACTGATTTTCGTCTGAAATTCTCGTTCGAACGAGATTTCTAACGAAATTTCTGACCCCTCTCTGGAACTTTGTTCGTAATGTCGTTCGAACGAACTTCTAATGAGATATCTAACGAAATACCCAATTCGGTTCTATAACTTTGTTCGAAAGACATCGTTCGAACAACATCACTCGTTCGAACAACCTGGGTTTAAAATCTACGATTTCTTTTCCCAAGGTTCTACTGCTCAGCCTCTTTTTCCCATTATTTCTGCCCACATTTCCCATTTCCCTACATTTTTCCCACTTCCCAACTCTCTTCCACTCTCTTCCATTACCCCTTATCCCTTACCCATTATCCCTCTCTCCCACTCTCTTTCCCATTTTTTTCCCACTATTAATCCCCATCCCTTCCTCCTCCATTTAATCCTTTGTTTGCTCAGTAGATCTCCACTTTGTGATTTACCTCTTACATTCAAGGTAATTTTTTTATACATATCTCTCTCTCTATATATATATATTTATATCTAACTATATATATACATCTGCCATATATATATATACACTAGGGTGTACCCGTGCCGATGGCATGACAATAAATTTGTTCTCGTGATATTTTCTACCTGTACCGATGGCACGACAATAAATTTATTCCCGTAATAAATTTTTTAAAATGTGGATAGCATGCACATAATTTTATATCGGTGCATTTCGATTAGAAACCTATCATTAGCGATATATCATTAAGATTTAATATTTCATGTTCTAATTTTTTTTATGGTGACTATTTTTGTATATTTTCTATTGTGGTTGCAATAATTACATATCACTTTATAATTTAATGGCATTTAAAGCTAACTTCACTTTTGTCACTTAATTATTCGACGACCTAAATGTCCGACGATGTTACAAACCCATTAGTCTGTGTCACCAAGTACCTAAAGTGCCCTTATAACTTTATAAACATTGGAGTTGAGTCTAAATACGATTTTTTTATTACTTATAATACAATTTGTTTTATAATTTTTTTTAAAAAAAATTGAGTGGTTGCGGGGTTTGACCTTTAGGGTGTACCGTGCCTACAACACAATGATAAATTAACTACTGTGATATTCACTTTTTAAAAGTTTGCAATGTGAAGTGTTATTTTTCTAGTTACATAAAGTATAGCTTAATAGTGCAAAATCTTGCGTTTTATTGATGCAAATGAAGTTTAAGTTACAAAATTGGTTCATCTTTGTTACTGTATTAGTTGTAGTTCACTCAATAGAAGTAAAAGCATTCCCCAAATCTAAAAAATAGATGTTTTAAAGAGTTAAGAAAGTTTTCCCTATCAAGCTATACTTTATATAACTTCAATACTAACATCAGGAAAATGACCATATTGTCGTAATGAATTTGAAGAAAATTGACATATAAAAATGATTAGAAATATGAAAAATAAAAATAAATGTATTAAAATGAAAAGGTTAAATTAAACTACATCCCATGAACTTATTAATTTTTCACACCCAATTCAATAGTTCAAGGGGTTGGTGGAATTTACCTTACTTTGAAGTGCATAACCTAAACAGTATTGGTACCTGACATCTCACACAAATACCCTTGACTTTTACTAAAACCCAAAAAAATGTTTACAGGCTTGATATTGCAACCATAAACAATATTGGCAAAAAATGATACGCATATTAAAAAAAGTCCAAAGTTAAAATTTGATAAAAATTGGACAATAAAAAAAGAGGGGAAACGATGTCTTTCTCTTCTTCCCCTGCTTCTTCTTTTCTATAGAAAAATAGGGGTAACAATGTAATAAAATTGGTTCATCTTTGTTACTGTATTAGGTGTAGTTCACTCAATAGAGGTAAAAGTATTCCCGAAATCTAAAAAATAGATGTTTGAAAGATGACAATGTTATAAGTCCTTTATTTTTAGTACAAAAAAAAAACCATGAACTTATTATGCTAATGTATTACTCTCTACCTCTTTGTTTGCAATAAACAATACATTTTTCCCTTCTCTGTTGACTGAAATTGAAACGAAATCTTTGTGAAACAAAATCACCCATTTCTATTGCTCGTGACAGAACGGTAGAAAAAAAAAATCATCCGTTGAATTTGGCCTGTAGCAGTTCTTGGAATAGATTCTGCTTACACCCTACCAAACCCACCTGCTAAAGTACTGTCAGTCTGAATTTCTGAATGTCAAGCTGGATTTACATAAAAAAATATCATTACATCATTTTTTGATGATAAATCTTATTGTCATATGTGTGTATTTCAAAGAGTTGAATCCGTACGTTGCTTTGAAAAAGCATCAAGTCATATGAAAATTACAATTCTCCAATTCATCAAGCATCTCAACTGATGTTTAAAATGTCATTTTTCCCCCACCCTTTAAATGGGGGTTTTACTTCATTTATTTTACCTGGTCTAATTTTCTAATTTTTGATGAGAAACAAAGAGAATAAAAAATCAAAATCAAAATATGCCCACCCTTGAACAAAAACGCCCTGGGGCTGGACAAAAAAACAGAAAATTATATAACTTTTTTAAAATCAAATATCAAAACACCAACACACACCCAAAAAGAAAGCAAAACAAAAAAGAAGTAAACTACAACTGTCAATAAATGTTATCGGAGACCATCACAACTGGAGACCATCACTACACTACCTTTTTGCATGATTTTTTAATGGCTACAACAAAAGCTTGCGATTATTGAAAATCAATTCATAAGTTGTGGAGAGTGAAAATGAGGGGAAAAAACCATCTTTCCATGTTATCTACATAAAAACTTACACACAACGTCATTTACTATCAAGTTTGGAAAGTAAAAAGGAGAAAAAAAAATCCAACGTAGAAGTAAAACAAAGTATACTAAAATGTTGGAGCTTTATTATCATGACTGAAAATCCTGCAAATGTCAAAAAAGAATACTCAAAATTAAATGCAATACTAAGAATAAATATTAGAACTTTACTATCATTACTAACATCAAAGAATAAATTATTGAGCAATAGTTATGAATTTGAAACTTTGGGAGATGATTTGTTCAAGTGGCGGTGAAGGGTTGTACGAAATGAGTTGAAAAAATATTCTTATGTCTATGTGTGGCGATGAAGGGTTGTACCAAATGAGTTGAAAAAATATTCCCCTGTCTTATTGAAAAAAAATCCCATAAGAAACCAAATACAAACCTCCCTGTGATCGTGCGTGAAACCAAATCGAGGGTTTCAACAGTTTGACGGAGATGGGTTTTTACCCATCTTTCTTACATGTTTTTCGGCAATTGATTTCAAACCCAATTTTTTTTTTCTACCAACCATACATTTTCAAACCCGAAAATGTCTTCAAACCTCAAAATATTCTCAAACCAATAATACGTTTTCAACCCCGAAAAACATTCTCCTACCAGATCGAGGAACAAAACCCCTAAAAGTTGAAAAGGGTAAAATGAGATATAAAAATAATCTGAACACAACTCAAAAGAAAAACCAAATATTTTCAAATCCCACATCTTTTTTGGCACCGGACATGCATACTTAAGGCGGAGGGGTAGTGCAGGAGCGTTTGATAGAGAGAGAGACAACAAAAATAAAACCAATAGTGAAAAAAATACATAGATCTGAAATAAAAAAAGAACATCATACCATTGATGATGTCTCAACTACCATTGATTCACAAAACCCATGTCGTCTCCGGCACCATTGATTCTCAAGACCCATCTCCGGCCCCTACTATTTTGTTTTTCTCAAGACCCATCTTCGGCCTCTGTGGCGTGGGAGATTTAGGAGAGAGAGAGAGGAGATTGGGGGATTTCGGAGTTTCAATATCTTTTTTGTAGTTTGGAGGTTAGGTTCCATCGAGCCTTGTGCTCAAATTAGGTGTGTTCTATACTCTAGAAGTACGAAGAGAGAGAGGGATCAGTGGTTAAAAGAAACACTCATATACTGTGTCAGATTTTTGGGACTGACTTGACTTGAGCGCTGGGCACATTAAATATGATATCTCACCAACCAGTAATAAAATCATCTAAGTCGGTCACGTGTTATATAATCATCTTATCCGTCCACTCGTTTTAAAATCAAACTTTCAACATTCAATCTCAGCCATCAGTTAATAAAGACCAAATCCCTCAAGATGTAATCTCAACCATTAATTAGGAAGGACAAAAAGTCCCTCCTTCTTTATTTTATATATATATATTTGCATATACTCATATAGATATATGCGTTTGGGATTTTTTGTTAAACCTTTTATTTCTTTGTCTCCCAAATTTCATATATGCATATGTGTATATCTGTATAGGTGTTTCAGGCCAGTCTATTTAGTCCTATTATGCTACATTCCATAAGCATTTAAAATTTATTTCCCTTACTTAAAAATTATTTCTATTTCACAAATATCAGTTTTCCTCTAATACATTTTTTTCTCTTCATGGAATATATCTTAATTATTTTTTGGTGGATGGGATTTCTGCTAATTGGTTGTTTGATTTGTTGGTTTAATTGGTGTGATTGGCGGTTCGATTGGCTTTATGTTGGGTAGGTTCTAGTTTGTACCCTCATTTAGAATGGACCGTAATCGTCGCCCACGTCGTATTTGTGATTCTCCTGAGGAACGCTCCTCTTCCTCTGATGAGGAGTCCAATGCCAATGCAGCTATCCCTGACCTTAGACTGCGTTGGGGATCACTCTTCGCACACACCAAATATCACACCCAAGGTTTCTCTACACGTTTTATTGTGCGTGAGAAACTTGTTAATCTCCAATCCCTCCACAGCACCACTGTGCATTTGTGGACTTCTGATTTAGGGCGGGACACCCTATTCTCACTCACGGACACTGTTTTTCCCGACCTCATTCGGGAATTTTATTTTGGGATGCATGATAGGGAGAGTAATATTTACTCTCGAGTGTGCGGTAGGGAGATTATTGTTTCTCCCGAATCCATCGCTCATATCCTCCCCTTACCTAGGGTCAATAATCCCTCCTTCCCATGGACATCCGATACTCGTCCTGACCCTTCCCTTGTTACAAACACCATTTTTAGGCTCCTCCCTCCCGGCACAATCATCATATTTCACAAACACTTACATCCCGATTTTATGGTCCTTAATTGGATCATGTGTGCGTGTCTTATTCCTCGTGCAAACACCACTCAAATCACGAAAATGCACGTGGACCTAATGTTTCCGATTAGCATTAGGTTTCCATGGATCTCCCCGCCTTCATCTTTAGTGTCATTTGGACGGTTAGGATCCTCCCTTCCTGCCCCGAACGCCAAGCCCTCTCATTTTCCGCTCTTATTACCCGTTTGTGTCTTGCCACCGATTGCCCCCGCCTATCCACCGATGCCCCAGTCACCAAATACCAAACTATTGATATGTCCTCGGTCAGCCGGTCTCGTGGTCATTTACCCCCCGATAACCCTCACCTCACTCCCCCCGCTTCCTCTCACTCTACTACTTCCTCCCACCCTGCCCCCAGTCGTCCCACACCCTCTCGTTCTATCCATCGCCCCTCTTCTTCCTACTCTCCCGCACCCATAGAGTTGAAGGATATTTTATTTATCCGTTCACAGGTTGAGAAGATTCAGGAAGATAGGCGTCAAGACAGGGTGCTATTGCAGGAGCTTTTGGTTTCCATGCAGCAGGACAGAGAGGCTCAAGCTCAACTGGAGAAGGCTCAAGCGCGCCGCGATGAAGCCCAGGCTCGTCGAAATTATCTTCTGATGGAGCATCTTGGGGACATTCTCCACATGGAGATGCGCAGAGGTGCAGGCTCATCCGGTTCTGGCTCCATTCCCGGTGATTCTCATGATGATGCTCCCACTCCTTGATTTCTTTGTCTTTAAATTTGTGAGGCTGAGTGGAATAGTTTCCTTCTTGTACTCTTTTATTTGGTTTGGATTTTTTTTCCTTATGATGTATGCTCCTTGAATATTTGGCATTTCTCTTATTGAATAATGCATTATCATGTTATTTCCTTTGTCAATTATTCTTATTGGATTTATTGGCTATTGTTCTCTCGATTATCTTTTAACATGCAGTCTATTCATCCCTTGGCCTTTTCCGGACAAAAAGGGAGAGAAACATTAATTAATGGGAATTCATATTTAGGAGGAGAATTCATCTTTAGGGTGAGTTGTATTAATTAATGGGATTTTATAATTTAGGGGGAGTTAATTTCTTAATATTCAACATATGCATAGTTTAGGGGGAGTTCATTTACTATTCATAACCTATTCTATCACATTGTTTTATATATGTTACATTCTCTACTTCCCCATGCGTTTATGAATTTGTTGTTTCATGTGTCTAGGATACATCTCCTACTCTCTTGAAGCATCATCAGACGAGTCACTGAGTCTGTCTTTTTTTTTGGGGGGGGGGGGGGGGTGGACGGGATTTAAAATCGTCTTGACGGCTGGCTTAGCAAATTCAGTCTTTGTATTTCTTTTTTATTAATTTTGTTTTGTCCCAGATTAGCCAAAGGGGGAGATTTATAAGGACAAATTTCCAATCGAGTCATTTGTTATATTGGCTAAATTTCGTTGGACAAAACAATTTTGGGTCATTCCTCATCAAGCATTATTCAACCATAAAGATTCGAGAATTTCCTCCAAAGTCCGCGCGACATCAATATGCACGCCATGTTCGCTCTTCTAAAAGGTATATGACCAAAATCAATTTTATGTGTTAGAGTATTTTTTATAAATGAGAAATTTTCATTTAGATTAATGTTCATAAATATTAATTTTCATAAAGAACCATTTTTGAAATTAAGTTGAACATTTTTTTGAAAAAATAGAAATCTCGTTCGATGTTTTCTACAGGTCATTCGAATGACCTAGATCTAACGACATTCCTTTGGCAATACTGGAAACTTGCTAGAAGCTCGTTAGAAATGTCGTTCGAGTTCGAACGAGATTTCTAACGAACTATCTAATTTGACACTGGAATTCCGTTAGATAACTCGTTCGAATGACATGTCATTCGAACGACCTCGTTTGAACGAGTTCTGCCAGATCTAAAAATTTTAACTTATTTTTCAGCAGTTATTTTACAAAAACTATTTTGGTCCACTACTTTTCAGTTGTAATATATGGACGAAAATCAGTTTCAAAAACTAAGGAAGTTTAATATCCTCTTGAGAGAATTTTCCATAACTTCCCTCGTTTTGGTAAAATCATTCTCCAACACCATTTTCAACTTTTGAAACAAAACCCGTCAATCATCTTGACATTCAACAAGAAAGTTTGCGGGGGATCTCTACATTCTAGCTTAGTGACGACGGTGGTTTTGGGCTTCGGTGGATACCGCGACACGAGGAGGGTCGAGCAACGCATTGGAGCTTCGCGTACTACAAATTCGGAGGTCAGGGACGGCATAAGCATGTCTTGAGTGAGTCAATGTCTGTAAGTCTTTTGAGTCTCTTGTAAAACCTATTTTATAGTGGATTTTGTCTAGGCCCAACCGTCCGAGGTTTTTCCCATTTGGGTTTTCCTCGTACATTGGCGCGTTGTGGTTGTGATTTTCGCAATTTACTTTATTTAATCACATAGATGTATGCTTAGGAGAAAATGGATAAAATTAGAATAATTTTATTTTATTTAACTAAGTTAACAATCTTATTGCATTAATTGAAATTTGTTCTAGTGAACTTGTGAATTTTCTACATAAATTTAAAATTGGAGAATATCTCTTCTTAGCTAATTTTGAATTGGATTGCGTGTATGTGTTCCATGAAATAAACTAAGATCATATTACCTTGCAACTTCAAAAATGGTCAAGGAGAAATAATAGAAGTAAGAGGTTGATGAGGTTGATGGGGTATGGTTGCAAACCTCTAGCACTTATCACACTTCTTAACATACTCGACTGCATACTTGGCCAACGTTGGCCAGTAGTAACCCTTAGTTATGATCCTCTTTGCCAACGACCTTGCTCCAATATGACTGAAATAGGACCCCTCATGCACATCCTTTAAAGTATACTCTATATCAAATGTATGGACACATCTGAACAGAGGAAGTAGGAAACCCTTTTTGTATAAGATGTCTCCTATGAGGGAGAACTTAGCTACTTTATACCTCGACTTCTTTCTCTTGGCCCTAGAATCTGGAAACTCTCCATCTCTGAGGTACCAAATGATAGGATTCATCCAAGAATCTCCCATACTCAAATTCAAGCATAATTCCACAGTATTGTCTTCTTCTTTGATAGTCGGTCGATGGAGGATCTCAACTGGGACTATTTTCTAATTTCATTTCTAGTAGTGGAAGCTAACCTCGCCAGAGCATTAGCTCAGCCATTGTCTAGCCTATTTATCCTCTTTAGCTTCACTTCGCTAAAATGCTCCAGTGTTGTCTTCACCTTTCCCAAGTACTTGTCCTTTCAGTCATCCTTAACCTCGTATACCCCCAAAATTTGGTTGATAACTAATCTAGAATCACTATGGATAAGGAGTAGACTAACGTTCAGTGCTCGAGCAAGGCAAATACCTGTTAGAAGGGCTTTATACTCTGATTTATTATTAGAGGTTTTAAAGTTTAACCTCAATGCATATTCAATGTCTGTCCCATTTGGGGCCGACACAATTAAACTTGCCCAACTTCTGTTCTCACACGAAGATCCATTAACGAACAGGCTCCATATAGTACCATTTTGAGAAAAATTACCCTCCTCCAGGGTTCCATTCTTTAAGAGGTATCACTCTTCCTCATTCTCTGACACCTTATTTCTCGTTGAACTCGTCTCGGCTTCGATCGAGAGGAGACACACCCTGCTCTCTTGTTCACAAGTTGTTACTTCAATATCTTCTTTGTCAGCCTCATCCCACATGAACTCGGCTACAAAGTCATCTAGGGACTGCCCCTTAATTGTAATTCTTGGCTGGTAGATGATATCGAATTCTCCTAATTTAATTGACCGGGCCATTAATCCTCCTGACTTCTCAGGCTTATGAATGACCTGTCTGAGAGGTGAGTTTGAGAGGACCACTACAGTATGTGCCTGGAAGTATGACTTCATCTTTATTGATGAATTCATAAAAGAATAGGCTAGCTTTTCCATTCTAGGATATCTTTGTTCATCCCCTTAGATGGCCTTGCTATTAAAGTACACTTGCTTCTGGACTCCATTATCTTCTCTGATAGTAGTGACACTAATGGACAATTCTGAAATCTAATGATACAACTTCTATCCCTAGACTGGTCTTGACAACAAGAATGGAGATCCGAGATAGGACTTCAAATCTTGAAAGGCCTTATCACACTCATCGTTCCATTCAAAATCTTATCTTAATACTTTAAAGAAAGGAAGGCATTTATCAGTATCTCTAGACACGAACCTGTTTAATGCGGCCACCTATCCAGTTAGTCTCTTCACATCCTTTATCGTTGTGGGAGTCTTTATATCCAATAAAGCTTTCATATTTTCAGGGTTGGCCTTAATTCCCCTATGATTCACAATGAATCCTAAGAACTTGCCTACTCCCACACTGAAGACACACTTGGTAGGGTTGAGATTCATCTTATACTTATCAATCATGTCAAAAGTGCGCTCAAGGTCAACCACGTGAGTGTCGGCCTTGAGGCTCTTCGTCGATATAAACTTCCATCATCTTCCTTATCTTCTCTTCAAACATCTTATTCACCCACCTTTGGTATATTTCCCCAGCATTTTTCAATCCAAAGAGAATGACCTTATAGAATAGGTCCCCTTGTCAGTTAAGAAGGTTGTCTTCTTTACATCAGTTAGGTCTATTAATATTTGATTATAGCCTGAGTAGGCATCCATAAAGATCATTAATTCATGGCCGGCAGTGGCATAAACAATATGATCTATCCTTGGAAATGGTAAGCTAGCTTTAGGGTAGGCTTTGTTCAGATCCTTAAAATTAAACACATCCTCCACATGTCATTGCCTTTGCGGACGATGACAGCATTCACAAGCCATTCACGGTAAATTACCTCCCTGATGAAGTCGGCCTTCTCCAACTTCTTCATCTCTTCTCGGATGACATCATACTTCTCTCGAGAGTAGTCTCTCCTTCTCAACCTGATCAGAATCTGTCTCTTCTTTAATATCTTGATTAACTCCTCTTTTACCTATTTCTTTAGGGCTTTATTTATTTGGACGGGTTTTTTTGGCTCATCCTCATTGAGGATCGTAGTTTCTACCTCATCCGCGGCCTCTCCCCTATTTAGCTTATTTTCATCTTTAGGGTCCAAGGTATCAATGTTGTTGGTTATAGTGGACCTTTTATATGCTTTCCTCTACTCGACAGAGTTGAAATACCATTCACGTGCCTCAATTTAGTCCCCCTGAACTTCTCCTACCCCATATGGAGTTGGGAATTTAATCATCTAGTGGACTGTTAAAGGCATGGCCTCAAATTCCTTTAGGTCTACCCTTTTAAGAATCATATTGTAGGCCAAGTAGACATTTTCATCCATGATGAAGAAGCTAATCTTCTTTGTAAGACATTACGGCCAAATATTTCCCATTCTTACTTCCATTTCATATATACCCAGGGGCTATACCTTCTCACCACCGCTAAAGCCAATGAGTGGTTGGTGATAGGGAATCAACCTCTTCTTGCTTAGACCTAAACCTTTGTAACAATTCCAAAACATAACGTTGGTCAAAATTTCGTCATCTACCAAAATCCTCGGCACCTCATAACCATGTACTAGTGTGGTGATAACCAGAGGGTCATCGTGCGGAGATAAAATTCCTCTAAAATATAATCTTGAAAAACCAACAACTAAGGTATTCACATCAACTTTATCTCTCTTACCTTTCATAGTCTCTATTGCTGTTGAGTTCACAGTCTTCGAGTTTAGAGGGAGAGCTTTGTCTTCTTCTACATGTGATTTTCTATCACCTAATTCTTTCCCTCCTCCTGTAAGTCCTCTAGAGATCATCTTGACCTCATGTGAGATCATACGCAACTGACCTTTGTGATCAGCAAATGGAGGGGAAGGTTAGGGTCATCTCCCTCATTATTGTCTGATTCATCATTATCTCGGTCAGATAGAGCATTCGGCTTGTACTTGTCACTTCTTTTCTTCTTTTGGGTGTCGTCTCGGCTACCCTTCGAGCTGCGATTCTCTACATACTTTATCAATTTCCTATCTTTCAGCATCTTTTCAATTTCATCCTTGAGATCAAAACACTTATCGGTCAGGTGCCCATGGTCTTGGTGGAACTCACACCATAGATTCTTGTTCCTCTTATGTGGAGGAACTTTTAGATTTTCAAACCACCTTAGGGACCGATTATTTTTTATCTTGTTCAAGATGTGCTCACAGTTGACTGTGAGAGGGGTGTAATCAGAGAATTTATCATCCATCGATCTCTTCTTACCACCTTTATTCTTTTTCTTGAACTTTCCCCTGTTGCTTGTTCCCTTATCATCTTCATTCTTTACTGCCACAGCCTCTTCGGCATTCATGACCTTCCCAGCCATTGCCAAGAGTTCGGCCATGGACTTTGGTGGGTCTTCCACAAATTTCTAAATTAGCTTTCCTTTCTGTAGTCCCACTATCAGAGTTGTCATCACGATGCTCTCCTCATAAACCTCTAGCTTCTCTTTATTAAACCTCGCGATGTAACATTAATAGGACGAGACCCAACTTGGTTGAAAACTGAAAGGGGGGACAAAAAAAAATCCAAGTTTGACTTTTGTTGATTAAAGAATCTACGATTGTAAACTCAATCGTTTCCAATAAGAATAACCAAGAACTACCTAAAATATCGACCAGTGAAGATGACTCGAGACGAGCCTCATAAACCTTCCTATGGTGGTTTCCCCCTAAACCTAGTGAACACAACCTCTACCACTACTAACTACCCAAAAGAGAAAACGAAAGTGGGGGTTCAACCCCGAAACCCACCCAACAAGCTCGTCGAAAAGATGTACGTAAGATTCATTTCATCTAAACGCAAAGTGAGGCCTTTTAAGAGAGAGTGAAAAGCCTTAGAGAGAAAGTGAAAGGTTATCTTGAAGAAAGGAAGAGTTTCTTGGAAAGGAAGAGTCATCTAGGGAAAACTAAGGGGACAACCACCATCTTTACCACCTTGCACCACCATCAGAGAGTCGCCGTAAAAAGAGGAGGGAGTCCTACACTTGTCTTCTTCAACGGTTCAAACCTACACCTAAGGCAAGTGTAATTCTTGATTTATTTTGAAGCTTATATTATCCATGTTAGAATAGGATTTCTTTTTGTATTGATGAACTTATGAATTTGGTATTTAAAATGATTGATAGATCAAGTTTGATATATAGGAAAATTCATGTAGTTGGAGATTTATACATGTAGAGACTGTGAACATGAAAATGGATATATATGTAGAGCCTATGAACATGAAAATGGATGGGTTTTATATGTAGAGGATTTATTTGTTTATTGAAGATATGAAAATGATGTTAGGTATTGCATATATATGAATTTTACTAATGTTGAATATGGAATTTTGATAATTTAATTATGAAATGATAATTCTAGATTATGGGTTATTAAGAGGTGTAAAAATGGAGGATTTAGATAAATTGGAATTTTAAGGATTTAATGGGTTTGATGAAAATACCCTTATGAACATATGAATTTGATGTTATTCTTATGTGAAAAATGACCCTTGAACATGTTAGAACACTGTTAGTAAATTTGGATTTTGGGTAGAATATAATCGAAAAGGGTTTGGGTGTAAGAACTTGAAAAAAAAAGATAGAAAACTGAGGTTGAAGATGAACTGGAATGACGCTGATCTCGTTCGAACGATACATGCTGTCATTCGAACGATATGCCATCTCGTTTGAACGAGATTTTAGGGTTTCAGACAAGATTCTAGAGTTTCTGCTTTAGCCCAGAATAGTTTGGAAAATTGTATTTTATCCCACAGTAGGTTCTGAATAATTTTGGTACATTAACAAGGAGTGAGGGACTTGGGTTAATGTTGGAAAATTATATGAAATTGAGGAATAAAAATTATGTGAGAGATATTTGCATAATAATAATACGATTTAGAGAGGAATAATCGTCATAACCAAGTACGGGTTAAAATTGGTGATATATATATATATATATATATATACACGGGTACTTGGAATTATGTGAGTGATAACTACATAATAAATATACGATGATAATCGTGATTAACCATTACGGGTGGTATTCGGGAAATACGACGGGTACTTGGGGTAGAATGAAATCCTAATATGATATTGGTCGAGTGCAAACCAAATTTTAATAGGTTGATGTGTATACCTATTGCTTGTTAAATTTATGTGCATGACATACCTAAATTACTTGCTATCGACGGGAGCTTTACGCATAGAGGGAAGTCATATCCTGACGAGCCTTAAGGGGGAGCCTTGACTTGTTGCGTTAGAACATAGGACTTAGGTTGGATTACCATTAGTGAGAACAATGATATTGAATGGTCTTTTGGGTGCGTAGGTATGTGTATAGCCCAAAGGCTTACAACTATGTTCATCTCCACTGTTTGTGATTTGTTAATTATGGTTCGTGGGACATACCGAACCTATGGTCCTTTATACAATGACAAGATGTACTGGGACATGATAGCAGAGCACGCATGCACCGCAGCTGAGCCTCAGGGAGTAGTTTAGTATATATATAATTAAGTGAATGTGTATATATACTTGTGATATTATCTACTGTGTGAATTAAGTAGACATTAAAGATAATGAAATCTAAAATTAATTAAGTAGGTCAATACTTAATTACTGAATTGAAAAAGGGCTTATCCATGTTCTAAATAAATTGGATATATATGTATTACCTTTATTGCGAGAGAAATACGTGTGATAGATATGGGCTATGGTTAGTTGTCACTGATATGAACTAGTTAGCATGGGCATAGTAACTAGTAAGATTTTAAGGTACGTTAGGTGTGCACTCTAGATGAGAGGTGAGGATCTCAAGAGAGAGTCTGATAAATCTTAGATGTATATAATAATTGCTGAATATACCATTTATTCACTTGTTGTTTTCTAAACTATTTTAACAATCGGGCTCTGACCCGTTTTCTTAGATATTCTCTTCTCTCTTATATCTCCTATATTAGGTGTCCTGTCGCAGGGACGCCAACCATAGAGGATTAATGTTTTTAATGAGCTATGGATTCTATGGAGTTTTGGACTTTGTTTAGACGTTTTCATATTCATTGAGTCATACTCTGTAGTTGATATTTCATTTAGGACATATCGCCCAAGAGGATTCTAGTTATTTATTGACTATTTTAGACATATTAACTTCTTATGTCGGTTTTGGTACATTTAATTTGTGATGGGATTATTGTATTGAGATATTTAAACTGGATAGTTTTATTCCAGTTTCATTTAATTCAGTTTTGATATTACTCAGTTGTGTGAATGGATTGTGTTATATGGTTTATGTTTTAAAAGTGAAAATTTTATTTATATTAAAATTTGAATAATTTAACACTTGCTTAATTGGATATTAGGTGATTAAAAAATACGATTTTTCGACAGTGATGCTAAGAATGAACCAACTATAAATTTTATTTTAATTGGTTATTGGACTGATCACCTGGTATTTAATTAAGCGGGGTGTTACAGGTGGTACAGATCATAAGGTTATAGAGTCTTTTAGGATCTGAACGGTTTAATATGCTTTCAGCTTAGTGTTCTTTGATATAGAGCCCTATCATTAGGACCGTTGTATCCTTATTTGTGCATATACGATCTACAACTATTCTTTGAAATTTAAATTGAATACTGATGAAATTTTATCTCATTCCAGATGCCTCCTCGACGTGCACCTCGGTCTACCCCAGCTCAAGGTACAATGAATGTTGCAGAAGTTATTGCCATTGTTGCTCAGGCAGTCAATGCAGCTTTAGCTATTGTTCAATAGGCTCCAGCTGTGCCCCCCGCACTAGGGCAGGTGTTTCCTACTACTTGGGAACATGTTAGCGATTCTTTTCAGAAGGCGCATCCACCCGAGTTTTAGCGAGGTTCTGATGTCGTGACTGTTAGCCAATGGAAGAAGGACATCCAGAGGCACTTGAGAATGTTTGATGCACGAAGGCTAAGTGTCAAATACTAGCTACATTTAAGCTAGTCGGGGAAAATCTATAGTGGTGGGAATCTATTATCACCATCGAGGAGAGAGACACTATTACTATCTAGGACTTCTAGGTGCGGTTTGACCGTAAATACTTTCCCTCCGCTGTTCAAACTGAGATGGGGCAGAAATTACTCGACCTAACCCAGGAAAGGAGGATAGCAGCAGAATATGAAGTGAAATTTACTCAGCTTACTAATTTGGTACCAGGGAGAGGTGCCTACTGAAGAAAAGAGAATTCAAATGTTCACGATTTTTTTTTAATTAGAAGATTCGCCAGCACTTATTGGGTAATCTTCCATTGCATACATACGCATATTTTCTTTATGCTGTGATGCTTCACTACCAGGATAACCACTTACATGCTAAGGGTGGCAAGTGGGGGATTGAGTAAAGCCAACAGGGTAATACTGGTGGGGGCAGTTCTAATGGGACACAATCAGGTTAGAGTCAGCAGCGCCAGGGTGGGCAGGGTTTCCAACCGAGGGACTATGCTAAACATTTACGATTCGAAATATTTCATTTTGGGTAAGGGGGTAACAGGCAGGGGTAATAGGGCTATTAGGGTCAGCAGCAGGGGCAAGGGAGAGGTGGTAACGGCCAGCAGAGCAGGCGACAGTAGGGACAAAATGGGGGGAAATTTATTAGTAGATATTTTGGGTGTGGTAAGAGTGACCACAAGAGATAGGATTGTCCTCATAAGGGAAAATTCCTCAGCAGGGAGCTCGTCATGAGTCACAGAGACTAATATTTCCACCAAATTCTCTCCCAGCACTAGCTCAGGTGCCAGCATTACCTGCCATTCCAGTAGCTCTAGCACAATAGGGACAGTACGGGTGTGTGTATAACATCCATCAGGTGGCATTTTGGTAGCCATCGCCCACGATTCAGGGTATATTTTCTATCTATGGGGATATAGGGCGCATTATTTACACGGGCCACAGGGTTACTAGACTTGGTCGACAACACTGTTACTTATGTAGACTCACCTATGGGTAGTGGGATGCCCATTTTCTTTATATGTCGTAGTGTGAGTATAGAGATTGGGAGTTCAATTTTACGGGCGGATTTACTTATTTTGGACATGTCCGAGTATGATGTGATTATTGACATGGATTGGCTTATTGCATATAGGTCCATGATTGACTGTTATAGCTAGTGTATTATTTTTGCTATTCTAGGACATGAGATGTTCATAGCGGCGATGCCTCGTTCTGAGCGAGGGTCATCTACTCATTGTATTATATAAAGGAGGATGTGAGTTTACGGAGGTATGCTAAGAGATACCGAGATTACCTCCTAGCAGGGAGATTGAGTTTATGATTGATTTAGCATCGGGTACTCAGCCTATTGCTCATGCGCCTTACCGTATGGCTCCAGCAGAGATAAGTGAGCTCCGGGATGAAATAGAATAGCTTTTGGGGAAAGGGTTCATCTATAGGAGTACATCGCCTTGGGGTGCCCTGCTGTTGTTTGTAAAGAAGCGAGACGATTCTTTACAGCTGTGCGTGGATTATCGGGATCTTAACAAAGTCACGATACGAAATAAGTATTTGTTGCCTAGAATAGATGGCTTATTTGATCAGCTGAGAGGAGCATTATACTTCTTGAAGATAAACTTAAGGTCTGGTTATCATCAGCAGTGTATCAGGGAGCAGGACGTTTCAAATACTGCCTTCTTGACCAGATATGAATCGTATGAGTTTAGAGTTATGTCGTTTGGGCTGACTAATGCACCGACAACATTCATGGACTTGATGAATAAGGTGTTCAGAGAGTTTTTAGACCAGTTTGTCATTATTTTCATAGATGACATCCTCATTTATTCTCAAACTAAGGAGAAGCATGCTGAGCATTTACGATGGGTCCTACAGACACTACGTGAGCATCAGTTGTATGCAAAATATGAGAAGTGTGGGTTTTGGCTTCGAGAAGTTAAATTTCTTATGCATATTGTGTATGAAATGGGAATATCAATGGATTCTAGTAAGGTATCAGCGGTGAGAGAGTGGGGACAACCCACGACACCGACAGATGTGCACAATTTCTTAGGATTGGACTGTTATTACAAAAATTTTATCTAGGGTTTCTCAAAGATTACGGGTCCGATGAAAAATCTAACCCGTAAAGGTGTACTATTTTTTTGGAACGATGCGTGTTAGTTGGCATTCGATGAGCTGAAAGATAAGTTGGCTTTAGCACCTGTACTAGCACTGCCCAAGCCAGGAGTGGAGTACTTGGTTTACACCGACGCATCATTACAATGGCTTGGTGGAGCATTACAGCAGGAAGAGAAGGCTATAGCCTATGCCTCTAGAAAGATTAAGCCTCATGAGAATAATTACCCCACCCACGACTTGGATCTTACAGTAGTCATGTTTGATCTTCGGATATGGAGACATTATTTATTGGGGGAGAAATTTTACCTATTCACGGATCATAAGTCACTTAAGTATTTGTTCACTCTGTGGGAGTTGAACATGCGTCAGTGTATGTGGCTTGAGTTCATAAAGGATTATCAGTTTGAGATATATAACCACCCGGGGAAGGCTAACGTCGTAGCAGAAGCGTTGAATCGAAGGCCGATAGGTGAGTTGGTCGCGACGTGGAAGGCGAAATGGAAGGAACTAGGACATCAGGATGCAGTTGCCTGATCATTTATATTATTCATAACTGTTACACATCAAATTGTGACAAGGCTAGTTCAGGCTCAGGCAACAGATCCGTTTTGTCAGGAGAAAATTTGACAACTTTTAGTTGGGGGAGCAGAGTCTTACTCAGTAAGTTTCGATGGGGGATTGCGCTTTAACAGTAGATTGATTGTTCTGGAAGGTGTGGATGACATGAAGTGATGAAAGAGTTGTAAGGATCCAAATTTGTGGTACATCCCGATGGGGATAAGATGTAGCAAGATATGTGACGACAGTATTGGTGGAGCGGGATGAAAAGAGACATTGTTGAGTTCATCTCTAAGTGTGCCACTTGTTAATTAGTGAAAGTGGACCATCAGAAGCCTCGTGGGTTTCGTTATCAATTAGATATCCTGATGTGGAAATAGGAGATCATTTCCATGGACTTCATCACAAGGTTATCTACTTCTCAGAGGGGTCACGATTCTATATGGGTGATTGTGGATCTGTTGACTAAGGTAGCTCACTTTTTGCCAGTTCGGACTGAAATTTTATGGGAAAGTATTTTATAGTTGAGGTTACAGGGGTACCGCTTAATATTGTGTCCGATTGGGATAAGATTTTTGTATCCCAATTTTAGGAGAGTTTTCATGAGGCCATGGGTACCGAGGTGCGTTTGCGTACGGCCTATCACCTGCAGATAGATGGTCAGGCAGAACATACAAATTAGATGTTAGAAGATATGCTACGTATGTGTATCTGGGACTTTGGGGGTGGTTAGGAGGAGTAAATTCCACTAGTTGAGTTTGCGTATAGTAACTCCTATCAGTTCACCATAAGTATGGCCCCATTTGAGGCACTTTATGGTAGACCTTTTTCGTTCTCCTGCATTTTGGTTAGAGGTGGGGGACAACAAGCTACTTGGGCCAGAGGTAATTCATGACATGTCTACCAGGATTGAAAAGATTCAAAGTCATATTTGGGTACCCCAAGATAGACAGAAAATCTATGCCGATGCAAAACGGTTCTTCCGAGAATTCAGTGTGGGTTATCACGTGTTAATCCGGGTATCTCCTATGAAGGGGATCAGGAGATTTGTAAAGAAGGGGAAATTGGCGCCCAGATATGTAGGACCATTTCCTATAATTGAGAGATTTGGACCGGTTGCTTATAGATTAGGGTTGCCGGAGCCCTTGCATAGGATACATGATGTGTTCCATATTTCTTCACTGAGGCGATATCTCCAAGATGAGTTTGCTCAGACTTATGTTGTATTAGAGGAGATCGATTTCCAGCCAGATAGTTCTTACGAGGAGAGATCGGTAGCGATCTTTGACCATAGTGAAAGACAGTTGAGATCGAAATTAGTTCCGTTGGTGTGTGTCCAGTGGGATCACCATAGCATTGAGGAGTCTACTTCGGAGCGTGAGGATGATATGCGCGATAAATACCCAGAGTTATTATTACCAGGTATGGTGTTATCTTCATATTTTTGGGAGGAAATTCCGTTATAAGGGGGTAAGTATGTAATACCCTGTAATTTTAATGACTTTTATTATCAGATTTATAAAAAGTTAATGGGCTAAATAAATGGGGATTAATTGGAATTAATTATAAAAAAATAATTGGGATTAATCCAAATTAAATATTACTAAAGATTAAAGTAACATAGGATTTTGAGTATTACTTAGTGATATAAAAGTAATATGTGAAAATAATAATTATTGTCGGGAGCTACGAATATGGCAATAATAGAAATTAAGTCGGAACGTGCTTACGAGTCGTGTCAGGACTAAAGTTGGGAAATAAAATGAGATTTATTTTTATGTCATTCGGATGATGATTTCGAGTAAGCCGTTGAGTTCGTAAGGGTCAAAATAGGTAGAAAAGTCTACCCGTAGATTTGTTTTGGGTCTCGGGTCATTTGGAAGATGAAAAGAGACCTCGAAAGGGCATTTTAGTCATTTTGCTTGGGAGATGAATAGTACCTACGTTTTTTGTCTTTTAACTAACCTTGGAGACTTATTATATGTGTGAGTTTAGATATACGTAATATTTATTTCATCAAAACACAAAGTGAGGTCTTTTGAGAGAGTGAAAAGCCTTAGAGAGAAAAGGAAAGGTTATCTTGAAGAGAGGAAGAGTTGCTTGGAAAGGAAGAGTCATCTAGGGCAAACAAAGGGGACAACCACCATCTCTATCGCCTTGCACCACCACCAGAGAGTCTCCGTAAAAAGAGGAGGGAGTAATACACTTATCTTCTCCAACGATTCAGACCTACACCTAAGGCAAGTGTAATTCTTGTTTTATTTTGGTGCTTATATTATCCATGCTAGAATAGGATTTCTTTTTGGATTGATGAACTTATGAATTTGGTATTTAAAATGATTGATAGATCAAGTTTAATGGATAAGAAAATTCATGTTGTTGGATATTTATACATGTAGAGACTGTGAACATGAAAATGGATATATATGTAGAGCCTATGAACATGAAAATGGATGGGTTTTTTATGTAGAGGATTTATTTGTTTATTAAAGATATGAAAATGATGTTAGGTATTGCATGTAGATGAATTCAACTCATGTTGAATATGGAAATTTGATGATTTAGTTATAAAATGATAATTCTAAATTATGGGTTATTAAGAGGTATAAAAATGGAGGATTTAGATAAATTGGAGTTTTAATAATTTAATGGATTTGATGATAATATCCTTATGAACATATGAATTTGATGTTATTCTTATGTCAAAAATCACCCCTGAACATGTTAGAACACTGTTAGCAAATCTAGATTTTGGGTAGAATATAATTCAGAAGGGTTTGGGTGTAAGAACGTGAAGAAAAACGCAGAAAACTGAGGTTAAAGACGAAGTAGAATGACGTTGATCTCATTCAAACGAGACATATTGTCGTTCGAACGAGATGCCATTTCGTTTGAATGAGATTTCAGAATTTATGTTTTAGCCCAAAACAGTTTGGAAAATTGTACTTTAGGCCACAATAGGTTCTGAATAATTTTGCTACATTAACAAGGAGTGAGGGACTTGGGTTAATGTTGGAAAATTATATGAAATTGAGGAATAAAAATTATATGAGAGATATTTTCATAATAATAATACAATTAAGAGATGAATAATCGTCATGACCAAGTACGGGTTAATATTAGTGATATATATACATATACACTTGGAATTATGTAAGTGATAACTACATAATAAATATATGATGATAATCATGATTAACCAATATGGGTGGTATTCGAAAAATACGACAGGTACTTATGGTAGAATAATCCTAATATTATATTAGTCGAGTGCGTACCAAATTTTAATAGGTTGATGTGTATACCTATTGCTTGTTTAACTTATGTGTATGACATACCTATCTTACTTGCTATCGACGGGAAGTTTACGCGTAGAGGGCAGTCATATCCTGAGGAGCCTAAAGGGGAATCCTTGACTTTTTGCCTAAGAACATAGGACTTAGGTTGGATTACCATTAGTGAGAACAATGGTATTGAACAATCTTTTGGGTGCGTAGGTAAGTGCGTAGCCCAAAGGATTAGGACTATGTTCGCCTCCACTGTTTGTGATTTGTTAATTATGGTTCGTGGGACATACCCAACCTATGGTCCTTTATACAGTGATGAGATGTATTGGGAGATGATAGCAGAGTACGTATGCACCGTAGTTGAGCCTCAGGATGCAGTTTAGTATATATATAATAGAGTGAATGTGTATATATACTTGTGATATTATCTACTGCGTGAATTAACTAGACATGAAAGATAATGAAATCTGAAATGAATTAAGTAGGTGAGTACTTAATTACTAAATTGAAAAAAGGCTTATCCATACTTAATTACTGAATACTTAAGTACTGAATTACTGAATTGAAATTTGAAATTGGATATATATGTATTACCTATATTGCAAGAGAAATACGTAGGATAGATTTGGGCTACGGTTAGTTGGCCCGGATATGAACTAGTTAGCATGGGAATAGTAACTAGTAAGATTTTAAGCTACATTAGGTGTGCACTTTAGATGAGAGGTGAGGATCTCAGGAGAGAGTCTGATAAATCTAACATGTATATAATAATTGTTGAATATAGAATTTATTCCCTTGCTGTTTTCTAAACTATTTTTATAATCGGACTGTGACCCGTTTTCTTGCATATTCTCTTCTCTCTTATATCTCCTATATTAGGTGTCCAGCCGCAGGGACGCCAACTATAGAGGATTAAGATTTTTGACGAGCAATGGATGCTATGGAGTTTTGGACTTTGTTTAGATATTTTCATATTCATTGATTCATACTCTATAATTGATCTTTCATTTAGGGTATTTCACCAAAAAGGATTCTAGTTATTTCTTCACTATCTTAGACAAATTAATTTCTTATGTCGGTTTTGGTACATTTAATTTTTGATGGGATTATTGTATTGCGATATTTAAACTGGAGAGTTTTATTCCAGTTGCATTTAATTCAGTTTTGATATTACTCAGTTGTGTGAATGGATTGTGTTATATGGTTTATGTTTTAAAAGTGGAAATTTTATTTATATTAAAATTTGAATAATTTAACATCTGCTTAATTGGATATTAGGTGATTGAAAAAATTGTTTTTCGACAGTGATGTTAAGAATGAACCAACTGTAAATTCTGTTTTAATTGGGTATAGGACTGATCACCCGGTATTTAATTAAGTGGGGTGTTTCACACCTCTTCACACAGATGGCTAAGGTCTGGGGGTGATTGATATGACCAAGTGTGACCTCGTCCTAAGGCAAGAGTCAACAGTGTTCGCAGCCGAGTTCCCAAAGATCCTACCTATACTACCTAGGGCACGTCTAGAATAGGATCGGCCTCATCTATCCATACTCTCGGTCGTCTCATGAACCGATACTTTAGTTCAGAATTTCATCAGTATAGGCATGTCTCGACAACATGCGTTCAGTCGAGACTACACTTCCCCCCGATTGTCAAAAAAGGCTATGTTGGAGTTTCATACTCGACCAGGCGGAGACTTCATCAGAAAACATCTAAAGTATGAGCAGTAAAAGGTTCAAGATGTCAAATCACACATGGACAAGTCTGTTACAATAATATTAGCCCCTCACGTGAGGGAATATTACATCATGATTAGTTACATGTGTAAGGGACAAGTGTCAACCCATTATTGGGAGCCTCCTCATGCACATGCTGATTACATGCTTGGAGGGGCATTACACCCCCCCAAAGTACTATAAATACACTCCATATTCTACATTGTAAAGGGACACATATTGAAAACCTTGCTGAAACTTTGTCAAACTTACTGTTACAGAGAAAAATCTTGAGTGCATGTATCTTAAGGCCATTAGAGCCTGTATTAGTGGACTTCAAAGACTTGCAGAGTGGAAGTGGTCCTTCAATAGGTTGAACCACTGTATTCTGGTGTTTAGTTCCTCTTGTCCTCATCTCTCTCTATTGTTATATTGCTATTTTTATGCCATTATTGAACTGGTGTGAGCTTATTCATCACTTTGATCTGGTGATACCAATTTCGGTATCATCAATTATGATAGTACCTCAAAATCTCAAGCATTACTCATGCCTAAGACCTAATGATTTCCCTTATTAGGGTCATACCAACCATACAGGTAGAACACTTAAATGTTATATTCAATCCCACCCTCAATTCTGAAGGTTAAAACCATGATGAACACCATCGTGTTGACGATTAATTGTGGGCTTTTGGCTTCGACCTATAAATGGGAAATAATGTGGACGTGTGAAAAATATTAAGCACATTAATAAAGACTCGGATGCAACCGGGAAGTAAGCGAGATGGGCCCGGATCCCTAAGGTGAAAAGCCTAAAATCACTGGCCAAAGCATATGGTGGCGTCGCCGGTGGTGTGGAGCCCGTTAAAGTACGTGGATTATTGGGAAATTTTAGGAAAAAGATAATGGAATATGGAACATGATAGGTAAAGGGTTTCCTGGTGAATGTATAAAGACAATCTAACTTGAACGTCAGAATAAATGTTCCAGTTAATGTAATAGGGACAAGTAAATTGAGAATAATCATTAATTTCCGTAAGTATAACGAACTAGTTAAGTACGGCGACTTAATGAGTAATTAAGCTACCTAATGAGGATTGAACCCATAATAATACAAGCGTATGTGTCATATAAGGCTTTCAAGTTAAATAAATAATTCCAAAATGATGTATGCGTGTGTTGAAAGAAAGTCTTAAGTAGTGGTTAAGCAACTCTGGTGTGAGTTAATGAGCGTTGAGTAATAATCATTTTCAAAAATAAGTGAAGGGTTTTTCCTAACAATTGTTAATCATTAAACCGTGTGCGTTAATGGAAAGAAATGCTTGTTTTAAGCATAACGATACAAAATAACCATTTTATAAGGACAAAGAGAATAGGTGGTACCATACAACATTTTTGAAATAAAATGATTTAATGCATTAAGATATGTGTTTTCAAAGGTATATGTGAAAATATACACGTATTTTCACATACATGTGGTTGTAGAGTGTGAGTAATCTTTCCCATCGCTTGTTTCCATACTGCATTGTATAGTTCCCATTGAGCATTCGTCTCACTCCCTCATTTTGTTACGATAGGTTATATGCAGTTCTATATGTTGAGAGCGTTGTACAAGTAAGATTTTCATTTTTTTATGTTAGTAAGCTCTATATGCATTGGACTCCGGGAATATTTCCTACGGGTCCCTCATGTAGTTGGATACGAAATTGGACTCGCATGCAAATAAGTGAAACTTTAAACAAATAAAAACTGGAATAGAAACATTATATAGGTTGTTTCATTTCACTTCACACCTAACGCTCGATTCAGACCCGATTGACTACGGGTAACTCATAAATTCGGGTCGAGGCGTTAGAAAATATTTACTCACCAATGAAGATTGGATTTGAATGCAATATGAGTGAATATACCTCTATTAGAAATAATATCTTATAAGAACTCAAAGAAGAGGAGGGGAAATATTTGCACTAAAATATATCAAATATTTTTATGAGCAAAAATATTTTTTAAAGCTCTTACTCTTGGTCTGGATTATAAGGCAATACATTAACTTACAACCTTTTGATTTTGAAATTTTTTTAAGGTCCAAATGCTATATGTCACTCTCCGAAGGTGTAAAGTAGTCACATAAGGGTCTAAGTTACCTACAATGTTATCCTTAACACACCAACTAAGAAGATCTTAAAGAAATATCTTGTAAAAAACTCTCCTTCTCCACTTATAGACTTATTTCTCTACAAGGTTGCTATAACATGATATTACATCACCGCACTCAACCTAAGGTGATCCAGGTCACGCACCTATTTAAAATTTTTGCACAGAGACACAAGCAGCGAGCGAGATCGTGTCGTTGCAATGAGGAGACCATCGCTGCAGCAGAATTGCGGTGGAGGAAGTCGCGCCTTTGTTCAGATATTTTGACATGTGAACAGAATAATGCTAGCAACAAGTTTTGTTGCAGCGAAGAAAACTATCATTGTGACGAAGCTGAGGCAAGGCAAGTCGCGCATGTATCCAGATTTTGTCCAGTTTGCCTTAGAAGATTTTTTGAAATACGTTTTGAGTTAAAAACCAAGTATATTTGTTTCTCGCACGAACATCCATATTTAAAATACACAAAGAAATGCAATTGTTTATAAAATCTATATAAAAAGTATATTTGCATGTGAATTTGACAAAAATACAAAACCAAGGATAATATAAAAAGATTTTTCAATTTATAAAAGCAGATTAACTAAGGTGAATCAAAATACGCTAAGAGTTGTACCTTTTCCTAAGTGGTGTTCTTGAGGTTCGCTATTGAGTGAGTCCGGTTTGTTGATGAAGATTTTTGGTGACCTCTTAGATAGATACTCGAGCATGTTTTGGTCAAAGAATTTAGGTAATATATCTTATAGAGCACATTGAGTATAATATACTCTTATAATCTCCCCTTTGTCAAATTCCGAGACAAAATATAAAAAGAAAATTTAGAAGCAAATAAATGAAATTATACCATTTAATGACTCTCATCGCAAAAAAAAAAAAAAATTATATTTGTTGCAAGTAACTAATCACTACGAGACATACAATACATCTTCAAGGAGCTATTTTTCAAAATTTCCTCGCACTAGCGAACTCATCAAGGTACCAATGCGAAGAAATATGACATGAAAATGTGAAAAATATGAACATGTGAATATAGTATTGCGAACATGAACACCATATCTATTTAAAATAACTCCCCCTCAATTATACAATCCCTCTTAATAAACATGATATAGAAACAAATGAGTCTTAGCAACCTAATATGTTTCGATAACTATACTCCCATGTCTGAAAACTTCTCCCCCTTTTTGTCACATAAAGAGACAAAGGAAATAACTAAGAACATAATAAGATCGAGTTCTCAAAGCATTTTAAGAGAGTAATGCATGCTAATCAAACCAATAAATAAAGAAGAATCATATAGTGAGTGAATAATCAACATGTTAGTCTAGGCAAGACATAAGCGTGAGAGTAAAGACATAATATCAACATATTAAACAACACATGGGAAGATACAACATATCACACAAAATATATGAAATGGTAAAATATGATAAGAATTTTAAAAATTTTAAGATTTCACAAGGATTTAAAAAGAATATGATCAATACGAATTAAAATTCAAATAACTCTAAACTAAATCCAAAATAATTTGGTGAAGTCAAATTCAAAATAACTTAGTTGTAGTTCATTATTAAACATCATTTATTTGGTGGAAAATCTCTCTCGATCGAGACGACAGTGCATAGACGAGATGATTCTCATCTATACACTCTCAAAACGACGAGAGGGGACATGTAAATTATGGTGGATTCAAATTATGATACTAATGAAAAATTAGGGTATACATATTGACATAACACAAGAAGAAGAAAAGAACAAAAAAAGAGTTTCATTTGATGATAATGAGGTTACAAAAGATTTTACACAAGACTGAGTATAAGGACACAAACATCCATCCCAACAAAAAAAACCAACAGACAAGCCTAAAGTTGTAAACTGTGTTCAGCATCTACCTAAGCTAACCCATTAGTAGGAATAGTCTTGGCCCCAACAAGGGTAGTCTCCGCCACATAATCATTAGTGCCTGCCTCATCCTCAACATCATTGTTCCCGATGACCTCGTTGGGGTTAACCTCAAAGGTGTCGGCCGAATTTTCAACATCGGCTAGAGTGGTCTCGAGAAGGGGGTCACAGAAGTGAAGACCCATGAAGTCATCAAGGTCAGTTCCCAACCTCGACATGATTGAGTGGATCTCATTGACTGATAGTCTTTATGCCGCTTTCAAGGTAATCAAAGGCATAGCCTCCGAAATCGTTAGACTCCTTGAATCGAGCTATAACCGAGCCTTAACCTCATCTAGGGCAGCCTTGACGGAAACATCAATCTTGGCCTATTTGTTTTCAACCATCCTCTTCAAGGTATTAGCATGCTCAGAATTCAGATTGGTAACCTCGTCCACTAATTTCTATAGGGTTAACTTGGACTTTTGAAGTTTGTCTTTATGGTTATTCTCGATCGTCACTGCAACACTTCCCTTCAAAATCAAGGGAATCATCTTATTGATTCAATCTCCCATCCGATAGAGGGAAACTACGCTCTGTAATAAAAAATATGGACAGATGAATCTGTATGAGATGGGACTAAAGAGACTTCACTTAACAGGTCTATGAAAATACCTGAACAACCCTATGGATAGAAAACTCAGTGAGCAAAGAGATGTCCAGGGCCTGGAGGAAACTCTTGTCACCCTCACAGATGAGAGAGCCGACACCATCCACAACCTTTTTAACATGGCCAATTACAATTTCATCATCTAGTTTTAATTGATAAAGATGAGATGCCAAAGCCTCATTTGTGGAGATAGGAATCGCCCTCTTAGGACGAACCTTCTTGGTTAGATGATGAACAATATTATTGTTGGCTCATCCTTTTTTTTTCATCCTAGCATCATCGGCTCGGCTGGGACTGCCCATGGTGGATTTGGTAGTTGGGGGAAACAGGGGTGCCAGACTTCTTGCTGTGTTTATCGATAAGCTTGATCAGGTTTGGGGCCACCATCTTTCAAATATGATATAGTATATTCTCTAGACGATTTAAAAAAATAGATTAGGTCAATAATGAAAAATTAAAAGGATACGACACACTAGTTGATATAAAAAGCACTTATGCAACTCGGTTAGGGGGTCTACCCCCAAACCTGTTCTAGCCAAGTTGTATGGTGTCATCAATAGCTCAAACTTAACAAGACAACCGCCATCACCTTGTTTACGAACTTTCTTAACTTTTTCAGTAGCCTCAGGGTTCAAGCTCGGATCAAGTTTGGTCGATGCCGAGACCTTGGACCATTGTTAAGGAGTCCTAAGCTCAGATGTGCCACAAGCGATATTGGGATCAAAATCCCAAGCCCTAGAAATGAAAAAGTAATGAGGCTTCCAGTTCTGGTTAGAGTTTTAGGTTACCAGCATAACTTTCTTTGTAGAGTTCCTGGCTATGAGATGATAGTAGCCAGGTTGAGTCTTAGAGGACGACATAGTATAGCAAGCCATAAAAATCTTAATAGGAAGGTCAGTTTTATGAACTATATTCTAGATAGCAATGAAGCCGAGAATAACTCTATAGGCATTAGGAAAAACTTGAGATGGGGAAAGACCTAAACTGGATAGGATAGGTCGTATGATTGAGTGAATAGGCAGTCAAAAGATGACCTTAAAACATTTTCTCATAGACATAGACCTCACCCTCTCGTCCTTGAAAGGCTCTCTCATATTCAGAGGATTTTTCTCATGGAAATGGACATTCCTATGCTATAAAGGTGTCTCCAGATCAGATCGGCCTCAGAGACAGTGCTCTCGTAGGACTCATTCACAGAATTGTCAAGTTCACTCTCTTCTCCACTGTTTTCTTGTGATTTGGTCGGGGGATTGTTTGGGTCATCACTTGGGAATTTTTGGACATAATCATCTCCCTTCACGAACGAAAGAGGAATAATATTTACTGGAGGTGTAATGATGAAACTGGGTTAGAGTATCTGGATAGAGGAGTTAGGTTTATCTGATGTCCTGGACCTCTGAGAGGATGAGACACGAGAATAAACTTCATCTATCTAAGACCCTTCAGTAGGGGATGAGGGGTGGTTAATGAAATCCTCAAAGGACTCAACACTCTCCATCAACTGAGAGATGGATATATTATTGTATGCAGAAGATGATGACTTGGATGTGGAGTCACTCAACTCAATAGTTTGAGGACGAATGAAAACTAGCGGGGGAGGATAAATGGAACGAATAGGAAAAGCCTTCGCTTTACGCCTTTCATCTTCCTCAACCTCTACCCTCCTAGTTTCTTAAAGATACCTCTCTCTAAGGCTTGGAAACTCCTCGATTAGATTATACAACTGTTTTAACATTAACAGGATGATACTAAACTTGGTTGAAAACTTAATGGGGGACAAACAAGATGCAAGTTCGACTTTTATTGCTAAAGTATCTAAAGCTGGAAACTTAATCGTTTCCAACAAGAACAAACAAGAACTACCTAAAAGACCCACCAGGGAAGATGACCGAAGACGGGTCTGAGAAACCTTCATATGATGGTTTACCCCCTAAACCTAGTGAACATAGTCTCTACCACTATTAAATGACCGAAAGAGCAAACGAAAGTGGGGGGTTCAACCCCTAAAGCCACCTAATAAGCTCACTGGAGAGAGAAAACTCGCCAAAAAAATCAAGTGAAGAAAAATTTACACACTGAAGGAAGAAAACCAAAAAAGTGATAAGAAAGTTGTTACCTAGAGAAGAGGGAACCTCTTGTAAGGGAAGAGAGGCTGGAAAACCTTAAAAATAGAGGGAATAAGAAGCTTTGGAGAAGTTTTTAATGGCGTTCACAAAAAAATTTAAAGCGGTAAAGTTTTGGGTAAACTAAAGAAAGAGAGAATTAGAGGTTTAAATACATTAAAATGGCCAAGAACATTTCCCACTACGCATCATCATTAAGGGCACAAATCACTAAGTGCCCAACCATCAAATAAAACTTGGGCCAGATGCTACCCAATCAGAACAAGGACATGTGTCACTATCCCATCATAAAAGATGTAAGCATCTGACACATAAAAAATTCTTCATCAAGACTATGCCAACTCATATCCCTCGGCCACCTCTTCACACAGATGGCTAAGGGATAGGGGTGATTAACATAACCAAGTGTGACCTCATCCTAAGATGAGAGTCAGTAGTGTCCACAGTCGAGTTCCCAAATATCCCGCCTAGACTACCGAAGGCTCATCTGGAATAGGGTCAGCCTCATCCATCCATACTCTCAATCATCACATGAGTCAAGACTCCACTTCATCATTTCATCAATATATGCACGTCTCGACAAGATGTGTTCAATCGAGACTACACTTCCACCAGAATATCAAACAAGGCTACATTGGATTTTCATAATCGACCAGGCCAAGACCTCATCAGACGACATCTACAGTACGAGCAGTACAAAGTTCTAGGATGGAAAATCCAACATGGACAAGTTTGTTACAACAATATTGTCCCCTCATGTGAGGGAATATTACATCATGATTAGCTACATGTGCTCAAGATATGTGTCAACTCATAATTGGGAGCCTCCCATGCACATGATGATTACATGCTTGGGGGTGCATTACACCCCCCTAAGCACTATAAACACACTTCATCTTCTACATTATAAAGGGACACATATTGAAAACCCTGTTAAAACTCTGCCAAACTTACTATTAGAGAGAGAAAGCTTGAGTGCATGTATCTTAAGGCAATTAGAACCTGTATTAGTGGTAGAGAAGGGTGTTTCAAGCTTCACCACTATATTTGTTAGTGAGGGTCCCTCTAAGATCCCCCCTTCAACTTACAGAAAATATATTGGAGAAGGAACCCCCAGGGTCCCTCCACCGCAAAAATGACATTCGAGAAGTGCCCCGTAAGGGCCACTGCAGAAATGACATTTGAGAAGTGCCCCGCAAGGGCCACTGCAGAAGTCCAAGTTGAGAAGGGACACTACAGAAGTGACATTTGTGAAGTGCCCCACAAGGGTCACTACAGAAGTCCAAGATTGAAAAGTGCCACCGCAAGGGTCACAACAGAAATGACATTCGAGAAGTGCCACCGCAAGGGTCACTGCAGGAATGACATTCGAGAAGTGCCACCGCAAGGATCACTGCAGAAATGGCATTTGAGAAGTGCCCCACAAGGGTCACTCCAGAAGTCCAAGATTGAGAAGTGCCATCACAAGGGTCACTGCAGAAATGACATTCGAGAAGTGCCACCACAAGGGTCACTACAGAGATGACATTTGAAGAAGTTTCCCGTAAAGGTCACTGCAGAAGTCCAAGATTGAGAGGGCCACTGCAGAAGTCCAAGTTGAGAAGGGCCACCGCACAAGTGACATTTGAGAAGTGCCCCACAAGGGTCACTACAGACGTCCAAGTTGATAAGGGCCACTACAAGGGTCACTGCAGAAGTCCAAGATTGAAAAGGGCCACCGCAAGGGTCACTGCAGAAATGGCATTCGAGAAGTGCCACCATAAGGGTCACTGCAGGAATGACATTTGAGAAGTGCCACTGCAAGGGTCACTGCAGGAATGGCATTCGAGAAGTGCCACCGCAAGGGTCACTGCAGAAATGACATTTGAGAAGTGCCCCGTAAGGGTCACTGCAGAAGTCCAAGATTGAGAAGTGCCATCGCAAGGGTCACTGCAGGAATGATATTCGAGAAGTGCCATCGCAAGGGTCACTGCAGAAATGGCATTTGAGAAGTGCCTCGCAAGGGTCAATGTAGAAGTCCAAGATTGGGAAGCGCCATCGCAAGGGTCACTGCAAAAATAAAATTCGAGAAGTGCCACCGCAAGGGTCACTGCAGAAATGACATTTGAGAAGTGCCCCATAAGGGGCACTACAAAAGTCCAAGATTGAGAAGCGCCATCGCAAGGGTCACTGCAGAAATGACTTTCGAGAAGTGCCACCATAAGGGTCACTGCAGAGATGACATTTGAAGAAGTGCCCCGCAAAGGCCACTACAAAATTCCAATATTGAGAAGGGCCACCCCAGGGTCCCGATAGAAACTCATATTGACCAGGAACTCCCCAGGGTCCCGACAGAAACTCATATTGATAAGGAACCACCCCAGGGTCCTGAAAGAAACTCATATTGAGCAGGAACCCCCTAGGGTCCCGGCAGAAACTCATATTGAGAAGGAACCCACCCAGGGTCCCGACAGAAATTCATATTGAGCAGAAACCCCCCAGGGTCCCGGCAGAAACTCACATTGAGAAGGAACCACCCCAGGGTCCCGACAGAAAATCATATTGAGAAATAACCTCACCCAAGGTCCCTAGAGAAATTCACATCGAGAGGGAACCCTCAAGTCCCTTAACAATAGAAAATGTCAGGGCGAGGAGCAGTCAAGGTCCTCCCCCTCAGCTTCCAAAAAAATATGTCAGGATGAGGGAGTGCCTACCATGAGCTACTCCTCATAATGAAACATCATTCTTTAAAAGAACATAAGTACTTACACTTATTTTCTTGTACAGGTTGCCTAGTTGAGCAAGTAGGGCTCAAGTAGGCCATTTGGGATCTCTTGGGAGTTTGGGCTTGGCGGTTGAGGGACAAGGTATGTTGAGAAAGCTCAACCACTTAGCACTATAGGATTGAGAGAATACTAGTAGGACACCCTATGGTCACCCATTCCTCACACACCTCACACTTAGTCACAAGTGAAGTGAGAAGCCAAAGGGTTGGAGGCTCACAAGAAAAGAGCTGTTTATAAAATGATTTTAAAGGAGAGGGTCCTCTAAACCCCTCTCAAGAAAAATGATTTTAGAAGGGGATCCTCAAGATCCCTCTCAACCTTACAAAGATTTTTGAGGAGGTGGTCCTCGAGAGCCCCCCTCAAGTTTACAAATTTTGTACCAAAAGTTACCGTTTCAAAAGATATTTAGCAAATCAGATATTTTGTCTCCATTGGAAGACATATTTGCTTTTGAACTTTGGTTGGCACCATGGGGCATCTTCCAGAGGGGACGGGCAGAGCTGCCTGCAGGTAGGGATAAATAGTACACTGCAGACTTTGCCCCTCACCAACCCTCTAAGTTTTGGCGCCAAAAGTGTCAACCCAGCCCTAGTGCCCAAGTATAAATAGGACCCCTGACCAAGGTCATGATATAGGAAAAAACTCAATTGAAAAGTCACTCTGTCAAAATTACACCAGAACCACTCTAGTATTCTCTCCCTGCTCTCTCCCTAAGTGCCAAGTGCCTTGTTCTTTCACTCCCCACTGACAGCCATCACTCTCAGGAGCTCCTCTTGAGAAAATTACTATTATTGTTGTGGAAGTTCATCTTCTTGTAGGGAGGGAGTTCCAGCTTGAGCTCCATTTTTACTAGAAGGAGAAGGTCTCATTAGAAGCTGCTCCAGAAGTTCATGAGAACCTTGCAGACAGCGTCCATTGGAGTGGGTCACGCCTCACCCTTTCTAGTTATTCATAGACCCCAGTCTCACTACCCTCCTACATTTGGTGACTCTGTTGGGGAGGTATCCTTATTTCCATGGACAAAGAAGGTTTTAATGTTTCTAAGTAGCTCGTGTTTGAAGACATTCCATCTGGGAATGGATATCAAAGAGACCAGGCCACTCAGGTGGATGTGGTGGTGACCGGAGCAAAGGTACCTGCTCCTCCGGGAGGGCAGACCAGCTCACCGGCAGCAGCTCCAGTGGCAGAGGGTTATGAGTATGTTTTTTAAGACTTGGCAAGTTTGGGTCAAGATTGTGTAACACCAGCAGCAGCCCCTTCTTGAGGGGCAGCCATTCCGGCGACGATTCTGGTAGAAGTAGCTCAGTCACGGAGGTTGGCGTTGGAGCAAGTTGTGACAACCATCAAGTTCACTAGCAGGAACCCCAGGAACCCTAAGTGTTTGGCGAGGAATTCGGTATGGTCGAGGAACTCCTCTCGCTCAATGATAGCGATGAGGAACCCTCAAGAAAAGAACCCATCGTGGTAAAAATTCCAAGTGATGAACTCTCAGCTGCAGCATCCCCTCTAGAAATACCAACTCACGAGGAACCCATGGATGAGAAACCCTGGGTGTCCCTCGTCGTAAAAAAAAGGAAGTAGCAGCAGCAACCTTTATAGAAATGCCAACTCACGAGGAACCCTAGGTGTCCCTCGTCGCCAACAAAGAACATCGTGTCAACAATCTCGACGAAGCATGAGATTGAGACACCCCCGAATGGGAAGTCAAGGCGCGAGGAACTCATGGGCGAGGAAACCTGGGTGTCCCTCGCCGCCAAAAAAAGAAGTCATAGCAGCGGTCTCAATGAAGCATGAGGTCGAGATACCCCCTAATCGGGAGTCGAGGTGCGAGGAACCCTGGGTGTCCCTCGCCACCAATAAAAAAAGTCATGGCAGCAGTATCGATGAACCATGAGGTCGAGACACCCATGGATGGGAAGTCGACGCACGAGGAACCCATGGGCAGAGACCCAATGCACGAGGAACCCCTTTCACTGTAAAGGCTCAAAGTTGCACTTGACGAGGAACAACTGCCTATGTTGGTAGCAAACCCGGTCGAGGAACCCACTGCCATAAATGGGTTGGAACCCACTATTGGAATTGGCGAAGAACCCTCTCCAACAAAATAATCCAAATCTGCCAACGAGGAACCCCCATGTATACAACTCGCGCAAGACACCCGTATATGAAAACCCAATAGGAGAGGAGCTCTCGCTAACAAAAAAAATCATCCTAGCAACCTATGATGCTGCTGATGAGCAACCGAAAGTGAGATGAGGTTCTGGTACAACTTCGCACGAGGAACTCATAGATTCCAGTGACGAATCTTTGTAAAGTGAGGAACCTTCTAATACCAAATCTCTAGCAACAAAATTTTGGGGTTGAAGGTCAACTTACGAGGAGCCCATGGGCGAGGAACCCTGGGTGTCCCTCATAGTCAACAAAAAAAGTGGTGGCAGCAACCCCTCTAGAAACACGGATTAACGAGGAACCCTCGTTTGGGTGAGAAGTTGTAACAACTACAAAGGGCGAGGAACCCTTTCCCATAGCTCTTCAGATTTGGAACTTATTCTGAAAGTGAGGCACGAGGAATTCAAGCCTTTCTTGTCCATAACAGTAGCTAATGGACCAAGTGGCGCGAGGAACCTCCCATGGTCATCTTAACATGGTGCGAGGGACCTCTCCAGAGAAAAGACTCAGATGAGGAACCCCTTATGTACAAACTCATGCTTAGGGAACCCGTTGTCACAATAAATGAGGTCGAGGAACCCTCCTCAGCTAAGGATGGTGGCGAGGAACCCAGAAACCTGTACCCCTCGTCAGTCCAGGGTAATCGCGTGTAACCCACCAACGAGGAACTAGTTTCTTCCAATGGTGGTAAAAGAAATTTATAAACCCTTGTGAGTGGTTTGTGATCGCGAGTAACGTTCAACAAACACAAAGCCTCAGAAAGAGGAAGCCCGCAGTCACAGCAGCCTGCAAGGAACCCTTATGGGTGATAATGCCATCAAGGAACCCAGTATGGTGAAAGGGAGGACTTGCCACTGCAAATAATACGAGCGAGGAACCCACAATGATTGACGTCACTCGCGAGGAACCCGAAGTGGGCGAGGAATCCCTCGTAACCTCGACATCATGAATTGTTGCTTAACATCATAAGTCAAGAATTTTTGCTCAACATCACGAATTAAGCAGTGGTGCCTCATGGTATATTTTTACTTGTTGGTATACAAAGATGTCATATCTCGTGGGCCACAGTCACAAAGGCTCCAAATAAGTTACCCCCATGTTCAAAGTCTCAGAGGAGTAACCCTTGATAGCATGGGAAGTCGACGAGACACTCTCAGACATGAGGTCGACCCGTGAGGAACCTCTATCAACACCAGCAAATGTCGAGACACCCTTAGTGGTGAACTCGACACACGAGGAACCCTCGACGCGATATAAGGTCGAGGAAGACCCTTGACGAAATGCAAGGTCGAGATACCCTTGAAGACAGTCGCGATGAGGAACCCTTAGCGAAATGAGTACTAGGGGTCGAGATACCCCCTCCTCTTGAAATAAATAACTAGGGGTAGAGACCCCCCTCTCCAAACAAAGCTCCACCAGGAGAGACACCCTCAGGAACGAGGAACCCTTGATAGCATGGGAAGTGGGCGATACACTCACAGACATGAGGTCGACCCGCGAGGAACCTCTATCAACATCAACAGATATCGAGACACCATTAGAGGTGAAGTAGACGTGCGAGTAACCCTCGACGCGATATAAGGTCGAGGAACCCTTAATGAAATGTAAGGTTACGAAACCCTCAGATAACCTTGACGAAATGCAAGGTCAAGATACCCTTGACGGCAGTCGCGACGAGGAACCGTTAGCAAAATGAGTAGTCTACGAGGAACCCTCGGATATTGGGTCCACACGCGAAGAACCTTTGGCAACGGCTGCCTCAAATGCAAATCCCAAAGACGCGTGTAAATCAGACGGGATACCTATCCCCAAATAAAGCTCCACCAAGCGAGGAACCCTTGGGTCAGCGCCTCGTACGAGGAACCCATAAATAAAGAAGTCTTAAATTTCGAGGAACCCAAGTCAGCGCTAGAAGCAGCCTCATGTGAGGGACCCTCACCCATCATGACCCTCGACAAGGAATCTATACCAATTGGCATTTTAAAATCATTTTCCCTACTAGCAGTAGGGTTGGGGTAAAAAACCCACTTCTCCAGATGAGATACCCATGGTCGAGGAACCCTTTGTATTGGAAGCAATAGGCGAGGAACCCACGATCTCCCTTACGTGGTGCGAGGAACCCCTCAAAATCAAGGGGTGAATGAGGTACCCCTCAAGTTCAAACTTTAAAACTAAGAATCCACAGTAGTGAAGCGTCTGGCCGAGGAACCCCTCGAATCCAAAGTGGTAGATGGGGTATCCCTAAATTCAAGGCCTCAAATGAGGAACCCTCGTCTAACACAGAAAGCGGCGGGGGACCCTTAGAGGTCCTCGCCCCAAAATTCAATCCGCCGTAAACAGATCTCCTATCCAGACTGACTTCTAAAATCTAGTACGAGAAGGGGGGTAACATGACTCCCTCACTCAAATCGGGAAATCCCAACAGTAGCAGACAAGGAGGATGTAAAGTTTTGTGAGCTCCACCAGAGGGATCAACATGCCACCAAAGATTATTTTCATTTGGCGAGCAGGTAGCAAATGGAACTTTGCAGATTCCACCAGTAGAGGTTAATGAGAACCCCCCGCCAGCTTACCACTATGGTTGGAAAGGTACTATGCCTAACTCTTGCCAAGTTTCATTTTCTTAAAAGATTGAACCACTTGCTGTAAGTGCTGAAAAGTTTTTTTTTAGAAAAAAACATTATATGAGCACACTCTTTGTAAGAAATACAAAGAGTGACTACAATGCAGAAATGAATACTAGTTATATTTTGTTGGCACTTAAAAATTTGTGCATGACTCATTACCTACATTGTGCGGTGGGTACACCAGATTTATGTGTTCTTTTCTCATAAGAAGGGTAGAACCTCTACTAGATTAGAACATGGACCATGATGTAAGGAAGTTTCCTCATTATACTTGGGGGTATATCCAACCCAAAAGTAAAAGTATATTGAGTAAAGTCCCTACAGACCCGACAAGACCAGCAAGAGTTTATCCTCCTAGTAATAATAATAAAAAAAATTCACTACATTTTTTTATTATTCCATACAGATTTATGGCCTAGAGAACAAGTCCTAACCACTATTCTCAAGAAAAATTGTAATTGACCAGTTTTCAGAAAATAAGGAGAAGCGGGTCTACCTCCCCTCTCTAAACTTGTTATTTTTATAAGACAAAAATGTTCCTAAGAAAAGTTTGGAACAAGGACCCTGCAGATCAATGGAAATTTTACTATAAAGAAATAATTATTTCTTTTATATGTGAAATTTTATGCAAATTTTGTGGGAAGGAGAAGGGCTAACCCCATTTCTTAGTTACTTACCAAGAAATGAATATGCATAACAAAATACCCCAAACTCACACGGGGTTGCACTAAAAGTACCGCACAGTCACAGGGGCTACGCTAAAAAATATATATAACTTGCTCAGCTATATGCAAGTACCCCACTATTAAAGGGGAAACTTCAAAATTTGCAACTGGGAAGCCTATATGCAAGCATCCCGCAGTTAAAGGAGAAACTTAAGAATTTTTTAACTTGCTCAGTTATATGCATGCAAGTACCCCGCAGCTAGAGGGGAAGCTTCTAAATTTTAACTTGCTCAGTTATATGCAAGTACCCCGCAGTCAGAGGGGCAGCTTCAAGATTTTAACTTGCTCAGCCTATATGCAAGTACCCCGCAGTTAGAGGGGAAATTTCAAAAATGTAACTTGCTCAGCTCATGTGCAAGTACCTCCCAGTTAGAGGGGTAACTCCAAAATTTTAACTTGCTCAGTTATATGCAAGTACGCCGTAGTTAGAGGGGCAGCTTCAAAATTTTGTAACTTGCTCAATTATATGCAAGTACCCCGCAGTCAGAGGGGCAACTTCAAGATTTTAACTTGCTCAGCCTATATGCAAGTACCCCACAGTTAGAGGGGAAATTTCAAAAATATAACTTGCTCAGCTCATGTGCAAGTACCCCGCAGTTAGAGGGTAACTCCAAAATTTTAACTTGCTCACTTATATGCAAGTACCTCGTAGTTAGAGGGGAAGCTTCAAAATTTTGTAACTTCTCTGTTATATACAAGTACCCCATATCTAGAGGGGAAACTTCCAAATTTTAACTTGCTCAGTTATATGCAAGTACCCCGCAGTCAGAGGGGCAGCTTCCAAATTTTAACTTTCTCAGTTGTATGCAAATACCCCGTCGTTAGAGCGGCAACTTCCAAATTTTAACTTGCTCAGTTATATGCAAGTACCCCGCAGTTAGAGGGGAAGCTTCCAAATTTTAACTTGCTCAGTTATATGCAAGTACACCAAAGTTAGAGGGGCAAATTCAAAATTTTAACTTGCTCAGTTATATGCAAGTACCCTGCAGTTAGAGGGGAAACTTCAAAATTTTAACTTGCTCAGTTATATGCAAGTACCCCGCAGCTAGAGGGGCGGCTTCCAAATTTCAACTTGGTCATCTCATATACAAATACTCCACAGTTAGAAGGGGGAAGTTCAATCTTGAAGTTCTCACATAAAATAGAGCAACTCAGAGTATTGAGCAAGTACAAGTATACATATAAGGTACGACAGTTTAGTACCTAAGGCATCAAGGGTATAGGAGCGCTCACAGTCTTGAGCAAGTGTCAAGTATAAATTGAAGGTACGACTATTTAGTACCTAAAGGCTCTAAGGACATGGGAGCGATCACAGTATTGAGAAATTGCCAAGTATAAATATAAGGTACGACAATTTAGTACCTAAGGCTCTAAGGGTATTAGAGCGCTCACAATATTGAGCAATTGTTAAGTATAAACATAAGGTGCTCTAAAGGAGCACCTAAGGCTCCAAGGGCACCATAACGCTCACAGTCTTGAGCAAGTGCCAAGTATAAACATAAGGTGCGCCAGTTGAGCGCCTAAGGCTCCAAGGGCATCAGAGCGCTCACAGTCTTGAGCAAGTGCCAAGTATAAATGTGAGGTGCTCGAGATGAGAACCTAAGGCTCCAAGGGCACCGGAACACTCACAGGCTTGAGAAAGTGCCAAGTATAAATATATGGTGAGCCAGTTGAGCACCTAAGGCTCCAAGGGCACCGGAGCGCTCACAGTTTTGAGCAAGTGCCAAATATAAATATAAGGTGCACCAGTTGAGAACCTAAGGCTCCAAGGGTATCAGAGCGCTCACAGTCTTGAGCAAGTATCAAGTATAAATATAAGGTGCGCCAGTTGAGCACCTAAGGCTCCAAGGGCACCGGAGCCCTCACAGTCTTGATCAAGTGTCAAGTATAAATATAAGGTGCGCCAGTTGAGCACCTAAGGCTCCAAGGGCACCAGAGCGCTCACAGTCTTGAGCAAGTATCAAGTATAAATGTAAGGTGAGACAGTTTATTACGTCATGGTCCAAGGGCAACAGAGCCCTCATCATATTGAGTAACTGCCAAATATAAATATAAGGTACGATAATTTATTACCTAAGGCTCCAAGGGCACCGAAGAACTCACAGTATTGAGCAATTTCCAAGCTGCTCCAAATGAGCACCTAAGGCTCCAAGGGAATCGGAGCGCTCACAGTCTTGAGCAAGTGCCAAGTATAAATATAAAGTGTGCCAGTTGAGCACCTAAGGCTCCAAGGGCACCAGAGCGCTCACAATATTGAGAAAATTCCAAGTATAAGTATATGTGCGACATTTTAGCACCTAAGGCTCCAAGGGCGCTGGAGCTCTCAGAGTCTTGAGCAAAGGCCAAGTATAAACATAAGGTACAATAGTTTAGTAGCTAAGGATCCAAGGGCACCTAAGCGCTCACAGTATAGATCAAGTGTTAAGTATAAATATAAGGTACAACTGTTTAGTACCTAAGGCTCCAAGGGCACCGGAGCGCTCACAGTCTTGAGCAAGTGCCAAATATAAACATAAGGTGCTTCAGATGAGCACCTAAGGCTCCAAGGGCACCAGAGCGCTCACAGTCTTGAGCAAGTGCCAAGTATAAACATAAGGTGCTCAAGATGAGCACCTAAGGCTCCTAGGGCACCGAAGCACTCACAGTCTTGAGCAAGTGCCAAGTATAAATATAAGGTGCGCCAGTTGAGCACCTAAGGCTCTAAGGGCACCGGAGCGCTCGCAGTCTTGAGCAAGTGTCAAGTATAAATATAAGGTGCGACAGTTTAGCACCTAAGGCTCCAAGGGCACCGGAGCACTCACAGTTTTGAGTAACTGCCAAGTATAAATAAAAGGTACGACAGTTTCGTGCACAAGTCTCTCGATATTACAAGACACTTCTGCACGAGGGGGCTAATATTGAGAAGTCCTCAAGCAAGTGAACAAATAATAAAATAGCTTGGAGTGTGGGGATCCACTTAGAGTGGCTCCACCTTCCCAAGATTACAAGTTTGATAGAAAATAGCCTAGGGCTAGGGGATCCACCTTGAGTGACACCTCTCCCCAAACTTGATGCTATAGAAAATAACTCAGGGCGATGGGCTCACTGCGATCAACCCCTATACCTAAGATGAAAGGACACAGAAGAAGACCAAGGGGTAGGGGCTCACCGCGAGCAATCCCTCTGCCCAAGAAAGAAGGCCACAGAAGAAGGCCAAGGGCGAGGGGCCCATATCTAGTAACCCCTCTGCCCAAGATAGAAGACTACAGAAGAAGGCCAAGGGCGAGGGTACCACTACGAGTAACCCCTCCTCCCAAGATGAAAGGACACAAAAGAAGGCCAAGGGCGAGCGGCTCATAGCGAGTAATCCCTTCGCCCAAGATGAAAGGTCACAGAAGAAGGCCAAGGGCGAGGGGCTCACCGCGAGTAACCCCTCTGACCAAGATGAAAGGTCATAGAAGAATTCCAAGGGACTCACGGCAAATACGCCCAATATAGAAGGCCACAGAAGAAGGCCAAGGGCGAGGGGCCCACCGCGAGTAACCCCTCCGCCCAAGATGAAAGTCCACAGAAGAAGACCAAGGGAGAAGGACTCACTGCGAGTAACCCCTCCGCCCAAGATAGAAGGCCATAAAAGAAGGCCAGGGGCAAGGGGCTCATCATGAGAAACCCTTCCGCCCAAGATAGAAGACCACAAAAGAAGGCTAAGGGCAAGGGGCTCACTTTGAGAAACCCCTCTACCCAAGATAGAAGGCCACAGAAAAAAGGTCAAGGATGAGGGGCTCACCATGAGTAACCCCTCTAAACAAAGTAGAAGGCCATAGAAGAAAGCTAAGAATAAGGGGCTCACCGTCAGTAACCCCTTCGACCAAATTGATACCCAGATAAGGAGGTCCATTATATGTGGCCTCATCTACAAAATATGGGATGAAGTGAGAGAATATTTAATCACCCTAAGGGTTATGATGAAGGAACCCTAGGGTCCCTCAAAATAAAAAAGCAAATTTATGGCGTACAAAGCCTTTTGGTCTACCCAACACAAAAGGCTTTGCACGAGGGTGTAATATAGAAGGGTTTTTCAAGCTTCACCACTATATTTGTGAGTGAGGGTCCCTCAAAGACCCCCCCTTCAGCTTACAGAAAATATATTGGAGAAGGAATCCCCAGAGTCCCTTCACCGCATAAATGACATTCGAGAAGTGCCCTGTAAGGGCCACTACAGAAATGACATTTGAGAAGTGCCCCACAAGGGCCACTGCATAAGTCCAAGTTGAGAAGGGCCATTATAGAAGTGACATTTGTGAAGTGCCCCGTAAGGGTCACTACAAGGGTCACTGCAGAAGTCCAAGATTAAAAAGGGCCACCGCAAGGGTCACTGCAGAAATGACATTCGAGAAGTGCCACCGCCAGGGTCACTGCAGGAATGACATTCGAGAAGTGCCACCATAAGGATCACTGCATAAATGGCATTTGAGAAGTGCGCCGCAAGGGTCACTGCAGAAGTCCAAGATTGAGAAGCGCCATCGCAAGGGTCACTGCAAAAATGATATTCGAAAAGTGCCACTACAAGGGTCACTACAGAGATGACATTTGAAGAACTGCCCCACAAAGGACACTGCAGAAGTTCAAGATTGAGAGAGCCACTGCAGAAGTCCAAGTTGAGAAGGGCCATCGCAGAAGTGACATTTGAGAAGTTCCCCACAAGGGTAACTGCAGAAGTCCAAGTTGATAAGGGCCACTGCAAGGGTCACTGCAGAAGTCCGAGATTGAAAATGGCCACCGCAAGGGTCACTGTAGATATGACATTCGAGAAGTGCCACCGTAAGGGTCACTGCAGAAATGGCATTTGAGAAGTGCCCCGCAAGGGTCATCGCAGAAGTCCAAGATTGGGTAGCGCCATCGCAAGGGTCACTGCAGAAATAACATTCGAGAAGTGCCACCGTAAGAGTCACTGCAGAAATGACATTTGGGAAGTGCCCCGCAAGGGCCACTGCAAAATTCTAAGATTGAGAAGCGCCATCGCAAGGGTCACTACAGAAATAACATTCGAGAAGTGCCCCCACAAGGGTCACTGCAGAGATGATATTTTAAGAAGTGTCCCACAAAGGCCACTATAGAAGTCCAAGATTGAGAAGGGCCACCCTAGGGTCCCGACAGAAACTCATATTGAGTAGGAACCCCCCAGGGTCCCGGTAGAAACTCATATTGAGAAGGAACCCCCCTAGGGTCCCGACAAAAACTCATATTGAGCAGGAACCCCCTAGGGTCCTGGTAGAAACTCATATTGAGAAGGAACCCACCCAGGATCCCGGAAGAAACTCATATTGAGCAGGAACCCCCAAGGTCCCGGCAGAAACTCACATTTAGAAGGAACCACCCCAGGGTTCCAACAGAAAATCATATTGAGAAAGAACCTCACCAAAGGTCCCTACAGAAACTCATATCGAGAGGGAACCCTCAAGGTCCCTTAACAACAGAAAATGTCAGGGCGAGGAGCAGTCAAGGTCCTCCCCCTCAGCTTCCAAAAAAATAGGCCAGGATGAGGGAGTGGCTACTATGAGAAAATCCTCATCATGAAACGTCATTCTTTAAAAGAACAAAAGTACTTACACTTATTTTCTTGTACAGGTTGCCTAGTTGAGCAAGTAGGGCTCAAGTAGGCCAGTTGGGATCTCTTGGGAGCTTTGGCTTGGCGGCTGAGGGACAAGGTATGTTGAGAAAGCTCAACCACTTAGCACTATAGGATTGAGAGAATACTAGTAGGAGACCCTATGGTTACCCAGTCCTCACACACCTCACACTTAGTCACAAATGAAGTGAGCAGCCAAAGGGTTGGATGCTCACAAGAAAAGAACTATTTATAACAGGATTTTAAAGGAGAGGGTCCTCTAAACCCCTCTCAAGAAAAATGATTTTAGAAGGGGATCCTCAAGATCCCCCTCAGCCTTATAAAGATTTTCAAGGAGGTGGTCCCCGAGACCCCCCCTCAAGTTTACAAAGTTTGTACCAAAAGTTACCATTTCAAAAGATATTTACCAAATCAGATATTTTGTCTCCATTAGAAGACATATTTGCTTTTGAACTTTGGTTGGCACCATGGGGAATCTGCCAGAGGGGACAAGCAGAGCTGCCTACATGTAGGGACAAATAGTACACTACAGACTTTGTCCCTCACCAACAGTCTAAGTTTTGGCGCCAAAAGTGCCAACCCAGCCCTAGTGCCCAAGTATAAATAGGACCCCTGGGCAAGGTCATGATATAGAAAAAAACTCAATAGAAAAGTCACTCTGTCAAAATCACACCATAACCTCTCTAGTATTCTCTCCCTGCTCTCTCTCTAAGTGCTAAGTGCCTTGTTCTTTCACTCCCCACTGATATCCATCACTCTCAGGAGCTCCTCTTGAGAAAATTACTATTATTGTTGTGTAAATTCATCTTCTTGCAGGGAGGGAGTTCCAGCTTGAGCTCCATTTTTACCAGAAGGAGAAGGTCTCATCAAAAGCTGCTCCAGAAGTTCTTGAGAACCTTGCAGACAACGTCCATTGGAGTGGGTCATGCCTCACCCTTTCCAGTTATTCATAGACACCAGTCACACTACCCTCATACAAGTGGAACTCACACACTTGCATAGTGGACGTAGGCCTTCAATAGGCTGAACCACTTAATTCTAGTGTTTACTTACTCTTTGCCTCATCTATCTCTCTCTCTCTCTCTCTCTCTCTCTCTCTCTCTCTCTCTCTCTCTCCCTCTCTCTCTCTTTATTGTTATATTTCTATATTTCTACCATTATTTAACTGGTGTGAGCTTATTCATTACTTTGATTTGGTGCTACCAATTTCGGTATCATCAATAATTGTTATGGTTTGGGACCATATAGGACGTTACTAAGAGTCCTAACAGTGTTTTGTAGGTTGAATGTGAGAAACTATGTGAGAATTAGGTTTAGCTTAATGAGAGTGATCTTAAAAATTGAATTTAGCTAATGTGTAGTGAAAGTTTGTAGGCCTATGTGTAATGAATCGATAACTGATGGAGAGTTCCAAGAGAAGTGACTTTGCCTTGATTTAGGATAGTTATTCTTACAAATGATGGAACTTGTAGCATTGGTTCTTAGGAGGGAAGCCTAACGTTCATCTTCTCGAAGAAATTGTTTTTGTTTTTCGTTCGTCCGATAAAGATAGAGGATTCATGGCTAGAACTTGTCATGGTTAATGGGCCAGGCCAAGATATGTGGCATGAGTCATTATTAAAATTTTGTTATTTCCTCTTACTATGAGAGTCGCCTTGTTCGTTTCGATCCTTGTGTCTCCATCAACCCGGTAACGGGAAGTTATTGATCAGTGGTAATTCGGGTATGGCGCTATATAAGATTAGTAGGGGTACGGGTTAGGCCAGTTGTGGATGATGTGTCACGGTATATGAGTGCACTCTTCTTTGAAAAGAACCTTTTTTCTACACCTATTTGGGTGTATGCAGGGTCTCGCGTTATTGCAAATAGTTGCATATGCTACTTAATTTCTTTATGTTAACATGATTGATTAGTCAACTGGTATAACTAGTTACGAGTTGGTCGTGTGTCCCGAGGTAGTGAATTGAGAATATTCTGAGTATCAGGACTTGATATAGCATTAGGAACTAGATTTGCATTCGGTTGAGAGTTGTATGGACTGAGGATGTGATCGCTTGGGTATAATTATGTTATGATACTTGGGACGACTCTATGTTAGCCCAAGGATTTCGTATGGTATATCGGTCGGGTAGGCCTACGTGAGAACGTGATTGTCTTAGGAATCATTGATGTGTACAATGAGAAGTGTTGAGGTTATATTAGCCTAGGCTAGGCATGATCCAAGATTTGTTTGATGAAATGTGGGTTGTGAATCCATATATAGAAACTATCCTTGGTGATGAGTTCAATTGGTGATAGTGCCATATTTGGTGAGTATTGGTCATCTTGAGGTTTTTCCTAGATAGACGTGTTAGGCATGCTTGAGAATTAACAACAAGACCTTCTAGTTTGTCATGATTAGGTCAACGATAGGGAATAGTGAAAATGAAGTTTTTGGCTTAGAATCTAATGTTGGGAATACCCTACAATCGAAAACAAGTTACTAGTTAGCCGAGTTCTAAGTTCTGTTAAGCCAAAAAATTTGGGGACGAATTTCCCCAAGGAGGAAATTTTGTAATACCTTGCCCCAATGATTCGATTAAAATTTATATGAATTATAAATTGATGAGGAATTAATAATAAGTGTAGAAGAATTGTGGGTAAAATTGGAGAAAAATAAAGAAAATTAATATTTAAGAAACTTCTACCTTTTCATTCGATTTTATATGATGCCTCTTGTAAGATTAAGCAAGTTTTAGGGTCAAATTTGAGAAATTTAGAAACTTTCAGAGATTCAATCGTTCTAGCGAGATCCCTTAATCGTTGGAATGACATACCCATATCGTTCGAACGACGAAAGTGGTCACTCGAACGACCATGACGAGCTCAGCATGTCATTTGTGACATCAACTTGTGAGACGTTGATCAACATTTCTCATCAGTTCCTGGAGCTTGATGGTGGGGATGAAAGCTCTTAGTTAGCATTAGAAAATTTATGGGTTACCAGTTGTGTATAAGAAAGAAATATGGGTAGTGAACAGAGGAAGAAAAAAACCATTTTTCTTAGATTCTTTCTCAAGGAACTCACAACTCCTTCCCATTTTTCATATTCTCCCTCCAGCATTTAAGGGTTCTAACAAATATATTCACACCAAAAAATTCCTATTTCCCCATTATTGATGTATAGCTGCAAAATGTAGAAGTTGGTTGTTGGGGTTTTGATGGGTATTTGAGGGGGGTGTTCTTGAAGGAAGAAGATGGGTTTGTTGAAGCATTCTTGAAGTATTCTGGAACTTCCAATGGATCTTTTATGATAAATATTTTTATAAATCCCTTTAAGGCCTCCTTTGGAGGTGGGGTAGTCACCCATCTGCACTACCATCACCATCTTTGAAGACTTTTTAGGTGGGAAAAACTAACTTTGATCCAAGTTTAAAGTGTTGTATAAATTCAGCCTACTTATTTTACATATAGTAGACTAAATATGTGTAAGATTGATGTTAGTTTCGATCTAAGTGTTGATTAGTAGTAATCTTATCACTTGCATGAAAATGGGTTTCAAAAAGATTATTTAAAATGGGTTTTGAAACATAGAAAATTTCAAAATATATAACTTCAATATTTTAAGCAATAAAATGTGTTATAATGATGTTTTAAAGGAAAAGAATATGATTTTATGGAATAAAATCTATTAGGCTTGCTTAGGACATTTTGTGAGATAGAAGGATGATTTCTTACATGAATAAAAGAAAATAAATGAAAAATAGAAACTTTCACTTTAATGGGTATTTAAAGTGTGTGAAATGTTATGTAGGGAGTAAAATTCGGTTTCATGTTTAAATATTTAAAATGTGGGGTTTTACATGTATTGTGGTATAAAAGTTAATAATGGAAGTCAAAGGGTATACGTATGTGAATAGTAAAAAAGTGGGTGTTAAGATGAAAATTTTCATAAATAAAGTGTGTATTTTAGAATGTCTAGAAAATGGGGCTTTAATATTTAAAAGGGTGTTATGTTATGCATTAAAGGTAATAAAGTGGCAAGTGTGAAAGTTGCGTAAAAGTGTCATGTTAAGCGAGTTTTATTGACCAAACATGTTTTAACTATTAAGTAAAAAACTTAATAACAATTTTCAAAAAACGAGACTTGTTAAATGATTAAATTGAAAAGTTGGCAACAAAAAGGGTAAATTGGCAATTTACTTAAAGTGGAACATTTTTAAGGAATAAAAATGTTAATGAATGTTTTTACACTAGTATGGGTGAAATTGAATTAAGTCTCAAAAGCGTGACTGATTTTGGTATAAAGTTAACGTGTGTGTGAATAAGGGACTTAAAGGAGAAAGAAACATTTTTCCAAGTGTTAGTGGAAAAACTAAGTCTCCCAGGTGCATAATCTAGCACTTATCAACTTATTTTCGACATTATCATCAAAGGTTGTATCGTGACACATGCTTATAAATAAAATCTGTGGCACTAACTCCGAGTACTCCCAAAATCAACATGACCTAAACACACTGTGATTATCAATGATTTACCATTATTATGTAAACTTCAATACAAAAATCATTCCCAAATGATTTATGGTGATGACATTGAGCTCAATCATCTCTCTAAACAGTCTACACATCTATCATGAGAAACCATAAGTCATATCATGACCTACGCTACACAACCTATAATATACCACTATGAAATGTATGTCACCACATAAACCTCGAAGTCACTATTAATAGGGAACGTCTACCACTCGCATTAACCTCTCACTAAATAAACCTTAGAATACATATCCAAACAATTTAAATATGACTTCACATGCCTATCCATGTCACTAACTCGAAGTCAACCTTACCAAGCTACATCATACTACGTGCTAATCTACCAACTAACACAACTATATACTTTGGTAGGATACGGGACGTCGTGTACTACCTATAAATACTAAGGTTCATGACTATGAACGCCACAAGGGATCCTATCTCTAAATGCCACACTATAATCATTAAACTATAAATTAATATCATAAGAATTTTGGTAGGACATGTATTGTACAAAAGGAGGCTCACCCTAGTGACGCCGCAAGAGGTCCTATTCTAAAATATCACAACGCTAGTACTTAACACCAAGCCATCAAGAATATCTAGGTTCACTCCTAGGTTATCTCAAATCATCACGGATATCATAACTCACATTATAGTCGAGGTACAAAAATCGAGATATACTAAATCCAATCCCATAACCAAGGGACCTAAGACATTCTCACCAGGGAACTAACCCTTATAAGTACTTCAGTTAATCACTTAATTTAAAGGGGAAATTTCATAGTCTTTCCCACTAAATCACAACGAACACTACACAATGTTACTCTAACATTAAGGCTTTTTGGTAGGATACACGACATGACTTATAATTCATACACCCCCTGGTAAACACTACTGGTGTCACTAAAGATCTTATTCATCATATGTTGCATTATTCTTTCAATCACTACTCCGAAGGACTACCTAAGGTCCACTCCCTTGTCACTATAACTCATCATTGTCACTAATGTGACCTATCATCATAAATGGACCGTAGCACTAATCACGGCTCATAAGATACTTTCATCGGTCAACAACCACCAAGATGCTTGCCCCCAAGGATAACATCCAATTTAACTAAGATTGAATGTACCTATCCCTAAGTGTTAACCCACATGAATTCACATGTTTACCATAAATCACTATACTACCCCAAGGATCAAGTTATCCTACTCATGTCATAACGCTGAGTGCTCTCAAGAGATGTACCTAAGGATTTTATGCATTTTGAAATAACAAATCATCACTACTCAGTTATGATATTATGACTATCAATCTCTTCAGTTGATTATACACAAATTTGTGTCACCTCGCCAATGGGCGTCATCTCATTCTATCAACATCTGTAAAGACTATACGTCATCAATGGGTGGAACATAAACACCTCACACTAACAACAATGGTGTCACCAATATCGTCTTGCCTGGAAACCCATAATTTATTAACATATCTAATCGAAAGTGTAAAATTTATTTATAACAAACGACTTGACCGTATGACACTTGGAATTAACTTACTAATCGTACCAACCTCTTTGAATTCAATGTTGAGGACACAAACTAAAACCATCACCAAACTAGCATGACTGGACCAAACCAACATCGATGTCAAAATATCCACTACTGACCTCCCCACGTTACTCCTGAAAGGAATCTTGAACCTAGAGCACTGATAACATTTGTAACGCCCCGACCCAAATTTATGGGTTACCCGTAGTCAACCTAGTCCAAATCAAGCGTTAGGTGTGAAATGCAAGGAAACAACCTATATAATGTTTCTATTTCTGCTTTAATTTATTTAAAGTTTCACTTATTAGCATGAAAGTCCAATTCCGTATTCGACTACGTGAGGGACCCATAGGAAATATTCCCAGAGTCCAATGATCTTACTAACGTAAACAAAATGGAAATCTTACCTGTAAATGATATCAACATACAAAACCACATACAACCTGTCCTAACAAAAGGAGGGAGTGAACCGAATGCTCAGTGGGAACTATACAACTTAGTATGGAAACGAACGACATGAAATATTACTCACACTCTACAACAACAGGTATGTGAAAATATGTATATATCTACACATATACCTTTGAAAATACACATCTCATTGCATTAAATCTCTTTATTTCAAAAAACATTATATGGTACCGTTTATTCTCTTTATCCTTACAAAATGCTTATTTTGTATCGTTATGCTTAAAACTAGCATTTCTTCCCATTAACGCACATGGTAGAAGAATTATCAATTGTTCGGTAAAACCCTTCACTTATGTGTCCATCCCGATAAAAAATGCGTGCCCCTCCTCTCTCCTTCTTCCCAAAGGGGATGGGGAAAAAAGGGTGGGGGATGAAAGGTCTTGTGCCCTTTTTTATTTAGGAATGCTTAGGCCTTCATTGGTGTGGGGGTAAATGTAAAGAGATGGAGTCACCATCTTATTTTGCACAAAACAGGCAAAAGAACATGTGGCTTCCTCGAGAGAACGATATCAAAGACAAACTGATGCTTACAAGACCAATAGTTAGAAGGGTTCGGGGGCAAAGTTATGGAATGGGAAGGTGTTAGGCATCTATCCCACCCTATTGGTCTCTCATGGGATTATGTTATTATTTTCCTTTATTTCTTCGTGAAGTGTGTGTGCGTGTATATATAATGGAGATCGAAATCGCCCAACTCATACCAAAGAAGAGATAGAGTGAGGTCATACACAAGAATGTTCCAAAAATAATCTATATAAAATACTATTTAGGCGTTTATTATGATATTGATCATTATGGTGAAACTATAATATGTATTGGATAAAATGTTAACAAGGATTACAAACATAATATGTATAATAATGGAAGAATATGATAAATGCTGAAATAGGGGATTTTAGGAAAATCAAAAAATGGAAAATTGGAAAGTTGGACTCGAGCCTCGAGTTTTAATCTGAGACGCCTACATAGCCTGGTAAAGGCACCAAAGTCCATGTAGTTTGAATGCGGCATAGGGGTGGGGTTTATCCCATAGATTTGAATGGGATTTTATTATATCTCCGTGTGTAGAAAATATGTTTTAGTTTTGAAAATGTGTGGTGGATAATCCGGTTCCAAATTTATGGGCGTAACCCTTTTTTTGTTTGTTTTGGATTTTTTTAATAGAAAATAATGTATGTGTAATATAACTACAAAAAATGTGAGAGTTTAAAATGTATGAACTAGATTATAAATCTAATGTAATTTATGCAAAAATAAGAAATTTAAAGAGATAGGGAAGGATTTGGACCTTCTTTTGAAGCTTGAATATTTGATCTTGGATGAACTCCCTTGAATGTGAGATGAAGGTTGGATGAGAGAGAATGATATTTTGACAATTTGGGTATGAAAAGGATGGGAATGTAAGCTTCGATTGAATTTTACATGAAGACAGTTCATTGATTTTGAGAGAATGTTGCTGAGATCACTGATGCTGATGGATCTGAGGTGTGTTTTGGGAGTGATGGCATGCCCTATATTTATAAGGAAAGGGGGGTGCCAATAGGCATGAACCTTACCCTGCCAATCGGTAGGTAACCCATGGCACACAATCGATAGACAGGGAAATGGACATGCCAATTGGCAGTCTCATGCAGATTTTTCCAGAAAAATGATCGTAGAACGCAATCTGTTGATCCAAATCGTGCATGGGCCATACTTTAGAAAGGTAATTTAGACACCTTTAAGAGTCCTTTGGACCACTCCCAGGTACAAAAGTTTAATTTGGGTCAAATGTGGCTTGGAAGCGCACGTCGATTATTTAGACGAGAGATTATTGGACGAAAACAGACTGTTCATTCGAATGGTACGTCAAAATTGCGCACAAGGAAGACCATTGGAATGGTTAAGAAATTTACTATGAGATTATAAAGAGCATTGTTCGGTTTAGAGAGTTGACCTTGGTCATCCGGGGCCCAGAACCACCCGGTGACATCTCGGAGTAAAATGGATTGTTCGTCCGCACCGTAAGTGAGAATCGCACACGGGGTGGACCTTTGGAAATTTTATTCAGTGACCTTAAAAGATTCATTCAATATCATTCAGGATGAAGATTTAACCTTATCAAATGGAGTTCGGGAGTGGCCAATGGCCTCCGGATCAATTTTCAAGGGAAAATGGATCGTTCGTTCGAACGATTATGCCATTTCGTGCATAGGGTAGACCATTGGAAAGAGCTTTAAGTTACCTTAAAAGAATCAAAGAGATTTTGCTCTGATGATGAAGTTGAATAAGGTCTAATCGGGGCTCGAGAGCGCCCAATGGCCTCCAGATCGCTTTTTGATAGTAAAATGGTCTATTTGTTCGAATCGTTATGCCAATTTATGCATGGCGCAGACCATTGGAAATGAGATTCAGATCCTTTCAAAGTTTCAATGAGATTTTTCTCCGACCATAGAGTTTACCGTAGTCAAATGGGGCTCGAGAGCGCCCAATGGCCTCTAAATCGGTACTCGGAGTATGACCTAGGGTTTGTAGTGAAATGGGGAGATGACTGGGATGTAAAGAGAGACTTAAGGGGTCCTAGAATGTGGCATATATAGAGCCCCTCGACGGGTGAGCTTGGAACAAGGGAAAGCCATCGAATAGACACCACATGATGTTTAGGAAAGAGGTAAATTCTATAAACCTAAGGGATGAGGATGACCGATTTAGAGGGTTGAGGACGATTTTAAGGACCTAAGGAAATGTTGGGGATGACCAATTCTATAGGTCGAGGTCAATTCTGAGGACCTAAAGTAGTGAGCGACCAATTCTGCGAGTCAAAGACAATTCTAAGGGCTTGAGTAGGAGCGTCGAATTCTAAGGGTCAAATTCAATTATGGGTGCTTAAGTAGAGGGGACCAATTCTAAGGCTAAAAAATAATTATGTGTAATTAAGTAGAGGTGATAAATTCTGTGGGTCAAAGATAATTCTGAGGGGTTAAGTAGAGGTGACAAATTCTATGGGTCGAAGCCAATTCTAAGGGCTTAAGTTGAGGTGACCAATTCTATGGGTTGAAGCCAATTCAGCGGGCTTAAATAGAGGTGGAAAATTCTGTGGGTTAAAGAAAATTATGAGGACTAAGTAAAGGTGACCAATTATTTGGGTTGAATTCAATTCTGCGGGCTTAAGGTGAGGTGACCAATTCTGCAGGTCGAAGCCAATTTTGAGGGCTTAAGTAGAGGTGACCAATTATACGGGTCGAAGCCAATTTTGAGGGCATAAGTAGAGATAACCAATTGTAAGAGGGATAGTGAGATTGGGGTCTATGAATAAATGGAAAGGGTGATGCGTGACCCGCTCCAATGGAAGCTGTGTGCAAGGTTCTCAAAACCTTCTCATTTTGGTAAAAATGGAGCTCAAGCTAGAACTCATTTCCTACAAGAAGATGAACTTCCACAATAATAATAGTAATTTTATCAAGAAGAGATCCTGAGAATGATGGTTGTCAGTGAGGAGTGAAAGAGCAAGGCACTTAACACTAGAGAGAGAGTAGGGAGAGAATACTAGGAAGTTCTGGTGTGACTTTGACAGAGTAATAGTGCTATTGAGTATTTCTATATCCTCTTAACTTTTCCCAGGGGTCCTATTTATACTTGGCCAGTAGGCTAAGTTGGAACTTTTGGCTCCAAAAACTCCGAGGGTTGGTGAGGGACCAGGTCTATAGTGTACCATTTGTCCCTACCTGTGTGCAACAACCTGTCCCCTCAGATAGGTGCCACTTGGTTCAAACCAAAGTCAAAAAGAAAATATATCTCCTAATGGAGACAAAATATCTAATTTGTTAATATCTTTTGAAATGGTAACTTTTGGTATAGATTTTTGTAAACTTGAGGGGGGTATCAAGGACCACCTCCTCTAAAATATTTGTAAGCTTGAGGGGGGTCTTGAGAACCCCCTTATAAAATCATTTTTCTTGAGAGGGGCCCAGAAGCCCCTTTCCTGTAAAATGATTTTATAAATAGTTCTTTTCTTATGAGTAACCTTTTGGCTGCTCACCCTGGTTGTGTTTGACTATGACGTGTGTGAGGACTAGGTGACCCTAGGGTCTTTCTACTAGTATTCTCTCAATCCTGAAGTGATATGTGGTTGAGCTTGCTCAACAAACGTTGTTCCTTAGTCGCCAAGAAAAAAACTCCCAAGAGATCCCAACTTCCTTATTTGAGACTTGGCTGCTCAACTAGGCTATCTATATAAGAAAGTAAGTGTTAGTACTTTTGTTATTTTAAAGAATGACTTTTCATGATGAGGGGTTGCTCATGGTATCCACTCCCTCATCCTGGCCTATTTTTCTAGAAGTTGATGGGGAGTACCTTGACTGTTCCTCACCCCAACATTTTTTGGAAGTTGAGGGGGAGAACCTTGACTGCTCCTCGCCCCGACATTTTATGGAGGCTGAGGGGGAGGACCTTGACTACTCCTCGCCCCGCCATTTTCTGAAAGATGAAGGTGAGGACTTTGATTGCTCCTCACCCTGACATTTTTGGGAAGCTGAGGGGGAGGACCTTGATTGCTCCTCACCGCGACATTTTCTGAAAATTGAGGGACCTTGAGAGTTCCTTCACTAATATGAATTTTCTGCCTTTGAAGGTCCCTGGGGTTTCCTTCTCAATATGAGTTTCTGTCGGGACCCTGGCTGGGGTTCCTTGTTAATATGAATTTTTGTTGGGACCCTAGGGGTGGGGGTTCTTTCTCAATATGAGTTTCTCACGGGACCCTAGGTGGGGTTCCTTCTCAATATGAGTTTCTGCTAGGACCCTAGGGGGGTTCCTTCTTAATATGAGTTTCTGTCGCAACCCTGGGTTGGGTTCCTTCTCAATATGAGTTTCTGCCGGGACCTTGGGGGAGGGGGGTTCCTTCTCAATATGAGTTTCTTTCTATACCCTGGGGAGGTTCTTCTTAATATGAGTTTCTGTCAGGACCCTGGGGGGGTTCCTTCTCAATATGAGTTTCTTCCAGGACCCTGGGTGGGGTTCCTTCTCAATATGAATTTTCTGCTGTTGAGGGACTCTGGGAGTTGCTCAACCTTATATTTCCTGAAGACTACGCAGGGGTATTTAAGGGACTCTCACCCAAAAATATAGTGGTCAAGCTTGAAACCCCCTTCTACATTAGCCCTTCGTGCAAAGTATTTTGTGATGGGCAGACCAAAAGGGTTTGTACGCCATAAATTCAATTTTTAATTTTGAGAGACCCTAGGGTTCCTTCATCATTCCCCCTAGGGTCATTGAATTCTCTGTCCCTTCATCCCAGGTTTTGTAAATGAGGCCACTTATAGTGGACCTCATTATCTGGGTATCAACTTGGGCAGAGGGGTTGCTCGCGGTGAGCCCCTCATCCTTAGCCTTTTTTGTGTCCTTCTATCTTATTTAGAGGGGTTACTCATAGTGAACCCCTCATTCTTGTCCTTCTTATGTGGCCTTCTATCCTATTTAGAGGGGTTGCTCATGGTGAGCCCCTCGTCCTTGGCCTTCTTCTGTGGCATTCTATCTTGGATAAAAGGGTTGCTCGCGGTGAACCCTCATACTTGGCCTCTTTTTGTGGCCTTGTATTTTGGGTAGAGGTGTTTCTCAAAGTGAGCCCCCTCATCCCTTGACTTTGTTTTGTGGCCTTATATCTTAGGTAGAGGGATTGCTCACACTGAGCCCCTCATCCATGTAATTTGTCCGTGGCCTTCTATCTTGAGTAGAGGGGTTTCTCACGGTGAGCCCCTCATCCTTGGCCTCTTTTTGTGGCCTTCTATCTTGGGTAGAGGGGTTCTTCACTGTGTGTCCCCTCGTCCAGGTTTTACACCTCGTCATAGGGCCACTCAAGATGGACCCCCTTATTTTAAATATTATCTTTCTAACTTGGGCAGTAGGAGCCCCTCTAGGTGGGCTCACTCACCCTTGGATATTATAGAATAGTAGTTGGACATCCCTCTACATTAGTCCCCTCGTACAAAATTTTTTGTGTCTGGAAGACCAAAGGGTTTTTGTACGAAATAATCACTTCATCTTGGAATGTAAAAGTCTCATGCCTTTACATCATTACACTGTTAAATTTGGAGTAACTGAGGGGTCCCTAATGGTGGACTCCCTCATCTTTAGTCATTCTCATTTCTGCATAGGTTTTGGGCAAAGGGGTCATTCTAGGTTAGTCCCCTTTCTCTAACTCATTTTACCTTATTTCCAGTTTATGAAGTAGGGGGAGGGGGAGTCCTTGGGGTAGACCCTCTCGTTTCTATGTTTGTCTTTGTCAGATGGGTCACTTATCTCAGACTCCCTTTCCCTGGGTATTCCTCTTTGTATTTTCCTTTGGCGAAGGGGGTCACGCGAAGTGAACTCCCTCACCATGAACTATTCGTGCCTTTGATTGTAGCCGAGGAGCCACTCGTGGTGGGCCTCCTCACCACCAGTTATTTTGTAACATTGATCTTGGTAGAGGGGCCACTCATGGTGGACTCCCTCGGCATAAACTATTTTATAATCATGATTGCGGGGCCATTAGTGGTGGACTCCCTCATCCTCATCCTCAAACTGTTACTTGTGTTGGTCTTGGCATAGGGTCCACTCGAAGTGGACCCCTTACCATAAGCTATTTATTGTATTGATCTTGGAAGAGAGTACCACTCATTGTGGACCCCTCAACCTGAATCCTTTTCTGTATTTTCAAGTTTGGGAAGAGGGTTCACTTAAGGTGGATCCCCTTGCCCTAGGTTATTTTCTATCAATTTTGCAATCTTGGGCAGGTGGAGCACTCTAAGTGGATCTTCTCGCCATAGGCTATTTTATGTCTTTCTCCACTAGCTTGAGGACTTCTCAATATTAGCCCCCTCGTGAAAAAGTTTCTTGTAGTGTCGAGAGACTTATGCACGAAATATCATAATCAAGATTTCACTCTTTGTTTATTGGCTTGAGGACTTATCAACATTATCCCCCTCGTGCAAAAGTATCTTGTAGTGTCGAGAGGCTTGTGCAAGAAATATCATAATCAAGATTTCACTATTTTTTTACTGGCTTGAGGACTTCTGATCATTGGCCCCCTCTAGTAGAATACAAGTTAATAGTATGAGTGCTCCTATGCCCTTGGAGCCCTAAGTACTAAATTGTCATACCTTTTATTTATACTTGGTACTTGATCAAGACTGTGAGTGCTCCTATGACCTTGGATCCCGAGGTACTAAACTGTCGTACCTTTGTTACTATTTTATTCATACTTGGCACTTGCTCGACTTCTCAGGTTAATGTTATGAGCGCTCCGATGCCCTTTGAGTTTTAGGTAGTAAACTGTCGTACCTTATATTAATACTTGTCATTTGCTCAAGACTCTAAGTGCTTCGGTGCCCTTGGAGCCTTAGGTGCTAAGCTATCGTACCTTATATTTATACTTGGCACTTGCTCAAGACTATGAGCGTTCCGGTGCATTTGGTGCCTCTAGGTACTAAACTGCCGTACCTTATATTTATACTTGGTGGTTTCTCAATACTGTAAGCGCTCCTATGCCCTTGGAGCCCGAGGTACTAAACTTTCATACCTTATATATATACTTATCATTTGCTCAATACTGTGAGCGATCCGGTGCCCTTTAAGACTTAGGTACTAAACTAGCCTACCCTTTTATTTATACTTGGCACTTGCTCACTACTGTGAGTTGCTTTATTTTTTATGAGAACTTCAAGATTGAACTATTCCGTAGTTTGATGGGTACTTGACTATGATATGAGCAAGTTATCATTTTAGAGTTACCCCCTCTATCTGTGGGGTACTTGCATATGAGATGAGAAATTTATCATTTTAGAGTCTTCTCCTTCTAACTGTGGGGGTACTTGCATATAGCTACGAAAGTTATCATTTCTGAAGCTTCCCCCTAACTACGGGACACTTGCATTGCATATGAGTTGATCAGGTTATTATTTTTGAAGTTTCCCCTCTAACTGCGGGGTACTTGCATGATATATGATCAAGTTAAATTTTTGAAGATTCTCCTTCTATCTGTGGGGGTACTTGCATATAGTATGATCAAGTTAACATTCGGAAGTTGTCCCTCTAACTGTGGGGTACTTGCATATAGCTGAGCAAGTTAAAATTTTGAAGTTGTCCCTCTAACTGTGGGGTACTTGCATATAACTAAGCAAGTTAAAATTTGGAATCTGCCCCTCTAGCTGCGGGGTACTTGTATATAACTGAGCAAGCTAAGATTTGGACGCTACCCCTTTAACTGTGGGGTACTTGCAAATAATTAGGCCTTCTCCTTCCCATAAATTTTGAATAAAATTTCACATATATCATAAGTAAAGAAATAATTATTTCTTTATATTGAAAAGTTTCCTTGGTCTGGAGGGTCCTTGTTCCAAACTTTTCTTAGGAACCTTTTCGTCTTATAAAAACTCAAGTTTAGATTGTGTGTGTGGTGGGTGGGTGGGTGGGGGGGGGGGGGGGGGGGAGGGTAGACTCTTTTCTCCCTATTTTCTAAAAAATGGTCTAAGTAAATTTTTTCTTGAGAACAGAGGTTAGGAATTGTTTTCTAGGAAATAAATTTGTATGGAATAATAATTAAAGAATGTAGTGATTTTTTTTATTATTACTACTAGGAGGATAACCTCCTGCTGGTCTGGTGTAAAACAATTTATTTGTTGTGTCTATAAGGACTTTGGTCAATATACTTTTTCCTTGGGATGGATGGATATTCCCCCAAGTATAATGAGGAAAGACCTTCATGTCATGGACCCTCTTCTAATCTAGTAGAGGTTTTACTATTATCTTAAGAAGGAGAAAACATTGGTATAGTATACCTTTTATTTATCTTTGGATTTTTTCTTGACTACTCAACCTGTTTCTTTGTTCTCAGGTTGATACTATGAGTGCTCCGGTGCCCTTGGAGCGTTAGGTACTAAATTGTCGTACCTTGTTTTTTATACTTGGAATTTGCACAAGACTGTGAGCACTCCGGTGCCCTTGGAGCCTTAGGTACTAAATTATCGTACCTTTTTTATATACGTTTTATTTACACCTATTGTAAATAATTTTTGTGTTCTCACGCTTGTTGTATCATTCTGCTAGGTGGAGAAATACTCAAAAGGAAATGCACTAGGAGGCACCATGGCCTATATAAAGTAACTTGACATTTCATAAGCAAATGACTGGTGCTAAGAAAGTATAGTTGGTACCTCATACTTAGATTTTGTCTTTCCATCTGAGTAAAAAATCCTCATGGAGCATATTGGAATCAAGCATACATAAAGTCAATCTGAAACTTGAATTTTTTATCAAAGCTTTATATATCTGCTTACTAGCCCCGTTGCTCGAATCCAAGCACGCGAGAGAATAACGTTTTAACTAAAGAAACTATGATCTCTTAGTTGCACAACATTACTTTTTGAACTGTGTATCAATAGTGAACATCTTAAAACAATTAATATGACTAAAAATAATACCCGTGGTATAGTAATAAATACTTTCAAAGTCATTTATACTTTTAAAACTTGGGGTACACATGTTCGAGTGAAGGATTAAGAGATCATATCTTTCTTCACATTATGAATTACCCTTATTCAAGATGTTTATCATTAATGAAATGTGATATTAATCACACAAACTATTTTGAGTAAACAAGTCTGGGAATATGATCGATTTACTTGGGGTATATACTTGCACAAATATTATTTTATGCCCTATTTTAAAAACAACTCTTATAACCACATGTGAAGTGAATCACGCAAACTATTTTGAGGATACAACTCAAAAAATCCCAAAGTATCTCAATTATTCGAATAATAATAATAATAATAATAATAATAATAATAATAAAAATAAAAATAATTATATTATTATATCAATTATTTTGTCCAACACAAAGCACTTTAACATTCTGTGAACTATCTCGTTTGTACTTCGAGCAACAAGAAAAAAGTATGCCAATCTAATTTTCATTTCGAGCATGGCAACTTCCTTGACCCAAGAAAAATGGTTCCTCATAGGTAAATACTCTCTTAGATAGGTGGCACATGAAAAAAATTTATCTATATCATGTCTCCCTCGTTAAAAGATAAAAACTCAAGGTTATATTTGAGCAACCCTTTACTTTTTTAAAAATTAAGCCGGTAATGTTGAGAGTCTCCCCCTTCACTTTTATATATTGGAGCACCTTCTCGATCAGTTTTATTTTGATAAAGTATGCTGAAAACATTTATGAGACGAGAGAGATAAGAGAGAGATCCATCTTTGTATCTCATTGGGAACACCCACATTTTTTTTATCTCTATAAAAATAACGTTGGGATACTCTATTCTTACTCGAAACAGGAGAAAGACCCATCTTTATACCTTGTTGGGAACACCCCTATTTTTTCTTTCTTTTTTTTACACCCAGTAAAGTGGACGTTCTCATAAAAGAAATATGCTTCTAGAGTTCGGTAGAAAACTAGAGCGAGTCCCCCAATATCTTTTCACGAGTGGGTATAAACACACTCTCTCTCCTCTCGTTGTAACCTAGCAGCACATGGTGGATCAACTTAAAAACTATAGAGTGGATTTTCAAGCCGCAAAAACCACGACACAGTGGTCACCCAAAACCTGTTCATCTCCATCATTCAAATGGGTTCCTCGACGAGGTGATGAGGAATGTTAGATATGAAATCGCACTCTTCTGTTGCCAAATGTAAGAGGGTTCATGAAAGTGGAGGAAAATCTAGTGGTTTCACCCGAATGTTCTTTTTTTTTTCCAAGTGGGTTTTACCCTTCCCTGTTCTCTTAGCATAACATATATGCCCCTGGTGAATCAAACTAAAAGGCTTAGGAGTTACGGGTCGCTTCCTCGAACTATGGGAGAAGACTATCTCTCCCTCGATCTGTTTAGGACCCATTCGTCAGCAACAGAGATCTAACCTTTTGGTGATAACTTCACCAGCAATGCCGCTGCTGGTGCTTTGATTTGGGTAAGATGAGATCCTTTTGAGGACGAGGAACACGCTCTAATTTGAGTACGAGGAACCCATCTGGCGCTTTGATGCTGGTTTTGTCCATCACAAGTTTAATGTAGTCTCTTCTCAATTTGAAGACGAGGAACTCGTTTGAATTTTTATGTTTTATTTTTTTTCTTGGTCATTTGTTGTTTGGTAAAAAGACCACGAGGAAGTGTTGAACAAATTATAGACAAATTTGATTTGACCAATTTGGTTCATGTAAGTCTGTTATACACGTGGAGGGAGTCTGTGTGCACAAAGTTTGTGGAGGGGTTATTCTCCTAATTTTGTACGAGTAGGTCCTTGAAAACGTTTTATAGGGTCGAGTATTCATTTGAAAGAAAATGACCAACTTGACTAGAAATTTGTCTACTTTTTTTTTTCTTTTTACTTTGAGAATCATTCCTAAAGAATAATTCTGACGCATTTTATGTGAAATTCTTGATTGTTTGTACATATGAGATAGATTATTTTCTTTCTTTTCTTTGTTCTCATCTGTGAATCTGTGAGAACTTACCAAAGTTGGTTCAAATAGTGGAGATTGTTGTTTGTGTGAATTTGACTAGTGGGTATCTTATCTGACTGTTGAGCAACCCAAAATAGATGATTCTGTTATTTGGAATATCTTATCCTAGCAAGTCTTGTCGAGGAACCCAATCTAAGGATAACTATAAATTTGATGCTTATATTTATTTTTAATAAACTTGTGTATACTTTTTAGACCTCTCAATAAACGGTACTATTTATCGGTATAATTAATTTGATTACCCCATTGCCAGTGTAATCAACCGATAGGTCTTTCTCTTTCAATTTTATATTATTTTATCATAATATAAATAAAATAATAAACAACATGCTCTCACTGTCTTTTTTTTATTCATAATATTTAACCTAAAGTCTTTTGTGGCTTTGAAAATTGCAAACATTTATGTGGAATAAATTCCCAAATTTATTAAGGGTATTTTTTTAACTGAATCGGGTACCATATATATGAAATTCTAGTAAAACATAAATCAAGACTTGTGAAATAATCATATTCAACAAGTAATAAAGCAAGGAGGTTTACTTAGCTGATCGAGAATAAAATAGGTCTGCACATGGTACTTGAATACTCTATTTTTTTCTTCAGCATCTATATCTTTAGAGTGAGTAGAGTCTCCTCTGAGGTGCCTTTAAGGGTGAATCCTACACATCCACTTTGTTGGCTAGAGGGTTACTCTACAACCACTTTTTTTTTGCCGCAGCTCTCTCGCGTGGGAATCGTCACTGGTGTAACTATTTACTCTGATAGTGCCTTCTGCGGTAGAGCCACCTCTACTATTGTCGGTGCACAGCGGTTGCCCCTTTAGAGGGTTTTTTGCTTTCAATAGAGCAAATACTGTTGCACTATCATGTCCTCCCTGAGGAACAGGTCCTCTGGCTCCAATCACTACCACTTCCTCTTGGGTGTCCTGTTCACACTGAACTTCATTTATAGCTAGAGTGTCTTCAAAGATCAGCTTCTTAGAAACATTATAACCTTATTTGTCCAAGGAAGTGAGGATACCTCCCCAGTGTAGTCACCAATTATTTGTCCATGGGTAGGACTGTTTCCATGCCGTAAACTAGAGAGTAAGGGGTAGCCCCAGTAAATGTTTGAACTAGAGTGAGATAGCCCCAGAGGGTATATGGGATCCGATCGGCCCAATCCTGATGGCTTTCGGTCATCTTGCTGATGATGTCTTTTAGGTTCTTATTAGAGGTTTCAACTTCACCATTGGTTTGAGGTCAGTAGGGATAAGATTTATTTATATGAATCCCATCCTCATCGACCCCCTCTATGAATTCTTCCTCAAAATGTAACCCTTTGTTAGACACCAGCTCATGTGGGATCCCATATCGATAGATGATATTTTTCTTGATGAACTTGGCCACTTTCTTGTCATTCAACACTGCGTATGACTCAGCTTCGACCCATTTAGTGATGTAATCAATAGAGACTAGGATGAATCATGCCTATTGGAGGCTTTGGGTGTAAACTTCCTTATGATGTTGTTGTCCCATGTGGAAAATGTCCAGGGAGAAGTCATGTCATATAATTCCTGTGGAGGCAAGTGCTGGAGGTTGGAAAATTATTGGCATTTTAGATATCTATGAACATAGGCGGTGCAATCCTGAACCGTGGTAGTCTAGTAGTAACCCTGACAGATGATTTTCTTGGCAAGTTTATGGTCTTTCATGTGGGGTCCACATTCTCCGTTGTGTATCTTCTACATAATCTCTTTCAATGCTAACCCCTGCAATGTAGTGTAAATGGGTTCCAACGAAGTTTCGCTTCAACAGTGCTTTATCCTAGAGAATGTACTGGGCAGCCAGTTTACGAAGGGTTTCTCGATCTATCTTGTTAGAACCTTGGGGATACCTACTATACTTGAGGATGTGCCAAATATCATAGTACTAGGAGTCGGCTGTATCAAGATCTTCTTTTATGATGAGCTCAATTTGGTAGCAGTAGGTTGAATTATCTTTCTTTTGGACTAGGAAGGGGGCCATTGTTATTCCTCCGAGCATGTCTGTCATGAAGGCTAAGGTATAGTAAGTTCATCGACTAGGTTATTCTTTGTTTAGGGTAGGTAATGGAAGGTGATATCTTGGAATTGGGAGGCTAGCTCTTCTAGGTGGGCATGGAATGGTAAAACTTTCTCGTCCTTGACTTTCCAACTTCTGAGTACTTGACCGATGATGAGGGATGCATACCCATAGAAATCTAGGTACCAAATTCCTTTCTTAAGAGCAACTTTTAGGCCTATTGTACATGCCTCGTATTTAGTCTTGTTGTTGGTGCAGGGAAAATCCAACTTGATGGCAATGGGAATGTAAGAGTCATCAGGGGTGATTAAGAGTATCCAATGCCATATCCTTTCTTATTGGCGGCACTGTCGAAGACCATTTGCCATCAGAGGTCTTATTGGGAGGTACAAAGGATGTTCTCATCTGGAAACTCAAAAATCCAGACATCGCCTTCTTCCATATGGTAGTTAGTGAGGTAGTCAGAGATGGCTCTTCTTTTCATAGATTTTTGCATGACGTACATAATATCAAATTCGTCTAGAAGCGTCAACCAATGGGATATTTGATTGGATAGGGTAGGTTTCTCAAATAGGTACTCGATAGTATCCATTCGGGATACTAGTTTGATGAGAAAAGGAAAGCAGATAGTGTCGTAACTTTTGGGTGATGTAGACAAGGGCGACACATGCTTTTTCCAAGGCAGTGTAGTTAACTTCCTACTTGACCAACTTGCGACTAGCATAGTATATGGCTATTTATTTATGGGTTTCTTCAAGGTATTCGGCTAGTAAAGCCCTAGATGTAGTATCTATTATGGTTAGGTATAGTAGTATGGGAAGACCAGGCCACATCGACATGAGCACCGAAGGTTGAGTTAGGTATTGCTTGATTTAGTCGAAGGCTTCTTGGTAGGCTTCATTCCAAACCTTGGTGGAATTCTTTAGAAGGAGTTTGAAGATGGGCTCATAGATAGAAGTCAACTAGCTGATGAACCGATTGATATACTGTAATTTTCTAAGGAATCCCCAAACTTCCATCTCTATTTAGGGTGGTGGAATCTCGAGTTTAGATTTTATCTTGGCAGGATCTTCTTCTATCCCTTTCTCACTAAACATAAATTAGGGGTGGTAAACGGACGGATACCATATTTTTCATAACCGTATCCGCTATCTGAATGTACTATCCGTATTCGTATCCGTATCCACTGGATAGTTAAAACAACTATCCATATCCGTATCCGCTCGGATATCTCGAATTCGGATAATATCCGTATCCGTTTACATTATTTAGCCATCGCAAAAAATAACAATTAAAACATCCAATCCAATGAAATCCAATCCAATCCAAATAAATATATAACAAAATTACTGTCTCCTAATATCAACAATTATGGATTCCATAATAATAGTATCATTCCATAATGATAATATGGCTTAAAGTCATCCATACTTTACAACCATATAAGGTTAAAGCCATCCAAAAAAAAAAATAACAGTCGCATTCCATGACAGTAGAAATAAATATGCACCTTTTAGATTAATCAAATTTATTGAGAATGATAACCTCATGAACCTTTTGTCTTCAAAACATACTGATATTTTTATTTTAAATAAGTATACATTTTTATTTTCTATATAATATACATGTTGTTAACTTCAGTTCTCATCACAATCAAAACCATCTCTTTACTTTTCTATTTCTTTCTTATATTTTTTTCTATCTTTCTCTTATATTTTTTTTCTGTTTCTCTCTTATATTTATTTATAATTAAGAAAACTAACGAACAACCACATGAGAGTTCTTTTCTCTTGTTTTGTACGAAAGAGAAATGAAACGAAGTTAGTCTTTTTTTTTTAGTGAAGTATATGTTCTTTAGTCGGTGTATGTTGTGTTTGATAGTGTGTATTGTAACTTTAGTGTAACTCTATGATAATATACCCAATAAAATAATAATACATGACATTTTATAATATACCCAGTAAAATTATAACTTTAGGGTGTTTTTGTTTGGTGTGGAGTATGTGTTTATTTTGTTTTGGGGAATAAACGATTAAGGTTTTTTTTAATATTTATTTACTAGTAATACTAATACTAATATTATTAGTAATATTTTAAACATATATTTGACGGATACGGATATCCGGTAAAACGGATATCCGATAAAATGGATACTCCGCATCAGATACGGATTATCCATGTCGGATACTAGTACTATCCGTATTCGTATCCGTTTTCTCGAATATTTTTATAGAGTATCCATATTCGTATCTGTTTCCATATTTTTGGATAAATATCCACAAATTCGGATTCGGATATCGGACGGATGCGAATTTTTGAATATCTGTTTACAGCCCTAACATAAATCTTAAAATCTTTCCTTTGGTAATGCCGAAGACACATTTTTGTGGGTTAAGTCGCATCTGATACTGTCATAGTCTCTCAAAGAACTTCCATAGAGTAGGAACATGACCTTCCTTAGTTTTGGACTTGATAATCATATCATCCACATAGACCCGACTTATTTGTGTATCTGATCATTCCGGACGGTTGTAGCATCCCTCTAGTAGGTAGTCCCTGCATTTTTAAGACCAAGTGGCATAATGGTGTACAAAAAGGTTCCCTAAGTTGTGATGAATGAGATTTTCTCTTGATGATCTGGGTGCATCTTGATCGGACTATATCCAGTAAACCCATCAAAGAATTACTTAATAGCGTGATTGATCATGTTGTCCACAATCATATCGATATTGGGTAGCAGATAATCATCCTTCGGAGAGGCCTTGTTCAAGCCTCGGTAGTCGACGCACATGAAACCTTCCCTCTTGATTTAGGCACGGGTATGATATTAGCTAGACACGTGGGATATTCGATCACACGAATGAAACCCACATTTAATTGTTTGACTACTTCCTACTTAACCTTGAGTGACCATTAGGTGCGGAGCTTTCACAGTTTATGTTTGATTGGTTTATATTTTGGGATAGTTGGGATCTCATGTTGAGATATTTTGGGATCAATGCTGGGCATATCTTCGTAGGACCATGCAAAGACATCCATAAATTACTTTAATAATTCTTTGAGTTGTGTTCACTCATGCTCATAAAGGGTGGTCCCTATCCTAATCTCGCGCAATTAGCTACTAGAACCGAGATTAATAATAACAGTTTCATCTGCAAAAACTTAAAAACAGTTATGTTATTTATTATTAACCTTATCAAGATCAGTTAAGAATTGTTCATTTGCAAAATCATCATCATCAAGAGTTTGATTAGAATCAAGACAATTTATGTAAGGCACAATAAGATACTCAAAATCTTCGTTTATTTCATTGTTATTAAAAATAGCATTGAGAACCTCATTCAAGGAGGTCTCAATTACATCAGAGTAAGGAGGAACAACAAAAGAAGAGGAAATGGGAGCAGTTTGAACAGGTGCAGTATGCTAGTTGAGGAGAGGTGCATCAACAACTTTGATTAGACGGGATGGATCCGAGAATGTAGTGCTTGAATAGATCATAAAGAGTGTCAGCACCAGTGTCTGCAAGTTGAAAGAATCTTTTGAGTCACATTTCTTGGAATCTTTGGCATCGTCTATGGTCTTCTAAATGAGTGGTGGTACATGATGCTGGGAAGTTTTGTCCCAGGGATAGCTTTCATAAAAAAAATCACCATTCTAAGTTTCATCTTCTTGTCCACATGATCATACCACAGTTTGGGAAAGATGTAGAAGGGGAAATCTTCACCCTCTCTGATAAATATTTCATTCAAGGAATATCTTGAGATAGTCTTGGCATTTTCTTGTCTTCTCTTTAGTCAAGGTTGGCAGATCATTTCGAGTTCTTCTGTTAATGGTTGATGGCCCAGGACACAAGGAGGAAAAGGTTTCTTCAACATAATTGGTTCAAGTATCCCCTGCTATCTTCATCCCATCCCCAATCTTAGCATGAAGTTCTTATTTTTAAAGATCTGGATCACATTGACATTGCCATAGGGGTTATGTTCCGGATAAACCCTATCTTTGAAATTTTCCCATACTAGGAGTAGAAGTGGTTCAACTTGGAAGCCTGACAGAAGTATATCATTTTCTCCATGTTGTATCTCAAGTATTGGATTACTGGTGCTTTCATTCTCGATATTATCTTTATTTCCCAATATGGCGATGACCTGCCCATTGGTAAAGAACTTTAGTTTATAATGTAGGGAAGAAGACACACCCTTAATTTTGTGGAACCATGGTCGTCTAAGAAATAGATTGAAATAAGATGGGATATCGATGACTTGGAATTCAACAATAGGATTTATAGGGTCAGCCCCTATTGCAAGCTTTGTGGATCCCATCACTTCTTGACGGGGATTATTATAAACAAGTACAACGACAGAGGTTGGATCAAGGTCTCTCACTTTCAGTCCCAAACAATTAAGGGTCCTCAATGAGCAAACATTAAGAGATGATCCATTATCAAAAAGAGAGAGCGGGACAATCTTTCCCATGACTTCGACGGAGATATTGAGAGCATAATTATGGTTTGGCCCAATCTTAGGTCTTTTTTCTTTAAAGAAGGAGAGCATTCTAGTAGAGGTTAGGTATCCAATGAGATTCATAATTTCTTCTGACGTGGTGGAAGGAGGAATTATGGGCCTGGTGAGTAGCTTGATTAAGGAATTTCTATATATTTAGGAAGACATAAAGAGTCCATATAAAGTGATGTTAACTTGGGTCTTCTTCCACTAATCGAGGATATTTCCCTCCTCGAGGGTCATTTCTAGCATATGGATATTCTTAACACCTTTTACTTTGTCTATTGCTGATGGTGGCATTTTTGTGACTTGGTAAGGCTTCCCTGACCTGGTCATATGGTTTAAATAAGAGAAAAAAAATAGGAACCCAGTTTCCTCATCGATCTCAAGTTGTTCAGCCACCTTGTTGATTTTACCTAGAAGCTCCTTAAATGAAATCATTACACATATTCTGACTATTAGGATATCATTTTCTGGGCTTTGTTCTTCACTTGAATCATTGATTTTGTCTCCCTATCTGGTGGCAACAACATCATCTTCCTATGAAAAGTTAATATACTCTACAACCTCAATAGCCTCTTCGTATAGATCTCCTATTCGATGGGGCATGTAAAAGTGAAGGTACCAGGTGCCCTTGTATCTTTAGAGTATAAAGTAGATCCGATATACTACAAATTTCATCGGTCTTTCGAAGTAGGTCTGTTATGATCTGGACGACATCTTCTAGACTGACTTCATCGGTTTGTACCACCCAATGGTCTGACTCTCAAGCCCATTTTTGAGCTTCCAAGAATAGGGCACTGAATCTCTAGTAGTCAATGGTCATCTGGGAGGGAATTTCAGTCCAAACTCTCGAAGTTGGTTCAAAACTACTAAAAGTTTAATATCTTTACCTCTAAAATGAGTATGCACAACGATGCATGCTCTGGTAAGGAGTAACATGGCATAATCGGTGAAGCTTGCAGGGTGCATGGGAAAATATGGGCACTTTTGGAGAGATTTAGGAGAGTATATAGGTATGATGGGTGATTTACATGGTACGATCTGGATAGATGGGTCAAATTCTGGGACTTTTCTAGGAAGATGGAATTTGTATGATTTGGGAGGGGATTGTTAGCAGTGTTTGGTTTAGGATTGGTTGGTGGGGCAATGATACCCCGACCGATCAAAACTTGGATTACATTTCGAAGGTGGAAACATTGGTTGGTGGTATGGCTGAATGTTTGATGAAAGTCACAATGGGAATTTGGTTTAAATTTTTTGGAAGTGGGTTTAGTAATGGATGAGGGTCCAATGGTTTGATGAGATTTTGGCATAAGAGGGACTGGGAAACTGTGGAAAAGGGAGCGTGAAGCTAGGTGTATTCCTTTCAAACTAGGTTAGGGTGGCATTCTGGTTCCCATGAAGTGGTAGACTGAGAGATGTTATTAATGGTTTAAACTGCAGTACTAATAAATTTTTCATACTTTCTGGGAGTGAACTGTCCAGATGCTTTCTTCAGTTAAACTTTCATCTTGGCAACACCTTCTTTGATTTTTACTCCTGCTTCCTGAAGAGCTCGAAAATGAGGGTAGTACTATCCTCCCATTATTTCTCGGACACGAGTTAAGAAGTTATTCTTCATAATGCTGACTTGCTCCTTTTCGGAAGGTCGGTTGGACCTAGTGGCTTCTTTCTCTCTCTACCTTTCTACGAAGTTACTGATTGATTCCCCAGGGTTCTGTTTAAGTAATTCTAAATCACGGTGGGTGACTTCCAACTCTTCATTAGACTTGTATTGTGATATGAACTCAAGGGAAACATCCTCCCAACTGTTGATTCTAGACTCCTCCAAAGATAAAAAATAGCGAAGAGTGTTGTATTTCAAAGTCTGTTAGAACATTTGGGCCATTATTTTCTCGTAGGCACCTAGGAGAGTCATGGATCGGTGATAACTTTGGAGATGAAAACTTTGGGGTCCACTACCCCCAAACTTCTCGATGTCGGACATCTTGAATTTTTTTGGCAACCTTGCTTTAGGATAAGGAGACATGCAAGTGTAGTCCATGTAATTTCTAGAGATTCTGACTTGAACAAAATTTTGGTGAACATTTTGAGGTCTTCCTTGACCTTTTTCAACTCTTCCTCTTTCGGATCAATGATCAAAGGTAAGTTAGCCCCACGCTGGGCAAGATTCGGCATAGGGAGCTGGGCTGGAGGTTGCCCATTAGAAAAAGGAGCATGTGGTGCATGTTAATATTCCTCAGAAACCTAAATAGTCTCGAGTGCCAGCGGACCCATAGCACGGGGGAAAAGGACTACAGGCTCTTCAGGAATAGGGGACCGATTTTGTTGTATCTCATAAACCTCGGTTTGAAGGTTGTTAATCTTGGCAGTGAGTTGGGCTAGAACCGTCATCAAATAAAACTGCACATTCGGGGCTTGGTGTGTGTTCTCCATGGAAAGTGGATGAAGATGAATTTCAAACTCGAAGGAAGTGAGAGAACTTTCGGAACCTCAGGGAGATTTAGCAGAAGATCAAAGACAATAGAGAGACAGGCCAAGGGTCTGGTATGAGATCGACCTGAAAAGGAGAAAAATTTGAATTTATTTTTTTTAAAGAGAAAGAGGAAAATTGTTATTTTTAAAAAGTAAGGAAAACATTTTTGACATATTTTTTTTTCAAAAGAGGAGGACGAAAATGTTTTTAGAGAAAGGGGAAAAAATATTTTTGGTATAAGGAGAAGGAAAAAGATTTATGGTAAAAGGAAGGAAAAAATGTTTTTGGTATTTTTGATAAAGGAGGAAAAATGTTTTTTTGACACTCTTGATAAAGGAAGGGGGGGGGGGGGGGGGGGGGGGGAACGAGAGACGGGTCTCAGCATAATTATTATTATGTTTATTATGTTCTCACTTGTATTTTTTTTACTTAAATCCAAAAATAAATGTCGAACGGGACCCGAGCTTGCGAAAATTGGGTAGAAAAATATGTAAAAATATGGTTGGACTTGTTACGAGGCTCATGGACAGGGTCCCGTTTTAAAAAAGACAAAATTGCGTAAAAATTTATGTGGCATGCCGACCCATCATTTCGGCATAGTTTTAGGAAAAAATCGGCAAATTAAATATGAGTGCCCTAGGTTTAACACCTATATGAGGGTATGCAATTGTTGGGTTAATTGGAAGGGTTCCACCCTTTGGCATGACTTCCATGATATACGTCTTGCTTTTGAGGGCAATCTGTACGTGCAGACAAGCCATTTGATATACCTGAGTGTACGTGAATTGCCTAACTATATACCTCATGGGGACAGTACGTGTGAGAGAGAATTTGATATACTCGACTTATGTGATCAACTTCCCTATGATATACGTCCCATCCTGACTTTGGTCAAGCGGTACGATGTGGGGGGAACCGTTCGTTATACTTCGAAGGTCCTTAGACAATGAAAGGTGTGAGTCATTTCACTTAGGTTAACTGTGACCTATAGGACCAACGCTCATCACAAAGTGACCCCCTAGTTACGGGATAAAATTTGGTCAATAGTCAAACTCTTTGGTGATGTAGTGTGAAAAATGCAGGATTCTTAATTAGTATATTATGGAGAGAGTATCTTTATTTGGCATGATGAGCATTAAGCAGGGGATAATGTACAAGTATAAAAGTAAATGTAATGTGTATCATTATACTAAGCATGGATGTGTGAGATTGAGTGATGTGTGAATATCTATAAGTGAGTGTGTTATAGTGAACGTAAGCATGGTTAAATTACAAGTGGTGTGTGACAAGTGTGAGTGAGTATGGATATATAGAAGTGTGATAAGTGTAGGTTTGTGTTGGTGACACCTAAGCATGGATTTCTAAGTGGTGTGTGCAACATGTGGACATATGTGGTGCTAGGTTCACGTATCATGAATTGCACATGGAGAGTATCTACAAGCGTGTGAGTAGTGATATAAGCATGAGGTATTTATGTGCAAGAAATAGTAGATGAGAAAAAGGGAACATACAGATAGGTGCATACGGACAGAAGCAGAAAAATAAAACACTCATGCAAATAGAGTCTAACCCTCTTATAAAAATTGTCAGCAACGGAGTTGCCACAGTGGCCTTCCCGATAAAAAATGCCTGCCCCTCCTCTCTCTCTTTCTTCCCAAATGGGATGGGGAAAGAAAAGTCTAGTGCCCTTGTTTATTTAGGAATGCTTAGGACATCGTTGATGTGGGGTAAATGTAAAGAGATGGAGTCGCAAGCCTATTTTGCACAAAATAGGCAATAGAACATGTCGTCGCCTCGAGAGAACGACATCAAAGAGAAACTAATTCAATAGTTCGAAGCGTTCGTGAGAGTGCAGCTACAGCGGAAATATTGTGACTTCTCAAATAAAAAACCAATTTTAATTAAACCCAAATTTTAGTTAAACCCTAAGACATGCATCTAGATGATTTATTAAATAAAATAAAGCATGCAGGATAAAACAAACAATTTCAGGAAAAATCCCCCAAAGGGGCAAAACCTTTTATTTCACTATAATTTGTAAGAGAACGACTTACAATCGGATTACAATGAAATACAGTTTGACTAAGAATTACCCTCAGGTATCGGATTCTGTAGTCGGCGGCTGGAAATATCCCTTTCCAGGTGGGCAGGAATGAAGAAGATAAACGGCTTCTCCACAAGTGTGTGACACAGAAATACCCGCAGGTGTCGGTTCCTATGTCGGCGGCTGGAATTTTCCTTTTCCAGGAGGGCAGCAGTGAAGAAGAGAACGGCTTCTCCACAAGGGTTGAACAATAGCAAAGCTTGTGTTCTAGGGTTCCAAAAGATTCACAAAAGTAATTGGGATTTTTGGTGTGAATCAAAAAGAGTCTTGGGACTCAAAAAGGTGAAGACTTAGAGTATTTAGGACTCTGAAAATCGTCTTTAAAAGTCTTGGAAAATAACTCCCCGAAGTTGGCTTTAAATAGGAAAACTTTGAGCCTAAAAAATCTGCAGCGAATCTGGCCGAATTTATCCCAGGCGGACCGGTCCGGCTTGGAGGCGGATCGGTCCGACCTCGGATCGGTTCTTTTAAAAATTGGCTTCTTCGGTTCGCTTTCGGTCCGGGGTTTTCTGGATCTGCAGCAAGCGGATCGGTCCGGTTGAGGGGCGGACCGGTCCGGTTGAGGGGCGGACCGGTCCGGCTCCCCAGAAAACATAAAATCTTTTAAAAGCCTCATTTTGCTTGAAAAAACTTACTTCTTATTTTTATAAAAAATATTTTATAAAAATTTCCCAATACTAAATATGAACTTTAAGGAACGTAAAAACAAAATTTTACCAAGTTCATTCTCGCAGAGGCTATGATGTTGAAGACACTTTGATATTCGGATCCGTTGATGTAGATGCGATCTTGAGTTTCTTCAACGGTGTAACGGCGTACGACATACAAATTGATAATGGACAAAAATGTCCTTACAAATCTCCCCCTATGTCTATGCCTGATAATGGACAAAAATGTCCTTACAAATCTCCCCCTATGTCTATGCCGGTACATACATAAAAAATATCCGAATTATCAACTAATGACATATACAAATCTACCCTCCCATGAACCCTAAAGATGGAAAGATACAAATGTTTAAATCTTCATCGTTTGTTCTTCAATCTTCAACAATAATCAAATCTCAAAGCTTTTCTCATCAGGGTGTGCAACATATTGATCTTCAATCTTTATACCTACACACATGAGACAAAGAAAATACCACGTGGCATATCGAGTTTGAAATGAGATAAACATGGAAACCAATATATGATAATAAAAACATAAGCAATATCTCAAAACTCCCCCAAAATTAACTCCCCCATAAAATGATAATTCTTTCTCCCCCTTTTTATGATGTCCCCAAATAGAAAAATGAGAAGAATGAATCAAATAGGCAAAATCGGGGTGCCACGGTATACAAAACAGGGCATCAAACAATATGGCAAACGTGCTCTTGCAAGGAAATGCTCAAATGAATCTTCACAAACTTATTTTTGAATTTTTCAAATTTTTTCGTACAAAACTAAGATACCAATATGAACAAATATGATACAAAAATCACACCATGGATTTAGACTCAAACAACCAAGTCATGGAAACGGAATGAATGGGTGTGAACACATTCGATAGGTAAATCAACTCAATCAATCATATGTGCAGGATGCATACGTGTACTCCTAACGAATGAACATCAAAGGTATCCTTAGGTGTAAAAATTTGTTGAATTTAGATGACATCGTCTTATGCAAATCAACAAATCAAAGTCAATTGATTTCCACACCAATAACGTCCAAAACTATATAGCGCATTTTCAAGAATTTCAAGGACGTGCAAACCCGTTTTAAATTCTCCAACCAAACTCCCTCATGTATATATTCTATTAGAGGTAATCTAAATTCTCAAACTTTGGAGAATTGGTGCAAAAACCTAAATGGCTCATATTTTGGCATGAATATCTTTTTATTGCCTTTTAATTTTTTCGGGCTCTTTTAACCTATTTGGACCTCGGATAATAAAACTCCTCAATTTTTAGGTCCTTTTTAACGGTGGCTTTTGCGCAAAGGATAGATGATTACCTTTCGCAGCCCCTCCCCATTATCAAACAAAGCAGACAAACTCACAAAACGGTTTTTATATGCACAATTTCCTTATAAAAAATTATCGCGCTTGGTTCGTTTTAACGACAGGATTGAAGTGAAAACACCCAATCAGCATGTGATAAGACAAGCACAATAATCGAACAAATTCGTGCATGTGTGCAATAAAGGAAACATGAGTCAAACATGTCGGAAGTAACACTTAATTACATCTTAATGACTCCAAACATTATAAAGCACAAGGATGAATTGACCTATTGTCTCAAAACACTATCAAACAGTCACATGAAAAAATGGAATAATGTTGTGACTTGGTCATCCAAAGTGTTCATCCATAAACAGTGCAAACAAAAAAATCTTTTTGGATTTTCTCAAAATTTTATCAAAAAAAAAATCTTTTTGTATTTTTTTTTTAAAAAAAAAATTCAAAAAACAAGAATTTATACAAAAAGTACAAGTCATCACACTAGTAAAAATATATCATGAAACCACAACTAGTGTATGGCAAACATGCAATCACAATTAACCAAAAGATTCGACATGGGGTGAATTACGTGCAAGCAAACGGGAATCGTGGACAAATAAACCATAAGCCTCTAAATCCGATTTTCTAACCCAAATAGATTTGTAACGAAGTGTGGGGGTTTTGGGAATCGAATTTATTCTTTCATTAACCATCCTGGGTCCATTTAAAAGCTTGTAACAAAATCGCCTAAGATGACCTTGCCTACCGCAATGTGTGCAAGTGTAAATCGGGCGGTGTGTGTTACCTAAAGGTGGCCCACTCCTCAAATTCCTAGGTGGCGCTTTCTGAATTTGCTTAGGTGGATCTCTCCTAATGATCCTAGGAGGCTCTCTCACGATGTTCCTATGGGGCGCATTTTTAACAAACTTAGGTGCCTCTTTCTTAACAATCCTAGGAGTCTCTCTCACACATGTGGGAATGGTTTCAACATATTTTTCAAGACCAATCCCACCCCTATCCGTTTTGTTCTCGACTGTGCCTAAAATCTTATCAAGTTTTTCAGACCTAGACTCCAAATCAAATTTCACTTTACTTGAATCTTTCAATTTCACCTCAAGTTCACCTATCCTAGATTCAAGTACTCGTTTAGAATCCTCAAACTCTAAAAGCTCCTTTTTCATAGTCTCCATCAACCCTTTAAGACTATCTCTCTCACCCTCGACGTACTCAAGCTTCTCTTTCAAGATTTTCACATGAGCCCTAAGTTCTTTAACTAAAAAATCATTATTTTTTATGGCCCACTCTTTCAACTGAGCTTTCAATTTTAAATTTTCTTTCTTTGTTTTCAAAGTTTCAGCATAAAGTTCATTGAAAGCAGTTTGCAAGTCATGCTCATCTACACTTTTCTCCTCACTTTCATCCACACTCCCATCACCTTCACTATCACTAATCACATGGATGGGAAACTCTCGCCTAGAAGCATAAAAAACTTCTTCTTCCGAATCACAATCACTAAGGGTAGAAACATGAGAAATTGGTTTATTCAATTTCTTCTTTAAATTTGTGGTACACTCATGTAACGTGTGACCAACACCCTCACAACAAGGACACCTCTCAGATTCGTTTTCAACAGAAGATTTAAAACAAGAGTTCGTGTGAATTTTCCAATTAATTTTTTCAAAAATTTGACATCGAAGATCATCAAAACCATCAAAAGCCATTTTTGCAAAATCAGGATCAAAACACAATAACTTAGTGCAACAGGCTCTGATACCAATTTGAAAACGTGAGTAGACAAATTGTATCAGAAAGTAAATCCTCGAAAAATTAGGATCACGCGATAAATTAGCGTAACCCGCTCTGATACCAATTTGAGAGTGCAGCTATAGCGGAAATATTGCGACTTCTCAAATAAAAAACCAATTTTAATTAAACCCAAATTTTAGTTAAACCCTAAGACATGCATCTAGATGATTTATTAAATAAAATAAAGCATGCAGGATAAAACAAACAATTTCAGGAAAAACCCCAAAAAGGGCAAAACCTTTTATTTCACTATAATTTGTAAGAGAACGGCTTACAATCGGATTACAATGAAATACAGTTTGACTAAGAATTACCCTCAGGTATCGGATTCTGTAGTCGGCGGCTGGAAATATCCCTTTCCAGGTGGGCAGCAATGAAGAAGAGAAACGGCTTCTCCACAAGTGTGTGACACAGAAATACCCACAGGTGTCGGTTCGTATGTCGGCGGCTGGAATTTTCCCTTTCCAGGAGGGCAGCAGTGAAGAAGAGAACGGCTTCTCCACAAGGGTTGAACAATAGCAAAGCTTGTGTTCTAGGGTTCCAAAAGATTCACAAAAGTAATTGGGATTTTTGGTGTGAATCAAAAAGAGTCTTGGGACTCAAAAAGGTGAAGACTTAGAGTATTTAGGACTCTGAAAATCGTCTTTAAAAGTCTTGGAAAATAACTCCCCGAAGTTGGCTTTAAATAGGAAAACTTTGAGCTTAAAAAATCTGCAGCGAATCTGGCCGAATTTATCCCAGGCGGACCGGTCCGGCTTGGAGGCGGATCGGTCCGACCTCGGATCGGTTCTTTTAAAAATTGGCTTCTTCGGTTCGCTTTCGGTCCGGGGTTTACTGGATCTGCAGCAAGCGGATCGGTCCGGTTGAGGGGCGGACCGGTCCGGTTGAGGGGCGGACCGGTCCGGCTCCCCAGAAAACATAAAATCTTTTAAAAGCCTCATTTTGCTTGAAAAAACTTACTTCTTATTTTTATAAAAAATATTTTATAAAAATTTCCCAATACTAAATATGAACTTTAAGGAACGTAAAAACAAAATTTTACCAAGTTCATTCTCGCAGAGGCTATGATGTTGAAGACACTTTGATATTCGGATCCGTTGATGTAGATGCGATCTTGAGTTTCTTCAACGGTGTAACGGCGTACGACATACAAATTGATAATGGACAAAAATGTCCTTACAAATCTCCCCCTATGTCTATGCCTGATAATGGACAAAAATGTCCTTACAGTTCGGGGACTAAGTTACAGAATGGAAAGGTGTTAGGCATCCATCCCACCCTTTAGGTCTCTCATGGGCTTATGTTACTATTTTCCTTTATATCTCCGTGAAGTGTGTGTGCATGTATATATAATGGAGATCTGAATCGCACAACTCATACCATAGAATAGATAGGGTGAGATCATCCATAGGAATGTTCCCAAAATAATCTATATAAAATAAGATTTAGGCATTTATCGTAATGTTGATCGTAATGGTGAAACGATAATATGTGTTGGATAAAACACTAACAATGATTACAAATATAATATGTATAATAATTCAGGAATATGATAAATGCGGAAATGGGGGATTTTAGGAAAATTGGAAAATGGAAAATTGGAAAGTGTTACTCGGGTCTTGGGTTTTAATCCGAGACACCTACATAGCCTTATAGAGTCATCAAAGTCCATGTAGTTCACATGTGGCATAGGGGTGTGGTTTATCCCATTATTTGAACGGGATTTTATTATATGTGCGTGTGTAGAAAATGTATTTTTGTTTTGAAAAAGTGTGATTGATAATCCCTTTCGGAATTTATGGGCGTAACCCTCTTTTTGTTTGTTTTGGATTTTTTTTATAGAAAATAAAGTATGTGCTATATAAGTACTAAAAATGTGAGAGTTTAATATGTATGAACTAAAGTATGAACTAGATTATAAATCTAATATAATTTATGCAAAAATAAGAAATTTAAAGAGATAGTGAAGGATTTGGACCTTTTTTGAAGCTTGAGTCTTTGATCTTGGATGAACTCCCTTGAATGTGAGATGAAGGTTGGATGAGAGAGAATGAGATTTTGACAATTTGGGTATGAAAAGGATGGAAATGTAAGCTTGAATTGAGTTTCACAAGAATAAACTTCATTGATTTTGAGACAATGTTGCTGAGAACACTGATGCTGATTGATTTGAGGTATGTTTTGGGAGTGAGGTCAAGCCCTATAATTATAGAGTAAGGGGGATGCCAATCAATATAGACCTAGCCCTGCTAATTGGCAGGTAACCCTTGGCACACTATCGATAGGCAGGGAAATAGACCTGCCAATTGACAGACTTGTGCAGAATTTTCCAGAAAAATTATCCTAGGATACAATTTGTTGATCTAAGTCACGCATGGGTCACACCATTAGAAAGGTAATTCATAGACCTTCTAGAGTCCCTGGGATCGCTCCCGGGTTTGGAAGTTAACTTTGGACCAAATGTGTCTTGGAAGCTCATGTCGGTCCGTTGAACGAGAGATTATTGGATGAAAATGAACCGTTCGTCCAAACGGTAAGTCAGAATCGTGCATGGGGTGGGTTATTGGAAATTCCAGGCCTATACTTCAATATTCCAAAGATCTTTGCTCAGTTTGGAGAGTTGACCTTGGTCAACCACCCATAAGCGCCCGATGACCTCTCAGAGTAAAAAGGAATGTTCATCCGCACCGTAAGTCAGAATCGTTCACGGGGTAAACTATTGAAAAGCCTATTTAGTGACCTTTAAGGATTCATTCAATCTCATTCGAGCTAAAGATTTGGCCTTGGTCAAATGGTGCCCGGGAGTGCCTAGTGGCCTCTAGATTAATTTTTAGGGGAAAATGAATTGTTCGTTCGAATGGTTATGCCGTTTCATGCACGGTGTAGACTGTTGGAAAGAGGTTTCAGTTCTCTTAAAAGATTCAAAAAGATTTTGCTCTGATGATGAAGTCGAATGGTGTCAAATCATGGCCCGGGAGTGCCCGGTGCCTCCAGATCAATTTTCGGTAGTAAAATGGTCCATTCGTTCAAACAGTTATGCCAATTTGCGCATGGGGTAGACCATTGGAAAGGGGATTTAGAGCCCTAAGAAGATTCGATGAGGTTTCTCTTTGACGATAGAGTTGACTAGAGTCAAACGGGGTCCAGGAGCTACCGATGGCCCCAAGAGATTTGAAAACGCTTATGACATAGGATTTGTAGTGAAAAGGGGAGGTGCTAGGGACCTAAAGAAAGACTTAGGATGTCGTAAAATGTGGTGTATACAACTTACTTTTGAAAATGCTTATTACTCAATGCTCATTAACTCACAACTAAGTTGCTTAACCACTACTTAAGACTTTCTTTCAACACATGCACACATCATGTTGGAATTATTTATTTAACATGAAAGCCTTATACGATGCATGCTCATGTTATTATGGGTTCAATCCTAATTAGGTAGCTTACTTACTCATTAAGTCACCTTACTTAACCAGTTCGCTATTCTTATGGACATGAATCATTATTGTCATTTTACTTGTCCCTATTACATTAACTGGAACATTTATTATTATGTTCAAGTTAGGTTGTCTTTATACATTCCCCACACAACCCTTTACTTTTCAAGTTCCATATTCTATTACCTTTTTTTTTTTGAAATTTCCCAATAATCCACATACTTTAACGGGCTCTAAATTCCTGGACATGCAACCATATGTCCTGGACAGTGATTTTGGACTTTTTACCCTAGGGCTATGGGCCCTTCTTGCTTACTTCCCGATTGCATCCGAGTCTTTATTAACGTGTTTAACATTTTGCACATACCCACATTATTTCCCATTTACAGGATGAAGCGAAACGCTCGAACTTAACCATTCATGTTTCTATTAAAACTTGGAAAAATGTTTCTTTTTCCTTTAAGTTCCTTGTTCAAACACATGTTGACTTTATACCAAAATAAGTCACACTTTAGGACTTAATACAATTTCACCCATACTAGTGTAAAAACATTCATTAAAATTTTTATTCCTTAAAAATATTCAACTTTAAGTATATTACCAAATTTACCCTTTTTGTTGTCTACTTTGCAATTTAATCCTTTAACAAGTGTCATTTTCCCAAAATGGTTATTAAGTTTCCGACTTAATGGTCAAAACATGTTTGGCCATTTGAACACTTTTACCCAACTTTCACAATTGGCACATTATTACCTTTAATGTATAACATAATACCCTTTTCACATTAAAGCCCCATTTCTAGACATTTTGAAATACACACTTTATTTATGGAATTTCACATCTTAACAGCCACTTTGTTACTATTCACACATTAAAACCCTATAACTCCCATTATTAACTTTTATACCACAATACATGTAAAACTCCACATTTTATATATTTAGACACGAAATCCACATTTACTCCCTCCAAAAAATTTCACACACTTGAAATACGCATTAAAATGAAAGTTTCTCTTTTTCATTTATTCATGTAAGAAATCATCCTTCAATCTCACAAAATTGCCCAAGAAAGCCTAATAAATTTTATTCCATAAAATCACATTCTTTTCCTTTAAAACATCATCATAGCACATTTTATTACTTAAAATGTTGAAGTTATATATTATGAAATTTTCTATGTTTCAAAACCCATTTTAATCATCTTTTCGAAACCCATATTCATACAAGTGATTAGATGATTACTAATCAACACTTTGATGGAAACTAACATCAATATTACGTATATTTAGTCTACTATATGTAAAATAAGTATGTTGAATTTATACAACACATTAAACTTGGATCAAAGTTAGTTTTTCCCACCAAAAAAGTCTTCAAAGATGGTGGTGGTGGTGAATATGTGTGACTGCCCCACTTCCTAAGATGTCCCTAAAGGGATTCACAAAAATCTCCACTATACAAGCTCCAATGGAAGTTCCAAAATACTCCAAGAATGCTTCAACAAACCCATATTCTTCCTCCAAGAACACCCCCCTCAAATACCCATCAAAGCCCCCAACAACCAACTTCTATATTTTGCAGCTATACATCAACAATGGGTAAATAAGCATTTTGTGATGTGACTGTATTCGTTAGAACCCTTAAATACCGAAGGCAGTATATGAAAAATGGGAGGGAGTTGTGAGCCCCTTGAGAAAGACTCTGAGAAAAATAGTTTTTTGCTTCCTTTGTTTACTACCCACATTCCTTTCTTATACATCACTGATAACCCATAGATTATCTAATGCTCACTAAGATCTTTCATTCCCACTATCAGGCTTCAAGAGATAATGAGAAATGTTGATCAATGGCTCACAAGTTGACAACATAAATGACGTCATTTGAGCCACCACTTTCATCATTCGAACGATATGGGTACGCTCTTCCAATGATTAGGGGATCTCGCTAGAACGACTGAATCTCTAAAAGTTTCTAAATTTTGCAAATTTAGCCCCACAATTCCTTAATCTTACAAGAGGCATCACACTAAATCGAATGAAAGGGTAGAAGTTTCTTAAATACTAATTCTCTTTATTTTTCTCCAATTTTACCCACAATTCTTCTACACTTATTATTAACTCCTCGTCAATTTATAATTCATATAAAATTTAATCAAATTATTGGGGCAGGGTATCCTATATTTCTCTTCCTTGGCTTGAAAAACTCATTTTTGAGATTTAAAGCACCCCACCCTATACAAACACCCCGGCACACATATTTTTCAGATTCCATAAAAAATCCTAGGTGTAGAATTTTGGTTGGTTGAGGTTCCTCTCTGGAATAAGGTTATTGTTCAAACTTTAAATGAAGAATTTTTTTCGTACTTTGAGGAAGAAAGATATGTCTAGAGGATTTGAAGACATTAGTTGTGGACCAAAACTAGTAATGGTTGTGCGCATAATTCAGATGTTTGTGCTCTCTAGGGAGAATATGGTAGGACATAGTGTCTAGTAGGGTGTAGTGTCATGATGGGGTAAGTATATTTCTTCTAGTTGTAAAAATATACCATATTTCATTTGTCGTTCTTACCGGCCCAAGGTTTTTCCTATTAGTGGATTTATCCCTCCTACATCCGATCTTGTGCTTCTTTCTGCATCTTTAGAATCTTTGTTTTAATTAAGAAGATAAAACTTAAGGGACTCTAAAATTAGTAAAATACTTTATCACATAGACCTTTTTATTGTTAAACCCTTTTATAATAACAAATTAACAACCCTTTTTCTTAAAATAGGATAATTAATTTTAATTTGGGTAGCTACCATCGAGAGGCCTACTCTCATACTTGTTTAAATTCTATGTTGGGATTTGGGTGGGTGAGGAAATACAATAACGACAAATTTCAAATTATGTATGTATTGGTTTATTCTGTTAGCCAAAACACATAGGGTTTGAATTTTCATATATCGCATCTAACAACCTTCAAGCTGAAGTTCAATCACTCCTTCATGGTGTCAAATTGTGCAAGTCTATAGGATTTGATAATGTTCTGATAGAATCTAACTCTAAATCCATTGAAAGTATGGTAAAAGGAAATTATAAACCTCCATGGAACATTATGAAGATTATCTCAGAAATTCAAGGCATCATTTATTAAATGAAGTTTCAAGTTAGTCATATTTAGAGACAAGCCAATTCAGTAGCATATGTTCTGGCCAAACAAGCTTTTTTAGAAAAATTATCGGAATTATACCAGGTTTTTTCCAATCTTTCCACTATAATTAAAGGTTTTCTCAAACTTGATAAAATAGGATTGACTTCTATTATAGTAATTAAATAATTATTAAGATTCTTATAAAACTTCAAATTTATTATTGCTTTAATTTTGTAATGGAAACAATTATAAAATCCCACATTTCATTTAAAGTTCTCATCAGTGCTTGTTAAAGCCACTGGAGAGGCTATTTATCCAATGCAAGAGACTACACTTGTTATTAAATGATTGGACGCGCTGCAAGTTTCTCGAGATCGAAGGTATATGATATTTTATGATGAAAATATTCATAATTGTATTTGGATAATTTTTAATAGAGGCTATTTATCATTTAAAATACTTTTTAAAAAAATCATTTTTTATTTTAGTCATTCTAATGAGATGGACTTATCATTATAATGAGAAGACATTCTCGTTCGAACGAGGGACAATGAGAAGCCATTCTCATTCTATAGTGTCTCAAACTGACTTCCAATAAGTCACCTCTGTTAATCAGGAGTGAACTCATTGGAAGGGCATTCGAACGAAAAACCATGGTGATTTAAACGAACTTTTATCTCGTCCTAACGAGGTATGCAATGTCATTTGAACAACCACGCATTCTCGTTCGAACGAACATCACTTTTTTCAAGAAAATGATTTCTGATATTTTTAAAATGACTACTCTCTTAAAACTAGGTTTTCCATCCATTTTCGGTAGCCTCGTTTTCTACAAAAACTTTTTTGAGCCTCCTACTTTTAATAATAATTTCTAAACCGAAATCCATATATAAGATTATTTACCTTGATCATTATTCAAGATCAAATCACATACCCTTCACTATATATTTTTGTTGTGATGGATTCCATCCAAGTGGGTGACGATGGAGGATATCGGAGGAGACCGAGGTATGGAGATGTTATGAAGCTGATTTGGATTGCACTCTTTTTATAAGAAAAGGTGTGAAGACATTTTTTCGGATAAGCATGGGGAGTTAAGTGTTGTAAGTCATTTGTGTCCTTTTTGTAAAACATTATTTATAGTGATTTTGTCCATGCCTGGCCATCTGAGATTTTTCCCAGTTAGGTTTCCTTGTACATCCCCATCTCTTGTGTGATTGTGCTTATTGATCATTAATTGACATATCTTGCATGAAAACTAAGTAATTAAGTTGATCAAGGTTAAAATTGGTAATAAATTAGCATGCGTGTTTAGAATGGCTTAAACAGTTATTCGACATTCTCGTATCTTTTTAATTATTGATTTGTTAATAGAAAATCGAACGTTTAAATGGTATTAGAGAGGATGTCTATAAATTATTTAGGCGTATTATTTTTGGATATTTTCTATGGAGTCAATAAGTAGGTTACTAATGTTTGATGGGTCAAACTTTGAGTATTAAAAGGCCCGTATAAAAGTTTCACTTAAGTCGATAGATGAGAGAGTGTGGATAATGGTAGTTAGAGTGTGGACTCCACCCATAACAATTGTAAGAGAGTGTACCATCCTTAAATCGGCTGAGAGTTGGAGTGAGGACGTACATAAACGGTATAACTATAATTCCTATGGTCTCAATGCTCTGTTCAGTGTTGTCTCACTCGAGGAATTTTGTCGAATAACGATGTGTGAAATGTGCAAGGAGGCTTGGGACACACTCTTACTTACGCATGAAGGAACAAATGTCGTGAAAGGTTAAGAGCTTCAAAATCTAACTACCCAATTTGAAACCATCTGTATGAGTGAGAGTGAAATGTTTGATGAGTTTTACGCTCTTTTCTAAAACATCGTAAACACTTCATTCAATTTAGGAGAAAGAATTCCCGAAGCTCGGGTTGTGAAGAAAATCTAAAGTACTAACTTGTAAGGTTTACACGAAAGTTACAATTTTAAATTCTTTGGGAAACACTGATAATATGAAATTAGAAGAGCTTGTTGGTGACCTACAAATCTATGAGCTCGACATGTTTCCTCAAAACACAAAGAAGAAAGACAAGATCATCACCTTATATCCCAAAAGGATGAGATGTCTGAGTGTGATAAGTTTGACCTAAATCCCGATGACATGGCCTTATTCGCAAAAAAATTCAAAAAAATTCAAAAAATTTCAAAATTTGAGAAAAACAAATATAATAAGGGTGGAAAGAATTTCAATGATCGCGATATTAGGAAAATAATAATAATAATAATAATAATAACAATAATAATAATAATAATAATAATAATAACAATAATAATAATAATATAATAATAATAATAATAATAATAATAATAATAATAATAATAATAATAATAATAATAATAATAATAATAATAATAATAATAATAATAATAATAACAACAACAACTCTAGGAAAGATGATTCTGAGAGATGTGTGATGGTCACGATCACAGAGCGTTTGAATGTCCCACGAAGCTTAAGAGACAAGGCAAACAAAGGGTGTTTCTTGCTGAAGGAAGAGTAACGATTTTAGTGGGTTCTTGTGGGAGTCCATTCTTGATCTAGGTTGCGGTCTATGTGAATTTTCTGTGGGACATTTATGACGGACTTCATTGTGTACTTTGTAAGTTGCGATTTACTGTTCATAGTGAAATAAAGGTTTTATCCAAAAGTTATTTTCCTGAATCTCTATTTGTTGGATTTGCATGACTAATTTGTTCACCTAGATGCATGTTTTAGGATTTAATTAATTGGGATAAATAATTGACATTTAATTAAATAAGTTTAAAATTGGAAATTTGCGAATTAGATTAATAATCGATACCGTACACCCTTTTACAAATTGGTATCAGAGTGGGTTTCACCAAATTTCCATGAGATCCTTTTTTGCAAAATTTTGGGGATATCAATTTTTTTGAAAAAATCTAATTTTGAATTTTTTTGCAAATTTGTTGATGGATAACTTGTATAATTGGATGCTAGTTTTTTGTGGGACTAATTATGCCTATTGGAAAGCCCGTATGAAATCTTTCGTAAAATCAATCGATGAACGTGTTTGGGTTGTTTGTGAAAAAGGGTGGACTCCTCCCAGTGTCACCATTAATAATGTCACAAATCTTAAATCGGTGTCTAACTGGACCGGGGATGAATTTAAATAGAGCATGTATAATTCTAATGGGTTAAGTGAAATTTTTACAGGTATCACACCGAACAAGTTCCGATTCATCATGACATGTACCACATCAAAGAAATCATGGGATGTTCTACAAATTACCCATGAAAGAACTAATTCACTGAAAGAGTCTAAATTGTAAAATTTAGCTACTCAAGTTGAAACAATTACCATGCCTAAATCTGAGTATTTTGATGAGTTTTATGCACGTCTGTCTGATATTATTAACCCTAGGTTCAATCTTGGTGAACATATTCCTAATGCATGAATAGTTAAAAATATTTTGAGATCGTTGCCTAAATGTTTTATCCCGAAAGTCAATGTGTTGAATTTCTTAGGAAATTTGAGCAATCTTAAGTTAGAAAAACTGGTAGGAGAACTTCAGAAATATGAAATTTACATGTTTACTAACATTTCAAGCCTAAGGTTAGAGGAATGACACTTAAAGCACAGTCTAGAAAAAGTGAAGAAATGTCCAAGAGAGAGAAGAAAAAGAAAGTGAAAGTTTGTGAGTTCAAGTCTGAAGGCGAGTTTGATTTTGATGATGTGGCCATGCTTGCTAAAAATTATAAAACATTTCTCAAAATTTCCAAAGAAAACTCTTCCAATAAAAAGATTTTTATGAAAAATAGAAAGAAAGGGGAGGCCAAAGAGAGTGGTGAGGAAGAGAAAAAGGAAGAGGAGAGATGTTTTGAGTGCGAGGAAAAATGACACAAAGCGTTTGAATTTCCCACTATGCTTAAGAGAAAGGGAAAGAAAATTGGCATGCCATCAACTCTTAGTGATAGTGATGAGGAACTTAATGATTCTGAGGATGATTCCTCACTTGGTATGCGCATTGCGTTTATGGAAAGTCACACGAGCACACCTAGTTTGTCCCATGACAATGAGGATACTTATGTACATAAGACCCCCGATGATGGTTTGAGTGTTTCAAGTGAGTGTGAGAGTGAGGTTAAAAGTGAGGATGAAAGTGAACTCCAAGGAGAGATTAGAGATTTGTATGCCATGACCTTAAAGACAAAGAAGTTGAATAAGGATTTCGGTCTTAAGGTATTAGATTTGGAGAAAGAGATAGAGATCTTAAAGGGATTTGAGGCATCGACGAGTCCAATCGAGACTTGAAGCCCGTGTGGTCCAACTCGAGAGAGATATTGAATGAGCCCGGGAGGTAAAGGTCACTATAGAGGATACATCTAATAAGGCAGGAAAGATGCTCCTATATCCCTATTTGGATAATGTTGAGAGACTAGCAACAATCGCAGCAGAAGAGTAAATAAAAAGTAGAAGGAGATGATGAAAAGAGGAGGAACACTTGTATTTAAGTGGTTCAGCCAATTTGACCTACGTCCACTGTGAGTGTGTTAGTGAATTTCACCAGAACAAGGGTACTAATGGTATGTGATACAATCTCTCACTTTTTCTCTCTACTATGTATTTATGCAGGGCTCCCTCTAGGGTTGAAATTATGGTCCTCTTTCTAGGTAGAAGAAGATATGTATATATAGTGCTTGGGGGTGTAGTGTACCCTCAAGAATGCCATGAGCATGTGTGTGATCAAACCAATCTCATATGGACACCTAGCTATGCCATATGAATATAATGATGACCAAATATTCCCTCACATGAGGGGAATGAGTTGGTTATAACAGTTTAGTCCACGTGTTCCAATTCTCCCATGTGCTTATGTATGCTCGGACCTGTGATTTGATCCATTATAACCTCGGCCCAACCGAGTACGATGTTGGGAAGTCTGAGGGTTTTCTTTAATCTGCCAATCGTAAGTATGACCTCGGCCTAATTGACCAGTCGAGGTTAGATATTAAGATTTGGTGAAGGGTCGACTGAATAAGAGTACGATGGTGGCAGTCGCTTGAGCCCGTCAGATGTATCTGACCTTGGCTGATGGCTAACTGAGGTTGGTCATTCTGGTGTCGACCTTCTGAAGGAAGACCTCTCTGATTGCCATTGTGAGCTTAATGATGACTCGGCTATTATGTCAATCGAGGTAGTTGACTCCGAGTACGAAGGTACATATCAGGAACATCAATCACCCCTAGGCCTTAGTCTCCAATGTGAGTCGGTGGCTGAGGCGTATATAATTTAGGCTGATAAAGAGTCATTTTTGGTGTCTTGGGGTGTGGATTATTCCTTGGAAACATGTCACTCTTTGAAGTGACTAGCGTTTTCCCCAAGATATGACTACACTGATGACACCTTTTAGGTTTTCTAGGGAAATGATGAGTGCCTTAAAAATTGTAGCCCATTATTGGGGAAGGTTTAAATAGATTTTCTCTTTCCTCATTCTCTTTGTTCTTTCACTTTTGCGCCTTAGAGTTCTTGCTGCATAAATTATCTCAAGACTTCCATAACCAAAGTTCCACTCTCTATCTAGTTCTCAGGTTGTTCTGGGATTGTATCCCATTGCCTTCCATTCATCGTTGCTCAGGTAACCATCTTTCTCTTTGCTTCACTATTTTCTGGCTTCATTTGTAAACTTCTATATTTTTTTTTTGGGGGGGGGGGGGGGGGGGGGGTTGGGGGTTTCCTTTTTCTGGTGAGGATTTCCACTGATGTTGGGTGGTTACAGGGTTGAGTGTGTAGTGTTTAAGTGTCTTTGGAGCCATACCAGGTCACTCCGGGGTTATTTTAGCCCAAAAATCCCAGTTTTAAGCCTTCCAATCATCTTCTCTGGTGAATCAACCTTTGAATGTTCTTGGTGTTTTTGGTGAAACCCTTTGTATTCCCAGTTTTGATCTTTAATTTGGGTAGTGTAAGTTGTTTACCTATTTGACTTTTTAGTTTTAACTTTGCAAGTGTACCATCCTCTATCGGATTCTACGACCCCTGTATAAGCTTGCTGAAGAGTTTCCAATCTGCGCAAGGAGTGTTTCAACAAGATCATATAGATAGAGTTAGCCCAGGTCGAGGCTCATAAGGCCGAGGCTTTTCCCCTCAGACCAATTTATCCTCCTCCATTAGCTGTCATATATCCTGAACCGACAGAGGTTTCTGATCCCATGTATGAGGATAATGCTTCAGACCCAATATCAACATCTGAGGCGATTGAGTCCGTAGACTCATTGTAAGAGGCTATGGATTACTCCCCTAGGCAAAGTGGGTTTTTAGAGGATGCCGAGGTTTAAATTCGTGCCACGTCCCACAGAGATGCTATCACTTCATGTAGATCTCCTTCCATAGAAATCTTATGTCCCAGTGTGGCAATTCCTCCTTCGATTGATGCCCATTCCTCTATCGATCTCCACCGGTGTTGAGTTTTCGAAGAGGTTTCCTAGTGGTGCCCCTACAAGTGCCCAGTCCGAAGTTGCTGGGATGGTGATGATGAAGGAAGTGAACTTGATACCTCTGTAGCTACAGAGTATGAGAGTACTATGAATGAGTATGACCTTCTAGTCTTCAAATACCTACATTACATTGATTCCTCGATCATCTTGAGGAAACCTCTGAAGGACGAAAATTGCCTTCGATGGCCGAGATGGTGAAATATGCGTCTATGAACAGATGTTCAAGTTTGTTTTTTGTCTTCCCATCCACCCAACTATCAAAGCCTCACTCTCATAAATAAACCTTACCCCTTCCCAATTGTCCCCAAATGCTTGGAGGGTTATGATTGGGGCTATCATCCTTTGAAAGTATGTTCACCATTCAGACCTTCCAGTTAGAGTTTTTACTGGTTGTTACGTTCCCTCGTCTGCCAAAAAATCACCCCGGCTAATACCACTTCTTAGCCAGAAAATTTGAGAAGAAGATGCCCTTGGTTACCCAGACTTCCAATCATAATTGGAAACCTCGGTATTTCTTTATCTCTAGGGCCTGGGAGTTCAGCCCAAATGAGGCTTGTGGAATGTCAGTTCTAAGGACCCCTCTAAGATAGGCAAAAATTTCCCATGCGGATAAATTCGACCCTATCCTTATCCAGGATAATTATAAGAATGCTGAGGACCTTTGTAAACAAGGCGAGAAGGGTCATCTTGTTAAGTATGAACATCTGATGACCCCTTTTACCTTTCTCAGATAGGTTTGGGGGGGTGGTCCTCTAAAAGAACTTCGTAAGTTTCTAAAATTTTCTTCCTAAGTAGTGTCTCGGACTTTTTATCTGTCTAACTTGCTAACCCACGGGCATTTTTGACTATTTGTGGGAGATATCGGCCCCCATCCTTGTAAATCTCATGGAAAAATGAGGTCGCAAGAATGTACCCCCTCCTTCCCAGACAAAAAGGAGTGACGGCACCTCAAAGGCTGATTCTAACAAGAAAACGAGAGCAACTACTACACCAACTCATACTAGGCCGAGTAAGGTTACTAAGGACCGTGCAATCCCTATTTCCATTGACGATGCTTTGGCTTCTCGTTTATCATAGATCCAGATTGGAGATAGTATTATCATCCATAGTCTGAAAGTTGTCGATGCTATTGGCACCATCATGACTAAGAAGGACAATCATTTTCTTCGTTCCCTAGATGTACCTTTGTTGTCCAAGTTTACACTTCACAGATCGGTTCAGGAACCAATTTTTCTCAAATTTTAGCAATCTTTCTTCCTAAGTGTTGTTTTGGCTCTTTAGAAATTATTATTCATATGTCTTCTCTTCTTCTGCAGAGGGTGGTGTCTCTTCACCGCCTTATTTAATGAACCTTAAAGAAGTTGCCCTTTATACAAAAGGGTAAGGATGTTGAGAAAGCTGAGGCCAATCTAAAGGCCGAGGTTGAAAGGATGAAAGGAGTCGTCTGGGAGAGAGACAACTAGATTTCTCAGCTGAAGGAAGATCAAGGAAAGGCTCTGAAGGCAAAAGATTAGGGTCTTCAATCAAAGGTTGATATTGTTGTGAAAGATGCATTGGAAGATGATGTAGAGAAACCATTGAGGACTATAAAGACTCTGACGAGTTTGTCAGCTTCGACTTTGAGTATTTAGAGAGGGGCATTAAAGCGACCAGCCGATGGGTGGCCATGAAGCAAGGTGATTCTGGGAGCGTGTCTGCTGAGGACTCTATCGGTCTCGATTTTGGAGACTCTCGATTCGCCCAAGCTTTAAAGGAAGTAAAAAAGAGTGATATTGCCCCGTCCGAGATGACTCATCTTGAGGTCACGGAGACTAACGATGGTGATCAACATGATGACGAGGTTGAAGTTACAAATCCCATCCTTGACCCCACCAATCCAGCTATTGATCGGTCGGCTCCTACCGAGGGTCAAACTGAGCTCTAAGTATCTGCCCCTCTTTGAAGAACTTTTTGTGACGCTTTGTGTAATTCTTGTTTTGATGAACTTTGGTTATTGATTTTTGATATTTTGAATGTAACTATGTGACCTATTCATGCTACGAGTATAAACAAATATGCTTTTTATGTTTTCATTATTCTTCTATGCTATTTAGTTGTTCTACAATCGTGATATTCCTCATACCACAAATTTCACCATAAGAATAAAAACATAATGAAGATGCTAAAGGTCCAAGTTCACCAAATTCTGGTGTTTATAATCATAATTTCACCCAACTAATGATGTTAAAGGTCGAAGGTCACCAATTTATGGGGTCTAACCTCATATTTTCACCAAACTAATGATGTTAGAGGTCTGAGGTCACCAATTTATGGTGTCTAACCTCATATTTTCACCAAACTAATGATGTTAAAGGTCTGAGGTCACCAAATTATGGTGTTTTACCTCATAATTTCACTAAATTAATGGTGTTTAAGGTTTGAGGTGACAAAATTAATGATGTTTCACCTTATAATTTCACCAAATTAATGGTGTTTAAGGTTTGAGGTCACCAAATTCATGAGGTTTCACCTCATAATTAACCAAATGAATGATGTTTGAACATATACATTGGAACAAAAGTTGTTAACATAACTTTTATGTTTCTCATTCATACTCTCTTTGATATCTTCTGTATAAATTGATACATTTATTACAAAAAGATAAAATAATTGCAACATCATAAGTAATATTTCTTCAAGTGGTCGGCATTTCAAGGGTTTGAGAAAGTATCCCTTTCAAGATTTTCTAGTTGATAGGTACCAGGTACAACCTCATCAATTACCCTGTAAGGACCATGCCAATTCGGATGGAGCTTATTAAGTTTCTTCCATATCTTCTTCAGGACCAAATCTCCCACAGCTATCAGCCTTGATTTTACCCTTTGATTGTAGAACCTACCAGTTCTTTATTGATAGGTTGCTTGTATTATCTTAGCATCTTCTCTTCTTTACTCAATCAAATCAAGATCAAGTCTTATCTCTTCCCCATTCCTCTGAGGGTCATACATTTTAATTCTATTAGTTGTAAGCCCTATCTCTATTAGGATGACAACCTCTGAACCATGGGCTAACATAAATGGAGTTTCCCCTATGGGTGTTCTCATTGTCGTCCTATAAGCCTAAAGCACATTATATGCCTCTTCTATCCATATTCCTTTTGCCACTTCTAATTTCTTTTTTATACCCTCAAGGATTGTTCGATTTGTGACCTCAGTCTGACCATTTGCATGGGGGCGGCCGGGGGAAAAGAAGAATTGCTTGATCCATACTCTTTCACAGTATTTTTCTAAGGAAACATTCTTGATTTGGGTTCCATTATCTAAGATGAGGGTGTTTGGAAGGCCATACCTACATATAATGCTTTTCCAAATGAACTGGAAGGTCTTCTTCAAGTGATTGTGATCATTGGCTCGACTTCTACCCATTTAGAGAAATAATCAATCGCCACAATTAAGTTCTGATAGTTGTTTGAAGCTCTTGGTAAGGGTCCTACCAAATCAATTCCCTATACTGCAAATATCCATGGGGAGCTTATAGAAGTCATGGGTTGATGACACTGATGGGATATGGTGGATAACCTCTGGCACTTATCACATCTCTTCACATATACAACTGCATCTTTAGCCAATGTCGGCCACCAATACCCCTGAGTGATTATTCTCTTAGCTAACAACCTTCCTCTAATGTGTCTTGAACAAGATCCCTTATGTACATCTTGCAAGATGTACGGAACCTCTGAAGGATGAACACATTTGAGAAGAGGGAGTAGGAATCCCTTTTTGTACAGGACATCTCCCACAATTGAGAATTTAGCATCTCTGAACCATAACTTTCGCCTCTCTAACTTTGATTCTGGCAATTATCCCTCTCTGATGTATCTGATAAGATGGTCCATCCATGAGGCCCCCATAATCGGATTTAGATAAGTTCTAGCAACCTCTACCTCTCCAATGGTCGGCCTGAGAAGAATCTCTACTGGTACTGTTCTCCTTATATCGATTCTTGTTATTGAGGCCAACATCGCGAGTGCATCAGCTCGGCTGTTGTCCAATCGAGGTATCCTCTTCATCTTTACCTCTTTGAAGCGTTAAATCATCGATATTACTCTCTTCAGATATTTGGCCATCCTTTCATCTTTGGCTTCATATAACCCCAAGATCTGATTCACAACTAATCTGGAGTCACTGTGGACTAGGAGTTGGCCAACACTTAGGGCTCTTGCCAAATAAAGACTTGCTATCAATGCCTCATACTCTAACTCATTGTTGGAGGCTTTAAATATGAATCTTTGAAATTAATTTCATTTAAATCTGGAATAAAGATGGTTCAACAAAACAACATGCAAACAATGAATTTTAATTTCTTCAAATTAAAATTAAACTAAACTTAAAGTGACATTAAATTAATTAACAAATTACTTTTCACTTAAACAACTTAATTCAATCCATGTCCTAAAATTTACCTAACAAATAATTAATTCAATTTGTGAATTGGACCAAACCAAATTTTATCAAGTTAAAGTAATGACTTGAATTAAATTAATATTTACCTAAATTTAATTTGCGCTAAATTAACTATGCCAATTTTCTCTTCATACCTAAGCATGCATCTAATGTGATATAGAAAAAGATAAAATAAGTAAATAACCACTACGCCGTGACGTACGAAGAAAACCCCACAATGGGAAAAAATCTCAAACGACTCTAGCCTCAAATCCACTAAGTACAGTTTTACAAGTACAAGACAAAAAAACTTACAACACCCGACTTGATTCCGTCCAAGCCCCGACACTTCTTCTTATACACACCTCTTCCTAGCAAATAACCACGGAGGTCCACCGCGGTCTCGAAACCCACCGATCGGACTTTTTCTAGTCACCGCCACCCGAACAAGGAGCCTTTCTCCAAGTGGGTATGTCACAGCAAACAAAATTCTTCTTTGTGGGATGTAGAAGTAAACCCAAACTTCTCTTCTTTGAGTTATAGAGAAGAACCCGGTGCCAAATACTCCAAGCAAAGATATATATAAAGAAACTTGGAATAAACAAACTATTGGGTGTGTATGTGTTTTTGGTGAATGTAATCCATAAAAATCAAACACAAATCATAGAACTTTTTCTTGAAAGAATTTGCTTTCTAAAAGTCTTAGACTTTGAAAAAGTTGGTTTCCTCACTTGATAATTCTGTCAAAAAGTAGTGGGGAAAACATAGTGGGAAAATGGAGAAAATTGCTAAAAACTGCCAAAAAAACTATTCCCGCCAAACTCGTTCGAACGACATTTTCCGTTCGAATGACATTCTCGTTCGAACGACTTTACTAACTATGTTCTAGTGATAAAAAAGGAATCCCGTTAGAAGTCTCGTTCGAACGACTTGGGAATCTCGTTCGAACAAGATTCATGTGCGTTCGAACGACGTGTCAGAAAATGCTATATTCATTTTAATCCCAAATTTGTTTATGAAAAGTTCTAAAAAATATTTTCCGAGTTAACCAAAGTCGATAAAACTATTTATAAAAAATTATAAATTACACCCAATAAATTTCCAAGCTCATATATATATATATATATATATATATATATATATATATATATATATATATATATATAATGCATTCATACCTCAGGAGCATTGGAGCCAATATTGTTGTCGTAGAAACATGGCACACTAAACCAAACATATGATGAAGCTTTATAATCTTGGCCGCTACTTCTTCAACTAACACGTCGTAGGCTTGGATGGATACACTTGAACACTATCCTATGACTCAAATGTTTTTGTCCGAAATTAATCCAACACTACATTAAGACTCAATCGGAGACTTGTGTCCTTACAAATTTCCTCCTTTGGCTATTCCGAGACAAAAACCCAAACAAAATCCTAAAGGGCCGTCAAGCTCTACTAGACTCAAACAAAATATCCCAGCCAAAATAAAAATTACAATTCTTGACTCAAAACCCAAGGATCAATATCTTTGCCGATGAAAGTGGCCATTTGGAAGAATTTTTGCACACTTAAGCAAACTATCAAATTCATAGGGAATAAAAATATGAAATGCATATAAAATAAATACTCCCCCTAAATTAATTCTCCCCTTTATCAACTATGATCAACCTAAGAAGGTCGCGAGATACAAACAAAAATGATATCCATGTGATACATGAGATACTAAGCATGTGATATCGACAATAATATGCAACATGATAGATACCAATTATGAATTAGAAGCATAGATGGGATAGAAAGCGAGGCAAAGAGAAAAAATACCATATTTATGTAGACATAATGAATGTCACTAACGCACACTCACATACATATAAGTATAGACACCATACATGACACAAACTACAATAAGCTTATCACACTCGTATGGCAAAAATGTGTCATATGGAAACGAAAGTGTAGGTGTGAACTAGCAACAATTAAATATAGACCCAATCACTTAAAACATGTTCACGGAGTTCTCATTTGATTGCAAACTTTATCACATTTGAATATATCTTACGTGACAATATAGATTGAACACGATGAAAAAACATACACAATGCATACAAGCCTATAATTTTGATGATTCTACAAACCAATAGAGTGATGATATTGAAAGTACAACTAGGATAAACGAACATTGCGCAAACCGTTGATATACCATCCAAACTCTTAGGCCTTTGGACCACGTATTTCTTGGAAAATATTTTTTTTAATGCCATAATTCTTTTAGGCCTTTGGACCACGTATTTCTTTTAGGTCCAAGCAAATGGTGGCTTACTCGCAAAGGATGATATTTCCTTTCGGAGCCCTTCCCTGCACTCACTCACACACACACACACACACATATATATATATATATATATATATATATATATATATATATATATATAGAGAGAGAGAGAGAGAGAGAGAGAGAGAGAGAGAGAGAGAGAGAGAGTGCACACTAAGTTTGCACATCATTTTTTAAATAGTAAAAAAATATTTTTGAGTTGATTTTTTTATGTGATATCTAAACATTTCAGCGGACCCATGTAAAAAAAATCAGCCTAAAAAAACTTTTTTTTTTTGCTATTTTTAAAAAATAGGTCAAACTTTCGCATCTTTTAAGCACTTTAAAAGCTGCGAAAGTTTGACCGATTTTTAAAAATAGTAAAAAAAGTTTTTTTGGGCTGATTTTTTTACATGGGTCCGTTGAAATGTTTAAATATCACATAAAAAAATCAACTCATAAAAAAAACCCATGAGTTCATGCATGTGTGAATTGAGGCATATAAAAATAGAATCCATTATATCAACACAAAATCCAACTACTCCATGTAAGCATGGTAAAGAACATTTTAAGGATTGACAATCTAAACCAAAAGTTCTAGCCACATGGAAGCGAAAAAGAAGGGATTCAACACAAGTATATGGCACTTATAGTGTGTCAAACTAAAATACACACAAAAAATATCTTTTTGTATTTTTCAGTTAATGCAAACAAAAATGAAAGAACTATAATACAAAAGATAAACAACAATCATAATTCTAGAATATGATAAAACATGAAGTGTAGACTAGAACAATGATTAAGAAGCATACAATTATCATGATAATTTGGCATGAAATACAAAAGCTAAAGTATGCAAACAACTAACACATTCAACCTTTAGATTTTTCAAGGGAGGAAGCATGTGAAAGTAAATGATAATAAAAAATCCTATTTTGTAAAGCTACCAAGTCGGATCTCCGAACCCAAACTAATGATGAATGACGACCTTGGGGTGTAGGGATCTTGGCTACCTCTGTTGCCTTACGTAGGGATTTTCGAGGACCTCGTTTAAGATCAAAGAAAAACTTCCTAAGATGACCTTTTCGACCACAATGTGAGCACTTAAAGATGCAGCGAAAAGACTTTCCTAAGGAATGATCTAAAACATTGTTCCTAGAGGATTCTCCTTAAGCATTGGTTTTGGCTTTATGAGTTGACTCATTACAAGTATCGAAGCCTAAACCACATGTATCATTTTTAATTTGGAGTGTTTCCAATATTTTATCTAATTTCTTCGAAAGACACTCCAAATCAAATTTGACTTTACTAGAGTCTTTTAATTTATTTTCTAAATCTACAATGTGAGACTCTAATAAAACATTTCTCTCTTCAAACCCTAGAACCTCCTTTCTCAAGGATTCATTAAACCTTTAAGACTATCTCTCTCGTCTTCTACATATTCAAGCTTCTCACAAAGAGCTCTCTCATGTGTCCTAAGGTCTTCCACTAACGCACTCTCATCAATGACCTTGACATGCTCTCTTAAACTAGATTCTAACTTCAAATTTGTTCCTTTTAATTTAATAGATTCTTCATATAATTCTTGAAATGCAATTTGAAGTTCACTCACATCAACCTTATTTTAACTTTCACTCTCTATTTCTTCTCCACTGTCACTACCATTATGTCTTTGGGATTCACAACCAAAGGCCTTAGAAGTGTCATTCGTCAAGATTTCATCAATAAAGGAGTCATCACTTTCACTCACATGACTTTCCATAAAAGCCACAAAGTTGGGCTTAGTGGGGGAATCGGGTCCCTCTTCCTTATCACTATCAGTAAGGGTTATATTGTAGGAGATTGGTTACTTACCCTCTCTCCTTAGTTTAGCGGGGCACTCTTTTGCCCTATGGCCATACCCTTCACAACCATAACACCTATTTGACTCGTCCCTATTTAAATTTTCATTAAAAGTTTTAGGAATCTTCTCGACTTTGTCATGCTTAGAATTTTCAAATTTCCTAAAATTACTTTTAAATTTATCTTTGTTAAATTTAAGAAAATTTTGAAACTTCCTAGCAAACATATCCATATCTTCTGAGTCACTCTCACTTTCACTCTCTACTACTTGTTTTTCCTCCTTTCGGGCTTTCAAAGCAACGCCCTTATCTATTTTCTTTTCAGTTTTAGAGGGAAACATGTCTAGTTCTTAGGTTTGTAAATCACCTACGAGCCCTTTTTATTTCGTAGAGGCTAAAGTGGGTCAAGAATTTAACACGACCACCTTAGGAATAAATCTATCGGGTAGGGACCTTATAATTTTCTTTACTACTCAGTTGTCGGGTATTTTCTCTCCCAAATTAAAAGATGGATTAACTATATCGAAAAGTCTAGCATAAAATTCATCAAATGTTTATTTTTTCATTCATTTTGATGGTTTCAAATTGAGTGGTGAGGTTTCGTAGTTTATAAGCTTTTATGACACTAGTTCCTTCATGAGTGAGTTGAAAAATATCCCAAGCTTCTTTAGCGGTTTCACACGTCATAATGTGACAAAATTCATCCGGTGAGACCGCGCTAAATAAGGCATTTAAACCTCGGGAATTAAAATTTGCAAGTTTAAATTCATTCTCACTCCATCTATCGGTGGGTTTGGGAACACGTTCATTTTCAACTAAATATATAGGTGGGACCACCCATTAACGATAGACAACCAAACCCTCTCATCTAGATACCTAAGTGCCGAACGCATACGTGCTTTCCAATATGCGTAATTGGAACCATTGAAAATAGGAAATTTTGAAAATGGGGAAAATTCCATTTTAGTCAAAAATATTTAAAAGGATCTTAAACGCAATACTTTAGCGATCCCGCTCTGATACCAATTGGAAAATCAGAGGACCCCCAATTTTAAAATTCTTTCCCTTTAAAAATCAATTTCCTTTAAATGTGGAATAAAGATGGTTCAACTAAACAACACGCAAACAACGAATTTTAATTTCCTCTAATTAAAATTAAACTAAACTTAAAGTGACATTAAATTAATTAACAAATTAATTTTCACTGAACAACTTAATTCAATCCAAGTCCTAAAATTTTCCTAACAAATAATTAATTCAATTTGCAAATTAGACCAAACCAAATTTTATCAAATCAAAGTAATGACTTGAGTTAAATTAATATTTACCTAAATTTAATTTGCACCAAATTAACTATACCAATTTTATCTTTATACCTAAGCATGCATCTAATGTGATATAGCAAAAGACAAAATAAGTAAACAACCATTACGCCGCGATGTACGAGGAAAAATCCACAACGGGAAAAAACCTTGGACGACCCTACCTCAAATCCACTAAGTACGATTTTATAAGTATAAGACAAAAAGACTTACAACACCCGACTTGACTCCTTCCAAGAGCCAACGCTTCTTCTTGTACACACCTCTGCTTAAAAAATAACCATGGAGGTCCATCGCGGTCTCGAAATTCATCGATCGGACTTTTTCTGGTCACCACCACCTGATCAAGGAGCCTTTCTCCAAGTGGGTGTGTCACAGTAAACAAACTTCTTTTTTGTGGGATGTAGAAGTAAAGCCAAACTTCCCTTCTTTGAGGTGTAGAGAAAAACCCAGTGCCAAACACTCGAATCAAAGATATATATGAAGAAACTTGGAATAAATTATTGGGTGTGTATGTGTTTTTGGTGAATGTAATCCATAAAAATCAAACACAAAACATGGAACTTTTTCTTGAAAGAATTTTCTTTCTAAAAGTCTTAGAATGTGAAAAGGTTACTTTGAAAAAGTTGGTTTCCGCACTTGATAATTCTATCAAAAAGTAGTGGGAAAAACATAGTGGGAACATGGAGAAAACTGCTAAAAACTGTCAAAAAAATTGTTCCCGCCAAAGTTGTTCGAACGACAATCTCATTCAAATGACTTTACTAACTATGTTCCAGTGATAAAAAAGGAATCTCGTTAGAAGTCTCGTTCGAACGACGTGTCCGAAAATGCTATATTCATTTTAAGCCCAAATTTTTTTATAAAAAGTTCCAAAAAATATTTTCTGAGTAAACCAAAGTCGATAAAACTATTTATAAAAAAATATAAATTACACCTAATAAATTTCCAATCTCCTATATATATATATATATATATATATATATATATATATATATAATGCATTCATACCTTAGGAGCATTGAAACCAATGTTATTGACTTAGAAATGAGGCACACTACACCCGACATATGATGAAGCTTTATAATCTTGGCCACTACATCTTAAAGTAACACGTCATAAGCTTGGATGGATAAACTTGAACCCTATCCTATGACTCAAATGTTTTTATCTGAAATTAATCCAACACTGCATTAAGACTCAATCGGAGACTTGTGCCTTACAATCTCAGTTCATACTCAATATCTGTACCATCTGGCATCGACACTATCAGCCCTGCTCCACTCCCGTTTTCATAGGATGACCCATCAATGAAGATGTTCCGAATGGTTTTATTTGAAGAGAAGTTTCCCTCCGTTAGGGTACCTTGTTTTAAGAGGTATCTCTCGTCTTCATTCTCAACTTCCTTTTGCCTGGCTGAACTTGTCTCAACCTCGTCTATTGCTCCACCGACGTTCCTTTCTAATTGCTCATCTGTAGCTCCAAGACTGTTCTCAACCTCGATCCCATCCCAGGTAGACTCGACCATAAAATTTATAAGTTCTTGTCCTTTGATGGAAAACCTAGGTTGATAGATAGTATCATACTCTCCCAACTCAATTGCCCAGGTCATTAGCCTTCCTGACTTCTCAGGCTTATGGAGGACCAATCTGAGTTGGGAATCTATGAGGATGACCATAAAATGAGACTTGAAGTATGGCTTCATTTTCTTAGAATCATGTATCAAGGCATATACCAACTTTTCCATCCTAGGATAATTTTTCTCTGACCCTTGGAGTGCCTTACTATTAAAATACATTGGTCTCTGCACTCCATCCTCTTCTTTCACTATTGCAGCACTAATGGCTAACTATGAGACAACTAAATATACATCCAGCTTCTCACCCTGAATTGGTCGTGATAAGAGTAGAGGGGATCCGAGGTAGGACTTAAGCCTTTAAAATATTTATCACATTCGTCATTCCATTTGAAGGCTTTTCTAAGAAATTTGAAAAATGGAAGACACTTATTTGTGGCTCTAGAAATGAACTTGTTAAGTGCATTCACTCGTCCGGTCAACCTCTGAATCTCTTTGATGGTTCTCGATGTCTTCATTTCCAACAAAGACTGTATCTTCACTGGATTAGCTTCTATCCCCCTCTGTTTTACAATGAAACCCAAGAACTTTCCAGCTCCTACCCGAAAGACACACTTGGCCAGGTTGAGCTTCATTATGTATTTGTCCATGGTATTAAAATTTCTTTCAAGATCAGCCACATGAGTGTCGGCCTTCAGACTCTTCATCATCATGTTGTCCATATAAACCTCCATGGACCTGCCTATATGATCCTCAAAATCCTTATTTACAAAACATTGGTATGTAATCCCTACGTTCTTTAAGCCGACGGGCATGACCTAAGCAATAGGTTCCCTTGTCCATAATGAAGGTTGTCTTCTCTGAGTCAGCTGGGTCCATGAAGGTTTGATTGTACCCAGAATTTGCATCCATGAATCTCATGAGCTCATAACCTACTGTGGCATCAACCATCTGATCTATACGAGGAAGAGGGAAGCTATCTTTGGGATAAGACTTATTCAAGATAGTGAAATCTACATACATTCTCCACTTACCATTTTCTTTTGGCACTATGATAGCATTAGACAACCACTCTGGGTGTATGACCTCTCTAATGAAATCGGCCTCTTCAAGATTTCGAACTTCGTCTTTGATGACTTCATACTTTTCTCTTGAGTAGATCCTTCTTCTCTTCTTAATGGGCCTGGCATCATCTACAATGTTAAGTTTATGGCACATGATCTCACGGTCAATACCTGGCATATCTACATGACTCCAAGCAAATATACTCTGTTTCTTCCTTAGCAGCTTTATTAGCTCCTCCTTAATCTCAGGTTTTAGGGCCTTACCAACTTGGATGGTTTTTTCTGGCTCATCCTCATTAAGGACGATGGATTCTACCTCCTCCGCAGCCTCTCCCTTTTTTATATTTGTTTCGTCTCTAGGATCAAGGGTGTTAATGTTGTAAGTGGTGGTTGCCTTCTTATGAACCTCTCTCTCTTCTACAGAGTTAAAGTAGCATTATCGCTCTGCCTTTTGGTCATCCTGAACTTCCCCAACTCCATAAGGAGTCGGGAAATTTTATCATCTAGTGGACTATTGAAGGTACGGTCTCAAATTCTTTGAGGGCCACTCGTCCCATTATGAGGTTATAGGTTAAGAAGATATTTTCATACATCACAAAGAAGTTGATTTTTCTGGTCAACCTATTAGGCCATTCATCTCCCATTCTCATGTCCATTTCGTACATTCCCATTGGATGGAATTTCTCTTCGCTAAAGTCGATCAAGGGGTGATGATATGGGATAAGCCTTGCTCGTCTGAGACCCAAGCTCTTGAAACAGGTCCAGAACATAACATCTGTTGAAATCCCCCGATCAACAAGAATCCTCTGAACTTCACATCCATGCACCCATGTGGTGATGACTAGAGGGTCATCATAGGGACCTAGGATACCCTTGAAATCAAGTTGTGAGAAGCTAACTACGAGTGCTTCCATGTCTAACTTCTTTCTTTTCTCAAGTTTTACCTCTGTAGAAGCCAAGTTCAAAACCTCGGCCTTGGTTACTGTTTTTGCCTCTACTACATGAGCCTTACGATCAGCTACCTCTGAGCCACCCCTTCTAGTCCCCCACTGATAGTTCTCACACCAAAAGAGATCATGTTGTCTCTCTTTATTGGGACATTATTATCCTTTGGTGGGAGTTAAGGATCATCAAAGGCATCATCTTTCTCGAAGGGGGAATCTTCTCGACATTTATCATTTCTTTTCATTCTGGGGTCAGCTCAGCCATTCTTTGAGGCTCTTTTATCCACATACTGTCTTAGCTTTCCAGACTTCAATATTTTTTCAATCTCGTCCTTTAGGGCGAAATAATTATCAGTTAGATGGCCATAATCTTGATGGAACTGGCAACATAAGTTCTTGTTTCTCTTATGTAGAGGAGCCCTTATCTTCTCTGGCCATCTCAGAGGCCTATCATTTTTTATCTCCTTGAGGATGTGTTCACAGCTCACACTTAAAGGATTATAGTTTGCAAATTTATCTTCCGCAATCCTCTTCTTTCCATCCTTTTTCTTTTAAAACTTCCCATTGCTACTTCTATTATGATCCTTATATTTCGCAGACATTGTTTCCTCTACGTTCATGACTTTCCCATCCATTGCCAACAGCTTGGCCATGGAGTTAGGAGGGTCTTCAACAAGCTTCCAGAGTAGATTTCCCTTCTGAAGTCCTCTAATGAGGGTTGTGATGGCTCACTACACTAAATATGTCGAATTTTCACGGTCATTGTACTTAAAAAGTTGACCTTAACAAGTTCGTCTTGTCAAGGTCAATGACCGTGACATTTCTAGGCGAGATAACTTTTTTTTCTCACGGTCATGTCATGGTCATTGACCGTGACAAGTTCTTTAGAATTATCACGGTCGTATCACGGTCCTTGATCGTGACAAGTTTTGTTATGATTAAGGACCGTGACAAACCGATGACATTTACTAAAAAATTGTCATGGTCATTGACCGTGACAAGTCTGTGATTATTTTCTTTGTTACGGACTTATCACGATCAATGACCGTGACAATTCTGGGCAGAATTGAAAAAAAATCTGCTGGGCAATTTGTCCACTGCCACGGCCCAGCAGTATATTTGTACCTATTATGAGAATGTTGTACCTGTTCAAACATTATATATCCAGATAAAATAGAGATAGTGAAAATATACATTGAAAATAGAAACAATCCCGTGCCTGTTCAAAACTTTGGCATTCTCCACAAAGTAACTCAACTGTTCAACTCCATTGTTCGACCCCAATCCCGTAATTTCGATTGTCTTTAGGTGTGATCTCAAACAATCAAGTACATACCATTCCAACCACGATGTCCTGATTTGTTCACAATAAAGTGAGAAACCCTAATATAAGAAGAAACAACATCACCATCAATTATCTCAAATCTACAAACTATTTAGCTGGAAGTGATGTTATGAACCCTTGACGTACCTCAGAGATAAGAACATCAAGAAGAGGAAAATTTTTGAGAAAATCCAACACCAATTTCCAGTTCCAGTTCCACTATAAAAATAAGCCACTGCAAGACACTGCATAAGAGTGTAGTACCACCCAACAAGCAAATATTCATAAAAATCGAAATTGAAATTTAAATATTCATATAAATATAAATGCATTACCTGTAGGGCCACACAAATAGCTAACTTGAGCTCATATGGCACCTCCTTCCAACTAATGTACCCCAGGCAATCGTGTTAAATATAATTCCCTTCATATCTGAACGCTAAGAAATGCCATAATCCTATGGAGTTATGCTCGACAAATTCCTTCCAACTATTATGTAGCCAAACATCACCAGTTGAAGTTGTCAATTCCACTTTTCACATTTTCCCATGTTTTGCTAGAGGTTCCAAGTGGTGGGGTATGGAATGTGTAATTGACAACTTCAACTGGTGATGTATGGCTACACAATGGTTGGAAGGAATTTGCAGAGCATCACTCCATAAGAATATGACATTTCTTAGTGTTCGAATATAAAGGATAGACGAAGAGATTCAGTCTCCTCTCCACAAATAGGACACCCCAAATAACTATGTACTAATCACATATTAAAGGTAAGAAGCGTATATTCATGGATTGGTATAAACAAAAATTAAATTTCAAATTCAAATTCAAATTCAATTTATAATAGAAAATTCCTCCAAAAGTAACAACTTTAAGCCACTAAGAATATTATACCGAAATTATGCAGTCCCAAACTGTCCAAACGCATTGGAATATTTCGGTACAAATTGGAATATTTATTACAAATTGAAAAATTATTTAAAATTCGGGTTATCATAAAAAATTAATTGATATTCGGTAGGAGCAGCTAAGTCTTCCACACTACTATTTAGACATTTTGGCACATGTTGGACAATTGACCACGGCTCGTTGTTGATATACTCCGAGTAAAACACTTGGTTAACCTTTTGAAATGCACAAACAAACGGCTCATCACTCAAGTGGTCATTGCTCTTCAACTTGGACAAGTCAACCATGATCAAAATTGGTGACAAGATCAACTTTACAAGCATTTTTATCCTCAACTCTTACCCAGTCATAGTAAAATACAATCTCTTTGAATCTTATATAATCCAATTAAAATATATTTCAGATTACACCATAGTAAGTCATTTCATCTTCAACAAGGTTTTTATCTTTTGTGCTCGCTCGAAAGAAAGTAAGAGCTATATATGAAATGCCCGAGTTCTGTACATTTGTACTTTCCTCGTACACTTTAGCGCCGAAAATGTAACCGTTCAATCGATACTTTTTGTACTCTTGAGCCACGAACTAGGGTCCAGTGGCTAGATTTCGGATATCCCACTCTTTGTATTTCGGATATCCCATCACAGCTACCACAACTAATCACCTATTAAAGGTACGAAGCGTATATTCATGGATTCGTATAAACAAAACTTAGATTTATAGTATGTTTCATTTAATTGTGTCTTATTTATATTCAAATTCAATTTATTATAGAAATTTTTATTTCCTCCATCTCCTCTAAAGGGTGAGTGGTCCTATCCCATTCAAGACCGCATTTTTCTATAATATACTTAACAGCTCATGCACATTGTTACGATTTGAAAAAAATTTGATAGCATATCCCCGTAGCTCTCCAAGTACACGACGTAGATTGGCCAGTGTGAGTGTTATTTCAATTGATCAATTGAAATAAAAGTCACACTTGTCAATCTAGTATGTACCCAGAGAACATTATGATATGACTGCAGAACTTCCTCCAAAAGTAACAGCTTTAAGCCACTAAGAATATTATACAGAAATTATGCAGTCCCAAACTGTCCAAACGGGACAATTCGAGAGATCTCATTACAGGGATAATGACTCTCGAACGAGTCTAAGGGCTATTGATTGCGTACGCATAAGAACTAGAAGGCTAGTATCTATGCGCACTATATTTAATTTCAAGTATGTTTCATTTAATTATCATACTATATATATATTGTTCGATATACAAAGTAATTTTCAAAAAAAGTTTAAAAATTCTACCCCCATATGGACAATAATCCTGTGGTCATGCCACTTTTAAAACTAACCAACCAAACATCGACCCACTATAATCCAACAACAATGTCAACAACAAATGTGTATCTTGTACTCCTTCTAATTCATTTACACAATTAATTCATTTCATCAATTAAACTAACAATTAAAGTATACAATTATTAATTTACTAATTTACAATGAGGGGCAATCCTACTTTCATATGAAATGGGCACTAATTATTAATTTACTTTCATATAAAACTATACAATTAAAGCTATACAATTTATGAATTAAAGCTATACAATTGTTAAGATTGCCCCCACCCCACCCCACCCCCTGCCCCCTCCCCCCGCCACACACACATGCACACACCTGCACACACACACACACCACCCCACCCCCACCACCCCCACCCCCTGCCCCCCCACACCACCACCACCACCCTCTGACCCCTCACCCCACCACACACATGCACACACACACACACACCACCACCCCCCCTGCCCCCTTCCCCCCACCACACACTTCCACACACATATAGAAATGAAAGAGAAAGAGAGGAAAAAAGCATACCTTAGAGAGAGAGAGAGAGAGAGAGTTGGAAATCGCTTAGAGAGAGAAAGAGAGGGAAAACAAAAAACGGTGGAAAAAAAAGCGTAGGGTTTTTTTACTGAACAATTTGTCACGGACGTGTCATGGCCTTTGACTGTGACAATATTTTAGTATTCTTACGATCATTGACCTTGACAAATTCGAACAAGTAAATTTATCACAGACATGTCATAGTCAATGACCGTGATAACACTTTGTCCTGGTCTTGTCGCGGTTATTAACCGTGACACAAAACGCGTGTTTGTTGTCACGGTCAATGACCGTGACAAGGCTAAGTGGTTAAAGGGTGAAAATTTTCCCATTTTGGTGTAGTGGCTATACTCTCTTCATAGTCCTCTACCTCTAATTTTTCCTTTTTGAACCTCGCGATATAGTCTCTGAGACTTTCATTCCTTCCTTGCTTTACATAAAGAAAATGAGTCTTCTTCTTCTGAGGTCTTACCCCAAAATAGAAATTATGAATGAATCACTCAGCCAACTGTCTAAAGTTTTCTATAGAATTCTTAGGAAGAGAGGTAAACCACACATGTTCTACCCCAGTCAAAGTGCTCGAGAAATCTCGGCATCTCATCTCATCAGAGATGGAATAGATGTCCGTTGCAGACTGGTACATCTCAATATGGTGGATTGGGTTGATGTTTCCACCGTACTTGGGTGATATCCGTAGAGGTTTAAATTTGGCCGGGGTTGGAAAGCTAACAATCCTTGCCCCAAAGGGAGAAACCTCTGAGTACCCATCTATAAGGGGTCTTGACTTCTTATGAGATCTCCAATCTTATTTTCCAGCCTTTGGATAGAGTCATTCTAGGTTTTAATAACATCGTCCTGGTCGAGGTTATCCCTTACCACCTCTAAAGGGTGGACCGAGGGTTCCCCAACTGCAGCACAACGTCGGCTGTTGTTCCCCCCTTGACCACCATCTCGGCCAAATGGGGGTCGACCATGATGTGTCCGATAGTCTCTGCACTCTCTTCTGGAGACAACTAGACTTCTTAACCTGGATAGACTTTCCCTTAGGTTGTTAACTGGGCCGAGACTTTCTAAGGCCGACCCCATACTTAATTGATCAAAAGCCAAACCTCTTTGTCGATCATCATAATCTCGTCTTTCACCCTGACCTTGGCTCTGCTGAATAGGTCGTACAGTGTTGTTTGAGATTTCATACTGCTCCCAACAATCTGCTGGAGAATCCTCGACCTCTATATCGTCGTACTTGTCCTCTAGGAAAGGATTTCCTTACCTCCCCAAGCATAAACACCTAGGATTAGTAACATCCCTTAGTCGTTGAGGAGGAGGTAGGTCTTTTCGTGGTGCCTGGGGTGGTCCCCTGGCCTCATGTTGCCCCTGATCAGCTATCAGGGTAATCAACTCTGATAAGACCCCAAGTGGTCCCATTATCATATTCTGTCTTAGCTGGGCAAATTTCTCCTGCATTGCTTGTTGAGTAGCAGCTAAGGACTTCAAGGCTGCCACCATCTCAGCCATCTCGAACAAGGGTGGAGCTTGGATGGAATTGGGGCCCCCAACACCAGATGGTGGAGGCGGTAACTTCGGTGCCATATAAAAAGACTATAGATCTTGTAGTGAAAATTACAAGTGAGCTTGAGACCTTAAAAGACCTCTTTCAATGGTAAAACATCTCCACGCAAGGGGGAGGGATGGTTCACCACCAGAGTCTCCGGTGATGTTAAGCAATAAAGGAGGAAGAGATGAATCCTCTCATTCCCACAGACGACGCTAAAATGATGATGCAATAAACATCACCACCAATATGAGGTGTTAATAATCTCAAGCTAGTAGCAACAATGGAAGCACAAGAGTAAATAACAAGTAGAAGGAGATGAGAAAAAGAGGAGGAAAAATTGTATTTAAGTGGTTTAGCCAATTTGGCTACGTCCACTGTGAGTGTGTGAGTGAATTTCACTAGAACAAGGGCACTAATGACCTGTGATACAATCTATCACTTTCTCTCTCTACAGTGCATTTCTGCAGGCCTCCCCTAGGGTTGCAATTATGGTCATCTTTCTAGGTAGAAGAAGATATGTATATATAGTGCTTGGGGGTGTAGTGTACCCCCCAAGCATGCCATGAGCATGTGTATGGTGATCAAACCAATCTCATGTGGATACCTAGTTGTGCCACATGCAGATAATGATGACCAAATATTCCCTCACGTGAGGGGAATGAGTTTTTTATAACAGTTTAGTCCACGTGTTCCAAGTCTACCATGTGCTTACGTATGCTCGAACCTATGATGTCATCCATTGTAACCTCGGCCCAGTCGAGTAAAATATCGGTAAGTCCGAGGGTTGTCTTTAATCTTCCAATCATAAGTATGACCTCGACCTGATTGACCAGTCGAGGTTAGATATTAAGCATAGATGAAGGATCGGCTGAAGAAGACTCCGACGGTGGCAGTCGCTTGAGCCCGTGAGATGTATCTGACCTCGATTGATGGCCAACCGAGGTTGGTCATTATAGTGTCGACCTTCTGAAGGACAACCTCTCTGATGGATATTGTGATCTTAATGATGACTCGACTGTTATGTACGAGGGTACATATCGAGCACATCATAGTGCATGTAAGAACTGTTATTCGTGAGGAATTTATTTCAATATATATATGTGAAAAATGGGGAATGGCTATAAAGGTAATCATAATATCCTTTGTGATTAAGCCACCATTTAAATCAGGTAAAAAAAGTGTGGCATTGAAAAAGTATCCAAGACCCAAAGAGTTTAATAAGAGACAAAAAAAAATGTGGCATTGAAAAAAGTATCAAAGGCCAAATTAGTTTAGTTTGCTATGATCATTCAAATCAAAAGCACTGAATATAAAAATATGATCATTATCTTATATTTGAGGGAGTTTGGTTTGAAATATATCAACGGATTTGCACGTCCTGGAAAAGTCTTGAAAAATAATTAAATAGTTTTAGACGTTATTGGTGTGAAAATCATTTTAGACATTAATTTGTTTGTTTGATTGAGTCGATGCCATTTGAATTCAACATTTTTACACCCAAAGATGATTGTGAAGTTCATTTGTTAGGAGTATCCATATTCATCGTGCACATTTTGTTATGTACGTTTGAGTTGATTTATTAATTGAATATGTTCACACCCATTTATTCCATTTCCACGATTTGGTTATCTTAGTGTAAACTTATGGTGTGTGTTGCTTTTATAAATTTTCATTGCTAAAAAAATTCAAAAATCAAAAAGTGCTTGTTGATATTTTTGGGTTTCTCCTTATATGATCATAGTTGATTTAATTGTGATGATTTGCTTATCGTGACACTATGTGCTTATTTTTGGTTTATTCTTTTCTTTGTCTATTTCGGACAAATAAAAAGAGGAAAACGAATTATGAATTATGGGCCAGTGAGATTTTGGAGTATGGGGGAGATTCTAGATATTTGATCTTTGATTTGATTTATATGTTTATCTCATTTCAAACTCGATACGTCACGAAGGTATTTGTTTCTTGTCTCATGTGTGTAGGTACAAATTTAGAGGATCACTTTTTTGCACACCCTGATGATGACAAAGAAATATAGAATATTTAAAGATGTCAAAGTTAAAGATTTTTGAAGAATTACATTTGTAGTATCCTTTAACTTTTGGGTTCATGGGATGGTATTAGATTTGTATAGTTATTTGATTTGATAATTCAGATTATTTTTGGTTTGTACCTACATAGACATAGGGGGAGATTTGTAAGGACATATTTTATATAGACCATTTTACATGGAGTATATCGTACACCATTACACCCGTTAAAGAATGTTCACGATCATTTGGTCAAGACGACATACCCGAATATCAATCTTCTTAAAAAACAAGCCTTCGCAAGATTGATTTTGGTAGGGTTATGTTTAAAATTCATTAATGTTTCATTTAATTGTTTGGATATTTTTTCTAAATTTTTTTTATCAACCTGAGGTGTTTTATTGAGTCAAAATAATTTTTCTAAGACCTGTAGGCGGAGTTTTAAAAGAAAATATTTTTTTCTCTTTGGTCGTTCAAACAATAAGAAGAAGTTGTTCAAACGACGACTTCAAATGACATTACATGTCGTTATAAGGGTCACGAGAACCTCATCTGAAGCATTTCATCTAATGACCCCGTACTATTTCATGTTTTAATAGGTCGTTAGTTAGATCGGGCGATCATGGATCAAATCACAATGTTTGTCATTCGAAAGACCTTGACATCTCTTTCAAATGACCCCACCGACTCAAGTTTTTTATAAATACCTTTTTTATAAGTCATTTTTCCTTAAGACATTTGCTGAACGAAACCTGCATATCTGCATAAATTATGTCTTCACTTTTGGGACATAAAAACTTTGTTTTCGATCCACCAATCATCCCAATTACTTTAGTGAATTATTTTGGAACCCAAGATAAAATTTTGTTGAAGTTTCTCTTGTAGAGACAAAATTTGTACTAATAGATTGGTAGCTCTTGAACGAGTTTCTTGTTGATGACTACGATCATTGGGAATATTCGAGGGTGTTTTTTACTAAAGGAACACTACACCAAACATAGCGAATGGTCACGAATTTTATCCCTGACCATCGGACATGGGCCACGAATTTGGTCTGTGACCAAATAGTGCGTGACCATAAATGCTGGTCACGGCCCATATCCCTGACCACAGTACGGGTAATGAATTAATTGGGTCATGGACTATCATTGCGGATACCATCCATGACCCGATCATGAACCTGGTCACGACCTAAAGCCGTGACCCAATGTTAAATTTACTCGATCCTGAACCTAGTCGTGACCTAATGAATTAAATTTACTCGATAAATTATAAAAGCCCGCATGGTCTCGATACCCTCGGTTAGAGAGAATGACGATATTTTGAGCCTTGGTCTCAAATTATGGGTCCTGTGACCACGCGATCAGTTACTACGAGCTACGTTGGTTCCGTTGCAGGTGTTGGCGCTGCTCACGGGGCCATTTTGGGGGTGCTTTGTGTTTTCGCCCTCTAACGACATGTTTTCAGGACTAAGTGTGGATATTCTAAAAATTTTCATGTGTAGTTAAATTATGGGTCATGTGTCCATGAGATCGGTTACTACGAGCTACGTTGGTCCCGTGGAAGGTGTTGGCGCCGCTCACGGGGCCGTTTGGGGGGTGGTTTGTGGTTTCTCCCTCTGACGGCACGTTTTCAGGCCTAAGTGTGGATATTCTAAAATTTGGCCTATGATCTCCAACCGTGGGTCCCGTGGACACGTGACTAGTTAGTACACGCTACTTTGGTCCTGTGGGAGGTGTCGACATCGCTCACGGGGCTGTTTATGGGGTGGTTCGTGGTTTCTCCCTCTGATGGCACATTTTAAGGCCTATTGTGGATATTCTAAAATTTGGCATGTGCTCTCAAACTGTGGATCCTGTGGCCATGCGACTGGTTACTACGAGCTACATTGGTCCCGTGGGAGGTGTTATCACTTCTCATGGGGCCGTTTGGGTGGTGGTTCATGGTTTCTCCCTCTAACGACACGTTTTCAAGCCTAAGTGTGGATATTCTAAAATTTGGCCCGTGCTCTCACACCATGAGTCCTGTGGCTACACGGTCAGTTACTAAGAGCTACGTTGGTCCCGTGGGAGGTGTTGGGGCCTCTAATTGGATCATTTAGGGGGGGGGGGGGCTTTGTGTCTTCGCTCTCTGACGGCACGTTTTTAGGCCTAAGTGTGGATATTCGGAAATTTGGCTCGTGCTCTAAAATTGTGGATCCTATGGCCATGCGATCAGTTACTACGAGCTACGTTGGTCCCGTGGAAGGTGTTGGCATCACTCATGGGGATATTAGGGGGTGTTTCATGGTTTCGCCCTCTAACTGCACATTTTCAGGCCTAAGTGTGAATATTCTAAAATTTGGCTGGTGCTCTCAAATCGTTGATCCCTTGGCCACGCGATCGGTTACTACGAGCTATGTTGGTCCCGTTGGAGGTGTTGGCACCACTGACAAGGCCGTTTGGGCGGTGGTTCATGGTTTTGGCCTCTGACGACACCTTTTCAAGCCTAAGTGTGGATATTCTAAAGTTTGGTCCATTCTCTCAAACTGTAGGTCCTGTGGCCACACCGTTGCTTACTATGAGCTATGTCGGTCCCGTGGAAGGTGTTGGGGCCACTCAGGGGCCGTTTGAGAGGTGGCTCACGATTTCACCCTCTGACAGCATGTTTTGAAGCCTAAGTGTGGATATTCTAAAATTTGGCTCGTGCTCTCAAATCGTGGATCCCGTGGCCACACAATCGGTTATTACGAGCTATATTGGTCCCGTGGTTGGATTTGGCGTCGTTCACGAGGCCGTTTGGGGGGTGCTTTGTGTTTTCGCCATCTGACAGTACGTTTTCAAGCCTAAGTGTAGATATTCTAAAATTTTAGCCGTGCTCTCGAGTAATGGGTGCCATGGCCACGCGGTCGGTTACTGTGAGCTATGTTGGTCCCGTGGGAAGTGTTGGCACCGTTCACCAGGCCGTTTGGGGGGTACTTTGTGTTTTCTCCCTCGGACGATACATTTTCAAGCCAAACTGTGGATATTCTGAATTTTGGGCCATGCTCTCAAACCGTGGGTCCCATGGCCACGCGGTCGGTTACTACGAGCTACGTTGGTCCCATTGGAGGTGTCGGCGCTGCTCACAGGGCTATTTAGGGAGTGGTTCGTGGTTTCGCCCTCTGACGGGACATTTTCAGGCCTATATGTGGATGTTCTAAAATTTTTCCACTGATCTAAAATTGTGGGTTGTGTTTCCACGCGGCTGGTTACTATGAGCTACTTTGGTCCCATGAGAGGTGTTGGCGCCGCTCACGGGAGCGTTTAGGTGGTGGTTCGTGTAATTTCCCTCTGACGACACATTTTCAAGCCTAAGAGTGGATATTCTAAAATTTGGTCCATGCTTTCACACCATGGGTCCCTTGGCCACGCGATCAGTTACTAAAAGCTACGTTGGTCCCATGGGAGGTGTTAGGGCAGCTCATGGGGCCGTTTGGGAGGTGATTTGTGCCTTCGCTCTCTGACGGCACGTTTTCAGACCTAAGTGTGGATATTCTGAAATTTGGCTCATTCTCTCAAATCATGGATCCCATGGCCATGCGTTCAGTTACTAAGAGCTATGTTGGTCCCGTGGGAGGTGTTGGCCCCGCTCATGGGTCCGTTTGGGGGGTGGTTAGTGGTTTCGCCCTCTGACGGAACGTTTTTAGGCCTAAGTGTGGATATTCTGAAATTTGGCCCCCACTCTCAAACCGTGGATTCCATAGCCATGCGGTCGGTTACTACGAGCAAATTTGGTCCTGTGGGAGGTGTTGGCGCCGCTCATGGGTCCATTTAGGGGGTGATTCGTGGTTTCACCTTTTGACGACACATTTTCAGGCCTAAGTGTGGATATTCTGAAATTTGGCCCATACTGTCAAACTGTGGGTCCCGTGGCTATGCAGTCGGTTACTACGAGCTATGTTGGTCCCGTGGGAGGTGTTTGTACCACTCACAAGGCAATTTGTGGGGTGCTTTGTGTTTTCACCCTCTGACGGCGCATTTTCAAGCCTAAGTATGGATATTCTGAAATTTGGCCCGTGCTCTCAAAACATTGGTCCTACGGCCACACGGTCGGTTACTACTAGCTATGTTAGTCCCGTGGGAGGTATTGGCACAGCTCATGGATCCGTTTGGGAGTTTTTTTTATTTTCATCCTCTAAAGGCATTTTTTAGGCCTGATTGCATATATTTTCAAATTATTATATTCTTAAATCGGTGGTCCAAGGACCATACGGTCAATTCCTGCAAGTTACATTAGTCCCTTGCGAGGTGTTCTCACCTGTCACGGGGTTGCTTGGGGTATTTTTTTCACCCTCTAATGGCATGTTTTAAGCCTAAGTCTATATATTCTCAAATTATCATTATATTCTCAAATCGAGGGTCATGTGACCACACGATCGGTTCTTGCGAACTACATTGGTCCTGTGCGAGGTGTTTGCACCTCTCACGGGACTGTTTGGGGGATGCTTAGGGTTTTTGCCCTTGTAACAACCCGCGTAATTTTGGGCTATTTTAATTAATTTCTAAAAAATGGAGAGGAAAATAAAGTTTTTGATAAAATTATTTTCATTGCTCAAATATGTTGGATATTATTTTTAAAGGCGAGAATTTCAAACGGTTTTGAAATCGGAGTTAAAACGGATTTTAAAATGATTTTTTAAATGTTTTTAACTCTTGGAATTCTAACTCTTCATTTCTTTGCCTTATTTAAAGGAGTCTTTTGGATTCCAACTCTTCATTTCTTTGCATTATAAAAGGAAGTCATGGGTAACCCTTTTAACCTACTTTTGGCACAACTTTTGGCAGCAAATATATTTTATATTCCTCTTCTTTTTATATACACATTGGCCCTTGAGATTTGTGAGTTCCAACCTTAGATTAGAGGTGTTCTTGGTGCTATTTTGTTGGAGGTTCTTGGAGAAGATTTTGTAAATCTTTTGTGTTGATCTTGAGGATGTGATCGTTGGTTTCTCATCATGGTTTGAGGTATGGGGTTTTACACAATATGCTCCTTAAATCTCGCGAGTGTCATTCTCTTTGAATTCTTGTTAATTAAACTCATATTTGAATTGATAAATTCATTGAAATCTGGAAAATAATTGTTGAAATTATTTTGATTCATGTGGTATCATTATATTGTTGATGAGCACGTTGTCATGAGATTTTAATATGGCACGGATGTTGGGCACCCGCTAAAATTCCTGTTTCCCGAGCTATGGCTTAATAAAGCATATACGGATGTGGTGAGGCCTGGTGACCCAGTTAAAGTGTTGTTGAGAAATTATATTAATAAATGCTTTGAGATTCGCATTGTGATTTGAATATTCGTACTCGTGTTGTTAAGTTTTATTCATCGCTAATATATATTTGTTGAGCATCTTTCATGTCGTATTGTGTACTTCCCCATATTTTCTTTTAGTGGCAGGTTAGCGCGGATTTTGGGGCGCTATGGAGATTGATTTTAGCGAGGATTGTTTGGGAAAGATTTATATTATTTTGATGTATAGAGCTTTGGAGATTTGTATCTTTATTCGAGTTAGATAGTTGTAATTTTAATTCGAGAGACTTGTTGTATTTGAAGAATTGAGATTAGTGGATTTATATTATTGTGGGTTTATTTAGATGCTCTATACCTTGTCACTTGTGGATTTGGATTTATTTTATCGCATTAGCGCTCCGTTCGCTCTCCCCGGGCGGGCGCGGTGTTACAAATGGTATCAGAGCTTAGGTATACGACAACCCTCGGGGCATGAGTTTTGGGTTCATTGCGTGGATAACAATTTTTGGAGATAGAAAATTTAAGGTGATATTCGTGATAAGTTTCGAGATTAGATGTGAGGAATTTATTTTTGGAGACGAGATTATTTTGGAGTTAGGGTAGTGGCCTGATTTTGAGAGTTAGGCATTCGGAGAATTTCGAGAGCAAAATTCCATTGTTAGTGGGGAAGTGTAACAACCCGCGTAATTTTGGGCTATTTTAATTAATTTCTGGAAAATGGAGGAAAATAAAGTTTTTGATAAAATTATTTTTATTGCTCAAATATGTTGGATATTATTTTTAAAGGAGAGAATTTCAAACGGTTTCGAAATCGGAGTTAAAACGGATTTTAAAATGATTTTTTAAATGTTTTTAACTCTTGGAATTCTAACTCTTCATTTCTTTGCCTTATTTAAAGGAGTCTTTTGGATTCCAACTCTTCATTTCTTTGCATTATAAAAGGAATTCGTGGGCAACCCTTTTAACCTACTTTTGGCACAACTTTTGGCAGCAAATATATTTTATATTCCTCTTCTTTTTATATACAGATTGGCCCTTGAGATTTGTGAGTTCCAACCTTAGATTAGAGGTGTTCTTGGTGCTATTTTGTTGGAGGTTCTTGGAGAAGATTTTGTAAATCTTTTGTGTTGATCTTGAGGATGTGATCGTTGGTTTCTCATCATGGTTTGAGGTATGGGGTTTTACACAATATGCTCCTTAAATCTCGCGAGTGTCATTCTCTTTGAATTCTTGTTAATTAAACTCATATTTGAATTGATAAATTCATTGAAATCTGGAAAATAATTGTTGAAATTATTTTGATTCATGTGGTATCATTATATTGTTGATGAGCACGTTGTCATGAGATTTTAATATGGCACGGATGTTGGGCACCCGCTAAAATTCCTGTTTCCCGAGCTATGGCTTAATAAAGCATATACGGATGTGGTGAGGCCTGGTGACCCAGTTAAAGTGTTGTTGAGAAATTATATTAATAAATGCTTTGAGATTCGCATTGTGATTTGAATATTCGTACTCGTGTTGTTAAGTTTTATTCATCGCTAATATATATTTGTTGAGCATCTTTCATGTCGTATTGTGTACTTCCCCATATTTTCTTTTAGTGGCAGGTTAGCGCGGATTTTGGGGCGCTATGGAGATTGATTTTAGCGAGGATTGTTTGGGAAAGATTTATATTATTTTGATGTATAGAGCTTTGGAGATTTGTATCTTTATTCGAGTTAGATAGTTGTAATTTTAATTCGAGAGACTTGTTGTATTTGAAGAATTGAGATTAGTGGATTTATATTATTGTGGGTTTATTTAGATGCTCTATACCTTGTCACTTGTGGATTTGGATTTATTTTATCGCATTAGCGCTCCGTTCGCTCTCCCCGGGCGGGCGCGGTGTTACAAATGGTATCAGAGCTTAGGTATACGACAACCCTCGGGGCATGAGTTTTGGGTTCATTGCGTGGATAACAATTTTTGGAGATAGAAAATTTAAGGTGATATTCGTGATAAGTTTCGAGATTAGATGTGAGGAATTTATTTTTGGAGACGAGATTATTTTGGAGTTAGGGTAGTGGCCTGATTTTGAGAGTTAGGCATTCGGAGAATTTCGAGAGCAAAATTCCATTGTTAGTGGGGAAGTGTAACAACCCGCGTAATTTTGGGCTATTTTAATTAATTTCTGGAAAATGGAGGAAAATAAAGTTTTTGATAAAATTATTTTTATTGCTCAAATATGTTGGATATTATTTTTAAAGGAGAGAATTTCAAACGGTTTCGAAATCGGAGTTAAAACGGATTTTAAAATGATTTTTTAAATGTTTTTAACTCTTGGAATTCTAACTCTTCATTTCTTTGCCTTATTTAAAGGAGTCTTTTGGATTCCAACTCTTCATTTCTTTGCATTATAAAAGGAATTCGTGGGCAACCCTTTTAACCTACTTTTGGCACAACTTTTGGCAGCAAATATATTTTATATTCCTCTTCTTTTTATATACAGATTGGCCCTTGAGATTTGTGAGTTCCAACCTTAGATTAGAGGTGTTCTTGGTGCTATTTTGTTGGAGGTTCTTGGAGGATATTTTGTAGATCTTTTGTGTTGATCTTGAGGATGTGATCGTTGGTTTCTCATCACGGTTTGAGGTATGGGGTTTTACACAATATGCTCCTTAAATCTCGCGAGTGTCATTCTCTTTGAATTCTTGTTAATTGAACTCATATTTGAATTGATAAATTCATTGAAATCTGGAAAATAATTGTTGAAATTATTTTGATTCATGTGGTATCATTATATTGTTGATGAGCACGTTGTCATGAGATTTTAATATGGCACGGATGTTGGGCACCCGCCAAAATTCCTGTTTCCCGAGCTATGGCTTGATAAAGCATATACGGATGTGGTGAGGCCTGGTGACCCAGTTAAAGTGTTGTTGAGAAATTATATTGATAAATGCTTTGAGATTCGCATTTTGATTTGAATATTCGTACTCGTGTTGTTACATTTTATTCATCGCTAATATATATTCGTTGAGCATCTTTCCTGGCGTATTGTGTACTTCCCCATATTTTCTTTTAGTGGCAGGTTAGCGTGGATTTTGGGGCGCTATGGAGATTGATTTTAGCGAGGATTATTTGGAAAAGATTTATATTATTTTGATGTATAGAGCTTTGGAGATTTGTATTTTTATTCGAGTTAGATAGTTGTAATTTTAATTCGAGAGACTTGCTGTATTTGAAGAATTGAGATTAGTGGATTTATATTATTGTGGGTTTATTTAGATGCTCTATACCTTGTCACTTGTGGATTTGGATTTATTTTATCGCATTAGCGCTCCGTTCGCTCTCCCAGAGCGGGGGGGGGGGGGGGGTGTTACAGCCCTTTAAGGGCATGTTTGGCAATAAAATATGCCTTTAGAGGTAGAAAACCCTAAACACCCTCCAAACGGCCTCGTGAGAAGCGCAAACACCTCCCACGCGACCTATGTAACTCGAAGGAACCGATCGCGTGGTCACGAAACCCCCAATTTGAGAATATGATGATAATTTGAAAATATATAGACTTAGGTTTAAAGCATGCCTTTAAAGGGAAAAAAACATAAACACCCCCCAAGTGGCCCCGTGAGAGGCGAGAACACCTTGCACGGGACATATGTAACTCGCAAGAACTGGTCGCGTGGTCACTGGACCCTTGATTTGAGAATATGATGATAATTTAAAAATATCTACACTTAGGCTTTAAAACATGCCATTAGAGGGAGAAAACACAAAGCATCCCCCAAACGATCCTTTTAGGGGCGCGATCACCGCGTACGGGTCCAATTTAGCTTGGAGGGAACCGACCACGTGGTTACGGGACCCCCGGTTTTAGAATATGATGATAATTTGAAAATATCTAGAATTAGGTGTAAAAATATGATGTTTTAAGCCTAAGTCTAGATATTTTGAAATTAACATCGTGTTCTCAAATTGGGGGTCCCGTGATTATCCAATAACCAAACACTAGCAACAAGTCAACTACCAATAATTATCCCGTACTCCTTCTAACATACTATCCAACAACAAGCCAACAACCTATAATTATCCAACAACCAAAATATTTAAAATATAATGAATATCAATTATATAACTAGGGCCTTTTGCTAGGTGTGAAAGCCTGGAAGAGACATTACCTCATTTTTGGAAGCTGCATTTATTAATGAATTTGTATTAGAGCATGTTTTTATCACACACAAATAAATAACCGCACGCATAAGATGTGAAATTTACCTCTTTTGATACCCTTGACCTAAAATCAGTTGTCGTGCAATTTCTCCTTTGATTTTGGGCAATTTCGTTCTCATACTTCCTACGGGTAAATTATAGAGTTTAAACCACAAAATATAAAATACATATAATCAAAGAAGAAGAATTTAGTAGATACTCACTCTCTTCGGACTTAAACTTCATCTTGCGATTCGAAGACATAACGAGTTTCTTGCTCGTATTATATATTTATGAGTTTCACCTCTTTAGGGTTCCCAAGAGGTAATTCATCCTAAAACTCGTCAGGTTCCTTGATCACACCTCCTCCATGAGGATTTAACCTCCTCACCTCTTATTCCGGCATATATTCCCTGTGTATACCGATGATTCCACAGTTACGTATTCTTCAGTAATTGACTGTAATACCCCGTATTTTTATGACTTTTAATTTTGGGGATTTTTTAAATTTAATTAGAGATATTAAATTAATATTAATTCGGAAAATCACTTAAATACTTACTAGCGTGATGAGAGTTAGTAATTATTTTATTGTTAGTTACTTTATGGGTAAAGTAAGTGGTGTAATTATGATTAGTAAAATTATCACGAGAATTTAATTTGATAATTTTGGAAATTTATTGGGACGCGCTTGTATCGTGTCGGGATTATATTCGGCCTATTAAAAGTAAATAAATTACAAGTCACCCGTATGGTCATTTTGAGTGCGTCAATGTGTCCGTAAGGGTTGAGATAGTCAAAATAATGTACACGGGGGTTTAGTTTGGGTCTCGGGGCATTTTTAGGCCTAATTAACATCCCGGGAGGACGCTTTGGACATTTTACATTTTTGGGCATGAAAACCCACGAAATTTCTAAGGGTATATCAGATGGTAGGAGTCACCTTATAGGGTTAGAATCACCATAAACCAAAGATGGCCATTGGAGAGGAAGAGGAGAATATTTACAAGGAGTTCTAGGCCAAGAACTCCACCGTTTGCACCGCGCGCAACGAGGATCACATCCACACCAATCCATCCACAAATCTAAACCAAGAATTCTCAGGAAAGTATCTATCTTACTGTATTTCATTTATTGCTCCAATAATATTAGCCTAGGATTTATTATGACTAGTTTTTGTGAAAGAAAAAACCTATTTTGGAGATTTGAATTCGCATGATGTATGAGTAATAGATGTATTCTGGAAACCCAATTCACATGTAGAGATTGAACCACGAAATTACAGTAAATTAAGAGTATGAAATCTGGTAAAAGAATGGGAAGAAGCTAAACAAAGAAAATATTAGGGTTCTTGATATTTTTATGGAGTATGCCCCATTTAATTCGTTATTCATGATGAAAATCCGCATACCTGACGTAGATTACCACTTATTTGAGTATATAACACTTGTAGTATAAATTATTGGGAGTTTGGTAATCAGATATATTGGTTTGGATGATTTTGGAAGAAGAAACTCGTAACTGGAAATTCTGCAGATTTACCATACCTGCTTGATCGATCGATCAAACCAAGATCATCGATCGATCGATGGATGGATCGATCGAACCCCTTCCATAGATCGATCGACCCCTCCTGGCAAACTTATATTTTCCTTTTTGAATGATTAATTTCAATTTAAGTGAATACTAATCTTTGGTCATTTCTAATAAAACATTTTGGGATATAAAGAAGACCAGTAGGACTTTAGAAATATATGGAACCATTAATGTAAGACGAGATTAACATTTCACGGGGGTGTTTTACATATAAGGGACAATGGGAACATGTGTTAAAGGGCGAGACTCGTAAGGACGTTACGTTGTAAAATAAATGAGAACCTACTGAAATTACACTTGGGGAGATAGGAATCCACGACTGTTACGTAGTAAGTTGGAATAATACCATAAATAAGAATAAGAGACAAACTGTTATACTTGATAACCTAGTAATGTGTAATAAGGATAAATAACATAATTATGGGTCGTGAGAGTGTACCTAAATTTGATATGGGAATAGTGGTATGTGACACCTCGACTAATTAAATACTGGGTAGCTACTCTGTAACACCCCGCCCGCCCGGGGAGGGCGACTGGAGCGCCACTGTCGATAAAACTAAACTAATCCACAATATAACAAGGTGTAGAGCATCTAAATCCCACAATAAAACAAGAAACCACTATTCTCATCTTCAAATAAATACAACAATTCTCTCGAAATAATTACAACAATCTAACTATCTCGAAAATAAAATAAATCTCCAAATGCTCTATACATCAAAATAAATACAAGTCTTCTCATCTCTTGTATTAAAAATTCTTCCCAAATAATCCTCGCTAAAATCATCCCAATTGGTCCATAGCACTCAAATCCGTGCTCACCTGCCAACTAAGAAAAAGATGGGGAAGTACACAATACGACAGGAATATGCTCAACAAAGATGTTAGCGAAGAACAAAGCGCAACAATACGACTACGAATACTCAAATCAAATAATGCAAATCTCAATAGCATTTTATCAATAAATTTCTCAACAACACATTAACCGGAGTCACTAGGCCTCATCATACCGCGCCATACTTTATCAAGTAGCCCGAAAAGGAGTCTTGGCGGGTGCCCAACATCAGTGCCATATTAAAATCTCCTGACAGCGTGCTCAAAACAACATGAATAATACCTCATGAATGAAAATAATCCCAACAATTATTTTTCCAGATTTCCAAGAATTTAACAATTCAAAATATGAGTTCAATTGACAAGAATTCAAAGGAATAAACACTCGCGAGATTTCAGGAGCATATTGTGTAAAACCCCATACCTTAAAATCATCACATGAATCATCGCATAATTCAGCCTCAAAATCTAATCACACCATCCCGCTCCTCTCGTGAAAATAATCAAATCTCGTTCTAGCCCAAACTCGAGAAAACACTAAATAAACCTTCTAATCTAAGGTTGAAATCTTGAATAGGTTTGGGGCTATGGTTTGTATATGAAAGGGAGTAATTTTGGAGAGGTTTTCTGGTTGAAAAGTTTGAGAAAAAGTGATTTGAAAAGCCAAGCCACGAATTTGTTGATATATAAATGATTAAGTGTTTGATTAAGAAAAGAGTTCTAATTAGATACAAACACTAGAAAATTTTATTCCGGACGATCGGACCGTTGGAATCGCTTGAAATTTTAGTATGTCGTAGCGAACGGCGAGACAGGACTGCTGAAAAAAATTCAGCTTGATCGAACGGCCGGATATCTAAAAATATTATTTTTACTAAAGAGTTTTATGTTCCGAGGACTCTTAGAGAGTTTTATGTTTTGAGGACTCTTAGAGAGTTTTATGTTTTGAGGACTCTTCTAAATAATAAAAATTCAATTAAAGCTCCATTTTAATTCCGATTCCAATTCCGTTTGAAATTCTCTCCTTTAAAAATAATAACCAACATATTTGAGCAATACAAATAATTTTACCAAAAACTTTATTTTCCTCTATATTTCGAAAATACCCCAAAAATTACACGGGTTGTTACATTTCCCCACTAACAATGGAATTTCGCCCTCGAAATTCGCCGAATGCCTAACTCTCAAAAATCAGGCCAACAATCCCCAAAAATAATCTCGTCACAAAAAATAATTTCCTCACATCCAATCTAGAGGCCTAACGCAAAACGATTCTCTAAAAATTTCTATCTCCAAATTCGCGCCACAAAAACGCAACAGACCCAAAACCCAAGCCCCGAGGGTGGTCATATATCTAAGCTCTGATACCACTCTGTAACACCCCGCCCGCCCATGGAGGGAGAGCAGAGCGCCACTGTCGATAAAACTAAACTAATCCACAGTATAACAAGGTGTAGAGCATCTAAATCCCACAATAAAACAAGAAACCACTATTCTCATCTTCAAATAAATACAACAATGCTCTCGAAATAATTACAACAATCTAACTATCTCGAAAATAAAATAAATCTCCAAATGCTCTATACATCAAAATAAATACAAGTCTGCTCATCTCTTTTATTAAAAATTCTTCCCAAATAATCCTCGCTAAAATCATCCCAATTGGTCCATAGCACTCAAATCCGTGCTCACCTGCCAACTAAGAAAAAGATGGGGAAGTACACAATACGACAGGAATATGCTCAACAAAGATGTTAGCGAAGAACAAAGCGCAACAATACGACTACGAATACTCAAATCAAATAATGCAAATCTCAATAGCATTTTATCAATAAATTTCTCAACAACACATTAACCGGAGTCACCAGGCCTCACCATACCGCGCCATACTTTATCAAGTAGCCGAAAAAGGAGTCTTGGCGGGTGCCCAAAATCAGTGCCATATTAAAATCTCATGACAGCGTGCTCAAAACAACATGAATAATACCTCATGAATGAAAATAATTCCAACAATTATTTTTCCAGATTTCCAAGAATTTAACAATTCAAAATATGAGTTCAATTGACAAGAATTCAACGGAATAAACACTCGCGAGATTTCAGGAGCATATTGTGTAAAACCCCATACCTTAAAATCATCACATGAATCATCTCATAATTCAGCCTCAAAATCTAATCACACCATCCCGTTCCTCTCGCGAAAATAATCAAATCTCGTTCTAGCCCAAACTCGAGAAAACACTAAATAAACCTTCTAATCTAAGGTTGAAATCTTGAATAGGTTTGGGGCTATGGTTTGCATATGAAAGGGAGTAATTTTGGAGAGGTTTTCTGGTTGAAAAGTTTGAGAAAAAGTGATTTGAAAAGCCAATCCACGAATTTTTTGATATATAAATGATTAAGTGTTTGATTAAGAAAAGAGTTCTAATCAGATACAAACACTAGAAAATTTTATTCCGGACGATCGGACCGTTGGAATCGCTTGAAATTTTAGTATGTTGTAGCGAACGGCGAGACAGGACTGCTGAAAAAAATTCAGCATGATCGAAGGGTCGGATTTCTAAAAATATTATTTTTACTAAAGAGTTTTATGTTCCGAGGACTCTTAGAGAGTTTTATGTTTTGAGGACTCTTAGAGAGTTTTATGTTTTGAGGACTCTTCTAAATAATAAAAATTCAATTAAAGCTCCATTTTAATTCCGATTCCAATTCCGTTTGAAATTCTCGCCTTTAAAAATAATAACCAACATATTTGAGCAATACAAATAATTTTACCAAAAACTTTATTTTCCTCTATATTTCGAAAATACCCCAAAAATTACACGGGTTGTTACACTTCCCCACTAACCATGGAATTTTGTCCTCGAAATTCGCCGAATGCGTAACTCTCAAAAATCAGGCCAACAATCTCCAAAAATAATTTCCTCACATCCAATCTAGAGGCCTAACGCAAAACGATTCTCTAAAAATTTCTATCTCCAAATTCGCGCCACAAAAACACAACAGACCCAAAACCCAAGCCCCGAGGGTGGTCGTATATCTAAGCTCTGATACCACTCTGTAACACCCCGCCCGCCCGGGGAGGGAGAGCGGAGCGCCACTGTCGATAAAACTAAACTAATCCACATTATAACAAGGTGTAGAGCATCTAAATCCCACAATAAAACAAGAAACCACTATTCTCATCTTCAAATAAATAAAACAATTCTCTCGAAATAATTACAACAATCTAACTATCTCAAAAATAAAATAAATCTCCAAATGCTCTATACATCAAAATAAATACAAGTCTCCTCATCTCTTGTATTAAAAACTCTTCCCAAATAATCCTCGGTAAAATCATCCCAATTGGTCCATAGCACTCAAATCCGTGCTCACCTGCCAACTAAGAAAAAGATGGGGAAGTACACAATACGACAGGAATATGCTCAACAAAGATGTTAGCGAAGAACAAAGCGCAACAATACGACTACGAATACTCAAATCAAATAATGCAATTCTCAATAGCATTTTATCAATAAATTTCTCAACAACACATTAACCGGAGTCATCAGGCCTCACCATACCGCGCCATACTTTATCAAGTAGCCGGAAAAGGAGTCTTGGCGGGTGCCCAACATCAGTGCCATATTAAAATCTCATGACAGCGTGCTCAAAACAACATGAATAATACCTCATGAATGAAAATAATTCCAACAATTATTTTTCCAGATTTCCAAGAATTTAACAATTCAAAATATGAGTTCAATTGACAAGAATTCAACGGAATAAACACTCGCGAGATTTCAGGAGCATATTGTGTAAAACCCCATACCTTAAAATCATCACATGAATCATCGCATAATTCAGCCTCAAAATCTAAGCACACCATCTCGTTCCTCTCGCGAAAATAATCAAATCTCGTTCTAGCCCAAACTCGAGAAAACACTAAATAAACCTTCTAATCTAAGGTTGAAATCTTGAATAGGTTTGGGGCTATGTATTGTATATGAAAGGGAGTAATTTTGGAGAGGTTTTCTAGTTGAAAAGTTTGAGAAAAAGTGATTTGAAAAGCCAAGACACGAATTTGTTGATATATAAATGATTAAGTGTTTGATTAAGAAAAGAGTTCTAATCACATACAAACACTAGAAAATTTTATTCCAGACGATCGGACCGTTGGAATCGCTTGAAATTTTAGTATGTTGTACCGAACGGCGATACAGGACTGTTGAAAAAAATTCAGCTTGATCGAACGGTCAGATGTCTAAAAATATTATTTTTACTAGAGATTTTTATGTTCCGAGGACTCTTAGAGAGTTTTATGTTTTGAGGACTCTTCTAAATAATAAAAATTCAATGAAAGCTCCATTTTAATTCCGATTCCAATTCCGTTTTAAATTCTCGGCTTTAAAAATAATAACCAACATATTTGAGCAATACAAATAATTTTACCAAAAACTTTATTTTCCTCTATATTTCGAAAATACCCCAAAAATTACACGGGTTGTTACACTTCCCCACTAACAATGGAATTTCGCCCTCGAAATTCGCCGAATGCCTAACTCTCAAAAATCAGGCCAACAATCTCCAAAAATAATTTCCTCACATCCAATCTAGAGGCCTAACGCAAAACGATTCTCTAAAAATTTCTATCTCCAAATTCGCGCCACAAAAATGCAACAGACCCAAAACCCAAGCCCCGAGGGTGGTCGTATATCTAAGCTCTGATACCACTTTGTAACACCCCGCCCGGTCGGGGAGGGCGAGCGGAGCGCCACTGTCGATAAAACTAAACTAATCCACAATATAACAAGATGTAGAGCATCTAAATCCCACAATAAAACAAGAAACCACTATTCTCATCTTCAAATAAATACAACAATTCTCTCGAAATAATTACAACAATCTAACTATCTCGAAAATAAAATAAATCTCCAAATGCTCTATACATCAAAATAAATACAAGTCTTCTCATCTCTTGTATTAAAATTTCTTCCCAAATAATCCTCGCTAAAATCATCCCAATTGGTCCATAGCACTCAAATCCGTGCTCACCTGCCAACTAAGAAAAAGATGGGGAAGTACACAATACGACAGGAATATGCTCAACAAAGATGTTAGCGAAGAACAAAGCGCAACAATACGACTACGAATACTCAAATCAAATAATGCAAATCTCAATAGCATTTTATCAATAAATTTCTCAACAACACATTAACCGGAGTCACCAGGCCTCACCATACCGCGCCATACTTTATCAAGTAGTCGGAAAAGGAGTCTTGGCGGGTGTCCAACATCAGTGCCATATTAAAATCTCATGACAGCGTGCTCAAAACAATATGAATAATACCTCATGAATGAAAATAATTCCAACAATTATTTTTCCAGATTTCCAAGAATTTAACAATTCAAAATATGAGTTCAATTGACAAGAATTCAACGGAATAAACACTCGCGAGATTTCAAGAGCATATTGTGTAAAACCCCATACCTTAAAATCATCACATGAATCATCGCATAATTCAGCCTCAAAATCTAATCACATCATCCCGTTCCTCTCGCGAAAATAATCAAATCTCGTTCTAGCCCAAACTCGAGAAAACACTAAATAAACCTTCTAATCTAAGGTTGAAATCTTGAATAGGTTTGGGGCTATGGTTTGTATATGAAAGGGAGTAATTTTGGAGAGGTTTTCTGGTTGAAAAGTTTGAGAAAAAGTGATTTGAAAAGCCAAGCCACGAATTTATTGATATATAAATGATTAAGTGTTTGATTAAGAAAAGAGTTCTAATCAGATACAAACACTAGAAAATTTTATTTCGGACGATCGGACCGTAGGAATCGCTTGGAATTTTAGTATGTTGTAGAGAACGGCGAGACAGGACTGCTGAAAAAAATTCAGCTTGATCGACCGGTCGGATTTCTAAAAATATTATTTTTACTAGAGAGTTTTATGTTTTGAGGACTCTTAGAGAGTTTTATGTTTTGAGGACTCTTCTAAATAATAAAAATTCAATTAAAGCTCCATTTTAATTCCGATTCCAATTCCGTTTGAAATTCTCGCCTTTAAAAATAATAACCAACATATTTGAGCAATACAAATAATTTTACCAAAAACTTTATTTTCCTCTATATTTCGAAAATACCCCAAAAATTACACGGGTTGTTACATACTCCTTTATTAAATCAATACAAAATGCCAAGTTGGTTCAGTTAATAGCATCACTGTCGAAAACATTTTAATGATTACTAACCACGTTGTATTTAAAAAGTAAGTTGTCAAATTTTAAATTTAAATCTGATTAACATACAGTAAAAGAATTATGGAATAATAACATAACCATCCACCATAAAGAAGTAATAGAATAACCAACAATAATAATAAGTCTGGAGGAAAAACTCCTCCCAACCATCCCAATATGGAAATAAATAAAACAAGACTGCATCCTGAATTAAGTACAAACCAAAGTCTGAATAACTGAAATATAAAATGTCTCTAAAGAAATGGGCGACATGCCCTACACTGATGAAACTGAATATGGAGTCAAGAATAGAAAAGAGGCGTCTACGGCCAAGGCCCTGTAACTTCCACAACAGCTACAGCTCGTCACCGGAATGGAAATACTATGCATGGTGTCCTTGTGGCTGGGCACCTAAAAGGTTTTTACAAAAATAGATTTGAAAGCAAACGGGTCAGAGCCCGAAAGTGGAGAGTATTTTAAAAACAACAAGTGCTTTAATAACATTTAAAACAATAAATGCAAAATACATGTTAGGACGTGCTCTCACATGAAATACTCACCTCTCGTCCAGCTGTGCACTCCTAACGTTCTGTACCCACTCATGCGTTTCTCATATCTATCTAGTTCAAAAGGGTTTCTAACCTTTCTACTAGGTTCACGTTTTTATTTCCAACCTTAACAATTAAATAGAGAGTTCTACTTTAATTCTTGGATTCTCCATTATTAACAAAACCATTTATTGGTATAAGTCCCCTTTTTATCTTTTCATAATGTTACAATAACCATACTCACAATTAAACATAACAATTTCCTTTTTCCTTTAACCGTAAATTATTCACATCATAAATATACAATACAAGCACCCCGAGGCTAAGCTACGGTGCACACATACTCTGCCATCCATCCCGGTACATCACGTACATAAGGATTACAAATTCCGAATCTCTCAGGAATTGTTGGAATAAGAACCACACACAAAAATGGAGGCGAACATAATTCAACATATCCATGGTCACGTACATACCTACGCTCCATAGTCAGCTGGCTTATTAACTCACAAATAAGTCGTTCTCGTGAACTATGTCCTCGAGGTGCCAATCTAAATCCGGGCAACACAAAGATTAGATGGCCCGAAGCGAACGTAAACCTCCCGTGATAGCAAGTATGGTAGGTATGTCATACACATAAAATCATATACTAAGCATACACACATCTTAGATATCTCAATATTAATAAAGGTATACACTACATCCTTATGCCATGATTCCAATTTTATATATTTTAAGTCTTCCGATAATATAAAATTTAAACTGTCGACACGTCTCACGTCATATTTTCTTATACTTCAAACCTATCTCAAAGGAATCATTAAGTTTCCTATTATTCTCACATATAACATCATTATTCTTAAGGCCCTTACTTCTGCCCCAAACCTCATCTCATCAAATTATTCAAATTTACTCTTTTAACCCAAATATTATCTCACTCATCGAATTTCATTAGATTTAGAATAATTCCTCAAATTGAATTCTAATTAAGGTCCAAATTTTATAACCCTGCCTACTGGTCTTCCTTAAGTTTAAGGGTATTCATAAGGTCTCCAATAATATTTTCCAGGGTTAACATCATTAAAATTTAAAATAGGGAAAACTTTAATCATTCTGGGAAGGTCGATCGATCGACCTTTACCTTCGATCAATCGATGGTGGTCGATCGATCGACTGATGAATGTCGATCGATCGAACGCACCGGGTATGGCTACGGACTGCTTCGTTTTGCAGTTTTAAAATCATCACAAAACATCCTTTTAATGCATGAAACTCTAATATAACGTTATAGTATCATCATACAACCATCCTACAACATTGTTAACGTTCTAAAACCAATAATTCATCAACCAAGGACTTTGTTTGGATCAAAACTTCATCAAGAACCCTAGTTTCCTATTTCTTTCAAGAACATTAATAAATCTCTTCTTAAATCCGTTTTTAGATCATCAAGGGTCATAATTTTGAATTCATAATTCGTCCAGAATGTTTCTACATGCAGTCCCTAACATAATTCATAGTTTTAACCTTCCAATTCATGGGTCTATATCAATCTTCCAAGATAAATTCGATAATTTTCCTAAACATGGAAAAGCATAACATTGAATCAATTGTAATTAAATCACTTGCCTCTAATCTTTCTATGAATTTGAGGTTGAATCTTGAAGGTTGAATTGTCCTCCCTCTCTCTCTACAGAATTCTTCTCTTTCTCTCTCTCTCTCTACAAGTTCTTCTCAAGATGATAATGGAGGTAGGGTTGGTTTTTGCCAAGTTAAAGGTTTCTAAACTTCTCCCTAGCCCACTACCTAGATTGGGGTTGGAAATGGCTTAGTGGGTTAAGACTAAGTCATATTTTTAACTCTAATTTTCGTGGGTTTTAATTACCCAATTTCCGAAATTACCAAACTACCCTTTTACGTTGCCGGTATGGCCTAAAAATGCCCCGAGACCCAAACTAAACCCCCGGCTAGTGTTTTCTGACTATTTCGACCCTATTGAACACGTTGGCGCACTCAAAATGACCATACGGTTGATAAAAATGAAATTCACTTTTTAATTCAAATAATTATATTCCTGACGCAACTGTCACGCGCGTCCCAACAAAATTTCCCAAATTGCCGTATTTCAATCTCGCGACAATTTCAATAGTTTCAATATTCATATAAAGCCATATATACTCATTAAAATCATATACCAACTCGCATATCGCTAGTATTTTTATCCGGATTAATTTCCAATTAATACACATTTAATTCAATTAATCCCAAAAATAAATATCACGAAAATACAGGGTATTACATACTTCCCCCCTAATAACTGAATTTCGTCCCGAAATTCGGAACTAGAAAGTACCTGGTAAGAACAACTCCGGATAACGTTCGCGCATCTCATCCTCGCGCTCCCATGTGGACTCCTCGACATTATGATGTCGCCACTGAACACGTACTAACGGGACTATCTTTGACCGCAATTTTCGCTCACTTCGGTCCAAAATAGCAATCGACCCCTCCTCGTAGGAGCTATCAGGCTAGAGATAGATGTCCTCCAAAGAAATATGAGAATGAGCCAAATCGTCTCTAAGATATTTCCTTAGCGAGGAAATATGAAATACATCGTGAATTCGATGCAAATGCTCCGGTAACCCAAGTCTATACGCAACCGGTCCAATCCGCTCAATAATAGGAAATGGTCCCACGTATCTCGGTGCCAACTTCCCTTTCTTCCCAAAACGCATAATCCCCTTCATAGGAGATACTCTGAGCAAAACCTGGTCCCCCACTTGGAACTCCCTGAAGAACCTCTTCGCATCAGCATAGCTCTTCTGCCAATCCTGAGCTACCCGAATGCGACTCTGAATCAATTCTATCCTCGCCGAAGTATCCTGAATCACTTCTGGCCCAAGTAGTTTGTTATCCCCCACCTCCAACCAGCATGCTGGGGAATGACAAGGTCTACCGTACAACGCCTCAAATGGAGCCATGCCAATGGTGAACTGGTAGGAGTTGTTGTAAGCAAACTCCACCAGTGGAAGATACTGCTCCCATCCACCCCCAAAATCAATGATGCTCATTCGCAACATGTCCTCCAACATTTGGTTTGTATGCTCGGTTTGCCCATCGGTCTGCGGGTGATATGCCGTACTCAACCGCAATTCCGTGCCCATGGCCTCCTGAAAACTCTCCCAAAACCGTGAAGCAAATATCTTGTCTCTATCAGACACAATATTTAGGGGCACACCGTGAATTCTCACTATTTCTGCAATAAAGAGCTGGGCATACTGTCCCGTAGTATATTCTGTCCTTACGGGTAGAAAATGAGCGACTTTGGTCAACCTGTCCACAATTACCCAAATGGAGTCGTGACCTCTCTGTGACGTAGGCAACCCCGTGATAAAGTCCATGGATATGCTCTCCCACATCCACATCGGGACTTCCAATGGCTGTAGAAGTCCTGCCGGTCTCTGATGATCCACTTTTACCAGTTGACAAGTGGCGCATTTAGAGACAAACACGGCAATATCTCTCTTCATCCCGCTCCACCAATACTGTCGCCTCATGTCTTGGTACATTTTGTCCCCACCGGGATGTACCACGAATCGTGAGCCATGCGACTCTGCCATCACCTCATGCCGCAATTCTTCCCCTTTCGGAACTACCAATCTCTCATTGAAGCATAATCCCCCGTCTGAGCTAACGGTATAGGATTCGGCTCCCTCTGCCAATAATCGAACTATCTGCTCCTGACAGAACGAGTCATTTGCCCGTGCCCTTACTACCTTCGTGACAATCTGCGGTGTAACGGTCATCACCGACATGAATGATTGGGCAACTGCATCTTGGTGTCCTAACTCCTTCCACTTTGCCTTCCACACATCTGCCACCTCATCTACTGGTCTACGGCTCAACGCGTCTGCTACCACGTTAGCCTTTCCCGAGTGATATTAGATATTAAACTGATAATCCTTCACAAACTCAAGCCACCTTCGCTGCCGCATATTCAACTCCTTCTGCGTGAATAGGTACTGTAGGGACTTGTGGTCCGTGAATAATCGAAACTTCCCCCCCAAAAGGTAATGTATCCAAATCCGAAGGGCAAATACCATTGCCGCTAACTCCAAGTCATGGGTGGGGTAATTCTTCTCGTGAGGCTTAAGCTTACGGGAAGCATAAGCTATGGCCTGACTCTCCTGCTGTAATACACCTCCAAGTCCTTGTAAGGACGCATCGGTGTAAACTAGATACTCAACTCCCGGTCTCGGCAATGCTAACACAGGTGATGAGGTCAACTTGTCCTTCAACTCATCAAATGCCAACTGACAGGCATCACTCCAGATGAACGACACACCTTTACGAGTCAGATGTGTCAAAGGACCCACTATCTTCAAAAATCCCCGAATGAACCTCCTGTAGTATCCTGCTAGGCCCAGGAAACTACAGATCTCTATCGGTGTCATGGGCTGTCCCCACTCCCTCACCGCGGATACCTTCCCCGGATCAACAGATATCCCCCGGTCGGAAATAATGTGTCCCAAAAACTGGACCTCCCTCAGCCAAAACCCGCACTTCTCATACTTTGCATATAGCTCGTTCTGACGTAGTGTCTGCAAAACTTGCCTCAAATGCTCAGCGTGCTCCTCCTCTGTCTGGGAGTAAACCAGAATGTCATCAATGAAAATAATGACGAACTGATCTAGGAACTCTCTGAGCACCCTATTCATCAAGTCCATAAACACGGCTGGAGCATTGGTCAAACCAAAAGGCATAACCCAAAACTCGTAGGAATCGTATCTCGTTAAGAAAGCAGTCTTCGAGACGTCCTCCTCCCTTATACGCAACTGATGGTATCCCGATCTCAAATCAATCTTTGAGAAGAAAGAAGTTCCTCTCAGCTGGTCGAATAAGTCATCGATTCGAGGCAACGGATACTTATTCCGTATCGTGACTTTATTCAACTCCCGGTAATCTACACACAACCTCAACGATCCATCCCTCTTCTTCACGAATAATACAGGGGAACCCCACGGCGAAGTACTCCTCCGTATAAACCCCTGACCCAACAACTGCTCAATCTGATCCCGTAACTCTCTCATCTCAGCTGGAGCCATACGGTAAGGTGCGCGGGAAATAGGCCGAGTGCCCGGCGTCAAGTCGATAAAAAAAAAATCTATCTTTCTACTCGGAGGTAATCCAGGTATATCCTGAAATACATCGGCAAACTCTCGAACAACCGGAATCGGATCTAGTGGTATCACCACTTCCTTAGAGGTCTCCTCCTCTATCTGTACAAGTGAGTGGACGATCCTCCCTCAGGACGAGGCATCGCCACTAAAAACATCTCCTGCCCGGGAATGGCAAGGATAATACTCCTGCTAAAGCAGTTAATCATGGCTCGGTACACAACAAGCCAATCCATACCAATAATGGCATCATACTCGGTCATTTCTAACACTAACATATCCGCAGGTAATACCAAACTACCAATCTCTACCCCCACTCCCCGGCATATAAAAATGAACCATTCCCCAATGGTGAGTCTACCTACGTTACAGTGCTCAATACTGTGGTTAATAACCCTAAGGTTTTCGCATAATATGTAGTTATAAAACAATGCGTTGTCCCAGTAACAAACGAAATTTGACCCAAAGTCCCATGGGTAGGAAAACATACCCCAAATCGCGGGTGGTGCCTGTGGAGCGGCTGCCTGGTGGACATTATAGATTTGACTGTACTGTTACTGCCCCTGCTGCACTGGAGCTACTGGAAAGGTTGGTAGGGCTGGTACCTGAGCTGGTGCTGGGAGAGCGACTGTAAAAAGTGGCCCCTGTGGATTATTACGGGCACCCTGCTGCTGCTGCTGTGGGGCCTTGCCCTTATCAGGACAATCCTAGCGTTTATGGACATGCTTGCCACACACAAAACATCGGCCTCTGAAGTTACTCTCCCTCTGACCCTGCTGCTGTCGATGTCGACCTTGCTGACTTGGGACTTTATTCCTCTTTCGAGACTGCTTCATTTTACCACGTTGTTGACTAGAACTGACTTGGTCTTGGGTAGTTTGTTGTCGAAATTTCGGGGCCTTCGCACATTTGTCAGCTTTAGTCACATGTATTTGGCTAACCTCTCTAGGTCTTTTGCCTCCTTTAAGTTGTATGCTGCGTTCTTGGTATTGTAGAACTGCAGTGGTAACTGCTTGTGCCACGATACCTGCTAACTCAACGGTTGATATTCTCTCTGGAGATACCGGAGGTGTGAGACGATCTTGCTCGTTGACTCCCCTAACCGTTTTAGCTAGTTCTTCTTGACGATTCATCTGAAAATTTAAGTAAATTTGGATGAGTTCATCATTCAAATAAACAATTCGCAGAAGTACGAATACCAAAGTATAGAGATAAACACAACATTCCTAGGAACCCGTGGTGCCCTTCGTGGAGGCATTTCTGAAATAAGAGTAAAGTCTATAAGTTCGCAGTTATAAACTTAAAATAGCTGAAGAGCGAAGCATACATAAAAGAATACAACAGTCCTAAAATATAGGGCTCTACATCAAAGAAAGCTCAGCGGAAACATAATAAGCCGTACAGATCCTAAAGGACACTAGAACCTGATGCTCTGATACCACCTGTGACACCTCGACTAATTAAATACCGGTTAGCTACTCCTTTATTAAATCAATACAAAATGCCAAGTTGGTTCAGTTAATAGCATCACTGTCGAAAATATTTTAATGATTACTAACCACCTAGTATTTAAAAAGTAAGTTGTCAAATTTTAAATTTAAATCTGATTAACATACAGTAAAAGAATTATGGAATAATAACATAACCATCCACCATAAAGAAGTAATAGAATAACCAACAATAATAATAAGTCTGGAGGAAAAACTCCTCACAACCATCCCAATATGGAAATAAATAAAACAAGACTGCATCCTGAATTAAGTACAAACCAAAGTCTGAATAACTGAAATATAAAATGTCTCTAAAGAAATGGGCGACATGCCCTACACGGATGAAACTAAATATGGAGTCAAGAATAGAAAAGAGGCGTCTACTGCCAAGGCCCTGTAACTTCCACAACAGCTACAGCTCGTCACCTGAATGGAAATACTATGCATGGTGTCCTTTTGGCTGGGCACCTAAAAGGTTTTTACAAAAATAGATTTGAAAGCAAACGGGTCAGAGCCCGAAAGTGGAGAGTATTTTAAAAACAGCAAGTGCTTTAATAACATTTAAAACAATAAATGCAAAATACATGTTAGGACGTGCTCTCACATGAAATACTCACCTCTCGTCTAGCTGTGCACTTCTAACATTCCTGTACCCACTCATGCGTTTCTCATATCTATCTAGTTCAAAAGGGTTTCTAACCTTTCTACTAGGTTCACGTTTTTATTTCCAACCTTAACAATTAAATAGAGAGTTCTACTTTAATTCTCGGATTCTCCATTATTAACAAAACCATTTATTGGTATAAGTCCCCTTTTTATCTTTTCATAATGTTATAATAACCATACTCACAATTAAACATAACAATTTCCTTTTTCCTTTAACCGTAAATTATTCACATCATAAATATAGAATACAAGCACCCCGAGGCTAAACTACGGTGCACACATACTCTGCTATCCATCCCGGTACATCACGTACATAAGGATTACAATTTCTGAATCTCTCAGGAATTGTTGGAAAAAGCACCACACACAAAAATGGAGGCGAACATAATTCAACATATCCATGGTCACGTACATACCTACGCTCCATAGTCACCTGGCTTATTAACTCACAAATAAGTCGTTCTCTTGAACTATGTCCTCGAGGTACCAATCTAAATCCGGGCAACACAAAGATTAGATGGCCCTAAGCGAACGTAAACCTCCCGTGATAGCAAGTATGGTAGGTATGTCATACACGTAAAATCATATACTAAGCATACACACATCTTAGATATCTCAATATTAATAAAGGTATACACTACATCCTTATGCCATGATTCCAATTTTATATATTTTAAGTCTTCCGATAATATAAAATTTAAACTGTCGACACGTCTCACGTCATATTTTCTTATACTTAAAACCTATCTCAAAGGAATTATTAAGTTTCCTATTATTCTCACATATAACATCATTATTCTTAAGGTCCTTACTTCTGCCCCAAACCTCATCTCATCAAATTATTCAAATTTACTCTTTTAACCCAAATATTATCTCACTCATCGAATTTCATTAGATTTAGAATAATTCCTCAAATTGAATTCTAATTAAGGTCCAAATTTTATAACCATGCCTACTGGTCTTCCTTAAGTTTAAGGGTATTCATAAGGTCTCCAATAATATTTTCCAGGGTTAACATCATTAAAATTTAAAATAGGGAAAACTTTACTCATTCTGGGAAGGTCGATCGATCGACCTTGACCTTCGATCGATCGATGGTGGTCGATCGATCGACTGATGAATGTCGATCGATCGAACGCACCAGGTATGGCTACGGACTGCTTCGTTTTGCAGTTTTCAAATCATCACAAAACATCCTTTTAATGCATGAAACTCTAATATAACGTTATAGTATCATCATACAACCATCCTACAACATTGTTAACGTTCTAAAACCAATAATTCATCAACCAAGGACTTTGTTTGGATCAAAACTTCATCAAGAACCCTAGTTTCCTATTTCTTTCAAGAACATTAATAAATCTCTTCTTAAATCCGTTTTTAGATCATCAAGGGTCATAATTTTGAATTCATAATTCGTCCAGAATGTTTCTACATGCAGTCCCTAACATAATTCATAGTTTTAACCTTCCAATTCATAGGTCTATATCAATCTTCCAAGATAAATTCGATAATTTTCCTAAACATGGAAAAGCATAACATTGAATCAATTGTAATTAAATCACTTTCCTCTAATCTTTCTCTGAATTTGAGGTTGAATCTTGAAGGTTGAATTGTCCTCCCTCTCTCTCTGCAGAATTCTTCTCTTTCTCTCTCTCTCTTTACAAGTTCTTCTCAAGATGATAATGGAGGTGGGGTTGGTTTTTGCCAAGTTAAAGGTTTCTAAACTTCTCCCGTAGCCCACTACCTAGATTGGGGTTGGAAATGGCTTAGTGGGTTAAGACTAAGTCAAATTTTTAACTCTAATTTTCGTGGGTTTTAATTACCCAATTTTCGAAATTACCAAACTACCCTTTTACGTTGCCGGTATGGCCTAAAAATGCCCCGGGACCCAAACCAAACCCCTGGCTAGTGTTTTCTGACTATTTCGACCCTTCCGAACACGTTGGTGCACTCAAAATGACCATACGGTTGATAAAAATGAAATTCACTTTTTAATTCAAATAATTATATTCCTGACGCGACTGTCACGCGCGTCCCAACAAAATTTCCCAAATTGCCGTATTTCAATCTCGCGACAATTTCAATAGTTTAAATATTCATATAAAGCCATATATACTCATTAAAATCAAATACCAACTCGCATCTCGCTAGTATTTTTATCCGGAATAATTTCCAATTAATACACATTTAATTCAATTAATCCCAAAAATAAATATCACGAAAATACGGGGTATTACATGGTATAAATATATGACTGTGTTTATGCATATACTATATACGTGTAAAAATCATGCCCGCGCTACTTGCTATCCCTGAGGTTACCGCACTGGGACAGTCTTATCTCGATGGGACCTTTATGGGGGATATTGACTCGTACCCTAGAACATAGGAATCCTTGGTACAGGCTCTCGGATTGATAGTCAGATGGTCCAAAAAGACGTGAGGGTATATGCTGACCTCTTAGTAACTTCGAACTATGCTTCGCCTCAATTTGTATGTGTTTTGTGTTAATACAGTTCGAGAGTGATTCCAAACTTGTATTTCCCTTAGTACGAGTGATACAGGGACTGGATATCAGAGTATGCCCGCACCATAAATTTTATGTGGGGTGCCGTTAGAATATATATATATATATATATATATATATATGAGTATTTAATATATATATTTAAACCTGGAATTTGAGAACTACCTACTGTGACTATGGTAAGTAAGAAATGAATAATTTTTTCAACTTGGGAATAAGTGTTTGAAAAGTATGATGCGTTACTGAGAAACTTTATAATCAAATGAGGCTTATGTGAGAACTTTACTGTTAAATAAAATTAACTTCCTTAACATTTTAAATTGTCGGCATGAAATCTTATGAGTAACTTAAGATAAGATAAGTTAAACGGTTGGGAGTATTAGTGCGATAGGTGTGCATATTAGTAGAGAGGTGAGAGTTTCTCAAGGGAGTGCCGCACTAATATGATTGTTGCATTAGCCGGTATGCATTTTAAATACTTGCTAAACTAATTTTAAATTATTTTACAATCGGGCTCTGACCCGTTTCCTATTTTCTCTTCTCTCTTGTATATATATATATATATATATATATATATATATATATATATATATATATATATATATATATATATATATCAGGTGCCCAGCCACAGGGGCGTCTTGCATAGGATCCTTTGGAAGGAACGCGCTGCAGCTTAGGTGGGAGTTGCAGACCTCTTGCTTAGACGATCTCATTATTGATTCCACTTCTAGCTGTATTTTATCCAGTTGGCCATGTGTCGCCCTTTTCCATTATCCAGTTGTTTTTATCAGAGATTGTTATTTGTTTTAGTTCCAGTATTTACATTTTAGAATGGTTATTGTCAGGATGTTTTTTTTTTCCTTAAGTTTTAATGTTGGACTTATTTAGTTGAATGTTTAAATTGCTTGGATTATATTTCCAGTAAGATTGTTGTGTGATTATTAAACCATGGATTATGTAAGGTTTTAAATATTGGTTTTAAATTAAATTTGGAAATTGAAGTCTAAAAATGGTTTTGTCACTTAACTTAATTATTTAGGGTGTTTAATTGGAAAAAATTATTTTTGCGACAGTGATGCTAAGAATGAACCAACCGTTCACCTTGGTTATAATTTAATAAATGACTGATCACCCGGTATTTAATTAGGCGTTGTGTCACATTGACCCTCCAATATACCGTGTCTTCTTTACGTAATCTTTGAAGGTTTTTATCAAGTGCTCAACAGGATACATCCAACGATACTTAACGGGACCACATAATAAAGCTTCATCGCATAAATGCACAAGAAAGTGGATGCTGATATCAAAGAAAGACGGAGTAAAATATTTCCCTAATACACAAACTGCCTCGGCTAAAGTTGATTTTGACACTTTAATTTGCCTTATGTTTACCACTTTTGCACAAGTAGTAGGGTAAAACACAAACTGATTTGCATAATTTCCCGACAAAGATCTTTGTGTATAGAGAAGCAATGCCGAAATAATAGAGGAATTAATTGGACGATTACATGCCAGTTGTGAGACTTGCACTGTTTTAAGTCATTTGCTTGGTAGCTTACTACCTTACGTAAATTATCAGAATAACCCGTTGGAGTCTTCAAGTTGAACAACATGTCTAAGAGGATATTCTTCTCACTAGTAGTCAAAGTGAAAGCATACGGAGGGGTAGAAATTCTTGTTGTTGAAGGATAATTTTTTAACCAGAGTTTTTTCTTTATCTTCGTATTCTATAAATCTCGGCAGGCTATCTCTCCATCTTTGGAATGAGATCCACCTAGACATGTTCCTATTAGATGTTCTGCAGCATTCTTCTCTGTGCACATAACATTAATTACATGCCTTACACGATGACCTTTCCAATACGGAAAAGAAAAAAATAATGATCACCTGGACCATGGTTTTGCTTTAGTAGGGTCGTTAGGATCCCCCTTCTCTTTACGCTTCAGGTTTACAAATTTAGGGTGTTTGTCTATGTACATATTCCTCACAATTGCAGTTGATGCCTTCTCTTCGATCTGCTGACCAGAAAGCCAAGTAGGTAGCATCCGATGCTCCTAACCAATAGGATAAAAGTTAGACTTGTCATTCCTGAAAGGGTAACTGATCAATAAAAATCTACGATGACCCGTGTAACTCATCTTACTACTATGTTGTAGCCAACTGGATTCAATTTCCTCCCCATATATGGGACATCCATAATAACCATAAACATTATATATAACCGAAAAAGGTCCCATGCACAGGAAGGTCGTAGATCACCCACATCACCATTGCTTTAAGTGTGAACTCTTCACCCTTGTGAGAGTCGAACGTCGTCACCCCTTTATCCCATAACTCTTTAAGTTATTTGATTAGTGTGGATAAGTATATATCAATATCATCGCTTGGAGCCTTCGTCCCGGGTATCAACAAAGATAAAAATGTGAACTCATTTCTCATGCACAGAGTCGAAGGGAGACTTAAAGGTGCCATAAGAAATGGCCAATAACTCTGACTAGTACGTAAAATACTGAAAGGGTTAAACCTATTGTTTGAGATTGCAAGAAGAACGTTGCGTGTTTCCTTTGCAAATTCATGGTGTCATGCGTTTGAAATTTTCCAGATGAGTGAATCAACCAGATGATGCATCAGATTCCCACCCACCTTACATTGAGCGTGCCATGTCGTGGCCTCCGCTATCCACGATACAATAAAAAATTATTTTAACCATGGCCCAAGTGGAAAATACTTCAAAACCTTTTATGGGACTTGCGAGAACTTTTGATAATTTGCAGGTTTGTCTTTTCCCTTCTCAAAAATGACATATCGAGGCTCACCACATACTGGACATTTATCCTTCTCTCCGTGCTCGTTGCGGTACAATATGCAATCATACTTGCATGCATGAATACATTTGTATTTCAATCCAGAACCCTTCAAACTCTTCATCATGGAAGGACAATTGTCTCGTAACGTGTTCTCCTTTGGGAGAATATCTTTAACCCACTTAAGAATTTCGGTTACGATGTTCCTAGACAAACCAAAATGACGCTTTAAATTGTGTAAACCAATCATTGCATATAATACCGAGTGATATTCATCGCAATATTTATAACACGGTTTAGCCTCATCGGGTTTCAACCATATATATTCTCGGTCTCCTGGTAGTTCAGTATTAAATTGTTCATTGTGCACACAATTTATCTCCATAAGTTGGTGATTTTGGTCGTGGTGGACTCCGTAAGCATCGCCAATTAGGTTGGCCAGTGGACGATGTGTTGGTGAATCATTAACACTTCCACTCCTTGGTGTTTTGTTACGCGATCGGTTACCGATAATTCTTCAGGAACATAAGGTACATGTTTTTCACCATGGTATGTCCATTTGTTATAATCATGAAAAATTCCCCACTATATTAAATGTAAGTCAACACCGTCTAAAGACTTATATTTTTTATTGATACAATGGGTGAACGAACACGAAATCGTCTCACTTTTAAGGTTCTTAAAAGAGTAAAGAATAAATTCTTGAATGCCTTTAATAGAATTATTAGTTATTTGGTCAGTCTCCCCCATCCACTCTTTGTATTGTGGAAAATCCATTTAATAATCTTCAAATTGCAGTGTTGTGTTAACATGATAAAATAAATATCATTTTGCATAAATATAATGTCAACAACACATTAATATAGTGTCAACAACGCACCAATCAATTAAACTATGCAATAACTAAAATACAAAAACACACCAATTAAAGATACTACAAAACCTTCAAATTAAATAAAATTGTCTACTGATATTATTACAACATAAGAAAAAATATTACTACAACTAGTACTTCAGCAAACGATAAACTAGCCAAGTGGTAAAAGAGTTTAAATAATTTTTCAACAAATTCCCTTCTCCACTCTCGACGTACACTAGAGTCTCTTTGCAACCCTCAAATACTTTATCAATAAGGATCTAACACTCACCCTCCTGCAAAGGCCGATTATGTACTAAGGTCCCTACATGAATGGAGATGAGCATGCACACCCCAAAGATAAATTTACCGCTCACATACTTTATATAGTATTTCTCACGATAATCATCGTGGCTTGTTTACGATGATCCAAGACCTGTGGCATGCTGAGGCACTGAGAAGGGGAATGTTGAAGGAGGAATCAACATCTGTGAGGGGAATGTTGAAGGAGTAACTGACATCAATGAGGGGAGGGGAGAAGGAGGAAAATTTTGAGGAGGTAAGGGGTAACAGGGATGCATTGGGGGCTACAGGGGCATACGACGGTTAAAAGGGACACAATATGTGAAAGTTTATCATTCATGCCTCCCAATTCATTTTGAAGCCCCATTATATCACCTTCAGTCCTAGAATAACGTTCATTGTTGGATGAGAAACGCTTATTAACAGAAAAAAGCTCATCCACGAGAGGTATGGAGTGTTTGAATCTTATTTTTTATATATGTGATCCCAAACCTCTTGTCCTCCCTCTATGGTCCTTCCCCAAGGTTTTTACGAGGGAATCATTGTCAATGTCATCGAACAGGCTTGAAGTTGACTAACTACTAATAGATTCTATTCATTCTAGAGTTTTGGCCAAATAAGGAGGGAATTTATCATCTTTGTCTCGTCATGTATGCACGTACAACTTGGCCCTTTTCGGTGTCTTTCCTTCATTTGGGCAGCTTTTTGTCTTGGTCAACCACTCGTTATTCAAATCTTCATAAGAGTTCGATCCAAGCCGATGGACATCAGCCTTTTCGCCTTATTCTGCTTATTTTTCTACCTTTGCAGCATTTTCGAGTCCATCGCCTCATTTTCTAGAAAATCTTTCCATTGACCAATTGACATCTCAATATTCTAAGGGACTTTGTCTTTGAGCGCCAAAATGCCGGAGCTCGATGCTCCCTTAGGGAAATGCTTTTGCCTAAGATTTCTCTGATATGTTCGGAGTTATTCAGCAACCCGAAAAAGAACCTTATTTTTTGAGTTTGTGGAAAATGAAAACCGTTTGTTGAGTTGATCGTAAATGTCGTCTTTAATAACTTTATCTACGAGGTTGTAATTGTCATCTCCTCCCTTTCCGACATTCATTTTTGCCAAGGATAAACAGTGGGTTTTAAATTTTTGAACGTGATTCTTATCCCCTGTGGAGTTATTTCCCAATAGAGAGAACCTAATGGGCTTCTTCTCAACTAAGCTTAAAGTTTCAGGAGCGTTGGGCGTGTCTATTGGATTAATGGGAGTAACTTGCCTACTGCAAATCCGAGTAGGGGAGTTAACCGTTGGTGGAGTTGAGTATTTCTCACCAATTGGTGATGATAATTCTCCTTGTGTTGGTGTCACGTCCTCGGTTGGAGGGTTGTTTCCATTACCGCTCGACATTATCTACAAAAATAATAAAAGTTCAATATGTATCTATAATAATAGATGTATAATTTCAAAGTTCAATATGAAATTATAACTAACAAAAATATTTTTTTGACCATTTATTATAATCTACCTTTTCATGGTAAGACATTAATAAAAGTTCAATGCGTTTGATCTCTATCCAGTTGGGATTTGTTTTTAAAAACGTATGAATTTTTGCACGTGGCCAATTAGAAAGAAGCGTATCTATAATCGATGCATAGATGTCAGCGACATGAACTCGAAATCTCATCCTCTTCAGCCTATTGGCAAGATTGAGTTTGACGTGCATGTGTCGCAAGATATCATAGTCTTCGATAATGATCTTTGTATGTAATTCTATCCATAAAGGGTGAATTTGTTTTTTCTGCCTTCTCTAACAGCGTAAGAAATTTCAGTGATGTATCGGGATTATCTACGCAAAATATATATTGTATAGCTTCATCCCAGCATTTTGGTAGGGAAAACAGAATACGATCGAATAAGTACTCTTGCTGGAGATGAACTCCATGGTTTAGAAGGTAGTTAAATTATTCGATCTTCCTATTCCCATACCAATAAATCGGAATACCCACCGAATGAGGCTCATTAATGAAAGATGTATGAGTGCGGTCTAATTGCAACATTTCCCACTCTTGTTGCCATTTATTATGACCATGACTCATTTTTCCTGAGAAAAAGGAACGAGGGAATGATTATGATTCCTATAAATAATTTTTCGAATGAATCATTTACTAGTTATTATGTACGAGGGCATGAATCTCGTGCACACATACACACAGAAATACACACATACACATAGAAATACACACAGAGATATACACACATATGCACGTAAAGATATATGAATGTGATTACAGTGTCACTTCGGGTCGAATAATCCCGCAACTGACATAACATGTAATTGAAGAAGAGAATGGTATGACCCAGGTCACGAAAATCTTTCTGACCCAACCTTTGATTTCCTTCACACAACAGTTACTTTCTCGCTCATATTAAGTCTTCACTTTTCAATGGAAATTCCCCCCACAACATGGCATTTGAGAATGAGAGTGTGGAATCAAAATACAGTTGCATAACAAGCCTTAATTCCCCTCACTCTCCTCAACAAAATCGAACTCCACCATCTAAAATCAGTAATGGGAACACTGATTTATTAGATTTTGAATCTCGTGTATGTGTGTGTATCTCCCATGAGTGAATCCCGTGTTTGTGTGTGTATCTCACCGTTAATTTATTACGTTTTTAATACCTACTTTTGTCATTTACTCCAACAATCCCTAAAATCTATCCTAACATCAACCCTAAAATTAACCCTTACAAACATTAGTCGTATAATTAACCCTTACAAACATTAGTCATAAAATTAATCCCTTACAAACATTACTTCTAAAATTAATCCCCGATTTAGCATAAACTTAAACCAACATTAGTCATATATTTTGTCATATTTTTTTTAGCATCAATATTAAAGGACACACATTTTTTTTATATTTCACCCCTAAACCTAAACCAACATAGCATCAATACACACACACATGCATTATACATACATATACACACATATACACTATACACACATATATATTCACTGAAATACACACACACAAATACCCACACGTACACACATGTACACACTAAAATACACACACATACATATATACACACACAAATACACACATACATATACGCACGGAAATACCGTGAGATTGAAATATTACCTATTAAAAGAGAGATGGAGATTGAAATCGCCGAATTGAGAGCACGAAATCGCACGAGAGCCAAAAATTTGGAGGGTTTAGGGTTTTTACGAGGGAAATGAAATAGTTCGCCTAGGTATTAAGTATACAGACACTGGTTACAGCTAAGGGTCGTGACCACATGCCGTGATAACATTATTTTTTAACACGTCAGCGTGTAAATAATAATCTGGTCACGGCCAAAAGCTGTGACTCAGTTCTTATAATGGTCACGATCAAAAGTCGTGACTATATCGGTGTGGATTTTGTTTATGGTCATGATATAAGGCCATGACCTTATCCGAAACCATATTTAATGGGAAACTTGGTGCCATAATGGTCACGGTTGGATCACGGCTTATATCCGTAACTCACACGAGTCACGATGATTATTCGTGATTACATGCGAGACGAGTCCTTACCACGCTACATCATCGACTTCGTCATGCCTATTTTGGGTATGGTCATGGCTATGGGTCGTGACCCATTTTCCGTGACTATTCACCCAGTTTGGTATAGTGAAAGTGTTGCGGTTCTAGTGGGTTCTTGAGGGAGTCCATTGTTGATCTAGGTTGCGGGATATGTGAATTTTTTTGGGAGATTCATTGTGTATTTTATAAGTTGTGATTTATTGTTCATAGTGAAATAAAGGTTTTCCTGAAAGATTTTTTTTCCTGAATCTCTATTTATTGGATTTGCATGGTTAATTTATTCACCTAGATGCATGTTTTAGAGTTTAATTAATTTGGATAAATAATTGACATTTAATTAAATAAGTTTAAAATTAGAAATTTGCGAATTAAATTAATAATCGAAATCGCACACCCTTTTACATATATGATAAAATTTAAATATAAGGAAGATAACGTTTTATCCTAAACCTTACCCAGATAGATACCTTTGGCATTCTAAGCATCTCCCTTAGTCCACGACTTTCCCCAATGCTCAATCTCCCTTGGTTCGCTTATTCTCCTTATTTTCCTTAAACTTTAGCCCGACCTTGGATAGATTTCTTGACTCTGTGGACTTATTTTGAGTTTTTCTTTACCTTGTCATGCCACAAACCATGACCTCCTATCGTGGCTACTTTCAGAATGAGCGATCCGCGGTGTTTTGTTAGTTCCACAACCTTGGTCAAGATATGCTAAGGTGCAAGACCCACAACTATGACAAGATCAATCTCCCTCAAGCTAGTCGTCTAGCCTCAAGCACAGAGCATGAGGCTACTCTAAACATAATACCTCAGTCTGGTGTAATAATGACACAACATCGACATCAAAATCCCATGAAACGCGTATACAAGGTAAGTCACGATATTATACTCCTATGTCCGCGACCTCAAAGAATGAGTTAGAATTCCTGATCTTCAAACAACAAAGGGTTACTTTATTAAAACAATAGTTTTATCCCAACAATGATTTATAACTTATATTCTCAAATGTCAAAATGAAACCTTACAATTCTTTGAAGAACAAAGAAACATCTCAAAATTTGGGATAAACTCCAAGCAGCCAAATCCATTATATTTAAGGAAAAAAATCTTTATAAAAATAATATATAATGAACAGTAAAAGTGCATGACCATTACCCAAAAACTCAGATTTACACAAATGGGCTCATCTCAATCAACAAACATAAAGACTAGGGTCTATGAAAGAGAAGAAGGAGATGAGGAAGTAGTCTGTTACTAAAAGATCTGTTATTAAAGGACTTAGTTTGACGATTAACAGTGATGTTCTCCCACTTGAACAATGCTAGTCTACCCCTGAATAGTGACACTCCTCGCCATCCTTTTTACAACACCTTCATTTGCCCTAAAATTCTCATTTTCTCTCTCTAAAGCGTTGATAATGATTTTTTGTCAACGATTCTAGCTACTTTGGCAATAGAGCCCAAGAGCTATTTATTAGAAGTGAGGGAACCCTAGGCTTCCAATTATGACACCACTTTTTTTCAAAAAGACCATTCAAAAAGGCTTCTAGATGCTCTTAAACTTGGTCCTCAAGAAATGACCGTAGTGGCCCACGCCATTAGCTCACGTATTGGGTTTCTTTATACTACCAAGTTGTAAACTCTGCCGCCCTACTAAAAATAGGCCTCGGCCACATACACCTAGTAGTACGGGCCCTAGTCGGCGGCCTAAAGGTTTTGGTCGTTGCATTACTCACACTCCACGACCTACTAGGGTTTTTGGTGGTTACGTTAAATCTAAGCTCATGATTAACATTTTCTCATCTCCTACCCAAGATTCACTACCCTCCTACACATACAACCATTGCATTTTATAATGGGATATATATCAAATAGTCTCTCGAATATTTTTTAATATACATTTAGTCCAATCCGTTTTATTTTGCTCAAAAAAGTCCTTCACCGCCTTTAAAAATAAGAGAATAAGGGACTTTTTGGTACAAAATAAAACGCTCAGACTAAATGCGTATTATAAAATATTTGAGGAACTTTTTGGTATTCGATCCTTTTATAATAGTGCAGATTGTGGATTTTCCCTCTTGCCTCAACCGAGTTAATTAAACATCCGACATTATTTGGATTGTCAATTTTACCATCAGTTTAATTTCAGGTAAAAATAGATATAGCTGAGAACCATCCACATGGTCAGATGTTGTAATACTATACATTATACAACTATACTAATTTAAAAAAAAGCAACGGCATTGAGATATGCTGTCTATTTCACTCTCAATCACCACCATAGTTTCACTACTCATAAGATTGCATTCAATTAGGATAAAATGTGGAAACTAACTAATAATATAAATTTCTCTATCGAAGCAGCTGTTAATAGTGAATGCCATTGGTACAGTTCCGCGAGCGTCCACGTCTACAAAGGGCTATTTTCTTACTATGATCTGTTGGAAGAGGTTGTTTATATATTTATGAGAGGGAGCAAAATATATGAAAAAGAGTGGAGAACTATTTGGTGAAAGGAACTCTTTTATTAGAACTCACTAAATTTTGCTTGATACAAAATGTGGAGACAACACCCCTATTTATACTATCCTCCAACTCAAATGAATGGTGGAGATTAAATTTACATCAAGGGTCAAGATTGAATCTCTAGAACCTTCTACATCTATCTCCACTAATCTACTATTTCTTACACTCTCCAAAATACACAAGAGGGATCTAGAATGTTCTTTGGAAAATATCAATCGTAATGGATCTAACTTTATGGAGGCCCAATACTAACTAATTAGTCAACCCAAACATTAACCCAAAAATTACAAACTAATAAAGCCCAATTATTTTAATTGCAAAAAACAATTTTAATTTTCAACACCCCCTCTTAAACTTGGTTTTGCAAATCCAAGTAGTCTTCGTAGCTTGTGGAACACTTCATGCTTGAGTGGCTTGGTAAAGATGTCGGCAACTTGATCATGAGACTTTACGTACTTCAATTGTACCTCCTTCTTTTCCACACATTCACGAAGGTAGTGATACCTTGTGTCAATGTGCTTGCTTCTGTCATGGAAAACTGGATTCTTTGCTAATGCAATCGCCGATTTGACACATATCTCAACCGTATCTTCAGGTATGTTAAGATCTTTCAATAAATTCTTTAACCAAATTGCATGACATACACAATTTGTTATGGCGACGTATTCAGCTTCACAAGTTGAAAGAGTGACAATAAGTTGCTTCTTTGAACTCCATGTGAATGCAACGTCTCCCATGTAGAACACGAACCCACTTGTGCTTTTTCGATCATCTAAGTCTCCTCCCCAATCACTATCACTGTAGCCAACAAGCTTGAAAATGTTAGAGACTGAATAAAACAATCCATAGTCAATTGTACCTTTGACGTAGCGAAGGATCCTTCTTGCAGCCTTCATGTGTGTTGTTGTTGGAGTTTCCATATAACGACTGATAAGTCCAACTCCAAAGAGGATATCGGTCCTTGTGCATGTTATGTATCGCAAGCATCCAACGAGGCTCTTAAGATCCACTATTTCTCCTTCTTCATGCTTTGACAACTTGGTTCCACATTCCACGGGACTGCTTACGAGCTGACATTCATTCATCTTGAATTTCTTGAGAACTTCCTTTGCATAGCTTTCTTGAGAAATAAATATTCCTTCTTTCTCTTGCTTTACTTCTATGCCAAGATAGTAGGACATGAGCTCAATATCGGTCATCTCGAATTCTCTTGTCATCACCTTCTTAAACTCCTCGATCATCTTTGCATCATTTCCTGTGAAGATTAAATCATCCACATACAAGCAAACAATTAAAATATCTTTATTTCCATTCACCTTTGTGTATCGGGCATGCTCATAAGGGCATTTTTTGAAACCATTTTTATGAAGATATTGATCAATTCTACTATTCCATGCCCTTGGTGCTTATTTTAGGCCGTATAATGCCTTGTTCAATTTTAACACCTTATCTTCGTTGCCTTTCACAACATTCCCCATGGGTTGCTCTACATATACTTCTTCTTCAAGATGGCCATTTAAGAAAGTAGACTTCACATCCATTTGATGGATTTTCCATCTATTTTGAGCTGCTAAAGAGATAATTAATCTTATAGTTTCAAGACGAGCAATTGGAGAAAATACCTCTTCATAGTTAATTCCATATCGTTGATTAAATCCTTTGGTGACTAGTCTTGCTTTGTACCGCTCCACTTATCCTTTAGCATTCTTCTTGGCTTTATACACCCATTTGACTCCAATAGCTTTGTGCCCTTTGGGAAGACTTGTCAACTCGCATGTGTCATTCTTCTCAATCGCTTTTATCTCATCATCCATTGCATCCTTCCACCTCTTGCTTTGTATGGCCTCTTCAAAACCTATAGGTTCACAATCGACAAAAAGACAAAAGAGAGTTATATCATTTTGATTTTCAGTTACCTCATATATTTCATCTAAGCTTCTCAACCGTGGGGCTCTTTCATGTGAACTTTGACTTGATGATGATGATGATGATGGATCTCCATGAGTGGATGATGGTGGTGATGGAGGTGACGTAATAGGCTCTTCTACATCTCCATTGCTGCTATCTTCATCCTCTTCTTCAAATAAAGGAAGAAAGTCACAGTTTTCCTCCTGGGCATCCCACTTCCACGATCCTTCTTCATCAAACTTGACATCTCTACTCGTGATGACTTTTCCACTGATTGGATTGTACAACTTGTAGCCTTTGGAGCGTGAATCATAGCCAACAAATACATATTTTTCACTCTTGTCATCAAGCTTTGTTCGCTTTTGATCCGGCACATGAGCATATGCAATGCTCCCAAATACTCTCAAATGAGAAATTCCGGGTTTTCTCCCGCTCCATGCTTCTTGTGGAGTTTTATTCCACACACTTTTAGTGGGGCTTCCATTTGACAGATAAATGGCACAATCCACAGCTTCGGCCCAAAATTCTTTTGGCATTCTTTTGCTTTTCAACATGCTTCGAGTCATATTTAAAATGGATCTATTTTTTCTTTCAGCAACTCCATTTTGTTGAGGTGAGTATGCAACCGTTAAAGGACGGCGTATCCCGTTTTCTTCACAAAACTTTTCAAACTCTTTAGAAGTGAATTCGCCTCCTCTATCGGATCGCATAGATTTTATTTCATAACCACTTTCTTTTTCCACAAGTGCTTTAAATTTCTTAAAAGAACAAAATACTTATGATTTTTCTTTTAAGAAATAAACCCATATATTCCTACTAAAATCATCAATGAAAAGTAGAAAGTATTTATTTTTACCAAAAGAACAAGGAGTAATAGGGCCACACACATTGGTATGAATGAGTTCTAGGGGCTTCTTTGCTCTTGTAATTGGCTCTTTTGGAAAACTCATTCTAGAATGTCTCCCAAGTAAGCATCCTTCACATAATTGATCCGGATGATTAATGGAAGGCAACCCATTAACCATTCTTTTGTTATGCAACAATTTTAAGCCACCAAAATTTAGATGCCCAAACCTTAAGTGCCAAAGTCAAGACATGTCTTTAAAGCAAGCTTTTAAACACATTGCACCTTCACTTTGAATGTTTAGCAAAAACATTCTATTTCTTGCCATAGGTACTTTTGCAATTAAATTCATTTTTTGGTCTCTTAAAGAAATACTATGATCTTTCATGTGGATATCATAACCTTTCTCTAAGAGTTGCCCCAGACTCAAGATATTTATTTTCATGTTTGGCACATAGAAGACATTTGAAATAAATTGGTGCTTCCCATTTTTCATACGAGTCAATATCTTACCTTTTCCTTTCACCGCCACTTTTGATTCATCTCCAAAAGTAACATTGCCCTTTACCGATTCATCAAGTTCCACAAACATGTCCTTTTTTCCACACATATGGTTGCTTGCTCCCGTGTCAAGATACCACGTCTTGCTTTCTCCATTATGTTCTCCTTTGTATGCTAATAACAATGTCGAATCCTCGTGCTTTTCCTTTTCAACATAGTTAGCCTTCTCCTCCACAATATTCGAATTACTTTTGCATTCCGAAACATAATGGCCGAATTTTTGACAATTATAACACTTAATTTGAGATTTTTCGTACCTTGGTCTCGTGTTGCCCCCTCTTCCACGTCCTCTTGTTGGATATGAGTTTTGCATTTCATTGTTGAAAAACTTCACATCGCCTCTTCCTCGAAATTGACATCTGCCTCTTCCTCTTTGGTTCCGTTCGTTGTTGTATTATCTTCCTTCTTTTAGAGTAAACTTTGTTTGAAGAGTTTGCTCTAAAGTCTCCTGACTTTTCCTGTTAAGTCTCTCTTCATGGGCTTTTAAGGAACCCATGAGTTCATCAACTCCCATAGAATATGTATCTTTAGATTCTTCAATTGCAACAACAACATAGTCAAACTTGGAACTTAAAGAGCGGAGGATTTTTTCTACCACCCGTGTGTCACTCATATTTTCACCATTAGTTTTCAGTTGATTGACAATAGCCAAAACTCTAGCAAAATAATCTGAAAGTAACTCGGAATCTTTCATATGTAAAGACTCGAACTCACCTCTAAGTGTTTGGAGACGAACCTTCTTTACCTTCTCAATCCCTTCATGAGAATTTTGTAGAGTCTCCCATGCTTCTTTGGCGGTTGTGGCAAACGCAATTTTCTCAAACGTACCTTCATCCAATGCTTGGTGAATGAGAGTGAGAGCCTTTTGATCTGTCCTCCTTGCTTCTTTTAATCTATTGTTTTGAGCTTGGGATAGAGTGGCTTCATCTTGAAGCTCATTGTATCATTTTTCAACGATCTCCCAAACATCTTTAGAAGCGAGTAACACCTTCATCTTGATACTCCAATGGTTGTAGTTGTCTTTGGTGAGTTGAGGGATTTGGAAAGGAACCATACCATTAGCCATTTTAGAACCTTGGCTCTGATACCACTTTGTTGGAAGATGTTGTTTATATATTTAGGAGAGGGAGCAAAATATATGAAAAAGAGTGGAGAACTATTTGGTGAAAGGAACTCTTTTATTAGAACTCACTAAATTTTGCTTGATACAAAATGTGGAGACAACACCTCTATTTATACTATCCTCCAACTCAAATGAATGGTGGAGATTAAATTTACATCAATGGTTAAGATTGAATCTCTAGAACCTTCTACATCTATCTCCACTAAACTACTATTTCTTACACTCTCCAAAATACACAAGAGGAATCTAGAATGTTCTTTGAAAAATATCACTCTTAATGGATCTAACTTTATGGAGACCCATTACTAACTAATTAGTCAACCCAAACATTAGCCCAAAAATTACAAATTAATAAAGCCCAATTATTTTAATTGCAAAAAACAAGTTTAATTTTCAACATGATCCTCGCACTTTCTTGTACCAAAGAAATAAAAAGAAGAAAACTACATTTCACTTTCTGCCATAATGTCATTACCCTCACTCCACCTACAAGGTCTTCGTAATTTTTGCACTCGCACATTTATAGGTATACAGTAGTACTACAGTCTCTTATACCTGTTGTAATGTACTAGAATTGGGCTGTGACAAATAAAAACTTGCTTGCACTCTAAGGCTTGTTGCTCCCTGCATATGTACTAACCACATGATTTTATGTTTGGTGAGAGTAAATAAAAGCTGCAACTTGATTGAGACTATGTGATCTCTCAATGCGTGTGTTACTTTTCCTATATGCAAGACTTTCTCTCTCTCACACACACACACACAAGGAGAAGGTATAGTGAAATTCTGAATAATAGTACAAACAGACATCCGTGGGAGATAGGACATGCATGAGAAATCCGTATCCGCGTTTGTGTCTCTTCAGAGTTGATGAAAACAAACATTTTAGCTTAAAAGGTGCAACTTCAAAGCGACTGAATGTGACAGGCTTCACCATAATGTTTGAAAAAGCCTAGCTACATAGGTATAGTAACTCAGTAACTCAGCAACTCATATGTTTACAGATCAATGTTCATTTGCGTAATAAGGTTGAAAGTATTTTACCATCCGGTCGGAGCTGCAGTAGAAGTTTAATGACTTTCATTTCATAATGATGAATATCTAACTTTGACCATACCTACATAAATATTTGCATATTATTAAAAGAATCTTGTTTTACTAGCACGTATGGTTAATAATAATGTCTTTTCGTTGGTCCATCACATTACCAGATAAGACGAGAACAGTTGTCCTGATAATGTGATTTTGATTTTTGTATTGGTATATAATAGCGTAGTTGTGGGTTATTGATTGAGAAAGAGAACAGGGAGAAGCATCATAATTGGTGATGGGAAGGAAAAGGCGGGGAATCTTGTCTGTCGCACAAACTGTTTGTTAATCTGCTGTAATGGGCCAGATTGTCAACAAAATATCTTCTCTGATCTACTATAACCAATCGGAGACTATTTGGCAAAAAAATATATATTCATAAGAGATCAAAAATACATTTATATTAGTAAGGAAGTCACTTCTCATAATATTTTAGAGAAATGTTTAAAACAGTCCACTGTTCTCTTCAGGATTTTCTTCCTCACATGCAATTTCATGCAGGTTCTGAAGTAAAATGCCAAAATAAAATAAACTAAACATCCTGCAGCCAACTTACATAGGAAAACAACAGAAATTAAAATTGGATAACCAATGGTATTCTTACATCTGCAAACAAAGAATATTGGGAAAGGTCTTGGAGGTTGAATATGTAATGCTGCAACGAATAATAATAAATTCAACAAAAATGCTGTTCTTACGGGCATTTATTATGGCATTTTCTTACCGGCTCCATTAAATGGTACAAGAACGTTAAATCAATTTGACAAAAAATGTGGTAAGAAATTCTAATAACAGTAACATTACTGTAAATTCAAAGGGATCATATTCTTTGCGTCATTAGTTGAATTCGAATTGGCCACAAAGACCTGATGGCTGAATTTTTTGTACTTTAGATTATTTATTTTTCATTCTAAATGTTATATTTTATATGAATTTCTATTTTTTTTAATCCACATACAAGAATCATAATCAATACGAAATTATATTAATTATTGGTGGCAGTTTCTTTTCCTTTTTACAAACTTTCAAACCACTAGTCTTTTATTTTAAATTTCCAGTCTTAATATAATCAGATTTATAATGTTCTTTGGAGAATTTACATGTTCACATCCAATAATATATATATTTTGAAAAATCATCAAGTTCTATCAAACAAAAAATATAGAATATATCAAATGACTTTAAAGGAGGGGCATTAACTAATAAATCTCTTAAAAGTCTATTTATATATAATCATTCTAAGCCATTATAATTGTAAATATAATTACACTTATCAATTTAGATAGAATTGTAATTTTAGCACTATCTACATTGATAAATGTAACTGTATTTATATTAATAAGTATAATTGTATTAATATTCATGTATCTATATTAACAATTATAACACACATAAACTTATTACAAAGGATTTTGTTTGCTTGTCCTTATTGTTAATTTCTATAGAATTTAAGAATTTCTCACCATATTTCCCTTTCAAGAAAAGCCGGCAAAAATGTATTGCATTTTTTATTTACCCCCGATAACTGTATAATTAGACTTACATAAAAGTTCAACGCTTTGAATTTGTACAAGTGAATGTTTTTAGTTACAAAATTTATAAAAGCAAATTCTTAAAATAAAAGACTTCTTTTCTATTTCAAGAAAATACCTACCACCCAATGCATTAGTTCAAATAGCATGAAGGTTGTTTGAGGAAAACGATAGGGCCTTTCACAATTCTGTCGCTACAGTATCCAACTAAGATAGGAAAAACCTTAGGGTCTGGACGCAGAGGGTTGTCTATATACATTGAAATTAGGCCTAAAGTATCTGCAATTTCGATAAGATGTATAAACCGCATTTAGTTTAAGATCTGGGCCAGCAACAAAAAGATCTTAATCAGCACTCAATTACAAAATTTATAATCTCTTGGCACAGTAGTATAAGGTTGTCACTGGTCCCTAGTTCGATTCCTGACAGTGTCAAAATAATGTTTAGTCAGCGGAAGCCACGAATCGCGAGCGGAGATTTGTCGAGGTGCACGTAAGCTGGCTCGGACACCTCGTGTTATGAAAAATACCTTTTATATATATATATATATTTTCTGGATTTTCTGATACATACATACACACAGTGTATGTGCCCCTTGCAGCTGGAATATGAAGCCACATCACAATTTGACATCTTAGAATATTGTGAAGATACACAAATGACTAAATTTTGAATTCGAAAATGGGGGATTGATTATATTTGCATGCAATTATCCCCTTCTGGGAACAATTGAAATGCTGCCCTCATTTATATGTTTAGCGTGGCTCAGTTTTTCTTTTGAATAAAAAAATAACTTTAACTGGAAATTGTTTTGTAGACAACCCTTTAAAATGAAGTGTCGGGTAAATCATGATTATGATACGTATTAATGTATTTTAACATATTTACAATATTTGAATTTCAAAGTTCAAAACAAAACAATGAGAATTACGAGAATATTCTCAAATCACGCAATTTACCCAACAATTACTATGAACCTGCAAATATTTATATGCAACCAGTATGCAGTTATATATTACGTCGGATGTTAATAAGAAGTTCAGAACACCCTGACAAATAGGTACTGCCATAATGTTTACAACATAATTATGACGAGGTAAACAAACACAGCAGATTCATGCACCTTCTCCGACCAAACCGGAAGGTCTTGACAACAATATGAAATCAAATCTAATGAGAAAATGTAGCTACTTAAACCTACACATCATATATCAAACTCTCAATTCTTAGGAGTTCAATAATTAAGAAACTTACAATGAATACATATATGAACATGATGATCAGATCTTGAAAATTTACCGTGATGATAAGAATTGAGGCCAAAGCAGGTTGAGTTTCAGTGATTTAAGAAAAGCCCTGAATTGCCATGTCGTCCCACAGCTTTCTTGAGCTTCTATATGCCAAATCAATATGAAGATTAGAGAGAAGAAGTTCAAGAAAGCTGTGGAAAAGCATGACAGGGCTTGATCCATTTTACATCCTAGATCTCACTCCTTCACATAATTATATATAAGTATGAAGCAATGAGGTAACTAAGTAATTTGAGAGAAAGAGAGAGAGCGGGAGAGAAGAAGCAGCCTTGTCCATACAGTTGAGGAGGACCACTCTAGCATATATGCAGTACGTAATCTGTTTATCAGCTTTACAGAATGATAGGAGAGTGGAGAAAGGTGGTTGGTAGGGTTTCACTTCACCCACAACACAATATATGCAGTCACCACACCACTTTATATCAGAGTGAGTGCACCGTGGGGTACATGACATGGGTGAGGGTCAATTCAATAAATAGAATTCTATAATTTCATAACTATTTCATTATTTGAAGTAAATAATGTTAAGGAAAAAAATGGAAAGATTCTAGAAATACATATATATCCCATCCCACCACATGCCACCATGTGATGAGATCAATTCCATGTTTAATTTTGAGGGATGGAGGGTTTATGATTTGCATGGTCCCCCCAACCCCTATGTTTTCCATCTATCCTACGTACATATTGCTATAGGACATGTTCTCGCTAACATAACAAAATGTAATTTGTAATATATTATTTTGTTTTTTTGATTTACTCCATTGTAGATAAGTTTTTTTAGGGTTAGGACACAATGAATGAGATGTGGTCCATGTGTACTTATAGTTTCTTAAGTATTGTACATTTGAAATTTTGTAATGTATATACGAATTTTTGTAATTTGACCTTATTAGGTTTGTGTGTAACGTAAGATATAAGGTATACATTTTGGGGTGATGAACTTTATTGGCGAAAACATATGCTAGTAGATTAGAGCACAAAAATCTTATTTGCCGGACAGTAAAATAGGAATCTCCCTATAATCTTTAAGTTATATCTTATGCGATATGGATAAGAGAGGGGAATAAGGGTTGGCCTTAGAAAAAGACCGGGGAGGCTGCCACCTTAGGCCCCGAATTTTGGTAATTTTTAGAGGCCTCAATTTCTTTTTAGAAAAAGAGTAATTATGATGGTTTTACCAAAATTGTCATAAAACGGTCCTTTATGAAGGTTTCTCTAAAAAACATCATAAAAAATCCATTTTTTTTTCTAATATAGGGTTTCCGTTTGAATGGTTTGCTTCTGTCTGCTCCCGAAGGGGAATCCGCTAAAACAACAAATCTTTTGGGATATGTGTGAAGATTCTGATGATAACTAAGATCATTTACAGATTTATCATTTAGGGGTCTAAATTTTGTAACAATACTTAATATTAAATAAATGTTATAATTAATTTACAAGTTTTATATATTTTTGTGTACGTGGAATATTTTTCCTCCGTCAAACTTATATGAAAGAATTCTTTGTTGGCAACTTATATGGAGGGTGTAACAATTTGGATTTTCAATATTTAAGTTGTAAGTCTTCAATATTAAAAGTCATAGTAAAACAAATTATATATCATTCTCATTACGTAACATAAACAGAAACAATTAATATAGATAACAAAGTTTAGATATAAGCATCAACCATAATCATCATAAAAATAGTGGTGCAAAACCTCATCTACAACTTTGGAATCCTCAACCTACTAGGACAAATAAAACCGCATTGTCACACCAACACACGTCTCATCATAGTAAAAATTTTAATTGGGATATGAGGAGGGATAACCTATATCTCTTTAAATAAATAAGAACTACAACAATCAACTCAACAGAACAGCTGCTCCTGAATCACTCATACGCTAGCCATGTATACGAGAACCTGAAATATTAGTCAACAAAATGAGTTAGGCTCACATGTAAGACATATCGCTACGCAACCCAAATCAATAATGTAATTAGAGTTAAATTCATAGTTATCTAATCCTAAGAATAGTATACGCACAGATTAAATAGTATACGCACCCACGTACGAATAACCCTATATAAATTATCCTCAATTACCTTGGATTATCTTTATGCCATATTATAGTTAGGTTTAATCTCAACCTGCAAGAAAATATTTATTCCATCTATAGGGGATTGACATACTAATAAACTTTTATGCCTTATGATTTTTGATTGATCACATTTTAGAAAAGAAAATAATATGACCAGATCTGAAGCGGAGATCCAGGGACCGAATCACAATATATTTGCATATCTTGGAGGTGATCAAATACAAAGGCAATGAGTTGATGAAGATGATGAACTTGCTGCCAATCCAAGGTCTCCAAAAACATTTCTAGAATCCACCGAAAGCTTTGAATCTTCTAGTTTATGATCCTAAAAAAAACAATTTATGTGGGCACTCTTGGAGATGCATACTTGGTATTTTGAATAAGATTTGATCCTCTCTCTCCACACATAATCACAAAAATATGAATAGTATTTTTTGTTTATCTCCCCTTCTAATCCTTAATAATGTTTATGTAGCTTAAAACCTTAACTTATACCAATTTATATAGGTATAAGTAGTGGGCTTGGGATGAATTAGGTTTTTAGAGAGTCTGGGCCTGCTACTTAAGTAAATGGTCTATACTACGGACTCAAGACTAAAAAATTAAATTGGATTCCAAATAGGTACTCGAAAATTCCAAATTTTATCCTCTTAATCTATTTATTCTCTCTACTGAATCGCAATTAGTTCCAATAAATAATCTTGACTCCACTACAATTTAATTGTCTCAAAAGTACTCAAAGTTTGAGGTCTTATTTCCAAATTAGATATATGCATAATATGATTCCCTTCTTTAAGTATACAATACTTGTTTGGTCATATCAATTTGTCGTTAATCGATTTCAACCAACTTCTTATTTATTCCTTAATCTTAAACTTAACTTATTTAATACTCTACAAGATTACAAAATAATCTATTGATCAAGTTTATTGGTAGGATCAAAACTTATAAGCCTTTCAAGGGGGTATAAAAATATTTCTATGAATGATCTTAGACCTTCTAACATAACAATTTCCCAACTTTTGGAGATTTAGATCCAATGAATTTGGATCACACCCATAACAAACGAAGAAATAATTGCACAATCATTTCAATTCTCATAATTCTCGAGATTAAAAACCTATACAACCTTTGCAAATCTGTTAGATTGTGAAAGTCTAATCTAATTATCTCCTTGATTTTAATCTCACTAGGGGTCATGTTCAGTACATTCTTGATGTACCGGTCGTAATGCTCTTTGAATTATCACACAAGTTGTTAAACCATCAAACAAATTTCCGTACTTTAAGATAGATTACTAAGATTTCATTTGCAACTTTATTGATAGGATGTCAACTCCCTATATTATTTGTGAACTGTTTAATTGCACTAAAACTAAAATTATGATCTCCTGTGATCAGGTCGAACCATATTCACTAGAATTCCTACTAAGTCCAATTGACTGACATTACATATAATATCTTTAAAATAAATGCAAGGAATTCTCATTAACATCATTCTCATTTCAAATGAACCTAAGACACCTTTAATGAAAAATAAACATCATACATGGTTCTAGGAATAAAATCCCCAAAAATCTTTTACTTAGTCTTAAAGCCATTGCATATGCATCTAAAACCTATTTCCTCTACATGACTGTCAAAAACCTTAGCTGGAAAGCTCTATGTGAAAGGATCTTACAGGTTGTCCCAAGATGTAATCGTGCTCATGATGAAACGCATTTTTACACGATCTTCGGTATCAAGTGATACTCACGCTCAATACGTTTTTCCCTTTCATAATTTATTAGTTCTTTTGACTTAGAAACTACATCTTTATTGTCATAATAAAGTGTAATATATGGTTGCACTAAAGGAACCGCGCTCAAATAACTTAGGAAGTTCCATATCCAAATCTCCTAATTTTTTTTGCCTTTGAAGTTACAACATATTCGACTTCCATGGTGGAATTAGTAATGCATGATTGCTTGATACTCCTACCACATATGGCTCCATCTCATAGAATAAATATATATCTTGAGGTTAACTTCCTTGAATCTTTGTTTGACTAAATATATGAGTTTATGTACCCAATAAGTACAACACTATCATCTATGTAAACTAGCACATTATTTCAAATCCTTTTAAGGTACTTGAGAATTGTAACACCTCGTATTTTTGGGAATATTTAAATTACACGTGCCGCACTAATTTAATTTAATTAAAACATAGAGTGACTTGAATGAATATTAATTAGCGAGAAATTGAGTAATATTTATGTGTTATTATAATTACTCATGTAAAATTATATTTACTTGTGTGATAAGTAAATGAAATTTTATTATTTTATAGTACGTCGTAAGTGGGTAAAAGCGACAGGTTGAAAGGATCTTATTCGGGACGCGCGTGTGGGGTCATGTTGGGAATAAGATGGTAAATTGATAATAAGTGAATCGAATGGAGGTTCCGAGTGCATGAATGATAAGGAATAGGTCGAAATACTCATAATTAATTACGCGGGGGTAGTGATCGGGTGTCGATAGCTTTTTAGACTAGTCGGGATCCACTTGGTGGAATACGAGTCATTTTAGACTATGGGGTTAACCTAATTTAGGGATTATGCTTTAAATAATATGTTGAGAGTTATGATGCATCCACTCTACAGATTAAAACATATGAGAGGTAAATTGGTGAGAAAAGAGTAAGAAAAACACAAGGGAGGGGGGAGCTAAATTGATATACCCATATATACCCTCGGTCAGGCCGAGGGAGCCCTCAACCAAGACGAGCCCAAGATGGTCTCGTGACCCTTCAAGGGGCCAACCCTCCATGAGGCCCAGACGACCCTTCAAGGGGCCGACCCCTCATCATGGACAAGACGACCCTCCGAGGGGCCGACCCTTCATTATGGTCTAGACGACCCTTCAAGGGGTCGACCCCTCATCATGGTCCATACGACACTTCAAGGGGCCGACCATTCATCAGGCCTAGACGAACCTTCAAGGGGCCGACCCCTCATTATGTTCCAGATGAGCCTTCAAGGGACCGACCCTTCATTATGGTCCAGACAACCCGTCAAGGGGCCGACCCCTCATCATGGTCCAGACGACCCTACGAGGGGTCGACCCTTCATCAGGCCCAGACTACCCTTCAAGGGGACGGCCTCTCATCAGGCTCAGAAGACCCTCCGAGGGTACGATAGTACGAGGCCTAAGTTGGGTCGGACTCACTACCAGAAGGAACTTTGCCCTCGGCCTCATATCATAGGCCGAGGGTGATATCATCATAGCGCGTGATTTGGGAGATGCGTGGAACAATGCGCATGAGGCTCACATGGCACGTGGAAGACCGTTATAACAATATCACCCCCTCACATGAGGGAATATTATGTCATCATTTGGCATCTACATGTGTCAACTGGAGATTGGCAAGATCATCATTCACATGCACCATGCATACTTTGGGGGTACATTACACCCCCCAAGACCTATATATACTTGTCACCTACAACCCTATAAAGGGGGGGGGGGGGGTTGATAATTGTAACCCTAGCTAAAACTCTGCTTGTACACACAGTAGAGAGAGAAAGGGAGCTTATGTGCATTGTATCCAAGGCCATTAGTGCCCATACTTAGTGGATCACACCCTCACAGTGGATGTAGGCCTAATTGGCTGAACCACTATACATCATTGTCTTGTTCCTCTTATACTCATCTCCTTCTATATACTTATACATATACATCTCTATGGCTGCCATGGTTACTACTCTTTGAGCTCATCATCACTTATCTGGTGGTGCTAGATTTCAGCATCATCACATATTAAAACATATATGAGCTAAATTGGAGAGAAAGAGTAAGAAAAACACAAGGGATTCAGGGGGGGAGGCTTTTTTTAAGGCAAATCATTGGGAGTTATTGGCTAGATTATACCCTATAAGAAGAAAAGCATAATTCCTTTTACATCTAAGGAAAGTTACTAAACCTCCTTAATATTTTTGTTAATTTATATGTGCATACCAAAATTTGGTAGACTTGTAATAAATTTTGGGGGTGGGATTTATATAAAGATTTTAGAAAGATGAATATTATGATCTTCTTATGATCTTCATTAGAAGAAAATCGTACATGAAAATCAGTTCTTGTTAAGGAAAAATAAGAATGGGAATTGTATATATATTGATATTGAATGGAAATATAGGAACTTGAATAGAAAAGATGAAATCTTGATTGTGAATTTAGGAATTTCATTAGAAGTTATGAAATAGTTTATGGTGAAAAAAGAATGATGTAAATCCCATGATTAAATTTAGTTTTTGACGATTTGTGACAATAAAATACATATATTCATGTTAGTAATTGAAGGGGTTATAGTATATATATTTGGGATGATGTTTGGATTCACTTTGGGATGGAAATCTGGAAAAAAAACTCGTGTTAGAATGTAGCAGGATCATTTTTGCAGACCTCGGGGGTAAATCGGTTCACCCCCTGTCCAAACCGGTTTGATTCCCCTGCTTAGCGCAGGTATTGAAGATGGATCTTTTCGTTACGAATGCATGGCCACCAATTTCATATTTTTTTTATTTTTTTAAATTAGTTATGAATTTTCTATGGAAGAGTGTCTAAGACCAAAATATTTAGTTAGTAATTTCGGGTTGACTTTATTTGTGGCACGATTGTGTTTAGATTGATCATAACACCTTGTTGATGTATCCACTCGATTAATACGAATTCATAGATGATGAAATTGAGTTATGGTTTCGCTCGAATAACCCTTTTAGGTCTGGGTCAGGTTAGTACTGAGGAAACGTCCGGGTGATTTTTATGAGCTCAGGCGAGTATGTGAGAGGTTATCCAAGTTGAGCAGATAAATTATTAGAAATGGATTTGTGGCACTATTTTAGAAATTTTGGCACTGATTAGCCGAATTTTGTGATTTGTATAATATTTGTGTGTATTATGTTTGTGTGAAACGTACCCATCCTAGCGGATATACTATTGGTGGAGGTAGCGCGCCATGGGATGTTACTCTGGCGAATCCCAATAGAGGTAGTAGTGTTTCCCTGGGTCAAATGTTTGTGCACGACTACTCTATCTAGGTTTGGAGTCCTGTAGAATAATGTGGTATGGTTATAACCTATGGACTTAAGGCCATGACTACCTTCGATTCTTGTTTTCATTTTTGGGTTCGATGGTGAGATTTTGACTCAATTATCGAGGTTGTGGTGGACATTACTGGATCTTGATAGCATGCTAGTGATTTCGCATTCAATGAAGAAATACTCAGAGGATTGCGATTATGTATATAGTGAACGATATATGTATATATATATTTGATGTGTTAAAATATACGTATATAAAGGTGGAGATAACCATATACTATCATAAGTTCTTAAGTGGGAAGGTTTATTAATAACAGGAGTAAGTTATGAAAATAAGTTTGCGATAATATAATTGAGAATTAATTAAGTAGAGGGGTAATCTCATTAAGAAACCACAAAGAGATAATGTACTTGAGATATGATAGTGTGTTATATTGAGATTATTGTTGGGTCTAGTTAAGCGGGTAGCATAACTAAGAGGGGTTAGAAGCATACATTAGGTGACATATTAGATGAGGGGCGAGGATCATCTCATGGGGTGCACTACCAGTTTAAATATGGAAAATTTCTTTACATTTTCAATACTGCAATTTATTCACTTGTTGAATATTTTCAAAGGTTTTCTGCTCTGACTCGCATCAAGTTTTTTCAAAAAAATTTAGGTATCCAACCGCAGGGATGCCAAGGATTATTCTTCTATCCGGGTTGCATATCTGCAATTGATATGAAGGTTCGCAGATTTGGGAGTAGCCGATCCTATCATTTATATCTTAGATTAGGTTCCATTTTAGACATTAGTTGGGCATGTCGCCCCTTTTATTAGATTTATTTTGTTCAGTTCGGATGATTGTATTGGATTTTTAGTAACCGATGATTTATTCAATACTTGGTCTTATTTATTTCTGTATTTAGACTTCTTTATTGGAGTGATTATTTATATTATGTATTGTGAATAGGTTTATGGTGAATGGTTTATTTTTGGTATTGTAATTAGAGTTTAAAATTCAACACATCTTGTTAAACTAAGAGGTGATTAATAATTAATTTAATTTTGACAGTGATGCTAAGAATGAGCTATATGAGACTCTAGTTTTATTTTGGTAGATGGCTGGCTACCCGTTATTTTAATAGGTGGGGTGTCACAGATGGTATCAGAGCATTAGGTTCTAGTGTCCTTAGGAACTGTGCGTCTTATTACGTTTTCAACGTTACTTTCTCTTTGATGTAGATCCCTATGCTTAGGACTGTCAATTCATATTGCGATTTACATTCTCCTGCTATTATGTATAATTGAAGAAAATATTATTCGAGTTCAGATGGATTTTGAAAGCCTATCACGAGAAGGACGACCAACAAGGGCTATTAGGAGGACCGTGGGAGAAGAGGCTCAACTCCAGCCACAAATTATTCAGGGGACGATAACCGCAGCAGAGGTCAACACTGTTATTCCTCAAGCAGTAAATGTTTCTATGACGGCTAGGGCACAAACCACCATAGCAGACGGTGGGGCCAATTCAGACTCACCCAATGCAGTTAGTATATGAGGGAGTCAAAAGGGCCTTTTTGAAGGGCCATTTGTTGAATTTTTCAAGGAATAAAGACGTGTCGCTAGCTACCCAATGAAAGGAGGACATCCATGGGCATTTGCATATGGTAGAGTAAATTAACACTCAAGAATAAATTTTAGTGACAATTAAGCTCGAAGGAGCAGTGTTGCAGTGGTGGGAGACAATCACCATATCCGCTGAGAGAGATACTATGAATATCGAGGATTTTGGGTGATATTTGATTGCAAGTCCTTTCATCTTATATAAGAATAGAGATGCCGAGGAAGTTTCAGGACTTATGACCATAGGGTTGGATAGTGGTCGGGTATGAGGGAGAATTTACTTATTTAGTGAACTTCATACCCGAAGAGGTTAGTATGGAGGACAAAAAGATGTCCTTAAGTTGGTCGATGGACTCACGTGGAGAAATCACCAACACTTATTAGGAAATTCGACTGATGACTCTGTCGATGTCAAAAATGTCGAACTGTCGCACATTCAACATCGTAGCTTCCATGTGAAGGAAGCCAAGAGAGTGGGAGATTCTATACAGTAGGGAAAGACTAGATGTAATGGTGCTAGTGGGGCACTACAGGGTAATACCCCAAGATATTTGGATTAGGGGATTCTAACTAGGAGATAATGGATTTAGTCTGAGTCGATATTTTATATTTTTACATAACTAATCTGACTAAGTATAATAATTTTATTTAGATGTAACTAAATTTAACATGTTTTAAACTAATAAGAACACTAATCAAATTGAAATGCCATGACATGGGAAGCGGGAGGGAAATGTCAGTTAGTTCTGGATGTTTTTTGGACAAATTATGGGAAGTTGGGAGGGGAAACTCCTCACTCTTTCTAGGGAACTTATGGAGGCAGATTCTGGAATGCTAATAAGATTATATGTTCACCCTTTAATACACGTGAATAATATTTAAACAACTCTCTTATTGTTCCAAAACTGATTTAAGCGTGTACTAGAGAGTGCAAACGAACTTAAACTTCTCGCACGAATGTAAAACAATACAAATTAGAGACTTACCTATAAATATTCTCTTCACCAACTACTATGTGAGCAATTTTTAAGCAAAATGAGTTTATATAGAGCCAAAATGGATCTAATAAAATACAAAACCATAAACCAATCTGAATAGAACAATAATTCTAGCAAACAGACAAAAGAGCACACAATCAACCCTAAAAAACATGATCATTAAATTTTTATGTGAAAAGTAATAATGTATAAACCTCATGCACTTGCAAAGTCTACAAAAAGTATAACATTGATTACGAAGTCTCGAAAAATATTATTCTATTTGGTAAAAAAACACGTAATTAGATAGTTAAAATAACGAATTCAAATTGTACAACGAAATAATACAAACTCTGTTTTTAGCTAATTCACATCCCACACCTACCAAATAAAGCATGGTTCAGCCAACAATGACCATTATAAAATGAATTGTTCCAACTAAACCGCACAACATAAAATTTTCATTTCACATATTATTCGTTCAAAGATCATCATGCACGCCAGATTCAATTTCTATATATCAACTGGCTCTACTATGAGTTCATAGGGGGTATAAGAATCACATTCAGGAGATCCTCATTGAATAAAATGATCATCCTCCTCGAATCTAAAATCTAATAACATTTATTATTTTTAAAGTAAACACTAATAACAATCATGTTACGGTGCTCTTACTCTGTAACATAATTATTAGAACTCTACAATTCATAAACAATATTACTAAATTTTAATATATGAGAAATAAATAAATGTAACTTAAATCAACTCGTGAAGAAACCAAACAAACAATAGGATATAGTAAGACACATTATATATTACTTCAATGTACCACATAAATTAAATCAAACATTTTTGTTTCTCATCAAATCAATAATTTTCTTATGTTTTTACATGATTAAACTAACTAAGTATACAAAAGCCAATTAAACTAAATCCAATGTTCCACCAGAATACCTCAATGAGGCTTTCTACCTTATGCAGCCATACTGTGTTGACTACAATAAGACTAAAAACAGAAATTATAACACTTCTATTTAGATTAAACTAAAATCTATATGTTTTGAACTATAAAGTACGCTACTCAAGTTAGAATACCAGAGGTTGAGTAAAATTAGTAAAATATGATTTATCCAAGTTCATTTTCAGTTGGGTGTTAAAGCAGAAATAATTACTTGTCATGAAACCAGTAATAATCATACAAGAAATCAGTGGCCATCATAAAAGTTTCAAATGGAAAAATACACTTATAACACCTCTAAAACATGAAGAATGTGGGAACATAAAGCATGTTGAAAAGTTGGTTAAACGACGTTCCACATCGTTTACATAATTGGTCGAAACTGCTTTGGTGATGTGTGTCTGTTGGACGGTGTACTTCGTTTCAGTGTCAAATGGCTGACTTCCATTTGTGCATTGTTTCAGTGTCAATTGATCTACTTGCCTTTATGCATTGGGTCGACTAACTGATGTGCAAAATCATTTGGGAGACTATGCCTTAATAACCAAAATTTGATATAAATACATGAAATCAAATAATTTCTTAGACAAAATACATATTGATTTAAAAATGAAAATCATGCATACTGTTACAAAATATGTATTGTAAGTGTAACAATGTACAAGGACTTCATTATGGTCTTGCAACCGCCCCAATTTGTATTTTACATTTTATGGGAACAAAAAAAATACAAAAATAAGGTACTAAATAGTTTGGTCACCAAAATTAAAATAATATCTCAAGTAAAAAACTGATATTGGAAAAATTGAATATAGGGTTTGAAAATACCATGTACAAGTCTACATATAGAATAAGAAGTATGATGATACCACACTCTACAACATTGAAAAATTGAAACAAAGTACAAAAAACAAAAAATGTTACAGAAACCCAATTTTAAAATAGTAAAAAACACTATCGGAATCCTAACTCACCCCCCAACCCCATACACACACCTATGTTTAGTTGTTCGTGCTAATAAAAAGCTAGTGCTACACCCTTGGTTAATATGACATTGTCTTTGTCAACTACATAAGTTTTTATTTTTATCCTCCCCATAAGTTTGGTTTTACTATATATTTAGCAAATGTACAATCAAAAATAGATATTATTCAACACATGAGAATCAACCATTGACATCACAACAATTTTGTATCCTATAAAATGAACAACGTAATATTATGATATGATGCCATTATGAAGTTCGTACAAATTATGTGTAAAAAAAATCATGAAATCATCGCTTTTTACCATTTGAGTTAATCCATACAACATTATATCAAATTGAAAATCAACTATAAGGTGTGAAAAAACCCATCAACCTCAATAAAATTGGTGATCTTGGAATTAATGTTCACAACCCCTGGATGAACATAAAACCCACAAAACCTTATTAGAATTTGACAAATACGATCAATAATTAACTAAACACCAATAAAAACACACATAGATTACTTAAAGAAACAAAATCTGCATTTCCAAATCAAATTCCTCAATTTGTATTTCCAAATCCGCAAGAAATCGAAATCGATTGCCCCAAATCGTTTCTAAATTAATTTTGTGAAAACACAACCATGTGTGTGTGTGTGTGTGTGTGTGTGAGAGAGAGAGAGAGAGAGAGAGAGAGAGAGAGAGAGACTTATGGCGACTGCAATTGGAGGACGATGGGAATCGGAGGGCGATTTTACGTGCCATGAGAATGAGGAGTGTTTCGTGTGATTTTCTGGTGAAAAGTATGGCAGTGATTTGGGGAGGCTAGGTCACTTTGGAGAAAAAAGATACGGTTTGAGATGGTGGAAAGAGGTATACGCGTCTAAATTTTTTTTGGGGGAAATGTGTCATATATGTTATAGTTAGTAGATATGCATTTGGACTTTCCATTATAGACAACAATATATATATATATATATATATATATATATATATATATATATATATATATATATATATATATGATTGTTACATTTAAACTATCATGTAAATTAACACTAATAAATATATAATGACAATTTCTAAAAATAATGTCATGTAGGTAATAGTATGATACTTTTAATGACAATTTTTTAAACTAACTTAAAGTCATTTTTAAAACTGCCACAAAATGGTATTTTTCTTATAGTGAATTGGTCGTGTTTGTGGATATCTCCTTATCGACCCATGTATCATATTACTTTGATTCAATCATATACTCTAATGTGCTCATAGTTTTTTGATGTTGTGTACAACTCATTTTATGATTTATTTTCTTGTTTTTAAGAATTCTTTCCATTATCTATTGCATGACAAAATTAGGGGAATTATATAGGTAGAAGTGGGCCTATTATCATATGGAGTTACATTATTCAGGAGGAGAAATTTATGAGAATATGCTAGTTAGGATAAGAGATATGACCCTGAATTATATCTTTTATTGATACTAACTCTTAGCATATTGTTTCTCTTATAACATTATTGCATTGATGAGCTTTTTCTACTGTGTGCAAGAAAAAAAAGGTTCAAGAGCTTCGTTGAAGATTTTAAGAGTGCCTTGTTCTTTTTTAGATTTGTGTGATGATATCTACCTTATGTTCTTTTAGTCGGGCTTGTTATAGGTGTTAGGTTTTCTTATGTGTTTACTTCTTTTGTTTTTTGTCACTAAATAGACGAAGGGGGATATTTTAAGATTATAGTATACTCATTCTCCCTCACCTAGAACGTTTATTCTAATTTCCAAAAAACTTTATGTCCTAGAGGTTTCTGAAAGCTTCATCAACATTCAAGATAGTGAAATTTTCTTCTTTCATTTTGGCATAACATCGATCACTTTAGGATGAAGTTAATCATAACCTAGCGGACTTAGTATTCATGATATTTGAAATTCAATTTTTTCAAATATTTATCAAAACTTTGATGTGTGATTTAGTGAATTTTGCCATCTTTAATATGTCATAGTAGTATTGCCTATGAATTCATATTTTTAAAAGGCATATTAGAGGTCCATACTTTTTCATTGCAACTATGTTTTCTTTCATTGGTCTTGAGTGTCATGTTGGTATAAGGAAGAATGTTCTGCTTTATAGTGCCACCTATCCTCGCGAGTGGTTCTCTTCCGTGACAACCTTCGTATCAACGAATTTAGTTTTTCGTTGGTCGTGCAATTGATACCTTTATCTCATAAAAATCCCTAGAAGATATCGTAACCTTCCTTTAGGGGTTCCTTATGATAGCGAAGGACCAACGTTAGAATTAACTTGATTTTCATTTATCCTAAAAATAAAATATCTTCTCTAGATATTTCCAAAAACACCCTTTTGGGTCTGATGGGACTTTTGTTGCACTTCCTTTTCTTCCAAGTCTAAAGAGTGTATTTGGGTAAGATATATAACCCATTAACCTTTCTCTTCGATAAGAGCTTGAATTTTTTTCTAAGGAAGAAAATTTATAAAAGAGAAAACAAAGATTTTTTCTTCATTTTGAGGACCAAAACTTTTTTGGAAAGAATACTAGTTCTTTCTTCTCCTTATTTATCTTCTTTGCACTATCATCCATGTCTTAGGAGTGATAAATATAAAATAAGAATAAGAAAATGTTGTGAACCCTAATGTAACGCCTCGACCTTGATTTATGGGTTTCCCCTAGTAAACTGTAACACTCCTAAATTTTAAATTGATTATAGATTAAATTAATTCAGAATTTGAAACAATAAAAATTTTTGATTTAATTATTTTTGGTAATTTAAAATGTTGGGTTTTATTTTATGGAAAATAAGATTTTAATCGGAATTGAAATGGGCGGGGTGAAATTGGGATTTTATTTGCATATAAATTTTTTTAGGCATTACTTGGCAAGTGACCAGGACCGAATCGATTCAGCCTGGAGGTGAATCGATTGGGAAATGGTCAGGGGAAACAATCTATTTATTTTTAAGACTTGCGTTTTTAACCAAAACTCCGCCACTTCTTTATATATTAATAATCCGGGGTTAGGACTTTAAACACTCATTCCTAAAAACCCTAAGAGCAGTAAACCTTTATATTTTTCATCATCTTCTACCTCCAAACCCTAGCCCCATTTAAATGGAGATTTAGTCCATGTTTTGAAGGTCCAAACTAGATTTTTTCAAGTTAGTTCAAGAGAGAATTTTTTTCATCTCTTCACAAGGAACACATTCATCCGTTAAGATTTCTTAAACTAATCTCAGTCATGGTTACCTCTATTGCTTTGCCTTAGTATAATACGTAGTAATTATGGCCTACACACTAAATACATGTATTTTCTTAAAACTAATTAGAGATATTGATTAGGGAAAGTGGAAGACAAATCAAGACAATTTTTATGAAAATTTCTAATATGAATGAAGACTCAAAACCTTGCATATTAGGTTGGAGATTTGGGTTTCGTAGACTTTACGATGTTTGCATGTAGATTTTTACGTTTTGATGTCACTTAATAAATTGTACAATGTCAAATCATGGAAATTTTGTGGATGTTGCATGGTAGAAAATTCTTATTGTATAAATTCGATAACATGGATGTGATTAAAAATTGAATGATCTGATGAGAAGGTATTGTTTAATTAATATTATGATTAAATGCACGTAAATTGATTAAATAGTGATGTTGGATATAATTGGTATAATTTTGTTATATATGAAAAGTTAGACTTATGCCTCTTATTTACTTTGATACATTCGACACCGCGAGGACGACGGGGCTATGGGATAGATAGGACTCTCATATCTATTTGGTTCTCTTTCTAGGTATGGGACTAGTTATTAGGCCTTTGGGATGTTATCACTTTCTAGGTATGGGACTAGATGTTGGTGACGGTTTACGGATAAATATTCTGGAGTGGGGCTGATTTTATGTTGTTCCTAGGTTTAGTGTGCCTAGGAGTGAGTCTAAGTTGTGTTTGTTCATATTTTATTCCTAGGTGTTAGGCTAGAAAAGTACTTGATGTAAGGATATTATTTCATTATCCGGTTTACATTTAAGTATGTCGTATACCCCTACAACCTTCGAAGACTTATTCAAGTTCAATCATGCATCAAGATGGATCCGAATATCAAAGTTCTTCAACATTCAGGCATCCGCGAGATTAAATTAAGTAAGGTTATGTTTAAAATACCTTAGCATTTCACTTAGAGTGTTGGTATATTCTTTACAAAATATTTTCTAAGTGTTGGGGAGGATTTTTTCGTCAAAAGTATTTTTTTAAGTTTTGAGGAGGAATATTTTCTCGCGAAATAAAAAATTATTTTTCCGGTGTCGTTCGAGCGATAGAGGCAACTCATTTGAGTGACATGATGATGTCGCGCGATGCTCATTCGAGCGACACGTGGCATCGTTCAAGTGACAAAGTAATTTCATTCAAGCGGCGCACCGCCTTAAGTTTTTTATATAAAGCGTATTAAACCATTCCGTTTTTGTCAAGAAGACCTGACGTTTTAGTTTCCGTAAACACTGCAAATCGGAAAAATCCTTTGTCTTCTTCATTTAGGGTGAAAATCCTTTTGTTTTCAATTCACAAGACGTTCCAATCTTTATGTGAATTATTTTGTGCAACGCAAGAACATAATTTTTTGAAGTTTCTCTTGTATAAAAGATCTATACTACTAATCTAGGTGCCACTTGAGGGAGGTATTGGGATGACGTGACTGTGTGTCAAGAGAGAGTATTTGTGGGTGTTCTTGGGCTGACTGAACTGCAATTCATGTGGATTTGCTGCGAAATTCCATTGATGATTTAGGTTGTGGGCTATGAGAGTTTGTTGCGGTAAATTCTTTGTAGATTTTGCTTGTCATCATTGTGAGTATTATTAGTAAAATACAAGGTTTTACACTTCGGGTATTTTTCCTGAAATCTGTGAGTTAGAAATTCATATTGTTTTGTGTTGGCATGATCCATTACACCTAGATGTATGTTTTAGGGATGAATTCAAATTGGATTCAAAATTGTCTCCAATTAAATAAGTCTAGATTGAAAATTTACGGATTTGGTTTAATGAGTATCACACACGCATTTTACAAATTGGTATTAGAGCTTGTTGCGTTAAGTTATTGCGTTTGATCCGTTTTCTGCAAAATTTTGTAATATTGATTTTTTTAAATTCTATTTTGTGAAAAATTGCAATTTTTCACATGGAGCTCTTATGTAATCGAATGCACTCCTTTAATGGCACCAGTTAGAGTTTTGATGAGTTAAATAGTTTGAAGTTTACGTTTGCAAAAAGTATTGATTTTTGAAAATAGAAAATTATCGTTTTAAATCCGTTATGGATATTTTACAAATGGTTCAAAATCAAAGAGATTTTTATCATGAGAAATTTGTTTCTTTGGACCATGACTTTAAATCTTTAGAATTGTCCAAAAAGGAGAGTGATGACAGAGCCCTATTTTTAGAAAAAGAATTGGAGGACTTTAAAATTATAGGATTTATGTTTGTGCCAAAGAAGATAAAAATATTTTAATCGATGAGTTTGTGGCACTCGAGGAGACTCTTAGGGATAAGTGTGCGTATTTTATGGGAGAACGTGATAACCTTCTAGGAATAATTAAAAATTTAGAGAAGGAGTCCCTAAAATTGGAATAGTCTAATTCTTTGTTTGAGTAAAAAATTGTGGAGTTAAAAACTGATTTGATTAACTGGAGTAGTGTTAGTAGCATTGGTAGTGGCTCGTCGTGTTATAATGTTTCGAGTGTTAAAGCCAATACCATTATTTTTTTTAGAGGGTCAATCAATCCCAAGGACATTAGAAAAGGTCAACCCATAGGTGCTGCTCCACCCGTTTATAGATGTTCTCATTGTGTTAGGAAAGGTCACCTTAGGCATTTTTGTTTTGATCTTTGAGAAGGTCCTAGGAAGTTGAAATCCAGTGTTCCCTTGCTTCCCAAAACCCCTATTCTTCGTTGCACAACTATTTGGGTTAGGAAATCACTTTTATATTCACTAGATGTTAGACTAGTTGATTCTTGGTTGCTTGCACATGATTCTTCTCTTGTTATATCATATAGATGATTGTGTTCGCATGTTTGTCATACATTAGTTGTGTTTCATGATATACTCTTGCTAGTGTTATGACTTGTGGAATTTTTGTATTAGATTTTTGTTTTTTGATAAAACTTTTGAAAAATACAAAAAGTTTTTTTTTTTATATAAAATTTTTGAAAAAAGACAAAAAGAGTTTTGTACTTTGTTTTACACTGTTTATGGATGGACATTTAGGATGACCAAGTCACAATTTCATTCCATATCCATATGACTTGTTGATAGTATTTTGATATGCGTCATCATTTTATTTTTGTGATTTATAATGTGTGGAGTCATGAAGATGTGATTTGAGATATCTACCTACACGTTTGACTCATAATTGGCTTTAATGTACACTAGCACGTATTTGTTTGATTATCATAATTATTTATCACATATTGGTTGGAGTGTTGTCATCTTAATTCTATCTTTAAAATGAACCATATGCGATAAAACTTGACAATGAAATTAGTGCACCTAAGAACTGTTGCCCTTGGAGAATTAAATTAAAAAATGATGAGTGAAACACGAGAAAGGACTGCGAGAGTACAAAATTAACTCATCGTGAAAACCACCATTTGAAAAGATCCCGAAAAAAAAATGAAAGGCAATAAAAAGATAAATATGCCAAAATGGGGCATTTAGTTTAGATCACCTCAATTGAAAATAAAGATATATTATTTATGAGGGAGTTTGGATGGAAAATAAATCAACGGGTTTGCACGTCCTGACAGCGTCATGAAAAAATATTACATAGTTTTACACGTTATTGGTGTGGGAATTATTCTTGTCTTTAATGTATTGATGGATTGAGTCAATGTCATTTAAATTCATCACTTTTTAACACCTAAGGATGATTTTGTGTTCATTCGTTAGGAGTATCCATATTCATCGTGCCCATATGTTATGCGCGATTTCATTGATTTTCCTATCAAATATGTTCACACCCATTCATTCCGTTTCCATGATTTGGTTGTCTTAGTGTAAATTCATGGTGTGTAATTTTTGTAAAATTATTTTATCATTTTTGTATGAAAAATTGAGAAATCAAAAATAGTTTGTGGAAGATTTTTGGTTACTCCTTTGCATGAGCGTAGTTCGATTCATGTTTGCTATGCATATTTTTCGTGACACTCCATGTTTATTTTTGTTTATTCGTTTCCTTGTCTATTTCGGACAAATAAAAAGGGGGAGAACGAATTATGGGGGAGTTTTACATTATGGGGGAGATTTGATATTTGATTTTTCTTTTGATGTTATGTTTATCTCATTTCAAAATCGATACGTCACAAAGGTATTTGCTTTGTATCATGTCTGTAGATACAAAGATTGAAGATCATTATTTTTCACATCCTAATGAGAAAAGCTTAAAGATTTGAAGATTTGATGTTGAAGATTTTTGAAGAAAAGTTTGATACTTGCATTTTTTATACCTTTATACTTTTGGGTTCATGGGAGGGTATTAGATATGTATATTCATTTTGGTTTGATAATTCATATGTTTTTATTTTGTATTGTCATAGACATAGGGGAGATTTGTAAGGACATTATTTCATTGTCCGGTTAACATTTGAGTATATCATATACCACTACAACCGTCGAAGACTTATTGAATTTCAATCATGCGTCAAGACGGATCCGAATATCAAAGTTCTTAAACATTCAAGACTCCACGAGATTAAATTAAGTAAGGTTGTGATTAAAGTACCTTAGAATTTCACTTAGAGTGTTCGGATACTTTTTGCAAAATATTTTCTAAGGGTTGGAGAAATTTTTTGAGGCGAAAAATTTTCTGGAAAAATAAAACATTATTTTTCCTATCTCGTTTGAGCAACAGAGGCAGCTCATTCGAGAGACAGGATGATGTTGCACGAAGCTCGTTCGAGTAACACATGGCATCGTTCAAGAAACATACCAATCTCATTCGAGCGACGCACCGCCTTAAGTTTTTTATATAAAGCATGTTAAACCAATCCGTTTTCGTCAAGAAGACCTGACGTTTTAGTTTTCGCAAACACTGCAAATCGGAAAAATCCTTTGTCTTCTTAATTTAGGGTTTAAATCCTATCGTTTTCAATTCACAAAATGTCCCAATCTTTATGTGAATTGTCTTTTGGAACACAAGAACACAATTTTTTGAAGTTTCTCTTATTGAAAAGATCTCTACTGCTGATCTAGGTGCCACATGAGGGAGGTGATGGGATGACGTGGCTGCATGTCAATAAGGAGTACTCTTGGGTGTTCCTGGTCTGAGTGAACTGCGGTTCGTGTGGAGTTACTGTGGAATTCCATTACTAATTTAGGTTGCAACCTATGAGAGTTTACCGCGATAAATTCTATGTAGATTTTGCTTGTAATCATTGTGAGTTTTATTAGTGAAATAAAAGTTTTGCCCTTCGGGGATTTTTTGTGAAATCTGTGAGTCAGCAATTCATATTTGTCTATGTTGGCATGATCCATTACACCTACATGCATGTTTTAGGGCTAAATTAAAATTGGATTAGAAATTGATTCCAATTAAATAAGTCTAAATTGGAAATTTGCGAATTCAGTTTAATCAGTAACACACAGGCATTTTACACTTACGGATCGGAGACATTTAGGTATGGGACTAAGGGAGTTTTGAGGACTTTTTGTCAATTAAAAAAGGATCTGGCTAATTTGAGATTAATGATAAAACATGAGAAATTAAGAATTAATGCCTAAGATAATAAACGGGTATTGAAATATATTGGCGGCGCGAATATGTGCAGGGTTGACAGTTAAACTTGCCAACTGGCTATAGAGACGTGGGTGTGTGTGGCATCACTAGTGTGTGCGAGATGATAAATAAACGGGCTGACGGGCGGTAGTGACGTGTCGTGCATAGAACTTCACGAGTGTGTGCCCAAGTGTAGAACTTTTAGCGGGAGTACCGTAACTAAAATGATGTAAGACTTTAAGCAGGAGTCTCACAACGGATGTTAATGATGGATAAAAATAATCATCGGGTTGATGGAATTTAATTAAATGATTAGCTATTGTTAAATGTCAATAATTGTACTTGGACCTTGGTGGTGACTTAGAAGTGGATAGATAGTAATTTATTTTTACTGATTGATTATTATATATCGTTTAATTTAAAATATTTTATTGTCGTGTTTATAGCGTATAATGTTATTGTCTGGGTTTAAGGACCCAATTTAAGAGGAGTAGCTAGTATCCATATAGTGGGATCTGACCCATTGTATTGACTAATGTTTCAGGTTTTGTGTCGGAGTAGCTGCATATGAGTTATTGGAGATCGTTTTGGAGTTGCGGCTGGATTTTATTTTATTTACTCGCCTTACTAGTATAGGTTTACTTTTATTCAGTCGCTTTACAATATGAGACTTCATTAGGGATTTTTATTGGGGCATTCGGTTCCAAAGTTGTTTATCGTTTCAGTTAGTTACTTTATTGGATTATTTCGTTTGAAGTTTTAAATAAATTATGGAGTTGGATTATTTTTAAAGATTAACATGGTGCCAGATTTTATTATTGCATAGATGATTATTTATTGATTAATATGATTACTCTCTTGTGGATGGTAATTTTTATATGTCTCATATATGTCATATGATAAGAATGATATTTAATTTAACAATGTACTGTGTAGTCTTGGTGGCAGCTGGCGCGAGGAATATGTGGGGTGTTATAGATGGTATTAGAGCATGATCTTAGGTTTCATAGGTTGTGAGTCTGTTTTAGCTCTTGCATTGTTTATTCTTGATTCCTTTTGATGATTTGTATTCGTAGTTATTCCGTGTATGATATTATTTGGTTACTATCGTTTTGCATAGAAAACACTAGGAGAGCTGAAGATAGGAGAGAGGGTTTAGTTGGTAGATACACCAATCAAGAGAGGCAGAGGAAGTTTGTGTTAGATGTCGAGGAGTTATCAGCAATTGTACGTGTGGCCACGGAGGTCGGTATCGAGGTAGAGAGACATAGATGGGTGACTTTAGAGGTGCAGTAGTAGGGTACACCCACTTCGACTTGGGATAAGGTGAGGGCCAGTTTCTGCAAGGGAAATCCTCCCACCTTCGTAGGGGGATCTAACCCAATGGATGCTCACCAATGAAGGAGAGACATGGAGAGACACTTGAGATTGCCGAACTATACTGATGTGCAGAAACATATTCTAAATACAATTAAGTTGATTGGATATGCTTTATAGTGGTGGGAGACTATCACCACATCGGAGAACAGGGATCGCTTGAATTATGGTGATTTTCTTATAAAGTTTAATAATAAGTATTTCCCGTATATGATTAGGAGTGCGAAGAAGATAGAATTTTTGGACTTAGAGTAGGTCTCAAAATCAGTGGTTGAGTACGAGAAAGAGTTTATGAATTTATAGATCTTTGTATCATAGGAGTTCAGCACTGAGGCAAAGAAGATGACGTGCTTTATAAATGGGTTATCTCGGTCTATTAGGCAGATAGTGTTGGGTAATTCTGTGTACACTACGTATACTCAGATGGTGGACGCTGCAATGTTTTTATGGAAAGAGAAGGTAAATTACCAAAAGAATTTGGTGAAGAAGCAAGAGTCAAATGGACAAGGAGGATAGAACAAGGATCCCAATGACCAGGCGTGGAAGAGATATAGGACACGTCAGGAGTAGCAGTGTAGTGGTGCCCTGCAGGGTCCCCAAGGACAGGGATAGGGACAACAGGGGGAGCGAGCACTAAATAGGAAATATAGGTATTTTAAAGGCACATGTTTTAACTGTGGAGAGGTAGGACACCTAGTTTGAAGATGTCCAAAACCATAGGCCAACAAGGCCAAGCCGCACAGGGGCAGCAGGGCCAAGGAGCAAGGGGCAGCAAGGTCAAAGGCCTCCTGTACCAGTAGCACCGGGTGCACAGGGAGCACCAACAATAACTGCAATGGGTAGGTGCTATTTACTTCAACCCCAGGCTGAGCAGACTCAGAAGGATCCAAGACGTGGCTAGCGCGGTACGTACTATTTTCCTAGATATGAGTATATATATTTAAGATATATCATATCTTTGTTCATGGGGTAGGTGCATATAGGATTGCGTATATGGGTGCCTGATCGTGGTATTATATGGGTTGGCATATGTGAGTCTTATTTTATTTTGCGCGTTTACACTTCGTCGAATTTTAGGGACGAAATTCCTGTGCTAGTGGGGAAGTATGTAACACCCCAAAATTCTAAATTGATTATAAATTTATTTCAAAAATTGGAAAAATATAATATTTGGATTTAATTATTTTTGGTAATTTAAAATGTTGTGTTTTATTTTATGTAAAATGGGATTCTAATCAAAATTTAAATCGGGGGTGAAATTGGGATTTTATTTGCATCTAAAAAAATGCAGGCGTTACTGGGCAACTGACAAGGGTTGAATCGATTCGGCCTGGAGATGAATCGGTTCGAAAATGGTCAGGTGCGACGATCTGTTCATTTTTAAAAGTTGCATTTTTAACAAAAATTCCACCACTTCTTTATATATTAATAATTCAGGGTTAGAACTTTAAACACTCATTCTTAAAAATCCTTAAAGTAGTAAAACTCTATATTTTTCACCATCGTCTACCTCCAAACCCTAGCCACATTTAATCAAGATTTCAGTCTAAGTTTTGAAGGCCAAAATCAAATTTTTTTCAAGTTAGTTCAAGAGAGGGTTTTTGTCATCTCTTTAACTCATCTCAGGAATGGTTACCTCTATTGCTTTTCCTTAGTATTATGCGTAGTAATTATGGCCTACACACTAAATACATGTGTTTTCTTAAAACCAATTAGAGATATTAATTAGAGAAAGTGAAAGACAAATCGGGACTATTTTTATGAAAATTTCTAATTGAATGATGACTCAAAATCTTGCATGTTAGGTTAGAGATTTGGGTTCCGTAGACGTTAAGATGTTCACATGTAGATTTTCACGTATGGATGTGATATAATAAATTTTATGATGTTAAATCATGGAAATTTTATAGATGTTATGTGGTAAAAAATTCTTGTTGTATAAATTCGATAACATGCATATTATTAAAAATTGAATGATTTGATGATAAATTATTATTTAATTAATATTATGATTAAACGCACGTAAATTGATTAAGTAGTGATGTGGGATATAATTGACAAAATTATTGTGATACAAAGACAGAATTATTGTGATACATTAAAGGTTAGACTTATGCCAATTATTTACTTTGATACATTCGACAATGGGGGATGACGGGGCTATGGGATATATAGGGCTCTCACATTTATTTGGTTTGCTTTCTAGGTATGATACTAGTTAGTAGGCCTTTGGGATGTTATCACTTTCTAGGTATAGGACTAGATAGTGGTGACGGTTTACAAATAAATATTTCGGGGTGGGGTAATTTTTACGTTATTCCTGGGTTTAGTGAGCCTAGGAGTGAGGCTAAGTGGTGTTTGTTACTAGTTTTCTTCCTATGTGTTAGGCTAGAAAAGTACTTGCGGATTAGATACCTTTAGGTATGGGACTAAGGGTGTTTTGAGTACTTTAAGTCGATTAAAAAAGGGTGTGGCTAATTTGAGATAATTGAGAAAACTTGATAAATTGAGAATTAATGTCTAGATAATAATGGGTATTAAAACATATTGGCAGCACGAGTATATATAGGGCTGACAGTTAAACGGGCCAACTGGCTATAGTGATGTGGGTGTGCATGGCGTCACGAGTGTGGGCTGACATTTAAACGGGTTGATTGGCTATAGTGGCGTGGAACCTTATGAGTGTGTGCCGAGATGACAGTGAACCGGGCTGACTGGCCACAGTGAGGGGAATAGGTGTGGTGTAGAACTTTTAGCGGGAGTACCGCAACTAAAATAACGTAAGACTTTCAGCAGGAGTCCCGTAATGGATGTTAATGATGGATAAAAACAATCATTTGGTTAATGGAATTTAATTAAATAATTAGTTGTTGTTATATGTAAATAATTAGACTTGGACCTCGGGGGTAACTTAGAAGTGGATAGCTAGTAATTTTATTTTACTCATTGATTATTATATCTCGTTTAATTTGAAATATTCTACTGTCTTGTTTATTGCATCTAATGTTATTGTCTCGGTTCAAGGACCCTATTTGAGAAGAGTAGATGGTATCCATGTGGTGGGCTCTGACCTATTACATTGACTTATATCTCATGTTTTGTGCTGGAGTAGCTGCATAAGAGTTATTGGAGATCGTTTTGGAGGTGCAGCTGGAGTTTTATTTTATTTACTCGCTTTACTAGTATAGGTATACTTTTATCAGGTACTTTACAATATGAGATTTCATTATGTATTTTTATTCGGCCATTCGGCTCCAAAGTTGTCGATGGTTTCGGTCAGTTACTTTATTGGATTATTTCATTTGGAGTTTTAGATAAATCATAGAGTTGGATTATTTTTTGAGATTAGCATGGTTACGGATTTATTATTACATGGATGATTATTTATTGATTAATTTTATTACTCTCTTGTGGATGAATTTTTTTTATGTCTCAAATATGTCACATTAGAAATGCCCGACGTAGTCTTAGTGGCGGCCGATGCCAAGAATGTGCGGTGTGTTACATCAACCCGGTTCGACCCAAGTGTTAGGTGAAGTGAAATATAACATCCTATATAATGTTGCCAGTCCAATTTTATTTTTAATTAACATTCCACTTGTTTAGCATGGGAATACAATTTCAAGTCATACTATGTGAGGGATCCGTGGGAAGCAGCCTAGGATTCCAAGCATATAGATCTACTAACATAAAATTAAATTAAATACTTACCTGTATAACGCTCTCAAAATACGAATGCCCAGTGGGAACATACAAATGCAATATAAAAATAAATGCTAGAAAGGAGACTCCGACACGTTACATCTATGGGCATGAAACTACCTTGTACATATACATATATATATACATATACTTAATGCATGAAACCATTTTACTTCTGAAAATGTTATTTATCCTGATTAACTAACTTTATCTCATAAAAGACTTTTTCTTTATTAACTTGGCATTTATCCTTCTATTTAATGAACACGGTTAAATACTTGAAACCCCTACGCTTTATTTAACATAAACCATTTATTTATCGAAATTACCCTTTTCACTTTAACCAATTCACATTAGTATTTTCATTGAAAATCACCCTTTCAACACACGCGAATACCATGTTAGAAAATACCTATTTAGTCTTTGAAAATCTTTTACAACACGCTCTCGTTTTAATTATGGTTTGAACCTCTTTGGTTGCTTAGCACCTCTTTTTCCCATTTACTTTTTTATTTTCCTTACCATGTGGACATTCATCAATTTCACATTCACTTATCCATTTTATCTTTTTCTTGAACATTCATTAATTCATTCATGCTAGGTTGTCTTAACACATTTTATCACACAACTTGTTTCTTGACATGTTCCCTGTTCCTTTATCTTATTCTCAAAATCTTCCTATAAACTACGTACTTTAACGGGCTCCACATCGTCGACGATGCCACCATATACTCTAGCCAGTTATTTTGAGTCTTTCACCCCAGGGCAATAAGCCCTCTTTAATTATCCTGATGTCATCCGAGTTACTTTTAATATGTTTTAACATTTTTCGTGTAAGAGGGTAGTTTAGATAAGATCGAGGCGTAACCCCTTTTGAGTATAGTAATGATAACTTAATTAACAAAACCTTGGATTAATTATAGCACACGCAGATATAACTCAGTGAAGATAAACTCAGTTAGAACTCAAAAATCTCTCGTGTATAACTTATAAGGTAATAATGAACTCAGAAGTAACTTAGTTAGAGGTAGAAAGAAGTAAGCACCCTAGATACACCTTGGAAGACACCCAAACACACCAACCACCCTTAAGAATCTCGATCAAGTATTAAAAAGCTTCGTAAAAAATGGCAATAGTGGGTGAGTAAACTCACTGGTTTGTAGTAACTCTCTCTCTCTCTGATGTATATTGTCTCTAGTAATAACTTTTGAACTCTCAAAAAGATCATCCCTTCCTTAAAGGTGGTTGGGGGTCCTTAAATAGCCTCCCACACCACCCTCGAGGCAACTCCATCATTAGTGCCGGTGAAAGACATCCCTCATACTTTATGTCACAAACAATAAATACCTGATTCCATAGCTATCTCTGCGTCATAAACATTAAATGCCAAGACATGCCTTTTGCCTAACCACTGTGTATCAGGGAGCTGTTGTCACAGAGGTGTCTCACTAACTTTCTGACAACCCCAAATACCATGGTGGTTTACTCAAGTGCAGATTTGACATTGTTTAGTTGGCTAGTGACATCCCCTACATTAGATGTGACATTAAGTAGAGGGTTGCATGAAAGCTCTCCTAGGCCCTGCCAATCCTGGTCTCTCGTGAGTACCGTTCGACCTCACACATAATAATTCTTCTCGTTACATCATTACAATCGTTATAGCTCATAGTCAAGATAAACAATAAATATAATATGACCAACTAACACAGCAAGCTAAAGTATGAGTTACCACGCTTGACCTGCCACACTAGGTTGCCTTAATCACAAACACTGTTGTTAATGGGGGGATTATCCCTAATCTCAGGATTACCTTCAATCCCCCTCTACATTTGACCCTTCGTGGAGAGATTTGTTGTTGGAACAAGAAATGTCTGCACGAAAATGTCTCAATCCGATAAATCGTCTTTGTGTGAAAAAATTCTGGCATCTTTTCCTTCGTTAGAACCACCGCGTTAGAATATACAGGGAAAAGTAAAATTCTCCCCGATGTATCTGAACAGAAGCACTGCGGCTAATTGGTGCTTTGGCGAAGGGACATCGGCACCTTTTCCTTACACTGAGCTTCAACCGTTCTAACTTTACTATTTGAAATTTTCCCAAAAGGCCTCCTAACCTTCTCAAATACTCGTTTTGACTCTTAGTAAGTGAAATTCGCCTATTTGTACTGGTGTGGATTATAGTAGTAGGCGGTGAGTTTCTCGTTAGGACTGCCCCGACCGTTATGACTTGTGAAATTCTCCCTTGTAACAAATCACCATGTTCAAAAAAAGTAAAAATTCTCCCTGATGTAGCTGAGTCACAATTAGACAAAGTTTGGACTTGTGGCAAGGGGACATCATAGCTTTTTTAAATCGTTGAGGTAGTGTCTTCATTGGGAGTTAGTGGATATGTCTGACAAAACTTTTGGTGCCAAGACTCAAACTTGCTTAAGAAGGAAACCATTTTCATTCCCCAAGCGTCACTTCATTAATGACGTGGTGCTGTCTTTTTCATTGCCAAGACGCTTCCCGAAGTGCCACGTGTCCATTTGAAATGATTATGGGTGGCCTTGCACATGTGGTAGTGGGAAACTCAACAGATGGGTTCCTTAAAAGGTTTCAAACGTCTCTTTTTTCAAAACCCTTCTCTTTCCTATGTCTTCTTCAAGCTCCCATATTCTTTAGAGAGAGAACTTTGTGAAAAAACTTAATTATCGCCCACCCTTTTACCTAGCTTCTTTCTTCTCTCATCTTTTACGCCATCGCTTGTGGTTATGCTCCTCCATCTTTGTTCATAACCCTTCTTACCAAGTTGTTTTGTTTATCATCGCTTACTATGGCTTCTTCAAGTGCATCAAAATTTTCTACCACCGCTGCTCAGCCAAGCTCCCCTTCTGCCACCTCTGGCACCGCTGCTACACCTAGCACCACTACCCTGAATGCTGCTCATCAAGAGCAACTACGTTTTTACAGTCGATCTCCCATCTTTGGTGAAGATGATGAATCCTCTGATGCATGTAAGAAATGCCATTCTTAGCCAAGTATGACCCTTTACTGTTGGGTGATGAGGATGAGGATTCGTCAAAGTGGGGCTATCTTCCCCCATAGGGGACTCTGTGCTTTCGGTTGGACCGTGGTGACCTCTCCTATTCTTAGATCAATTTCAAGGGACCTGGGGGTCTCCAGCCCATTTTGCTTCCTGGCACACACATATGCAGAGCTCTCACGCTGCTTTTTTTTGTGAAGGTTGGTCTTCATCGAACCTACTGGTTTGGGGAGTTCACATTTTTTAAGCATAACGTTGCACTCCAAGTACTAGTTTCCAGATGGAACGTTACAACTCACACGTTCTTTGGTGCATGGGGAGAGTTCACCATCACGTTGGAGGATGCCTGCGAGCTACTTGGGTTTGAGCCCATGGGTGAGTTTGCATACCACGATGAGTCCTTGGATGCTGAAGAGACTGCTGATCGAGTTGAACTTGATTGAATCTGTCGTAGTTGCATTGGGTCTTCTAACAAGGACACTTTTACTCCCCTCATCAGTTATTTTTTTGAAGCTCTAACTCCAAAGATGTCACTATTGCAACGGGATGAGGTAGAGGTATATCTCTGGAACTACCAGCGTATATTATTGTGTTACTTTCACACTTTTTTCTGACTGAGAAACCCAACGACCAGCCTAAGAGGGACCTCATCAATATTTCCATTCATTTGGCCAGGGGTTTCAACCTTCCTTTGGCCGCCATTATCTTAGGGTCTCTCTATACCTGGTTGGATAGAACTCATATTGACATGGCACGATCACTGGGTCGTTACAACTTGGCCAATTTCGCCAACACCATTATCTTGACGGTCTTCCTTTACACCCATTTTCGTACCGTTGCTGTTAATTTTATCTCTCTCGCGCGAGCCAAGGTATTAAGCCCCCATGCCTTTTATGTTTCCATAAAAAATAGATTCAGAAGGAGATAAGTTTTTTTTTATCGTTTGGACTCTTTTATAATGACGCCATACAGCGAGTCTACGTTTGCCCATTGTTGGGATTTTTTTCCTTCTACATGGTTAAATTTATCCCGGTTATAGAAGATCCTTCGCAGGCCGTGGTGCTTTTTTTCACCCCTGGGTTTCTTCCTTCCTATACTGAATGGGGGTACACCTCTGAACCTTACAACCCTGATAGATGTAGTAGGCAGTTCAACTTTGATCAGGGGGCCCTCGACCTGTGTTTCAATAAAATAATACAAGGGCCACTTTTGTTGAGGCTTGCACCTTCTATCTTGCACCAGCGGTGCTTGGTGTGATCTCTACCATTGATGGGTGGGTCACCCCTCCCAGTGCCACCAGGAAGGGGGACGTATCTACCTATTATGCCACCAAGTTCCATTTTGTATAACTGACCATGATTCGTGAGTTTATACAGAGTCCCCTCAATATCCCCCAGTCCTTTCCTTCTTTGCCTTCGAACTGGGTCTCAAGGGAAACTCCGTTCTTGGAGTTGATTTCCCTCTGAGTAAAACCGTTAAAGAACCTCCCCAGGAACTACCCCCTTATTTCCCGATGATCCCCACTTCCACACCAAAGACCAAGGCCATTGCAACTCCCAAACAGCCTGACCCTTCAACCGAAGCTTCTACCAGCGAAGGGCCTTCCCCGCCACCAGCCAAAAAGACCAGTAAGTCTAAGAGTGGGACTTCCTCAAAATCTAAATCCTCAAAGTCCAAGTCCTAAGCTCAAGCACGACCCCCCTTGGAGGCATTCCCTATCGCCTCCGTTCCCCCTCCCATGTCTACAGAGGTGAGTGAAGAGATGAGGAGGCAGGTTCAGGCTAAAGTCAAAAGAATAAATGCTGAGTTTCAACAACGCACGATCGCCGTTCCTCCTTCGGTCGCTTTCCCCTGGATTAATTGATCCAACTGAGGCAACGAAAAATAAGAGAAAAGGTTCGAGGGTTCCTCAAGGTTCTAGTAAAGCGAGTACGAGGAAGAAAACTCTGGGTAATAAGTCCCAGAAGAAACGGACTCCTGAGAGACATCCCTCCCCATCTCTTTCTATTGCTGCCTCCTCTCCTCCTTTGCCGGTGGTTATATCTTCTCACTATCCCTCCGAATTTGAGGTGTGTGTGAATGTTTTTGTTCTTATTCCCCTTTTCTTAAGGAAAGTTGCATCTGCTTATCTCTTGATAACTTTGGTGCAGGGAGTTGAAGAAGAAAGGCCAGTCCCCTTATGAGCCCTTTCATTGGGGGACGTTTTGCTATCTCTTAAGCTGATACTACTCCTCCCCATTCCCCCATGATCAGGCTTACTTACTCCAGTCGTACGAAGGACACTGCTGTGGGGGGAGGTTCTGTTGAATTTGGGGGAGTCTCTTCTCAACTAGAGATAACTCCCCCGGACCCTTCTTAATTTTCATCTCAGCACGAGGTCCTTCTTCCCATCGTTGCAGCTAAGGAAAGTTCTCCTGAGGTAACATATAATCTTTTACCTGTCAGGTTTCATATCTTTTTTCTTTTGCCATCCCTTTGCTTATCATGTTGAATTTTAATATATTGGGACACCTTAGGTTGAAATAGCGTCTTTGTTAACTGGACTTCTTCTTCCCACTATGATGATGAGAACCCTAACTGCGGTTCCCCTTTTTAGTTCCATAACGGAGGTAGTAACATTTAGATGCATTTCTCCCTTTTTTTGTAGTTTCCCCCATGTCTAACACGTGGCTTCATGTTTATAGCTTTCGTCAAGTCTTACCCTGCCTTTTCCTCTTTGTGATCTTCCTGTTTCCAAGGCCAATGTTAGTGCTTCTGCCCAGCATGGTGGTTTTTCGGTGCCTACCCGTGCCGAGGAATCAGTTGGAGGTCCATCATCTTCTTTGAACGAAACTCCTACATTGGCCTTGGTACCTTTTGTTGGTGAGGGAACTTTTTCGATCGTTGAGGTTTCCTTAGATAAGGGTGCCGTTGAGGCTTCTGAGGGAGTAATATTGCACCCAACGGTTCCTGCCGCTATAGCCTCCACGGTGACTACCATTATCACTTCTATAACTGCTGAGGTACTTCACTAATTTCTATGCATTTCAGTTAAAATTTTTCCACAAACTCCACCTTTAATGGTGGCTTAACAACGAAAATGATTGTTAAGATTTTTCATAAACTCCACCTATATCGGTGACTTAACAATAAAAACACTTGTTAAGATTTTTTATAAACTCCACCAATATCGGTGACTGAACAATGAAAACATAGATTTTTCATAAACTCCACCTATATCAGTGACTTAATAACGAAAATGCTTGTTAAGATTTTTCATAAACTCCACATATATCGGTGACTTAACAATGAAAACACTTGTTAAGATTTTTCATAAACTCCACCTATATTGGTGACTAAACAACGAAAATTCTTGTTAAGATTTTTCATAAACTCCACCTATATCGGTGACTTAACAACGAAAACGCTTGTTAAGATTTTTCCATAAACTCATTATTTCTTCCAACTATTCTCAGGTTGCTCAGGAGGATTCTCCACTAGTTCTTTCACCCATCGCTTCACCCCGTCGAGAACCCATTATTTCAGAAGACTCCAATCACAACGATTAAATTTCACGACTGGTGCTACTGCCGAGAGCGAATCTGGCTGTGAGCTTCCTCTGCCTGACTTGGCTCCTCATGCCTTTTGCCTGATGGTCCTTCAGCGTTCTCCTCAAATGCCTACCAACCATTTCCTGGTAATTGAGCAGCTTGTAAGACATCATCCTGAGATGTTCACTATGGATTGCCTATGTTCCAACATCTCCATGATGAGTTACAGGCTACAGGGCATGGCTAACGTTGTTGCTGTAATTTTTAGCACTCTAACCTCATCCATTACCAGATCCCTCCTCAACCAATTCCTGGGCTAAATGAAGGAGTTGGGTCGTGATGGCTTTCGTTTTGACTGGCTTATCATGCACTTAAAAACTTTGGAGAGCAAGCGACTGGATAGCCATAGGGAATTTTTTCAAAAACATAAGGAGGACCAACGGGATGAGGAAGCTAAGTTGGCTGAGTTAGCACCTCTCCTTGTAGCTGTTGACAAAGAGGTGGGGGATATCGAAGAAGCTCTGCATCTCGCCAAGCTGAAGCGAGAGAGACTCCTCATTGAACGTACACAATGGCAAACGAGGCTGGAGGTTTCTATAAATGCCCAACAGTCTTGCCTGGCAGCTTCTTCGGGCCTTCCTGGAGATTTTTTCTCTGCTCCAGATCTTTGCTTCCTTCTAGGTCAATAAATTGTTGTAAATATGTTCCTTTTGTTCTTCTTATGTAATTGTTGGGCAATAGCTCCCAATTTTGTAAAGCCCCAAAGTTTATGAATGAAGAAAAATGTTTGTTCTCCCATGTCATCTCCTTGTGCTACAACTGTTTGCGTAAATTATGAAGTTCTATAATTCTTTCATATCCATTTGAGTTATAATAAAAAAAGAACTTTCATATTTATCATAGAAAGAACTTATATATTCATAATATCAAGATACATCGGCGGCCCAAACATAATTTCTTACACATAATAGACTTCCAACCATTTATGGTTAATTTTGAATGGTTTGTCTTCTTCAATCTTAGAAATTAAGCAATAACCTAAGTCATGGTCTTCTTTTACAATGAAATGTCCCTCACAATTAGCTACAAACTTGGGTACTTCTTTCAACATGAGATCTCCCTCCATGAACTTCCTTGGTCTTAACAAGTTATCATATGCCCTAGAAAGCTATTTCGTATACATTTGAAAGTGTTTCATCGCATTATCTCTGTGTTCGTCCAATGCTTTTAGCTGCACATGTCTACTCTGAGGGAGCATACTACTTCGTAAGGCATATCGAGCAGAGGGAACTTCTAATTCCACTGGAAGGATTGCCTCAGCCCCATAAACAAGAGAGAACGGAGTGTATCCTGTAGGATTCCTTTTGGTTGTTCGATAGGCCCATAATACAGCGGGTATTTTATCATCCCACAATCCTAGTAAATCATCCATCATTTTTGCCAAAATGTTAACCAAAGTTTTATTAGTTTCTTCGACCTGATTGTTTCCCTTTGGGTATGCCACCGTTGACGTATGATGAACAATGGAGTACTTTTCTGTGAGCATCGTTACCTCTGAATTGATGAAAGGGGGTACGTTATCTGTGAGAATAACTTTTGAAATCCCTAAATGGTAGATGATGCATTCTTTGATGAAGTTACTCACCACCCTCTATATTGCCCTTATCAGTGGTATCGCTTCAGCTCACTTCATGAAGCAATCCTTTGCTACTAGTATTTATATCTTCCCCCTCGAAGAAGGATGTATTTCCCCTACCAGGTCAAATGCCCAAGTGTGAAAAAGATAAGGCATTGCCAAGGAGTGCAGATCTACCAATGGGGCATGGATCATATTTCCATGCAGTTGGTAAGTTTTTCACTTTCGAATGAACTCAGCAGAGTCTTTCTCCATTATTGGCCAATAATACCCCAACATCATCAACTGGTCATACAACTTGGCCCCTCCTATGTGAGTTGTATCGTGTGCCTATTTGAGGACCTCGACTGCTTCTTCTTTCATGATATAACGCAACGACCTATTAAAATAGCCCTTCAAAAAAGTTACCCCTCTTGAACATAGAACCTCGAGGACCTTCGCTTAAGTCCCATCACATTAATCTTGTCTATTGGGACAACTTCATCTTTAATGAATTCAATATATGGCTATCTCTAGTCAGCTTGAGCTTCCACAAAATGACATTCAGCTACTTCGAAGAATAACTGGCATTTGTCGCACTTCCATTATAGCTCTGTCACGTCTTATTTCATTTTAGGCCAAAAATACCCCTCTCTTTGAGTCCTTCGATAGAGGGGTATCTCAGTTGTCTCGCAGTGCTCTTCATGTGCTTTTTTCAATCTTCTCTCTGCTTCTTCGAGGCCGATGCACCTTAATAATCACCCTCTCGCATTCCTGAAGTAAAGGTTCCCCTAGTTTGTGAAGTATTAAGTTAATTCCCTTAGTTCCATCGTTCCTTCACCAGACTCCAGTTGCTTCCTAATCTCTCCCCTCCAGTCCGCATCCTCCTTCATTGATAAAATTGATTATATTACCGAAGGTGCTGTTCTTCATTGGATCATGACGGTAGTTACATCGTTCCTCATGACCATTTTCTGGGAAATAGTGGCATAGGCATCTCGATGGAGGTTTATTTTTTTGGGATGTCTCTTGATTTTTATCTGATGGAACTGGCAGAGGAGCCTATGAATGATTATCCTGTATGGTGCCAGACTCATGGGTCTTAACGCATATTCTCCGCTCACCTGTTGGATTACCAAGTTCGAATCACCTTTGATGCAAAGTGAACAAATTCCTCTTTGAAGAGCCTCTAGTACCCCCAGTACCAATGCTTCATATTTCACCTCGTTGTTGGAATAAGGAAAATCTCCTCCATTCCTTTTGAAAGAATAACCCCTGCTACTCCTTTCCTTTTCGCCGAAGATCCATCAAACTGCATCGTCCATTCCTCATCAGTTGCATCCAAGTGATTGGCCTGCAAATCATCTCCAGGAATACTTTCTTTGGGTGGCTCAAATTTTCTCGAGGGGAAGATTGCCAATAGGTCATCGTACACTTGGATTTTGATCGCGCGAGGAACAACACACTTCAAGTCATATTCGGAGAGGATAAGGAACCACCTAGCTGACCTGCCAATCAATATAGTTCTTTCCAGCAAATACTTAATAGGATCACATCTAGTTACAATATCAATTGTAAAAGACATCATATAATGTCTAAGTTTTTTTACTACAAAGACTAAGGCTAAACAATGCCTTTCCAAGCTACTATATCTTACTTTTGGCCCATGGATGATCCTGCTGAGGTAGTAGACTGGTCGTTCTTTCCCGTCAATCTCTTGTTCCAACAAAGATCCCACGGACCTCATAGTGGATGTGAGGTACATCTGCAATGGTATTCTCCCATTTGGGGGAACCATGATCTGTGGTGAAATGAGTAGTTTTTTCAGCCCAGCGAGAGACTCCTGGTGGAACCCCTCCCACTTGAATTTTGTGTTCTTTCACAACAGCTGCATCAACGGGTGTGTTATTTTGGCCAATCCAGGCACAAATCTCCTAAGATAGGAAACTTTATCGAGGAAACTCTTTAACTCCTTTGCCTTTCTTGGACTCGACATCTCCAAGATCGCTCGTTGTTTGTCCTGGTTTGTCTGCACCCCTTGTCGATCAACCATAAAGCTTATAAATTTTCCACTTGTTACTCCAAAGACGCACTTCAATGTTCATCTTCAATTTATACTTCCTATAACGGGCAAATACTTTCCTCAAATCGCTCAGATGGGACTCGTCCTTCCTTGATTTGATGACTAAATCATCCACATAAAATTCCATGAATTTGTGAAAGAAGTCATGGAAGATGGCCATCATCGTTCTCTAGTAAGTAGTCCCAGCGTTCTTGAGTCCAAACGGCATCACCTTGTACATGAAGTTGCCTAATGGGGTTCTGAACGCCGTTTTGTCTTCATCCATAGGATTCATCTTGATCTGGTTGTACCCTACATACCCATTCATGAAGCTGTACATCTCATGACCAACCGTTACATCTATCAGGCTGTCGATGGAGGGAAGAGGGAACTCATCTTTGGGATAATATCTATTAAAATCTCTAAAATCCACACAGATCCTTATTTGGTTTTTATCTTTCTTTCCCACCGGAACGATGCTAGATAGCGAGAGTGGGTGTTGTATCGGTTTGATCAACCCTGTTGTTAGTAAACATTGGACCTCTTCTTTGATCTTCAAGTCTAGTTCAGGCTTATACATTCTCGTTGCTTATTTCACTGGAATGGATGAAGGCATCACTTTCCACTTGTGGAAGATGACTCCCTCGTCCAGCCCTTCCATCTATGTGTATTTCCTGGTAAAAACGTCTATAAACTCCCGAATCAACTTAACCAAAGCCTCTCGTTTCCTCTTACTGAGATCCTTCGATATGAAAATAGGCCTTGGATCCTCGTCTTCTTTTGCCAGGTTCAACTTCTCCAACTCTTGTGCATATGGCTTCGGTTGATCTGCCATATAATCTGGTTCCTCAGCAATATCTTCCACAAATTCTTGTATATTGGAGTTGTCTATCACCATACATTGCCCCCGTTGATCTACCAAAAAGCACTCATCTATCGGGTTAGCCTCATTATCATCATCTTCGGTCGCCCATTTACACCATTATAATCGATATATCACCTTTCCTTCTTTAGTAACGACTTTCTTACACTGCCTACTGATAGCGGTGACTGTCTTACTCTTCTTATCTCTAGAAGCTTTGGCCTCTCTTTTTCCTAAGAACCGGCTCAACACGCTTTATCGTTGTACCTCATGTTCCATTGGATCCAACCTGGGACTTATCCTATCTTTGAGATGCTTCGAGATATTTTGGGCCAAGGGACCACCTAGTGAGCTTCTTCTATCATCACTCTTATGTTTCTTGCAACCTCTTTATTCTGCTCGTTCAAGGGCCCCATCCTTACTTTGATCAAGGGAACCCATGCTCCCTCAATTATTCTCGTTAGGACCCGAACAACCTCCTCCAACTCTATGTAAAATTTCACATCTACAAAGTGAGCTTCCTCGATAGTGATTGGCCTTTTTATAGCCCTACTGGTTACCTCTGTTCCCTTGATATTTTCCTTGGCACATTGGTGATACGTCGAGGGAACTAGCCCTTGGTTATGCATCCACACCCTTCCTATCAGCAGATGGTAGGAAGTTTCACTCTCTATTACGTGGAACTTGATATGGGAACTCAGATTTCCCATCACAATCCCAATATTCACATACCCAATGGATTTGAAAGACTGGTTGTCATATCCTGAAATCACCACAGGCATGGGGACCAACCTTTCCTCCGAAATATTAGATGCGTGAAAAGAGTTGATTGGCATAATATTGATAGGAGCTCCCCTATCCATAAGAGTCCTTGCGAAAATAATTTCGTTGACGGTGTCGGTCACATACAATGGCATGTTATGAGTGAATCTTACAGCCCTATCTGCATCGCTGAAAGTTACTTCTAATAGAAACCTCCTCACTAACCTGGCCATGGGTCCCTTCCATCTCAGCGAAGGTACTGCATTCTTCCTTGCAATGTCAAGCATTGCCTGGGTTATTTCCAACCTACTCTCTTTCAGTATCCCCACTTAATCGAAGAACCAGGTGAACTTTAGGGATTTAGAAACTACATAGTACTCTAGGACTGGGTCTTCTTCCTCACCTTCAACATTGTATACATCCTTCATGTCTTTAGTGCTTGCTTCATCGTAAGCTAATACTACGTTAGTCATTCCCTTAGTACAAATTTCCAAAGCTTCTTCGAACTCCTCCTACTTCGTCATTGGATCTCTTTCTTCTCTCTCTGCATATTCATCATAGGCCACCACAAGATTGGCCCCATGGGCTGGGGGTGGGTGGTTGTTAACGTTCTGTGGAGGGATTTGCAACATCCCTGCCTTCACGTACTTGTCGATGATTCTTCTCAGCATGAAATACCTCTTTGTTAGATGTTGTATCTTCCGATGAATCTGGAAATATTTGGGATCCACCCTTGTTGCCGCATTAGGTTCTCCAACGGGAATTCCCTTTGGTTCCTAGACCATTCCTCCTTGAACCATTGTGTTATAACAGCTGACAGCCTCCTCCACTGTATAAGGCAATGGTGGTGGGTCCTCCTTGTCTCTTTCAAACTTCCTTTTATTGTCCTTCTTCAACACCTTACCCCCATCTGCTCCCTCGGTGTACCCTACCCGCGGGGGCTGAGATCTCCCCCCCACAGGTTGTATCGACTACCTAAACATCATCGACTACCTGTGAAGATCTGTAATAACTTGGACTCTTTAGCCTCCTCCCTCACATCGAGGGACCTTTCCCTAAACCTTCGAGCGTAAGCCACCACTTGTTCCCCGAGTCGTTGCTTCTCCCTTCCCAATTGGGTCAAAGTAAACTCATCCTCCGCTAAAAAGAACTTTTGGACGAACAAAACGTGCATCTCCTCCCATGTGGAAACACTCTTGGAAGCCAAGTGAGAATACCACGTATATGCCTTGTCGGTTAAGGATTTGGAAAACTCCCTCAACCTGAGCTTCTTCTTATTATAATGCACCCCCAAGTGTTTAACGAAGCGCTTAATGTGTTCCTTCGAATTTCCACCTTTTCCTATGTATTTTTCAAAGATAGGAGGGATATAATCTTTCGAATAGGGATCGTCATTGTATTCTTGGGGGTAAGGTGTCCGAAAGTCATCATAGACTAAAGCTACCTCGCCCGCAGATTGTGAGGAAGTATGCATGAACTTCAACATATCCTTCTGCATCTCTTTTCTCATTTCATCTATGGGTGATGCTACTGGGTAATAACCAATGGGACTATAGGTTGAGTTCCCGTTGTAGCTAGAGCAATCGTCATAGTTGGAGCCATTGGTACTCCCGAGGCCCCCACTAATCGATTCACAACGGAAGGTATACTTGCTGGGATTGTTCCCGTTACGCATGCACTTGTTGGGATCATTGGGGCTACCCTTGGTGTTACGAAGGAATTAGCCTCAAATCCCCCTAACACCGTTGAAGGTATTGGAGTTTGTAAAAACTCGTAAAACTTATTAATAAGGAGTGACACTTGAGTTGGTCCCAACGCAGCACTCGTGGAAGCTTGTGTCACCCCTGGAATGCCTATCATTGCCTGAACTGGAGGTACCTCTATTCGAGGAGCCCCATCCCTTAGAGCCTCCAGTTCTCTCGCCGACTGTTCTTCATTATGTTGAATGTCATCAACATTGAGCCTTCGATTAACCTTATCATGTGCCATACTCCTTGTTTAGAAGAATACCTCCCCAGCGGAGTCGCCAAATGCAAGAGGGTATTTTACTTAAGATAGAGGCGTAACCCCTTTTGAGTATAGTAATCATAAGTTAATTAAAAAAACCTTGGATTAATTACAAGACACGCAGATACAACTCAGTGAAGATAAACTCAGTTAGAACTCACAAATCTCTTGTGTATAACTTAGAAGGTAACAATGAACTCAGAAGTAACTCAGTTAGAGGGAGAAAGAAGTAATCACCCTAGATACACCTTGGCAGGCATCCAAACACACCAACCACCCTCAAGAATCTCGATCAAGTATTAAAAAGATTCGTAAAAAATGGCAATGGTGGGTGAGTAAACTCTCTGGTTTGTAATAACTCTCTCTCTCTCTCTCTCTCTCTCTGATGTATATTGTCTCTAGTAATAACTTCTGAACTCTCAAAAAGATCATTCCTTCCTCAAAGGTGGTTGGGGGACTTAAATATCCTCCCATACCACCCTTGAGATAACTCCCTCATTAATGCATGTGAAAGACATCCCTCATACTTTATGTCACAAACATTAAATACATGATGCCCTAGCTATCTCTACGTCATAAACATTAAATGCCAAGACATGCCTTTTTCCTAACCAATGTGTATCAGGGAGCTGTTGTCACAGAGGTGGCTCACCAACTATCTGACAGCCCCAAATACCACGGTGGTTTACTCAAGTGAAAATTTGACATTGTTTATATGGCTAGTGACATCACCTACAGTAGATGTGACATTAAGTAGAGGGTTGTTTGGTGCACAACTCAACCCCGATGGAACTCCCAGTTGATCCGCCCGAGGTTCCACGGTAAGGGTCCTTCGGTGTTTTACCATGTGTATCAAAGATGGTTAGGACAATCCCTAACGGTGCCTCACTTCTCAATCCTCCAAACCATGTTCCTCAAAAGTTACCACAACGAGGTCGTTCGATAGAGCATGAAATCTCTCCCAGTCCCTGCCAAGTCTGGTCTCTCGTGAGTACCGTTCGACCATACACATAATCATTATTCCTGTTAAATCATTACAATCGTTGTAGCTCATAGTCAAGATAAACAATAAATACAATATGACTAACTAACACAGAAATCTAAAGTATGAGTTACCACGCTTAAGCTCCCTCGCTTGAGCTGCCACGCTAGGCTGCCTTAATCCCAAACACTTTTGTTAATGGGGGGGTTATCCCTAATCTCAGGTTTACCCTCAAACCCCCTCTACATTTCGAATGTACATATTATTCCTTCTTTCAATCTTTTTAACCGACCGAAGCTAAACCTGGGGTTTCACCCCAATTCAGGTTGCACTTTGAAATTATCATTTCATATCCTTCACACTTCAACTCTGATTTTATTCCAAAAATCATATTCATTTTTGAACCAATTTGCGTAACATCTTTTGAACATTTTTATTTCATAAAAATGTTCCACTTTAAGTAAAATTCCATATTAACCATTTCCTTCAAAGCTTGTCATTTTCCTCCATTTTATAAGTGATGTTTTCCCAGCACCTTTGAGTTACTCATACTACTTCTTAAGTTCTTTCAATAGTTTAACACCTTTTTTATATTTGAAATATCATTCTTCTCAAGTTGGAAACCTCTTTATCCCATTATCTCCTTTCCAAATTCATAAGTATTAATCTTTCAACAATATTACGTTACACACACTAACTTTTCAATATTTAACCATTAACACTTATCTAATACATTTACTAATCATATTTCCAATTTAGATATTTCTTTACTTCTTTATTCAAAAAATCTAGTTACACATAAAGACTACTTTTATAAGAAAATGCCATTTCCTTTTTTTATCAATACATGTAGTCTTACAACCCTATATTCATCACACCTTTAACCCCTTTTCACACACTTTGAAGACTAAAATCTCTATTTTTATTATTTATTGTTTAAACCCATAAAAAACTTCTTTAAGCTTGTTCACCTATTTATTATCAAAATACACAAGTTTATATACATGAGAAGATGGAATTTAAATCCTAAAATCCTATTAAATGGGTTGAACATGTTTTTCATTCTAGAAATTCATAATACTTTACAAGAATGCATTTTCAAGTCATAAAATATATTTTTACTTCTTTCAAACCCAATAATGTTCATCATTTATAAAATCTACTTTTTTGTACGAGACCTGAAACATTATTTCATCAATGTTTTAGCAAATCAATTATCATTTTCAAACATTTTATTCCATAAAATGTTTAACATCAATTTTCTAAAAAATACACCATTTTCATAAAATACCAACTTTAATCTTCCAACTTTACTCATCCTTTATTTATTAATAAAATAACATTTTACCAACATTTTTATTCCATAAAAATGTTTACTATTAATGTACTAGAAATGATTCTTTGTTCATGTGGATCCTACTCATGCAATCTAACAATAAGAATACTAGTTGATATATCCAAATATGGTGTCACCTTAATATGACACTAGAAGGAATTCGCATGATGTTTCCAGGACTCGTCTAGATCTAGGGTCGGCCAGGCCGATACTTCAGATGAAGTGATTCAGCAACATGGGTGCCTCCCGTCTACTCACACACCCGACACTCAGAGATGACAGGACAATCGACCTCGGCCCGTACTCCGCAGTAGACACCACATTTGTTCGTTCCCGTGTTAGGCCATATGCTATGTCGTTAACCTCGTACTTGGTCAGGCCGAGACTCCCCCAAATGACATCTGCAATGCGAGCAGTACAAGGTTCCAGCATGGCAGATTCCACATGGACAAAATCATTGTAACAAGATCATTCACTTACATGAGGGAATATTACCTCATCATTACACACATGTGCTAGGGATAAGTGTCTTCATCTTAGTGGGAGTCTCCCCATTCACATGTTCATTACATGCTTGGGGGGGGGGGGGGGTACATTACACCCCCTAGCCCTATATATACTCTTCATCTTCTCCGTAAGAAGGGACTGATCTCCAAATTAAAACCCTAGCTAAAACTCTTCTCCATTGTATACAAATAGAGAGAGAGAGAGAAAGAGAGAGAGAAAGAGAGAGAGAGAGAGAGAGATCAAGTGTTATATCCATTTGTGCCTTTGTTTAGTGGATCTCTCTCATACTCACACAGTGGATATATGCCTGATTGGCTGAACAACTTTATATCATTGTGCTCATCCTCTTATCCTCATCTCCCACTCTCTCTCTCTCACACACACACACACACACATACACAGATATATATATATATATATATATATATATATATATATATATATATATATATATATATATACCTCCATTGTTGTGTGTTGTGCTGCGATTAATCTTAAGCTACTTATAATCTCATCTTAATCTGGTGGTGCTGATTACAACAACATCAACTTGGCACCATCTGTAGGAATGAGTATCAGGTATTCATTTCTTCCCTTTTTTAGCTTGTCCTCAACGGAGTCTCTGGTGGTGAACCAGTCGTCCCCTCCTATGAAGCTGTTTCACCACTAAAAGAGTTCCTGTTGAACTAAAAGGCTTTTTCACTTCAAACTGCAGCTCATCTATAAGTTTTTATACATGTCATAAGAATTTCCACCACCACCACCAGCTGGTGATCCTAGTTCTAGTAATGCACCTCCTCAGTCAGAAATGGCTGAAGTGGAGGCTGCATTGAAATCCTTGATAGCAAGCCAATAGGTGATACAAGAGCAGTTGGTTGCCTTCAGCTAAAACTTGATAATCAGGCCAGCGGGAGCCCTGCCAAAGATGATTACTCCGGATGCCGAGAAGCATCACCAGGGGGACAGGGGACTACCCCAGGCACCTCACAAGGATCTACCTCCTCATCATCATTGGAGGGACATTACTGAACCTAGGCATTTACGCCCGGGGAGGCAAGGCTAACCCTGCCTAGAGGACTCTTATGAGGATTATGAGGCTGAAGATGCTCAGATTGATTTTTAGGATCTATAAAAGTATCTGGGAATATGGTACTCCCCATCCAAGGGAACTGAGGCTAAGATAGGAAACTGAGTCCAGATGCTCGACCAAGGGGCTCAGTTTTTTAACGATTAAGTTGAGGGTTGGCCTTTGAAAGGCTCGGCCCAGTTGGGTCAAGATGCAATGATGGCTCAAGGAGGGTAGGGGAAGATGGCCCACCCCCATATGGCTGAGACTAGAGTCAGTGAGAGGTAAATAACTTACGATGGTCAGTAGCAGGGGAACCCTCTGTTCGATCAGTTGAGGTAGCAGGGGATAATATTGGCCAGGCCGACGTTGTTGAAGCGGACGAGAGGCCTTGGAATCATTCAATTCAAAGGCTAGAGAACACGATCGGAGATATCCTTAGAAACCGTGACCCCTTACAGAGGGGGTACTCAGAAGGTTCTCCTTTAGTGGAAAAAATAGTCAACTTCTTAACCCCTGCCAAATTCAAGCCGTCGATGGTTACCCCAAAGTATGATGGGAGTACCAATATTGTGCACCGTGTAGAGATGTACCAATCAGCTGTAGATATTTACTCTGTCTCAGATGAGATGAAATTTCATTCATTCTTGAGCACTTTGACTGGAGCTACCCATATATGGTTCACCTCACATTCGAAGAACTCCATTAAAAATTTTAAGGAACTCGCGAAACGATTAATCCATAACTTTTACTTTGGGTTTCGACCTTAGAAGAAGACTAGTCACCTACTATACGTTAAGCAGGGGAAGAATGAGAGTCTCAGGGAATACATCGCGAGGTTTAATAAGGAGAAGTTGGAAGTGGAGGATTATGAGGAAAACATTACGGCGACAACGTTAATAAGAGGTTTGCATAAAGGGAAATTGCTTTGAAAGCTTGCTAAAGACCCGTCAAAGTCTATGGCTGAGCTATTGGTGATGACCGACAAGGTCATGAATGTTGAGGAAGCTATGTCATCTAAATATGAGGATGAGAATGGGAATAGCAGTGGGAGAAAGTTTTAGAAGAAGAATAAAGATAGAAATAAGAGATCGACTGATGATAAGTTTATCGAGTATACTCCTCTCATGGTCAACTGCGAGAAAATTCTGAATGAGATGAAGAATAGTCGATCCCTAAGATGGACTGAAAAGCTGAAAGCTCCCCCTCACAAAAGGAATAAAAGTTTATGGTGTTAATTTCACCAAGATCATGGGCACTTAACCGACAAGTGTTTTTCCCTGAAAGATGAGATTGAGAAGATGCTCAAGGATGGAAAGCTAAGGAAGTATGTAAGCAGTGATGGCCCAAAGAGAGGAAAAGATGACTCCAAAAGGAGAAGGACCGACAAGTGCAGGTAAGATGTCCCAGGGAAGAAGGATGATGGCCCAGATGACGATGATGATGATGACCTAGACCTGCCGCTAAAGGAAGATGATTTAAAGGGGCGACTCCACATGATCTCATTTGACGTGAAGATGATTTACAGAGGCCTGGTAGGGGGTGGTGCAGAAGTGGCTCACCGCAAGGCGAATGTGGCCAAGACTAAGGCCCTTCCTAAAGTTAAAGCCATTAACACCGCCAAAGTAAGCAAAAAGTCAAAAAAGAGAAATAAGGTAGATATGGCCACCTTAATTGTGGGATTTTCAATACTTGACCTCAAGGGAAGCCTAGATCCTTAGGGTGACCCTTTGGTAATCACAACTAGAGTGCATGGGTATGACGTACCGAGGATATTTGTTGATGGGGGAAGTTCGGCCAACATTATGTTCTGGCCTTGTTTAAAAGGTTTGGGACTTAGTAAGAAGAGGTTGGTCCTTTATCATCATCCTCTTATAGGGTTCAATGGTGAGAAGGTGCACCCATTAGGAATGTATGAAACTCAAGTTAGAATGTGAGATGTTTGGCCTAGGAGTCTAACAAAGAAGGTCAATTTCTTTGTGATGGAAGAAAGTGTTTACTCAGCCTATAACGTTATCATGGGAAGAGTGGCCCTCAAGGAATTTGAATCCATGCCATCTACTATACACCAAATGGTAAATTCTTGACCCCTTAAGGGGTAGGTAAAGTCCAAGGTGATCAAGTGTTGGCACGTGAATGCTACTTCAACTCAACCAAGGAGAGGGGAGCTCACAATTAAACAACTATGACTTATAGTATTGACACCCTGGATCCCAGGTATGAGACCAAACTGAAGAAAGGGGAAGCTACTAAAGAGGTAGAATCCATCGTCCTCAATGAGTAAGAGAAAAAAAATCATCCAGGTCAGTAAATCCCCGAGAGGAGATATCAAGTAAGAGCTGATCAAATTCTTAAGGGAGAGGCAGACTATCTTCGCATGGAGTCAAGAGGATATACCAGGCATAGAACCTGAAATCATTTACCATAAACTGAATATGGCCGACGATTCTAGGCCGATATGACAAAAGAGAAGAATCTATTCCTGGGAGAAATATGAGGTCATCGGGGAAGAGCTAAAGAAGGTAGAAAAGGCCGACTTCATAAGAGAGGTGATATATGCTGAGTGGTTGGCTAATGCTGTCATAGTTCCCAAAGCTAATGGAAAGTGGAGAATATGCGTAGACTTTATCGATCTGAATAAGGCTTGCCCTATGGATAGCTTTCCTCTGCCAAGTATTGACCAAATGGTTGATGCCACAGCAGGCCATAAGCTGATCAGTTTCATAGATGCTTATTTGGCATACAACCAAATATCCATGCACTCAATCGATAAGAAGAAGGTCGCCTTCATAATCAATAAGGGGACTTATTGCTACAAAGTCATGCCCTTCAGTTTGAAGAATGCTGGAGCTACCTATAAGAGACTTGTTAACAAGATATTTGAGGATCAAATTGGCAAGAAGATTGATGATGCTAAGATTTAGCTCCACCAGATAAGAGATGACGAGCTCAAATAGTAATAACAATGGCAGCAATAGAATTATATATGTGTATAAATATAGAAGGGGATGAGTATAAGAGGAATGAAGACAATAATGTATAGTGGTTCAGCCAATCAGGCCTACATCCACTCTGAGTGTGTGATCCACTAAATACGGGCATTAATGGCCTTGGATACAATGCTCATAAGCTTACTCTCTCTTTACTGTGTGTATAAGCAGAGTTTTAGCTAGGGTTACAATTATCGATCCCTTTACAAGGTTGAAGATGACAAGTATATATAGGGCTTGGGGGAGTAGTGTACCCCCCAAGCATGCATAGTGTATGTGAATGATGATCTAGCTAATCCCCTGTTGACACCTGGCTATGCCACTTGTGGTTAATAATGACATAATATTCACTCATATAAGGGGATGATATTGTTATAACGGCTAGGACCACATGCTATATGAGTCCCACGCGTGTTGTGCCTTGCATCCCCCAAACCATGCACCTCGGTGATGTCACTCTCGGCCTATGATGTCAGGCCGAGGCTAAAGTTTATGCTGGCACTGGTCCTGTTGGATGTGGTCCTTGTAATGTCGTCCCCTCTTAGGGTCATCTGGACTATGCTGAAGGGTCGGCCCCTTTTAGGGTCGTCCAACCTATGGTGTAGGGTTGTCCCCTTATACGGTCATCTGTCCTGTAATAAAGGGTCAGCCCCTTATAGGGTCGTCTGGCCTATGGTGAAGGTTCGGCCCATTTTTGGGATCTCCCGATCTCTGATAAAACCCATGGTGTTATAGTGTTGGACCCTCATCTTATATGAGGATACCCTCGGCTAGGTCAATGGTCTATTTTGGTATATTAATCACCCCTAGCCCTTAGTCATCGATATTGTTGAGATGGCTGAGGGGTAATGTTTCCTTGGGGATGTTAAATGGGTGGTCAGGCTAATGAGTGACATTTGTTAAGTTGATTGGCATCTTATCAGGTGTGAATCATCATTTGTGTTCCCTAGGTGTGGCGGCTACACACTATGCTTGGGGTTTTGTGCCCTAATGATGCTTCTCCTCGTGGGTTGTGCATTGCCTTAATTAATGGGCCCACTAATAACAAAGTATTTAAACCATTTTTAAACAATCATTTATTTCCTTCTTCTTCGCGTGCACGCTCTGTCTCTCTAGCTTCTTAGCAGCTCCAATCGATATTTCTGCCATTTTTCATGTGTTCCAAGCTTCGCTCAGTCTCATTCTTCACCCTAAGGTAATCTTTCTGCACTAAATTACTTTTTAATCTTCCATTCTCGTTTGTTTCTTGCTTTGGTTTGGTTTCTTTTCCATTTTCTTAATTGTTTATACTTTTCCCGCGTGAGAACCCACCCTCATGTGGTGGTTGTAGGTCTTGATATAAGGCTTTCCCAAATTCCCCTTCCACCGCCTAATGGTGGTTCTGCCTTGAGTTGTCGTGCTTTGAGGTTCTCCAATGAACCTTCAGTTTCCTTCTCTGGTGAGCATTGTTCCTCCCGTTCTTGAGTGCTCATAAACAAAAACCTTTCATTTTTATAGGTTTGATCCATAAGTCAACTTGGTCAACTATTTAATTTGTTTGTAGATCATTTGAGAGAATTTATGCCAAGCGTAGGGTCTCCCTCTTCATGCTCAAAAGACTTTATGATTTAGCCTAGGAGTTTCCAACTTTCAGGGAGAGATATTTTACGGAGATCGGACGATTAGAGGAAGAGGACGAGCGTAGACGAGGGGCCGACCCTGTTTGGGTACGACCCATCTTCCCAATTCCATTAGCCACGATTTTACCCTCTAATCCCTTTAGGTCTTCCTATCGTCCATCCGAGTATCAGACACAAAAGGGAGAAATGAATGAACGAGCATCGTCATCGACGAGTGCTAGGCCTTCTGGGAGAGGAGAAATATCAACACTTAGCCCAAATTGACAGGACGAGGGGATAGTTCATTCTAAGGCTGTCCCTGTGACAGCCCTTCCCACTCTCGCCTTCCAAGTGGCCTTTCCAGATGGCCTACCAACAGGAGATGAGGCTGAGAGATATGGGGACGAGAGGGCTAAGGATGATGGTGAGAATTTTGATACTGATCAAGTTGACACTTCCAGTGCCTCGGCTTACGTCTTATCTTTTAGGGATCGTGACCTCTTACTATGGAGGCACCTCTTTGGTAGACAACAAAATGTAACTATGAGGGTCCCAAATGAGGATGAAAGGGTCTTATAAGGGAATGAAGGGGAAGTTTTTGTTTATGAGTAGATGCTCATAGTAGGTGTTAGGTTTCCTCTACACCCTGCAATAGTTTATATACTTTCTGGCCTTGGGGTTTGTAAGAGGGTAGTTTAGATCAGATGGAGGCGTAACCCCTTTTGAGTATAGTAATGATAAGTTAAATAGCAACACTATTGATTCACCATAGGACATTCAAACATTACTTAATGAAGATAGATTTGGTTTAAGCTCATAGATCTCTCGTGTATAACTCAGAAGGTGGTTATGAACTTAAAAGAAACTTAGCTAGAGGGAGAGAGAAGTAAGCACCCTAGATACACCTTGGCATGGAGCCAAAAAACACCAACCACCCTCAAGAAAATCTCTATCAAGTATTAAAAGCTTCACAATAAATGACAATGGTGGGTGAGTAAATTCTCTGGTTTGTAATAACTCTCTAGTAATCACTTCTGAACCCTCAAAAAGATCATCCCCTCCTCAGAGGTGGTTGGGGTCCTTAAATAACATCCCACACCACCCCCGAGGCAACTCCGCCATTAATTCATGTGAAAGACATCCCTCATACTTTATGTAATAATCATTAAATACCTGATGCACTAGTTGTCTCCACATCATAAACATGAAATGCCAAGACATGCCTTTTGCCTAACCACTGTGTGTCAGGGGGCTGTTGTCACAGAGGTGGCTCACCACCTGTCTGACAGCCCCAAATACCACGGTGGTTTACTCAAGTGAAGGTCTGACATTGCCTAGTTGGTTAGTGACATTAGATAAAGTGGATGTGACATTAAGTATAGGGTTATTTGGCTCACAACTTAATGCCCGATGGAACTCAAGGCTGCTCTGCCCATGGTTCCACGGTCAGGGTTCTTCAGTGTTTTACCAGGTGTATCTAAGATGGCCTAACAAGCCCCAACAGTGCCTCACTTCTCAATCCTCCAAACTAAGTCACTCTAAAGTTCCCACGACGATGCCATTCGATAGAAGCATGAAAGCTCTCCCAGGCCCTGCCAAGTCTGGTCTCTCGCGAGTACCGATTTACCTCACACTAAAACTCATTATTATTCTCGTTATATCATTACAACCGTCATAGCTTATAGTCAATATAAGCAAAGATACATTATGACTAACACAAAAAGCTAAAGTATGATCCACGATAAGCTACCTCGCTGAGTTTCCACCCTTGAGCTGCCACGCTGGGCTGCCTCAATTTTTTAATCCCAAACACTATTGCTAATGGGGGAATTATCCCTAATCTAAGGATTACCTTTAAGCCCCCTCTACAGGGTTTCTCCTTCTCAACTTTCTCCTAACTCCTAGAGGACCACCCTCGTCTATATCTCCCTCGGGAAGAACACTTTTACTGACGATCCCTCGACTGATTTGTTCATAGCCTTCTACAACATAACCTCCTCGTCCAAGCAACCTGGGTGTTTTCATCTAGGGGCGAGGAAGTTAGATAAAAAACTTCTCCATGTATCACAAACTTCCAATCATGATTGGAAGAAGAGGTTCTTCTTCATCTCTATGGATTGGGAATTCCCCGTCGGGGTTAAGCCTTTAGAAGACAGTCCGAGGGTACCAAGGGAATGGTCTAACCCCTTTATGAAAGAAAGGTCAGACCTTGGACTTAACTTGGATGAGAGGGATATAGTTGATTACCTGATAGAACAAGGGAAAGAGGGTGGACTTGCCAAGTTCGAAGATTTGATGACCCCTCGTTTCCTCAAAGAAGTTTGTCTGAGGGTCGGCCCATTAACAGAATTATGTGAGTTGTTTTTTTTCATTTCTTTCTAAGTGTTTCCTCATTATTGCTGCTTATATCTGATGTATCGTCTCTTTTTCAGGTCGACCTGCGAACGTGTCTGATTAACTTTAGGAGATTACTACCCCCAGCTTGATGTCTGGCTTGGGAAAAAAAAGTAAAGGAGCCTCAGCTGCCTCATAAAAGAAAAAGGCCACGGGGCAGACCCAAGTATAACTGACCATGGACACTCGCAAACATAAGGAGCCAGATGTGCCTGCTGGCTCTCTGCCTGACTCACGTACGAGGGCAAGGGTAGAGACCCCTCAGACACACAAAAAGGGGACCAGTTCATCCTCCTGTATGGGTGCCTACTGGTCTCAATATCTGACCTTCTTGAGGGTCTAACCTTCCTCTTTGATAGACAACTTGAGGGTAACTAAGGCCTGCATGTTCTTGGCACCATCGTCCATGGACTATGAATTCTTATCCAAGATGCCCCCAGCCAAGGTTTATGACTACGGGCATCATACTCTGGCCCAGGTATCTCATTTACCTCTTCATTTTTGATTCATTGATATTTTATACTATTCCCTCAGCTCTTTAATATGACCTCTCTCTTGTCTTATACAATCTGTATCTGCCTTCACTTCTACCACCAAGTAGATGGATGCAAACCAACAGAAGTTCCATGAGGCCTAGAGAGCTATTCAAAATAAGGCCTACTTGAAGACTGAGTTGGAGGCATTCAAGCTTAAGCTGGAGAATGTGAAGACTGAGCATGCAAGGGTTTTATATGGTCTTGTAAAGCAGCATGAGGCTGACCTAAAATTGAAGGACGAGCTCATAAAAGTAAAGGACGAGGTCTTGACTAATCAAGGGGTCCAATTTAAGAATGAACTTGCTAATGCTGTACCAAGGGCCAAGGCTGATGTTGTGGAGGATTACAAACTCTTCGACGAGTTCCAAGGCTTCGATCTTGAGTACTTGGAGAGGGGAATCAAGACGGCCTGTCGATGGGTCGTTTTGAAATCTGATGAGATGCCGTGTCATCTATTCTCCCCTATCTGGAAGCAGTGGATCTAGATGACCCCATGATAACTGAGGCTCTAGCCCATGTAGAGTCTCAAGTTCACGTCGAAGACACTGACACATCTAAGGATCGACCCCCTGTTATAGTCACTGAAGGGGTTCCTCTTGTTGATGTTGATGCTCTGCCTTCCGATGTTGCTCAATTGGGTGGCCGTCTATGGCCTATACCCTTTGTTTGTAAAGTTTTTGTATTTTGCTTTCTTTTGGACAAATATTGTAACACTTAATTTTGTAGTGGAATTGTTTCCCCATGTCTTCTATATTTGCCTCTTTTATGATTTGTGCCTTGGCTATAATATTTTTTGGATTTCAAGTCCTCCCTCGTCTTTCTTGAGAGTGAATAGAGGGTCGTCCCTACCATTCACCCTCATCATAGCCAAGGGTGGTTTCCACCAAACTAATGGTTTTTAAATACAATCTCCACCCTCCTCTTTCTTGAGAGTGAATGGAGGGTCGTCCCTACCATTCACCCCCATCCTAGCTGAGGGTAGTTTCCACCAAATTAATGATGTTTTTAAATATAAAGTCCACCCTCGTCTTTCTTAAGAGTGAATGGAGGGTCGTCCTTACCATTCACCCTCATCCTAGACGAGGGTGGTTTCCACCAAACTAATGATGTTTTTAAATATAAAATTCACCCTCGTATTTCTTTAGAGTCAATGCAGGGTCGTCCCTACCTTTCACCCTCATCCTAGCCGAGCGTAGTTTCCATTAATTAATGATGTTTTTAAATATAAAGTCCACCCTCGTCTTTCTTGAGAGCGAATAGAGGGTCGTCCCTACCATTCACCCTCATCCTAGTCGAGGGTAGTTTCCACCAAACTAATGATGTTTTTAAATATAATGTCCACCCTCGTCTTTCTTGAGAGTGAATTTAGGGTCATCCCTACCATTAACCCTCATTCTAGCCGAGGGTAGTTTCCACCAAACTAATGATGTTTTTAAATATAAAGTCCACCCTCGTCTTTCTTGAGAGTGAATGGAGGGTCGTCCCTACCATTCACCCTCATCCTAGCCGAGGTTAGTTTCCACCAAACTAATGATGTTTTTAAATATAATGTCCACCCTCGTCTTTCTTGAGAGTGAATTTGGGGTCGTCCCTTCCATTCACCCTCATCCTAGCCGAGGGTAGTTTCCACCAAACTAATGATATTATTAAATATAAAGTCCACCCTCGTCTTTCTTGAGAGTGAATGGAGGGTCGTCCCTACCATTCACCCTCATCCTAGCTGAGGGTGGTTATCCACCAAATTAATGATGTTTTTAAATACAAAGTCCACCCTCTTCTTTCTTGAGAGTGAATGGAGGGTCGTCCTTACCATTCACCCTCATCCTAGCCGAGGGTGGTTTCCACCAAACCAATGATGTTTTCTAATATAAAGTCCTCCCTTGTCGTTCTTGAGAGTGAATGGGGGGGTCGTCCACACCATTCACCCTCATTATAGTCGAGGGTGGTTTAGCGAGAATTCCCCCAAAGTTCTATTAATTAACAAAGACAAGATAAATGTCCAATATAATATTCTCATTAACATTCCCAAGTGTTCTATTGGAGCAACACACTCATTACAACGGTGGTCCGATAGGACATTACAACATTATTGATAGTATTTCTTCAAGTGATCTGCATTCCAGGGGTTCGAAAAGGGTTCCCCTTCAAGGTTCTCTAGTCTGTAGGTTCCAGGGAAAACTTCATCAATGACCCTATATGGGCCATGCCAATTTGGGTGGAGCTTGTTAGGTTTTTGCCATGTCTTTTTGAGGACTAAGTCCCCTATAGCGATTGGCCTTTGCTTCACCCTCTGATTGTAAAACTTGGAAGTCCTCTACTGATAGGCTACTTGTCTTATCTCAACGTTTTCTCTTCTCTCCTCGATCAAGTCTAGATCAAGTCTCCTTTCTTCCATATTTCTCTCGGGGTCATACATTTGGACTCTGTGAGTAGGAAAACCAATTTTGGTGGGGATGATGACTTCTGAGCCATACGCCAACATAGACGGGGTTTCCCATGTAGGAGTCTTTGTTATCATCCTGTAGGCCTACAGTACAGCATATACCTCGTTAACCCATCTTCCTTTTGCCTACTCGAGTTTTTTTTATCCCATCTAGGATTGTTCTGTTTGTAACTTTAGTTTGCCCATTAGCTTGAGGTCGTCCTGGGGTAGAGAAGAATTATTTGACCCCCACTCATTCGTAGTATTTCTCCAGGGATACATTCTTGAATTGAGTCCCGTTCTCTGAGACCATATCTTCATATAATGTTTTTCTAGATGAACTGGAAGGTATTTTTCTCCGTGATCGTGACCATTGGCTCCGCTTCCACCCACTTCAAGAAATAGTCAATTGCTATGATCAAGTATCGATTATTATTGACGGACCTAGGCAAGGGTCCTACCAAATCGATCCCTCATACTATGAATGGTCATGGGGACATGATGGAGGTAAGAGGCTGATGAGGTTGATGAGGGATGGTAGCGAACCTTTGACATTTATCACACTTCTTTATGTACGCCGTACCATCCTTCCCCAAGGTCGGCCATTAGTATCCCTGGGTGACTATCCTCTTTGCTAATGACCTTCCCCCAATATGGCTTGAATAATACCCCTCTTAAACATCTTGCAAGATGTGTGGAACTTTAGACGGGTGCACACATCTGAGTAAGGGGAGTAAGAACCCCTTTTTGTACAAGGTGTCTCCAATGATAGTGAATTTCGCTGCTCTACATCTCAACTTCTTCCTTTCTTGTTTTACTTCTGTCATCTCCCCCTCTTTAATGTATCTGATTAGAGGTTCCATCCATAAAGCTTCCCTGCTAATATTTAAGTAAGAGCTATGTGTTCCATTTGCATCTTCAATCGTGGGTCGAAGCAAGATTTCCATTAGGAATGTCCTCCTGATATCTGTCCTAGTTGCTGAAGCCAGCCTAGAAAGCGCATCGGCTCGGCCATTATCAAGCCTAAGTATACTATTCAACTTTACTTCTCTGAAGATCTTCAATAGTGGCTTCACTCTTTCAAGATATTTGGCCATTCTCTCATCTTTAGCCTCGCATTCTCATAGTATCTCATTCACTACCAATCTTGAATCACTATGGACTAAGATTTGACTGACACTAATAGACCTAACCAAGGAAAGGCCTGCTATCAGGACCTCATATTTAGATTCATTATTAGAGGCTTTGAAGTTGAACCTCAAGGCATACTCAATGTCCGTGCCGTTGTGTGCTGATACTATTAATCCATCCCCACTTCCGCTCTCGCAAGAGGGACCGTCAATGAAGAGGTTCCACACGGCCTGTTCTTCTGAGAAATTTCCCTCTGTCAGGTATCCCTGTCTAAATAGATATCTTCCCTCCTCTTTTTTAATAACTTTTTCTCTAGCGGTGCTTGTATCAGCCTTATCTGTGGATGGGTCAATAATTCTTCCTTGATGGGTATCTGTTTTCTCGAGGTTCTCATCTTCAGCCTCATTCTCTTCCCAAGTAAATTTAGCCACAAAATCTGTTAATGCTTTCCCCTTAATGGCCACCCTAGGTTGATACACAATTTTAAACTCTCCTAGCTCTATATCCTAGGCCATTAGCCTCCCCAATTTTTCTAGCTTTTGTATGACTTGCCTCAAAGGAGAGTCAGTGAGGATGACCATTGTATGGGACTAAAAGTACGGCTTCATCTTTCTTGATGCATGGATCAAGGCATAGGCTAACTTATCCAACCCAGGGTATCTTTTCTCTTCCCATTGGAGTGCCCTACTGTTGAAATACACAGGCTTTTGCACCCCGTCTTCTTCTTTCACAATGGCTGTATTGATGGCTGACTCTGAGACGGATAGGTACATGTATAATCTTTCACCATGCATTGGTCGTGACAACAGCAAGGGAGACCCTAGGTATGACTTTAGTTCTTTGAAAACCTGGTCACACTTTTCGTTACATTCGAAGGCCTTTCGGAGAATTTTGAAGAATGATAGGCACTTGTCTGTGGCTCTGGATACGAACCTATTCAAAGAAGCCACTCACCCTGTGAGCCTCTGAATGACTTTAATGGTCCTGGGGGTCTTCATTTCTAGGAGGTCCTTTATCTTCTCAGGATTGGCCTCAACGCCTCTTTGATTGACGATGAACCCCAAGAACTTCCCTGCTCCAACCCCAAAGACACATTTGGCTGGATTGAGCTTCATCTGGTACTTGTTCATCGTGTTAAAGGTCCTCTCGAGGTCATACACATGATCCTCAGCCTTCAAATTCTTGGTCAGCATGTCATCTACATAGACCTCCATAGACTTTCGGATTTGGTCTTCGAACATTTTATTCACAAGGCGCTGATACGTTGCACCCATATTTTTTAGGCCAAAGGGCATGGCCCTATAACAGTATGTCCCCTTATCGGTAATGGAAACCATTTTTTTAATCCTCAGGGCTCATGAAGATTTGGTTGTAGCCTGAATACGCATCTATGAATCTCATTAGCTCATAGCCTGCGGTAGCGTCTACCATCTGATGAATGCGGGGGAGAGGGAAGTTGTATTTGGGATAATGTTTATTGAGGTCGGTGAAGTCTACACGCATCCTCCATTTCCCATTGGCTTTGGGGACTATGACCGCATTTGATAGCCATTCGGGATAAATGACATCCCTAATGAACTGGGCCTCTTCCATCTTCTTGAGCACATCCCTAATGACCTCATACTTTTTGTGAGAATAAATCCTCCTTTGCTGCTTCACTGGTTTTACGTCCAATATCACATTGAGCTTGTGACCCATGATTTCGGGGTTGATCCCCGGCATGTCTGCATGACTCCATGTAAAGATATTATGTCTCCTCCTTAGCAACGTGATGAGATCTTATTTTATTTCTGTCTTTAGAGCTTTGCCAATTTGGACTGGTTTTTTTGGCTCATCCTCATTGAGGATGATGGATTCTACCTCTTCTGCGACTTCTCCTTTCTTCAGCTTTGTCTCATCCCTGGGGTCAAGGGTATTAATAATATAAGTGGTTTTTTCTTTCTTATGCGCCTCTCTTTCTTCGACGGAGTTGAAGTAGCATTCCCGTACCGTCGTCTGGTCTCCCTAAACTTCCCCTACCCCGTAAGGGGTCGGTAATTTTATCATCTGATAAACCGTTAAAGGCACGTCCTTAAATTCCTTGAGGGCCACTCCCCCAGTATAATGTTATAGGCTGAGAAGACTTGTTCATCCATCACGAAAAAGTTGACCTTCTTGGTAAGCCATCTCGGCCACTCATCCCAAACATGTAATTAATTGATACTTTTCATAAAATATTTTACAATAAAATCACTCAAATCATAAAATTCCTACACATGGGTGTTATAACATTAATTTGATTTGCAATAAACACTTACCTCATACTTTTTTAGGTTTGTTTTTTTGTTGTTGATGGTGGATTGATGTTCTTCTCCCTCCATCCTTCTTCAAGTCCAATTCTTCAAGAATCCCTTCTTAAGCTTTGGAATTGGTTTACCACTTCTCTCTAATGGCCTCTCTAAGTTTTGTGAGTTATCAACCCTAACTCCCAATTCTAATTACCATATATAAGGTGCTAATTTTCGTAGGTCTTTTAACCCCTATTTTTAAAATGACCAAATTACCCTCAATAGGTTCCGATTTTATCTAAAATTGACTCGGGACCCGAACTATACCCCCGTTATACTATTCAAACTATTTTGACCCACTCAGAATCATCCGTGACCTCTAAATCATCATACGAGTCACTAAAAATATAATTCCTATCTCGGACTCAATTCTTGTCAACACGCGACTCTCGATTGAGATAAAATAAAATACGCACATATCACTCACTATGTTGTATATTAAAAATCCACCATTACTCTACACGTGACTCTCGGTTGAGATGAGATAAAATAAGCACATATCACTCACTATGTTGTATATTAAAAATCCACCATTATTTACTATTCACGTACATAGTAAATCTCATAACATAACATTAATCAATCGTTATCTCTCGATTAATATTTAATAATCACTTTTATTATTTAATCATATTAAATTACGTCACACATGTAATTTAACTAAAATATATTTTTTAATTAATTTTTGAATTAATTAAATCATAAATACGTGGAAATACGGGGTATTACCCCATAAGTTTCGAGGGAAAAGAGTGAGGATAAAGGTCCCGCGCCCGTCGCTACATCGGGGGGTGGTTAGATCATCATCGGTTTTGTGGTGATGTAAAGAGATAGAGTCACCAACCTATTTTTCATAAAAAAAGGCAAAAGAACATGTTGCCACCTTGAGGGAGCGGCATTAAAGACAAACTGATGCTAGCGAAACCAATAGTTCAGAGGTTCGGGGGATAAGTTACTGAATGGGAAGGTGTTAGGCGATCATCCCACCCTTTCGGTCTCCCATGGGCTTATGTTACTATTTTCCTTAATTTCTCCATTAAGTGTATGCATGTGTATATATAAGTAGAGATCTGAACCGCTCGACTCACATAGTTCGCATGCGGCACTAGGGTGGGGTTTATCCTATAGGTTCAAATGGGAGTTTATTATATGTGTGTGTAGAAAAATTTTTTTTAGTTGTAAGAAAATGTGATGAATAATCCGGTCGGAATTTATAGGTATAATCCTATTTTTTTTTTTTTTTTTATAGAAAATAAATTGGGTGCAATACGAGTAATAAAGGATGAGATATTAAGGTCTATGATCGAATAAAAGTGAAAAGCTAAATTAAGAATTTATATAACTAATTCGAAAACAATTAAGGAGAAAGATGAATGTTTGGACCTTCTTTTGGGAGACTTGGAGATTGATATCGATTGATGACGAGCCTACTCGCAAGTTAATGAAGATTGTAGGAGGAGTTTCACTAAATTGGGTGTGAAAGTTATGGGAATGAAAGGCGGAGAAAGGTTTCAAATAAGGAAACCTCACTAACTTAAGAATAATGTTGTTGAGATCACTAAAGTTGATGCTTTTGAGGTGCCTCTAGAAGGTGAGCTCATGCTCTCCATATATAGGTTAGGGGGACTACCGATCAACATTCTACTTATTCTGCCTATCGATAGGTAACCCTAGGCACACTGCCGATAGGAAGGAAAATAGACCTGCCAATTGGCAGTCTCGTGCAAACGTTTCAGAAAAATGATCGTAAAATGCAATCCGTAAGTCCAAATCTCGCACGGGGCATACCATTACAAAGGTAATTCAGAGATCTTTGAGAATCCTTGGGCCTCTCTCGGGTCAGGGATTTTACTTTGGGTCAAATGGGGCTCAAAATCACCCGTCGATCCTTTGGACATAATATTAGTAGATGACGATGGATCGTTCATCCAAACCCTAGTTTGAATCGCACACAGGGTGGACCGCTAGAAAGGTTTTATGAGGTAATTTGATGTTCCAAAGATCTTTGCTCGGTTCAAAGACTTGCCTTTGGTTAATTGGGCCTGAAAGTGCTCGATGACCCTTCGGAGTGAAAAGGATCATTCGTCCATAACATAAGGCTGATTCACGTACAAGGTGGACCGTTGGAAAGTGTATTCAATTCCCTTCAAAGATTCATTTGGTCTCGTTAAAGATGAAGAGTTGACTTTGTTCAAATAGAGTATGGGAGCGCCTTATGGCCTCCGGATTAATTTTTGAGAGAAAATAGTCCATTCATCAGAACTGTTATGTCATTTCGTGCATGGGGTAGACTGTTAGAAAGGGGTTTCAGTGCCCTTTAATGACTCATTGAGCTTTTGCTTTAACGATGAAGTTGGTTGGGGTGAAATCGAGACCCGTGAGCACCCGACGGCCTCTAGATCAATTTTTAATAGTAAAATTGATCATTTGTTTGAACCATTATGTCGTTTCATGCACGAGGAGGACCATTGGAAAGTGGATTTAGTGCCCTTTAAATTTCATTGCTCTTTTTCTTTGACGAATGAAGTTAATCAAAGTCAAATGGGGCTCGGGCACCCCCGATGGCCTCTTGATCAGTAATTGGAGTATGATCTAGGGTTTATAGTGAATGGGGTGGTGCTATAGAACTAAGGAGAGACCTAGGGAGTCCTAGAATATGGTGTCTACAGATTCTCTCGAGGGGTGAGCTTGAAATATGTGAAAGTCGTCGAATAGACACCAAATGATGTTTTGGGAAAGAGGTCAATTCTGAGGAGCTAAAGGGACGAGGATGACTGTTTCAAATGGTTGAGGTCGATTTTGGGGATTTGAGAAAATTTTGGGGATGGCCTATTTTGAGGGCCAAGATCAATTTTGAGGACCTTAAGGTAAGGAAGGTTAAATCTGCGGGTCGAGGCCAATTCAGAGGATCTCAAGTAGGAGCGCCCAATTCTGAGGGTCGAGGTAAATTCTGAGGACCTTAATTAGGAGTGGCCAATTTGAGGGCTAAGATCAATTCTGAGGACCTTAAGTAGGGGCAACCAATTCAGAGGGTCGAGGTCAATTCTTAAGACCTTAAGTAGGGGCTACCAATTTCTGCGAGTCGAGGTCAATTCTGAGGACCTTAAGTAGGAGAGACCAATTCGGAGGGTCAAGGTCAATTCTAAAGACCTTAAGTAGGAGCGACCAATTCTAAGGATCGAGGCTAATTATGAGGGTCATAATTAGGAGCGATCAATTATGAGAGTCAAGCTAAGTTCTGAAGACCTTAATTAGGAGCAAAGAATTCTTAGGCTCGAGGTAAATTATGATGACCTAAAGTAGAGGTGACCAATTCTAAGGGTTGAGGTTAATTTTTAGGACCTTAAGTAGGGGCAACCAATTCTACAGGTTAAGGTCAATTTTGAGGCCCTAAACTAGGGGGCATCAATTCTAAGGGTCTAGGTCAATTCTGAGGACCTTAAGTGGGGGGGCGACCAATTCTGAGGGTTGAGGTCAATTCTACGGATCTAAAGTAGAGGCTACCAATTCTGAGGATCGAGGTCAATTCTGAGGACCTTAATTAGGGGCGACCAATTTTGAGAGTCGAGGTTAATTTTGAGGATGTTAAGTTGTAATATGGGGATTTGATCTCTAGGGAGTCTTTATTTTACCATTTTTTGAGCCTCTACTGGGGAAGAGACATCCGTCTGAGGACTATGTACTTTTGAGAAGAGATATCTTGGTTGAAAATTTTGTTAGGGAAATAGTTGATGACTTGAGGTTTTGGGATTCCATTGGGGAATGTGTTTCTTGGAGACGCCGCTGGGGAGAGATGTCGAGTTAGGGATTCTAGATCTGCTTATGGAAATTGTAAATTTTTGGGGAGAAAGTTTTAATTCGAGAATTCTTTCTGGGGAAACGGGTGCCTTTATATAGCCGTACTGGCGAAGCATTTGATTTCTTCTAAGGATGAGGTTTTGGGATTTCGTTGGGGAGCTGTAGTGGGCTTTTGGGATGCGGGTGTGCTGATTTTTTAGGGTTTAAGCTTGGGCTAAAATGTGGTATTAATCTGCCTAGGGATTTGGGAGCTTGAAAATGGATTTCTTGGTGAAAAAAAGTTCCAATATTCACATGGTAATTCTAGGAATTTTCCAGGAAATTTTTGGAATTTTCTGGCATCTTCTAGAAATTTTTGTACGGAATTTCAAGGGTACTAACAATCGGAGGGTGGAAGGAATTGCCAATCAATAGTGCCACGATCTTCTAGGATGCCTTGGGAGTGATAATATGTAGGTGTCAATTGATATGGGGTTCAACATGTACTACGAGTTGATTATGAGGGTTTTTAGATAGAGGTGGATCGCAACCTGAGGGTGACACCTGAGGCGGTGTAGACGGTGTTGGGTAGGACTGTTGAATCTTTATTGGGCGTGTAGGTGACCTTTTACTCTTGGGGTATGACTCTTTGTGATTTTCTTGCAGATTTATCGTTGATTGTGGGAACTTGGTGTTTGAGTCATTACACCTCAAAGGAGACATAAAAAGGCAAAAAGAGATGCACATTTTGTTTGATTTTCTTAATTTAGTGGCTCACTCTGCTTGCAATTTAATTTACTATTGAGTTTTTTTTATAAATATTAGGAAAATTGTGTTTTTGAAAAAGAATATGTTTGAAGATGGCCTCGGAGGCTTGGTTAAAAATGAGCTTCCCTTTTAAGGGACTTACTTTGAGAAAAATTAGGAAAAATGAGTTTTTTGGATGTTTTGTTGAATAAAGGAAGGCCTTGGCGACTTCGTTGGTATATGGAGGAGGGGATTAAAAGCTTGATTGCAAAGTGGGGCTTGTCACCTTCATTGGATTATGTTGAATCTAATGTGTTGAACAGACTGTAATGATGCTAGTTTTGCTGGAACTGCTGCTTTGAGCCTAACTTCGAGGCTCTTGCTAGTTATAAGGGACCTAGTGGTGGACCCTAAATTGGCTTCGATTATAATTTGGATGTCTGCGGAGGTGATACTGGCAGAGACCTTGAATGATCTAGATGCTTGGCAGGAAGGCAGTTATAATTTTCTGAGAGGAAGCCCGATTATGTTGTTCATGTGTATGGCCAAGATATTTCAATTGGCAGTCCCCCTAAATATCCCTTAGAATTCATGCTGAATTTCTCCACTTATTATTTCATCAGATTTGCCCCATTCATAGAGAACTGAGTAAACTGGGTTGTAGAGAAAAAATCTCGATGTCTTAGCTAGTCGGTGCCCTGGTGGGGGGAGTTATAGCCCATTTTAGAAATGGGGGAATACCGATATATTTGGTTAGTTGGTCTCCGACATACCTCATTCTATCTCCCCGACAACTCCTACGTCAAGTCGGATGGGAGGAAACTATGCCTTCACGTGCCCTAGATTTCTTTTCGATAAAGGATTTGACTGAAGGCTTGCACATCCGACTAGGCTCTCTGTGGGAGAATCATCGATCGTCAACCCTCCCTTCTCAGTTTGTTGGTAGAGTATGGCATGTTTTTGGAGATTATGTGAAATGGCTGTGGAAGAGAGTAGTGTCTAAGATCTTGGCAGAGGAGAATGATGTAAGGACACAAATTTCCAATTGAGTCCATGTATTGTGTTGGCTCGATTATGGACAAAAACATTTATTCATAGGATAGTGTGTAATTGTAATACTCTCAAGCCTATGAAGTGTTTGTTGAAGACGTAGTGGCAAAGAGTATAAAGTTTCATCAAATATGCCGGTTTGCGTGCCTCGTTTCTACGTCATCAACTATAGTTCCATGCTCCCAAGGTATGAATGCAATATTATATATATAGGAGCTTGGAACAAGTTTATTGGGTGTTAGGTTTTATGAAAACTACGTTTTGTTTTAAGAAATAATTAATTAAAACTTTAAATAAATGTTTATAAAGTTTTCTGGGTTTAAACAAGAATATTCAAACTTTTTGGTTTTTCGTTCGATAGAGTCGTTCGAACGAGATTGTCGTTCGAACGAAAATGTTGTTCGAACGAACCTGCCAACGAGTTCCCATATTAGGCCACTGGAATGTCGTTCGATATGTTGTTCGAACGAACCTTATGTTCGAACGAGATATCCAACTAGATTCTAACGAGTTCAATCTGGAACATCGTTAGAAGTCTCGTTCGAACGAGAATTTCGTTCGAACGAAATGTCGTTCGAACGAGATGCCAGGCGGGAACAGTTCTTGGCAGTTTTTCACCCACTTCCCCCCTTAGTTTTTAACCAACTTTTTCAGACTTAATATGTGCGGGAAGAACATTTTCCAATCTAACTTTTCCTAACTTTTCCATTCCATTCCATCTCTTAGAGAGGGTTTGAGAGCTAAAATTGTTTAAGGAAAATGTTCAAGTTTTGAGTGCTATTTTTCAAGAGAAAATATTTTATCACTCTATTTTTACACCCATATTGTTTATCCAAGTTCACATATATACATATCAATTGCTTGGAGTTTGGCACCAGTTTATCTCTTCCGTTTCAAAGAGAAGTTTTGGTTTGCTTTTACATCCATTAAAGAAGAAGACGTTTTGTTGCGATTCTACCCACTTGGAGAAAGGCTCCTTGCTCGGGTGACGGTGACCATATAAAGTCCTATCGGTGGATTCCGAGACCACGGTGGTGTTCTAAGGTTATTCGCTAGGAAGAGGTGTCTACAAGAAGAAGCGTCGAGGCTTGAGAGGGATCGAGTCGTGTGTTGTAAGTCTTTCTGTCTTGTAATTGTAATTCCGTATCTAGTGAATTTGTGGCTAGGGCCGTTCGAGGTTTTTTCCCGTCTTGGGTTTTTCCTCGTACATCGCGGCGTAGTGTGATTGATTTATTTTATCTTACATAACAATTTAGAACGCATGCTTAGGATAAATCAAGATAAAATTTGGTTTAAATTATCACGCTCAATTTAATTTGGTGCTAAATTATATATTGGGTAAAGTTTATTTAATTCAAGTCATTTGCAAAAATTTGGTTTCGCCTAATTTGTTAATATTGATAAATATGACTTAGGCAAATTCTAGGACTTGGATTAATTAATTGGTTTAAGTGAATATATTAATTGATTAATTTTACTTCACTTGGTGTAATTTTAATTTGTTTAAGAAATTAAAATTTGTTGTTTTAAAGTTGAACCATTTTTACGCTTCTGCATCATCTTGAATTTATATAAAGGGAAATTACAATATTTCAACAAGTGGTATCAGAGCCGGAGCGCTAAGTTATCGCGTTAAAGATCCGTTTTTCGGCTTTTTGTATTTCCTTAACTTTTTAGGTGGTTCAATTTTTTATCACTCTCACATTTTTTTTCTCTCAATGGGACGTCTTAATGAAAATTTGTCCAATTTTAATGAAAATAATTTTTTTGATTTTCGAGAGGAATTAAATGGGCTTAACAAATGTAACGAAAATTTAAAGGAATTAAATTTGAGATTTGTAAAAAGAATTAAATTTCTTGAAAATGAAAATTCTTGTTTTAAAGCTCACATCGAGTCTTTGCAAATCTCCTTATCTGAAAAAGATATTTTTCGTGAAAAGCTCATGGACTTACATTCAAATTTTGATATTTTAGAAAAGTCCAAGAAAGAGAGTGAAAATCGTGAAAAGACTCTTAGGGACAAGTTTGCTCATATTGAGGGAGAGCGTTTTAACCTTCTAGGAATTATTGAAAATTTAAAGAAGGAGTCCCATAATTTTGAGGAGTCTAATTTATTACTTGAGTCCGAAATTTTAAAATTGAAAAATGATTCTCAAGACTCTAGTAGTAGTTCTAATGGTTCTAGCACATCATGCTCAAATTCGTCCATTGCTAAAGCTAAAACCATTGTTTGTTTTAGAGGGTCAATTTTGTCCAAGGTCTTTAAAAAGGGTCACACCTTAGGTAACATTCCTCGTGTTTAAACATGCTTGCATTGTGGTAGGAAAGGTCACCTTAGGTCATTTTGTTTTGATCTTAAAAGAAGTCCAAGGAAATCTTTATCTAGCATTTCATTATTTCCTAATCCCCATCATGTTAAATATAAATCTATATGGGTTAGGAAATTATTATTAAATGCGCTAGATACAAGATTTGTTGATTCTCATTTACTATCACATGAAACCTCCCTTGCTAAATTTAAAGGTTGAATGTGTTAGTGCTTTATGCATACTCTAGCTTTTTGTGCTTCATATTATATATCATTGCTAGATGTATGCATGTTTAGTCATTTTCTAGTCATTGCCTTATTTCATATCACATGCTAGAAATTATGACTTGTTTATCCTTTATATTATATTTTGTGTTTGAATTAATTGAAAAATATAAAAAAGATTTTTGTTTATCATTTGTGTTTTATTTATTTCATTTAAGCTTAATGAAAAATACAAATGATTTTTGTTTATTCTTTTGAGTATATATATTTTTGGGTAAATTTTTCAAAAACTCAAAAAGATTTTTGTTGTGTGTATTTTGGTTTGACACACTTTATGTGACATATACTTGTGTTTGAATTCCTTCTTTAATGCTTCCATGTGGCTAGAACTTTTGGTTTAGATTATCAATCCTTATTATGTTCTTTACCATATTTTATGGAGTAGTTGGATTTTGTGTTGTTTAAATGGATTCTATTTTTATATGCCTCTATACACACATGCACAAGCTCTTTTGAAATTTTAAACTTCATATGTATATTTGAGTTATGTGAGGTGTTCTCCTACCAATCTTGTCATCTACATATTTGTGACTTAGGAGGACTAGTGCATGTCAAAATCCGTTGCACGCGAGAGTTGTGTAAAAAATGAAAACATGATAAATAAAAATGTGCACAGGAAAGGGCTCCGAAAGGACTTAGTGATCCTTTGCGATTGTAAGCCACCGTTTTGAATGGACCTAAAAGAAATACGTGGTCCAAAGGCCTAAAAACAGAAAATATGGCATTAATAGAAAATAAATTGCCAAGGCCTATGTTTGATTGATATATTCATTCAAATTTAATATAAATGCATATTGAGGGAGATTGGATGGTATATCAACGGTTTGCACAATGTCCGTTTATCCTAGTTGCGTATTTCATGTCATGACTCTATTGGTTTGTAGAATCATCAATATGCTAGGCTTGTATGCATTGTGTATGGTTGTTCATTGAGTTCAATCTATATTGTCACATGAGGTTATATTTAAATGTGATGAAGTTTGCAATCAAATGAGAACTCCGTGAATGTTTATTAAGTGTTTGGTTCTAAATTTAATTATTGCTGGTTCACACCCCTACACTTTCGTTTCCATATGACACATTTTTTCCATACGAGTGTGCAAACTTATTGTATTTTGTGTCATGTGTGTGTTTATATCTATTTATATATGCAAGTGCTTCATTGGTATATTTCTAGTTTATATATATATGATATTTGTTTGTCTTTGCCTTGCTTTCTAGTCCATCCAAGCTTAAACTTCATTATTGGTATCTATCTTGGATTAGTTATGCTTTTGTTGCTCATGTGCTTTAATGTCTTAACACTTTAAGCTTCAACGTATTTATTAGTTCTTTATCCTTTGCCTATTCCTGAACAAAAAGGGGGAGAAAATGATAGGGGGAGAAATGGTATCTAATCCTGGTATCTAATCCTATTATTATCGTATCTTAGTTTGGGGGAGATTTATCTTAGGGGGAGACGCCTTTCTAAGTAGGTCATGTGTTTGTTAAAGGGGAAGAATTAATTTAGGGGGAGTAATTTAATTAATTGCATTTACTATTTTGATATTCCCTATGCGTTTGATAGTTTGCTTAAGTGTGCAGGAATTCTTCTAAAGCGGCATCTTTCAATGGCAAAGCGTTTGATCCTTGGGTTGAGTCAAGTTTGGGTGGGTTTATGTTTTGAGTCTAGTGAGCTTGACGGCCCTTTAGGATTTTTGTTTGGTTTTTGTCCCGGAATAGCCAAAGGGGGAGATTTGTAAGGACACAAATTTCCAATTGAGTCCATGTATTGTGTTGGCTCAATTCCGGACAAAAACATTTATTCATACGATAGTGTGTAATTGTAATACTCTCAATCCTATGAAGTGTTTGTTGAAGACGTAGTGGCAAAGAGTATAAAGCTTCATCAAATATGCCGGTTTGCGTGCCTCGTTTCTACGTCATCAACCATAGTTCCATGCTCCCAAGGTATGAATGCAATATTATATATATAGGAGCTTGGAACAAGTTTATTGGGTGTTAGGTTTTATAAAAACTGCGTTTTGTTTTAAGAAATAATTAATTAAAACTTTAAATAAATGTTTATAAAGTTTTCTGGGCTTAAACAAGAATATTCAAACTTTCTGGTTTTTCGTTCGAACGAGATTGTCGTTCGAACGAACCTGCCAACGAGTTCCCATATTAGGCCACTGGAATGTCATTCGATATGTCGTTCGAATGAACCTTATGTTCGAATAAGATATCCAACGAGATTCTAACGAGTTCAATCTGGAACGTCGTTAGAAGTCTCATTCGAACGAGAATTTCGTTCGAACGAAATGTCGTTCGAACGAGATGCCAGGCGGGAACAGTTCTTGGCAGTTTTTCACCCACTTCCCCCCTTAGTTTTTAACCAACTTTTTCAGACTTAATATGTGCGGGAAGAACATTTTCCAATCTAACTTTTCCTAACTTTTCCATTCCATTCCATCTCTTAGATAGGGTTTGAGAGCTAAAATTGTTTAAGGAAAATGTTCAGGTTTTGAGTGCTATTTTTCAAGAGAAAATATTTTATCACTCTAGTTTTTCACCCATATTGTTTATCCAAGTTCACATATATACATATCAATTGCTTGATGTTTGGCACCGGTTTATCTCTTTCGTTTCAAAGAGAAGTTTTGGTTTGCTTCTACATCCATCAAAGAAGAAGACGTTTTGTTGCGATTCTACCCACTTGGAGAAAGGCTCCTTGCTCGGGTGACGGTGACCATATAAAGTCCTATCGGTGGATTCCAAGACCGCGGTGGTGTTCCAAGGTTATTTGCTAGGAAGAGGTGTCTACAAGAACAAGCGTCGAGGCTTGAGAGGGATCGAGTCGTGTGTTGTAAGTCTTTCTATCTTGTAATTGTAATTCTGTATCTAGTGAATTTGTGGCTAGGGTCGTCCGAGGTTTTTTCCCGTCTTGGGTTTTTCCTCGTACATCGCGGCGTAGTGTGATTGATTTATTTTATCTTGCATAACAATTTAGAACGCATGCTTAGGATAAATCAAGATAAAATTTGGTTTAAATTATCACACTCAATTTAATTTGGTGTTAAAGTATATATTGGGTAAAGTTTATTTAATTCAAGTCATTTGCTAAAATTTGGTTTCGCCTAATTTGCTAATATTGATAAATATGACTTAGGCAAATTCTAGGACTTGGATTAATTAATTGGTTTAAGTGAATATATTAATTGATTAATTTTACTTCACTTGGTGTAATTTTAATTTGTTTAAGAAATTAAAATTTGTTGTTTTAAAGTTGAATTATTTTTACGCTTCCGCATCATCTTGAATTTATATAAAAGGAAATTACAATATTTCAACAAATGAGGAGAGATAGTTCGTCATATTTAAGACTACAGAGGGGGCATAGTGATTTTCTCTAGGTAGGTATGGGCTTATCGCTACATGGAGTGCCTTCGGCATACCATCCAAGTAGGGAAGGGCCTCATGGAGAAGATGATGACGGGGTTGGGTCTTCCGATAGCTGTAGATAAGGTCCTTTATGGAGATGGTGTTTATTTGTGAAGCTTTTGTGATGGTTATGTGTTTGGTTATTTTTTGCTATTGGTAATAAACTTGGGAAGGTTTGCTTAATTTTATTTTTAGGGGTAGTTTGGTTTGATTTATTTTAGGGCGGTTTTGTTAGCGGGGGTAGTTGTTAAACTCCCTACGCTAATATTTTGTGTAATTGTACCGAATTTTCCCTTTATGGAATGAAAAAATATTTTAATTATAGTGTTGTTCCTATTGATGAGTTTTGCATTTGAATTATCTATACCAATTTCTAAGGCATACATAATCCTTTTGTTTATGTAAATGATTAAATGAATTGTCATTCTCGGAGTTAAGAAAAGAATAGCATTTTATGAAAAAGAAGGGGACCGTGCCCATGTAAAGCGTATGAGCTTCCTACATACCTCTAAGGGTTTTGAAATTTTTTTGAGTTTCATTTTTGAAAGAAAAGGTTTTTTTTAGGATCAGGCTCCCACGTTGTTATGAGTAAAGGAAAATGAATATTTTTTTTTAGAATATAAGGGGAATGAGAGGAGTCGTAGGGCACCGAGATTTCAGACTAGGGGTATAATTTATTAAGACGGTCCAGGTTACCTAGATGTTCCATCACTTATCCGTCAAGGTCGGTGAGCATAGCGGTGCCACCGAATAGGATCTTCTTCACAATGTTGGGGCCTCTACAGTTTGGATTGAATAACCCTATGGGGTCCCAGACGGGTTCTATGATTTTTTTAGAGCTAAGTCCCCTTCTCGAACACCCCTTCTTCACAATGTTGAATGATCGTGTTATCTAATGATGATATAAAGCCTTTATCCTCCATTCTTCTAGGAGCGACAACTCATCGAAATGGCTCTGATGCACGTCTTCTTCAATGGCTTTGCTTTCAATCATGACGCATAATGAAGGTATTTTTTATTCAACGGGTAGGTTCGCTTCCATGTCGTATACTAGAGAGGAATGAGTAGCCCTAATAGATGCTCGGAGTGAAGGGAGGTATCCCCAAAGGGCGTACAAGATCCTATAGGCCCAATCTGAATAACCTTTTATCATCTTTCTGATGATTTATTTGAGATTGTTATTAGCGGCTTCAAATGCACATTGGTTTGTGGTCGGTAGGGAGAATAATTGCATCTCTGAATCCCGTACTCGTCGAACAATTATATGACTTCTGCCTTAAAATATAATCCATTATCTTACACTAGCTCATGCGGAAACCCGTATCGACAGATGATGTTCTTTCGGATGAATTTAGCTACCTTTTTAGCATTCATCACTGTGTATGACTCGGCTTTGACCCATTTAGTGAAGTAATCAATGGCAACCAAGATGAACTCCTTCCCATTAGAGGCTTTGGGTGTGAATTTCCCTATGATATCAATGCCCCATGTGGAGAACGGCCATGGAGAGGTCATGTTCTATAATTCTCGAGGAGGTAAGTGTTGGAGATTGGAAATTTTTGGCATTTAAGGCATCTCCGGACATAGGCGATGCAATCCTGAACCATGGTATTCCAATAGTAACCCTATCGAATAATCTTCTTCGCGAGTGCAAATGTCTAAAAATGAATTCATTCTAAATTTATAATCACAAATAAATAAAAGAGAAGAGGAGTTTACAATAGCTCATAAATGAGTGACTTGAGTTGTGGAAAATTGACTTGTCCCCATTAAATAGGGAAGGATATCTATTTATAATGTTCCAAAACTCTAAAGATCGAACGTATTTACATTTCTAGGCATTTACATCTGCATACAATGACTAAGATATTAGTTATTCCAAGTTAGTTTGTATTCTCGTCCGAGCAACGCTTGGTATTCCGCTTGGCTGCGCTTCTAATGTACGACTAAGTGTCTCTGATGCCGATCAAGTTGGTCGGTCGGGTGTGCTGGATGGAAGGCGAACGCTCATCATTGGTCCAGGTGGAAGTATAATTTTTACATACAACAGAAGCCCCTAATGCTCCCTGCTTGATGTTAGCATATAGGTATGGAGTATTTTCTTCATGAAGTTGATTGGTAGGCTATTAGGGTATCTGGTTGTCATCCGACCTCCCATACGTGTAAAAATATCTACTGATACTATTTGAGAATGTAATTTTTTAAATAATTCAAAAATTAGTGAACCGCCAAAGGGCATATTGGTATTTTTCCCATCTGAAGTTGTGTCGCCGTAAGGATGTCAATCGTTGGGACATGTAATCATTTCTTTCACCATTTTTAGGTCATCTATAAAAGGGACGAAGCTTTTTTTGTTCTCACTTACCTCAAAATTCCTGAACCATCACCATTTTTGTGTCTTCTCATTATATCTTGCCCGACTGTTTGCTACCTTTTTCTTTAGTTCTTACTGAATCCTTAAATCTCTATAAGCTCATTTTCTTATCTTTTTTCTATTTTTATTTTCTTAATCATGATTCACGTCGTTGATGAGGATTCCCTGGAGGTGTTTAGGGAAAACTATAAAATCTCATGTTGGTTAGACTTGGAGATTCCCAGTAGTCCTATCGAAGTTTACTCTTTGGTTGAGGGTCATTGGAACCCAACTTTGTACATAGATGAGTGTGGTATTACATTTTCACCAAACCCTCTTTTTCTTTGTTTCTGTTAATATTTTGACATAGTCCCTGCGAGAGTATCCCTCAATACCTATAGGGTTTTGAATATTGTAAATAGATTAAATGAACTCTATGGGACCCATATTGGGATTTCGAAGTTAATGTATTGCTACAAGTGGGTTACTGTTGGTGAGGGAACTTATTATTTAAAAACTAGGCAAGGAAATAGGGGTTTAGTAGTAAATTTTCCAGCTTCAAATAAAGACTACCGTGGTTATGCTTTGTGGTCAAGAATTGTCAATATGCTCCTCTTCTTACTAGTTAGGCCTATGATGGTCCTAGATGTCCCTAATCAGGGGTGTGGGATAGGTTATTATTTCATTACTTGCTACTTCCATTTATATTTTCATTTTTGATGTCTTCTAATTCACATTGCAGATGCTTTTAATGCAGAGGAATGTAAGAGGAGATATCCTAAATAAGGGGAGATTAATCTTGCGAACTCAAGTTCTTGTGGGGACTTAACTATAGAGTAGGAGGTTAACACCCCCGATCAGCTTATGTGCTATTGGAGTATAAGAGATCCAAAACTTCATTTGTTTCTCAGCCTACCACTACTCTTCCTTCAACTGTGGTAGACTTCTATAAAGAACTAGTTTCCACTTCCTTGGCTGAAGAGTCCATTGGAGTTAAGAAATATCTTGGGCCATATTATTTATTTGAAACTTTAGACACTTCTCCCTTCCCTTCTTCCTTACCAACAACAATGGGTAAGAGAAAGATTCTTAACCTGATGGATGAGCCCTCTTCTCCCACCACCAAAACTGTCAACGCAACTGATCCTAAGAAGTCTAAGGTGACTGAGAAGTTTCCTAAGGTTGCTAAAAAAACACCCCAGGTTATTGGTCCTGATGAAGTTGACACCGCTTCACCCCACTTTAAGAGGTTGAAAAAAGCTATGCCATCTAATTAGCCAACTCAGGCTAAGACGTCAACTGAAATTGTTAATATTACTGATTTGGCCAAAAAGTCTTCTTCTAAATTAGGAGGAATTGAGAAATTATATGTTTCCCTTAACCCTGGTTTAGCCAGGAAATTAATAAAGTTTGGGAATTTACTTACGGATAAGTCGTCAGCAGTTCCGTTGACAAGAGCTCGACAAACTAAAAGGGTGGCTCGGAACTTGGCTCTATTCTTGGTCGACTTTTGCCAGATAATGGAGAAAGATGGCCAAATAAGAGCATCCACTTCTATTGATATGGAGGAAGCCCTTTAAGGTTTGTAGAGGTTCCTAAAAGCATCTGAAGAGGCTTTAGAAAGAAAGAAACAGTCTTGGAAGACCAAGATCATTGATGCCGAGAATCCTCGTAAGAAGGATGAGGAAGCGCTGTTTGTAGCTACATTAGCTAGCTATGAAGCTGGGCGCGGGGCAAAGGATGCAGAGGAAAAATTGACCTCAAATCAAGCTTCTCTTAAGACTTTCAAGGATACAATTATTAGTTTGAAGGCTAATTTAGTCATCTAGAAAGCCAAGAGGAAGAAATCCAAGGAAACTTCTTTTGACAAGGGTTAGGAAAAGGCTATTTTAGAAATTTCTTCCCCTGAAATTTCTTATGTCAAAAAAAAGTTTTTTAAGGATGGTTGGTCAGAGGCTTTGAGGGAGGTTGGCACAATTGAAGACTCTGAGCTATTTTAAAGACATGACCCAGGGCCCCTCCCAGTTTGGATAAGGAAGTTGATGATAAAAAGAATTTAGGGACTTCTTCTCTGGCCCTGTTGAATCTGCCATAGACCCAAATGTGTTGGCCAACCTACCACCTGCTCCAGTTAATCATCAGGATAAGGAGAAGGTCTAGCTTTCTTAGTATGTCTTTCTTTGTTCATGTAGTCTTCTTGGGTCTACCTTTTATATTCTTGTAACATGTGTATTTCCTTGTAACACCCTTTTCAATCAATGAAAGATCTGAATGTTTACTGACTTTTCTATACTTAATGTGCGTGTTGTTCTTTGTTATGTTGCCCTTAATATGATTATTCTTGGCGGTGTTCGTATGCCCTCATACTTGTGATTTTCAATTTGATGCAAGGATAAAAAGGATTTATTCTATCGAATCAGATATACTTAGACGTTGCAACAATGTGTTTCAGGCTGGTCACATGGATTTGATTGAGGAAGAATTATTGGACTTCCTCGGCACTGATATTTCTGATCAAGCTAAGGAAGCCTATTCATACTTGTGAAGTCTCCTTAATCGGTTTGTGGCCAATAATGTTGCCTATTATGAGATGATTTAGCAATTATAAGAAGAACACAATCAATCCAAGGCCTTTCTCTATGCCGAATATGAGGCCAAGTACAAAGATTAAAGTGAAAGGTGGGGCTTTGACGATAAACTTCAAAAAATTACCTCTGCATTGAATAAGAGAGAAATTATGCTACAGCAAGAGGTTAAATCAGCCCAGGAGATAGCTGACCTATTGGAGAAAGAAAATAATGCCCTGGTGGATAAACTGGACAACCTAAAGAAATAAACTGCTACTAATCCCATTGAAGGTGTTTTGTTCATAGAAGAGGAGAATGTGAGACTAATAGAGGGTTGGAGTCCTTGAATAAGGATAAGCGTAAGTCGGGGCAGTCTTCAAAAAGAGAAATTGTTGCTCGGCCTAATATTAAGGAGAAAAGAGCTGATAAGATTTTGGTTGGTCATGCTTCTCAATTGAAGGCCAAAACTAGTGATATCGCTGATCTTTCACTTCAGCTGAAAGCTAAATATTTTTCCATTGTCGACCAAACTACTCAATTGAAGTTCAAGAGTGTGAAGAACCTTATACTCCTGACTCACTTGAGTATACATTGTATAAGTGCTCATCTAGTTTGGAAATAGTGACAAAATTAGTGTCCCATTCCCTAGAAACCAAAGAGCCTCAGAAGCTTCATCTTATGCCACACTTGATTCATTAGAGGTATAAATATCATCTATTCACACTAGGAATGCATACATTGTTCACATATTGCATCATTTGATTGTCTGTGAGTTAAATCCATTTAAATTGGTTTTAATAATTTTTAGGATTTTTTGAACATTTTTTAAATAAAATTTTCATAATAATATTTGGATTTTAAAACTTTTGGGGTCATTCTGCAATTTCTGGTTTTACCTTTTCACACCTAAAATTTGGTTTGGGTAGGATCCGAAAGCACTTGAGAACTCAGGCTACTTTTGTAATTATTTTGGAACGCGCGTGTGAGCCTTGATCTCAGCCTTACACCCGTCATCCATATACCAGCCTGATTTGTGTTTCTTTGAAGACACATAACCATTTTCCATTATCAGCCCTTGGATCGTTGGTATCAACGCTCTCCATGCGTTTGAACACAATCCTTGTGAACTTTGTTAGGCCAATCAGAAGCCGTTTAATGCATCGTTGTTCTTAAATCGTTGGATCAAAGTCTTTCACCCTTAACTTAATCTCAGCCTTTGATTTGGGGAAACCTTCTCAATCCTTCCTTGAACCCTATAAAATGAGGCCTACCCTCAGCCTGAACAGACTTTTGGCATTTCGTCCTAATAGAGAGAGAAGAGAGAGAAAAGAAAGAAAGAGAGAGTGAAACCCTAATCGTCCAAGCCCTATTTTCAAAACACTAACCTGTTTCAACCCCAACTCTGATCTCTTAAACAATTTTACCAAACAGTATTCCTGTGTGTTTGAGTGTGTTGTTGGTGGTGGTTTTGAAGAGTGTTTGAGGTTTTATTCCTCTGAGTTTAAGATCTTGTTTCCAACTTGGACTTTGTGTTTTATATCTATATTTCTCTTTAATAAAAACTATAGATCCGACCATTGCATGCCATATTACACTTAGATCTGCGTTGTTTAATTTCTCATCTTGAGAAATCACTTTTGTTGATTACTATTCTGTAAATGATTTCCAAAACGTTAGAATCAACAAATCTTCTTTATATTTCTAGTCTTGCAAAATAAAGTTGTTGACCAAGTTGGAATCGCAATTGGTGGTTTCCAATTTCAAAATCATTTTCAAAACCCTCTCAAATTGGATATGACCTTGGCAGTCTTACGAGTAAGGTAACCTTGGATTTTGGGATTATTTGAAAGGTCAAATGTATTTTTCTTCTTCTAAAGAAGAGAGAAACCGAAAAATTGTTCATATAGATCTGATTTGTAATTCATTAGGACTATTTGTATAAAATAAGTGTGTATGTGTGTGTGTGTGTGTGTGTGTGTGTGTGTGTGTGTGTTAGAATCACTTTCACAAACACTTGTCACACTACAACATATAAGTGTTGGGTATAAGATCTTGAATCTAAAAAGTCGACGTAAATACTGGAACAAAACTGGAGAAGTTAGAAAACTGAGAAAGCTACATGAGCATCAGACCTCCAGATAAGTTAGAACCAAACCAGTAGTTACATATTCTAAGCTTGTATAGGACTGTTTTGTGTGCATGTGTGTTAAATAGTTTGTAACTTGTATATTTGTTTTTTAGTGGAATTTTTGGTTTACTCCGTAAAGGGAGTTGTGGATGTTTTCCCTAGTTTGGGTTTTAACCACGTTAAAAATCATACTTGTTATTCTTATTTTCCTTATCTTATTCTTTGTATGATTTAGAATTAAAATTTTTACATGATTTAATTACTTGAGTTAGAATAATTCTTCATATGAGATATATTGGATTGTAACATAATAAATTAAATTGTTATTAATTTAATTTTTGAATAAATCAAATTTAATTGATTTTAATCTCCGTATATATTAAAATCTGATTAGTTAGATAACAAAGTTTTTCTTGATTTGATTAGATACATGTTATTAGAAAAACTTGCATGAAATCAGAGTATGTTTATGTGTGCGTATGGAGATTGTTTCATAGGCGCATCTCAAGAAATGTTCCCCATCCGAGAATTTTCAATTAGTATCAGAGCTTGGGAAAATTTCTTTTTAAAAGATCTTGTGTTTCTGAAATTATTTTCTTAAAATCAAACTATGGACTAGAAAAATTAAAGATTTGGTAACTTGACCAGACCTCCTCGCTTTGATGGAAACAACTTTGTTTACTGGAAAGTAAGGATGGTTGCTTTCATACAAGGAACCTTGGGATATGATGTCTGGGATATTGTTGAAAATGGATACACTTATCCTACAAAACTAGCCACTGAAGGAAGTAATGAGAGGATTAAGAAAGAGTTAAGTGAATTCACTCAAGAAGAGAAGAAAGTTTCTCGAAACTATAACAAAGGAAAGAATGCTATTTTTATGTCTATAAATGAACATGAGTTCAAAAGAATCTCATCTTGTGCCACTTCTAAGGAAGCTTAGGATACACTGATTATTGCACATGAAGGTGACACTTGAGTTAAGGCAGCTAAAACACAAATGCTTGTCCAATAATATAACTCTTTAATTATGTCAGACTCCGAATCTTTTGATGATTTCTACATGAAATTGACTAACATTGTGACCAAATTGTACGCTAATGGGATAACTTATGACAGACACAAAATTGTCTCTAAAATTCTAAGATCATTACCACAGAAATTTGATAATAAAAGATATGTTATTGAGGAAATGAGTGATCAAAATCTCACTCCTGAATTACTCAGTAGTAAACTGAGAACTATGGAAATGGAATTAGAATTTAAGAAACAATTAACCCAGTCCCATAGGAAACAGACTAGTTCCAATTTGAGGTTTTCCTCTAAGCTGATGAAACCTGAGCTTAATATTCCCAATTATGACACTGATGAGGAATGTGATATAGATAGTTTGGATAATCAAATTGCCTTGATGTCAAAACAGTTTAAGAAAATTGTCAAATTTAGAAATAAAATAACAAACAGACAAGGCAATCCAAATTATCCAACTCAGTCTAACTAAAAACCTCATTACAAAGGTCAAGACAAACATCACAGGGACACTTATACAAGACCTAACAAAGGCTTTAAGAACATTGAATGTTTTAGATGTGGAAAATTGGGTCATATAGCACAAGACTGTAGAGTAAAATTGAACACGACCAATAAACATACTAGGGCCAACATTTGCAAGACATGGGATGATTCAAGTGATTCTGAAAATGAGGAACCTGAATCATATGATGTTTTTTATCCTTGCATGTATTTCTATGCCAAGATAATCTATAATGATGATATGCATGTGCCTTTGTATGAGAATGATGGTAATAACTCTACTTCTGTTGTTATGAATCATGCTACTACTGGTTTAGATGCTTTAATTTTTTAAAACATTACTATTTCTATTGCGGGGTGTGTGAGTCAAAGGGATGACAATAATAACGATGTCAATGTGTGTGTGAGTTAAAAAAATTGAATCCTTAGGGGTCACTTCACACACAACACTTAGTGACTCGGGCACTGAAGACCTCCCTAATATTCACACACTTTATGCAAAAACTCCCAAGAAAATCTCTTGATAGAGAAGACTATGAAAGACCTCAGTAAGAAACAAAAAGACCTTAGTCTAATGGTTAAACTTAATCCTTAAGAGTATACTACCCAATGTTTAACTCATGAAAATGATGTCAAAAATTTATATCAAAAATTGAAGAATTTGATTGAAGTAAATGAAACTCTGGAGAAAAAATATAAAGGAACATTATTAGAATTGGAACAATCAAAAGAAAAGACAACAACTGTTTTAAAAAAATTTGCAAAATTTGAAAATAATTCCAACTATTTTGATGGTTTTGTTGCTGACTCAAAAACCAATTCTGATGATCGAACTGGAATAGGGTTTTGCCCAACTTTTAAGACACAAACTAAAAACTTTAAACCAATCAAGTTTGTGTCAGGAGGCAAAAGACCTATAGAAACTTGTTCAGACTTTCATTCCCTAAAAAATGATTTTAATTAAAAACAACAAAAGTTTGATATTAGGGAATCAAGTAACTCTAAGTATGTAAGTCCACCTAAGGCTAAATACATCTGCCCTCAGATTAGGAAGAGTGATTATGCTTTTCAAACTGTACTCCCTAGGAATAACGTTCAATATAAAAATTCCATGAAACCTATGTTTAGAAACTTTCCTAAGGAGATACCCTCATCCAGCAATCTATATTGATCCTACTATGTTATATATGGTCATTCGTTTGAAGGTTGCTACTCTAGATGTTTAGTAAAACATGTCTGTAATACTCCCCTATATCAGAACTTTAACTACTCTAGGAGAAGCCATAACAATTATGTCCTACCTAGACAACCTGAAGAAAACTCTAACTATAGAAAGAGAAAGACCAAACCTAAAAGAACATTTCCAAGACGGACAACTAAGCAAGTTTCTAAACCAAATGTTCATATCTTCCATAAAATATAAAATCATGCGCAAAAAAAATTTCAACAAAAATCTAATGCTCGCAAGTTTTATCAAATGAGAGAAAATATGCGCAGAATAAAAACAAGAGATATTTGGGTTAGAAAAGATGAGCTGTTACCCCAGATGAAGTGTAACATTGTGATTACTGCTTTAAAAGCTGAACACACCACTTCTGGTTGGTATCTAGATTCTGGATGTTCAAAGCACATGACTGGGAATGATACCAAACTTTTAAATAAAACCAGTTTTGCTAGAGGAAAATTCATTTTTAGTGATGGTGTATCATCTCAAATCATTGGTAAAGGAACACTCCAAGAAGAAGGAATGCCTATTCTTGAAAACATTCTTCTAGTAAAAGGTCTTAAGTCTAATCTACTTAGTATCTCACAATTTTGTGACTCAAATCATACTGTCACTTTTTTAAAGAATAATTGAAAAAATTTAAATGAAAAAGGTGAGTGCATTCTTATAGGAATCGGGACTCCTGACAATTGTTATACTATCTAGGATAGTTCTGAGGTCTATAACATTGCCAGAATGGATGACAATGAAATATGGCACAATAGGATGGGTCACATAAATTACGATAACCTTAGTAGATTATCTACACAAGAAATAGTTAGAGGAATTCCAAAGATCAAAACTATTTCTAATATTGTCTGTGGATCATGTGAGGAAGGAAAAATTGTTAAGGCACCTCATAATAAAGTTAAAGATATACTAACCTATAGACCTTTGGAGCTCATCCATATGGACCTAATGGGTCCTTCTCGAACTGTTAGTCTCTGTGGACACAGTTTCATTCTTATCATGGTTGATAACTTCGCTAGATTTACTTAGGTAGCCTTCTTAAAACAAAAGTCTGATACTTTCCAAAGATTTCTGAAAATTCTACTTCGGATTGAAAATGAGAAGGACATTCAAGTAAGTATAATTCATAGTGATAGAGGTGGAGAATTCATAGACACCGGTATTATAGAGTATTGTGACTATAATGGTTACAAACATGAATTCATTGCTCCCAAAACTCCTCAACAAAATGGAGTTGCTGAGCGCAAGAATCATACTCTTCAAGAGATGGAGCATGTTATGATTCATGCCAAGTGCCTACCTAAATACTTTTGGGTAGAATCTAATAGAACTGCATGTCACATCATTAATAGGGTCTATCCTAAGAATAATTCTAAACAAACTCCTTACGAACTATGGTGTGGGAAAAATCCCAATCTTAAATATCTTAGAACCTTTGGTAGTACGTGTTATATCTGCAAAGACAGAGAACACTTATCCAAATTTGAGACTCATGGAGATAAAGCTATCTTACTAGGATACTCTCCTGACAGTAGAGCATACCATGTTTATAATCTTCGCACTAAGACCTTAATGGAATCCATAAACGTTATTATAAGTGATACTTCTGTTGAGAATAAGACTGGAGAACCAACTATTGTGGAAGAGTCTGAAATTGTTTTAGAAAATGACTCTCCAGAAATAGCTAATTCTTTACCAATTGAGATACCTGAAGTACCTAACTGGGTTTCTAAAGATCATCCCATAGATAACATTGTTGGTAACCCAAGTGAGCCTGTACGTACAAGATCTCAATTAAGAAACTATGCTCATTATAAATGTTTTGTTTCCATTGTGGAACCAAATAATGTAAATGAGGCATTGAATGATCCTCATCGAATTTCTGCTATGCATGAAGAACTTCTTCAATTTGTCATTCATGATGTTTGGTATCTTGTACTTAGGCCTGATCACAAAAAGTTAATTGGCACACGTTGGATATTTTAAAATAAATATGATGAAAGTGGGATAATAATTAGAAATAAATATAGATTAGTTGCCCAAGGATATTCTCAAATTGAAGGAATAGATTTCAACGAGACTTTTTCACCTGTTACTCAATTAGAATCTGTTCGTCTTCTCTTTGTAATAACTTGTTACTTACATTTTATGCTTTACCAAATGGATGTCAAATCTGCCTTCCTTAATGGAATATTGGCTGAGGAGACCTATGTAGAACAACCAAAAGGGTTCATTGACCCTCAATATCCTAATCATGATTATTGCCTTAAAAAGGATTTATATGGTCTTAAACAAGCGTCACGAGCCTGGTATGAGAGCCTTTCCAATTTTCTCTTAGATAAAGGTTTTAAGAGAAGTGGAAATGATCAAACTCTGTTTGTCAAACATTTTGACAAACATATTATTATAGCTCAAGTTTATGTTGATGATATCATCTTTGGATCAACATCTCCCTCAGAAGTTAAATTTTTTTCTGAAATTATGCATAAAGAATTTCAAATGTCTCTTATGGGGGAGTTGAAATTTTTCTTGGGTCTTCAAGTCAAATAGAATTCAGGAGGTTTATTTGTGTCTTAATCTAAATATGATTTAGAGATTGTCAAAAAATTTAGCCTTGAAAGTTCCAAAGAAGCTAGAACTCCCATGAGTACTACCGTCAAATTATCTAAGGATGAGAGTGGTAAATCCATATATCCAACTCTATATCGTAGTATGATAAGAACCTTAGTATACCTTACTACCTCGCGTCATGATATTATGTATGTTGTCTGCGTGTGTGCCCGTTATCAAAACAATCCTAAAGAGAGCCATTTAGTGTGTTAAAAGAATCATAAAATACATAAATGGCACTCTAAATTTAGGACTTTGGTACACCAATGATACTCCTAGCACCATAATAGGATACACTGATGCCGATTGGGATAGGTGGACTGATGATAGTAAGAGCACATCAGGAGCGTGTTATTATATAGGTAATAATTTGGTAGGTTGGAGTAGTAAGAATCAAAATTGCACTTCTTTATCAATAGCGGAATCTGAATATATAGCCGCTGGAAGTTGTTGTGCTCAATTACTTTGGCTTAAGAAAATGCTAAGTGATTATGGTATTCAAGAAGATCAATTACATCTCTATTGTGATAATCAAAGCGCGATCAATATCTCTAAAAATCCAGTTCAACACTCGCGAACTAAACACATAAAAATTAGACATCATTTTATACGCGAATTAGTTGAGACTGAGGAATTAGAAACCAATTATCTTCCTACTAATTTTTAACTCGTAGATATGTTTACCAAACCTTTGGATTACAATAGATTTATTGCTTTGCGTAAATCGATAGGAATGGTTTGTGCTGAATAAACTCCTATGACTTATATTCCCTTTGTCCATTTGAGACAAAATGGGGGAAAATTTTGAGTCTTATGGGTCAATTTTTTTTCTTATTTCTAATAAGCTTGATCTTAGTGATTATTTGTAGGATTCCATACAGCTGTATTGAACAGATGTTATTAGGGTATTAATTTATAATTAGTTGAGTTATGTAATTTTCTGTTTCTAGGAAATGGGTAGATAGAATTTTTGTATAGGAATAGGTTTTACCTTATTTCTTTGTTTCCCTACGAGTCCTAGTAGACTCAAAGTATATTTTGTCTCATATTTTCCAAGGGGGAGATTGAAGCACCTTATACTCTTGACTCACTTGAGTCTACATTGTATAAGTGCTCATTTAGTTTGGAAAGAGTGACAAAATTAGTGTCCCATTCCCTAGAAACCAAAGATCCTCAGAATCTTCATCTTATGCCACACATGATTCATTAGAGGTATAAATATCATCCACACACACTAGGAATGCATACATTGTTCACATATTGCATCATTTGATTGTGTGTGAGTTAAATCCCATTTAAATTGGTTTTAATAATTTTTGGGATTTTTTAAAACATTTTTTAAATAAATTTTTCATAATAAAATTTGGATTTTAAAACTTTTGGGGTCATTCTGCAATTTTTGGTTTTACCTTTTCATACCTAAAATTTGGTTTGGGTAGGATTCGAAAGTGCTTGAGAACTCAAGGTGCTTTTGTAATTATTTTGGAACGTGCATGTGAGCCTTGATCTCAGCCCTACACCCGTCATCCATATATCGGCCTGATTTGTGTTTCTTTGAAGACACATAACCATTGTCCATTATCAGCCCCTGGATCGTTGGTATCAACGCTCTACATGCGTTTGAACACTATCCTTGGGAACTTTGCTAGGCCAATCAGAAGCCGTTTAATGCACCGCTGTTCTTAAATTGTTAGATCAAAGTCTTTATCCCTTGACCTAATCTCAGCCTCTGATTTGGGGAACCCTTCTTAATCCTTCATTGCTCCCTATAAAAGGAGGCTTACCCTCAACCTGAACAGATTTATGGCATTTCGTCCTAATAGAGAGAGAAAGAGAGAGTGAAACCTTAATCGTCCAAACCCTATTTTCAAAACCCTAACGTGTTTCAACCCTAACTCATATCTCTTAAACAGTTTTACCGAACACTATTCATGTGTGTTTGAGTGTGTTGGTGGTGGTGGTTTTGAGGAGTGTTTGAGGTTTTATTCCTATGAGTTTAAGATCTTGTTTCCAACTTAGACTTTGTGTGTTAGATATATATTTCTCTTTAATAGAAACTGTAGATCCGTCTATTGCATGTTATATTACACTTAATCTGCATAGTTTAATTTCTCATCTTGAGAAATCACTTTTGTTGATTACTTTTCTGTAAATGATTTCCAAAATGTTAGAATCAACCAATATTCTTTCTGTTTCTAGTTCTTATGAAACAAAATTGTTGACCTAGTTGAAATTGCAATTAGTAGTTTCCAATTTCAAAATCATTTTCAAAACCCTCTGAAATTGGATATGACCTTGGCAGTCTTAGGAGCAAGGTAACCTTGGATTCTCGGATTATTTTAAAGGTCAAATAAAGTTTTCTGCTTCTAAAGAAGAGAAAAACTGAAAAACCGTTCATATAGATCTGATTTGTAATTCATTAGGATTGTTCGTATAAAATAAGTGTGTGTGTGTGTGTGTGTGTGTGTGTTCATGCATGTGTTAGAATCACTTTCACAAACACTTGTCACACTATAACACAGAAGTGTTGGGTATAAGATCTTGAATCTAAAGAGTCGATGTAAAGACTGGAACAAAACTGGAGAAGTTAGTAAACTTAGAAAGCCACATCAACATCAGACCTGCAGAGAAGTTAGAATCAAACCAGTGGGTACATATTCTAAGCTTGTATAGGACTGTTTTGCATGAATGTGTGTTAAATAGTTTGTAACTTGTATATTTTTTTTAGTGGAATTTTTTGATTACTCCGTAGAGGGAGTCATGAATGTTTTCCCTAGTTTGGGTTTTTACCATGTTAAAAATCATACTTGTTATTCTTCTTTTCCTTATCTTATTCTTTGTATGATTTAGAATTAAAATAGTTACATGATTTAACTACTTGAGTTAGACTAATTCTTCATATGAGATATATTGGATTGTAACGTAATAAATTAGATTGTTATTAATTTAACTTTTGAATAAATCAGATTTAATTGATTTTAATTTCCGCATGTATTAAAATCTGATTAGTTAGATAATAAAGTTTTTCTTGATTTGATTAGATACATGTTATTAGAAAAACTTGCATGAAATCAGAGTCGTATTATCTGTCCATATGGAGATTATTTCATGGGCGGATCTCAAGAAATGTTCCCCATCCGAGAATTTTTGGAGTGATGTCGTCAAGAAGCTTCAACATCAAGTAGAGAGATTAACTTTCCAATTTCATAAATAACCCAGGGAAGTTTGGATAGATGGTTACAATGAGGCATTATCCCATATATACGATCACTTAGCTCAGAGCAGTCATAAAGGTTACAAAAGGGGATGGACTAACCTTTTAGTTTTGTTGAAATACGACCAAAGTAGTAATTTATGGCACTGGAATGACCTAGGTTTTCTTCACTGTGATAAGCCTCCATTCACACTAGACAAGAATTGAATTCCTCCTAATGTCCATAAACAATGTTTAATAATAAATTATTTAGGGGACTATGAACTCCATGATGAACTTGAGATAGTTCATCCTGCATATTTGATTAACCAACCGAGCAATAGCTATAAGTGGATGTTGAATGATTTTAAGTACATAAATTCTCCATATACTTTGCATGACCCTCCTGCTGGCATGGATAAGGCTCAAGGAAAGTGTCTAGTCAAATGATTCTTGTCTTTCTTCTTTCATTGAAATTTTTTGAATATCGATGAAACGAAATTGAAGGTTTCTCTTTGCCATCTTTGTATTTCTTTTTTAACCAACTAGATAATCTGTTATGACTAGTTAGTCGGCACTTATAAATTGAGTTTTTGTTTCTTCGTTATGTAATTTTATGGTTGTTACTAATATGATCCTCAACTAGATAGTCTGTATTAAGACTAGTTAGTTGATTTAAAGATTATTGAACTTGCTTAAATGTGAAGAATATGAATGTAAAACCATAGGTTCTACTAATGTTATTTTTGGATAAAACCTTCAATGAGTTTTATTAACATTAGTTATTAGGGGTGACCAAATGTGTTAGGAATGTATGTGTGTATTCCTATATTTAAGAACGTGTACATATATTCCTATATTTAACCCTGACAAGAAAAACATTTTTTGTTTTATGAGCTTCTTGTTCTTAACTTGTCAAAGATGAAGTTATATATGAAGCACTTTTCTGAAGTTGAAAAAGTTTCAAAAGCTAAGGCATAGACTTTTTTGGAGTTGAAAAATTCTGAAATGTTGAGTTATAAACTTATTTGGAATTGAAAAAGTTTGAAAAGCTGAAGTATAAACTTTTCTGAAGTTGAAAAAGTTTAAAAATCTAAGGTGTAACTTTTTTTTGATGGTGTCACATATTCCGAAAAACAAAACATAAAACATGATCATTACTGAAACAAAATTCCTTTCATTAGGTAGTTGAGTTTGAACTGATTATATGGCATAATGAAAACTACTAATAGTACTTGTAAAGATGGTCGACATGAAGGCATTATTGAATTCTTCTCCTCCCGAATTCCCCAGTCGATAAGTTCCTAGTTGGAACTCTGTCCAGATACGATAAAAAGGACCATGCCAGTTGGGTTCCAACTTATTGTTCTTCTGAATGACTTTTTTTAAAACCAAATATCCTTGTTTCAAGTAGGTAGGCTTGACTCTCTTGTTATAGAACCTTGTTATCCGTTATTGGAAAGCGTTCATTCGAATAGCAGTGTCTTCTCTGACTTCATCAATCATATCCAAATCTAGTCGCCTCATCAGATCACTTTTGGTTGAATAAAAATTGAGCACTCTGTTAGTCGGCCGACCTATCTCTACTGGTATCACTGCCTTAGTGCCAAAAGAGAGCATGTAAGGTGTCTCTTCTATTGTTGTTCTCGGCGTGGTCATGTAAGCGCAAAGGACACTATAGAGCTCATTGATCTAGTTTACTTTAGAATCATCTAGCCGTTTCTTTATACCCTACAATAGAGTTTTTTTGTTGATTTTTTTCTGACCATTACATTGAGGGTGTCCAGGAGCTAAGTGAAGCTTTTAAATTCCTGATCTCAAACAGTACTCTTCAAACTCATCATTATCAAACTGTGTGCCATGGTCTTTGATGAAGGCATATGGCATACCATATCGACATATGATTTGCTTCCAAATGAATTGGAACACCATTTGATAAGGCATATATACTAAAGGTTTAGCCTCAACCCATTTTGTAAAGTAATCCACTATGACAACTAAGTATTTGAACCTCCCTTTTGTGGTCAGTAAGGGTTCGACCAAATCTATTCCCCAAATTAAAAATGGCCAAGATGAAGTGATAGGAGTGAGGGAAGCACCTGGCCTTCTATGAACTACAACAAACCTTTAACATTTATCGCACTTTTTTGTGAACCAAATACAATCAGGTTTCATCATCAGCCAATAGTGGCCGTGCATAGCTATTTGTTGTACCAAAGACCTCCCAGCCAAATGGGAACCACACAAAAATTGATGTTCTTCTTTGATTAAGTCCTCCACCTCTATTATATGTACGCATAGTTGCAAAGATATTGTATCCCCCTCCTATGTAGCACACCTTTTTCCATTACAAAGCAGGTTGCTTTATATCTTAATTTGCTTGCTTCTTTTTTATTGGCAGGCGAGATTCATGTTTTAATATAATTTCTGATAGGATCCATCTATGAAGTACCTAAATCGATGGACATCATGTTGACTGCCTCTATGTCAATGTTCCTGCTAATGAGGATATCTACTAGGATTATTCTTCTAAGTTCCATGGGAGTGGCTGAAGCTAGCCAAGAAAGTGCATCTACTCGGGCATTATCCAGTCTTGGGATTCTTACTATTTTCACTGTTGGAAACAAGGAAATTACATCACTGGTCTTTTTCCAGTACCTTGTCATTATTTCTCCTTTAAACCCGTAGATTTGAAGCAACTGATGAGCAATGAGCTTTGAATCACTGTGTGCCACCACCTCTTCGGCTCCCAAGGATGATGCAAATTACAACCCTGTAATCAAGGCTTCGTATTCGGATTCATTATTTGATTCTTGAAATTGAAATCTCAAGGCATACTCAACAACTAGATCATCGGGGGTATTTAAGATGAGACCTTACCCACTTCTAGTAGTGCAAAAAGAACCCTCAATGAATAATTTCCAGATTGAACTCTTCACTTACTAGTTCTCCATGCTTGAATATTTTTTGGCTTTGCTCTGCCAGACCTTGAGGATTTTTCTAGGCAAATGAGGATTCTGGCTAGTCGGCAACTATGTCATTTTGCTTTTGATTTGAGCTCTCTTTCGGAGAATTCTTCTTACCAGGAAATCTTGGTTGATCCAATGCCTCTGTATAAGTAAATTCTGCAATAAAATCTGGTACTTTTTACCCCTTCATCGAAGTTCGTGGTTTATATATAATCTCGTATTCTCCAAGTTCTACCGCCTAATACATTAATTTTGTCGACTTCTTAGGTTTTTATAGGGCTTGTCTTATAGGCATGTCAGTATACAACACTGTAGTGTGGACTTGAAAGTATGGCCTCATTCCCCTGGATGCTTCTATTAGTGCTAGTGCCCACTTTTTCAAGCATAGGTATCTGATTTCAGCTCCTCTGAACGCTTTACTTGTATAATACACAGGTTTTTTGCCTCTAGTCGGATGAGTGTCGAGCTGACAGCTGATTCTGAAATAACCAAATATAAATATAATTTTTCTCCCATTATTGGTCGGGAGAGAAATGGTGGAGATCCCATATATTTCTTAAGTTCAACAAAAGCTCTTTCGCATTCATCAATTCACTCAAAATTCTTTCTAAGCACTTTGAAAAATGGAAGCCACTTGTCTGTTGCCCTGGAAATAAAGAGATTTAAGACTACTACCCTTCATATTAGCTTTTGCACCTCCTTTTTGTTAATTGGGGACTGCATTTCCAGTAAAGCTTTGATTTTATAAGGATTAGCTTTTATCCCCCTCTGATTGAAAATGTTCCCCAGAAAAATTCCTTCATGTACCCCAAAAGTACACTTCATTTGGTTGAGTTTCATTTGATGCTTCTCTAGTTGATTGAATGTCTGGGTTAAATTGACGATGTGGTTGGTGGCCACCTTGCTTTTGGTGAGCATATCATCAACATAAACTTTTATATTTTTGTCGATTTTTTCTTCAAAAACGTTATTTACTAACCTATGATACGTTACTCCATCATTTTTTAGCTCAAAGGGTATGACGTTATAGCAGTATGTTCCTCGACTAGTAATGAAGGATGCGCTTTCTCTATCTCCAGGCTTCATTTTTATCTGGTTATAACCAGAATAGGAATCTATAAAGCTAGACAACTCATGACTTGCAATTGCATCTACTAATTGATCAATCCTTGGCAAAGAAAAAATATCTTTTAGGCAAGACTTATTGAGATCGATAAAATTAATGCACATGTGCCACTTATTATTTTTCTTCTTTACCATCACCACATTAGACAGTCAGGTCGGGTACTTGACATCTTCGATAATCTTTGCTTTCTGTAATTTCTCTACCTCCTTGTGAATTTCCACATCTTGCTCAGGATAGAAAACTCTTCACTTATGTTTGATTCAATTGGATTCTTTGACTATATTGAGCTCATGGCAAAGGAAATTGGGGTCGATTCCCGATATATCCTCATGGCTCCAGGCAAACATGCTCTTTCTCTCTTTGAAAAATTTAACTAATTCATGTTTGAGAAAAGAGGCCAACCTTTAACCAATTTGGGTAGTTCTTTCTCGCTTCTCATCATCAAAGATAATGGACTCTGTATCCTCCATGACTTGTCCCTTAACCATATCCTTTTCTTCTCTTGGGTCAAATGTGTCAATGTGATAAGTGGTGGCGATCTTTTTGACCTCTTGCTGGTCAGTTGAGGTATAATAGCACTCTCTGGCAAATTTTTGGTTGCCATTGACCACACCAATAACATAGTTAGTCGGGAACTTCATATATTTGTGAATTGTGGATGGGATGGCCTCAAACGATTTTATTCCCGCTCTGATAATAATGATGTTATAGGCAGATGGGACATTCTTTCCCAATATGAAGAAACTAATCCTCTCTTGCTTACTCGTCGGCCAAGTGTTGACTATGACATCCAACTTGACGGTACCTAAGGGATATACTCTTTCTTCAGAAAATCGTATGAGTGGTTTATGATACGGTTCCAGCACGCTATCTTTCAGTAAGATCTTACTAAATAACTCATAGAATATTACGTCTGTCGAGTTTCTGTTATCAAACATTATCCTTGTAACCCTACCTTTACAAACTCGGCATGTGATGACTAATGGATCGTCATGATGATAAACTATCCCATTCAAATTGTTCTTGTAACAACCAATTACTAGTCAATCTTTTATGACCATTCTTGGTCGGCCATCATCGGAGTTGACCTTGTCAATCTATCTGACGATTGGATAATTCTTGGATTCATTCATATAGGCCTTCCTTTTTGTTATTGAATCTCCTCCTCCAGCGTCACCTCCTCCAATAAAATGACATCTAAAAGAGATCATGACAACGTCCATCTTTGGTTCCTCTGGTCTATTGGGTAAGTCGGGATCATCTCTAGATTCTTGGTTGCCTACTCTTTTATTGTAGTCTATTCCTCGGTGAGGTGAGTTTGATTTTCTCCTATTGTCCTAACCACGCTCTTAGTCGACGAATTTGGAAAACTTTCCCTTCCGAATCAGAGTTTCTATTTAATTTTTCAAAGAATTTCACTTGTTAGTGTTATGCCCATGATCCCTGTGAAATTCACAAAACTTTAAAGTGTCCCTTGGATTGGGGGGTGCCTTCAACTTTCCTAGTCAGTGCACCTATTTGTTATTTTGAATTTCTTCCAGGATATGATTTACACCTTTAGTAAGAGAGGTGTATTCATCATATTTCTTCATTTGGTCCAGCTTGTTCTGCTTCTTATTTCCTCGATCCTTTTTGAAAGAGTCATTTTTCTTCTCTTCGGCTATGGACCCTGTAGCCCCCTTGGCATCCATAGATTCTTCGGCGTTTATTATCTTGGCAGCTTTAGCCTCTAATTCTTCCATTATTTTTTGTGGTTTCTTTGTTAGGGAGTAATAGAGGTCTATAACGAGTAACCCACTCATGAGTGCTGCAATAGATGTCTTCTCTTCATAATCATCAACTTCTAATTTTTTATTATTATATCGGGTGATGTAGTCCCTGGTACTTTCCCTTGGCTTTTGACATGCGGTCAACAAATGAGTAACATCCTTGATTAATTTGTCCCCAAAGCAGAAATTAGCAATAAATTACTCAGGAAATTGATTAAAGCAGGCAATCTTACCTCTAAGGAGCCTATTATACCAAATTCGGGTTGGTCCTGTGATAAAGCTAGATAAATCCCTATATTTCATTTCGTCGGTGATAAAGAAGATGTCGGTGGCGACTTGGTATTGCTCTATATATAGGATTGGGTTCGTTTTTTCATCGTAATTAGGAGTGATCACTGGTGTTTTAAACTTTTTTGGTGTACAGTAATCCATAATGGCTTATACAAAGGGTGATCCTTTGAAAAAAAATCCTTTGCAACGAGTTTTTGGCTTTATACATTTCGCCCAGACGATCCTTCAGACGTTGCATAGATCCCTTCCAATATTGTTCTCTTGTTTTGGCTGCAATATCTTTTGGGACTTTATTGTTCCTATGGGTTGAGCTCTCTTCCGAGGAAGTTTGATCAACATGCACATAACCGTTAATATTGACTCTTGATCTATGAGGCTCTTCATGGTGACGTTGTTGTTCCCTTTTATTGCTCTTAGTTACTTGGGGACCTAGTCGATCAAAGACGGACTCCCTACTAAGCCTTTCCAAAGCACTAGGTCTTTCATGAGAAAATAATCTATCGTCGTAGTAGTCTATCGAATGAAATGAGGAGGTTGCTCCCGAGTTATAAGAACGATCATACGACGCACTGTAATTGTGACTCCTTCCAATTCTGGCAGGTGGGGGTGGCATATTTCTCCTAGAATTGGAGGATTTATCATCCACTGCACAGGACAATTATCGGACTGACTCTTGCATCGTTTCCTATCCTTTTGCCAAATTGAATAGAATTTTTTAGAGATTTGCATCTTCAGCAGGAGCAGATGATTCTGGGGCATTAGCCGCAATAGCAAGACTATTTTTTGGGTTATTACTCCTCCTTTAAGGCAATGGATTAACTATGGAATAAATGAGGTAGAGAACGATGACTGACCAATAATTCCCACAGACGGCGCCAATCTGTTGATGTTTAAAAATGAATTGATTCCAAATTTATAATCACAGATAAATAAAAGAGAAGTAGCTCAAATCACACATACAAAGATAAAGGTTTTTAAAGTGATTCGGTTATAGAAGAAAGCCTATGTTCACTTTTATTTTATTCAAAGGTTTATAATAGCTCATAAATGAGTGACTTGAGTTGTGGAGAATTGACTTGTCCCCATTAGCTGGGAAAGGATGTCTATTTGTAAGGGTCCAAAACCCTAAAGATGGAATGTCTTTATATTGCTAGGAGTTTATATCTGTATACAATGACTAAGATATTATCTAATCCAAGTTAGCTGGCATTCTCATCCGAGTAACACTTAGTATTCCGGTTGGTTGGCCTTCTGGTGTTGGTCAGTAATATAGCTGACTAAGTGTCTTTGATGCCGATCAAGTTGGGTGGTTGAGCATGCAGAATGACAGGTGTACACTCATCATTGGTCCAGGTGGAAGTATAAATTTTACATACAATAGCTAGCATAGGGCCATTCATGTGGAGTCCGTATTTCCCACTATGGATCTTTTGCATCATCTCTTTAATGTCAGCCCACGCAATGCAGTGTGAGTGGGTTCCATCAAAGTTTTTCTTGAACAGTGCTTTATCGCAGATAATGTACTGGGCAGCCAATTTGCAAAGGGTCACTCAGCCTTTCTTATTGGCATCTTGGGCGTAACTACGTGCTTGAAGAGGCACCAAATGGTGTAATACCAGCACTCGATCATATCAGAGTCCTCTTCTGTGACAAACGCAATATGGTAGTAGTGGGTCGATTTAACTTGTCTTTGGACTAGGAAAGGGACCATCGTTATTCCCTCGGGTATGTTAACCATGGAGTTTAAGGTAGCGAGGGCATCGACTAAGTTGTTCCCTTCTCAGGGAAAGTAGTGGAAGGTGATAACTCAAAACTAGGAGGCTATCTCCTTTAAGTGGGCGTGGAAGGCTAAGAGCTTTTCGTCTTTTTACTTTTCATCTTCTAAGAACATGGCCGATGATGAGGGTAGAGCCCCCATAGACATCTAGGCATTGGATACCTTTCTTGAGAGAGACTTTGAGGCTTATGATGCATGCCTCATATTTGGTCATGTTATTGGTGCTGGGAAAATCCAGCTTGATGGAAATTGGAGTGTAAGAGTTGTCAGGGGAGATTAGAAATATCCCAATGTCGTATCCCTCTTTGTTAGCAGTGCCGTCAAAGAACATTTTCCACTAGAAGTCTTCCTGAGAGGTGTAAAGGATATCTTCATCCAAAATTTTGGAGATCCAAACATTGGCTTCTTCCATGAGGTAGTCAACAAGGTAGTCGGAGATGTCTCTTCCTTTCATGGCTTTCTGCGTGACATACACGATATTGAATTCTGATAGCAGCATCAACTATTGAGCCATTCGGCTAAAAATGGCAGATTTCTAAAGCAGGTATTTGATAGGATCGATTCGGGAAACAAGTCTAATGGGAAAAGCGATCATGTAGTATCGTAATTTTTGAGTGATCTAGACTAAGGAAACGCGTGCTTTCTCCAAGACATTGTAGTTGACTTCTTACCCGGCTAATTTATGACTGGCATAGTATATGACCCTCTCTTTGTGGGATTCTTCAAGGTATTAGGCTAGCAAAGCCCCAACTGCGGTGCCTATTATAGTCAAGTATAGGAGTAAAGTGAAACCAAGTTGCGGCAATATGAGTAACGAAGATCGGTTTAGATACAACTTGATTCGGTCAAAGGCTTCCTGACAAGGTTCATTCCAAACTTTGATTGAATCCTCCCAGATAAGTTTGAAGATGGGTTCATAAGTAGAAGTCAATTGGCTGATGAACCGGCTAATATACTATAATTTTCCTAAGAATCTTCACACTTCCTTCTCCGTTCGGGATGGTGGCATTTTGAGTATCGCTTTTAGTTTGGAAAGATCTGCTCCAATCCTATTCTCGCTAACCATGAATACTAAAAGATTTCCTTTGGTGATGCCTAAGACACATGTTGTGGGTTAAGTCAAATCTGATATCGCCACAGTCGTTCAAAGAACTTTCGAAGGGCGGTAACATGACCTTCCCGAGTTTTAGACTTAATGATTATATCATGTATGTAGATCTCTACCTCTTTATGTATCAGATCATACAAGATGGTTGTGGCATCCCTTTAGTAGGTAACCCTTACATTTTTTAGATCAAATGGTATAACTATGTAATAGAAGGTTCTCAAGGTGTGATGAATGCATTTTTTTCTTGATGATCAAGGTGCATCTTGATGTGATTGTATTCGGAAAACCCGTCAATGAATGATTTAAGAGCTTAACTGGCCATGTTGTCCATGATCATGTCGATACTGGGAAATGGGTAATAATCTTTCGAAGATGCCTTGTTCAAATCTTGGTAATTAACTCACATGTGGAATTTTATTACTGATTTTGGTACGGGTACAATATTGGCTAGCCTTGTGATATATTTGATATCCCGGATGAAGACTATATTCAACTGTTTAACCACCTCCTCTTTAACCTTGAGTGACCATTCGGTGCGGAGCTTTTACAGTTTCTGTTTAGCCGATTTGCATTCTGAGAGAGTCAAAATCTCATGTTGAGTTATTTCGAGATTAATGTCAGGCATGTCATCATAGGACTATATGAAGACATCCACAAATCTTTAATAGTTCTTCGAGTTGTGTGCGCTCAATCTCGTCAAGGGTAGACCATATCCTAATCTTGCGTCGTTAGCTACTCGAACCGAGATTGAAAATAATAGTTTCATCTTCATTAATTTGAACGCGGTTATGTTATTTGTTATTAACCTTATAAAGATCAGTTAATAATTATTCATTTGCAAAATCATCATCATCAAGAGTTTGATTATAATGAAGACAATTAATATAAGGCATAGCAAGATACTCAAAATCTTCGTTTATTTCATTCTTAAGAAAAACAGCATTGAGAACCTTGTCGAAAGAGGTCTTGATTACATTGTTATCAGAAAAGGGAGGAACAACAAAAGAGGAAAAGGTAGGATAAACATTCGGGTTGGGTTGTATTTCAGCAGGTGGAACTCATGTAGCATTCTAGTTGAGGAGGGGTTCAGTAGTCTTAATCAGGATGGATGGATCCAATGATGTAGTGCTCGGGTGTATCATGCAGAGTGCTATCCCCAATGTCTACAAATTAAATGAGTCATCAAAGTCACTTCCCTTGGAAACCTTAGTAACAGCTGCAGTCTTCTCAACGATCAGTTGCACATGATGCTGGGAGATTTCGGCCCATAAATAGTTGTCTTGGAAGAAGATCTCCATCATTGGATTCATCTTCTTGTTGACATGATCATACCATGTTTTTGGGAAGCTACAAAAGGGAAAATTTTCACCATCTTTGATGAATCTTCCATTTAAGGAATCCCTCGAAACATTCTTGGTATTTTCTAACCTTCACTTTAACCGAGGTTAGCCGAGCATTCTGAGTTCCTATGATAATGGTTAATAACCCAGGCTATATAGAGGAAAGGACTTCTTTAGTACTATGGGTCCCAAAATCCCCTATTGTCGTCGTTCCACTCCCAGTCTGGGGATGTAGTGCATATTTTTAAACATTTGTATCACGTTGACATTACTATGAGGGTTGTGCTTTGGATAGACCCGATATTTAAAACCATCCCCTGTTGGGAGTGGAACTAGTTTGACTCGAAATCCATACATAAGCATTTCATTCACCCCATGTTGTATCTCTAGTACTGAGTTACTAGTGCTCGCATTCTCGATATTATCATCGTCTCCCATAATAGTGATGACCTGCCTCTTGGCAAAGAACTTCAGTTTTTAATGGAGAGAGGAGAATATTCCTTTGATGCTATGAAACCACGGTCGACCATGCAATAGATTGAAACAAGTAGGTATGTCAATAACTTGGAACTCAGTAATGGGATTTATAGGGCCAAGCCCTATTATAAGTTTTTTGTATCCCATCACCTATTAACGGGTGTAGTCATAGGCACACACTGCAGTAGAAGTTAGAGCAAGGTCTTTTACTTTCAAACCCAGGCAGTTAAAGGTTCTTAATAAGCAAACATTGAGTGCTAATCCATTATCAACGAGTGAGGGTGGGGTTGTCTTCCCTATTACCTCAACAAGGATGTTAAGAGCATAGTTATGATTAGGAATAAACTTTAAAATTTCTTCTTTAGAAAAGAAGTAATCTTGTAGAGGTTAGAGACCCGACTAAGTTCACGGCCTCTTCTGGAGTGGTGGAAGGAGGGACTGTGGGACCTATAAGTAATTTTATTAAAGCATTTTGGTGTGATTGGGAAGACATAAAGAGTCCCCGCAAGGTTATGGTGGCCTGAGTTATCTTCAACTATTCGAGGATCTTGCTCTCCTAGATGGTCATTTTTGGCATGGAGAGTTGCCTGATAATACCCTTTCCTTTATCTTTTACTGCTAATTGAGGATTTGGACTCCGGTAGTGCCTCCCAGATCTTGTCATATGGTTCACAAAAGAGAGGAAGAATAGAAACCATGTTTCTTCATCTATCTAGGGCTATACAACCACTTTATTGATCTCTTCTAGCAAATCTTCAAATGATATCATCCCACATATACTGATCACTGGGATAACCTATTCCTAGCTTGTCTCTTAAACTAAACTATCAAACTCATCCCCCCATCCAGTGTCAACGATGTCGTCTTTCTATGAGAAGTCAATGCATTCTACAATCTCCATATATTCATCATATAGGTCCTTCCACTCAATGGGGATATGCATAAGCTAAGGGACTATCACCCTTATAGTTTCAAAGAATCAAGTATCTCAGACATACTGGAAATCTCATCAGTCTACCGGAATAAGCCTGTTATGATCTGAACTGCATCGTCTAAACTGACTTCGTCAACGGGTACTACCCAATTATCTAACTCTCGAGCCCACTTTCAGGCTTTCATGAATAGTTTGACGAACTTCTAGAAATCAATGGTCGTTTCTAAGGGCAATTTCAGCCTAAACTGTAGGAGTTGGTTCAGTACCGTTGGCAATTCCTTATCTTTTCCCACGGATTGAGTATAAACGGTAATTCATGCTCTTGTAAGAAGAGATAGGGCTTGGTCAAGAAAACAGGTATGATATAAGAGAAAATATGAGCAGACTTTAAGGGGTTTGGGTGAAAATACAGGTATAATGGGTGATTTACTAGGTACAATCTGGGTAGATAGGTCAAATTCTGGATTATTTTCTAAGAACATGGAGTTTGCATGATTTGGGTAAGGATTCTGAGTGGTATTTGGTTTAGGATTGGCTGGTGGGGTGATGACAGCCCTATCAATCAGACCTTGGATTATATTTCGAAGGTGGAAACACTGATCAGTGGTATGGCTGGCATTTTGATGGAAATCACAATGGGTCTCGTGTTTGAAATTTTTGGGAAGTGGGTTTGGTAATGGACAAGGGCCCAACGGCTTGATGAGATTTCGACTCAATAAGGCTTGGTAGACTTTAAAAAGGGGAGGATGAAGCTCGGTATATTCCTTTCTGACTGGGTTAGGATGACTTTCTGGTGCCCAAGAGATAGTGGGTTGTGAGATGTTGTTAATGGTCGAGACTGTAGCGGACTTCTCATATTTTCTTAGAGTGAACTGTTAGGATACTTTCTTTAGCTTATATTTGTCTATGCAATACTTTCTTTAATCTCCACTCCTACTTCTTGAAGGGCTCGAAAGTGTGGGTAATACTGCCCATACATTGTCACTCGGACATGGGGTAAGAAATTTTTCTACACAATACTAACTTGCTCCTTTTCGAAAGGCCGATGGTCATGGTGGCTGCTTTTTCCCTCCATCTTGCTATGAAATTATTGGCAGTTTCTTTGGTATTCTGCTTGAGAAGTTCTAAATCACGACAAGTAACCTTCAACTCCTTGTTGTATTTGTACTTCGACATATATTCACGGGCAACATCCTTCCAATTGCGAATTATGGATTCCTCGAGGGATAGGAACCAACAAAGAGCATTGTCTTTCAAAGTTTGTTGGAACATCTGGGCGAATATTTCCTCTGATGAACCTAGGAGAGTTATGGCTCGGTGGTAACTTCGAAGATAAACAATTGAGGGCCCTTTACCCTCGAACTTCTCAATGTTGGGCATCTTGAAGTTTTCTGGTAGCCTTGCTTAGGGTAGGGAGACATATGGGTATAATCCATGTAGTTCTCGAAGATTCGGACTTGGTCAAACTTCTTGGTTAACAGCTTAAGGTCCGCCTTGATTTTGTTAAACTTTTCTTCCTTCGGATCGAAGGGTACTAGCAGGTTAGTGCATGGCTGGGCAAGATTTGGCATAGGGAGCTGAGCTGGTGGTGGACCATTAGCAGTGGTGCACGTAGGACTTGTTGATATTCTTTTAGGACCCAAACAGGCTTAGGTACGAGTGGACCCATAGGGCGAGGGAAGAGGACCTCGGGCTCTTCGAGAATAGGGACCTAATTTCGTTGCATCTCATGAACCTCGATCTAGAGGTTGTTAATCTTGGCAATAAGTTAGACTAAAATTGTCATCAAGTCAGGTTGTGCATTCGGTACTTGTTATGCGTTCTCCATGGAGAGTTGGTGAAGGTAGATTCCATACTCGAAGGAAGCAGTGAGAGATCTGACGGAGCTCCAGGGTAGTTCAACGAAAGATCGAAGCTAATAGGGAGCCAGGCCAAGGGTCGGGTATGTGATCGACCTGAGAAAGAAAATGATTCAAATTTATTTTGGGAAGAGTAAAGGAAGAAAAATAAGATTTTTTTATATATATTTTCTTTGGAAAGGGGGGGATAAAATGCTTTTGGTATTTTTGTAAAAAGGGGAAAATATTTTTGGTATTTTGATAAAAGAGGGGGAAAATATTTTTGACACTTTTGGTAAGGAAGGAGGAAAAGCGAGAGAAGAGTCTCAGCATTATTATTATGTTTATGTTTATGTTTATGTTTATGTTTTCACTTGTATTTACCGAAATTCAAAAAAGAAATGTCAGACGGGACTTGAGCCTGGAAAAATTAGGTTTGAAAAAATATCTAAAGCATGGTTTGACTTGTTGTTAGGCTCATGGACAGGGTCTCGTTTTGTAAAAAGATGAAATCAAGTGAAAATTTGGGCGGCATGCCGACCCGAGATTTTGACAGAGTTTCGGGTCATAATTGGAAAACTAAATATGAGTACCCTAGGTTTGATGCCTATATGAGGGTATGCAGTTGTTGGGTTAGTGAAAAGATTCCCCCCTTTGGTATAACTTCCATGATATACGTATTTATTTAAAGGGCAATCGGTATGTGGGGACATGCCATTTGATATACCTAAGTGTACGTGAATTTCCTCACTATATACCTCATGGGAATAATACTTGTGAGAGAGAATTCGATATACTCAATGTATGTGAACGAATTCCCAACTATATACCTCTTGTCATGAGTTCGATCAAGCTGTACGATGTAAGAGGAACCGTTCAATATACGTAAAAGGTATATGGCCAATGGAAGGTGAGAGTCATATTGCTTAGGTTGATTGCGCCCTACCAGACAAGCGCCCATCACAAAGTGAACCCCCAGTACGGGATAAATTTTTGGTCAATAAAGCAATGCTCTTGGTGATGTAGTGTGAAAAATGCATAATTATTGATTATAGTATTATGAATAGAGTATTTTATTTGGCATGATGATCATTATTCTAATAAGGGGGAATGTACAAGTATCATGAAAATTAAATCTAGCATTGAGCATGAAGAATACACTAATCATTGATTCATGAGTGATGTATGAATATCTCTAAGTGAGTGTGTGGCAGTGAGCCTAAGCATGGATCAACTACAAGTGGCATATGTTATGTATAAGTGAGTATGGATATATACAAGTGTGGTAAGCGAAGGTCCGTGCTAGTGACACCTAATCACGGATATTCTAAGTGGTGTGTTCAACATGTGGATATAAATGAACCTATATACAAGTGTAGGTAGTGTGAGGTGTACATGGAGATTATTTATAGGTGTGTGGAGTGAAAAAAGAGTGAGAGGTGATATAAACATGTGGTAGATATATGCAAGAAATAATAGAGGAGAAAAAGGGAACATACATGTACGTGCATATGCACACAAACAAAAAATGATAACACTCATGCAAGCAGATTATATCCCTCTTATAACAAGTCGGTCTCCAACAGAGTCACCACTGTGTCCATCTCGAGATCTTCCCCTCCTAGGTGCTTTTAGGGGACGAGATGGAGGATATATGTCCCGCGTACCTCACTACATCCGGGGGGGGGGGGGGGGATGCTTTGGTTGTCATCACTTTTAGGGTGATGTAAAGAGATAGAGTAGCCAATCTATTTTGCACAAAACAGGCAAAAGAACATGTCGCCACCTCGAGAGAGCAGCATCAAAGACAAACTGATTCTTGCGAAACTAATAGTTCAGAGGTTCAGGGGCTAAGTTACGGAATCGAAAGGTGTTAGGAACCCATCCCGCCCATTCGGTCTCTCATAGGTTTACGTTAACTATTTTTCTTAATTTCTTCATTAAGTGTGTGCGTGCGTATATATAAGTGGAGATCGAAATCGCTTGACTCACATCATGAAAAATATGGAGTGAGGTCACCCATAAGAATGTTCCCAAAATAATAGTTAAAAAAAGTGATGGATGCGCTTATCGAGATATTGATCATTATGATGAAACGATAATATGTGTTTGATAAGACGCAAGTATGAATCACAAGTATGATATATATGAATAATATATGAAAAAAATAGGAAAAAGATGAAAGTATGAAAATGTACTCGAGTCTCGAGTTTAGTCTGAGACACCTACGCAGCCTATAAAGGCATTAAAGTCCACGTAGTTCTCATGCGGCATGAGGGTGGGGTTTATACCATAGGTTCAAGTGGGAGTTTATTATATGTGTGTGTATAGAAAATATATTTTTAGTTTTGAGAAAATGTGATGAAGAATCCCATCGGAATTTATAGGTATAACCCTCTTTTTCTTTATTTTTTATAGAAAACAAATTGGGTGCAATACTATTAATAAATTATGAGATATTAATGGTATGATCTAATAAAAGTGAAAAGATAAATTAAGAATTTATATAACTAATGTGAAAATAATTAAAGAGAGCGAAGAATTTTTGGACCTTATTTGGGAGACTTGGAGATTGATCTTGATTAATAATGAGCCTCCTCGCAAGTGAATGAATAATATAAGAGGATTTTTTCTAAATTGGGTGTGAAAGTGATGGGAATGGAAGGTGGATAGAGGTTTCAAACAACAAAACCTCACTAACTTAAGCAGAATGTTGTTGAGATCACTGAAGTTTATGCTTCTGAGGTGCCTCTGGAAGGTGAGCTCATACTCTCCTTATATAGGGTAAGGGTACTTTCGATCGACATTATTCTTGTCCTACCTATCGACGGGAAATGGACCTGCTAATTAGCAATCTCATGCAGATTTTCCAGAAAAATGGTCGTAAAATGTAATTCGTAAGTCCAAATCGCTCACGGGGCGTACCGTTAGAAAGTTAATTCAAATACCTTTGAGAATCCTTTGGGTATTTTGTGGGTTCGAGAGTTTACTTTGGGTCAAACGGGGCTTGGAAGCTCCCATCGGTCTTTTGCACAAAATATCATCGGAGGACAATGGATCGTTCATCCAAAACGTAAGTTCGAATAACACACGAGGTGGACCATTGGAAACTTTGTGTAAGGTACTTAAATGTTCAAAAGAGCGTCGCTGGGTTCGGAGAGTTGACTTTGGTCAAATGGGGTCTAAAAGTAACTATGACCCTTCAGAGTAAAGCGAATCATTCCTTCGTACCGTAAGGCTGATTCACGCATGGAGCAAACATTTGGAAAACGAATTCAGTGCCTTTCGAAGATTCGATTAGTCTTGTTCGAACTGAAGAGTTGACTTTGGTCAAATGGAGTCCGAGAGCGCCTAGTGGCCTCTGGACTATGTTTCGAGAGAAAATGGTTCGTTTATCTGAACTGTTATGCCGTTTCATGCATGGGGCAGACTGTTGGAAAGGGGTTCCAGTTACCTTCGAAGATTCATTGAGATTTCTCTCTGACGATGAAGTTAGTTGGTATCAAATCGAGGCCGCCCGAGAGCGCTCGATGGCCTCTAGATCGGTTTTCGATAGTAAAATGGACCATTCGCCCGAACTGTTATGCCGTTTCATGCACAGAGTGAATCATTGGAAAGGAAATTTAGTGCCCTTTGAAGTTTCATTGAGCTTTCGCTCTGACGATGAAGCTGACCGGAGTCAAACGAGGCTTGGGGGTGCCCAATGGCCTCTAGATCGGTACTTGAAGTATGACCTAGGGTTTATAGTGAATGAGGAGGTGCTAGGGTCCTAAGGAGAGACCTAGGGGTGTCCTATAATGTGGTGTCTACAGTCACCAACCTACTACACCTAGGTTATTGTCTGCCTTATCATATCGTGATCGAAATCCCATTTTCCCGAGGCATTACTCCGTTCAATACATAAACCCACCTTATTGTATCCTTCGACTACACGGGGCTGTCACTAAGCTTACTTTCAGGCTCTAGCCAAACTGAACTCACACGTGACAATCACACCTGCCACCATTGGCATTCTAAGGGTAGTAAATATCATATAGGGTTATATCTTCTAATTCGTAATGGCTTGGAAAAATGTGCCAAGAACTTGTCCTTACATTGCTAAGGTATCCTAGCATATACCATCGACACATACCGATATTATAATCATGTTTTGATGTTATCCCACCTCGGTTTCCATCTTCAAGTCTCCACATGGCGTCATCACCTTAAGTCTCGAATACATTTACTAGTATATCTCGAAACTGAGTATCACAACACCAATAACAGTCATATCCATGACATCCGAGCATCACTCATATAAGGACACAAGCTATCACCCTACTTTAGGGATTACACTACCCATCTATGCCGATTTTGGAAGCCACATTCGGCATGAACATAATATGACCAGCAATCTGGGATCATCACCTGAACCTCAACACAATCATTACTAGAATAATAATGTTCCTTCATACCGGACTTAACTGGTATCCTAAGGAAACTAAACACATTTTTTATAACCGTCCTCAAGACCAGAAAAGATTTCATCATCCATACCTTTATCATTATAGGTGCGATCTACAAACCTTTCAATACCCATATCACGATCACGCGGTGCTCGCAAAGACACTAGTCTATGAGATTCTACCTATAGTGCACCTTAACCATCAAACACCTCAAGGCGTCATAACATTCAATCTATATCCCGATTGACCCCACACACAATTAGTCCTACGGACATTCTAGTATACCTTTAAACCACACTAACACTATGATTAACCCGCACTTAGCCATCACTTTGGTGGCTAAAATGAGTCTGTAAACTTGGATACTAATCTTCTCTTTCCTCCAACTGGTTGTGACTACAAGGTATATACCAAACCGCAACTAATGCTACTAATTATTATGGCAGGATACAGGACTTCACCTACTATCTATAAACCTCAAGGTCTGCCCCAATTAATCCTTAATAAATGATCAGCCATGATAACTAAATTGTCTCACTATGTAAACATCACACCATGTGATAATCTACAAGTTAGAAGACTATACAAATCTTTATAGGATATGGGACGTCGTGTATTACCTATAACTAGTAAGTCCTACACTACATATGCCACGAGGGATCCTATTCCTCAATGCCACATTATAATCAAGATATATTAAACCCAAGTCCTCAACTAAGGGACCCTATACGTTCTCACCACATAATCAATACTTATGAAAGCCACTCATCCATCTAATCTCCATATATGAAATATACAATCTTTACATCTAGGTCGCAAAAACACTAATCACTGTTGTCTCTACCAAGGTTATTCTCATCATTACAGTGATCACACAATACATATCACACAAAGGATCAAGGGTGTTGTCGCTATTCACCTACACAACTTCATATGTCCACCGAACTACCATCAATCGTGATATTACATCGAGTCTCGAATTTGCCTAATTACATTATTGGCGTTAACGACTCGTAAACGCTGAACCTAAGGTTTATATACCTTTTAATCACCAATCATTAGTGCTTAGTCATGACACCCTAACCATCAACCTCTATTATTGACCATATACAATTTGTGCCACCTACCCAATGGGCGTCATCTCACCCTATTAACATCACAGAAGGCTCTACGTTATCAAGGATTGGAACATAAGCACCTCACACTAACAACCATGGTGTCACCACTATTGGCTTGAATGGACACCCGTGAAATACTAACAATTGTAAACAGAAGCGCGAAAGTGATTAATAACTATCAACTTTATTGCATTCCAATTGGCATCAACTTACCTATCATGCTAACCTCTTTGACTTTACTGTCTAGGACACGAACTAGACCTTCACCAAACTAGCGTGGCCGTTCCAAACTAACACCGATATCGAAAGATCTAATACCAACCTCACCACATCACTCCCGAAAGGAACCTTGAACTTAGAGCTCTGATACAATTTGTAACATCCTGGCTCGAATTTGTGGGTCACCCGTGGTCAACCCAGTCCGAATTTAGCATTAGGTGTGAAGTGCAATGAAATAATATATATAATGTTCCTAGTACAATTTTATTTTAAATAATGTTTCACTTATTTAACATGTGATTCCGATTTCAAATCAAACTACGTGTGAGACCGTAAGGGAGCACCCCAAAGTCCAGACATACAGAGCTACTATATAAAAGGGAATAATTACCTGTATAACTCCCTCAAAATAAGAAATCGCACCCAACCTACCGTAACAAAGTGAGGGAGTGAGACAATTGCTCAGTGGGAAATATACAAGCTGCACCATAGAAATGAAAGGCATAAAGGAGACCCTAACACATTATACTTACGTGCATATGCAACTACCTCATACCTATATATATCCATACATATGCACATATTTATGCATAAAACAGTTTTAATTCTGAAAACGTTACTTATCCAAATTAATTTACCTTAGTCTTATAAAAGAACCTTCATTTTTCCTATTTTGACATTCATCCCTTTTATTTAACGCACACAATTAATTATTTGTAACGATTCCACTTGAATTGACTGAAAACCATTTCTTTACCGTATTTACCATTTTTTGTTATAACCATTCCACATTAGTATTTTCATTGAAAATCACCCTTTCAACACATGAAAAAATCGTGTTAAAAAACACTTATTTCATCCTTGAAACCCTTCTACAACACAATCTTGTGTTAATTATGGGTTGAACTGCGTAGGTTGCTTAACCACTCGTTTACCAACTTACTTTACCGCTTTTCTTACCTTATGGACATTAATAAATTTCACATTTACTTGCCCCTTTTAACCTTTATCGGAACATTGATTAATTCCTTCAAATTAGGTTGTCTTAACACAAAACCCATTTCTTGACATGTTATTTATTCATTTGTCTTTTTCTCAAAATCTTTCAATAACCTCATACTTCAACGGACTCCACACTACTGGCTATGCGCACCCTATGCTCTGGCCAATTGTTTTAGGTCTTTCACCCCAGGGCTCTGGGCCCTCCTTAATTATCCCAGTGTCATTCGAGTTCCTTTTTATGTGCTTTCACATTTTACAAATGTCCACATTATTCCTTCTTTCCTTTTTTACCCGACCGAAGCCAAACTCGGGGTTCGCCCTAACTCATGGTACACTTGAAATTATCATTTCATATCCTGTACACTTTAACTTTGATTTTTATTCCAAAAAATCATATTCATTTAGGACCAATTTGTGTAAAACCTTTTCCAACATTTTTATTTCATAAAAATGTTCCATTTTAAGTAAAATTACCATTTTACCCATTTATTTCCAAACTCATCTTTTACTCCATTTTCACGAGTGTTAATTTTCCCAAAACACTATTAAGTTACCCATACTAACTTCTTAAGTGTTTTTAACACCTTAATACCTTTTTAACCATGGAGTAATATTCTTCTTAATTGAAAATATCTTTATTTAATTATTTCCTTTCTAATTTCATAAGTGTTAATTTTTCACAACATTATTAAGTAATACACACTAACTTTCTAAACTAGACATTTCTTTACTTCGTTTGTTCAAGAAATATAATTTCACTTCAAGACTACTTTCATAAGAAAATATCATTTCCTTTTTATCAATATATGTAGGCTTACAACCTTAAATTCACCACACCTTTAACCCCCTTTTCACACACTTTGAAGACTAGAATTTGTACTTCTCTTATTTATTATTTAAACCCATCAAAACTTCTTTGAACTTGTTCATGTATTTATTATCAAAATACTACAAGTTTATATACATGAGAAGATGAATTTTAAATCTTAAAATCCTATTAAATGGATTAAATATGTTTTTCATTCTAGAAATTCATAATACTTTGCAAACATGTATTTTCAAGTCACAAAAGATATTTTTACTTATCACAAGCTCAACAAATGTCCATCTTTATAAAATCTACATTTTTGCAAGAAACTTGAAAACATCATTTCATCAATGTTTTAGCAAATAAATTATTATTTTCAAACATACTATTTTATAAAATGTTTAACATCAATTTTCTAGAAAATACACCATTTTCATAAAATACCAACTTTAATCTTTCAAACATTGAAATATTTACTCATCACTTTATTTTTATAAAAATAACATTTATATTACATAAATTGTTTATTATTTCCTACACATGAATTTCATTCTTTAACCAAATGCACCCTACTGACGTAATCTAACAATAAGATTACAAAAACACAAATAGAGTCTTAATACTAAGAATAATATTTTCCACCTCTAAGGCTCCAAATAGTGGCAAGAAAGTTGGTGTAAGAGGAGCAAACCCCACCTACAAAGGTGAACTCAATGGGTTACCAAAATCATCCTCCAAAAATGCTCCAAATGTTCTCCACTAATCTTCCAAATCAAAAACCCTTTCAAACTCCATGAAAGATTCCATCATCTTCTCTTAAAATTCCCAACACTTCTCCAAAATTCGTAGCTCTCCTTATCTATGGTGGAAATGGGTGCATAATGTTCAAATATGGTGTAATATATAAGAAATATGGGGTTATAATATGGAGAGGTGGTGGTAGCATGGTGATTTGCGGTGGTAAGAGAGTGTCAAAAGAATGGTGGAGGAGGACCACCTCTTCCGCTCTCCCTTTCTTCTTTCAATTTCCCAAAAAAAAATGAGCCCAAATCACCCATTTAAAAACTCTATAAGACCCAAAAATCCCGCTTTGTCCAATCTGGGTACACCAGATTTCGACAACTCAAAGATTTGATGGCCAAAATCGTGACAGCGCACAAGATCAAGTCAGATTAAACATTTTTGAAATACATCATTCGAACGACATGAGCGTCATTTGAACGAAATCTCCATCTCATTTGATAATTGTCTTTGTGCGACCTGCATGCGACCTAGGATTGTAATGCAGCAAAATTTCACTTGAAGGTCGTTTGAACCCCTACTTCGTATGACCTTTGCGCGACACTGGGTATCGTTTCTAATGACACCCTTATGTCATTATATATACCCCCTTTCTATTCTTTTATTTCCTTCAATTTTTATACACACTTTTCAATAATTCTCATTAGATCTTACTCCATTACATTTCAAACAAAATTGAAATGAAATACTAGGGAAGGGTATTACAATCACAATGGGTGCATATGCAGACACGAGGAATGTTGCCTTTGGGTTGACATTCTCAAACCTCCATGGAAATGGTTTACTTTCTCAAAATCTTGGTGTTGGCTTTAGGAGCGAAAGTAATGTGATCATTGATGATGCTGGAAATAGCACCACCAGTCAAGGTGTTTGTAAGCTCAATCTAGTGATAACAATGGCAGCTCAAGTATATACTAAATATAAGAGATTGAGATGAGGAGAAGAGGATGAACACTTGAATGTAAGTGGTTCATCCAATCTGGCCTACGTCCATTGTGAGTGTGTGTGAGTAATATCACTGAATGAAGGCACTAATGGCCATTGATACAATCTCTCAAGCTTTCTCTCTCTACTGTGTAAAATAACAGAGTTTTAGCTAGGGTTGCTAATTTCAATCCCTTTACAAGGTAGAGGATGACCTCTATATATATACTTCCTGGGGGGTGTAATGTACCCCCCCCCCCCCCCCAAGCATGCAATGAGCATGTGCATGAGGATCCATCCAGTATGAGAATGACACCTGGATTATATCATGCATAAAATGATGACCTCAATATTCCCTCACGTGAGGGGAATGATTCGGTTATAACTGATTGTGTACACGTGTTCCTAACAGAGCATATGTTGATAAAAACTCGGCCATTCGTGAAAGGTCCCAACCTTGGCCTGAAATAGGACGAGGTGGTGACCTTTATTTAGTGGGAGAGCCAAAATATGACATGTTGAGCTGGGACGTCGGCCTGGGCCGAGGTAGTGGTGGAAATGCTGGAACGTCGGCGAATCCCTAGCCGAGATTGATATTGATGAAGGGATGGAAACCTCTTCATCTTCTGGTCAGAGGTTGTAATATTTGGAAGACCAGGTGGATAATCACCCCTGGATCATGGTGACCTCACTTGCCTAGGTAGCTAGCAACGTCGACCATGGCCGATATTGCCTAGGATGAGACTACTAATTGATGATCCAAGGTCCCTCTAACATCGGCCATCTCCATGGCCGAGATTGACGTCTCTGAGCCGAGGGGGTACATTCAGGGCATATCAATCACCCCTAGCCCTTAGTTACATGTGGGAGCAGGTGACTATGGGGTCTGCAACTCCGAGGTCCTTTTGCTTTGTACTAATGTTCCTTTTTTGACACTTGTCAATTGTTGAAGTGGCTTGCATGTCTAACAAGTGTGAAAATGTTGGTTGTTGTTTGGGCAACCAAGGCAATGATGGGCCTTGGGACGTGTGCACTCATGCTTAAGGGTTTAAACCCCATTTTTATTATCTTTCTTCATCATTTCGCTCCTTCTCCTGAATTGGCTATTTCTGTAACTTTCTCTCTCTACAAAGCTTGGTTGCTTCGTTGTTTGGGATTTCTGCGTCTCTTCAACCTCTCTTCATTCCACAAGTCTTCAAGTACTGTCTTCACCTTGCTCTGCCATTTTTCATCCCCTTTTATTCTTATTTTTTCAATTTTCGACGAGGGTTCTGAGTTTTCCGACGACTGCTTGTGTTTTCCGGTGACAGTATTCTTGTTGTTCTAGGTTGTTTTTGTTTGAAGTTTAATAGTTTGATCTTTAATCCCATTTGCCAATCCTGTTTGTTATTTAAGAGAGTCATAAGTCTAGCATCTGCCTTATATGCTCAGACCCCTTTACCAACTCTTAGAGGAATTCCCCTCTTTTAGGGATAAGACCTTAGAAAAAATTAGGCAAATAGAAATAGCCCAAGAGGAGGCTCGTAGGGCAGAGGCATTCCCCCAGAGACCTATCTTTCCACCACCTCTGAAGGTCATATACCCTGAACTAATCAAACCAGTTAACCAAGTAGAGGTCCCAGCTGAACCCTCTCCAATGTCTGAGTCTGAGTCATCCACCTCAGACCCTATGCCTGTGGACTCTTTTCAAGAGGCTATGGACTTTTCCACTCAGCAGGATCAGGTCTCTGATCATACCAAGGTTTCCAGCCGAGCCTCGTCTCATAAGAGTGCAAGCACCTCAACCTCTTCCTCAGAGGTTGAAATTATAGGACCAAGTGTGGCTGTTCCACCGATCCTTGAAGTCATTCCCCTGTCGGCCGTCACAGGATCTGAGTTCGCTCAGAGGTTTCCAAGTGGTGCCCCATCGTCTGCTCAGGCCGACGTTGAGCCAGATGATGATGGTACTGAGAGTGATGTTGACACCTCTGAGGCGACCGAGATAGAGAGTATTGTCAGTGAGGTCAACCTTATGGCCGTCAGACATCTATATTCCATAAGTCCTTCCATAAAACTTAGGAGACCTTTGAGGAAAAAAAGGGCCCTCAGTGGCCGAGATGGTGAGATCTGCCTGTACGAGCAGATGTTCAAGTTAGGGTTTTGTCTGCCTATTCATCCCATCATCTGGGCTATATTGTCCTACATCAACTTGGCTCCTTCCCAGTTGTCACCCAATGCCTAGAGGGTAATAATTGGAGATATTGTCTTATGGAGGGCTGTACATCACTCATACCTTCCAGTCCAAGTCTTCACAGGGTGCTATGTCCCCTCATCTGCCAAAAATCATCCGAGCTATTATCATTTTTAGCTCGGAAGTCAAACAAAAATATGCTACAGATCACCCAAACCTTAAACCATAATTGGAAGCCTCGTTACTTCTTTACATCAGGGTCATGGGAATTTGGTCCATGTGCCCCCTCTTCCTCATTAGAGCCTAGAATACCCTTGAGATGGGGAAGGTAACAATGGCTGCCAAGGCCGACCCTGGGCTGAGCCTAAATAATCTTCAAAAGGTCAAAGACCTTCAGGATTAGGGGGAGCATGGTCTGCTTGTCAAATTCAAAAACCTGATGACCCCTTACTATCTCTCTAAGGATGGTCTTGGGGGAAGTCCTCTGACATAGCTTCGTAAGTGCTTTTTATTTCAACAAGTTATACCTCTGAATTTTTGTATATCTGACTTTCTAACTCAGACCTTTCTATTTTTCAGAGTGTCCAAAAGGAATATCTGACAAACTGTGGGAGATGGAAGCCCCAAGTCTAATGAAGCTCGTCAAGAAAGCTGGTCTGAATGCTCCTCCTCCCCATCCATGTACCTCCAGGGCTATAGCCAGCAAGAAGAGAAAGCCTACCGACCCTGACTCTGAGGATTAGAGGCATAAGAAAAAAGGAGGGGATCGTGCCAACCCCATTTATTCTGAGGATACGCTGATTGCTATTCTTGATCAATTAAAGATTGGTGATAGTGTCATTGGCCAAAGTCTTAAGGCCCTTGATGTTATCGGTAATGTCATGACCGAGTCTGACAAGCGCTTCTGTCGCTCACTGGATAAGCCTCTGTTGGTTGAATTCTCCCTCTGAAAATATGTTACTAAAGTCGTTTATTAAAAATAAACTATTTAAGTAACTCCGAGCTATTTTTTGAGGAAACTCTTTTCTTGAAAAAACAAAACTATTTGAACACAAGATGTGTTTAACAAAACACTATGTACGAGATCTATTCAAGATTTGACTAACAGGTTTATAAAATAGTTTAAACAAGCTTTAAACTCAGCACAACCAAGAATGAGATGAGGAGATGTAGAAAGATTAAGTTCACGATTTTTTACGTGGTAAAACCTCACCAATTGAGGAAACATCCACGACTCCCTCTACGGAGTAAAAGAAAAAAAATCCACTAAAACAAATTTATGCGTTACAAACTATATAACTAACATGCATACAACTCAGACCTATATAAATTTAGGAATATACCCTCTGGTGTCCTTATAACTTCTCTGTAGTTCTGATTGTAGATGTTGTTCTCCCAGTTTGTTAACTTCTGATTTGTTCCAGCACTTTACGTCGACGTTTGTTCACAAGATCTTATTACCAACACTTTTCGTGTTCTAGTGTGAAAGTGTTTGTGGAGGTGCTCTCTAACACATGCATGCACACACTCACACTTATCAAGTACAAACAGTCCTAGCAAATTACATATAAGGCTATATGCAGTGATTTTTCTTTTTCTCTTTTCTCACAAAACTTTGAACCTGTTTGACCTTTAAATCAATCCCAGAATCCAAGAATATCTTGCTTAGAAGACAATCAAGTTCTTAATCAATCTCAGAGTTTTGAAAATATTTTCGAGATTGAAAACCTCCAAGTGTGATTCCAAACTAGGTCAAATGTTTAGTTTTAAGAGAACTAGAAACAGAAAACATTTATTGTTGATTTAGAGATAAAAACAATTTTCAGAAAAGAATCAACAATATATTTCTCAAGATGAGAAATAAACTATGTAAATCTAAGTGTGATGTAACATGCAGAACATAGATCTGAAATTTTTATGAAGAAGAAAATAGATCTAAGTAAACAGTTAAAGTTGGAAACAAGATCTAATGAACAAGAGGTTAACAGCAACACAAATATGTCTCAAAAACTCAAGAACACTCAGGGTAGTGTTTTGGATATGTAGGAGTTTTTTGTGGAGTGTTTGGTTTGAAAGAGGATTGACGAACAGGGGTTGGTTTGAAAGCGGTGATTAACCCTAACCCCTGTTCGTCAATCCTCTTTCAAACCAAACACTCCACAAAAAACTCCTACATATCCAAAACACTACCCTGAGTGTTCTTGAGTTTTTGAGAGATATTTGTGTTGCTGTAAACTCTTGTTCATTAGATCTTGTTTCCAACTTAAACTGTTTACTTAGATCTATTTTCTTCTTCATAGAAATTTCAGATCTATGTTCTGCATGTTACATCACACTTAGATTTACATAGTTTATTTCTCATCTTGAGAAATATATTGTTGATTCTTTTCTAAAAATTGTTTTTATCTTTAAATCAACAATAAATGTTTTCTGTTTCTAGTTCTCTTAAAACTAAACCTTTGACCTAGTTTGGAATCACACTTGGAGGTTTTCAATCTCGAAAATCTTTTCAAAACTCTGAGATTGATTAAGAACTTGATTGTCTTCTAAGCAAGATATTCGTGGATTCTGGGATTGATTTAAAGGTCAAACAGGTTCAAAGTTTTGTGAGAAAAGAGAAAAAGAAAAATCACTGCATATAGCCTTATATGTAATTTGCTAGGACTGTTTGTACTTGATAAGTGTGAGTGTGTGCATGCATGTGTTAGAGATCACCTCCACAAACACTTTCACACTACAACACGAAAAGTGTTGGTAATAAGATCTTGTGAACAAACGTCGACGTAAAGTGCTGGAACAAATCAGAAGTTAACAAACTGGGAGAACCACATCTACAATCAGAACTGCAGAGAAGTTATAAGAACACCAGAGGGTATATTCCTAAACTTATATAGTTCTGAGTTGTATGCATGTTAGTTATATAGTTTGTAACTCATAAATTTGTTTTAGTGGAATTTTTTTTTCTTTTACTCTGTAGAGGGAGTCGTGGATGTTTCCTCAATTGGTGAGGTTTTACCACGTAAAAAATCGTGAACTTAATCTTTCTACATATCCTCATCTCATTCTTGGTTGTGCTAAGTTTAAAGCTTGTTTAAACTATTTTATAAACCTGTTAGTCAAATCTTGAATAGATCTCGTACATATTGTTTTGTTAAACACATCTTGTGTTCAAATAGTTTTGTTTTTTCAAGAAAAGAGTTTTCTCAAAAAATAGCCCGGAGTTACTTAAATAGTTTATTTTTAATAAACGGCTTTTGTAACATATTTTCAATTGGTATCAGAGCTTGGTAAACTTCTTTTAAAGAGATCCTGTGTTTCTGAAATTATTTTCTGAAAATCAAATATGGACGGGAAAAATGAAAGATTTGGTAACTTGACCAGACCTCTTATCTTTGATGGAACCAATTTTGCTTACTGGAAAGTAAGAATGATTGCTTTCATTCAAGGAACTCTGGGAGATGATGTCTGGGACATTGTTGAAAATGGTTACACTTTTCCTACAAAACCAGCCACTGAAGGAAGTAATGAGAGGGTTAAGAAAGTATTAAGCGAGTTCACTCAAGAAGAGAAACAAGTTTCTCGAAATAATAACAAAGGAAAGATTGCCATATTTATGTCTATAAATGAACATGAGTTCAAAAGAATCTCATCCTGTACCACTTCTAAGGAAGCTTGGGACACTTTAGTTACTGCTCATGAAGGTGACACTAGAGTTAAGGCTGCTAAAACTCAAATGCTCATTCAACAGTATAATTCCCTAATTATGTCTGAGACTGAGTCATTTGATGACTTCTATATGAACCTAACTGATATTATTACCAAACTGCATGCTAATGGGATAACTTATGATAGACAAGAAATTGTATCTAAAATTCTGAGATCATTAGCACAGAAATTTGATAACAAAAGATATACTATTGAGGAAATGTGTGACATTAATCTCACTCCTGAACTACTCAGTAGTAAATTAAGAACTGTGGAAATGGAACTAGAATTTAAGAAACAACTGACCCAGTCCCATAGAAAATAGACTAGTTCCAATATAAGCCTTTCTTTTAAATTGATTAAGCCTGTGTTTAATACTTCCAATGATGACTCTGATGAGGAATGCGATATAGAGAGTTTGGACAATCAGATTGCCTTAATGTCAAAACAGTTTAAGAAAATCATTAAGTTTAGAAACAAAATGGCAAATAAACAAGGCAAGTCAAATTATCCAACTCCCTCTAATCACATACCTCATGAGAAAAGCATTGACAAAAATCACAAGGACTCTCACATTAGACCTAATAGAGACCTTAAGAAGACTGAATGTTGTAGATGTGGTAAACTGGGACACATTGCACAAGACTGTAGAGTTAACTTGAATACTCAAAACAAACACACTAGATCCAACATTTGCAAAACATGGGATGATTCAAGTGACTCTGAAAATGAGGAACCTGAGTCAACTGATGTTTTTGACCCTTGCATGTCTTTCTTTGCCAATATTATCTATAATGATGATATGCCTGTGCTTGTTAGTGAGGAAGAATCTAATAATTCTATGTCTGATGGTTCGAATATTGCTGTTTCTGGTTTAGATGCTTTGATTACTGAGAATATTGCTATCTCTTCTTCGGGGTGTGTGAGTCAAAGGAAAAGCGATAATGACGATGTCAATGGGTGTGTGAGTTCAAAGAATGAATCCTTAGGGGTCACTTCACACACTACACTTAGTGACTCGGACAATGAAGACCTCCCAGACATTCACACACTTTATTCTAAAACTCTCAAGAAAAGCACTAGACTAGAAAAAATTGTGAAAGATCTCACCAAAAAACTGGAAGATCTAAGCCTGATGGTCAAATTGAATGTTGAAGAGTATACTACCCAATGTTTAACTCATGAAAGTGAAATTAAAATGTTTGATGAAAAACTAAGAAATTTGACTGAAACAAATGAAATTCTGGAGAAAAAGTACAAAGGGACATTGTTAGAATTAGAACAAACTAAAGAAAAGACAGCAACTGTTTTCAAAAAATTTACAAAATTTGAAAATAATTCAAATTGTTTTGATGAATTTGTTGCTGAATCAAAAACCAATTCTGATGATCGAACTGGAATAGGGTTTTGCCCCAATTTGAAGACAAACAAAATCTTTTGAACCTATCAAGTTTGTGTTAGGAGGCAAAAGGCCTATTGAAACATGCCCAGACTTTCATTCTCTAAAAACTGAGTTTGATTCAAAACATCAAAATTTTAACATTGGGGAATCAAGTTGCTCTAAACATGAAAGTTCACCTAAGGCTAAATACGTCTGCCCCTTTATTAGAAAGAGTGAATCTACATTCAAACCTGTACTACCTAGGAATAGAGTTCAACCTCAAAATTCCTCAAAACCTTTGTTTAGAGACTTTTCTAAGGAGACACCAATTTTGAGCAATCTTTACTGCTCCTACTGCGACATATACGATCACTCTTTTAATGGTTACTATGCTAGGAGACTAGTTAAACCTGTCTATAATCCTCATATCTATCAGAACTTTAACTATTCTAGAAGGAGCCGCAACAATTATATACTTCCTAGACAACCAGATAAAAAATCTAATTATAGAAAGAGAAAGACCAAACCTAAAAGAACATTTCCTAGAAGGAATCCTAAGCACTTTCCTAAACCAAATGCTCAAGTCTTTCATAAAATTCAAAATCATGCGCAAAAATTTTTTCAGCAAAAATCCAATGGTCACAAATTTTATCAATTGAGAGCTAATAAGCGCAAAATAAAAACTAGAGCAATTTGGGTTAGAAAAGATGATCTATTACCTCAGATGAAGTGTAACATAGTTGTTACTGCTCTAAAAGCTCAACACACATCATCCGGTTGGTATTTAGACTCTGGATGTTCTGAGCACATGACTGGGGATGAAACTAAACTTTTAAACAAAACCAGCTTTGCTAGTGGTAAAGCCTTTTTTGGTGATGGAGTTTCATCTCAAATCATAGGCAAAGGAACTCTCCAAGAAGATGGACTTCATGTTCTTGAAAATGTCCTTCTAGTTAAAGGTCTTAAGGCAAATCTACTTAGCATTTCGCAATTTTGTGACTCAGATCATACTGTTACCTTTTCAAAGAACAATTACAAAATTCTAAATGAAAAAGGTGAATGCATAATTACAGGATTCAGAACCCCTCACAATTGTTATACTGTCATGAACAATTCTGAAATCTGTAATGTTGCCAGAATGGATGAAAACGAGATATGGCATAACAGAATGGGTCATATAAATTACGATAATCTTAGTAGACTGGCCTCTCAGGAAATAGTTAGAGGAGTTCCTAAAATCAAACCCATTCCTAATATTGTCTGTGGTCCTTTTCAGGAAGGTAAAATTGTTAAGGCACCTCATAAGAAAGTTAATGATATTCTTATCTCTAATCCCTTAGAGCTCATCCATATGGACCTAATGGGTCCCTCTCAAACTGTTAGTCTCTGTGGACACAGTTATATTCTAGTTATGGTTGATGACTTCAACAGATTTACTTGGGTAGCCTTTTTAAAACAAAAGTCCGACACTTTTCAAACTTTTCTCAAAATTCTTCTTCGGATTGAAAATGAAAAGGACACTCAAGTAAATAGAATTCGTAGTGATAGAGGTGGTGAATTAAAAGACACTGGTATTATTTAATATTGTGACTATAATGGTTACAAACATGAATTTAGTGCTCCTAAGACACCTCAACAAAATGGAATTGCAGAGAGAAAGAATCGTACTCTTCAAGAGATAGCACGAGTTATGTTACATGCCAAGAAGTTACCTAAATACTTTTGGGTAGAATCTATTCGTACTGCATGTCATATCATAAATAGGGTCTATCTTAGAAAGAATTCCAAACAAAATCCTTACAAACTTTAGTACAATAAAAAGCCTAATCTTAAGTACCTTAGAACTTTTGGCAGTACTTGTTATGTATACAAAGATAGGGAACACTTATCCAAATTTGAGAGTAGGGGAGATAAAGCTATATTTCTAGGATACTCGCCTAACAGTAGAGCCTATCGTAGAGAACAAGACTGGTGAATCTACTATTGAGGAAGAATCTTCGCACTATTGTAGAATCCATAATAGATAAAGATATAATCTTCGCACTAAAACCTTGAAAGAATCCATAAATGTAATTGTAAGTGACACTATTGTAGAGAACGAGACTGGTGAATCTACTATTGAGGAAGAATCTACAAACATTATAGAAAATGACTCTTCTGAAATAGATAATTCATTACCAATTGAGATACCTGAAGTACCTAACTGGGTTTCTAAAGATCATCCTATAAATAACGTAGTTGGTAACCCTAGTGAGCCAGTGCGTACAAGATCCCAACTAAGAAATTATGCACATTATGCATGTTTTGTTTCCCTTGTGGAACCAAAGAATGTAAATGAGGCATTGAATGTCTCTCACTGGATTTCTGCTATGCAGGAAGAACTTCTTCAATTTGTCATTCATGATGTTTGGTATCTTGTTCCCCGTCCTGATCACAAAAAGGTTATTGGCATACGTTGGATTTTTAAAAATAAGACTGATGAAAATGGGATAATAATTAGAAGTAAAGATAGATTAGTTGCTCAAGGATACTCTCAAATTGAAGGAATAGATTTTAATGAGACTTTTGCTCCTGTTACTCGTTTAGAATCTGTTCGTCTGTTCTTTGCTATAGCTTGCCACATGCATTTTATACTTTATCAAATGTATGTCAAATATGCATTCCTTAATGGAATATTGACTGAAGAGACCTATGTAGAACAACCTAAAGGGTTCATTGACCCTCAATATCCAAATCATGTATTTCGTCTTAAAAAGGCTTTGTATGGCCTTAAACAAGCACCTAGAGCTTGGTATGAGCGTCTTTTCAGTTTCCTCTTAGATAAAGGTTTCAAAAGAGGTGGAAATGATCAAACTCTTTTTGTCAAACATTTTGACAAACACATCATTATTGCTCAAGTTTATGTTGACGATATTATCTTTGGATCAACTTCTCCCTCAGAAGTAAAATCCTTCTCTGAAACTACGCATAAGGATTTTCAAATGTCCCTTATGGGGGAGTTACAATTCTTCTTAGGCCTTCAAGTCAAACAACATTCAGAAGGATTATTTGTATTGCAATCTAAGTATTCTTTAGAGATAGTAAAGAAATTTGGGCTCGAGAGTGCTAAAGATGCTAGATCGCCCATGAGTACTACGCTAAAACTTTCTAAAGATGAAAATGGAAAATTCGTAGATCCTACTCTATATCGTAGTATAATAGGAACCTTACTATATATTACTGCCTCGCATCCTGATATTATGTATGCTGTGTGTGTATGTGCTCGTTATCAAAATAACCCTAAAGAGAGACATTTGAATGCTGTTAAATGTATCATTAAATATGTAAAAGGCACTCTGCATCTAGGACTTTGGTACACTAATGACACACCAAGCACTATAATTGGGTACACTGATGCTGACTGGATTGGGTGTACTGATGATAGTAAAAGCACATCAGGAGCATGTTATTATATAGGTAATAACTTGGTAGGATGGAGTAGTAAGAAACAAAACTCCACATCACTCTCGACAGCCGAATCTGAATACATAGCCGCTGGCAGCTGTTGTGCTCAAAGACTGTGGCTTAAACAAATGCTAAGTGATTATGATATTCAAGAAAACCAATTGCATCTCTATTGTGATAATCAAAGTGCGATAAATATTTCTAAAAATCCTGTTCAACACTCGCGAACAAAGCACATAAAAATAAGACATCATTTTATACGCGAATTGGTTGAAACTAAGGAATTAGAAATCAATTATCTTCGTACTGATTTGCAACTCGCAGATATGTTCACCAAACCTCTAGATTATAATAGATTCATTTCCTTGCATAAATCCATTGGTATGGTTTGTGCTGAGTAATACCTTTGCTGATTATCCAAGTTTTTTCCCTTTGTCCATTTGAGACAAAATGGGGGAGAAATTTGAGTCGTTATGAATATTTGTATATATGCTAAACTGCTTGATCTTAGTGATTCATTGCAGGTTTTTGTACAGTTTTTCTCAACTGATATCATAGGGTATTCAATTGTAAATAGTTGAGTTATGTACTTTTGTTTTCTAGGATTTGGGTAGATAGAATCTTTATAGGAATAGTTTTTTCTTACCTTTTTTGTCGCCCTACGAGTCCTAGTTAACTCAAAGGAGATTTTGTCTCATATTTTCAAAGGGGGAGATTGAAGCCCTTATACTCTTGACTCACTTGAGTCTATATTGTATAAGTGCTCATCTAGTTTGGAAATTGTGACAAAATTATGTCCATCCTAGAAATCAAAGAACCTTAGAGATTGGTTTGCTATTTCATTCATATATCTTGTTGTGATCTAGATCTAATTACCAACACTCACACACAGTAGAATGCATCATGTACATATCATATTGCATATTTATGTGTGTACATATGTTGAGTATGTTTAAATCCCTAAATTTGATTTTTAAATTTTTTTGGGGATTTTATAAACATTTTTTAATAAAGGTTTTATTAATTAAAACTTGATTTTAGAAGTTTGTGGGTTCAATATATAATTATTAATTAATGGGTTTATTGTCTCAAAGTTGGTTTGGGTAGAAACCAAAAGCGGCAGAGACTTCAGGGTTTGGCTGTAATTAATTTATGACGCGCGTTTTTTATCGATTTATTGGTTAACACCTGTTGCTTGCTGATTGGTGGGATTTGTGTTTCTTCATTGAGTATACAATCGCGTATCTTTATAGCCGTTGGATCAAACCTTATCAACGTCCTGCATGCTTTCTTTGGTAATCCCTATGTATCCCTCCTGAACCAATCAGGTGACTTTTAATCACCGCTTTCTGTGAGCCCTTGGATTTAAGTCAATCCAGCTTGACTCAATCCTGACCCTTGGTTTTGAACCTGCTTCTCGATCCTTCTCTTCATCCTATAAAAAGGATCCGCCTCTCAGTCATCCAAGACTTTTGGCCAATTCATTCCTGAGAATAAAAAAGAGAGAGTAGAGAAAAGAGAGAGAGAAGCGAGAAGAGAGAAACCAGAAAGAAAGAAAGAGAGTTAGAAACCCTAACCCTAACCCCTATTCGTCAATCCTCTTTCAAACCAAACACTCCACAAAAAACTCCTACATATCCAAAACACTACCCTGAGTGCTCTTGAGTTTTTGAGAGATATTTGTGTTGCTGTAACCTCTTGTTCGTTAGATCTTGTTTCCAACTTAAACTGTTTACTTAGATCTATGTTCTTCTTCATAGAAATTTCAGATCTATGTTCGGCATGTTACATCACACTTAGATTTACATAGTTTATTTCTCATCTTGAGAAATATATTGTTGATTCTTTTCTGAAAATTATTTTTATCTCTAAATCAACAATAAATGTTTTCTGTTTCTAGTTCTCTTAAAACTAAACCTTTGACCTAGTTTGGATTCACACTTGGAGGTTTTCAATCTCGAAAATCTTTTCAAAACTCTGAGATTGATTAAGATCTTGACTGTCATCTAAGCAAGATATCCGTGGATTCTGGGATTGATTTAAAGGTCAAACAGGTTCAAAGTTTTATGAGAAGAGAGGAAAAGAAAAATCACTGCATATAGCTTTATATATAATTTGCTAGGACTGTTTGTACTTGATAAGTGTGAGTGTGTGCATGCATGTGTTAGAGAGCACCTCCACAAACACTTTCACACTACAACACAAAAAGTGTTGGTAATAAGATCTTGTGAACAAAAATCGACGTAAAGTGATGGAACAAATCAGAAGTTAACAAACTGGGAGAACAACATCTACAATCAGAACTGCAGAGAAGTTATAAGGACACCAGAGGGTATATTCCTAAACTTATATAGTTCTGAGTTGTATGCATGTTAGTTATATAGTTTGTAACTCACAAATTTGTTTTAGTGGAATTTTTTTTTTCTTTTACTCCGTAGAGGGAGTCGTGGATGTTTCCTCAATTGGTGAGGTTTTACCACGTAAAAAATCGTGAACTTAATCTTTCTACATCTCCTCATCTCATTCTTAGTTGTGCTGAGTTTAAAGCTTGTTTAAACTGTTTTATAAACCGGTTAGTCAAATCTTGAATAGATCTCGTACATACTGTTTTGTTAAACACATGTTGTGTTAAATAGTTTTGTTTTTTCAAGAAAAGAGTTTCCTCAAAAAATAGCTCGAAGTTACTTAAATAGTTTATTTTTAATAAACGGCTTTAGTAACATATTTTCACCCTCCACTGTTCCATCCAAGTAAGACCTTTAACTCTTGCTTCTGAATTATTCAAGTGTAACATCAGCATTGAACCATATCAGATCTTTGACTGACATCTCTGCACATGTTCTGCAGGGTCTTCTCACCATGCATCACTATGTCAACTGGACTTTGGGAAAACTTCCTCTGGTTGAGAAGGACCAAGAGGCTGAGAAGACTGAGGCCACTTTAAATGCCGAAGTGGAACGTCTGAAGGCTGTTCTGAAGAAGGCTGAGAGCGACGTGAAGGGACTGCAGAAGGATATGGACAAGCACAAAGAAGATCATAACACTTCCCTGAAGACTCAGGCTAACTCTCTTCATCATAAGGTCAATGTGGCTGTCAAGGCTGCTTTAGATGATTCCTCCGAGAAGATCTTGGAGGAGTACAAGGTCTCTAATGAGTTTTTCAGCTTTGGCTTAGAATACCTGGAGAGAGGGGTCAAGGCTACTAGCAAATGGACTGCCATAAAGTAGAAGGAGTCAGGTAGCCTTGTAGCAGATGACTTCATCGGCTTGGGTTATGTTGACCCTAAATTTTCTCAGGCTCTGTAGGAAGTTGAGGAGGAGGGAGGTGCTGCCCCTACCAAGACTTCCCCCTAAGGAGACACCATGACTGAAGATGTTGGTGCCCAAAATGATGGGGTGGAGGTAACCACCCTCGGCCAGGGACATGTAGACATGGTCACTAACCCTGAGGCTGCAAACACTTAATTCTTGTGAAGCTTTGAGCAATCTTTTGTAACTCTTGATTTATTGTAACCTCTGATAAACATCGTTACTTTGTATCTTTGCATTTTTGTAACTCCCAACTTAATCTGTCAACCTCTGAGGAGGGCTTTTATTTCTTCACTTGCTGAATTGTTTATTGAATGATTTTCTTTGCCATGCAATGTATGTTCAGTTCTGAGGCCTCGGTACAATGATATCTTTGTTGAGACAAATGAATGGTTTTTAAGGTCTGAGGTCACCCAAGTATTACGTCTTACCTCAGAACTTGTCACCACATTATGATGTTAGAAGGTCTGAGGTCATCAACTAGGATGTTACCCCCATAAATAATTTGCACCAAATTAATGATGTTAAGGGTCTGAGGTCATCCAAGTACGATGTCTGACCTCAGATCTTGTCACCACATTATGATGTTATAAGGTCCGAGGTCATCAACTAAGATGTTATCCCCATAAATAATTTGCACCAAATTAATGATGTTAAGGGTCTGAGGTCATCCAAGTACGATGTCCAACCTCAGACCTTATCACCAAATCATGATGTTATAATGTCTGAGGTCATCAACTAAGATGTTATCCCCATAATTAATTTGCACTAAATTAATGATGTTAAGGGTCTGAGGTCATCAACTAAAATGTTATCCCCATCAATAATTTGCACCAAATTAATGATGTTAAGGGTCTGAGGTCATCCAAGTACGATGTCTGACCTCAGACCTTGTCATAAAATCATGATGTTATAAGGTCTGAGGTCATCAACTAAGATGTTATCCCCATAAATAATTTGCACCAAATTAATGATGTTAAGGGTCTGATTGTAACCTGAATATGCGTCCATAAAGCTCATGAGCTCATATCCTGCAGTTGCATCTACCATCTGGTCGATCTGAGGTAAGGGATAGCTGTCTTTTGGGCAAGACTTGTTCAGGTCGATAAAGTCTACGCACATTCTCCATTTTCCGTTTACTTTGGGTACAATAACTGCATTTGATAGCCATTCTGAGTATATAACTTCCCTGATAAACTCGGCCTCTTCCAACTTCCTGACCTCTTCCCGAATGACGTCGTATTTCTCCTTGGAGTAAATTCTTTGTCTTTGTTTGATTGGGTTAGAATCCTTAGTCACGTTGAGTTTGTGACACATAACCTCAGGGTTGACGCCAGGCATGTTTGCGTGACTCCAGGCGAAGATACTCTGCCTCTTCCTTAAGAAGTCTATCAGCTCTTCTTTGATTTTTACTTTTAAGGCTTTCCTTACCTGGACGATTTTTTCCGGTTCATCCTCATTTAGGAAGATGGATACTACCTCTTTCGTGGCCTCTCCTTTCATCAATTTTATTTCATCTCTGGGGTCGAGTGTATCAATGTTATAGGTGGTAGTTGCTCTCTTATGAGCCTCCCTCTCTTCAGCCGAGTTGAAGTAGAATTCTTGTGCTATAGTCTGGTCACCCTGCACTTCCCCTACCCCATAGGGGGTCGAGAATTTTAACATCTGGTGGACCGTCGACGGCACGACTTCAAACTCCTTAAGGGCTACTCTTCCTATGATGAGGTTATAGGCCGAGAAGACATTTTCGTCCATAACAAAAAAATTGATCTTCCAGGTTAACCTCTTAGGCCATTCATCACCCATTCACACGTCCATCTTATACATGCCCAATGGATGGACCTTTTCACCGCTGAACCCCATTAACGGATGATGATAGGGTACCAGCCTAGCTCTACTAAGGCCTAGGCTTTTGAAGCAGGGCCAGAACATTACATCTGCCGAACTTCCTCCGTCTACCAGAATTCTCTGCACCTCACATCCATGAACTCTTATCATGATCACCAAAGGGTCATCATGTGGAGCTAGGATGCCTTTGAAGTCGAGTCGAGAGAATCCAACTACAAGAGTGTCCATGTCCACCTTTTTCCTTATCTGTGTTGTCTCGGAAGACGTTAGATTTACCACTTCAAGTTGGCCACTAATTTGGCCTCTGCCACATGATCTTTTCTGTCAGCAACCTCAGATCCACCCCCCCGCAAGCCCTCCGCATATGGTGCTAATGCCAAAGGATATCATACCAATCCTCTTCACACGGGTGTTGTCATCTTTTGGCAGGAGGTCTGGATCGTCTTTATCATCTCCGTCTGAGTCACCATCTCTTCTTGTTACGGTATCATCACGACACCTGTCGTTCCTCTTATTTTCATCTATTCCCCTTTTGGGAGCTTTTCCATAAACATATTTCCTCAACTTTCCTAACTTCAACATATTCTCGATCTTATCCCTCAACGCGAAGCACTTGTCTGTTATATGGCCATGGTCTTGGTGGAATTCACACCATAAGTTTTGGTTCCTCTTATGTGGAGGAGCCTTCAGCTTCTCTGGCCATCTCAGGGATCGATCATTCTTGATATCATTGAGGATGTGTTCGCAGCTTACCGTAAGAGGGGTATAACGCGCAAACTTATCATCAGCTGACCTCTTCTTTCCATCCTTCTTTTTTTGGAACTTTCTGCTGCTACCGCTATTCTCGTCTTCATATTTAGAGGCTATGGACTCTTCAGCGTTCATGACCTTCCCCGCAGTTGCCAATAGCTCCGCCATGGACTTTGGAGGGTCTTTCATAAGTTTCCACAAAAACTTCCCCTTCTGAAGACCTCCTATGAGTGCGGTCATGGTAATATTCTCTTCGTAATCTTCAACTTCAAGTTTTTCTTTGTTAAATCTGGCGATGTAGTCTTTTAGGCTCTCATGCTTGCCTTGCTTGATGTACAACAGATGGGTGGTCTTCTTTTGAGGTCTTACCCCAAAGCAGAAATTGTGAATGAATCGTTCAGCCAAACCCTTAAAGTCCTCAATTGAATTCTTTGGAAGAGAAGTAAACCACATGTGCGCAGCTCCTGTTAAGGTCCCGGAGAAGGCCAGCACTTCATCTCATCTGGTATCGAGTAGATGTCCATCATCGACTGGTACATCTCAATATGATGTACATGATTGGTGCTACTGTCATACTTGGGAGTCACTATGGGTGGCTTAAACTTGGCTGGGGTAGGGAAGCTTACTATCTTAGCCACGAATGGAGAACCCTCTGAGAAACCTCTTTGCAGTGGATCCAAAATTTTGATGAGGTCTCCTATTTTATCCTCAAGACGTTGGATGGGGTCATTCCATGGTTTTGCAACGTCAGCTTGGCCGAGGTTATCCCCATCCACCTCTAAGAGGTGGACTGAGGTTCCCCAACCACGGTACAACGTCTACTGTTGACCTCTTCTTGGTCTCTGCCTCGACCCTAATGAGGTCGACGCTGTCTCTCTTCCCTTTGTGAGTCGGCTGCACATCTCGACCTTGACAACCTTTGCCTTAGGTCATTTACGAGGGTGAGCCTTTTAAAGGCTGACCCTCTGCTCAGTTGATCAAAAGCTAATCCTCGTTGTTGGGCTTCACCACCTCTTCTTCCCCCACAACCTTGGCTTCGTTGGATAGGACGAACTGTATTGTTTGAAACCTCATACGGCTCCCAACAATCTTCCGAAACATCTTCTGCCTCTAGATCATCATACTTGTCCTCAGGGGAAGAGTTTCCTTGCCTCCTCAGGCACAAGCGCCTAGGGTCAGCAACGTCCCTCCTCTGCTGGGGCGCAGTTTGGTCCTTTCGCGGTGCCTGGGGTGGTCCCCTGGCATCAGGATGAGGTTGAACAGCTGGTAGAGTGATTATTTTTTATGAGACTCCAGGTGGCCTCATCATATTTTGGTTGAGCTGTGCAAATTTCTCCTTCGTTGCCTGTTGCGTTGCAGTCAAAGACCTCAAGGCTGCGGCCACCTCTGCCATTTCGGATTGGGGCGGTGCTTGGCTGGAGCTAGGTCCCCCCGCACCAGGCGGCGAAAGAGGTGGTGGTAATTCTGGTTCCTTGTGTTAGTACAAAAGAGATGGTGTAGTAAATGAGATTAATACGCTACAAGACCTCTTTCAATGGTGAAACGGCTCCACGCAAGGGGAAAGGCCTGGTTCACCACCAGATTCTCCGGTGAGGTTAAGCAACATATGAGGAAGATATAGCTTCTCGATTCCCACAGACGGTGCCAAAATGATGATGCTGGAAATAGCACCACCAGCCAAGGTGTTTGTAAGCTCAATCTAGTGATAACAATGGCAGCTCAAGTATATACTAAATATGAGAGATTGAGATGAGGAGAAGATAAGAGGATGAACACTTAAATGTAAGTGGTTCAGCCAATCTGGCCTACGTCCACTGTGAGTGTGTGTGAGTAATATCACTGAATGAAGGCACTAATGGCCATTGATACAATCTCTCAAGCTTTCTCTCTACTATGTAAAATGACAGAGTTTCAACTAGGGTTGCTAATTTTGGTCCCTTTACAAGGTAGAGGATAACCTCTATATATACTGCCTGGGGGGTGTAATGTACCCCCCCAAGCATGCAATGAGCATGTTCATGAGGATCCACCCAGTATGAGAATGACACCTGACTGATATCATGCAGATAATGATGACCTCAATATTCCCTCATGTGAGGGGAATGATTCGATTATAACTGATTGTGTACACGTGTTCCTAACAGAGCATATGTTTATAAGAACTCGGCCATCCGTGAAAGGTCCCAACCTCGGCCTGGAAGAGGACGAGGTGGTGACCTTGGTTCGATGGGAGAGCCGAAGTACGACATGTTAAACTGTGACGTCAGCCTGGGCCGAGGTAGTGGTGGCAATGCTGGAACGTCGGTCGATCCCTAGCCGAGATTGATGTTGATGATGGGATGGCAACCTCTTCATCTTTCGATCCGATGTTGCAATATTTGGAAGACCAGGTGGATAACCGCCCCTGGATCATGGTGACCTCACTTGCCGAGGTAGCTAGCAACGTCGGTCGTGGCCAACATTGCCTAGGACGAGACTGCTAATTGATGATCCAAGGTCCCTTTAACATTGGCCATCTCCATGGCCGAGGTTGACGTCTCTGAGCCGAGGGGGTACATTTAGGGCATATCAATCATTGAATCCAATTCCATCTTTTCATTTTTATTTGGATAGTGCCTAAAATATTATCCAACTTCTCTGATCTAAATTCCAAATCAAATCTGACGTGACCCGAGTTTCTTAATTTATCTTCTAACTCCATAATACTAAACTCAAGAAAACATTTAAACTCATCAAACTTTAGGGACTCTTTCTTTAAGTTTTCAAATAATTTAGGATGGTTATCTCTCTTATCCTCAATGTATTTGAGCTTCTCCCTAAGAGTCTTCTCGCATGCCCTCAAATCCTCAATCAATTTAAAATCATCATTTCCTATGGTAAGCTCTTTCAATATAGCCTCAAACTTCAAGTTTACGTTTTTTAATTTCAATGACTCTGTGTATAACTCAAGAAAGGCAACTTGAACCTAACTATCTTCTTCTTCACCCATCTCCTCATCATCACTAGCTTGGGAATTATAAGACCGAAGCTCAAAGCTGATATGCATAAGATTATCTTCAATGTAGAAAGACTTTTCATTTAAACTCACATGATTAGCCATGAAAGCAGTGAAGTTATGCTCCATGGTAGAATTACACTCCTCTTTTGACTCACTATCACTAAAGGTAACGTTGTATGTCTTAAGCTTCTTACCTTCTTTCCTTAGTTTAGTAGGACACTCACATGAATAATGCCCAAGCCCTTGGCACTCATAATACTTGTCCCGGCTATCCTATTTCTTAGGGTTATCCTTCTTCTTACTATCATGGTCATTAGCAAAGTTCTTCAATTTCTTCTTAAAGTTCTTATGTTCTCTAGGCAATCTAATATCTTCGAGATCTAAATCGCCCTCACTATCGGAATTCAACACACAATCCTTATGATTTTTTAAAGAAACACTCTTATTTTCATCTTTCTTCCTAGGAGGACACATGTTCATCTCATAGGTTTGGGGATCACTTACAAGTTCTTAGACTCGCATAGTATCAACAATGCTATGAGAATCTAGGATTGTGACTTTCGTATTAAATCTTTCAGGCAACAAACTTAAGATTTTTTTGCTCACTCTCGGTTCAGGGATATGTTCACTTAAATTAAATGAGGAATTGACAATTTGACATAAAACTCATCAAAAGACTCATGCTCTAACCTTTTAATTGTTTCAAATTTAATTGTCAAATTTTGTAACTTAAAAACTCTAACCGTATCGGTACCCTCATGAGTGGAGTTCAAAATTTCCTAACCATCTCTCGATCTCTCACATGTCTTAATTCTCCTAAATTCTTCATCATTGATAGCACAAAAAATAGCGTTCACACCCTTGGAATTAAACGTCGCGGCATTATTTTCAGTCGTTGTCCAAAGGGAGTACAATTTTGGTAAACCAACTTTGGTGGGAGGATACCACACTTGCTTCACAGAGTTCCAAACATTCTCATTTATAGATTTCAAGAAAAATCTCATCAGGGCCTTCCAATATGGATAGTTTGAACCGTCAGACATGGAAGGTCGGGTTATGGAACTACCCTAATGGTTAAAACCAATATAAACAACACTAAAACGCACTAAATAGGAATAAAACACGATAAAGTAATGTAACCTAGTCTCATACCAATTTGAGAAATGCAAGCGTTACTAGAGTAAACGGATTGCAAAACACCAATTTTTAATTTCCAATTAATTTACCGAATGAAAGAAATTAAACCAATTTTAATTAAACATTAATTAAACCAAATGTGTAAGCAGTTAACCAATTTTATCTTTTCCTAACCATGAATTTAGGTGAGTCGGCAAGAATAAAATAAATTAACAAATAATGTCGCGATGTACGAAGAAAACCCACAACGAAAAAATCTTCAGACGACCTAGCTACGCAAATCCACTATGAGATAGTTATCAATAAATAAAATAAGACTTACTCACATACTCGATGCCTTCAAGTCATGATGCACTCCTTGCTCCTTGAACCTTCTTCACAACCATAACTGGATGCCTTTTAATGGACTTCACAGTGCAGGTGCCCCCCACTCTTGGTATCCACTGATCTTCTTGATTTTGGCTAGTCAACCTTCACCGCAACAAACACATAATCCACTGCACGAAACGTACTCAATAATAATAAAGAGTAAACAGTTCTAAGTTCTCAAATGTGAGATCTCAAATAAGTGTATTATATAGAAGCGTGGATATAAAAACATATGGTGTAAACTAGGGTTTAGGAGGCTCTTGTTTTGTCTATGAAAAATATTTTCGAAAACCCTCTCTTAAAAATAACTTTGACGTGCCTTGTATTTATAGAAAAATAGTAAAAAATGGTGGCATGCAACTCGAGTCATCTTATTCGAACGAAACCTTGTTTGAACAGACCAGAAGGTCATTCGAACAAGACTCCAAGTCTCGTTAGAACAAGCTTCCAATGACCTTTGAACGATAATATTCTGTCTAGGCAGGAACATCTCGCTCGAACCCCGTTCGAACCTCATTTGAATGAAACCTGACATCTAGTTTGAACGAGATCAAAATCTCGTTTGAATGAAATTATAAAATTCGTTTGAACGAATAAAGCATATCGTGCGAACGACTGTTAAAACAAAATAATTTTTTCTTTAAAATTCTTCGTGGAAAAAAAAATATCTCATTGAACTTTAAAAATATAAACACTCAAAATAAAATTGAGGGATCAACATAATACACCATTCATACCTTTTCGAGATCCCATGGATGAAGACGAAACTCGATAAGAAACTTAATTTTTGTTAATCGGTCGCTACGGTCTTCAACATATATCACAGGCTTGAAGGACGAACTGAACTTAAATCCTAATATATGGCTTAAATGGATTTGTCCAAGCGAAATAAAGTTAATCTTACAAAATTACAATAAACATTTATAAACATGACACTTGAGAAATTTTTCCTTACAATTTGTCGTGTTGAGTGGTGGATAAAAATTTCATAAGACATGTGTCATTTTATAAGGAACTGAAGAAGGATGGTTGGATGAGTTTATGGGAGGTTATAGGACTTATTACAATTTACAAACTACGTGGGATGCTTGCCTACTCAAACTTTTGAAATGAGACTAAAGCTTAAAAAGCTCAATATTAAATATGAATGAGTCATAAGATAAAGAATAATATAATTATTGAAAAAAATATTCCTCATACGAATAAAGTAACTTTACAAGGTAAATAAAATAAATAAAACATTTCAACACATGAGACCATAAAGAAAGGGCTATGAGATCAACGATGATGTCATAATAAAGAAAGGTTGGCTTTATATATATATATATATATATATATATATATATATATATATATATATATATATATATATAAAGGAAGGATCCGATAAAACTCAAACTTTAGCAACCATTTTTTTAAATAATGAAAAAAAATACAATCAAATTTGTTGGAAATCATCTAAATAGCGAAAAGATCATCTACAATTTTTTTGATCATATATTTCCATTCAGATTTGGGTGAAATGCAAACTTGAAAAACATGTAGAAACATGTGCATTTTGATTTGTTAAAAATTTTAGTGATGTCACCCACTCTTAATTGAATTGGTTGACCAAAAAATTGCGGATGATCTTTATACTATGTATAGCATCTCCATCGAGTTTGGTTACAATTTTTTGTCATTATTATTTTAATACGAGCGGTCCTAATTATGCTCGTGTTTGTATGTGTGGGTGTTTGTGTATATGTGAGCACCTTTTTATCATAAGATATTGCCTAATATACAAAATAAGCGGGTGAAACATAAGGGATGCAATTTTATAAATGACACGACGACACGAAAACGAAATTGATATACTATGTTGTGTTCGTATCATTTTTTTTATCCGAAATCATATCGTGTCGTGTTAGTGTCAAAATTATGAGCCGTGTAAGTCGTCTCTTATCATGTTAATTGTATTTTTATTCGACTTATGGTGCCTATTTGTGTTTAATCCGGTGTAAAATTTATGAAAACGTGTTAATCGTGTTGGATCGTATTCTATTTGGGTTGTGTTCTTATAAGATTGAAAAAAATACGAAATCTTATCGTATCGTGTCATGTCGTATCGAACCTTGAGCCGACCCAAAAAATACAAATGGGCGCCCATACCAAAACATAATTTATATGACCTAACCAAGTTTGTAAGTGGTATGACTTTTTTAAAGTTGAATATTGTTAAGAGTAGTTCTATTGTGACATAATTTTCATGAACAAATTGACATGTCGTGTTTCTATTGATTGGGGTATAATTAAAATGAATTGTCCGATTTAGATACCATTTTTAAAGTACAAGGGAATAAAAATAAGAATGAATTATTTAAAATAATGTAGAATTTTTTTTCTTGGGGTTAAAGAAATGTAGATTCATTGGTGATTTGTTTGGAGGCCATGGAATAGAAGTTCTAGACTCATCAGGATGGAAGTGAGTATAGTGAAATCACTTGATTTGATAATATAATCCAGGGATCCCACAGTCTAAACCTGCAACAACCCTGCCCTATGTTTCTAATTAACATGCAACAAAATTATAGCTCACTTGATTGATTGTACTATATATAGACAGCCTTTAGCGTTGTAATTGTTGACTTGTTAGACAACTTGAAATGTTTTCTTTTCCCGATTTAATCTGATGTATCTATATCATTATTTTTCTTTGGCCTAATGTGGATGTATATAATTATAATAAGAAAAGTAATGTTAAGCAGAGAGAGAAGTTAAAGTAAAAATAACTTTGTAAAAATCAAATGTTTTGTAAGTGTATCAATTGATTATACAGTAGAAATAAAATGTTTTATAGTTTAAGGTTTGTTTGGTCTGTATTCAGAAAATTTGATTTAAATATTATTTTTAAATATAATTTTAAAATTTAATTTTTTGTGTTTATAAATATTAATGTGCGTTTGATAAACTTATTTTTAAATACAATTTTTTAAAAATTTGACAAAATTAGCATTCATTTATATTATACATATGTGTGTGTGCGTGTATATATATATATACACACACACACACACAAAGAGAGAAAGAGAGAGAGTCAAGCTACTATACATACTGATTTTTTAATATAGTAAGCAAATGTATTATATGTGTATTTTATATTATATCATGCATTAATAATACATGTATAAAATTTTATATAAGCATCATGTATCTATTGATAATATTATTTGACATATAGATCTTAGTATATTATATAATTTAATAAAATATAAATATAAGTAATTTTGTGTACATGTACATATATATTTTTTATTTATAAGAATTACATACATATTAATGTATTATGTATGCATATTATATATAAAAGGTATAAATGTATTAAAATATTAAGAATGAATCAATATGAGTTGAAAAATAAAAACGAAAGTTATAAAACACCCATTTGTTGTTTTCTGAAAAACTTGATTATAACATAGATTTAGTGTTTAAAAACAGATATGCCTAACGCATATTTTTATCAGAATTGAATTTAAACACACAAAATAAAATTATAGTTGCAAACCAAACGTAATTAATATATCAATTGATTATTTAGTAGCATCAATAATTTGGCAATATCTATATCGATTTATATATTCCTTTAGCCTCTTGACTAATCCAAAAAAAATAAAAATAAAAACTTCAGATACAATTAAGAGAGTAGACATCCCTTCCTCTTTCCAAAACTTAGATCATCTTCAATGGTGGTGTCTTTCTATCCTATTTGTCAAATTATGTTTAGAAATTTCTATGTAATTCCACAATTAATTTTATATTAATAGAGTAGTTTTTTAAAACGTATCTCCAATGATGTTATTTCTAAAAGTATTTCTATTTTATGTGTCAATAGTAGGTATCTCTAAAAAAAAATGCATTGGTCTAATTCAACAACGAAACAACTATAAAATTTTCGTATTCATTATGAATTTAATAGAGAAAAAAAATGGGTGTCATGTATTTTGGATTAGTGTTGAAAAATATTAAAACTCAACTCCATATTTTTTATTAATCGTACTAAATTATCTAACAATTACTCGTACCTCTTATTAAACCTCACTTGATCCATTCAACATGTATACCCGTAGGTTAGAAATTCAATTATAAAATTATATCCTCTCTCAAGTAAACACAACACTCATGGCTTTATTTTAAACTGATGTTTCATCAACTTTAATACTAACAAATTTAAGTAAAATGTCATCTTATTATACAAAACTCATTCAATACTACATTAAATATAAATAAAAACTAGACAAATAACGATACAAAAGAAATTAAACAAATTTATTCGTGTCATTTTTAGGTAATTCGTGATTGACATTAATCCCACATGTTTGTAATTTGTTTTTGACCTTTTGGTTGATCTTGTTACTTTTGGGTTTGTGTAAAAATTGATTAAATATAATCCAATAATTTCAGGTCAAGTTAGAATCATGTTACCATTTTCTATTTAAAATTGTAACCTCAAATTAAAGCTCATATTTATTACTAATTTTGAATTATGATAGAAACCTCCGATCTAAATTGACTCACAAATCGAACCAAACCCGACCAATATCAGCTCGGTTTACAATCAAGAGTGGCCCAATTTTTGTCCATCTAACTAAGTTCGTATGGCCCCCTCCAAATTTAAATTTTTGTTTCATCCCTGGTCTAATTATATTTGTACACGTCATATAAAAATATCTATTAAAACATTCTACATTTAGGTTTATAAACTAGTCAATTAGCACATTAGCATAGGTTTGTTAGATTTATAGACTCATAATTTGTGAGGAATTATTGAAAATCTGTGACCCAAATTGACTGGACTTTATTATTTTTGCGGCCTACTATATGTGCTAGCAACGAGGTTACGGCAACCAAATGAAATAATTGTATAATTGAATGTTAAGTTTGATCTTTAATTAATGGTTGATTGCTTGTTTAAATATTTTGCAAACCAGAGACTGCCGCCGCTAAAAAAACCAGGCTTTAAAAGAGATCAGGTTTGGATCTTCAATGAAGGCCGTTTTATACGCTATTATTATATTTTTCTTTTTTGAGGATTTTGTACGCTATTCTTTGAAGAAGAAGAAAACGCAGTTTTAATCAAGCTTGTTGTTAAGGTCATATATTATATTGACTTTATTTGTACGACATAAATAAGTACCCTGTTTTCAGTAGAGCTGACAATTTTTTACCCGATAATTTGTTTACGGTAATAATCCGAAATGATCCGATCATAACCCGATTAGATTGTATAGTTTTAGGAGTACCCAAAACTTATACAAAAATAAAAATTAGCACGACTCGAAAATGACACGACTAACTCGAATTGCCACCCATAATTTTCAAACAAAAAAATTTGCACCCCAATGGTTAAGCCGTTAATCAAGCCTCTTCGTCCACTCCTATAAGATTGTCACTAGGACACTGTTTGAAAGTGAATTGGGTTTGGTCCCTAGTTTAATTCCTGACAGTGTCAAAGTAATGCTTGACCAGCCGAAGCCACAAACCGCGAGAGAAAATTAGTCGAGGTACGCGTAAGCTGACCCGAACATCTCGTGATATGAAAAATACCTTACCAAAATATATATATATATATATATATATATATATATATATATATATATATATATATATATATATATATGTATGTATATATATAAGGGTTGATATGGCATTGGTGTACTAAATAAATCAAACTCTTAAAAATTATATTCACGGAATACAACACAAATCATAGACCAAATGATGTCATTTTGGCCTCTATTTTTTTTTTCACGGAACAACGTATTTTGTTTGAGAAACCAACTTTAATTCTTCCACGGAAAAGAGTATTTCGTTTTGACTTTCAATAATTAATTCCCTGCGTAGAACTCAAATCTCAATCGGAAAAGAGTTTTTTGTGTGGATTTATGTAAATAAGAGTTGAGTGGCCTTTGGGTCCCATTAGTTATGTTATATTTTATTTTGGGTATCAAATTTTTACGTAATATCACTTTGAGTATCTGTTTCACTTTTTGCAACATATTTTTAAACTAGTTGTAACTTTTTACCGCACATTTTATTCATAAAAGTATCTTAAAAAGTGAAAATGGTACCCAAAGTATTATTTTATTAAACTGTGGTACTTAAAGTGATATACGGTATATTAATAGGGGTCAAATTTCGAAAGTACATAATCGCAAAATGAAAGTACATAATCGCGAAATGACGAAAATTTCGAAAGTATGTAATCGCAAAATGATGAAAATTTTGAAAGTACGTAATCGCGAAATGGCGAATTTTTTTTTAAAAGTATAAAGTCCTGTATAATATAAATAATAAATGTTTTATATATTATAAGTGTAGATTTTCAAAGTATTAAATCATTTAAATTTAAGTCATAAAATTTCTCTTACAATACATATGTGTAAACAATTTTTACAAAATTGGGGAGAGTTCCCTTTGTTTATACGATTATCCGCCTTGTTCAAGAAATAAATAATTAACCCAACAAAATAAATAGTCCGTTTTGGACCTCGTATAAGCAACATATTCCTTGAGATAAAAAGATATGAATATAATCAAAAGAAAATAAGAATCAATACCGTAAATGAGTGAGAGAAGAATCAAACCGGGTGTGGAGATATGTTATCTTTCTCTTTCCCCTTTCCGTTAACCATACAATGCTCTTCGTGTTTTCTCTTCTAGAAAAACGAAGTATTTATTAATAAAATAGTTACGTAAGAGAGGGAAAAATTATAAATCATCGGTTAGGAGTTACCTCTCTACATAATGATGGGCACTTCATTAGCCTCACGGATCACGATGCCCGTGTTTATATTAGGATTATGTTCAATCTATTTAGAAAAAGTACCACAAATTGAATACATTAGAATCCAGAATATGTAAGAAACAACAATTTACAATTATTGATCCACACATTCCCAGAATTGATTATATCATCCATGTCTAATAAAAGTTAGTTGTCTCCACAATAATAAGATTCCAGCGCTGCATCCATGTAAAATAAATGTTAATTTTGGAATTGAAAAAGAACAAAATGCATAAGAATCCCAACCTAACCAAACCAAATAAAAATAAATGTCATAATTAGAAGAACCATATTATATAACTGCCATAATTATTTAATAAATGCTTTTTCATTAAGTGCCCCTTTAATTACTTGATTTTTTTTAGCATGATCTATTAGATAACTTTATAATTAAACTAACTCCACATGTGTATCAGCCTACTTGTCTCTTATGTGTCAATCAATTGTCACAGGATGGCATTGAGATAATGCATTCACTTGGGGTAAATATATACCGATTCTCCATTTTTTTACTTATAATCACTATCCTTTTAATTGTTTAATTAAAGCTCTTCTCAAATAGTACCGGGAGGGACATTTGGTGACATTAATAAACCTAATATCATGTTCTATAACAACATGTAAGGACATTATTTTTATTGTCCGTTATCAATGGAGTATGTCATATACCGCTACAACCGTCGAAGAATAATTCAAGATGCTTCAAGCATCAAGACGGATCCAAATATCAAAGTTCTTCAACATTCAAGCCTCCGCAAGTTTAACTTTGGTAAGGTTGTGTTTTAATTCCTTAACATTTCACTTAGAGTGTTGGGATAATTTTATCAAATATTTTCTAAGTGTTGGAGTGAACTTTTAAAGTTTTTCGTCAAAAATATTTTTCTAAGTGTTGAAGCGGATTTGTAAAGACAAAATAAAAAAAAAATAGTTTTTATTTAATTTTGTTTGAGCGACATCCTTATATAGCGCGAAGTCATTTGAATGACACGTGTCATCACTCGAGTGACACTGATATCTCGTTCGAGCGACCCGCCGCCTTAGATTTTCTATAAATTAGTTTGTCCAACTTCGTTTTTGATCAGAGTACTTGCGAATTTTCAATAGACAAAACTACTTTGGAAGAATACTTTGTCTTCTCAATTTTAGGGTTTTAATTTCTTGTTTTCAATTCACAAATCATCTCAATAGTTTATGTGAGTTGTTTTAGAACCCAAGAATACATCTTTGTTGAAGTTTCTCTTGTAGATAAGATCACTAGTGCTAATCTAGGTGCTCTTAAGGGGAGCACTGGGCTAACGACGACTGCGCGTCATAGGGAGTGCTCGTGGGTATTCCTGGGCTGAATTGGAGTTGCGATTCTTGCTGACTCTAGGTTGCGGTCTATGTGGATTTTCTGCAGTTAACTCATTGTGGATTTCATTGTAAGTATTATAGTGAAATAAATGTTTTACCCGACATAGATTTTTTTCTAAAACCTACGAGTTGGCAATTTTAATTGTGAGGGTTTGACACACACGCATACATACAAACACACACACACACACACACGTAGTTGCATGCTTAAGGGATGATTTAATTTGGTTTATAATTGACTCCATTTAAATAAGTTTAAATTGAGAATTTATTTAAATCGATATCACGCACGACATTCTCAAATTAGTATCAGAGCACGTTTCACTTGTTTATTGTGAATTCTTATTTTTCTACCAAATTTGTGTGATATTGATTTTTTTTTTTTTAATTATTTTGTGAAAAATCGCAATTTTTTCGACGGAGCACTAATATAATTAGATGCCCATTTTTTACGGGTCTAATTATGTCTACTGGAAAGCACGTATGAAATTACAGTTAAAGGCAATTGATTTGGGTTGTTTGTGAAAGATGGTGGACGCTTCCCACTGTCACCGTAGATAACGTAACATCTTTAAAACTTGTGACTACTTGGACTGAAGATGAATTTAAATCCCGGACTTATAATTCACGTGGGTTGAGTGCAATTTCTGGTGCCATCACTCCTGAGGAGTTTCGACGTATTATGACGTGCACCACGTCAAAAGAAGCGTGGGACATTTTACAACTCACTCACGAAGGCACTAACGCTATCAAAGAGTCTAAAATTCAAAATTTAACTACTTAATTTGAAACGATAACCATGCTTGAGACTGCGTGTTTTGATGACTTTTATGCTCGTTTGTCTGACATTGTGAACACTGGTTTCAATCTTGATGAGCCTATACCTGATGCACGAGTGGTTAAAAAGATTTTAAGATCGCTGCCAAAACGTTTTATCTATAAAGTGATTGTTATGAATACCTTAGGTAATTTGAGTCGTCTGAAATTAGAAGATTTGGTAAGAGACCTCCAGACATATGAAATTGACATGTTTCCTGACATTGTCAAGCCTAAGGATAGAAGGATAGTACTTAAAACACAGTCTAGGAAGGGAGAGGAAGCGTCTACGAGAGAGAAGAAAAAGAAAGTGAAATTTTGTGAGTCCGAATGTGAGGGTGAGGTTGATTTTGACATGGCCATGTTTGTAAAAAAATCAAAACGTTTCTCAAGTTTTAAAAAAAAATCTTCCAATAAAAGAATTTTTAAGAAAAATAAAAATGAGGCCAAAGAGAGTGGTGAGAAAGTAGGTTAGAAAGAGGAAGAAGAGAAGTGTTTTAAGTGTGAGGATAGAGGCCATAGAGCTTTTGAGTGTCCCACTAGGAAAAAGAGAAAGGGCAAAAAGATTTTCATACCAGCCACTCATAGCGATAGTGAGGAAGAGGTGAAAGATTACGGGGATGAGTCGTCACATGGAAAGTTTTTTGCCTTTTCTGCTAGTCACGTGAGCACACCTAGTTTGTCCCACGAAGATGAGGATACGTGTTCACATGCTCCCCCCGAGGATGATTTGAGTGTTTCTAGCGAGTCTGAGGGCGAGTGCGCTAGTGAGGGTGATAGTGAGCTCCAGATTGCTTTTAGAGATTTATATGCCAAGAACCTAAAGACCAAAAGGTTGAACAAAGACCTAACTCTTAGGGTTAGAGGTTTGGAGAGAGTGTTAGAGGTTTTGAGGGTGTTTGAGTTAAAAGCAAGTCAACTCGAGAAAGTGAAGGTTTCTTTGAGTGAAAAATTGATTGCTTTAGATGAGGAAATGAGTGATTTGACCAACATGGTGTTTAGTCTGATGACACATGTATCCCAACTCGAGAGTGATCTCGAAGGTGTCCGAAAGGTCAAAGTTCCTTTAGAGAACACATTTAAGAAGTTTGGAAAGATGGTTCTCAATTCCATTTTGGGTAGAGATGAGATTTTAGGAACAAGTCATGGCGATGCGTCTACTTCCCACGTTGCACCCGGGCCGGTTCCTGAGTTTGTGATTGATCCATATGGATCTCAACCCAACCTACTTAGGCGTCCCGTACCTGACAGGAGAGAGCGTATGAGACATTTTGAGAGAGGTGTAGCTAGGCCTATTTATGTTTGCACACATTGTAAGAAGAGAGGACACCTTAGAGAGTTTTGTTTTAAATTGAGTCATGTGTCGTGTTTTTCTACTACACGTGTTCACACACACGCATCCATAACTGACGCTCCGGATGACTACACGAGAGAGCTTGCACATATTAAGGAGCAGGTAAAGTTTGAGGTTAGAGACTTCACATGATTTGATGGAGGTTTTTCATAGGATGTCACCACCTTTGGAAAACTCCACCGCACCTAATGTTTGAGGTTTAGACTTATTTTCTAGCATAGGTTGATTTGCATGATGATATTTTTGCCTATTGCTAGTGTGTGCCATTTTTGTAGTTATGTTTTTCTTTTTTATATATTGTTAAAAAATTTAAAAAGATTTTTTGTTTTTTAAGAAAAATTTGAAAGCCAAAAATATTCTACTATTAAATTTTTTTTAGAAAAAGTCAAAAAGAGTTTTGTATTTTGATTTGTGCCATATATAAATGGACATTTAGGATGACCGAGTCACAATTTCATTCCATTTTCATGTGATTATTTGATAGTGTTTTGATATGAGTCATCATTTCATTCATGTGCTTTACAATGTTTGGAGTCATTGAGATGTGATTAGTTGTTACTTCCTACATGTTTGACTCATAGGTTCCTTTAATGCACACTTGCATGTATTTATTTGATTATTGTACATGTTTATCATATATTAGTTGGAGTGTTGTCATCTCAATTACGTTTTTAAAACGAACCATATGCGATAAAACTTGACAATGGAAGTAGTTTATGTAAAAATCGTTTATCATGAGTAATTTAATTGCAAAAAAAATGATGAGTGGATCACAGGAAAGGGTTGTGAGAGTTCAAAATTAACTCGTCGTGAAAGCCACCATTTGAAAAGCGCCTGAAAAAATTAAAAGGCAATAAAAAGAAAAACATGCCAAAAATGGGCCAATAGGTTTTAGTTTCATCACCTAAAAAGAAAAATATATTGCATAATTATTTATGAGGGAGTTTGGATGGAAAGAAATGAAAAACAGATTTGCAAGTCCTGATAGCGTCATAAAAAGACATTCATAGTTTTAGACAATATTGGTTTGAGAATCGTTCTTGACTTTGATGTGTTGATGGATTGAGTCGATGTCATTTAAATTCAACACCTAAGGACGATTTTGAGATTCATTCGTTAAGAGTACACATATTCATCGTGCACATATGTTGTGTTTGATTGCGTTGATTTGCCTATTGAATATGTTCACACCCATTCATTCTGTTTTCATGATTTGGTTGTCTTAGTGTAAATTCATGGTGTGTAATTTCTGTAAAATTTATTTTTGCATTTTGTACGAAAAATGAAAAAAAAATCAAAAATAGTTTGTGGAATCTTTTGAGTTACTCTTTGCTAAGCGTAGTTTGCTCCATATTTGCTATGCATATTTGCCGTGTCAACTCCATGTTTATTTCTGTTTATTCGTTTTCTTGTCTATTTCGGTCAAATAAAAAGGGGAAGAACAAATTAGGGGGGAGTTTTTGCATTTTGGGGGAGATTTGATTATTGATGATTGATTTATTCTTATATCACTTCAAACTCGATGCGTCACGAAGGTATTTGATTTATCTCATAAGTGTACATACAAAAGTGAAGATCATTATGTTGCACACGCTGATGAGAAAAGCTTTGAGATTCGATGATTTAAAGTTGAAGATTTTTTAAATAAATTTTGATACTTGCATATTTAGTACCTTTTCAGTTTTGGGTTCATGGGAGGGTATTAAATTTGTATAGGAATTTTGAGTTGATAATTCATATATTTTTATTTTATGTCGGCATAGACATATGGGAAGATTTGTGAAGACATTATTTTTATTGTCCGTTATCAATGGAGTGTATCGTATACCGCTACAACCATCGAAGAATAATTCAAGATCATTCAAGCATCAAGACGGATCCAAATATCAAAGTTCTTCAACATTCAAGCCTCCGCAAGTTTAACTTTGGTAAGGTTGTGTTTTAATTCCTTAACATTTTACTTAGAGTGTTAGAATATTTTTTATCAAATATTTTCTAAGTGTTAGAGCAGACTTTCTAAGTTTTTCATCAAAAATATTTTTCTAAGTGTTGAGGCGGATTTTTAAAGACAAAATAAAAAAAATAATTTTTATTTAATTTCGTTCGAGCGACAGAGGCTCTCGTTCGAGTGACATCCGTATGTTGCGCGAAGTCGTTTGAACGACATGTGCCATCGTTCGAGCGACACTGAAATCTCGTTCGAGCAACGCGCCGCCTTAGAGTTTCTATAAATTGGTTTGTCCAACTTTGCTTTTGATCAGAAGACCAACAAATTTTCAATAGACGAAACTGCTTTGGCAGAATACTTTGTCTTCTCAATTTTAGGGTTTTAATCCTTTGTTTTCAATTCACATATCATTCCAATAGTTTATGTAAGTTGTTTTGGAACCCAACAACATATCTTTGTTGAAGTTTCTCTTGTAAAGAAGATCTCTACTACTGATCTAGGTGCTCTTGAGGGGAGTACTGGGTTAACAACGACTGCGTGTCATAGGGACTGCTCGTGGGTAATCCTGGACTGAATTGGAGCTGCGGTTCTTGCTGACTCTAGGCTGCGGTCTATTTGGGTTTTTTGCGATTAACTCATTGCGGATTTCATTGTAATTATTCTAAGTATTACAGTGCAATAAAGGCTTTACCTGAAAGGGTTTTTTTTCTAAAATCTGTGAGTTAGCAATTTTATTTGTGATGGTTTGACACACACACACACACACACACGTAGTTGCATGTTTAGGGGATGGTTTAATTTTGTTTAAACTTGACTCCAATTAAATAAGTTTAAATTAGCAATCTTCAAATTAATTTAAATCGTTATCACGCACGGCATTCTCACAACATTATAGACAATCTCTACTCAAAGGTACTATTTGAAAATTCAGTGTCATCCAACTATGTAACCACTCTTTGAAGTTATATATATATATACTAGGGTATGCCCGTGCCTGAAGGCACGGCGAAAATTTCCAAAGTAAGTAATCGTGAAACGACAAAAATTTCAAAAGTACGTAATCGCAATACGATAAAAATATTATTTCCCAACAAAACATCTATAGACGGTGTCTCTTTTTTTTGGGTCGTATTCAAGATATGTACAAAAATATTAATTTATATCGTGTGGTTTGGTGTTAGTTTTATTTAGACTGTTTCCGTAATTTTTTTTTAAAAAATTGTGTTATGTCAGAATGTGTTGCATTTATTTGAGTTATTATCATGTGCCGTAACTCGTAAAAAAATTATGTTTCATGTTTCGTAAAAATTATTACCACGGGGAGGTAAATCAAAAGAGTGGAATCATAGTAAAATTATACCAAGGACAAAAAAATTATCATTATTATAATTAGATTTAAATTGTGTTCAAGATTTAAATTCGCTACACAAATATCGTATTTACATACATACAAACATCGTGTTTATGTACATATATACATAGACCGTGTGTATGTACATATATACATACAACGTGGTACGAACCTTTTATGTTAAAATAATAACAAAATAACAATCGACCCGCTTTAATTTCAATACAAATAAGACAAAAAAATTTAAAAATTGGGCAAAGTCTCCTTTATTTATAGGACTATCCACCTGCTTGAGGTATAAAAAAAACACTTCAACCACCAAAATAGTGACTCATACATCACTGTGCCAACAAAATAATGTAATTTAAAAAAAACATAAGTCATAATATATGTTGTTCCTTGACAGTTTTCTTCCTTTTTTGCGATAAAACAAATCTTCTACATCTCGAACGCAGGAGATCTTCGATGTGTTGCAAGTCACCTTACATTCCAAACCATTCACCACGCGAACATCTTCCATAGTCACACGCATCGCATCACATTCATTAACTACAAAACACAGTTGAAAAAATGATAAGTAATATTAAAGTTTGATTATAAATCAAGTAACACCAACTATTCAAACTTTAAATGCAAGTTTACTATTCAATTTAGATTTAATGACATGTACAACATTATTGAATGTGTAAACAATTTACGTTAATTTTTTACAACACAAACGTAAAAACAATTTTGAGAATTTCGAGAAAATTCCCTCTATTTATAGGACTATCCATCCAATTTAAGAAAGAAAAATAATCCACAATAAAGAGTTCCTGTAGTAAGGACACAACAACCATTTGTCACAAAGCAATAATATATGGGGTCATTTGATAAGAATTAAATAGTTAAATAACGGAACATTAAGAATATGAACAATGTTTTATAAAATTATCAAAACATTCACATGCATGCCCAATATCTTCGTAATTGCTTTCCCTTCAAAATGTCTAACACTCAGTTTTGGAACTGAGCAATTGTTTGAGCCTATACATGTCCAAAATGTCCAATACTCACTGTTAAATAAGTATAGTTTTATTAGTGATTCAAAATGCACAATGTCTTCTCTATTCATAATTGTCAAATACTATAAAATTTTAATTGTAGGAGTACCAAACTTACCAAATTTCTTTCACACGAAGACGCATCGACATTGCTAATACATACTTTCCTGATACACATGTTGATGATAGTGTTCGAGAGCTGTTTAAGACTTTGTTCTTGAAGTCTGCTTCGGTTTTAATTCATTACTACTGTAGAGTTTAAGTCTGCTTCGGTTTTTAAGTCATCACATGTTTTAAGTCACTGTCATTTGCGGCTTGACCCTTGTTCTGCAATCATTATAGGAGCCTCATTATTGGTTGCAAAATCCATATCAGTACCCCTTCTAAGTTGCTCTGCACTCAAAGCTTTCAACTGCCTTCACCCCACTTTTCTGGGGCAAATCTAAAACAAATGCTAATGCTTAGGTCCCAAAAAATTCAGAAAAATCTCCCGACAGCAAATTTTATTATTGATTCTACATTTTATAAAAAAAAGAGAGAAGAGTACTAAACCTGTTTTATGTAATCAACAACTAACAAATATTTCAGCAATTAGAATAAAGTGTTTCATGAAGATCTGTAGGCAACAAACTATGGAAAATGAAATAGTACCACAATTGTAACACCTGTGGAAAAGAAGCACATATCACTTAAACCTGATAACAAAGCTTAGATTAAATTCAATAAATAAGAAACTACTATATTTTTGCAAAGAAAAAACTGTAATCCCCACGTGATAAATGTTACAGTACTACAACCTACCGCAGACATGAATATTATCCCTCTTGACAAAAAACAATGAGTAAAAATGAAGAAATTTCATGAAATGTACACAAACCACAACAGAGATACCAAAAAATCAAAACTGATTAGAGGGGCAATGGGGAGTGTGTATGAAAAATCAAAGATCATGACTCAACAATCCAAAATATTTTGTCAACTATTTTAGTTGTATAAAATATTATATCATAAAAGCACATCTCGAGATGTTCAAAAAGCAATCGACTCTGCAACACAGGTTTAATAATGAAAAACATTAGAATGAAAACTGAAAAACATAGGTTCAAACACAGGTCCTCTGAAAATTAAATTTGGGGTCTAACTTCGAAACCAACGGTGAAGTAAAAAGTAACAAATCCGATATGTACCTCGTTCTTGTGTGGTAGAATTTCAACAGATGATTTTTGTAATGAAGAAATGATTCTTGCATGGTAAAAGTTCAAGAGATGATTTTTTCTTTTCAAATGTAGAAATGATTCTTGCGTGGTATATGCTTTGTCACCTACACAATACAGACTAATAATACTCACATGGTATTTGCTTTGCCCTCTACAACTTTGGCCCAAAAAAATAAACTCAATACAGTATACTTTATGAACATATTGACCTCAATAATAGAAAAGGATTAGAAGTTGATTCACCTCACAGTCTGTTGACTCTGATCTTTTATTCGAAGCTGCAGGTACTTGATATGGTCTACGATGTTTTCCAGTAGAGAAGCTTGACCACTCTTTTTAGCATGTTAAAGCAGTTCCTGCAATGCATCGAGTCTCTCAGCAATGTGCGACAACGATTAGTGGCAATGTCTCTCTGTCTTGATATAGTGTTTCATGGTTTTATCGACAAACCTAGTGAAGCGATTGATGCTCTTGAACGACATCCAATTGCATTTAATCCAGGGTCTAATATCCAATCTTTACCTTGGGTTTTTAAATCACAACCTTCTGAACCAATATCCTGCAACAAACCCCAAAACCAAAATCACATTAAGAGAAAGTTTGTTATGCATTTCTTTCAACACATTATCTCTTAAAAGAAAACCAAAATCACTAAGAAAGAGCACCAACATAATTATTAGAATGATCAATTGAAGGAATTGATGAATTCCAGTGGTCATTCATTAGTCCACAATGGATGAAATTCTCAATTAGTCAAGAAATTACCCATTCCAAACGATTCAACTTCAAAGTTAAACACATGTATTAAGGAAAAACTCATACCTATCTAAAAAAAATAAACAAATGGAATAAATGGAACCACTTTCGGTACGTTCCATATAAAAAAATATGCATTAATTATACCACACACATCTATATAAAACACACATATTTAGGTCTTAATGCAAAGTAAGGGAAGTACAGTTAGATTCATAACTCGATACTTATAGTCTAGGACCTATATTAGAGGAAAATGAAATCCCCCTACCTTGAATAACCGAGAGGTACCGAGAGAAAGAACACAATTACATTCATAACTTGATACTTATAGCCTCCCATTCGATCGTTCATAACGTTGGCTACCTGACATTAGATCTTTAGTGTGAGATATGAGTTTATAGAAAAAGAAACATAACGTTGGCTACCTAAAATTCAAAATCTAAATTTTAAATCAGTAGCCAATGTAATCATAATGAACTGTACCAGAAGATAAAAATGAAAATTATCGCATGATAAAACCCAATATAGAAGCTCATACTACACACTACTCTGTTTTAATGAATCAATCATGCCCAAAGCAGAATTCTTATATGAAAAAAAGATAAAAAAAATGTAATATTTAGAATATTTCATACCTTTTAAAAAATACAGACCATAAAGGACTACATTGAAAAAATTTCACTTCATTTCTCCAAGATCCATAAACATCTGTAAAACAAAAGTCACATAATCTTCAAAACATCTTGCACATTAAAAATTTACAAAAATAAAATAAAAAACAGAGATAGACGGTCCTCGGCCTCATCACCCTTCGAACATGTCCCCATTCTTCCTTTTCCCCACGAATACACGGTCTCATCACCTGTTTCATTTACAATTGACAATACCATTACTAAAGGAGTGATGCTACTGTTATTTACAACATGTTAATGATCTTGAAATCTATAAATAGGATAACAACATTCTCCATTATTCACAAAGAAGTTATTTATAACATGTTAATTATCTTGAAATCTCTAAATATACCTGTTTTTAGAACCCAAATCAAATACAAACAAATAGATGAAACTTACCCTCAGTCCTAAAAATGATGAATCGTCCCATATATAGCCTGTACATAGAAAATAATGAATGAGAAAGTAACCAAACTCTAAAAAGTTACCGAATATTCGGAAGAGAAAAGGAGATAATTCTAAAAAAAACTTACTGAAAAAGGTAATCCATAGTAAATGAATGGACTAAGAAAAATGTTTTCCTCAAATAAATACCTATTACTGCTACACATACACTGTTACTGCCACTGCCACTGCCACTGCCACTGCCACTGCCATATACACATAGAGAATTAGTAGACATGTTAGCAACCAAAAGATTTAACAAAAGTCAGAAAATGCAACATAAAAGTTACCTGTTATAACAAAACTTCTGGATACACAATATTTGTAGTTGAGTTTGTACCATCTCGAGGTAGAAGGATACTTAAACAATTTGCACTTGTACATCTTGAAAATGAGACATATAGTTGATCGTGACTAAAAACCGGTGTTCGCAAGTCAATTCCAACAAATTTAACAGACTGGCCTTGGGATTTGTTCATCGTTATTGCATATGCTAATATAACCGGGAATTGGCGTCTTGTCATCTGAATTGGCACTTTTGCTGAAGAGGGTGTTAAAGATATTCTTGGAATGAAAGTGAAATTACCGCTATGATCTCCCGTTAAAATCTGAACTTCAATTACATGTTCAGCACAATTAACAACGATCAACCTAGTGCCATTACAAAGACCATCCCTAGGCGAAATATTTCTTAGCAACATAATAGGACAACCAATTTTAAGTTCTAACTTAAACAAAGGCAACGCCGAGGGAGTTAAAATATTCGTTTGGATATTGATTAACTACGTTACTACTTGTTTCGTCCAGGCATAACTTATCTGCAGCCATGTATGTTATTGTTTCACCGGGATGAATATTAAATGCATAACTGTTTATAATATTGACATTGTCATTTCTCGCAGAAAGAATTGTTCGTTCTTTTAAGTAGTTAGGAGTGGCAGTGCCGACCGCATTCAGCGATGGATAAATCTCCATCAATAACTCATTAAGACCACTGCACTTGCGTATTGTTAAAGGTAGTTCTACATCTTCTTGGGGGTTGGACCCAATATATAAATATGTAAATTAAAATTAGTAACATTATTAATGGTATAGGAATATGTGAAAACAGAAATGGACTACAAAATTCAAATTATACCTCAAATAGGAAGCTTGAAAATGGAGCACCTTCAGTTTTTGCGTTATTAAGACGCATATTGGAAACCAAAGTTAAAACGTGAATATCTTTCCATAATAATGAACACCTCAATGACGTGGCAATAATTTTGCTCACGAAGGCCCCTTGGTATCATGGGTAGAATTTGACGAAAGTCACCACCCAAGACAACAGTGATACCCCCAAAAGGCGTATTACAATGACGAATATCTTTTAAAGTCCAATCTACGGCCTCCACACAAAATCGATGTTGCATTGGAACTTCATCCCATATAATTAATTTTGCCAACTTAAACAGCTCAGAATGAATCGACTGCTTTGTAAACCCACAAACTGAATTTTCAAGAATGTCCAAAGGAATACAAAAGGTCGAATGTGTAGTTCGACCCCCCATCAACAACAATGATGCAATTCTAGAAGAAGCAACAGTGATAACAATATGTCCGAGGCTGCAAAGTTTTACAACAATAGTATTGTAACAAAATATTTTTTTCGATGCTCGCACCACCATTCAAAAAGAATGTAGTTCCATTATTTTCTAGAACCGAAGTGGTTATGGATTCATATGAAGCCCGTTGTCCATTATTTAGACAATCAACATTAGTTTGAGGCTCCCCTTATTCAGCTTCACTTTGAAATTGATGATGCTCACGAATAAGCCTATTACCTATAGTTGTACACCAATTACCAACAGAAAGAGGCATCAGAGGAAAATCAGATAAGCTTTTTCCTAAGTCTTGCAATAACTTATTGATCAGATACAAACCATAGTCTTCAATTTGAATCTCAGTATGAGTCTGAATGACATACAAAGTCTGTATCTTATGAGACAAATCATCACATATAGGCATCCCAAATTGATTCCACAATATATCAGGATGTAGAGGTGCACATTGAGTAAGGATAACAACGAATAACCTTCTCAATTGATACCCGGTTTTAAGGACCGCAGCCTCTTACAAATATTGGACCCATTCATCGTCATCTTCTAAAAGACCCAAAGCAATACATGCTAACTTGAATGAATCGTAAGTTATATCATTGATAGTCTTAAGTTCTTCATACGATGGAGGTCCTTTTACCACTGTTAGAAGGAGCCGTAAATAAAAAAGATCACCTGTATTCGGGTCAGCAAAATACATTCGACCAATTTCATAACCCAGCGATCTTGGAGATCTCATAGTCCACGTCTTCGGTTCTTTATTTCAAACAAAAATGTTGTGGAAACTCGGGATATGTGAATGCGCGTGAAGATGAATTTGATGCACATGTGGCAAAGAATTCAGTCAAAGTGGTCTTTTAATTAGTAGCTCTAGACATAATTGTCTCCACAGAATCATTAGGATTGGATGAAACCCAACGCATTCCCGATAAATAAAGTGCTAACCGAACAACATTGGGAATTTCTTCATGCATTGGATGATAAAATAACCGCTAAGCAGCTTCAGGCGGTCCAATGTATCTCGCATCAAGGTATTGCTGGAACTTATCTAATCCTTCTAAAACCATTATAGTTCGATCAAAACCCTTATACATGTACTTGTTAATATATTTAACACATCTCAATCCCGCACAAACTTCCACATTAATAGGACAATCGAACATTCTAGAAAGATATGGATTATAAGGCACAACATCTTTGTTACATACTACTTTCCCTCCAGCAATAATGTACTTTCGACAATCATTGCGTCGATGATATATTGGATATCCATCTTGATCCATAGTCGTGTATTCTGCCCAAGCTCGAGGATATTTCTTTGTACATCTACCATTTTCCATGCACGAGGCGTTGGGGTTTTGAGGACCGCAAGGGCCATGTACCATACAACCCAATATTGTCTCAAATAAAGTAGGATCTTACTTCGGATCGGGCAATTCAGCACATACAATTCTATCCACCTGATCACATGTCTTAATTTTACTTCTGCTCTCCCAAAAAAAATAGAACATGAACATGTGGCAAACCCCTCTTTTAAAATTCGGTAGTAAAAACGTGCGCGACTTTCCTACCGAAACTATTATTACTTCTCACCTCATTCATCATCACTTTTCTTTTCATCTCAAACACGCGAGATACGATGTCGAGCCGATATGAAGAATGTTGATGCGCCAATAAAGCTCCAGAAATTTCAGGCCAACTAGGATTTGCAGTCATAGTAAGGAATATATCTGAATGTTGATTATAACGTGTGATGGCCATTGAATCTTAAAAAAATTCAAACATATGCCTAGCACTATCAGCGAAGGAAGATGGTAAATTGCTACGTTTACCAATTTCATTTGCATTAAACCCATCTACTATACCTTCAATAATTCCAGTATACAAATCAACACGCAAGTCGGCTTGATTAAGACAGAAGTAGTTCAGCCGATTCTGCTCAGTTGAAGCCCAAGCATCAACAATGAATTCTTGAAATAATTTTCCATTTCTAAGAATTGTGAAGTATTCATTTGCTCGTTCGAAGGTACGATAACCATAATAGTTAAGTTGAGTCAATCGATTACGTAAATCAGGTTGCCCACTAACTACATCCCAACGTGTCATATCAGGTTCCCATCCGATCTCACCGAGAGGGAATAATAGCACATAGTGCAACGATAAGTACGTCGGGTGACGCTCACTAATTCACATCAATTGATTATCTCCCTTTAAACGAAGAATGATATCTCTCATCGCATTCAATTGAGATCTATCTCCAGGTAATACAACTGCAATCTCCTCACTCGATGGTAAATTATACCGTCGTCTATCCGTTGACTTGCTATAATGCAAATAAGTTGGTACATCAACATTTGATGTATTTACTTGCTCTAAAATAGCACATACCTGCTGAAATTTTGATGAGAAGGGATTACTGGTCAACAAACAATTTTGGATAATTTCACGAACATCCCTTCTTAGTTGTGGATTTTGGCGCTCGAGAATATCCAAAGCAACATCAGGCTCATAAATATAAAGTTGAGCATAACTTCCTTCTTGCCCTTCTTCTGGTAATAAGGTTCCAGACTGATGATGCAATTCTCCATGAATGGTGAGAGATGTAGGACCCCGTCGAGTAAGTACTCTATCATCCATCTATACTCCAATACTGGTAAAGGCATTCGCAGCGTTATATTGTCTAGAAAATCTCCGAAATGACTCTGATCGAACATTGTTACCATTGTATAGAGATTTGATCTCGGACGGAGGTTCATTCAAGGATGGTAACCTTATTTTACCTTGCAAACAACATTTACCAAACAACGGGTGTGCAATTGAAGATTTGCTTAACTTTTCCCCAAGCCAATGTAAGGCTGAACAATGAGGACACTCAAAATTCATCATTCCAAGAAAATGTCTACCCAGGCCAATACCATGTACCCTGTACAATAACAATAAAATTATTTTAAAAAGTGAAATAAGGCAGTATTTGAAGCAAAAAAAAATACAGCATGGAATATAATGTAGTATGCGATGTAATTTAATGACTATGTGAACGTGAAAAAAAATACAGCATGTAATTTAATGCATACTGCTGAAATTAGTTAAAATAACTATAATTGATTATAACTGAAATGAATAATGCTAAAACGGATATTGATGTAATCGCTAAATGCATACTGATTTTAATTGATGTAAATGCATACTGATTATAATAGTTATAACTGATGTAAAATGCAAACTTGAAATGCATACTGCTGAAATGCATACTGATGTAAATACATACTTGAAATTAGTAAAAATAGTTATAACTGCATACTTGCATACTTTCTAACTGAAATGCATACTTCCAATGTTAAAACTGAAATTAGTTGAATAAGACCACGTGAACGTGAACGTAGAAATTGATCTGATGTAAAAGCATACTGTTGGAATTAGTTACAACAACTATAACTGATTATAACTTAAATGCATACTGAACATGAACGTAGATTGCATATATATGCAGCATATATGCAATGCATATGCATATGCATATATATGCAACATATGCATATATATGCGGCATCTGCATATATATGCAACATATGCATATATGCAACTGATGCATATGCATATATATGCATATATGCAACTGATGTAAATGCATATATATTCATATGCATACATGAAATGCATATAACTGAAGTAAATGCATATTCATATGATGTAAATGCATATCCATATGATGTGAATTCATTAAACTGATGTAAATGCATACTTGAAATGCATACTGATTATAACAGTTATAACTGATGTAAATGTAAACTTGAAATGCATACTGCTGACATGCATACTGATGTAAATTCATACTTAAAATTAGTTAAAGCAGTGAATATAACAGATTATAATAGATTCAAATGATGTAAACTAATTGAAGATATGGCTCATTTTAATTACGATGGGTCATTCATAGAGATGGGTCGAACGAACCGATTAATTTGAGGAGCTTCTTCATCTTGAATATACAAATGTAAATGGCCTTCCTCTAAATAGACTTCACGTTCATGTTCACGGCGTAGGCGTTGTGCAACTTTAGCCTTTGAGATTTCAATTTCAAATTATTCCTATACGTATTGCAGAATAATGAAATAAGTATTGCATAAAAATGAAATAAGTAAATACAATAAAAGTAAATACGTATTGCATAATAACGAAAGAGACACACCCTAATAGGGTAGCGAGAAGGCATGGTTCCACGTTCTATGCTCACGTTCACATCTCCGACGCTGCACAAATACAGCACTCGAGATTCCAATTTCAGATTGCTCCTATAACAATATGTTTTTAGAACGATGTGATTTATAACGATGTGATTTATAACGATAGAAATTTAGAAAGATGTGATGTAAATAGACATACATTACTATGAACGTGATCAGCAGGCCGAGATGTATGACACGCTTAAGTAAGTGTAGAATGTGGAGATAGAACGCGATCAACAAGGCTGGATGTTTCACGTACCCCATCCAGATGTAATGTAAGTGGAGTTACATTACTATGAACTTGGGCAGGTGTTTGACATGATTGATCAAGAGAAGAATGTGCAAATAGAACACGTTCAATCTGCTCTCGTTCACGTCGCAGCCGCTGAGCAAATGCAGCCTTTGATATTCCACTTTCAAACTGTGTCAAGAAAGGGAAAATGCATTAAAAGTGAAATAATATTTTTCCTTTTCAAAGTACAGTTTATAAAAAGTGAAAAGGCCTTTTCGAACATAACCCATCTGAAATAACTTTTTCTTTGCCTTTTTGCTTTCCTGTACCTACATCGGAACTTACCACGATGTTTGATTTTAGGCCTCAATTCGAATAGTATTTATCTCAGATTCATCTCGAATAATAACACCAAGGTGTCTACGTCACGTAAATTCAACCTATGATGACAAAAAATAATTAGTATCTGTAGAGGGGGCTTGAAGGTAATCCTGAGATTAGGGATAATCCACATTAGCAACAGTGTCTTAGGGATTAAGGCACCGTGGCTGCTCAGCGTGGCAGCTCGACGCGGCAGCTCAAGCGTGGCAGCTGAGCGTGACAACTTGTATTTTAGCTTATTGTATTAGTCATTGTATCTTTGTTTATATTGACTGAAAGTTATAACGGTTGTAATCATGTAACGAGAATAATAAAGAGTTTTAGTATAAGGTCAAACGGTACTCGTGAGAGACAAGGGTTGGCAGGGCCTGGGAGAGCTTTCATGCTCTATCGAATGACCTCACCATGGGAACTTTAGAGGGACTTGGTTTGGAGGATTGAGAAGTGAGGAACCATTAAGGCTTGTCCTAACCATCTTAGATACACCTGGTAAAAAGCACAGAAGGACCATGACCGTGGAACCTCGGGCAGAGTAGCTTGGAGTTCCATCGGGCGTTGAGTTGTGAACCTAACAACCCTCTACTTAATGTCACATCTACTATAGGTGATGTCACTAGCCAGCTAAACGATGTCATACATGCACTTGATTATTCCACAGTGGTATTTGGGGCTATCAAGCAGTTGGTGAGCCACCTCTGCGACAACAACCCCCTGACACACAGTGATTAGGCAAAAGGCATGTCTTGGCATTTAATGTTTATGACGTGAAGACAACTAGTGCATCAGGCATTTAATGTTGTGACACAAATTATGAGGGATGTCTTTCATAGTCTTTAATGACTGGGTTGCCTCGGGGATGGCGTGGGGGGATACTTAAGGACCCCAACCACCTCTGTGGGGAGAGAGGATCTTTTGAGAGTTTGAGTTATTGCTAGAGAGAAGACAGAGAGGAGGGAGTTATGGCAAACCATAGGGTTTACCCACTCACCATTGTTATTACGAAGATTTTAATACTTGATAGAGATTCTTGAGGGTATTAGGTTTGTTTACACCTGCCTACCGAGGTGTATCTATGGTGCTTACTTCTCTCTCCCTCTAGCTAAGTTACTTCTAAGTTTCATTACTACTTTTTGAGTTATACACGAGAGATTTGTGAGTTTAAACTGAGTCTTATCTTCATTAAGTTTGTGTTTGCATGCCCTAATCATTAATCCAAAGCTTTGGCCAATTAGCTTATCATTACCATACTCGAACAGGGGTTATGCCTCCATCTACAATCTAAAGTACCCTATTGCATTTGGCGACTCTGCTGGGGAGGCATTCTTCTAAGTAAGGAGTATGGCACAAGATAATGCTAATCGAAGGCTCAACTTTGATGACATCCAACATAATGAATAATAGGCTGCGAGAGAACTGGAGGCCCTAAGAGATGGGGCTCCACGAGTAGAGGTACCTCTAGTTACGGCGACGTCAAGCATTTCAGGGGCGACACTAGCCTTCACGAGCGCGAGGCTGGGGCCCACCCAGGTTGTGCTCCTCATGAGCAAGTTTTATGAGTTTTTACAAACTCCAGTAGCTTCAACCATGCTGGGAGCATTGGAGGCTAATGCCTTCGTAACGCCAGGGGTAGCTCCAACGGCCCCACCAGGTGCAGGTGTTGCGGGAACGGTCCTAGCAAGCGTACCCTCTATTATGAATCCAGCAGGGGGAACATCAGGAGCATCGGTGGCCCCAACCACAGCGCTTGCTCCAGCTACAACGGGCGCTCAATCACTGGTTATTGCCCCAGTAGCATCACCCATGGAGGAAATGAGAAAGGAGATACAGGCTTCCTCGCAATCTGCAGGCGAGGTAGCTTCGGCTTTCGATGACTTTCAAACACCGTATCCCCAGGAATACAATGATGAGCCCTATCCGAAGGACTATATTCCTCCTATTTTTGAAAAATACACGAGAAAGGGTGGGAACCCGAAGGAGCATATCAAGCGCTTTGTTAAGAATTTTGGGGCGCATTATAACAATAAAAGGCTTAGGTTGAGGGAGTTTTCTAAATCCTTGACCGTTAAGCATATACCTGGTATTCCCATTTGGCACCCAATAGCGTTTCTACTTGGGAAGAGATGCACGTGTTATTTGTTCAGAAGTTCTTTCTGGCGAAAGATGAGTTTACTTTGACTCAACTAGGTAGGGAGAAGCAAAGACCTGATGAAGAAGTGGTGGCCTATGTCCGAAGGTTCAGGGAAAGATCCCTCGACGTGAGGGAGGAGGCCAGAGAATCCAAACTATTATAGATCTGCGCTGAGGGGCTGCTTCCTGAGTACATCTGCCATCTCATCAATGAGACGCGTGAGGGGACTTTTGCGGCATTCTTAAAAGTAGCGAGAAATATCTCTTTGGTGGTGCGACCCAATTCGGTGGTGGTGCCCATGATGTTCAGGCAGCCGATGCAACCCATGGGGGGAGGTCTCAGCCCCCACGGGTAGGGTACACCAAGGCAGAAAAAAGGGGCAAAGCACTGAAGAGGGACAATAAGAGGAAGTTCGAAAGAGACAGGGAAAACCCACCACCATTGCCTTGTACAGTGGAAGAATCTATCAGCTATTACAACGCGATGGTCCGGGGGGGGAACGGTCTATAAGCCAAAGGATATTCCCGCTGAGGAGCCCGATGTGACAACAAAGGGAGATCCAAAGTATTGCCAGGTTCATCGGAGGATCCAACATCCAAGAAAAAGTTCCTTCACACTAAGAAGAATTATTGGCAAATATGTGAAGGCAGGGCATTGCAAATCCCTCCACAGGATGTCAATAACAACCCACTACCAGCACATGGAGCCAATCTCATGGTGGCCTATGATGAAGAAGCAGAGAAAAGAGATAGAGATGGGTATGAGGAAGCTTTAGATATTTGTACCAAGGGAATGGCTAATGTCGTGGTTTCTTACGATGAGGCAAGCGCCAAGGATGTGGAGGAGGTATATGGTGTCAAAGGCGAAGAGGTAGACCCAACCCTAGAATATCGGGCAGTTTCAAAATCCTCGAAGTTCACTTGGTTCTTCGAACAAGTGGGGATTCCAAAGGAGAGTAGGTGGGAGATAACCCAGGCAATACTTGATATTTCGAGGAAGAATGAGGTCCCTTCACTGAGATGGAAGGGATCCATGACTAGGTTGGTAAGGAGGTTTCTATTAGAAGTAACCTTCAGCGATGCAGATAGGGCTGTAAGGTTCCCTCACAACAAGCGGTTGTATGTGACTGCCAATTTTAATGGAGTTATCTTTACAAGGACTCTCATGGATGGGGTATCTTCCATCAATATCATGCCAATTAACTCCTTTCATGAAGATAATCTTCCAGAAGAAAGGTTGGTCCCCATGCCTTTGGTAATTTCGGGGTATGATAACCAATCCTCCAAATCCATTGGGGATTGTGATGGGGAATTTGAGTTCCCATGTAAAATTCCACGTAATAGAGAGTACAACTTCCTATCATTTGCTAATAGAAAAGGTGTGGATGCACAACCATGGGTTGGTTCCTTCTACGTACCATCAATGCGCTAAGGCGAATATCAAGGGGACAAAGGTGACTATCAGGGCTACAAAGAGGCCCTTCGCTATTGAGAAAGCTCACTTGGTTGACGCAACATTTTATACTGAGTTGGAAGAAGATGTTCGGGTACTAATGAGGAGGATAGAGGGAGCACGGGTTCCCTCGATCAGAGAAAGGATGGGGCCCGTGAATGAGCAAAGTAAGGAGGTTGCAAGTAGTACGAAGGTAATAGCCGAAGAGGGTCACCATGTGGTCCCTCGGACCCAAGGCATCTCGAAGCAGCTTAAAGACAGGATGAGGCCCAGGGTGGATCCAATTGGGCATAAGGCCTAATGACAAAGTGTTCTGAGTCGATTCTCAAGAAAAAGAGTGGTTGAGGCGTCTAGAGAGAGGAAGAGGAAAGCAGTCATCGCTCCTAGCAAACAGTGCAAGAAAGTCATTACTGAGGAAGGAAAGGTGGTGTATCGATTATAACGATGTGAGCGAGCAACCGAGAAAATTGAGGACGAGGTTTACCCGATATATGAATACTTTTTGGTTGATCAATGAGGACAATGCATGGTGATAGACAATTCTAGCATACATGAACTAGTGGAGGAAGTCGCCGAAGAATCGGAATACATGACGGATAGACCAAAGCCCCAGGCACAAGAGCTAGAGAAATTGAACCTGGCGAAAGAAGGGGAGGACCGAATGCCCATTTTTATCTCAAAGGATCTTGGTAAGGAGAAGTGAGAGGCCTTGGTGGAATTGATTCAGGAGTTTATAGACATCTTCGCATGGAAGTACACATAAATGGAAGGGCTGGACGAGGAAGTGAGCTGTCACAAGTTGAACGTGATGCCTTCAGCCATTCTAGTAAAATAGGCAACGAGAACGTGCAAGCCTAAGCTGGATTTGAAAATCAAGGAAGAGGTTCAACGCTTACAAATGGCAGGGTTCATCAAGACGATACAACACCCCATTTGGATGTCTAGTATTGTCCCAATAGGGAAGAAGGATAAAAACCAAATAAGGATCTACGTGGACTTCATAGATTTAAATAGAGCTTGCCCTAAAGATGAGTTCCCTCTACCCTCCATCAATAGCCTAATAGATGCAACGGCGGGCCATGAGATGTATAGCTTCATGGATGGGTACGTGGGGTACAACCAGTTCAAGATGGACCCCTCGGATGCGGAAAAGACAACATTTAAAAACCCGTTGGGTAACTTCATGTACAGAGTGACGCCGTTTGGACTCAAGAATGCTGGGGCGACTTACCAGAGAACAATGATGGCCCTTTTTCACAACTTCTTTCACAAGTTTGTGGAATTATATGTGGATGACTTGGTCATCATGGTCGAGGAAGGAGGAGTCTCATCTAAGCGATTTGAGGAAGGTGTTTTCCCATTGCAGGAAGTTTAAACTGAAAATGAATTCGTTAAAGTGCATTTTTAGAGTGACAAGTGGGAAATTCCTAGGCTTTGTGGTTAATCGATAATGGGTACAAATGGACCAGGACAAACAGCGGGCGATTTTAGAAATGCAGTGTCCGAGAACAGCGAAAGAGCTGAAAAGTTTCCTCGGTAAAGTCTCCTACCTTAGGAGATTTGTGCATGGCTTAGTCGAAATAACACATCCCCTGATGTAGCTGCTACGAGGGAACACGAAGTTCAAATGGGAGAAATTCATCAGGAGTCTCTGGACGGACTGAAGAAGCTGCTCATTTCACTACATACCATGGTTCCACCAAGAGCGGGAATACCATTGCAATTGTATCTCAAATTCACCATGAGGTTCGTGGGAGCTTTGTTAGCACAAGAGATCGAGGGGCAAGAACGGCTAGTTTGTTACCTCAGCAGGATCATCCATGGGCCAGAAGTCAGATATAGTAACCTAGAAAGGAATTGTTTAGCCTTATTATTTGTAGCGCAAAAACTTAGACATTATATGCTGTCTTTTACAATTCATATTTTAACGAGATGTGATCCCATTAAGTATTTTCTTGTGAGAACTATATTAATTGGCAGGGCAGCTAGATGGTTCCTTATCCTCTCTGAATATAACTTAAAGTGTGTGGTTCCTCGTGCAATCAAAAGCCAGGCGTATGCTGATCTATTGTCTATTTTCCCTTCAGGAACATTTGAGCCTCCCAAAGAGAGCATTCCAGGAGACGACTTTACAGGCCAATCACCTAGATGCAATGGATGAAGAATGGATAATGCAATTCGACGGGTCATCTATAAAAAAGAAGGGAGGAGCAGGGGTTATCCTTTCTAAAGGAATGGAGGAGATTTGCTTTTCTTACAAGTTAGATTTCTTTTTGCTCTAACAACGAGGTGAAATATGAAGCATTGGTGTTAGGATTGCTAGAGACTCTTTAAAGAGGGATACGTTCGCTTTGCATCAAGGGAGATTCAAAATTGGTGGTTTAGCAAGTGAACAGAGAATACGCATTGAAACACATGAGCCTGGCACCATATAGAACGATCATTCAGAGGCTCCTTAGTCAATTCCATCGGACCAAGATCAAGAGGCAGCCCAGAACAATGAACCATCACCCGAACGCCTATGCCACCATTACCCAAAAGATAATTATGAGGACCGATATAACTACTGTCGTGATTTAACGAAGAACAGCTCTTTCGATGGTAGAGTTAATTCTACCGATGGAAGAGGATGCGGACTGGAGGAGAGAGATTAAGAGGTAACTGGAGTCTGGGGAAAGAATGATGGGGCTCATAGAATTGGCCCAGTACTTTACAAACCAGGGAAACTTTTACTTCAGAAATGCAGGAGGATGGCTGTCAAAGTGCATCGGTCCAAAGGAAGCAGGGCAGAGATTAAAAAAAATACACGAAGAACACTGCGAGACGACTGAGATCCCCATTTATAGAAGAATTCAAAGGGAAGGATATTTCTGGCCTAGCATGAGGCAGGATGCAACCGAGTTACAACAGAAGTGCGTTAAATGCCAGTTATTCTTCGAGGCAGCATAATGTCATTTTGTGGAGACTTAGCCTGACTGGAGACAACCCTATATTGACTTCATTAAAGATGAAATTATCCCAAAATATAAAATTGATGCGATGGGACTCCAACGAAGGGCCCTGAGGTTCTACGTTCAAGAGGGGCAGCTTTATCGAAGGGGATACTTCAACAGGCCATTGCGGTGCATCATGAAGGAAGAGGCAGTCGAGGTTCTCAAATAGGCGCACGACCCAGCTCATATAGGGGGGCCAAGATATATGACCAGTTGATGACTCTGGGTTACTACTGGCCAACGATGGAGAAAGATTCAACGGAGTTCGTTCGAAAATGCAAAACTTGACAGCTTCATGGAAACATGATCCATGCCCCTTCGGTGGACCTACACTCCCTGGCAACGCCTTATCCTTTTCACACTTGGGCGTTCGACCTGGTAGGGGAAATACACCCTTCTTCGAGGGGGAGGATATGGATCCTAGTAGCAACGGAGTGTTTCACAAAGTGGGCCGAGGCGATACCACTAAGAAGGGCAACAGTAGGAGCGGTGAGTAACTTCATCAAGGAAAACATCATTTGCCATTTTGGGATCCCAAAGGTTATCCTTTCAGATAACGGAACCCCTTTCGTCAATTTAGAGATAACGATGCTCACGGATAAATACTCCATTATCCATCACACTTCGATAGTGGCATACCCAAAGGGGAACGGTCAAGCTGATGCGACTAACAAAACTTTGGTCAATATCTTGGCTAAAACGATGGAGGATTTCCTAGGATCATGGGATGACAAAATACCATCCATTTTATGGTCCTATCAGACAACTAAAAGGAAGCCTACAGGGTACACGTCGTTCTCTCTTATTTACGGGGCTGAGGCAATTCTCCCGGTAGAGTTAGAAGTTCCCTCGGCTCGATATTCTTTGTCAAGCAGCATGCTCCCTCAGAATAGACACATGCAGTTGGAAGTGTTGGGAGAACACAGGGATAATGCGATTCAACACTTTCAAATGTATACGAGGCAGCTCTCCAGGGCATATGATAACTTGGTGAGACCAAGGAAATTCATGGAGGGAGATCTCGTATTAAAGGCAGCAGTTAAACATATTAGAGGGCTCCCTCTACCTAAGTTTGCAGCGAATTGGGAGGGACCTTTCATCGTAAAGGAGGCTCATGACTCAGGTTATTACTTAATTTCTAAGATAGAATAGGACAGGCCATTTAAGATTAACAACAAATGGTTGAAGGTTTATCACGTGTAAGCAATTACGTTTGGGGACACCGATGCATTTAACTGTTACAAATATACTAGTTCATTTTATTTTATTTTATGCACGTTCTCTTTATTTTTATTCAAGTAGAGATGAAAGAACTACAGAACATATTTCACAATCTATGTAAACAGCTGTAACACAAATAAATGGCATGGGAATAACTATCTTTTTCCATTCACATACTTTGGGGCATTACAAAATTGGGAGCTATCGCCCAAGAATTACATGAGAAGGAAAAATACATATACAAAAAAAAGATACTTATTGACCCAGGAGGAACCACAAATCTGGGGAGGAGAAAAAATCTCCAGGAAGGCCCGAAGAAGCTTCTAAGCAAGACCTTTGGGTATTAACGGAAACTACCAACCTAGTCTGTGCTTGTGTACGTTCGATAAGAAGCTTTTCTCGCTTTAGTTTTGCCAAACGCAGAGCTTCTTCGAGGTCCTTCAACTCCTTGTCAATAGCTCCGAGTAGAGGTGATAGCTCAGCCAGCTTGGCTTCATTGGCCCTCTGATCCTCCTGATGTTTTTGTAAGAGATCCCTTTAGATGTCCAACCGTTGGCTCTTCAAAGTCTTCAAGTGTGCGATGAGCCAGTCAAAATGGAACCCGTCACGACCCAACTCCCTCAGATAACCCAAGAATTGGTTAAGGAGGGGTCGGGTCATGTTCGCAGTAGGAGTGGTGGCAATTTCAGCAATAATGGTGGCCATGCCTCGGAGCTTATGACTCATAACTGCGATGTTTGAACGAAGGCAGTCCATCGTAAAGGTCTCAGGATGATGACTCACAAGTTGATCAATGGCCAAACGGTGGTTAGCAGGCATTTGGGGAGAATGTTGGAGCACCATCAGGTAGAAGGCGGGAGAAGCCACATCGGGAAGAGGAATCTCACACCCAGATTCGCTTTCGGCAGCAGCACCAGTCGTGGAACCTTGATCGTTGTGACTTGAGACTTCTGAAATAACGGGTTCTCGACGAGGTGATGAGGTAGGCGAAAGAACTGGTGGAGAATCCTCCCGATCAACCTAAGGACAGTTAGAGGAAATAGTGAGTATAAAAAACCTCAAGAAGAGTTTTCATTGTTAAGTCACCGATATAGGTGGAATTTATGAAAAAACTTAACAAGTGTTTTTGTTGTTAAGTCACCGATATAGGTGGAGTTTATGAAAAATCTTAACAACTATTTTCGTTGTTAAGTCACCGATATAGGTGGAGTTTATGAAAAACCTTAACAAGTGTTTTCGTTGTTAAGTCACCGATATAGGTGGAGTTTATGGAAAATCTTAACAAGTGTGTTCATTGTTAAGTCACTGATATAGGTGGAGTTTATAAAAAACCTTAACAAGTGTTTTCGTTGTTAAGTCACCGATATAGGTGGAGTTTACGAAAAATCTTAACAAGTGTTTTCATTGTTAAGTCACCATTATAGGTGGAGTTTACGAAAAATCTTAATAAGTGTTTTCATTGTTACGTCACCGTTATGGGTGTCACCGTTATTGGTGGAGTTTTACAAAAAACCTTAACAAGTGTTTTCGTTGTTAAGTCACCGATATGGGTGGAGTTTGCGAAAAATCTTAACAAGTGTTTTCATTGATTAAGTCATCTATACCGGTGGATTTAGAGAAGTTGAGAAATATAGAAAAATTAGAGAAGTACCTCAGCAGGAGCAAAAGAGAGAGAGGTAGTTACCACGGGATCCATAATGCTAGAAACCGCGGGAGGCGGGCTCATTACCTCAGCAGCTTCCACGGAGCCTCCGGATGCAGAAGCCCAAAAGATAGGCACACCCCCCCCTCGCCACCATAGGGTACTATGGCCAGCACGGGCACATAATCAGAAGGAGATGTTGGACCTTCGAGAGATGCCCTAATGAGGTCAAATACACCAACCTGGGCCCGAGAGGAAACAAGGCCACTCGGGGCAAAGGGTGAAGAGAGACTTGGAGAAATCTGCCAATGAAACTCCAAGTGTCAAAAACAAGAGGTGAACAAGAAGGATAAGAGACAGAAATGCACCTGGCTTACCCTCGTTATGGCACTGAAGAGAGGAACTGTAGTAATGGGTCTTGATAATGCAGGAGGAAGGAGAATGTTGGCTATCAGCGACGCCACTTTCGCCTAAAATAGCCCAACATGTTACAGTTGATAAATAAACACATGGGACAAATAAAAGATACAAGGCTTGGAACAGAATCTACCTGTGGGGCACTCTCTTTGGCTAGAGCAAGGGGCAAAGAGGCCTCCCTCACCGAGGGAAACTCAGAGGAAGTTGGAACAGTTACCTCGGGATGGTTAGCCATCTCAACAGCACCCACGGTGGCATTTCTGTCCTGATGGGAAGAGGAATGACGCAAATAGGTAACGCTTATTAACAGAGAGCGTGTAAGGGAAGCAGTGGCTGGAGGAGCACCACAACGTCCCCCCACGAAATGACTCACTGGAGGGGGGGGACTGGGAGGACTGATCCTCACCTCTTCAACTCCCTGCACCAAAGATATCAGGAAATAAGTAAAAGCGCTATGTCAAGAAATAATGAGAAATAAAGAATGCACATATACCTCAGAGCCGGAAGGGAGAACGAGGGGATATAACCACTGGTGGAGATGGGGAAGAAGCAGGGGCAGAAGGAGCTGGTGATGAAAGTCGTTCAGATGTCTGTTTCTTCTGGGGCTTAGTACCTAGCGTGTTCCTTCGTGAGCCCGTGGCACCACCACTTTAAGACACCTTCGACCTTCTTCTCTTTGTTGGGGGCTCACTAGGATTCACCACTATTTTGGGGAATGCACCCGTAGGAGGAACGGGCATTGCACGTCATTGGAATTCAACATTTATTCGGGCAACTTTGGCCTCTACCCGCATCCTCAATTCTTCAGCTAGTTCCAGAGATATGGAGGGGGGAATGGAGGCAATTGGAAATACCTCTAATCGATTCCCCGTTTGACCTTGGGCCTTAGGTTTCTTAGACTTGGACTTCTTAGCAGGTGGCTGAGAAGGCCCTTCTCCAGTGGCAACTTCGGCCATAGGGAAAGATGATTTGGTGATCGCAGTGGCTTTTGCTTTGGGCGTAGTAATAGGGACCATGGGGCAGTATGGAGGAAGTTCCATGGGAGGTTCTTTGGGCTCTGACTCAGAGGGAACTCAACCCCAAGAACGGAATTACCTTTCAGGCCCAGCTCCAAGGTAGAAAAAGAAAGAACTGGGGGGTACACGGGATCACCCTCCACGAATTCAGTAATCTGGGTTTGTTTCCTTAGCCAATACTTTGTGGCAAACAAAGGGGTCACGTCCCCTTGCCTGGTGATGCTGGGGATGGTGACTCGCCCAGCCAATGTCGAACTCACTCCCCACGCAGTTGTCGAGGATAATAAAGAACATGCCTCACCGAAAGATACCTTGGGGTTAGATAACTAAAACACGGGGCGAGTGGCTCCTTGATCAAACCCAAATTGGCGGCTGCATTAGTTGGGATTGTAATGTTTGATGGTGTATCCCCACTCGATGTACGAGGGCATGTATCCATGGGAGAAAAGAAGCACAACGGCCAACGAGGGTTCTTCGGTAATGAGGTCTACAGTGGTTGGTTGGACCACTCTTGCCCCATGCTTGAAAAATCACAAGTATGGAGAAAAATATCCTCGCTATAGGGCCTCATTATGAAACTTAAAAAGTCATCAATAAAAGAGGTCAACTCCTTTCGGCTCTGCCTCTTGTGGTAAACGAATGAGCGAGGGGGCAGGATTGTTTCGCCCGAGGGAGGATGATTAGTCTTAGCAGCCACAATCGGGAAGCGCATATAAAGGAACCCCGTCAGAAGAACACAGTTGGCAAAATTGGCTAGGTTGTAGTGACTCAGAGATCACTCCATGTCAAAAAGGACCCTATCAAGCCATGTGTAGAGGGACCCCAAGGCGATTGCAGCCAGAGGGAGCTTGATACCCTGAGCCAACCGAAGAGATAAGTTGATGAGATCCCTCCGAGGCTGGTCGTTGGGTTTTTCGATTAAAAAGAAGAGAGAAAGGATGACAAGGATATAGGCAGAAAGCTCTAACGATGTACCTTATCCAGGGGCAGCCTCAGAGGAGCTTCCATCCGAAGGGTCTTTGAAGAAGTAGTTGATGATGGGGGTGAATGTGGCTTTATTTGAAGTACTGATGCACCTTCGGCATATACGGTCCATCTCCAAACGATCAGTAGTTTATTGGGCATCCATGGCTTCGTCGGAATAGGGCTCATGACCTATTGCCTCAAGGCCTAAGAGCTCACACACGTCCTCCAACATTATTATAAATTCTCCCCATGCAGTGATGAACGTGTGAGTAGTAACATTCCAGCGAGATACCAGAACAGGAAGAGCAACATTGTTTTTGGAGAGAGTAAACTCACCAAACCACTTAGCTCGATGAAGCCCAATCTTAGCAAGGGTACCAATATAGGAACTCTGCATATACGAATTCCAAGCAGCAAAGTGAGCAGGAGAGCCCCCAGGACTTTTAAAATCAATGTGGGACCATGGGAAGTCCCCTCGCTCAAGACGAAATCTGAGAGTCCCCTCGGGAGTTATAAAGCCCCATTCATCAGAGCTCTCATCTTAATCACCAAGCGTAAGGGCGTCATACTTGGTGTTAAAAATGTAGCTCTTGCAAAACCTAACAAAGTCATCACCTTCGCCAAAAATGGGGGACTGGCGGTAGAAACGTAACTGTTCTTCACGAGCAACGGTCCAAGAGGCAGCAAAAGGGGCGGCGTTAACAGGGGCGGTTGGAGGAGCACTGGTTGAAGTAGTGGCAGGGTTGTTTGACGAGGCCATTACAAACAACAAAAGTATGAAAAGGTTTGATAAAAGAAGAGTTAGAAAGGAAGGAGGGTCACAACCGTGGATGGTGGTGCAAAAGATGAGAAGAGGAGGTGACTGAGAAAATAAGAGGGCAATAATGGAGGTCGCACAAATTTTCTCTCTCTAAAGGAAACGGGGAGTTTTGAAGAAGATAAAGAAGACGAAGATAAAGGAGTTTTAAAATAAAAAAAGGCGTTTGAAGGGTTTCAAGCTCGACGGTTGACGTTTCCCACGAGGGCACGTGCAAGGGCAGCCTATAATCATTTCAAATGGACACGTGGCACATCGAGAAGGGTCTTGATAGCTGAAACGACAGCGTTACGTCGAATACGAAGCGACGTCTGGGGAATATAAGGGGTTGCCTTCTCAACCAACTTTATGTTTTGGCACCAAATTGGTGTCAAACTTATCCATCAACGCCTAACGGAAAATATGTTTTAATGATTCAAAAAAAGCTTCAATGTCCCCTCCCCACATGTCCAAACCTTGTTTAAAGGGAGACTATATCGTTGTGGTTCTAACGAAGAGAGGAACCTAGAATTTTTTGACCCAGAGAGGGTTCATCGGATTGAGAAGTTTCGTGTAGACATTTATTGTCCCAACAAATCTCTCCCCGAAGGGGAAAATATAGAGGGGGCTTGAAGGTAATCCTAAGATTAGGGATAATTCCACATTAGCAACAGTGTCTTAGGGATTACGACACCGTGGCAGCTCAGCGTGGCATCTCGAGGCGGCAGCTCAAGCGTGGCAGCTCAGCGTGACAACTTGTATTTTAGCTTATTGTATTAGTCATTGTATCTTTGTTTATATTAACTGAAAGATATAACGGCTGTAATCATGTAACGAGAATAATAAAGAGTTTAAGTGTGAGGTCAAACGGTACTCGCGAGAGACCAGGCTTGGGAGAGCTTTTATTCTCTATCGAATGATCTCACTGTGGGAAATTTAGAGGGACTTGGTTTGGAGGATTGAGAAGTGAGGCACCGTTGGGGCTTGTCCTGACTATCTTAGAATCGAAGGACCCTGACCGTGGAACCTCGGGAGGAGCAGCTTGGAGTTCCATCGGGCGTTGAGTTGTGAACCTAACAACCCTCTACTTAATGTCACATCTACTGCAGGTGATGTCACTAGCCAGCTAAACGATGTCAGACCTGCACTTGATTATACCACAGTGATATTTGGTGCTGTCAGGCAGTTGGTGAGCCACCTCTGCGACAACAGCCCCCTGACACACAGTGATTAGTCAAAAGGCATGTCTTGGCATTTAATATTTATGACATGTCAACAACTAGTGCATCAGGCATTTAATGTTGTGACATAAAGTATGAGGGATGTCTTTCATAGTCTTTAATGTCTCGGTTGCCTCGGGGATGGTGTGGGGGGCTATTTAAAGACCCCAACCACCTCTGAGGAGAGAGAGGATCTTTTGAGGATATTTTGAGAGTTTGAGTTATTGCTAGAGAGAAGACAGGGAGGAGGGAGTTATTGCAAACCAGAGGGTTTACCCACTCACCATTGTTATTACGAATCTTTTAATACTTGATAGAGATTCTTGAGGGTATTATGTTTGTTTACACCTGCCTACCAACGTGTATCTAGGGTGCTTACTTCTCTCTCCCTCTAGCTAAGTTACTTCTAAGTCTCATTACTACTTTCTGAGTTATACACGAGAGATTTGTGAGTTTAAACTGAGTCTTATCTTCATTAAGTTTGTGTTTGCATGCCCTATCATTAATCCAAAGCTTTGGCCAATTAGCTTATCATTACCATACTCGAACAGGGGTTACGCCTGCATCTATAATTTAAAGTACCCTCTTACAGTATCAATAACCAAAATATACATGTAAGATTATACATTTAAGAAAGGAATAGACGCATCCTTACATCTTTCAACATGTTAGAAAGATGTGATTTATAACGATAGAAATTTGGAAAGATGTGACGTAAAGAGACATACATTACTACGAACGTTATCAATAAGCCGAGGTGTTTGACACGCTTGAGTAAGAGTAGTATGTGGAGATAGAACGCGATCAGCAAGGTTGGGTGTTTCACGTACCGCATCCAGATGTAATGTAAGTGGAGTTATGTTACTACGAAGGTGATCAGCAAGGGTTGGTGTTTGACACGATTGAGCAAGAGTAGAAAGTGTAGATAGAACATGTTCAATCTACTCTCGTTCACGTCGCCACCGCTGAGCAAATGCAGCCTTTGAGATTCCACTTTCAAACTATGCCAAGAAAAAACGTATTAAAAGTGAAACAATGTTTTGCCTTTTCAAAGTACAGTTTATAAAAAGTGAAATGGCCTTTTCGAACATACCCCATCTGAAATAACTTTTTTTTTTACTTTTCGCTTTCCTATACCTACATCGAAACTTGCCGTTAAATTTTTTTGATTTGGGGCCTCAATTCGAATAGTATTTATCTCAGAGTCATCTCGAATAATAATACCAAGGTGTATACGTCGCGTAAATTCAACCTATGATGACAAAAACAATTAGTATCAATAACCAAAATATACATGTAAGATTATACATCTAAGAAAGGAATAGACGTATCCTTACATCTTTCAACATGTTAGAACACTTCCAGACTTTTGTTCTCTGAATAAAAGAAGCAGACTCCACGAAACCCAACCTATTAAAAAATGTAAATACGTAAGAATGTACAAACCCAAACCTAAGAATGTAAATACATAAAGGCAAGCTTCATAAAAGGCAACCTATTAATACAAAAATGAAGTAAATACCTTAATAAGTAAATACTTTAGCCAAGCTTGGCTAAACCTCCATAATGTAAATACCTGTAAATAAGTAAATACCCAAATCAAAGAATTTAAATACCTTAAATTAGTAAATACACCTCCAATAAGTGAATCGGATGTAAATACCCAATGTAAATATCCAATGAAAATAATTAAAGCCAAGCTTAACAAAACCTCCACAATGTAAATACCTGTAAAAACCCAAATCAGATACCTCCACAATAAGTGATCAGAAAGTAAACCTACAAATGTGACCCATAACAATAAGTGAATAAGTAAATACAGAACAAAATCACCACCGGTGATCTCGGATAAGTATAGACAGTAACTTAATATTATGATTCAGAACTCTAACAAATTGGCTAGTACATAAAATAGGAAAGATGTATAGAATTAGAATAAAATGCACAAATCACAACTTTATAAACCTACATGGGTATTGTTTACATAATACAATTATTGAACCCAAAATCACACAACTCCTGAATACACAGCTCCTGAACTCAAAATCACAATGTAACATCCAAACATTGAACCCAAATATTGAACACACAACTCTTAAACCCAAATATTGATTTCAACAAAAAAAATGTAACATCTGAATCACAAAAAAACATTGATTTCGCACAGCTCCTGAGCACAGACAATGTAACATTCGATTGAAAATCATAGAAAAAACAGTCATAGCCCTAAAATAAAAAGAAATTGAAATATTGATTTCAGATTAGTGTGAGTGTGCGTGTGAGGAATAGGCAGGAAGGTAGAGACGTGTGTGTGTGTATGTGTGTGAGAGAAAGAGAGAGACTACCTGAATGCCACGACGGTGGGCGGTGGAGGGCAGCGAAGGGAAGTGACTTTTTACGGTGGCTAGGCCTTGTTGATTTGGAGTGAGGGCAATAGAATGAGGTCAACGGGGAGCGAGAGAATAAGGGAGACAGGTGAGGGTGTCCGTGTGAAAGAGTATGAGGGAGAGAGTGTTACAAAAATACCCTCATATTTGAATGAAAGTGTAATTTTGGTGAGTATAAAAGAAGGGGAAATCAAATAATTAAGGGGTAACTTGGTAAAAAAGAAAGGGAGGTGATCTGAAACCTTATTATGTGTAAGTAGGTGGCACACATCTTGACCGTTAAAATGTGTAGACAATTCAAAAACTTCCCTAACTTATTATTATTATTATTATTATTATTATTATTATTATTATTATTATTATATATATATATATATATATATATATATATATATATATATATATATAGAGAGAGAGAGAGAGAGAGAGAGCGAGAGAGAGGCTCACAAGTGGACCAAAAGAATGGACTTTTTAATGGACTTAACAAAAAACACTAATAACCTATGAATTTTAATTCCTATATTTTAATTGGTCTGCACCAGAGGCACCCGAGAACCGAGACCCCACCTTCACCCCCTACTCCGTACCCACCCACCCACCCCTACCCCTACCTCCTACCCACACACCCCTTTGTACTCCCACCTCCATCTCCCTCGATCAAGACTAAAAATAGTGAAACCCAGTGCTACCAATTCTGGTAGGCTCTAAACTCGGGTCACCCAAACCACAACCTACACCTGCCATTTCGGTCGCCATCACACTCCGGCCAACTTCCCTCACCCACCATGCTATCTTCCCTGGCACATCTCCAACCTGAAACTCTAAACCCAAGTATGAACCAAAATCTCGCACCGAACATTGGTGACAGTGGTTTGAGGTTGCCATAATTGGTCGGAGGTGACAGTGGGTTTAGGTGGCCGAAAATTAGAGGATGGTTTCGGGGTTTAGCTTCGGGTCAAGGTGTAGTCAGAGATGGTGATTTCGAAATGGGTATGGCTTGGTCGGCTACTGCCATGGCTGGAGATTGATTTATTCTGTGGGTATTCCACCACTTTCTTGTCGTCGTAGGTGGTCGGGGTTTTAGTAAGGGTCGGTTGTTTCCATTTGACACAAACGGGGGGTTGGTTTGGGGGTTCGGGGTCTAGGCGGGTAAGGGGTAGGGGGTAAGGGTGGGTTCTCGGGTGCCACTGGCGTGAACCAATTAAATTGGAGGAATTAAAATTAATGGGTTATTAGTGTTTTTTGTTAAGTCCATTCTTTTGGTCCACTTGTGATCCTCTCTCTCTCTCTCTCTCAGAGAGAGAGAGAGAGCCAGTGTCTCCAACATACCTCCTAGCAACATACCCTTTTTTTAAAATAGTAAAATAAATAATTTTGAGATGATATTTTTTATATGGGTTCATGATATTTCAATCTACCCCTATAAAAAAAATCAATTGAAAATAATGGTTTTTGTTATTTTTAAAAAATAGGTCAAAAAACTGCCAGTTTTTACCCTTTAAAACTGCCAGTTTTTTTACCTATTTTTTAAAAATATCAAAACACATTATTTTGATCTGAATTTTTTTAGACGGGTACATTGAAATATCATGAACCCATATAAAAAATTAACTCAATTTTTTTTTTTTACTATTTTAAAAAAAATAGGTATGTTCGTAAGTATGTTTAATGAGGTATGTTGGAGAACCTCTCTCTCTCTCTCTCTCTCTCTCTCTCTCTCTGAGAGAGAGAGAGAGAGAGAGAGAGAGAGAGAGAGAGAGAGGGAGGTTATCTAGTGGACCTAAAAAATGGACTTTCCAATCGACCTAATAAAATATTTAAAAAAACAATTCATTGTAATTCCTTGATGTAATTTGTCCGCCCTAGTGGAACTCAAGACCACTCCGGCAAGACCCCCCCCCCCCCCCCACCAACCTCCACCCTACCCCCTGAATGCTGATGTGTGGCTGATGTGTCATGGCCAACAAAAATTATCTAGTTTGGCCTCAGATAAATCCAATGAGCAGTACATGGAGTCATTTTTCATCGAAGCGCACGACGACACCGATCAGTAGTACCTGGAGTCATTTCTCAACCGACCACATCCCTAATTTTAATTTCCTCTAAAATACAAACTCTGACTAAGGAATGGTGGCAAACGACCACACCGACCATACCATGTCGGAATGGTCTTGGGTGCCGCTGGCGCGAACCAATTACACCAAGGAATTAATTTTTTAATGTTTTATTAGGTCCTTTAAAAAGTACATGTTTTAGGTCGACTAGAGAACCTCTCTCTCTCTCTCTCTCTCTCTCTCTCTATATATATATATATATATGTATGTATATGTTTGTAAGTATGTATGTATGTATGTATGTATCTTTTGACACAACATAGACATTTAATATAGGTATTGACCCATTCGTGACGATTCATCATCATGACATCCCTAAGAACTTGAGGACATATATGGATCTTGGCTCAGTCCCTCAATGCAGTATTCCTAGCTTCTGTTATTTTGTGAAATATTAATGTGTTTGATATAAACACTTACAACTCTAAACTCTCATTCATAATTCACAATACTTCAGTGATTACAAATGAGGCCTTAAGATAATCCTAATTCTAATAAAGTAAGTAAAAAATAAATAAGGCATTTAAATCCTAATCGTGATAGCCTAAGAATAATTAAGACATAATAACAAAAGTAATAAAATATGTTTGTCTATCTCCTCCACTCCAGCTAAACGGGTTGCTCGTTCACATCAACTCAAAGATTACTGCTATACAGTGTTGAACTATGAGCTTATATAGTGATGAACTATAGCTTAATTGGTGCTGAACTATGTGCTTATAAAGTGTTGAACTATAGCTTAATTGGTGATGAACTATGTGTTGAACTATAGCTTAACCGATTACTGCTTAATTGCGGCAGCAGTCTAACTCGGTGTTGAACTATAACTCCTAATATTGTTGAACTATAGCTCCTAAATTAACCTATTTCAACTCAATGAAATTCAACTCAGTGCTAAACTATAGCAGTTCAACTCAGTTCAAACCTCCAATAAAAAAAAGTGTCGAACTATAAACGTTAAACTCAGTTCAAACATCGATTAAAAAAATAAACAATAAAGTTCAAACATCGATTAAAATGATGTAGTATAGTTCAAACATCTTATAAATTTATACACAAAACCTATGTCACGAAGCCCTAAATTACAAATAGCGCCAGATTTTCAGATATCCAAACTCTATTTTACACAAATCGCACATCAAAGTAATGAGATTCAGATGCTTAAACTCTATTTTACACAAATCGCACATCAAACTAATGAGAATCAGATGTCCAAACCCCATTTTACAAAAATCGCACATCAAACTAATGAGAGCCACAAAATAGCAGTGGTGCGATTTACCAAAAAACCCAAATCACATAACTGATAGAGGAAAGGGGGGAGGGCAGCAGCCTGGGAGGGGGAGGTAGCAACGGAGGGGTCGGATTTGGGGTAAGGGGATTTTGACCGAAGGTCGGATTTGGGGGCAAGTTTAATTTTTGGGAGCTGAAATGAAACGATCGGGTGGGAATAAGGGGGAAAATCTTGAGTTTCTATCCCATTTTGTCATTTTGTCATGTCATAACACTCCCAATATGACATGGCACACTATCATATCCTTAGATCGCATCAAAAAATTCGATCTCAACCATTGATATTTTGGAACAGTAAACACCCTCCTCTCATATTGTGGCCATCCCCGATCCTCGCCTGCGGACGGGCACGCGAGGGAAAGGATCCTCGAGTCCCGTGCATCCCTCTCGGGAGCGCTTCGATCGGCGTTATTTGAGATGAGGTGTAAAAAATGTAGAGAGATTCAGAGTCGCCAGTCTATTTTACTCAAAACAGACAAAAGAAAAAAGGGGAAGCCATCCCAAATGATGGCATCCAAAGACATACTGGTGCATACAAAACCAAAATAATTCGAGAAGGATTTGGAGGCTAAGTTACGAAATGGGAAGGTGTTAGGCACCCATTCCGCCCTTTCGGTCTCTCATGGATATTTGAGATTTTTCCTTATTTTTCTCCGTGATATGTGTGCATGTGTATATATATAGTGGAGATAGGAATCCTCGACTTGTATCATGGAAGAGATAAAGCGAGTCATTCATAGGAAGGTATAAAAATAATATTAGAAAAATAGGATTTATGCGATTACCCCTACATTGATCGTTATAATGGAACGATAACGCATAAGGAGTAATACGTCACTAAGACCAAGTATATAGAATATAAGAAGATTGGATTTAGAGAAGATAAAAAACGAGAGAAAAGTGAGAAAAAGGACTCGCGTCTCAGGTTTTACCCCGAGACGCCTACGTAGCCTATAGAGGCATCAAAGTCCACGTAGTTCTCATACAAAATGAGGGGTGGGGTTTATCCCATAAATCCAAATGGGGGATCTCTCATTTGTGAGTGTGTGTGTGTGTGTGTGTAGAAAAAGTGTTTTAGTTGTGAGAAAAGTATGAGAATCCATATTTGGAATTTATGAGCAAACCCTCTTTTTCTTGTTTTTTTGGTTTTTTTATTTATATGAAAATAAGAGATGTGCAATAATACTAAATAAAAAGTATATTAGGATGTGTGAGATGAGATAATAAAAGTTCTAAGTAATAAAACAAGTTATTGGGAATTTAAGAGAAAGTCGAACCTTCTTGAAGATCTTGAGCTTGATCTTGAATGTTGGAGAGCAGCCCTTGCACTTGGATGATGATGGAGAGTGGATAATTCCCCAAGTTTGATGAAAAGGATGATGAAAAGTGGAAGTAAAAAAGGTATTTGGATGTTGAAATCGCGTTGTCTTCGAGAGAGGTTTTTGGGTTTCGCTGAGAGAGATTGTTATCAAATCTGGGCTCCCTCTAACAATTAGGTGAAGGCCTCCTTTTATAGGCTCAGGTCATTACCGATCGGCATAGACCTGGTCCTGCCTATCGGCACCTGTCGATAGGCAGGGTCTGGAACTTGCCATTTGGCAGTGTGTTTCAGGCCTTTTCAGAAAATTAGCTGCCGAGGGCAAACCGTTGGTCAGAATTGTGCACAGGGTAGACCGTTGGAAAGGTAATTCAGAGACCTTTAAAAGTACTTGGACCTCTCCTGGGTTTGGGAGGTGACTTTGGGTCAAATATGGCTCGGAAGCATTTGCCGATCCATTGGACAGGGAATCGTTCGGACGCAAATGGATTGTTCGGATGCTTGGTAAGTCTGAATTGCACACGGGGTAGACCGTTGGAAAGGTTAGGAGATGGACTTCGACATTCCAAAGAGTTTGACCCGGTTTAGGGAGTTGACTTTGGTCAACCGGGCCCTGGAATCATTCGGTGACCTCTTAGAGTCAAACGGATCGTTCGTCCGCATGGTAAGTCAAAATCGCACAGGGAGCGGACCATTGGAAAGGGGTTTTAGTTCCCTTCAAAGATTCATTCATCCTCGGTCAAGATGAAGAGTTGACTTAGGTCAAATAGAGCCCGGGAGTGCCTGGTGGCCTCTGGATCAAGTTTCGAACATAAACGGATTGTTCGTCCACATGGTAAGTCAGAATTACACGCGGGACGGACCATTGGAAAGGGAATTTAGTGCCCTTAGAAGATTCATTCAGCTTTGGTCGAGCTAAAGAGTTCGACTTTTTGGTCAAATAGAGCCTGAGAGTGCCCGATGGCTTTTAGGTCAGTATTCGGGACATAACCTGGGTTTATAGTGATGAAGGGAGGTGCTAGGGACCTTAAGAGAGTTAGGGGGTAACATAATGGGGTGTCTATAGAGCCCCTCGACCGGTGAGTTTGGAACAAATAAGAACCATCGAATAGACACCACATGATGCTTTTGAGGGAGTATGACCGATTCAGAGGGTCGAGGCCAATTTTGAGGACCTGAGGGGTGTGCTAGGGATGACCAACTTTGTGGGTCAAAGCCAAATTTATGAGCTTAAGTGATGAGGGTGACCAATTTTGCGGGTCAAAGCCAATTCTACGGGCTTAGGGTAAAGATCTAATAACTGAGGTCAATTCTGACCTAAGAGTGGTGACGACCGAGGACCGAGGTCAATTCTGACCTAACTCAGGTGACGACCCAAGTCCGAGGTCAATTCTGACCTAAGAGTGGTGACGACCGAGGACTGAGGTCAATTTTGACCTAACTCGGGTGATGATCCAAGACCGAGGTCAATTCTGACCTAAGAGTGGTGATGATCGAGGACCGAGGTCAATTCTGACCTAACTCATGTGACTATCCAAGATCGAGGTCAATTCTGATCTAAGAGTGGTGACGATCGAGGACCGAGGTCAATTCTGACCTAACTCAGGTGACGATCCAAGATCGAGGTCAATTTTGACGTAAGAGTGGTAACGACCGAGGACCGAGGTCAATTCTGACCTAACTCAGGTGACGATCCAAGACCGAGGTCAATTATGACCTAGGAGTGGTGACGATTGAGGATCGAGGTCAATTCTGACCTAACTAAGGTGACGATCTAAGACCGAGGTCAATTCTGACCCAAGAGTGGATAAATATTGGATTTTGATTCTGCTGGAGAAAGTGCTTTGTGATTTTGATCTGAGCTGGGGAGCTGATAGCTGGGGAAGCTTTTGTTTCTTTAGAAGGCCTCGCAGGGGGGAACAACCAATTTTGGTGCTGAAAGAACTCTGTTAGGGAAGTGATAAGATGATCCTTAGAGATCCTCCGAGCCTTTGTCGGGAGGAGATTCACTTGGTTTTTGAGGATTTCTCTGGGAAAGAGGGGTTCCGCTTGAGGGAATGCGAGATTTTCTTGGTGAAAATGTTCTTAATCCTTCCTAGGATTTTTAGGAATTTTCCAAGAATTTTTTGGGGCTTTCTGGTATTTTCCAGGAATTTCTGTACGAAATTTAAGGGGATGCTGATCGACATGGTATGAGGGGTGCCATTCGGAAGTGGCACGGACTTTTGGACTACCTCGGGAAGGTACGGAGTTAGTGTTGATCGATATGGTGGGGGTCAGTGCCGATCGGCATGGCGTTTAACATCCTATAAAAGGGGTGAATCCCTTCATCTTTTCACAGCTTTTTTTGCTTTCTCTCTTTATGTGATTCCTTTGCAAATCGTTCTATCATTTCGATCTTTAAGAAATGGCCGTTTTTGTGAGCACTGCAATCCACAGGGAGTGGTTGACTGTTGACGACTAGGCAAATGTGGAGCGGAGGGCCAGGGCTCCTCTTGCTTTGGGGAGTGAGAACTCCTTTGATGCGTTTGAGCCTGTTGCGGATGAGCGGACTTTGCTGTGGGAGCCGTCGTGTCATCTCTCTTCGAAAGTGAATCCTAGAGGTTATGTAAGTATCACGACCTTTGGCATTCCTATCTTTTTGGTGATTTTTCTTTCTTGACTTCTAATGAAATTCTTCCTTTTTGGTAGTTTGATATTTCTTTGAAGAACATGCGCACCCGCGGGACGAAGGGGCTCAGGGATATCTGGGAGCATCTCCCACCTATGGTGCGTTGGGTGATATCATTAGCGGGTTTTGGGAGGTTGGCATCTGCGCTGGATGAGATGCCTCGTTCGACAGCGGTCCTGTGCGCTTTGGGAGAGAGGTGGTGGGATACTACCCACACCTTCCATTTCGGCTTTAGGGAGATGACTGTGACTCCCATAAATGTGCAGCAGTTGTTGGGGCTGGATTGTGATGGAGAGCATATATGGGTGGATCGCTCTTAGCGGGTGAGACCGGAGGCAGTGCGTGCGACACTTGGTGATGTAGGGAGGATAGTCTTTGGGGATCCTATCCGGCTATCCCTGCTGAAGGATGTTCTGTTAGGCAGGGTGATTGATGTGGAGGACAGGCTGTAAGTGAGGCAGATGACCCGATTATTTATTTTGCTGGTGTTGGGAGGTTTTATGGTAGCGACGAGCGGCGACGTCATCCATTTGTGGTTCTTGCTATACTTGAGGATGTTTTCGAACATCCCTTTCTATGATTAGGGGAGTCTGACTTTGGCGACCCTTTACTCTTCTATGGATGCATTCAGCCGGTGCTGCCGGTAGACTTTTACTGGAGCCACGTACCTTCTTGAGGTATTCTTCAGTTTGCACATTTCTTTTCATGCATTCACATTTTCCTTTCATGCATTCGCATTTTCCTTATGCGTCTCTTTTTGTTTGTGAATTCTTATCTTTGACAGACGTGGTTTTATGAGGTGATTGGGTGCAATACCCCGCTGATCGCTCTGAAGGATGACACTGTTGGGGACTCTTGTCGATTGTATCGATGGCATAAGGCCAATCGACAGTCGAAGGGATCTCTCTCTCTGGAAGCGGTGCATCAGATCTTGAATGACTTCACCAGTGGTAAGGTAAGAGTATTTCCATTTCAGTCTTGGTTTTGCACCTTCTGATCTTGTATTGATTTATGCCTACTTAGATATTTTCAGGTGACCTTTTATTCCTGGGGGATAACCATTCAGGATGTGGGGACGATCGGGGTGAATGCGCAGATGAGGCATTTGCTGGTGCATGAGTTCGGCCATTCATGTTATCTCGGGGAGAGGGTGGTTCACCAGATTACTGAGGAGGAGGTGGTGGCGCCACCTGTGCAGCCTCCTACATCTATGAGGAGGGAGCGACTGCTGTCGGAGGATGAGAGGATCACGACGATGATCGGCGAGTCCTATTTGTTGTACACCGATATGATTTCACCGTATAACTATATGGATTTTGTGATGAGCTGGTTGATGGCACCCAGCATATATGATGCCCTGCCTTTCCCTCCTGCGGGTTCGAGTCGGGTGGTGGGATCTTCCCACAGTGGCGGCGGTCCTACGGCATCCGCGGCGGCTGTGACTTCAGAGGTTCCTTTTGTGTGATTGCACACTCCTTCGTACAACATTCGACGGGCTTATGGAGGAATAGTGCCTATGCTGCATCGTTCTCATGCGATGGATCTGGAGGATTTGGGTTTAACAGAGAAGGTCCTTCGACCTGCGGTATACCTTTCTATTCTTCTCTTTCTTTTTGTTTTGGTTATCTCTGCTTTGATACTGATTTTGCCTTTTCCTTACAGCAACTTCGAGCGTCGACCACTTGGCTAAGAGACATCAGAGACTGTATATCCTCAGCGACTGGCCATATTCGGGATGCGATTCCTTCTCCTTCTTGCTTGGTGCCGTCTGCTTTATCTGGAGAGGACTCTGGCTTGGGTAATGGCGGCGCATCATCTCGTTGTAGGGGGAAGAGAGCACGTCGCAGGGGTGGAAGCTCTTTGAGAGAAATGTGGGTGAGAGAGAGAGAGAGAGAGAGAATGTGGGTTCGGGCTGAGTCCCGTTGTTTTTACTTTTTGTTTTTATTTCCTACAAAAATGATGTAACACAAAAAACAGATAGATGCAATGCAATGGAGTTTTTTATTATCTTTTATTAATGATGAATGAATGCATGCACATGCGCTTTTTACTTTGCAGCTGAGACCGTAAAAAGGAGTAATTTTGGGATTTTTGAAGGAAAGTTTTTATTTAAAAGGGAAATTATATTAGGAGGAAAAGGGATTTTGAAATTCTGTTGAGAATATTAATTTATTTTTATTTGGTTTTCTGATTTGACAAAAGAGAAAAAAAGGGAAATTTATAAAAATGGGGGGTTGCCGATCGGCAAGCACCCTGTCCTGCCTATCGGTAGTTTAGTCCAGTCCCATCACTTTAAAGCTTTTATTGGTACCCTCTTCAGCCTTTGGTACCTTGTGGGGTAGGATTCCCTCCGATTTCTGCAGGGATTATGTCTCTTGTGAGGGTTCTCAAGTATAAAAAAGGGTAAGGGTGGAGTGTTTTCATCACACCTTTGCATTCTTACTTACTTGCCCACTATCTCTTAGCCTTGCAAGATGGTCCTCCCTGGTAGCATTCAGTTTGCTAACTACCTCGAAGACTTGGAAGCAATGTGCTCTTATAATGTCGACTATGATGCTTTCAACATGCGTCGAGTCTCCTTGTGGCGCAATCGGCCTATTGAGTGGAACGCACTGATGGCGACGGTACAATTCTGGTACCCCGAAGACCATGTATTCCTCTTTGGATTGGATGAAGTTTATCCTACCTACAAGGAATTTCCTGCCATGCTGGATATAAATCCCAGTGTTGCTGCGGCTTTGTCCGAATTTTCCCTTTCTCCCAGGGATTTGTTGGATGGGCTTCTTCATATTTTGCCTTCGGCGGCTAGATCATTGGTTGCTGGAGGAATGATCACCCTCTCGGCGGTGCTGCAGTCCGTGCATTTGTGGGAAGTAGGTGATGCTGGCTATGCTGGAGCTGTTTCTCTGGGCCTGGTTTCAAAATTACTGCTGGTGATTGAGGAACTGCTGGTGGACCCGCAACTTGCAGCCATTACTTCGTCGATGTCATGCCGTCACAATCCTGCGGCGGTGATACTGGCAGAGACGCTGAATGGTCTGGATACCTAGTGCGAAGGTCATTCTGACTTTTTAAGGGGTAGCCCCGTGATGATGTTCATGTGGTTGTCTGAAAGACTTTGCTTGGTGGTCCCTCCAGAGTATCCTTTGTTGGATGTACCCAACTTCTTTTCGCATTACTTCATCAGCGTTGGCCTGTGTGATGAGAGCTGTGAGAATTGTCTCGTGGAGCATGGGGCTCGGAGTCTGCGCTGGTTAGTACCTTGGTGGGGACAATTGCTGCCTGTTCTGGAGCTAGGGGAATACTTGTATTTGCTACTGGTTGGTCTTGGGCAAACCTTTTTTTATTTCCCTTGGCGGCTTATGCGCTAATTTGTTTGGGCACAGGTCGTGCCACCTCGGACCTCAAATTTTTTTCTGGTAGAAGATTTGATTGAGTGCCTGCGTCTGTTGCTTGGATCCTTATGGGAAAATTGGCGTCCGTCGACCCGTCCCTCTTAGTCTGTCGGGATAGTTTGGTATGTCCCTAAAGATTGTATGAAGTGGTTGTGGAGGAAAGTAGTCAGCAAGATGTTGGCAGTGGAGACTGGACAAAGGTGGCTTATTTTATTTAACACCATGGAAGGGGGCGTTGTGGTCTTTTCAAAGATGGTTCGGGCCCATTGGTCCATGGAGTGTTTACGGCACTCTATTCAGGTAGGGGAAATTTGGGGACCCCAAGATGTAGATGATGAGGGTGCAGGCTCCTCTGGTAGCTGTGGGTAGGACTCTTGGAGAGTTTATTTATGTAATAGGGAATAGATATGGGATTTTATTTGGCTTTTTATGGAAGTAGGGGGAAGGGAGTTATTCGTTCATTTTCTTATGTAATCCGTGCTGTAATTTCTTATTAATGAAATAAGCAAGTTTCTGATCATCCAGTTGTGCCTTTCGATGAATTTTGTATTTTTGAATAATCTATACCGATCGCTAAGGAATACATAATCCTTTTGTTTAAGAATTTGTTATAATGAACTGCCGTTCTCGGAGATAAGAAAAGAATAGTATTCTGTGAAAAAGAGAGGGTTGTGCTCCCGTAAGATGTATGAGCTGCCTACGTACCTCTGGGGGTTTTGATTTTTTTTTGTTTTATTTTTTTTAGAATAGAAGGGAGATGAGAAAAGTCGTAGAGCGCCGAGATTTCGGACTAGAGGTAGAATTTCTTGAGACGGTCCAGGTTTACTGGACGAGCCATCTCTTCCCCATCTAGGTCAGTGAGCATGGAGGCACCACCGGATAAGATTTTCTTAACAATGTAGGGGCCGCTCCAATTGGGCTTAAATTTCCCTCTGGGGTCCCAGATGGGTTCTATTATCTCCTTGAGGGATAAATCCCCTTCCCAGACACCGCGGTCCTTAACTCTCTTATTGAATGATTGCGCTATTTAGTGATGGTACCCCTGTATGTGGTAATGAGCTTTCAATCTCCTTTCATCTAGGAGGGTCAGCTCATCGAGACGGCTTTGGCACCAATCCTATTCATTAACTTTGCTTTCGAGCATGACGCGCAGCGAGGGTACTTCCAGCTCCACAGGTAGGACCACTTCCATGCCGTAGACCAGAGAGTAAGGGGTAGTCCTAATAGAGGTTCAAATTGAGGTTTGATAGCCTCAGAGGGCGTACGGGATCCGGTCGGCCCAATCCCTATAACTTTCGGTCATCTTGCTGATGATGACTTTGAGGTTCTTGTTGGCAGCTTCAACTGCACCATTGGTCTGACGTCGGTAGGGAGAAGATTTATGTCTCTGAATCCCATACTCGTTGACTACTTCTGTGAATTTTTCTTCTAAATGCAACCCGTTATCTGACACTAGCTCGTACAGGACCCCATATCAGCAGATGATATTTTTCTTGAGGAATTTAGCCACTTTCTTGGCATTCAATACTGCGTATGACTCAGCTTCGACCCATTTGGTGAAGTAATCAATGGCAACTAGGATGAAATCATGTCTGTTTGAAGCCTTTGGTGTAACCTTCCCTATGATGTCGACACCCCAGGTGGAGAATTTCCAGTGAGAGGTCATGTTGTATAATTCTCGCAGAGGCAGGTGTTGAAAATTGGAGAACCGTTGGTATTTGAGGCATCTCCAAACATAGGTGGTGCAATCTTGGGCCATGGTGGTCCAGTAGTAACCATGTTGAGTGATCTTCTTGGCAAGCATGTGACCGTTCATGTGGGGCCTGCATTACCCACTATGGATGTTCTGTATTATTTTCTCAATCTCAGCCCCTGCGATACAGTGTAGATGAGTTCCATCGAAGTTCCTCTTGAGTAGAGCTTTATGACAAATGATGTACTGGGCGGCCAGTCTTCGAAGGGTTATTCGGTCTTTCCTGTTGGAACCATCGGGATACCTACCTTGTTTGAGGAGGCACCAGATATCATAATACCAGCAATCAGATAGTTCAGGATCTTCAGTGGAGATAAGCTCAATATAGTAGCAGCAAGTTTGTTTGTCTTGCTTTTGAACTAAGAAGGGGGTCATTATTATTCCTTCGGGTATGTCGACCATGGAGGCTAAGGTAGCGAGAGCATCGACTAGGTTATTCTTTACTCGGGGTAGGTAATGGAAGGTGATATCTCGGAATCGGGAGGCTAACTCTTCTAAGTGGCATGGAAGGGTTGGGGCTTTTCGTCCTTAACTTTCCACCTTCTGAGCACTTAACCGATGATGAGGGCAGAATCCCCGTAGACATCAAGGTATTAAATACCTTTCTTGAGAGAAACTTTGAGGCCCACTGTGTATGCCTCATATTCCATCATACTGTTGGTGCAAGGGAAATCCAATTTGATGGCGATGGGAGTCATCAGGGGCGATCATAAGTATCCCAATGCCATATCCCTTTTTGTTGGTAGCGCCGTCAAAGAACAATTTCCATCGAAGGTTGTATTGAGCGGTGCAGAGGATATTTTCATTTGGGAATTCGGAGATCCAGACATCTGCTTCTTCTACGGGGTAATCGGCGAGGTAGTCAGAGATGGCTCTTCCTTTAATGGCTTTATGCGTGACATAAATGATATCGAACTCGGTTAGGAGCATCAACCATCGGGCCATTTGACTGGATAAGGCGGGTTTCTTAAGCAGGCATTTGATGGGATCTATTTGGGATACAAGTTTGATGGGGAAGGCGAGCATGTAGTGTCACAACTTTTAGGTGACCCTGAAAAGTGCGGCACAAGCCTTTTCTAAAGCAGTTTAGTTGACCTCATACCCGGCCAATTTGCGACTGGAGTAATAGATGGCTCTTTCTTTGCGGGAGTCTTCAAGGTATTGGACTAGCAAAGCCCTAGTTGCAGTGTCGGTTATGGTTAGGTATAGGAGCAAAGGGAGACTAGGCTGTGGTGGTATGAGCACTGGAGGTTGGGTTATATATTATTTGATTCGGTCAAAAGCTTCTTGGCAGGCCTCATTCCAAATCTTGGTTGAATCCTTTCGGAGGATCTTGAAGATCGGTTCACAGATGGAGGTTAGCTGGCTGATGAACCGGCTGATATATTGTAATTTCCTAAGAAAACCTTGAACTTCTTTCTCTGTTCGGGGTGGTGGCATCTCAAGTATGACCTTCAGCTTTGTGGGATCTTCTTCTATCCCCTTCTCACTGACCATGAATCCACAGAGTTTTCCCTTTGCAACGCCGAAGACACATTTCAGTGGATTGAATCTTATCTGATACATTCGCAGTCGTTCAAAGAACTTTCGGAGAATGGGAACATGACCTTCTCTAGTTTTGGACTTGATAATCATATCATCCATGTAAACCTCGACTTCTTTATGAATCAGATCGTGCAGGATGGTTGTGGCATCCCTTTGGTAGGTATCCCCAGCATTCTTGAGATCAAATGGCATAACGATGTAGAAAAAGGTTCCCCATAGGGTGATGAATGTTGTTTTTTCTTGGTGGTCTGGGTGCATCTTGATTTGGTTGTATCCTAAAAACCCATCGACGAATGACTTAAGAGCATGACTGGCTGTGTTGTCCACGATCATATCGATATTGGGTAGCGGATAATCATCCTTTGGAGGAGCTTTGTTTAAATCTCGGTAGTCCACACACATTCGAACCTTCCCTCCTAATTTAGGCAAAGGTACTATGTTGGCTAGCTATGTGGGATATTCAATCACACGAATGAATCCCACGTTCAACTGTTTGACCACATCTTCTTTGACCTTGAGCGACCATTTGGTACGGAGCTTTCTCAATTTTTGTTTAACCAGCTTGTAATCTGGGAGAGTGGGGATCTCGTGCTGAGCTATTTCAGGATCAATGCTGGGTATATCATTATAAGACCATGCGAAGACATCCACAAATTCCTTTAGCAATTTTTTGAGTTGTGTGAGCTTATGCTCGTCAAGGGTGGCCCCTATCCTAATCTCGTGCAGTTGGTTACTAGAACCGAGATTAATAACAACAGTCTCTTCTTCATTAACTTGAACGTGGTTATGTTATTTATTATTAACCTTATTTAGATCAGTTAAGAATTATTCATTTGCAAAATCATCATCATCAAAAGTTTGATTAGAATCCAAGCAGTTAATGTAAGGCACAACAAGATACTCAAAATCTTCGTTTATTTCATTGATAGGAAAAACAGCATTGAGAACCTCGTCAAAAGAGGTCTTGATTACATTTGAACAAGGATAGACAATATAAGAGGAAATAGGGTAAACATTGGGGTTAGGGGGATTTCAAGAGGTAAAACTGGCGCAGCATGCCAGTTGAGGAGGGGTGTATCAGCAACTTTAATCAAATGGGATCGATCCATTGATGTAGTGCCTGAATGAACCATGCAAAGTGCTAGCCCCAGTGTCTGTAAGTTGAAGGAATCTTCGGAATCACTTTCTTCAGCCTCTTCGGTATCTTTGATGAGCGATTGTACTCGGTGTTAGAAACTTTCGGCCCATGGGTAGCTATCTTGGAAAAAGATCTCCATTCCAGGATTCACCTTCTTATCTGTGTGGTCATACCATGGTTCTATAAAATCGCAAAAGGGGAAGTATTCGCCTTCTTTGATGAATCTTCCATTCAAGGAGTCTCCTGGGAGAGTTGGGATGCAGTCTAATCTTCTCTTTGGTCGAGACTGGTAGATCATTCTAAGCTCTTGTTCTGATGGTTCATACCCAAAGCCACAAGGAGGTAAAGCTTTCTTCAGTTCGAGGGGCTCAAGTATCCCTTGCTGCCTTTGCCCTAGCCCCAGTCCGGGCATGAAGTGCATGTTTCTGAACATCTGAATCACATTGACATTGCCATGAGGGTCATATTCTGGACAAACCTTTTCTTCGAAACCGTCCCCTGACGGGAGTAGGAGTGGCTCAACTCGAAATCCTGATAGGAGCATATCATTTGACCCGTGCTGTATCTCAAGGATTGGACCGCTGATGCTTGTACCCTCGACATTTTTGTTGTCGCCCAAAATGGTGATGACTCACCCATCGGTAAAGAACTTCAATTTCTAATGGAGTGAGGAAGATACACCCTTGATACTGTTGAGCCAGGGTCGTCCGAGCAACAGGTTGAACAAGCTGGGATGTTTATGACTTGGAATTAAGTGACAGGTTTTATAGGTCCAACCCCTATTACAAGTTTTATGGATCCCATCACCTCCCGACGAGTATTATCGTAGGCATGTACAGCGGTGGAGGTTGGAGCGAGGTCACTTTCTTTTAGGCCTAAACACTTGAAGGTTCTCAGTGGGCAGACATTTAAGGCGGATCCATTATCGACAAGAGAGAGTGGCACGGCCTTCCTCATAACTTCGACGGAGATGTTGAGTGCATGATTGTGATTCAGCCCAATTTGGGGGATTTCTTCTGCAAAAAATGACAGCATTCGGGTAGAGGTCAGGAATCCGACCAGATTTACCGCTTCTTCTGGTGTGGTAGAAGGAGGAGCTATGGGTCCAGTGAGCATCTTGATTAAAGCATTTTTATGCAGCTGGGAAGACATGAAAATCCCCCATAGAGTGATGTTAGCTTGAGTTTTCTTCAGTTGATCGAGGATCTTGCTCTCCTCGATGGTCATCTCTGCCATAGGAAGGTTTTCAACGCCCTTCCCCTTGTCATTTGCTGGTAGTGAGCTTGGAACCTGGTAATGTCTCCCTGATCTGGTCATGTGATTTACTGAAGAAGGGAAGAACGTGAATCCCTTTTCCTTATCAATCTCAAGTTGTTCTGTCACCCTGTTTACTTCTCCTAGGAGTTCTTCAAATGATATCATCCCACATATATCGGCTACTGGGCCAGTTCTTCCTGAAGCTTGTTCTTCACTCGAATCTTCAAATTCTTCCCCCCATCCAGTGGCAACAATTTTGTCTTTCCATGTAAAGTCAATGCATTCCACAACTTCAACGGCTTCCTCATATAGGTCTTCCCATTCTGTGGGGATATGTATGGTTGAAGGGACCAAGCGCCATTGTAGCTTCAAAACGTCGTGACAACCCTGCTTTTTATATCTAATTCGGTTAGCTACGCCCAATTAAATTAAAGCGGAGCATCAATATGTTGGCATTAGAAACATAATTTAAATAAACACAGTAAAGTAAACATGTACACTCCCATACGTGTAACCAAATCACATCATAGCAAGTATAAGATCCACAAGTAATATTAGTTTTGAATATAAAATGCCCAAACATACGGGCCCAAAGATAAACTAGGTAAAGAGTGTAATGTAAACCTCTCAACACTATCAAATCCCTAACAATGGGAAATCTATGATACCACACACTAAGGAAGAGTGACAAAATAGGATAAGGACCAGCGTCCACCACTACAAGATCCTAAGAATAGATGCGAGGTCATCCAGCTCCATGATCTACTGTCCAGCGGGGCGAGGACCTGTATAATACATATATATATATATATATATATATACATATATATATATATATATATATATATATGGGAGAGGAGCAAGAAGCAAGATAGACGAACGTCAAAGCAACAAAACAAGCTATAAAATTATAAGATGTACTTATAATGAAAGCACACTAGTCATTACTCGTCTCCAGTAATTAAGTTGTTCAATTACCCAACCAATGCTCCTATGTCGTGACTATCCAACTCAAACTCGAGTAACGTGTAGCCTCACATCGTATCATGATTAATCATTATTAATCGCAGTTCAGTATTTAACGTATCAAAATATTTTCTTTAATAATAATATCAAATGCATTGATTCGGGATATTACTTTAAGACATAAGCATAATATCTCACACAACAAATCATATCGGGTCACTATCGTTATCCGGGGGAACAAGTTGTAACACTAGGCCTACACACGAATATTCCCCAATATTACGTGGCAAGGGCAATCATACTAAGTCCTAAATCACATGGCGTTTCAAGGTCTTTTTATCCGACCCGCATTATAACCATGTGTCCGGTTCTGGTGGTTTATCTTCGACACGACACTCGAGCGGAATCTAACTGGATCAATCATAAAAAAAATTGCATTCAACATGTGCCTACGTCGACCATGTGACTAGTCTAGTGTATACTCGACAATATACATGTAAAACAATTTCACGCTTATGTATATATACAATCGTGTCAAGTCTCTTACTCGAGTTGTACAATAGTCATTTTTTACAATATAACATAATTTACATCATTAATTTACTAAATCAACATCAAATAATTTCAAGGTTATATATCCCTAATAACCATAAGTATGTGATCAAGTTAGGATATTAGGTACAACACCACAATTATCTTACTAACAACATGAAAAACATTATCACTCTTATTTCAACAACATGCTGCCCAGAATTTAAAACGCAGATTTGAGGCTCTTCCGATCCGTTTTTTGAAAAACTTAAAACTAAAAAGTTGTTCGGAACGAGATTTTCTACAAGGATAGGCGGGCACGTTACCATAGCCTACATAAAACAGATCCGAAACTAACATATAATATTCACCCCTGTTTTCGACAACTTTCTGCCCAGAATTTTAAAACGCCGATTTGAGGCTTTTTTGATCCGTTTTTGGAAAAACTTAAAACTACAAAGTTGTTCGGAACGTGATTTTTTACAAGGACACGCGAGCACGCTATCTTAGACTGCTTAAAACAGACCCGAAACTAACATATACAGTTCGGACTTGTTCACGACAATTTTCTGCGCAGAATTTTAAAACACCAATTTGAGGCTTTTTCGATCCGTTTTTGGAAAAACTTAAAGCTACAAAGTTGTCCAAAATAGGATTTTCTATCGAGCAATGCGGACGAAACATCCATTTTTGGAACCAAAACAGCTCAAAACAGTTTTTAATATGACGATTTACTTAATTTCCTACATTTCTCAAATTCAAGAGGTTGTTCTACAACTCAATCCCTATAATGATGTTATTGCATTTGAATCTACATGGAGGATGATCCTATTACATTGCATATCATTTTTAACATCAATTTTATATTAATTTAGGGATCCAAATACATGTTCATGTTAAATTTCATTATAGATACATATTATACACATATAGGTTATTAACTTGCCTTGGATTGTATGGAGATATTGAAATCCTCTTGAAATCCTCTTAGCTTCTTCTTTTCTTAATCTCTCTCTGTCTACCAAACCCTAGCCCCCATTTCAAATGAAAGAATGAAGACTTCTTCTCTTCTTTTCTATTTATACCTAGAGTTAGTTTATTTACAAAAATGTCATTGCGCCAAATTTAACCCTCTCGATCCTTTTACGCGTTAATTCGCTTCCAATATTTAAGTCGCGCATTCGTATCTCAATTAATTCATTTTAAATTTTCATTTCCAAACATTTCGAATATATATACTGCCATATTTTTTTTTCCTTCAATTAGTTCAATTTTAATTCAATAAAAAATACGGGGTATTACATTCTCCCCCTCTACGAACGGGATTTCGTCCTCGAAATTTGAAATAAAATAAATCAATTCAAGTCAAGTAAGGTAGTTTCACACGTACCTTCCATAAAGAGATATGGGTGACTAATTCGCAAGTCATCCTCTCTCTCCCAAGTGGCCTCAGACTCATCATGATTACTCCACATAACACGAACAAGAGGAATAACTTTTGACCTCAACTGCTGTTCACGACGAACTAGGATCCTGACCGGCCTCTCCTCGTATCTCCCATCGGGATGCAACTCAACCCCATCTAAATCTATGTGTAGGTGTGAGTCCTCGAGACGTAAGAACTTCCTCAACATGGATACATGAAAACCATCATGTACCCACTGGAGATGGTCAGGTAGGGCTAAACGGTAAGCAACCGGTCCCACCCTGTCCAATACCGTAAACGGACCCACGTATCGCGGTGAAAGCTTCCCTTTGGCACCAAAGAGAACAACGCCTCTCATGGGTGAGACCCTTAACAGCACTTGGTCCCCAACGGCGAACTCTAACTTCCTCCGCCTTATGTCAGCATAAGTCTTCTGACGATCTTGCGCGGTCTTCATCTGTGCACGAATCAAGTCAACCTTCTCTGAGGTCTCCCTAACAATATCCGGACCCAGCATCCGGTGCTCTCCGAACTCCAACCAACATGCAGGGGATCGACAAGGCCTGCCGTATAAAGCCTCGTATGGTGCCATGCCAATAGTCTGTTGATAACTATTATTGTATGCGAACTCCACCAGTGGAAAATGCATATCCCAACCACCTTTGAAGTCCAACACACAAACTCGCAACATGTCCTCCAAAATCTTGTTCACCCGCTTAGTCTGACCATCAGACTGAGGGTGGAATGCGGTACTCGAACTCAATTGAACTCCCATCGCCTCCTGAAGTCTGCCCTAAAAGTGCGAGATGAAGACACTGCCACGATCGGACACGATATCACGCGGTACCCCATGCAACTTCACAATCTCGTTAATAAACATCGTGGCGTACTGTGCTGCCGTATAATCCGTCCTCACTGGAAGGAAATGAGCCACCTTTGTTAGTCTGTTGACGATGACCCAAATCGAATCATGACCGCGCTGCGATCTTGGCAACCCAACAATGAAATCCAAGGAGATGCTTTCCCATTTCCACTCGGGAATGGACAACTGCTGCAACTCCCCTCCAGGTCTCTGATGTTCCACCTTTACAAGCTGACAAGTGGCACACTTTGAGACAAACTCGGCTACATCACGCTTTAACCCAACCCACCAATACATACGGTGCATATCCTGATACATCTTATCACCTACGGAGTGAACAGTAAATCTAGATCCATGCGCCTCAGATAATAAGGCCTTCTGCTACTCGGTATCATTCGGCACAACAATTCGTCCGTGATAATGAAGTCCCCCATCAGAACCAATCGAGAAACCCTGCATGCCCCCATATATCAATGCCTTCACCTTCTCCTAACAAAAGTCACCAGAAGACTGAGCCTTCACAACCCGTTCAACCATATAAACTGATATAGATACAGTCCCCATAAATGCTCTGCAAACATCAAGGCTACCCATCTCCTTCCACTGAGCTTTCCAAACACCTGAAAATTCAACACTCTCCTCCACTTCCAAGGTGGACAATGACGTTGCGGGTCTTCGGCTCAAAGCATCAGCAACCACATTTTCCTTACTCGGGTGGTACTGTATGGAAAACTGGTAGTCCTTCACATATTCCACCCATCTACTCTGTCGCATATTCAAGTTCTTCTGTGAGAACAAGTACTGAAGACTCTTATGGTCGGTGAACAACGTAAACTTCTCCCCAAGTAACTAGTGTCTCCATGAATACAATGCAAAAACAACTGTCGCCAACTCTAAGTCATGAGTCGGGTAACGGTTATCATGAGGCCTCAATTTCCTCAAAATATAGGAAATCGGTCTCTCCTCCTGCATCAGAATAGCTCTTAACCCCTGTAATGACGCATCAGTGTACACGCGGTACTCAACCCCAGCTTTCGGCAATGTAAGGAATGGCGCTGACGTAAGCTTCTGCTTTAAAGTTTCGAAAGCCTCCTGACACTCTGAACTCCAGACGAAAGTAACACCCTTCTTTGTCAAATGGGTAAGAGGACTTGCAATCTTTGAGAAGCCCTGAATAAACATCCGATAGTAACCCGCTAAACCCAGAAAACTTCAAATCTCAGTCGGCGTAGTGGGTTGCCCCCACTCAACAACAGCAGTAACCTTGCTAGGATCGACAGCAATCCCAGCCTCCGTCACAATGTGGCCTAAAAACTGCACCTCTCGCAGCCAAAACCCGCATTTGGAGAGCTTAGCATAAAGCTGATGCTCTCTCAAGGTCTTAAGAACCAATCGTAAATGTCCGATATGGTCCTCCTCGGATCGTGAATAGATCAAGATATCATCAATGAACACGATAATAAACTTATCCAAGTATGGCCTGAATACACGATTCATCAAATCCATGAATACTACAGGCGCATTGGTTAAGCCGAAGGACAAGACCCGAAACTCGTACGAACCATATCGAGTCAGGAACGCTGTCTTCGGCACATCCTCCTCCCGAATCCTCAACTGGTGATAATCGAAACGCAAATTAATCTTCGAAAAGAATGAAGCATCCCTCAACTGATCAAACATATCATCAATGCGAGGTAACGGATACTTGTTTTGAATTGTCACCTTGTTCAACTCTGGATAATCGACACACAATATAAGTGAGCCATCCCTTTTCTTCACAAAGAGCACTGGAGCTCCCCAAGGTGAGGTACTCCTACGGATAAAACCTTGGCCCAACAGCTGCTGAATCTGCTCCCTAAGCTCCCTCATCTCTAAGGGTGCCATACGGCACGGGGCCCTGGCAATCGGTCTCATGCCCGGCGCTAACTCTATGCAAAACTTTATCTCATGAGCTGGAGGTAAACCAGGAACCTCGGCAAAGATGTTCGCGAACTCCCTCACTATAGGGATCGTATCCAAAGAAATGGACACCCCATCAGGAGAATCCTCCTCGATGTAAAACAGATGTGTGCTGGCTCCACCCTCTAGACCAGGTAATGATATTAGGTACATCTCCTGACCAGGAATGGAAAATGTGATCGCACTCCCACGATAGTCAATCTGGGCATGATATGCATACAACCAATCAAACCCTATAATCACATCGTAGGTACACATCTCAATCAAAATAAGGTCGACAGAGAAGTGAAGCCTCCCGATCTCAATCGCGACCCCTCTAGAAATGTGGCGAAGGTCCGTACCACTCAAAGGTGTACTCACATGGGAAACTATCGCCTCTGCAACGTTTATCATCCCCGATGTACTAGCAAACTCATAACTGGAGAATGAGTGTGATGCACCAGTGTCAAAAAGTACTCTCGCATGAGAACTATAAACATAAAATGTACCCTTAATCGTCGGTCGTCGCACCTGCGACTGAAAAGGTTGAACGTCATATACACGCCCATGATACAACTGTGGCTGAATTGGTGTTGCTGCCATTGGTAATGACAAAAATGGTGGTGGTGGTGGTGGGAGTACCTGCTGCTGTGCTCTATCTCCCTGTGCCTGTCCTCGGGGATAAGCCCTCCTCATATGTCCAGTATTTCCGCACTGGAGGCATACAATAAGACCCTCATCTCGTACCTTCTGCACAAAAGCTCCGATGTTGGGCCTATTGGCTCAGTGTTGATCTCTCACACCCTGACCCCGTTGACCCTGTTGGCTCTGCCCTCTCTGGCCCTGGCCCTGCTGTGGGTGACCCTGACCTGGAATGGTCTGAACCGGATTGGCATGAATGGCCTGACCCTACTGGCCCTGGGCCTGCTGCCCATGGTGACGACCTCTGTACCGCTTGGCCTGATGGCCTCCTGACTGTTGGCCCCCCTGTGGGCCCTGTTGGCCTGCAACAATAACCTCATGGGGCCTACCCTGCTGGCCTATTACCCCTCATTTACCCACCACATGCTCAAAACGATCATTGCAGTGATGCAATGCTGTATTCACCACTACCTCATAACAGTCAAATGACAAATTCGCCAGTAAGAACCCCCGAATTGGCCAAGATAGCCCCTCAATAAACCTCTGAGTCTTCAAAGCATCATCTGCCTGCACCTCAGGAGCAAACTCTACCAATGAGGTAAACTCTCGCTCATACTAAAAAACTGAACTAGTCTGCTTCAGGGTATCAAACCTTCTCCTAAAAGCTATACGTTGTGCGGGAGGTACAAACTTCGCCTCGAAACGAGCCCAAAAATTAGCAATAGGCATAACATCCCGCTGAGCTGTAGAAGTAATGGACTCCCACCAGCATAACGCCTCCCCAGTTAGACGTAAGGTAGCTAAAATCTGTTTCTGCACCGCTGTGGAGTCAACTAGTCTCAAATGTCTACATATATCTCGCTTCCACTGAAGCGCTTCCAATCGACCCACGTCACCGGCGAACGAAGGCGGACGTCTCTTCTCAAACCCACTCACAATAGATGCCCATATGGGTTGCACAACTACTAGCACCTGAGGCTCCGGCTCAGCCACTGCAGGTGGTGCGATGACAACATGTGGTACCGGTGCTGGTGCTGGCACTGGTGCAGGGGCGGGATGCGCAGAAAGTTCTACTGCTATAGCTACAACCTGTTCTATAGCCATAAAATCCGCCTGGGACAAACCTCCTACCGTCCCCTGTGTAGGTGGGGGAGGCTGCTCCTGATCCCCCGCTCGTCCTACCGCTCCTGCCAGTTTACCGCTGCGTCTCCTCATCTGAAGAGAGTAAACACAGAGTATGAAAACTAGAAGGAAAAGTTCAAAACATATATCACATATATAATTGGGTGCACCAGTTTAAAGTGATGGATATATCATGCGAAAAGTCCTAACTCCCGATAAAAGTAAACCTTCGTGCGTGGAGCGTCGCGCAAGCGAAATCCAAACAAGGAACCCCTCCTATACACTCGGGCACTCATAGTCGATCTTGTCGAATCAGTGGCTCGATTTTTTTTTCCCGAAGTCATAGAATACAAAACCTAGTTGTAAGGCTCAAAGTATCAAAGAAACGATGCGCGAAAAACGTAACGGACCCCCTCAGATCCCTAAAGGCTCTAAAACCTGGCTCTGATACCAACTGTGACAACCCTGCTTTTTATATCTAATTCGGTTAGCTACGCCCATTTAAACTAAAGCGGAGCATCAATATGTTGGCATTAGAAACATAATTTAAATAAACTCAGTAAAGTAAACATGTACACTCCCATACGTGTAACCAAATCACATCATAGCAAGTATAGGATCCACAAGTAATATTAGTACTGAATATAACATGCCCAAACATACGGTCCCAAAGATAAACTAGGTAAAGAGTGTAATGTAAACCTCTCAACACTATCAAATCCCTAACAATGGGAAATCTCTGATGCCACACACTAAGGAAGAGTGACAAAATAGGATAAGGAGCGTCCACCACTACAATATCCTAAGAATAGATGCGAGGTCATCCAGCTCCACGATCTACTGTCCAGCGGGGCGAGGACCTGTATAATACATACATATATATATATATATGGGAGAGGAGCAAGAGGCAAGATAGATGAACGTCAAAGCAACAAAACAAGCTATAAGATTATAAGATGTACTTATAATGAAAGCACACTAGTCATTACTCGTCTCCAGTAATTAAGTTGTTCAATTACCCAACCAATGCTCCTATGTCGTGACTACCCAACTCAAACTCGAGTAACTTGTAGCCTCACATCGTATCATGATTAATCATTATTAATCGCAGTTCAGTATTTAACGTATCAAAATATTTTCTTTAATAATAATATCACATGCATCGATTCGGGATATTACTTTAAGACATAAGCATAATATCTCACACAAAAAATCATATCGGGTCACTATCGTTATTCGGGGGAACAAGTCGTAACACTAGGCCTACACACGAATATTCCCCAATATTATGTGGCAAGGGCAATCATACTAAGTCCTAAATCACATGGCGTTTCAAGGTCTTTCTATCCGACCCGCATTACAACCATGTGTCCGGTTCTGGTGGTTTATCTCCGACATGGCACTCGAGCGAAACCTAACCGGATCAATCATAAAAAAAATTGCATTCAACATGTGCCTACATCGACCGGAGGACTAGTCCAGTGTATACTCGACAATATACATGTAAAACAATTTCACGCTTATGTATATATACAATCGTGTCAAGTCTCTTACTCGAGTTGTACAATAGTCATTTTTTACAATATAACATAATTTACATCATTAATTTACTAATTCAACATCAAATCATTTCGAGGTTATATATCCCTAATAAACATAAGTATGTGATCAAGTTAGGATATTAGGCACAACACCACAATTATCTTACTAACAACATGAAAAACATAATCACTCTTATTTCAACAACATGCTGCTCATAATTTAAAATGCAGATTCGAGGCTCTTCCGATCCGTTTTTTGAAAAACTTAAAACTACCAAGTTGTTCGGAACATGATTTTATACAAGAACACGCGAGCACGTTACCATAGCCTATATAAAACAGATCCGAAACTAACATATAATATTCACCCCTGTTTTCGACAACTTTCTGCCCAGAATTTTAAAACGCCGATTTGAGGCTTTTTCGATCTGTTTTTGGAAAAACTTAAAACTACAAAGTTGTTCGGAACGTGATTTTCTACAAGGTCACGCGCGCACGCTATCGTAGCCTGCTTAAAACAAACCCGAAACTAACATATACAGTTCGGACCTATTCATGACAATTTTCTGCGCAGAATTTTAAAACACCGATTTGAGGCTTTTCCGATCCGTTTTTGGAAAAACTTAAAACTACAAAGTTGTCCAGAATAGGATTTTCTATTGAGAAATGCAGATGAAACATCCATTTTCGGAACTAAAACAGTTCAAAACAATTTTTAATATGACGATTTACTTAATTTCCTACATTTCTCAAATTCAAGAGGTTGCTCTACAACTCAATCCCTATAATGATGTTATTGCATTTGAATCTACATGGAGGATGATCCTATTACATTGCATATCATTTTTAACATCAATTTTATATTAATTTAGGGATCCAAATACATGTTCATGTGAAATTTCATTATAGATACATATTATACACATATAGGTTATTAACTTGCCTTGGATTGTATGGAGAAATTGAAATCCTCTTGAAATCCTCTTAGCTTCTTCTCTTCTTACTCTCTCTCTCTCTCTACCAAACCCTAGCCCCCATTTCAAATGAAAGATTGAAGACTTCTTCTATTCTTTTCTATTTATACCTAGAGTTAGTTTATTTACAAAAATGCCATTGCGCCAAAATTAACCCTCTCGATCCTTTTACGCGTTAATTCGCTTCTAATATTTTAGTCGCACATTCGTATCTCAATTAATTCATTTTAAATTTTCATTTCCAAACATTTCGAATATATATACTGCCATAGTTTTTTTTCCCTTCAATTAGTTCAATTTTAATTCAATAAAAAATGCGGGGTATTACAAATGTCAAGTAAGCCGGTGATACTATAAATGCTGTTGGTTTGCCCGAATAATTCTGCCATAATCTGGACAACATCATTTAGGCTGACTTCATCGGTTGGTACCACCCACTTGTCTGAATCTCGGGCCCATTTTCATGCTTCCAAGAACAGTGTATTGAACCTTTGGCAATCGATGACCATCTGTGAGGGAAATTTCAGCCCGAACTCTAGGAGTTGGTTTAACACCTCTAAGAATTCCATATTTCCATTTTCAAAATGGGTACAGACAGCGATGCATGCTCTGGTAAGGAGTGACAGTGCCTGATTAGCGAGGATAGTAGGGTGTATGAGGAAATATGGGCAATTTTGAAGAGGTTTAGGAGAGTATATGGGTGTGATTTGAGTTGAGGGATCAAAATTTTGGCTTTCTTCTAAGAAGATGGCATTGGTATGATTTGGGAGTGGATTATGAGTAGTGTTTGGCTTAGGATTGGCTGGTGGGGCGATGGTACCCCGATTAATGAAATCTTGGATTATGTTTCGGAGGTGAAAGCATTGGTCGGTGGTATGGCCAGCAGTTTAGTGAAAGGCGCAATGAGCATCAGCCTTGAAGTTTATTGGGAGTGGATTTGGCAATGGACCGGGATCCAAGGGTTTGATGAGGTTTCGGCTTAACAAGGCTTGGTAAACTTTGGAGAGGGGAGCATGGAGCTCAGTGTATTCCTTTCCGATAGGGGCAGGGCGGCTTTCTAGTACCCATGATATGGTTGGTTGAGAGATGTTGTTGATGGTTGAGACTGTAGCATTGGCCGGCTTGTCATACTTTCTAGGGGTGAACTATTCGGACACATTCTTCGGTTCAACCTCTGTTTTAACAAGGCTTTCCTCGATTTCTACCCTCGCTTCTCTGAGAGCTCGTAAGTGGGGATAGTATTGTTCTCCCATCGTCGCTTGGATATGGGGCAAGAAGTTCTTCTTCACTATGTTGACTTGTTCATCCTCAGAAGGCCGATTGGTCATGGTAGCTGCTTGCCCCCTCCACCGAGTTAGGAAGTTACTAACTGATTCCCCAGGGTTTTGTTTTAGCAGCTCTAAATCATGACGGGTGACCTTAAGCTCTTCGTTGTATTTATACTGCGACATGAATTCTCGGGCTACATCCTCCCAGCTATGGATTCTGAATTCCTCAAGAGACAAAAATCATCGGAGGGTACTATCCTTCAAAGTTTGCTGAGACAATTGGGCCATCACTTCTTCAGAAGCCCCTAGTAGAGTCATGGAACGATGATAACTGCGAAGATGAATAATCGGGGGTCCACTCCCTCCAAACTTCTCGATATTTGGCATCTTAAACTTCTCGGGTAATCTCGCTTTAGGATAAGGAGACATGTGGGTGTAGTCTACGTAATTTCCAGAGATTCTGACTTGGTCGAACTTCTTGGTGAGCATCTTGAGATCCTCTTTGACTTTATTCAACTCCTCCTCTTTTGGATTAACGACCATAGGTAGGTTAGCCACGGGATGGGTAATATTTAGCATCGGGAGTTAGGCAGGCGGTGGCCCATTGACAAGAGGGGCACGTGGAGCGTGCTGATATTCTTAGGGAACCCAAATAGGCTCGGGCGAACCCATAACACTAGAGAATAGGGCCTCGGGCTCTTGAGGAATAGGAACCTGGTTTCGTTGCATCTCTCGGACCTCAGTTTGGAGGTTGTCAATCTTGGACACGAGTTGAGCTAGGACGATCGTCAGCTGTATGATTGGTACTTGATCTGTATTCTCCATGGAAAGTGGATGGATTCTGAACTCGGAAGAAGTAGTAGAGGAATGGATAAAACTTCGGGATGATTTGACTGAAGACCGAAGCCAATAAGGAGCCAGGCCAAGGGATTGCGATTGACTTGAGAAGACGTAGAATGGAATTTATTTTTGAGAAAAAGGGAAGAAACTATTTTTGGATTTTTGAAAAATAAGGGAGAAATGTTTTTAGATTTTTGATAAAGAAGGGAGAAATGTTTTTGGATTTTTGATAAAGAAGGGAGAAATGTTTTTGAAGACGGAACTCAGCATGATTATTATGATTATTATGTTCTCACTTGTATTTAATTCTCCTAAATGCAATACCGGATGGGACCCGAGCCTGGAAAAGTGGGGTTTTTAATATATGCAAATCTATGGTTGGACTTGTAACCAGGATCACGGGCAGGGTCCCATTTTAAAAATACGCGAAAATTGGGTGACAGGCCGACTCAGAATTTCGATAGAGTTTCGGGTCGAAACCGACAATCTAAAGTGCGTGTCCTAGGTTTGACACCTATATGCGGGTATGCAGTTGGTTGGGTGAATCGGGATGGGTTCCCCCCTTTAGCGTGACTTCCATGATATACGTCTTGCTCTTGTGGGCAATCGGTACATGTGGACAAGCCATTTTATATACCTGAGTGTACATGAATTGCCTCACTATATACCTCATGGGGATGGTATGTGTGAGAGCGAATTCGATATACTCGGTGTACGTGAACGAATTCCCTACGATATACCTCCTGTCATGTCTTCGGTCAAGCGGTACGATGCGGGGGAACCGTTAGATATACGTATGAGGTACTTATCCAATGGAAGGTGAGAGTCATATCGCTTAGGCTAACTGCGACCTACCGGACCAGAGCCCATCACGAAGTGACCCTCCAGTTACTGGGTAAAATTTGGTCAATAACAATGCTCTTTGGTGATATCGTGTGAATCATGCATAATTATTTTATTATTATCTTATGATGAGAATGCCTTTCTTTGATTATGCCAAACAGGGAGCAAAGTACAAGTACCAAAGGTACACCAAGTATGGATGGGTGATGCATGCAACATGTGGATATATGTGATCCTAGGTGCACGTGGTGTGAAGTGTACATGGAGAATTTTCTACAAGTGTGTGAACAGAAGCATAAGCATGGGATACACATGAAAAAGGGTAACATGCAGCTATAGGGGGAAAATAAACAAATATAGCATCCATGTAAAGAGAGTCAAGCCCTCAAAACACATACATATCCCCAGCGGAGTCGCCACTGTGGCCATCCCCGATCCTCGCCTGCGGGTGTGCGCGCGAGGGAAAGGATCCTCGGGTCCCGCACATCCCTCTCGGGAGCACTTCGACCGACGTCATTTGAGATGAGGTGTAAAAAATGTAGAGAGATTCAGAGTTGCCAGTCTATTTTACTTAAAATAGACAAAAGAAAAAATGGGAAGCCATCCCGAAGGATGGCATCCAAAGACATACTGGTGCATACGAAACCAAAATGATTCGAGAAGGGTTCGGAGGCTAAGTTACGAAATGGGAAGGTGGTAGGAACCCATTCCGCCCTTTCGGTTTCTCATGGATATTTGCTATTTTCCTTTATTTTTCCCCGTGATATGTGTGCCTGTGTATATATATAGTGGAGATAGGAATCCTCGACTTGTATCATGGAAGAGATAAAGCGAGTCATCCGTAGGAAGGTATAAAAATAATATTAGAAAAATAGGATTTATGCGATTACCCCTACGTTGATCGTTATAATGGAACGATAACGCATATGGAGTAATACGTCACTAAGACCAAGTATATAAAATATGAGAAGATTGGATTTAGAGAAGATAGAAAATGAGAGAAAATTGAGAAAAAGGACTCGAGTCTCGGGTTTTACCCCGAGACGCCTACGTAGCTTATAGAGGCATTAAAGTCCACGTAGTTCGCATACAAAATGAGGGGTGGGGTTTATCCCATAAATCCAAATGGGGGATCTCATATTTGTGAGTGTGTGTGTGTAGAAAAAGTGTTTTAGTTGTGAGAAAAGTATGAGAATACCTATTTGGAATTAATGAGCAAACCCTCTTTTTCTTATTTTTTTTGGGTTTTTAATTATATGAAAATAAGAGATGTGCAATAATACTAAATAAAAAGTAATTTAGGATGTGTGAGATGAGATAATAAAAGTGCTAAGTAATAAAACACGTTATTGTGAATTTAAGAGAAAGTTGAGAAAGTTGGACCTTCTTGAAGATATTGAGCTTGATCTTGAATGTTGGAGAGTAGCCCTTGAACTTGGATGATGATGGAGAGTGGCTAATTACCCAAGTTTGATGAAAAGGATGATGAAAAGTGGAAGTAAAAAGGAATTTAGATGTTGAAATTGCGTTGTCTTCGAGAGAGGTTTTTGGGATTCGCTGAGAGCGATTGTTATCAGATCTGGGCTCCCTCTGCAAATGAAGTGAAGGCCTCCTTTTATAGGCTCGGGTCATTGCCAATCAGTATATACCTGGTCCTACCTATCGGCACCAGCCGATAGGCAGGGTCTGGAACCTACCGTTTGGCAGTGTGTTTTAGGCCTTTTCGAAAAATTGGCTACCGAGGGCAAACCGTTGGTCAGAATCGCAAACGGGGCAGACCGTTGGAAAGGTAATTCAGAGACCTTTGAAAGTACTTGGTACCGCTCCGGGTTCAGGAGTTGACTTTGGGTGAAATATGGCTCGAAAGCGTTTGTCGGTCCATTGGGCAGGGAATCGTTCGGACGCAAACGGATCGTTCGTCCGCCTGGTAAGTCTGAATCGCGCACGGGGCGGACCATTGGAAAGGTTAGGAGATGTACTTCGACATTCCAAAGAGTTTGACCCAGTTTGGGGAGTTGACTTTCGTCAACCGGGCCCTGGAATCATTCGGTGACCTCTTGGAGTCAAACGGATCGTTCGTCCGCATGGTAAGTCGGAATCGTGCACGGAGCGGACCATTGGAAAGGGGTTTCAGTTCCCTTCGAAGATTCATTCAGCCTCGATCGAGCTGAAGAGTTGACTTAGGTCAAACAGAGCCCGGGAGCGCCCGGTGGCCTCCGGATTAAGTTTCGAACGCAAACAGATCGTTCGTCCGCATGGTAAGTCATAATCGTGCACGGGACGGACCGTTGGAAAGGGAATTCAGTGCCCTTCGAACATTCATTCATCTTTGGTCGAGCTGGAGAGTTTGACTTTTTGGTCAAAATGGAGCCTAGGAGTGCTCGATGGCTTCTAAGTCAGTACTCGAGACATGACCTGGGTTTGTAGTGATGAAGGGAGGTGCTAGGGACCTTAGGAGAGTTAGGGGGTAACAGAATGTGTGTGTTTGTGTGTGTGTCATAAAGGATGATCGTGTTAATGGCACATATAAATTTATTACTTTTTGTACATGAGGCACACCATGTCTCGTTTACGACTTTATCTCGGTCATTTTATAATTATAAAAAATTATGGGAAATGTAATTTATTAGAACTGAAGAGAGTTAAATAATCTATAAATATGTTGCGGTCATTTTCATGATGAAAAGGGTTTAGGCAGTTTAATGTTACAATTTCAAAAATATTTCTTCCAATATCAACATTCTCTCTCTCTCTCTCTCTCTCTCTCTCTCTATATATATATATATATATATATATATATATATATATATATATATATATATATATATATATATATATATATTAATAATGCTTTTGTGCGGACTAGTTCACATTTTAATAATGCGGACCGGACATGTGCCACCTAACGGTGTGCCTGGAAATTATAGCCTAAATTATAGGCACACTCTCTCTCTCTCTCTCTTCTGGGCTCACCGCCAGGTGACACATGTCCGATTCGCACTCTTAAAATGCGGACTAGTCCGCACAAGAGCAAGGCTGTATATATATATATATCAAAAGGAGTTTGAGTTATTTTTGCTTTGGACCCTATATATTTGGGTTCCAAACTCACATTATATTTTAAGAGATAAAGAGGGGAATTTGAAGGTTAAACGAGAAAGAGTGGAGTGGAGTAATTTTCAAAACTATTGAGTTAAGGAATCCGTCCAAAATGGGGGCAAAGATCAAAGATGTCCTTTGTGAGGATTAGATCGGTTACAGAAACTAAATGGGGATCAAACCCAAAACAAACCTCTATATTTTTTGTACAAATATGAGAATTTACTAATGTGCTTATAGTTTTTTTTTTAATGTGCCAAAATCTGGTTATTTAAAAGATTGACAAAAAAAGATTTTGAGTTTTTGCTAAATTTTTATTAATGTGCTAAATTTTGGTTATTTTATCACCAAAAAAGGATTGAGAAAGTAATGTGAATAACTTGGATTTAGAATTTTTTGTGATGGAGGAGATTAGTAGTAGTCTATCAATTCTTATCACAACTAATTTTTCAGCTCGCGCGATGCACAGATGTTGTTTTGTTTTCATATTGATGGAATATATATATATATATATATATATATATATATATATATATATATATATATATATATATATATATATATATAGAGAGAGAGAGAGAGAGAGACTCACCTACATCATGCACTATACATCACACCGTACATCACACCTAATTCTAGGCCCTAGAAAACGTTTTTTTCAAATTTTATATTTTTTTTCCTTGAAATTAACCTTCAAATCATCCTATATGCAAAAAAGTAGGTCAAAATACATTTTGTAGCTATTTTTAAAAAATTCACAAAAAATTGCTGGCACAGATCCTTATAAATAAGGAATTTTTAGTAGTTTTTTGTGGATTTTTTAAAAATCGCTACAAAATGTATTTTGACCTAATTTTATGGGTTGATTGGAAGGTTAATTTCAAGGAAAAAATATAAAATTAAAAAAAAATTAGGGTCTAGAATTAGGTGTGATGCACGGGTGATGTGTGGAGCATGATGTATTATAGCCTCACTCTATCTATCTATCTATCTATCTATCTATCTATCTATCTATCTATCTATCTATCTATCTATCTATCTATCTATCTATCTATCTATCTATCTATCTATATAATAAAGTAGGAAACTTATGTATGTCATAAGATAGCACCATGATGTCATCAATATGAATTTTTTTTGCACTCCCTATTTTACCCCTCAAATTTTTGATTTCCCCCTCTTTTGGTACACTCTAATTTGTTCCCTTCTTTTAAAAAAATTCGAAACCAAGGATATAATAGTATTTGTACAATTTTCTCACTTTACCCACATTATACAAACCTACCCGTCACTTTCCCTCACTTATCTTCCCCATCATTCTCTACACGCTCCCCAAAACACACAAAACACACCCAACACATAGAACACTATCTCCTCTCTCCCACATTCCACCGCTGCCAAGTTTTCACTAACATGGTATCATTTTTTTAGATGCTTTTGAATTTAAAGGTTCACTAACATGGTACCATTAACATTGTATTTATTTTGATTTGTAAATCTAGGTATAAACTAAGCATTGTTTGGTATGAGTGGATCTTACACACTTCTGGTATAAACTAAGCATTGTTTGGTATGATTTGTAAATCTACGTATAAACTAAGCATTGTTTTGAAGATTTACCTCTATCCTTTACTCTGTATTTTTCTCTGATATGAGTGGATCTTACACACTTCTGGCCAAGACTCAGCGCCACAAAACACCTTCTTCCACTCAAGTTGCGATTTAAGAAATACCTTCTTGCTCCGATTTGGATCTTGAATATACAATACACACGAGCATTATTGACCCTCGCCAGATTTTATTGACCCTCGCTGGATTTTATTGGTCCTCGCCGGCTCCCGTAGGATGGGTTTCAACTTGGTACGGCCTAATTTTGTACTTCTTTGTTACTTATCGGGGTTTTCTAAACAAATAAGGTTTTGAATCAGGGGAGCATTTATGGATAATTTTTGTACTGCTTTGTTAACAAATAGCCATAAAAGCAAAGTTTTTTACTGCATTTATGGTCTGATTTTGTACTGCTTAGTTAACAAATAAGGTTTTGGTTGGTTACATATCTATGTGGAGCATTTATGGTCTGATTTCGTTGGTTGTTTACATATTAAATGTTTGATACAGTGGCATCTTCTTTGCTTTTAAGGTTCTTCATACTTTTTTTTTTCAAAACTGATCGATTTTATTTCTCTTTGATAGAGGGGATTTTGCATTCTGATGTCGGCAACCTATTTGTAGAAGCTCTCATCCGATTTGTTTAGGTGTTTATGCCCCCATCCGAATATTCATTTTTCTGACCTTTAACGCTTAACTCATTCTTTTTTATGTTTTGTTTAGACCATCTCTATTTCAGGTATTTCCGGGAGGATGCCTTTGGGGGCTTGATTTTTCCTGAGGATTTGCGTTTTGGGGTTTATTTTTGTTTTATAGATAAGGGTATAATCTTACTCCGACCTAAACACTGATTCCTTCAGTTTTTTACCTTTAGTTTTGCTATCATGATTCTTTCGGTTATTTACTTATTTGTTAAAATTAGACTGTAGTAATTTAACTGGTTGAATTGAAAATGGCTGTAGCCCTCAATATGCTACTGCTGCTTCCAAACGAACCCAAAGCCTTAATTTGTTGCTGCTGTCGCAAACGCTCACTCATTCTTTCATGCAGGTAATCTCCCTCACCTACCTAACACATACACACACACATATATGTCACACACACACGCATCTATATACCCCTCCCCTCCCCCCCCCCCCCCCACACGCATGCACGTGCACGCACAGAGTCCAACCACCATTACCTCAAAATTTGTTTCATTATTTGATATTATGAAGGCAAAGTCACACCATTGGTCAACCCCCACCCCCACCCCCTAGACTACTAATCCATCAGCATAAGCATTGATGTCAAGAGAACAATTTGTTGGGCATGAATTAATATTGGAACTCAGACACTCTAAAGAATATCTCTTGCAGTTTGCCTTTCATTCTAAAATAATTACCCAAAAAACTACTATTCAGAAGGGTGCAATATATCAACCAAATGTTGTGGCACTTCCTTTCTTTGCACAATGCTTTTTCTATCCATCGTGGGCCATGAGATAACGAGGAGTATATGTTTCTTATCCCGAGTCTCATTTGTCATCATAGAGGAGGGTGAGTAGGTGGTGCCAATGAGGCCGTGATGGAGAAAGGAGGGTACATATGGCCCGAAAAGAGTTATTTCTTATAGGAGATGCAATCAAAGTAAACAATAATATTGGTGGTTTAATTAGCTATTATTTGGATGCATAGAAAAAAATTATGGACTTGACATAGAATTACTCTTCTTCATAAATAATTAAAATGATGAATGTATTTTATATTTAACTCCGCGTAATGTTTTGAATTATTTTTCCCAGGTGATCAGCTATAGGCATGAGTATTATCTCAATATGTATGGATTAACAATTGTTATGTAGGTGATTAAACTGTCATCTGTATAGAGTTTTTTTATTGCATTATTATCCAAGTCCTATACCCACAAAGGTAAATAGATTTAGCCACTAAAAAGAAAGGATTGTTGTAAAGGTATAAAGCTTTGTAATTAGTTCCTGTACAATAGGACATGAACATACATGAAAGCTTCATGAGATCTGTTTGCAAGCTTACGTTTTATATTATCTATATATTTTGCTATATGATTCAATACATAACTTTTTACATATCATTAGTTGGTTAACACAGAAGAAACAATTATAAATTCCAGTTATAAAATATTGAATTCCTGTTATGTAGCTGTTGGCTACTGCATGTTCTCAGCATTGTCGTGTATTTTCCATTTTTGCATAAGGTGTATTTAGCCATTAAGAATGTTATTTAAGGCTTTGTTTGTGAGTGGGTCTAAATAATTCAATAAAGTAGAAGAAGGATACCCCGCCTAATAAAAATAGAGGCAAAATAAAGCCAAAACAGTTAAATAAAGCCAACATAGTTTTTTAGCATTGTTTGTGAGTGTTTATTATTTACATTTACATTCCCCCTCCCATTTCCATTATTATGCATTCATTCGCATTATCTAATTTTCTTTGTTTGTTACCAGATCATTTTCTGGTACTTGCAATAATGACTATTTTTTATATTTCAGATAGAGCAACATAGACTGCTGGCAGTTACTGATATGATATTCTTCCCTACCATCAGAGATACAATTGAGGGTGCGAGGTGCGAGAAAGCATCTATTCTAATTCAATTGTTATAGTTTCCCTTTTCATTTGCAAGTCTATTATTTCTCAATTGTGCAGGTATGTTACTTCTATTATTCCAATTGTGCACACTTGACTAAGTATAATTGTAGTCTAATTCAATTAGAACTACAAGTGTGCACAATTAGAATTAGAATTACAAGTGTGCACAATTACTTCTAATTGTTCAGACTACAAGTGTGCGTAATTAGAATTAGACTACAATTGTGCAGGTCTGTTAATTCTAATTCAATCATCAGAAAAAATAAATAATAGATACCATTTTAGTATAGTTCAGACTACAATTGAATTAAAAGTGTATGAACTATACTAAAATTGTATCTATTATTTCTTTTTCGTTTGTTTTTTAGTACAACATTCAGATTGATATTATGTATTATAAGAATACACTTCTTAAGTAATATGAATCTAAATGATACTGATTTTGGGGCTACATGTTATTTTGCTGGAAAATGAATTTGTAAGCTAATTCCTCATAGTTTACTTAAAAAACAACTAATTCTTGATGATTGAAATTCTTATTTATCTCTCAGGGAATCAAATGGAAGTAACGAAATGGATGATCTAGAAAGCACAATGTCTAGGGTTGCTTACTTTATTGAGCATCCACAAGTTTTGGGTATCATCGAATCAAGAAAGGAAACGAGGGACCTTATTGGTTCACATGCTCAAGCAAATCAATTTTTCATATCTATTCTTAGGAGTGTCACTCCTGTGGCAAAGGAAAATGTTGCTGCAACATTGAGTGTGCTTTGCAAAGACGAAGACTTGAGCTTGGAGGTGCTTCTCTATTGACATTATGGTATTCTAGCTACTGTGTGATGCAGATTTGCAAATATTCTAGATGATGCATATATTCTAAATAGTCCATTTTCTCTTCCATTTTGTGGAGCTTATTCTCTGTTTTATACTCTGTTCAGTTAATATTAAAGGTAAAGTAGACCCTATGGAGCTCATTAAGAAATTTTCAAAACGGGGTAAAAATGCAGAGCTTTTGTTCTATGAGAAAAAGTCCATGAATGACAACCAAGGCCATGTTGAAGATCAATTCATGAGCATGAATATTCTAGCAAACATAAGAAATACTTGCTACAAGAAAATTATTCTAGACTGTTGTTGCCATTATGACGAGGCAGGAAACTATGTAGCGCTACCACGGGAGCTAAATTGTAAAATCCTCCACATTACACCTAATGGTTACCCCATACCCCTTAAGGATAATGGGGTCGTGGTTCGGTCCCATTATTCAAATCATGGATATCCTCACGCACATTATCCAGAATCGTCATGGCCCCTTTATCCAAATCACAGATATCCTCATCAACATTATCCGGAATGGTCGCAATATCAACATTACCATCCAAGTACGACACTGTATGCATATGGTTATCAAGAGGGGATGTCCATGCAAGGGTTTGATAACTTCAATGACTACTTCAGTGATGAAATCACAAGGGGTTGCAGCATAATGTGAGCTGAAATTGAACTCATCTTTGATGCATGGGATATTTTGATACATTATGCTGATTTTTGGTTTTTCATTTCTTTAACTTGAAGGTTTTGAGTTGAATTGAATTTGATAGGGTGCTATGGTTGTAATTTTGATTATAAAACATTGGAGTTGATGTTGATGCATTATAATACTCCGTATGTGGTTTTTCCTTATTCATGTTTTATGTACTTGGATTCATGAGCGGACCTAAATGAGAAAGAGTGGACAGAGATTTTGATACTTAAAAAAAACATATATTCTAGGTGCAGATTTGCAATTGTCAATAGATTTGCAACTATCAATATTTACACGACGTCATGAAGGCAGACTTGGGATGAATAACTGTCAATAGAGGCTTACAAAATGAACAACACATTCTACCGTATTATAAGTTTGATTATCTCAATTTCTTTCGCATAACACATTAAGAACGCATCTTTTATTTTATCTTTGTTGAAACTATATGCCATTTAGAACTTTAATTTAAAAGGAGATTTAGGAAACCGTCTTCTTATGGAACATAAATACGACGACTGTTCAATTTCAGTGTCTTAGTCAGTATTTTGGGTTCATTAGTTTGTCATACATAAATAGTTCTCATACAGTGCCTTCATTAATTTGTAATTATATTATGATATTCTTGATATTATTAAATGTATTACATCAGATCAATCAATACATTCATGTTTATTCCTTATCATTCAATCATCTTATGCATGAAATATTTTACACCGTTTCCTACATATGTTCGAAAGGAAAATGGAGCAAATGTGTCTTTTCTTAGTTTGGGATGGATTGTGATAATATTTACATAATACGTGAATGATGGTTGGCAAAATGCGTAACTAACTTTACAATCTGGATGGCTTTTTAATTTTTTTTTTTAACATAACTAGAGAGTTTCTTAGATGCGAGAATGGAGGAAAAAGAAAGAATTGAGCTTGGTTGGGTGTGATAATTTAAGAACTTAGGTTTGAGGTTGTACATAATTATTTAATTATTATTGTGATCTGTACGTTTGATTCTACATGATACACATGGTAGTTGGTATTTTTCCTCTTAAACGGTGGATTAGCTCATAAATAATGGAAATTTTGCCTATTTTTTTTAAACTATTAGGTTCGTACCATAGGTTATTTCAAAAATTGTTTATCTATTGCGAACTAAATACGTCATATGGTCCTATCAAATTTTGTACACTTTCGAAAATGAGCATCGTGCCTTCAGGCACGGGCATACCCTAGTCTATATATATATATATATATATATATATACAGCCAGACTCTAATGCGAACGCAACTTGCGGACGGATTTTTGTGTAGCTTTTAAAAATGGCAAAAAATTAAATTTTGACTTGATTTTTTTTTTGTGGTATTTAAACATTTCAGGGGACCTAAGTAAAAAAAATCAGCTCAAAATGAAATGTTTTACTATTTTTAAAAAATCGGCCAAACATATGTAAGTTTTAAAGAGCTTAAATATGTTTGACCGATTTTTTAAAAATAACAAAGCAATTCATTTTGAGCAGATTTTTTTATAAGGGTCCCCTGAAATATTTTAATACCACAAAAAAGAAATCAAGTCGAAAAAAGTTTTTTGTGATTTTAAAAAAATACAAAAAAATTCGTCCGCAAGTAAAATCCGCAAATTAAGTCCGCATTAGAGTCGGCCTATATATATATATATATATATGTGTGTGTGTGTGTGTGTGTGTGTGTTTAAAATGGGGTCCTAAATTGCGAACTAATTTTGAAAAAATAGCAAAATAAATTATTTTGATCTATTTTTTTACAGGCTCTCTAAACATTCCTTTGATATCGCATAAAAAATCACCCGAAAATAAAATAAAATAAAATCTATTTTAAAAAATTGGTCAAACATATCTCATCTTTTAAGCACCTTAAAATTGACATATGTTTGACCGATTTTTTAAAACATTAAAAAGAAATAATTTTGGGATGACTTTTGTTTTGAGACATCAAAGGAATGTATAACTACTTTGTCAAAAATTAGCTCAAATGTTTTTTTTCTATTTTTCAAAAATTTATAAGCAACTTAGGACCTCACTTGATATATATATATATATATATGATGAGAATTCTCACCACATCATGCCTAGTTGTAGGGCCTAAAAATTTTCTTTTTTAATTTTTCCCTTTAAATTCACCTTATAATAAACCCATGTCCAAGAATTTAGGTCAAAATACATTTTATATCTATTTTTAAAAAATTCACAAAAACTGCTCAAAAAACCTTATTTATAAGGATTTCCGCGCGTGAGGTGAAGCCCCCTGGATAATGCATGCAGGGTGGATATAATCCTAGGCCATATGAGCGACTATTGTATGTTTAGCATTTTTTGTGAATTTTTTTAAAAACAACTACACAACGTATTTTGACCTATTTTTTGAATATGGGTTGATTGGAAGGTTAATTTCAAGAGAAAAATAAAAATTTTGAAAAAAAGATTTCTTAGGGCCTAGAAGTAGGTGTGATGTATACATCATGATGAATGTGACCTATTTCTCTCTCTCTCTCTCTCTCTCTCTCTCTCTCTCTCTCACACACACACAGAGAGATAGAGGGCGGCTCTCATGACGACCTCTATTTGCATACCACTAGCGCGGACCAATTTTGATAAAATAGTAAAAAAAAAAATATTTTTGGGCTATTTTTTTTTTAGTTTTTAAACATTTCATTAGGATCATAAAAAAATCAGCTCAAAATGATTTTTTTTACTATTTAAAAAAATTGGTCAAACTTTGTCATTTTTAACAATTTAAAAACTGACAAATTTTGACTAATTTTTTTAAAATAGTAAAAAAATTCATTTTGAAGTGATTATTTTTATGGGCCTATTGAAATGTTTAAAAACCATAAAAAAAAGAGCCAATTTTTTTTTTTACTATTTTTAAAAAAAAGGTCATCATTCAGGGCGCTCAAAATAGGACCTCACTTGATCATTCCCTATATATATATATATATATATATGGGGTAGTTATCAGCGCTCCCTTAAATCTGAAAACAGTCCAAATTCCACTTTAAATGACAACATTACCCTTTTTCGTATATACCCTCTTATATCTTCTTTTTAATCTTTACTTTAATTATTTAAACATAGCCTAAGTAAATAATAAATAATAGAATTTACACTTTAAACCTACTCATTTATTTGTGTTAACTTTTTAAATCAACATCAAGAACACGGCTTAATTATAACAAGACACGGCACAGAATGATACAAAATCTTATTTTTTTTACTTGACTTGAAAACAACCCAAATAAAAACGACATGACATGACATGACATAATATGTTATACTCTTTTTCATGTGACTAAGTTTTGTCCCACTGGATTTTTCAAGTAAACATTTAAAAAAAATAATTCGAGTCGTTTTTTTATTTAAAAAATAACATTTTGTGTTGTGTTGTTTTTACTTTGGTCGTGTTCGTGATAAGTAAAAAAATATTTCATGTTTGGTCGTGTTGTGTCATTTTATTTTTGTCGGGTTCATTTTTGGTTTACAAAATAACATTTTTTTTATTGTTGCGCTTTTAATTGGTTCGTGTTCGTGATAGGTTGGAAAAAATATATCACTTCATGTCGTACCGTCGTGTCACTTTTTTTTTCGTTTTTGGTTAAAAAAATATATTTTATATCATGTCATGTCGTATCGTTTTTATTTGGATTGTTTTCAAGTCAAGTAAAAAAAATAAGATTTCATATCGTTCTGTGCTGTGTCTTGTTATAATTAAGCCGTGTTCTTGATGTTGATTTAAAAAGTTAATACAAATAAATGAGTAGGTTTGAAGTGTAAATTCTATTATTTATTATTTACTTAAGCTATGTTTAAATAATTAAAGTAAAGATTAAAAAAAGGTATAAGAGGGTATATATGAAAACGGGTAATGTTGTCATTTAAAGTGAGATTTGGAGTGTTTTCAGATTTAAGGGAGCGCCCATAGCTGCTCCCTATATATATATATATATATATATATATATATAGGGAGAACCTAAAAGATACATTTTAATGAACCTTAACATAAAACACCTTAACACCCCATTAATTTTAATTCCTATGTTGCAATTCTATGTTGTAATTGGTCCACGCTAGCGGCAACGGATACACGTGTGACATACGGGTGGGGGGCAAGGTGCGTGTATTTAGAAACACGCTTGTCACACGGGTGTCCATTGCCGCTGACTCAGACCAATTACAACATAGGAATTAAAATCGATTGGATTGATAAGGTAATTTTTGTTAAGGTTCATTAAAATGTTCATCTTTTAGGTTCACTTTTTAACTTCTCCATATATATATATATATATATATATATATATATATATATATATATATATATATATATATATATATTCCTACCGCGATGCAAAAAAAAATTAAATAGAAAAAAACTATTTTGGAAGTGATTTTTTTGGTATTTAAATATTTCAAGAACCCCTAAAAAACCAACTCAAAAATATTTTTTTTGCTATCTTAAAAAATTAGTTAAAATGTGTGAGTTTTTAAATTGCTTAAATAGGAACTTATTTTGAATGATTTTTTTAAAATAGCAAAAAAAATCATTTTGAGCGGATTTTTAGTGGTCCCTTGAAATGTTTAAATACCACACGAAAAAATCAATCCATTTTTTTTCTATTTAAAAAAAACTACACGGTTGGTCGTTACAAGGAGCCCCCTCTGTGTGTGTATGTGTATGTATAATTTATGAATAATTACGTCCGCGTAACTGAAATTAAAAAAGTTAAACTAATAGGTGATCGACAACAAAAAACTCTTATCATAAGAAAAAGAATTAGTCTTTTGAGTTAAATACACGCAATAGGACAAAAGGTATTCATCTTGAAGATAAATTTTTATTTACATTTGATCAAATGACATGATTTTTATATCAAGAAAAAGGTGATTTTTTCACTATTCAAACAAATATGTAGATTGAGTTCACATATATTTATCAAATTAAGACTTTTGTCATATTAATACTAATTTGGTCTTTAAAGAAATTTTTGTATCTTATTAACTTTTATGATACATGTGAACATTGATACCAAATAAAATGTGAAAAGTTAATATATTTATCTGACTCCCACCTTTTGAGTTTTAAACATTACAATTTGGTAGAATTGGAAAAACTTGTTTATAACATTATATTAGCTAAAAGACACAATACAATTAATTAAAACACCATAAAAATTAATAAAATGTACAATTGAACCACCATTTGTTCAATAAATAAACTTACATTCATGGAAGATTGGCACAAAGTCTACGCATGAAAAGTATGCCACGTTTGAAATAAAAGATGACAAGACTTTCAATTTCTCAATCTAAATTATAAAGGACATCTAAGAGTTAAATTTTATTCTCTAAAAAATTAATGCAATTAAAATGATAGGCATGTGTGAGAAGTTCCTTGCAAGAGAGCATTATAAAGTTATAATTAGCTTTCAACCGCCCGAGTGGTGTTAAAATATCATATATTCTCTATGTTGAAACTTCTCATATGTTACACGATAAGCATAAAAGCACGCAACAGACATGATATCAACATAGAGAGTACATGAAGACACACCTATATGTGTTGGATTGTGTGAACATATTAATAAACAAAACTATTTAAACTAATATGTAAATTGACATAAATAATAAAAGTGTATTTTTATTAATAATAATTGTAGTACAAAAATGAAATTAGAGAGTTACAGATTTGGAGTAATAATCAAAGAGCAGCTAAAAAATTGACAGGATCAATGCTACTATTGGACAGTATTTCCTTAATGCAATTATGTCCCCGCTACGGTACTTAGGGTCCTTTGAATGACCGCCTCCAAGGATACGACGATCTTGCATTGTTAAAATAATATTCGAATTAACATTGCCTATGAACCGGTATTTTTGTTATGAAATCTCTCTTTTAAAGTAGACTCAAAGACAATTTGATGGACAGAATGAGTAGAATGGTTTTTTTGTTTCCAAAGATTAAAATTCAAGGATACAATGTAATTATTTATAGAAAAAACTATGTATATTATAAATAGGTACAAATTTTATCAGAATAGCCACGAGACTAAAAGGATATAATTATTCAGACAAAAACTGAATAGACACAACCCTTTAAAAAGGATATTTTCAAACATAATTAACTGCCAAAAAGTTTTCCCAAATGGTTCGGGTTACATAGTGCACATGCTAAAAAATCAAGGGCCAATTAAATGTGAAAAATAATTTTTGATAAGCCTAATTTAATAGAAAAATTCAGAAGAAAATTAAGTAAAACATGGCCAAAAAAGAAAGGACAAGGCCCAAGCCCACGACCTATGGATCACGAACTCAAACATGGGTCTAGCCAAACAAGTGGATGGTAATGCGCGCATGTGGCTTTTGGACCAAAGCCCAAGTCGTGCATAGTATGGGACTTCTCCCCTTTAAATGGTTTGGATACATGTTGGTATGTTAACACTCACCGAAAGGTGTGTGGGTCCCACTTTTATTTTGACTAAAAGTAAACCCCTTTCATATTCCAAACCCATTATTTTCCAACAATCCCCACATGAATGAAATTGAAAGATAAAGTTCAAAGACACATGCAGACACTAAAGGCAGTTTAATTGAAAATTTAACGGATTGGGAGAGGTAGCTTGTGGCCTTGAATCTTCCTTAGTGAGAATCTATCGAATTTACTAGCTAAGAAGTGAACATGACGTCTTAAACTATCAATTGTTTGTGTAAACCAAAACAATAGGTCTCATATGTATCATTTTCGCATATAGTGGTTTCCCATAGTTGTATTTGGTTTGGCTCTGAACATTCCTAGGTCTCATGAGTGATTTAAATAATCAAGCGTTTGAGATTCTCATAAAAGTGACCCTAATTCACACTTATATAGGTGATTCCCCATTAAGAGTACCTTGTTGTACCCCACTTGTGTAAGGACATTTTTGTCCATTATCAATTTATTATGTCGCACGCCGTTACACCGTTGAAGAAATTCAAGATTCATACATTCATTAACGGATCCGAATATCAAAAGAAGAAGAGGAATCAAGTCTGACAGAACCGGACCGGTCCGCCTGGAATAAAAGAACCGATCCGGTCAACCGAACCGGTCCTCCTAAGACCCGGACCGATCCGACTGCTGAAGGCCAGTATACCCCGGACCGCAAGCGAACCGATGAAGCCTGGAAGCGAACCGATTCGATCATCAACGGATCGATCCGGGCTCAGAATAAAAGAACCGATCCGGTCAATCGGACCGATCCGCCTCAGACCCGGACCGGTCCGCCTGGGATAAACTTCAACAGATCGTGTTCAGATTTTTAAGGCCCGAGACTTCTTATTTAATCCCACTACGGGAAGTGGTTTTCTAAGACTTATACACACGATTTTCAGAGTACAGAAAGCCCTAAGTCTTCACCTATTGAGCATCTAGACTCTAGTTTTTTGATTCACACAATTGCCAATCCTTTGTGAATCACTTTGCAACCCAGGAACGCACTTTTGCAGTTCACACCCTTGTGGAGAAGATCGTTCTTCTTCTCCATTGCAGCCCTACTGGAAAGGGATAGTTCCAGCCGCGACTACAGAATCCGACACCTGAGGGTAATTCTTAGTCACTTGTATTTTCATTATAATCCAAAATTGTATAACCTACAATATTATAATGAAAATAAATGGTTTTGCCCCTTCGGGGGATTTTTCCTCAATTGCATGTGTTTGAATGTTCTTGCTTAGATTATCATCTTATTCAATCACATATTGTTGCATGTTTAGGGTTTGTTTGGGTTAAAAGGTGTTTAATATGTAAGTTTATCATTTGAACGCGAGCACATACGTTCTCAAATTGGTATCAGAGCAGGTTACGCTAATCTATCGCGTATTCCTATTTTCCGCAAAAAATTTCTAAGATAACAATTTTCTGAAAAATTGATTTTTGAAAAAGTGTGTGTTCAAATGGAGAAGTTATATTATAAAATGCCTGTTTTTGACGGGACAAATTATGCTTATTAGAAAGCCCGAATGAGGTCGGCTTTAAAAGCCATTGATGAACGTGTCTGGATTTTTGTTGAACGAGGGTGGACACCTCCCTCCGTGACTGTTGATAATGTGACCAACTTGAAACCTGACACTTCTTGGACTGATGAAGAATTTAATTGGTCATCTTTTAATTCTAAAGGTCTAAGTGCTATTTCTGGGTCTGTCACACCTGATGAGTTCAAACCCATAATGACGTGCACCACGTCAAAAGAGGCATGAGATGTTTTACAACTCACCCATGAAGGAACTAATGCTGTGAAAGAATATAAGTTGCAAAATTTGACAACTCAATTTGAAACCATCACCATGCATGAATCTGAATGCTTTGATGAATGTATGAATCTTGAATTTCTTCAAGGGTGTAACGGCGTGCGACATAATAAATTGATAATGGACAAAAATATCCTTACAAATCTCCCCCTATGTCTATGCCGGTACATACATAAAAATAAACATCCGAATTATCAAAACAAGTAAAAATGCCTATACAAATCTACCCTTCCATGAACCCAAAACTGGAAAGATACAATTGAATAAGACTACAGCGTTTGATCTTCAATTCTTCAGGAATCTTAACACTTTTCTCATCAGGGTGTGCAATCCAATGATAATCTATGTAGTACCTACACACATGAGACAAAGAAAAATACCAAGTGACATATCGAGTTTGAAATGAGATAAACATATATACCAATTTATGAGCAAACTCAAACTTTCAAATCTCTCCCATAATATATACCAATTTTGTTCTAGACTTTCTGACATTGTGAATACTAGCTTTAATCTTGGTGAACATATTCCTAATGCTAGAGTTATTAAAAAGATTCTTCGTTCTTTACCTAAGCGTTTTATCCCTAAAGTCACTGTGCTAAATTCTATGGGTAATTTAAATACGCTAAAATTAGAAGAACTTGTAGGAGATTTGCAAACTTATGAAATTGATATGTTCCCTAAAACTGCTAAATCTAAAGATAAGGGAATTGCACTTAAAGCCCAAGAGAGAAGGAGTGAGGGGTCGGCTAGAAAGAGAGAGGCTGACACGTCAGATTCTGAGTGTGATTTTAACCCAGATGATTTGGCTCTTTTTGCAAAAAAATTCAAGAGGATTCTCAAATTTAAGAAAAATGGCAATTTTAAAGATAAAAAGAAATTTGAGAAAAATAAGTTTGAAAAGAAAAATGAAAAAGACTCCAAAAATACTCTTAAGAAAGAAAGTGAGAGATGTTTTGAGTGCGATGGTAGGGGTCATAGAGAATTTGAGTGTGCCAATCGTCTGAATAGAGAGAAAGGGAAAGCTGTCCTTAATGCTACCCTTAGTGACGACAGTGAGGTCGAGACGGTGGATTCGGGAGATGAGTCACCGCATGAGTGTAACTTCACCGCATTCATGGCCAGTCAAGTGAGCACTCCTAGTTCTCTTCACGACGATGAAGATGATGCTTCACAGGGACACCTCGACAGTGAGATCGATGTGAGTGAGGGGGAGGATGACTCAAGTGAGAGCGAGAGTGATATTCAACGCGCCTACGCTGAGTTATATTCTGAGTCATTTAAAACTAAAAAACGTAACAAAGCGCTAGTTCTTAAGATCACCGGCCTAGAGGAAGATTTAAGAAAGGCGAGAGAAAGAGAGTCCTCCACCGTCACCGCCCTGAGAGAGAGAGAATCTGTCTGTGTCGAGAAAGAGATTCTGTTTAGAGAGAGAGAGAGTGTTTTAGAGAAAGAGAGAGGGGACTTGACTAAACAAGTGGCTAGTCTTACGAGTCAGCTCCATTCCTCCGTGGAGACTCGGAAGAAACTTGAAGCCCTTGTTGCCCAGCTGACTCATGATCTTGAGAAAGCACGGGAAGTCAAGGTACAAATCGAGGACAGATCTGGGAAGATGGGAAATATGCTCCTCGGCCCCGCTTTAGGTTTTGGTGATCGGCAAGGAATTGGATATGATGGTGCCTCCACGTCCCAAATTTCACCTGGACCAGTTCCTGAGTTTACTACGAATCCTTATGGCCGTCGTCAAAAACCTCAAAGGAGAGTTCAACCAAGAAAAGAAAACCAAGGTCCGCCTTTGACTGTGCTCTTTTGTACTTATTGCAAAAGAAAAGGCCACCTTAGGGAGTCTTGCTATAGCATGGGTCGAACACGACGTACTACTGCTCCACCACGTCATACTGATGAGTTTTCTAGTCTGAAAGAGCGAGTTGAGTTCTTAGCTGCCACGACCCAGAGTTTAATGGAAGAATTCCGACGGATGTCTTTGCCGTTAGTGAATGCTTCTCACATTCCAGCTAAAACCAACAACAACAAAGGCAAATAAAAGGTCAGCTCTACTTGGGTACCTAAGAAAGATAAAAAGGCCTTTGTTGTTCATGTTGCTCTCAAAGCACATAATACCTCATAGTGGTATTATGATAGTGGTTGCTCCAGACACATGACAGGTGATGCCTCATTTTTTACGACTCTTGAGGACTATCAGGATGGCAGAGTCACCTTTGGAGATGGGAGCAAGTCTTGCATTATAGGACGTGGTACCATCGAGTTACCTGGATTTCCCAAGCTAGAAAATGTTTTGTACGTCAAAGGTTTGAAAGCAAACCTTCTCAGCATTAGCCAGCTGTGCGACACTGACTTTGCAGTAAAGTTTGACCGAGACGAGTGTAAAGTCTATAATCAAGCCGGTAAACTTTTGATGCAAGGGGTGAGGACCGAGGATAATTGCTATGGGACTGAGCCCACGTCCTCACTTGTCTGCAACAACGCCACGATCACTCCTATGGATCTGTGGCATCAACGTCTAGGTCACGTGAACGTTAGAGATCTAAATCGCTTAGCTAAAAAGGACCTAGTACGTGTCTTACCATCTCTTGGAAAGTCAATTTCGACCATTTGTGGACCCTGTCAGTTGGGAAAACAAATTTGTAGTCCTCATAGGAAGTTGCATTCCATTACCACTTCTCGTGTTCTTGAGTTGATATATATGGATCTTATGGGTCCCACTCGTACTGAGAGTCTAGGTGGTAAGAGGTACATCCTCGTGATGGTAGATGATTTCTCCAGATACTCCATTGTAGGTTTTCTGAGAGAGAAATCCGATGCTGTAGAATTTTTAACGATCAAGTGCCGTGTCCTGCAAAACCAACACGGTGTCACTATTAATAGGATGCGTAGTGACAATGGCACTGAATTCACAGAAGCAAAGGTAGACCTTTACTGTGATAGTCTCGGGATCAAACATGAGTTTTCTGTTGTGAGGACTCCTCAGCAAAATGGGATTGTTGAGAGAAAGAATAGATCGATCCAAGAGATGGCTAGATCTATGCTTCTAGGTCATAAAGTTTCTAGGAGATTTTGGGCAGAGGCAGTGTCTACTGCATGCCACACGGTGAATAGGGTTTATTTGCGTCCACACACACTTCAGACTCCTTATGAATTGTGGACTGGCAAGAAGCCTAACCTGGCATATTTCTGTGTTTTTGGGAGTAAATGCTACATCCTACGGGATAGAGAGCAATTAGGAAAGTTCGACTCCCGGAGCAATGAGGGAATATTTCTAGGATATTCATCGAATAGCAGAGCGTACCGGGTGTTTAACCTGAAGAGCTCTAAGATTATGGAATCAATAAACGTCACCGTGCAAGATGACGAACCTCCGACGGTTATTGATTCTAACCTTCGGTGTGAGGATGAGAATTGTTCTGACAGTGATTTACCTGTTCCTCTCTCACACTCTGTGGACCTTACTCCTGCGCTAGGGGACACACCTGCTTGGGTTCGCAAGAGTCATGACCCGTCTGCCATTATTGGTGATCCCACTCTAGGGGTCAAGACTCGTGCTCAGCTAGAGAAAGTTGTTAGCCATCTTTGCTACACGTCCAAAGTCGAGCCCAAGAATCATAAAGAAGCTCTCAAGGATGAACACTGGATATCTGCTATGCAGGATGAGTTGCTTCAGTTTAAAAAGAATAATGTCTGGGAACTTTTCCCCCGACCTAGTGAGACTAATGTGATAGGTACCCGGTGGATTTTCAAGAACAAAATGGATGAAAATGGTACCATAATCAAAAATAAGGCTAGGTTGGTCGCTCAAGTCTACACACAGATAGAGGGTGTAGACTTTGGGGAGAAATTTTCTCCTGGTGTGAGGCTTGAGTCCGTCCGTCTTCTTTTCGCCATCGCATGTCATCTGCACTTCAAGGTATATCAGATGGATGTCAAGAGTTCCTTTCTGAATGACATTCTACAGGAGGAGGTTTATGTGGAACAACCAAAAGGGTTTGAAGACCCTCAGCACCCAGAGCACGTCTACTATCTTAGGAAAGCCTTGTATGGTTTGAAGCAAGCACCCCGTGCTTGGTACGAGAGGCTTACTTCCTATCTCTTAGCTCGTGGCTTCAAGAGAGGGGGAGTAGATATGACGTTATTCGTCAGGAGAGATGACGGTGCTATTTTGGTTGCCCAGGTCTATGTGGACGACATAGTATTTGGATCCACATGCTCCCAACATGCTCACCACTTTGAGGAGGAGATGAAAAGTGAGTTTGAGATGAGCATGGTTGGTGAGTTTACATTCTTCCTTGGTCTCCAGGTTCGTCAGCTAGAGGATGGGATGTTCATCTCCCAATCCAAGTATGCTAGAGACCTAGTGAAGAAATTTGGTGTAGACTTCGCTAAGCATGCACGTACACCTATGAGTACCACTACCAAGCTTAGTAAGGACACTTCAGGCAAGGACGTAGAGCAAACCTTATATCGGAGTATGATAGGTAGTCTTCTCTACTTGACTGCCAGTCGTCCCGACATCGCCTTTAGTTTTGGAGTCTGTGCGCGATATCAGGCGTGCCCTAAAGAGTCACACTTACTTGCTCTAAAACGTATAATTAAATAAGTAAGTGGGACTCTATCATACAGTATTTGGTATTCCTTTGATACCGATGACCGTTTATCCGCCTATTCGGATGCCGATTGGGCTGGGGATGTAGATGGTTGTAGGAGCACTTCTGGTGGGTGTTTCTATTTTGGTTCTGCTCTTGTCTCCTGGCTGAGCAAAAAGCAAAATTCCATCTCTTTGTCCACTACGGAGGCTGAGTACATAGCCGCCGGGAGTTGTTGCACACAACTCTTGTGGATGAAGAAAATGTTGGAGGATTATGGGATTTCACAAGACACCATGATCATTTCTTGTGATAACACAAGCGCGATACACATATCCCGTAATCCAGTCCAGTATTCGCGCACAAAACACATCAGGATACGTGAGCACTTTATTCGTCAGTTAGTTGAGGAAAACACTGTATCCCTGAGTTTTGTTCCCACCGACCGTCAGTTAGCCAACATTTTCACAAAACCTTTAGATGCCCTTAGATTTGAGAGTCTTAGGAAGTCTTTGGGGATTTGCACAGTTGACTGAGGGGTTGGTCTATGTCTAGAATAGGTTACTTCTTCATGTTCATATCATATGCTTCCTATTGCTAGTCTGTTTTATATGTACCATTGCTTACTTGTACAACTTTTATTATTCTTTTTGCTTTTCATATTTCTTTTGAAAAATACAAAAAGATTTTTCCTTTAAGAAAAATTTTAAGAAAAGCACAAAAAGATTTTATTTTGATAAAATTTTTGAAAAGACCAAAAAGATTTCTGTTTTTTCTTCTTTTATGGATGAGCATTTAAGATAGCCAAGTCACAACTTCATTCCATATTTCCATGTGACTGTTTGATAGAGATTTGAGAGGCTACATCATTTCATCTATGTGCTTTACATTGGTTGGAGTCTTTGAGATGTAATTAGTGATATCTTCCTACATGTTTGACTCCTATATCCTTTATTGCACACATGCACGGCTATATTTGATTATTGCACTTGTCTATCTCTTATTGGCTTGAGTGTTTCCATCTCAATTCTATCTATACAATGTACAATATGCGATAAAACTTGACAAGATTGGAATGCATGTAAAAACCATTTTTGTGAGACTATGTGTTTTTGTATAACGGGGAGGGGTTGCAAAAGGTAATCATCTATCCTTTGCGCAGAAGGCACCGTTAAAAAGGACCTAAAAATGGAGGAATTTTAATATCCGAGGTCCAAAGAGGTTAAAAGAGCCCGAAAAAATTTAAAGGCAATAAAAAGCAATTCATGCCAAATATGGGCCACTTAGGTTTCACCATTAATTCTCCAAAGTTTGAGAATTTAGAATGCCTCTATTCAAAATTATATCTGAGGGATTTTGGTTGGAGAATCTTTAAACGGATTTGCACTTCCTTGAAAGTCCTGAAAAAGCATAAAATCATTTTGGACATTATTGGTGTGAAAATCACTTTGAGCTTTGATTTGTTGATTTGATTGAGTCAATATCTTATATTGTCATTATTTTACACCAAAGGAAGCATTTGAGTTCATTCGCTAGGAATATCCAATATTCATCATGCACATATGTCATGTTTGTATGCATTGATTTTCCTATCGAATTTAATCGCACCACCTCATTTACGCCATCATCGACTTGGTTGGTTTGTGTTCATTCATGGTGTGATTTTATCCTAGTGACACCCCGCACTTGCTTATTTGATTTATTTTTCTCATTTGTCTATTTGGGGACATCATAAAAAGGGGGAGAATGAATTATCTTATTATGGGGGAGATTTGAAAGTTTGAGTTTGCTCATAAATTGGTATATATGTTTATCTCATTTCAAACTCGATATGTCACTTGGTATTTTGCTTTGTCTCATGTGTGTAGGTACTACATGGATTATCATTGGATTGCACACCCTGATGAGAAAAGTGTTAAGATTCCTGAAGAATTGAAGAGCAAACGTTGTAGTCTTATTCAATTGTATCTTTCCAGTTTTGGGTTCATGGAAGGGTAGATTTGTATAAGCATTTTTAGTTGTTTTGATAATTGGGATGTTTGTTTTTATGTATGTACCAGCATAGACATAGGGGGGTATTTGTAAGGACATTTTTGTCCATTATCAATTTATTATGTCGCACGCCGTTACACCGTTGAAGAAATTCAAGATTCATACATTCATCAACGGATCCAAATATCAAAAGAAGAAGAGGAATCAAGTCTGACAGAACCGAACCGGTCCGCCTGGAATAAAAGAACCGATCCGGTCAACCGGATCGGTCCGCCTAAGACCCGGACCGATCCGACTGCTGAAGGCCAGTATACCCCGGACCGCAAGCGAACCGATGAAGCTTGGAAGCGAACCGATCCGATCATCAATGGACCGATCCGGGCTCAAAATAAAAGAACCGATCCGGTCAATCTGACCGATCCGCCTCAGACCCGGACCGGTCCACCTGGGATAAACTTCAACTAATTGTGTTCAGATCGTGTTCAGATTTTTAAGGCCCGAGACTTCTTATTTAATCCCACTACGGGAAGTGGTTTTCTAAGACTTATACACATGATTTTCAGAGTACAGAAAGCCCTAAGTCTTCACCGATTGAGAATTTAGACTCTAGGTTTTTGATTCACACAATTGCCAATCCTTTGTGAATCACTTTGCAACCCAGGAATGCACTTTTGCAGTTCACACCCTTGTGGAGAAGACCGTTCTTCTTCTCCATTGCAGCCCTACTGGAAAAAGGGATAGTTCCAGCCGTGACTACAGAATCCGACACCTGAGGGTAATTCTTAGTCACTTGTATTTTCATTGTAATCCGAAATTGTACAGCCTACAATATTATAATGAAAATAAATGGTTTTGCCCCTTTGGGGGATTTTTCCTCAATTGCATGTGTTTGAATGTTCTTGCTTATATTATCATCTTATTCAATCACATATTGTTGCATGTTTAGGGTTTGTTTGGGTTAAAAGGTGTTTAATATATAAGTTTATCATTTGAACTCGAGCACATACGTTCTCAACTTGTTTAACAAGGTATAGGGATCATTAAAAACATTGCTCAACCTATTATACAATATGCTGCACTTTTTGCATCATAGGAATGGATATGAGATGCAATCTCCAAAGTGAAACTGGAGAGTCATCCATAACTTTGTTGTCCCATTGAACCTAGATCTTGAGATCTCCACTCAATTAGGTTAGGTTTCCATTATGGAGACTTTTTATAATAGGCTTTTATTCTCATTCCCTTAGATGTTGAATAAACTTTCTTTATTGGTAAAGGTTTTGTAAACGTATTCGCTAAGTTACTCTTTGATTGTACAAAGTTAATGGAAATAATTCCATTAGAGAGAAATTGTTTAATGGTATTATGTCTACATCGAATATGTCTCGACTTACCGTTATACATAAAATTTTATTCCCTTGATAATGCCTCTCGATTGTCACAGTGTATAGTTATGACAGGCACATACTTTATCCAAAACGGAATATCCTCTAGAAAATGCTAAAGACATTCAGTTTCTTTTCCCTTTTTCTTTAAATCAATGAATTTAGACTCCATTATTGACTAGCAATGCAAGTTTATTTTGAGGATTTCCAAGATACGGATCCACCTCCCAAGGTGAATATATACCCACTTGTGGATTTTAATTCCTTTACGTCAAATATCCAATTTTCATCACTATACCCTTAAAGTACTACAGGGTACCTTGTGTAATGCAACCAATACTTCATAATGTACCTTAAGTACTTTATAACCTCAGTAATGCTTCCTAATGTTGAGTCCCCGGGTTACACATGTATCCACTCAATATTCTTACGGCATACACAATATCGGGTCTTATACAATTTATAATGTACATTAAACTTTGAATAATTCAAGAGTATTCAAGTTGAGAAACTGCATTTTCATTATTTTTTCAAGTGATGGGGAGATACTCTATTGAAAAAAGTATTCTAGTAACTGCACCTTTATCTTTATCAAACTTGTTAATCATATTTTCACTGAAATGGGATTGCGATAAGATCAAATCGGTTGGGGTTCTAATGATCTTTATTCCTAAAATGACATATATATTTCCAAGGTCTTTCATGTCAAAATTTTATTCGTAGCATTCATTATGTTAATATTAGTTCTTATAATTAACATATCATCAACATAGAGATAAATAATGACGTATGCATTGTTGATTTGTTTAACTTAGACATATTTATCACACTCATTTATTTTGAACCCATTAGTTATCATGACTTTGCTAAATTTCCCATACCATTGATTCAGACTTATTTGAAACCATTTAAGGATTTGATAAGGCGACATACTTTCTTTTCTTGTCCTTTCAAAATGAAATCTTTAGGTTGTTTAATATAATTTTTTTCATCTAAACCACCTTTTAAAAATTCCATTTTAGTGAATTTTGAGATTATATAAGGCAATAATAATGAATAACATCCTAATGGATATTATTCTAGTTACCATAGAATAGGTATCAAATAAGTCTAAGCCTTTTTTTGCCTATATCCTTAGTAACCAATCTTACCTTATATTTACCAATGCAACCATCAAGTTTCATCTTCCTTTTGATGATCCATTTACACCCAATAGGTTTATTGTCATGTGGTAGATCCGCCAATTCCTAAGTATGATTTTGCATCATGGATTCAATCTCACTAATAATAGCATCCTTCTAATAAGGAGTTTCAGGAGTAGACATTGTTTCTCCAAAAGTTTGAGGCTCACTTTCTAACAAATAAGGTAGGAATTCGGGACCGAAGGATTTGAAGTCCTATCCCTTCTACTACGTCTAGGTTCAAATACTTCATCATGTTCAACATGATAGGGATTAGGCTTATCACTACTAGATGCAATATCATGTGATCTTTTATGATTACGCACACAATTTTTAATACAAGGAAAAATATTTTCAAAAAATTCAGCGTCATGAGAGTCAAGTATAGTATTTTCATGTATATTCGTGATGTTATATTTATGAACAAAAAATCAATATATTTAATATCATTAGCATATCCAATGAAAACACAATCAATTATTTTAGATCCTAATTTTGTTCTTTCAGGAGGGGGTATAACCATGTTAGCCAAACACCCTCACACTTTCAATATTTTTATAAATGACTTTTACCTTTCCATAATTCACATGGGTTTTATGAGTTTTCTTATGAGGAATTTTATTATGTATATCTTACCCCACAAATTTTAAGGTAACCCAAAGCTAACGAGCTTAGCATTGACCATGACTTTCAACGCTTAATTTTTACTCTTGGCAATTTCATTTTGATGAGGGGTATAAGGTGATGTCATTTGGTGTATTATACTATCTTATGCACAAAATTGATCTAAAGAATATGAATATCCTCCCCCTCTATCAAATCTTATCATTTTAATATATTTATTAAATTGATTTTCAAGTTTAGTTTTGTAAAGAGTAAACATTTCAAGTGCTTCATATTTAGTACAAAGTAAGTAGACATAAAATTATATAGTCATAAATAAATGTGATAAAATATTTTCTACCATCTATAGTTTGAATATATTTCAGATCACATATGTCAGAATGAATTAATTCTAAAGGTTCGATATTTCTTTCAATAGATTTAAAGGTTTCATAGAAAATTTAGATTGTATCCCAAACATCACATTTATATGTATCATCTATTCCAATGTTAGTAACTAAACCCAATGTAATTAATCTACGAATGGATCCATAATTAACATGGCCTAATATACTATGCCAAACATTATATGACTCAAGTATATAAGTAATAGATTTATTATTATCATCAATAATAGAGTTAACGGTTACATTTAGTTTAAATATCTCATCACTTGAATATACTTTTTCCATAAATATCCCACACTTGGTGAGCAAATCTTTTTTCGATTCAAAGACCAATTTAAAACCCGTCTTACTTAATAATGATCTAGACAGGAGATTCTTGCAAATTTCAGGCACATGTAGTACATGATTCAAAGTAAGAGCTTTTCCCTAAATGAACTTGAGAATGATCTTTCCTCGTCCTTCGACACTTGAAATAGAAGATTTTCCCATGAATAGTTGTTCTCCTATATCAACTTTTTCATAGCACGTGAATGCACTTTTATAATACCCCGTGTTTTCAGGAATAAAACACGGTGGTAGAATTTAATTAAATAATTTTGAAATAAATTTGAGAATAAATTAAATCGGTGGGATTTAAATTGAATTGATAGGATTTAAATTGAGAATAAATTCTTATTCGTGATTACATATTTATTTGACTCAATTGGGCATGATAGGTTCACTTATTCAAAAACAATCGAATGGTAATTAACTTATAACTATATATTTTTTAACCATAACAAAAATGTTTATGTCGAGTAAAATAATTCGGGCACGTTTCGGGATGTTTTGGGACTCATTTAGGTGTTCTAGACCTCTAAAAATGGGCTTGGGTATAGCTATACCATTTGGGAGTTTTTGCGTTATTCCGATTATGTTTAGGGGTCAAAATATATGGTTCAAATATAAGTTAATTAGGGATTTAGAAAGTCCCATTGAGTCATCTAAAGTTAACCCTAACAACCTTCATCCCTATAGAGAAGATACCAAGAGCCAAAGAGAGGAGGAGACTAAGGATTCAAGGGAGGACACTCAATCATCCATACCAGCTAAGAATTCTCTTGCTTAAATTAAGGTTCTATGTATTTCTTAATTCATCGTGGTAACTCCTTATGAAATTTCTGGGTTATATTACAAACTTTGATGATAGGGTGATAGGATTTAACCTTATGCATGTAGAGGGATGACATCTAAATTTTTGAATTTAAAGATCAATGGATTGGAGGTTAAACCCAGTAATTTATAGTGAATGAAATCTTGAATTGTAAAATTGAATTCATGTTTTAGGATCTTGAATTAATTAGAATTGTGATCCATGAGTATAAACAATATCTGATTTGAATTGAAGAGAATTATGGGATGAAAATCCAAGTTTAATGGTTTATGGTATTAGATATAAACTCTTGGGCATTGGGATAGAATTGGATGTTGGTTTATGTAATTAGCCAACCTAAATGACATACTGTGACACCCCGCCTAATTAAATATCGGGCGATCAGTCCTTTATTAAATTATAATCAAGGTGAACGGTCGGCTCATTCTTAGCATCATTGTCGTAAAAATAACTTTTCCAATTTAAACACCCTAAATAATTAAGCTAAGTGTCAAAACCATTTTAGACATTACTTTTCAATTTTTTTTTTATTTTATAAACCAACATTTAACTTTACATAATTCATAGTTAAAGAATCACACAACAACTATCCTGTAACATATAATCCAAATGATTAAACATTCAACTAATTGAATCCAATATTTAAAACTTAAAGGAAAACATCCTGACAATAATAAATCCCAAAGTGTAAATACTGGAAATAAACAAATCACAATATCCAATAAAACAACTGAATAATGGAAAAGGGCGACACATGCCCAACTGAATAAATAGTGCTAGAAGTGGAATCAACAAATGAGGTCGTCTAAACAAAAGGCCTACAACTCCCACCTAAGCTGCAGCGCGTTCCTTCCAAAGGATCCTATGCAAGACGCCCCTGTGGCTGGGCACCTATAATATATACATATATATATACACAAGAGAGAAAAGAAAATGGAAACGGGCCAGAGCCCGATTGTAAAAACGATTTAAAGTTTGTTTAGCAAGCATTTAAAATGTTTACTGGCCAATGCAACAACATATTAGTGCGGCACTCCCTTGAGAAATTCTCACCTCTCTTCTAATGTGCACGCCTATCGCACTAACCTTTTCAACGGTTTAACTTATCTTATCTTAGGTTGTTCGTAAGATTTAAAATGACAAATTCAATTGTTTAAGAGGTTAATTTCATTTAACTACAAAGTTCTCGTTTAAACCTTATTTACTAATAAAGTTTCTCAGTAACATATTATACTTTTCAAACACTTATTCCCAATTTGAAATAATTATTCCTTTCTTACTTACCATAGATATAGTAGGTAGTTCCCAAATTCCAGATTTAAATATACATATTAAATGCTCATATAATATATATATTCTAACAGCACCCCATATAATAATTATGGTGCGGGAATACTCTACTATCCAGTCCCCATATCACTCGTACTAAGGGAAATACAAGTTCGGAATCACTCTCAAACTGTATTGAAACAAAACACAAACAATATTGAGGCGAAGCATAGTTTCCAAGTCTCTAAGAGGTCAGCACATGCCTTCACGTCTCTTAGGACCGTCTGACTATCGATTCGATAGCCTGTACTAAAGGATTTCTATCTTCTAGGGTATGAGTCAATATCCCCCATAAAGGTCCCATCGAGATAAGACTGTCCCAGCGCGGTAACCTCAGGGATAGCAAGTAGCACGGGCATGATTTTCAAACGTATATAGTATATGCATAAACACAGTCATATAAATATACTACTATTACCATATCAAGTTTAGGTACATACTCACGACCCATAATTATGATATTTGTCTTTATTACTCGTTATTTAGTTATCACATATAACGTTTGCCTCTTATCTTAATTTGTGGGATTATCCCAACTTATCAAGTGACACTCGTAGATTTCTATTCTCCTAAGTGTAATTTCAGTAGGTACTCATTTATTTTCCAACGTAACTACCTTATGCGTCTCCCCCTTTAATACATAGGTCCATCGTCCCTTATATGTAAACATCCCCGTAAAAATGTAAATCTCGTCTTACATTAAAGGCTTCATATTTTTTTTATAAGTCCTGCTGGTCTTCTTTATCTCCCAAAATATTTTAATAAGGATGTGCAAAGGTTATTACTCATTTAAATTGAATCCAACTATTTAGAAGGGGAAATATGAGTCTGCCAGGAGGAGTCGATCGATCGATGGCAGGAGCTCGATCGATCGATGTGTCGATCGATCGATCAAACAGGTATGGCGAATCTGCAAAATACCAGTTACGGGTTCTATCATCCAACATCATCAAAATCTAAATTCTTAACTCCCAAACTCCCAGAAATTTATACCACAAACATTCTAAACCCAAATTAGCGATATTCTACGTAAAGCATGCGAGTTTTTATTAAGATTCATGGATTAAAAGGGCCAAAACTTATATAATTTTCGTGAACCCTAGAAATTTCTTTAACTAAGTTCTTCTTATTATTTTCCCATAATTTCTAATTCTAAACCAATATAAATTCGTGGTTCAACCTCTAGATGTGAAAGGGATTTCCAGATTATTGTTTATATCACTACAACATGCGATTTCTAATCACCAACATGGGTTTTCTTTCATAAAAACTCATCCTAATCAACCTTAAACTAATATGAATGAAGAATTAACGATATTAAGAAAGAAAAATACTTGCCTGGGAAATTTTGTTTCTGATTTGTGGATGAAATCAGTGTGGTGGTGATCCTCGTTACACGATCTATTGTTTAACGGCGACGACGGCGCAAACGGAGGAGTTCTTGGCCTAGAACTCTTGGGCAAGCTCTCTCTTTCCTTCTCCAATGTCCATAACTTGTTTTTGATTGTGTTAACCCTAGAAGACAACCCTAAGCATCTGATATAACCTTACAATTTTCATAAGTTTTTAGGCTTAAAAATGTAAAATGTCCAAAACTCCCTCCCGGGGTGTTAATTAGGCCTAAAAACGCTCCGAGACCCAAGGTACATTATTTTGACTATCTCGACCCTTCCGGACACTTTGGCATACTCAAAATGACCATACGGGTGACTTATAATTTATTCACTTTTATTAATCAACATTTAGTCCCGACACGATACGGGCGCGTCCCGACTTAAATTTCCAAAATTATCATTTTATTCACTCGTGACATTTAATAGAACCAATATTATATATTACTTTACTCATTAGTAATATTCAACAAGTTTTCAATGATTACTAACTCTCGTCACGTTAGTAATTACAAAAATAATTAATTTTCGGATTTACATTAAATTAATAACTCACATTAAATTTAATAAATTCCCAAATTTAGAAAGCATAAAAATACGGGGTATTACATACTTCCCCCCTAATAACGGAATTTCATCCCGAAATTCTGAAAATAAGGCATACCTGGTAAGAATAAGTCCGGGTATTTCTCGCGCATATCTGCCTCGCGCTCCCAGGTGGATTTCTCCACATTATGATGCTCCCACTGGACCCGTACAAGTGGAAATACCTTCGACCTCAATCTCCTTTCGCTATGGTCTAGGATAGCCACTGGTCTCTTCTCGTAAGAACTGTTAGGCTGTAAGTCTATCTCTTCTATCGCGATGCGGGTGTGGGCCATATCATCCCAAAGGTATCGTCTCAACGACGAGATATGGAATACATCGTGGATGCGATGTAAATGCTCTGGCAGCCCCAATCTGTATGCTATCGGCCCAATCCTCTCGATAATGGGAAATGGTCCCACGTACCTCGGGGCCAATTTCCCTTTCTTCCCGAACCTCATCACTCCTTTCATAGGAGATACACCTAGTAATACTTGGTCCACCACGTTAAACTCTCGGAAGAACCGTTTTTCATCGGCGTAGCTTTTCTGCCTGTCCTGAGCTACTCGAATGCGACTCTTGATCATCTCAATCCTAGCGTAGGTTTCCTGAATCACCTCTGGTCCGAGCAACTTGTTATCCCCCACCTCTAGCCAGTAACTTGGGGAACGACAAGGCCTGCCATACGAAGCCTCAAATGGAGCCATGCCAATCGTGAACTGATAAGAGTTATTATAAGCGAACTCCACTAGTGGAAGATGTGGCTCCCAACCTCCTCCAAAATCAAGGACACACATGAGTAGCATATCCTCCAACATCTAATTTGTACGCTATGTTTGTCCATCTGTCTATGGGTGATAAGATGAACTCAACCCCAACTCTGTACCCATAGCCTCCTGAAAGCTCTCCCAGAAATGCGACACTAAAATCTTGTCTCTATCTGACACAATATTCAGGGGCACCCCATGTAATATGATAATTTAAGCAATGAACAACTGAGCATACTGACCCGTGGTATAGTTTGTCCGCACCGGCAAAAAATGATCCACCTTGGTCAAACGGTCCACAATCACCCAGATGGAGTCGTGGCCCCGCTGTGATGTAGGCAACCCAGTAATAAAATCCATAGAAATACTCTCTCACTTCCACGCGGGTATTTCCAATGGTTGAAGAAACCCCGACGGTTTCTGGTGGTCTACCTTTACCAGCTGGCAGGTATAACACTTGGACACAAAATCAACAATGTCCTTTTTCATCCCACTCCACCATTATTTCCGCGTCATATCCTGGTACATCTTATCTCCCCCAGGATGCACCGCAAATCGGGACTCGTGAGACTGGGTCATCACTGCATGACGTAAGTCTGCTCCTTCTGGGACCACCAATCTCCCATTAAACCTCAAACCCCCATAAGAACTAACAGAATAGGACTTAGCACCCTTATCTAGAAGTCGTACAATCTGTTCCTGGCAAAATGGGTATGCGGTCTGCGCCTCTATCACCCTCGTAACAATCTCGGGTGTCACTGTTATGACAGATATGAAGGAATGGGCTACTGCGTCCTGGTGACCCAACTCTTTCCACTTTGCTTTCCAGATGTCTGCTACATCATCTACCGGCCTACGGCTTAACGCATCAAGAGCTACGTTGGCCTTACCCAGATGGTACTGTATGTCGCACTGATAGTCCTTTACAAACTCTAACCACCTGCGCTGACGCATATTCAACTCTCGCTGAGTGAACAGGTACTGCAGTGACTTATGGTCTGTGAACAAGAGAAATTTCTCCCCCAATAAATAGTGCATCCATATCCTCAATGCAAAAACGACTGCTGCTAACTCTAGGTCATGGGTGGGGTAATTCTTCTCTTGCGGCTTAAGCTTGCGGGAGGCAAAAGCTATAGCCTTCTCCTCCTGCTGAAGTACTCCCCCAAGTCCCCGTAAAGAGGCGTCGGTGTAAACCAAATACTCCACGCCCGACTTAGGTAAAGAAAGAACCGGTGCTGAAGTAAACTTATCTTTCAGCTCGTCGAAAGCCAATTGACAAGCATCGTCCCAAACATATGGAACCCCCTTGCGTGTCAGGTTCGTCAATGGACCCACTATTTTGGAGAACCCCCGAATGAATCTCCTGTAGTATCCGGCTAATCCCAAGAAACTACGTATTTCCGTCGGTGTCGTGGACTGTCCCCACTCCCTCACCGCTAACACTTTACTCGGGTCAACTGCTATCCCTTGTTCAGAAACAACATGTCACAAGAACTGCACTTCACGTAACCAGAATCCGCACTTCTCGTACTTAGCATACAGCTGATGCTATCGTAGAGTCTGAAGAACCTGCCTCAAGTGCTCGGCATGCTCCTCCTCGGAGTGTGAATATATTTAAAAACTGTTTTGTAATATTTTAAAAACTGTTTTTAACATTATAAAAATTTGTTAAGAAAATGTTTTACAATTTTTTTAAAACTATAATATAAAAATATTGTAAAAACTGTTTTTAACATTTTTAAAAACTGTTTTGAATGTATTATAAAAAAAGTTTTAAAGTTTTAAAAAACAATTTTAATTTTTTTTAAATAGTTAAAAAAAACTATTTTAATGTTTTAAAAACTATTTTTAATATTTTAAAAACTGTTTTTAATATTATAAAAAAAATTTAAGAAAATGTTTTACAATTTTTTTTAAAAACAGTAATATAAATTTTTTGTAAAAACTGTTTTTTAACATTTTTAACAACTGTTTTGAATATAATATAAAATCAGTTTTAATGTTTTAAAAAACAATTTAAAAATTATTTTAAATAATTAAAAAAAACTGTGATGAATATTTAAAAACTATTTTGTAATGTTTTAAAACTGTTTTTAATATTATAAAAAATGGTTAAGAAAATGTTTTACAAATTTTTATGAAAACCGTAATATAAAAGTATTGTCAAGGGTCTAAAAAACGCGGGGGTGATCGAGGTGTGGAGGCCAAGCCTTAAGCCTTAGAAGCCTAGGCGGGCCTTAGGCGTAAAAAGACGTGAAAAGGCGCTTAGTCATTTTTAATATATTTTCATATTTTCAACCATAACAAGGCTATTAAAATACTAAAATTGTACGTATCATAAAAATATGTCTGAATATATGCAAATTAAAATACTATTTGATTATTTGGGATGAGATAATGGTCCGATTAGTAAAGAAATTCTATAAAAGGCGATATCGTTTCGTTAAAGCATTGTTGTTTTTAGAAAAAAAAGTGGGCCTTAAGGGTTTTACAAAGAATAAGGCGTAAAAACTTAAGGCGGAGCGTTTCTCCCTAGCCTTAAGCCTAGGCGTGGCTAGACGGAGCCTAGGCGGTTTTTTTGGAACAGTGAGTATTGTAAAAACTGTTTTTAACATTTTTAAAAACTGTTTTGAATATAATATAAAAATAGTTTTAAAGTTTAAAAAAAAATAGAAACTATTTTAAATAGTTAAAAAAACTGTTGTGAATATTTAAATATTGTTTTGTAATATTTTAAAAACTATTATTAATATTCTAAAAAATTGTTAAGAAAATGTTTTACAATTTTTTATAAAAATCGTAATATAAAAATATTGTAAAAACTGTTTTAAACATTTTTGAATATAATATAAAAAATGTTTTTAAATAAGCTAATTGGATTGACTTTAATTTCGTTTAATGGTTGTTTGATAGTCTCATGTGAAAAACACCAGGTAAAATTTACCTAGACAAAATTTGTCTAAGCAAATTTTTCCCTGTCCACTCTTTTGCCCATTATCAACCAAACGGACCCTAAGAGGCAAATCGATTCGGCTGCTGAGGCAGGTCAGGTTGGGACCAGGGATTCATCCAGGGAATTTTTAAGAACTCATGCAAGTTGGTGGGAGGTCATCCAAGTGAGCAGATATTTTATCAAAAATGGATTTGTGGAACTATTGGTAAATATGAACGTGTCATTTAACTACATGGTTATGTAGTGAATCTGGGATTTGTCAATAAATGATAAAGAGGGGGACATCTCGGCGATTATTAATAGGTGATTAATGGGAAATTTCAGCGGGTGATCATGGATATTATTTACCTAAACATGTTGTGTAATAAAAATAGGTTGGCTTCACTATTTTGTTAAATGGGAAAATTTGGACAATTAACAAGATGGTTAATTTTAAAAGTAAGAATATTAATTGGGGATTATGAATACTTTTGGTGGGGTAATTATAGAGTTAATTACCGACACATATTATGTGATAAGTATATGTATTTGTTATTCGTGTGAACATACCTATGTTCATGGACGACCTATTGGTTCGACTTTCATACGTCTCGAGACCGTAGCATGCGTCGATACAGGTGGTCAAGGCATTATGTAGGTCACTATTATAGGTTCTACATATCAGCGCCACATACAAGGATGTAGGTGTAGGTGATGGGATCCATTGTCACCGTCGGGTGTATGGACCGTGCAATGGAGTACTATGTAGGGACCGCCCCACTTATGTGTGTTTTGTGATGTCCATTTGGATGAGGGACTCGTCTGACTTACCGATAGAGTAAGAATGTGACACTGGAGGTAGATGCCTTTATGTGTCATATATATGTAAGTAAATTGTTGATACCAAAAATTATCCATCTACATGGACCATTCAGATACTGACACGTTTTATACAATGGGAGATTAATCCTACTCATTAAGAATGGAATACCAACCAACTCCAGGGATGCCGACCAACTCTTGGAATACCGACCAACTCCAAGAATGCTGGCCAACGTGATGGGAAAACACCAACAGTTGTATATATTAATGATTGTACATATGTAAATGTCTACGATACAAAGACATTACATCTCTTGTAAACCCCCTAGGGACGATAAATACATTGTAAACCCTACAGATAGGGAGACACAAAAAGAGAGGCAATTGAATAATCCCAAGGTAATAAACAATAGTGGACATAGGATTTTTCCTTAAGTAGAACCACTTTAAAAATCTCTTGTTTCTTATTTCTATTTATCTGTTATCAATTAATTATCCTCGTCTAGTTTTTTGCATCAACAGATTGACGCCGTCTGTGAGAACGATATTTCTAATCGATCTCACTCAATCAAACACCTAAATGGATTAAATTCCTGAATTAATTCTCAAGAACGAAGGTATTCTGCCTGCTCCTTTTGCTCTTCCATCTACAAATGATTTAATTAGGATTCTAGCCAGTCTTGCAAGAGGACATACAAGATACTATCAGACAACTTGCACAAACCTTTCAATCCGGAGCACATGCTTTATCTGCTCAATGAAATATGCCACCACCCCCACCAAGAGATGGATGGCATAGCCACTCAATCTCAGCAAGAGACGTTTCCTACCATCCAAGGTCAACTTCATTACTCAGAACCTCAGAATATTTTCATACGCATTCTTATTCTCCCCCAAAGCCAATCGTCTTAGAGAGATTAAGTCATGCATCCCCCTTTGATAATTTGGGAGCCAGGGGGAATAGAAATGTTCCTAGGGAAAGATCTGGTAATACTAGACGACCATCTGATCAAAAGGAAAGCACGACTCAATCTAGATCAAATGTCCGACGAACTGTTACTCGGACCGAGCAACGAGTTCAAGAAGAAAGCTCAATAACTAATAAAGTTGCAACGCATAAATTCGGTGCTGCCAATGATGCAAGGAAAGGCTCCATACAGAGATTGGAGACAGATTGGGTGAAATGGCAAAGATAAAAAACCCACTGCAAAGAAGTTTTGTAAAAGGGTCTCCATTTGTGAAAGAAATTATGGATTTCCCTACTCCAACAAAGTTCAAGGCTCCAGTAGTAACGCCCAAATATGATAAAAAAACTGATCCAGTCCTCCATATAGAACAATACCCGGCAACTGCTAACATTTATGTTATTCCTGATGAGATGAGGTGTAGAGCATTTTCTGGAACCATCACCGGATCTGCCCAAATATGGTACAATGGTCTTCCTCGGGGACAAATTTCTAGCTTCAACCAATTGGCCGAGCTATGCATTAATAACTCTTACTTTGGAGCAAAACCTGTGAAAAGGGTGGCACACTTACTTAGTGTGAGACGAAAAGAAGGAGAGAGCACCAGAGATTACATCACTCATTTTAATAATGATAAATTACAAGTCATAGATTATGAGGAGAAGACTGCAATAAATGACCTCATAAGTGGGTTGCTCCCCGAAAAACTATATTACACTCTTGCTAAGGATCCTTCGAAGACAATGGCAGAATTGATGACTAAAGCAGCAAAGATCATGAATACCGAGGAAGCAATGGTAGCTAAGTGTAGCTCGGGAAAAAAAGTTGATGGAAAAAATAATAAGAAATATCATAAAGAACCTAGAGAACACAGGAAATCAAGACATAAAGGGGTTTTGGAGCGACTCAATAAGTACAATGACTACACTCCGCTAATTATGGGATTCACCATGTTTTGGGGGAAATCAAGCATAATAAATGTGTGCACTGGCCTGATAAGTTGAGAAGTTCCCTGACCAAGATAGACAAAAGTAAGTACTATAAATTTTATAGGGATCACGGTCACACGACAGAACGTTGCATAGCTCTTCAAAATGAGATTGAAAATCTCATCTAAAGAGGAAAACTAAATCAGTACGTTGATCCGCAGAACAATGCAGGAGGTCGGCATAGATCAAAATCTCCTTGCAAGCCCAGAGAGGAGAAGAAAAGAATTCATGAAAATGATCAGGATGATGATGTCGATCTCCCTAAAAAAACCAGCAACCATGGTGTGAGAAATTCTGTATCAATTTTGGTTCTTTTGATTGCCAAATGATTACAGGTGGAGACGCAGGAGGAGGAGATCATACAGCAGAATGAAAATCTTACCTCCATGAGGCACTAGATTGCTCATACATATAGAGGATTAACCTTGCAGAGGAGGATCAACCAAGGAAGGTTACTGAAGATAAACTAGTAATTGGTTTCTCTAAAAATGACCTTTCAGGAGTACTGTATCTTCATGACGACCCACTGGTAATAAAAGTCAAAAAAGAAGAAATCATTGTCTCTAGAGTATTAGTAGATAATGGTATATTGGAGGATATCATGTTCTATCCTTATTTCAACAACTTAGATTTTAAACTTAGCCAATTAGAGCCTTATCATTGAGCTTTAATAGGCTTTGTAGGTGAGAAAGTCTTCCCTTTGGGAACCATAAAAATGGACGAGATGGTAGGCACTTGGTCAGCTAGCCGAATAGAGAAGATCCATTATTTATAATGGATAAAAACGTCCATTCATCTTACAATATAATCATGGGAAGAGTAGGCTTAAAGAAGTTCGAACCAGTACCATCCACTGTTCATCACTGTTTAAAAATCCCTACTAATTTTGGTGTGGGAATTGTGAAAGGTGATCAGAAAGTAGCTCGAGAGTGTTATTATTCTTCTACCAAGCAAGAACACTTGAAATAAATAAATAAAAAAACCAGTACCTACCAAGTGGATACTCCTGAACTTGATGAAGAATCTTAGGTTGAAACCTTAGATCCAAGAGAGAAAACAGAGCTAGTAAAGGGACAGATTGTGGAAGCAATTGAGCGCACCACTCAAATAGGGACAACATTGGATCGTGTTCTTAAACAAGAACTAGTGAGCTTTCTTAAACAGAGAAAGAATGAATTTTCTTGGAGTCATGAAGACATGCCTGGGATAGATCCCAATTTCCTTTGTTATGAGCTCAACGTAAATAAAGAAGTTAAACCAGTCAAACAAAGGCGAAGAGTGTTCAGCCCCAAGACGAACCAATCCATACAGGAAGAGGTCAAAAAGCTTCAGAAAACATCTTTTATTAATGAAGTGAAACACCCATACTGGTTGGCCAATGTAGTTATAGTCAAAAAGAAAAATAACAAGTGGAGAATGTGTGTAGATTTCACGGATATAAATAAAGTGTGCCCAAAGGATCATTTTCTTTTGCCCCGAATAGATCATCTAGAGGATGCTACATCAGGACATGAGCTTCTCAGCTTTATGGATGCTTATTCTGGTTATAACCAGATACAAATGAAGCCCGAGGATAGGGAAAACATTTCTTTCATCACTCCCTGAGGAATATACTATTATAATGTTATGCCTTTTGGTTTGAAAAATGCAGGTGGTACATATAAAAGCATGGTCAACAAGGTGTTTAAGGAACAGATAGTCAAGAATATGGAAGTATACGTAGATGATATGCTCACAAAGAGCAAAAAGGCATATGATCACATTGCAGACCTCAACCAGACTTTTGATCAACTTGAGAAGCACCAGATGAAGTTGAACCTGACCAAATGTGTTTTTGGAGTACAAGAGGGAATGTTCCTCGGGTACATAGTAAATCAAAGGGAAATTGATGAAAATCCAGATAAGATCAAGGCACTAATTGAAATGAAATCTCTAACTTGCAAGAAGGATGTACAAAGACTGACTGGACGATTAGTAGCCTTGAACATATTTGTGTCCCAAGATACAAATAGATGCCTACCATTATTCAAGGTGCTAAAAAAAGATTTGAATGGAATGAAGAATGCGAAAAAGCTTTTAGGGATTTGAAAAAGTATTTGGGTTGACCTTCATTTCTCTCCCGTCCAATCAAAGGTGAAAAGTTGTAACTGTACTTAGGTATTTCTGAATCAGCTGTGAGTTTTACACTGATTCGAGAGGAGAATGGAGTTCAAAAACTCGTCTACTATACCAGTAAGGCTTTCCGAGGAGAAAAAATCAGATACCCTCACTTGGAGAAATTATCATTGGCATTGATTGAAGCATCTAGCTGCATGAAACCCTATTTTTAAGCCCATAAAATCATAGTTTACACTGATATGCCTCTACGGAAGGCTTTGCACAAACCAAAGAAATTTGGTAGATTAATGTATTGAGCTGTGGAACTAGGGGAGTATGATATCATATATGAACCAAGGGCTTATCTGAAAGGCCAAGAAGTAGAATATTTCATAGAAGATTTCTCTTACTATGAGATCCCTGAGCAAGAAATTGATCAGACATAATAAGAATCAGGAGAAGGTAATGTTACCAAAAAATCTCCTAAAGAACTTTATTTAGAAGAAGCGAGTGCAAACCTACCAGAATCCTCTTCCCGAACACAGGAGATGACCAGGAAGTATGAAGAAGTAAGGTGAAAAGTATTCCACTATAGGAATTTAGCAGATCAAGCATTCGACAACAACATCCCCATATGGAACTTATATGTATGTTGATGGGTCATCTTGTTCAATCGGCAGTGGAGCAGGTATAATAATTAACACTCCTGATGGTATTGATATTGAATATGCGCTATATTTTTAATTCCATGATTCAAATAATAAATCAGAGTACAAAGATTTTATTGTAGACTGAAGTTTAGCCCATTCATTGAGTGTCAGGCAAGTTATGGCACACAGTGATTCTCAACTAGTAGTAAACCAAACACTGGGTTTATATGGAGCCAAGAGAGAATTGATAACCAGGTATTTATCCAAGACGATGGAATTCATTGTAAAATTACCAGCTGTGCATATGAACAATATACCAAGGTTGGGAAATGCTCGAGCTGATGCCCTTGCTCAGCTAGCTTCTACTACCAGAATTGAACTCTGACGAACTATCCCTATTGATATTTTGGCTAATAGGAGCATAGATGAAGATCTGATGGTTAATTTTATTTCCATAGACATGGGCCATCATGGATGGACCCCATCAGAGCATACATTGAAGAGGGAACTCTACCAGGAGATATGGAGGAAGCCAAGAAGTTGAGGAATAAAGTAGCTCGGTATGTGTTAGACAAAGGTGTTTTGTACAGGAGAGGACTAATAATCATTTTGTAATGTTTTATGAATCAATCATAGGTCCAAGATCTAATTCAAGAGGTGCATGGAGGATCATGTGGAGCTCATATAGCAGGGAGAATACTTCTGCAAAGAATCAGTACTCCAGGGTATTATTCACCAATAATGCGAGCAGACTGTGCAACTTTCACCAACAAGTGTGATAAATGTCAGCAATTTTTTACAATTTACAAAACTTCACAGGCTGCCATCACTCCAATAACTTCACCATGGCCATTTTCCATATGGAGTATAGACCTGGTCGGGCCACTGCCAACCACCCGAGGAAGATTTAAATACTTGGTGGTACCGTGGATTATTTTATAAAATGGGTGGAGGCAGAGCCTTTGATAGATATGCCTTATGAAAAGATCTATCAATTCATAGGGGAAAACATCATTTATAAGTATGGGTTTCCCTATGCTTTTATTATCGACCATGGAACACAGTTTGAAAATGAGGAGTTTGCAGATTACTGTGGTCAATCCAATATTCAGAAATTGCATTCTGCTCTAGGAAATCCTCAGAGTAATGGACAAACTAAAGTTACGAATAGGACTTTGATTAATGGGTTGAAGAAAAGGCTTGATGATGCCAAAGGAAATTGGATAAACGAGCTACACTCTATCTTGTGGGCATACAGAACAACACCGTGAACAGAAACTGGAGAATCCCCATAGATGTTAGCATTTGGGACAGAAGCTGTCATTCCTGCCGAGCTAGGCTTGCCATCCCATAGAGTTTTAAATTTTAACTCTCCTGTAAGTGACTTAATGAGAAGGTTGGATCTAGACATGCTGGAAGAAGTAAGAGAAGATGCCTCCTTGCACAATGCGGCTTATCAGCAAAGAACAACACGTTTTTACAATAAAAGGATGAAACCGACCAACTTAAAGGAATGAGATTATGTGTTGCATAAAGTGTTGCACAAAAATAACAAGCCTGAAGCCAATTGGCATGGGCCTTATTGTGTTTCAGCAGTGATCCGACTTGGAACCTATCGCATTGAAACCTTGGAAGGTGAAGAATTAAAAAAAACCATGGCATGCAGAGCATCTTCGAAAGGTTACCCAGGATGATTGTAACCAGTTTTCAACTTGCAATATTAATAAAATCTTTAGTTTCTTTCCATTTTTGTTGTTCAGTTTTTTGGGAGTACTCGTGCTATGCACTATATTAGCTTGATAAAAAAGTTATAAATTATTGCTCGGTTCAGAAAATTGTTGCTCGGCTCAACAAATATTATCGTGAAAGTTACTCGACATAAGCAATAGGTTGCTTAGAGTAGCCACAAACTTGATCATTGATACACGAAGTCCAAGTCAACAGGATGTTAAAATCCTCAAGAAACTTGGTCCGTAAACATAGGGATAGAAAAAGATCTTCATCCTACTTGGCAAAGTACAGGAAGAACGGTGCAAAGGTTCCTCAAGAGGAACATAAGCATATATTCCACAAATACTTAGTCACACCATTGGTATTTAATGAAAAAAAATCCAATACTTGGGAGCATTAGTAAAAGCTTTGGAGACACATGGGTAAATAGCTCTAAATTTATATTTTAATCTAAATATGCTAGTAGAACCTATGTGTTCATCTAACAAATTCCTGGTCAAATGCCTGATCACACCATTGGTATTTAATGCAAAAATCCAACACTTGGGTGCATTAGTAAAAGCTTTGGAGACACATGGCTAACTAGCTCTAAATTTATATTTTAATCTAAGTATGCTAGTAGAACCTATGTACTCATCTAACTAGATCTAAATTTATATTTTAATCTAAGTATGCTAGTATAACTTATTAAAACTAAATTTAAATTTTAATCTAAGTATGCTAATATAACATCTGCACTCATTGATCATTGATACTCAACTTAAACAAAGTGCATCAATAGAATTAATGATAAAGAAATGACTAACATTAAGTACGAAATATGTTGATCGAATTTCCATTTCATTAAATCAAATCAATTACAAACATGTGTTAACAAAACTTAGTACAAAGTTTTATTCTGCAGGACATTTTCCTTCAGCTTTAGAAGTAGGGTCAATTCTAGCAGGAGGATCATCTAAAGTATAAGGAGAGTTGATGAAGTTAAAATCTTGAAGCATTCTAGTATTGTTGCTACTAGGACGATCAAGCAGGCGAGGAGGTTGGATGATCTCTAATTCATCATGAAGCTCATAATCTCCCAGGTACATTAAAATCAAGCATTGAGGAATACGGTGTACAGGAATCCATTTGACATCTAACTAAAAAGGAGGATTGTCAAGCTCAAGCAATCCTGGATCGTACCAGTCCCACAATGAGCTATTTTGATCCACTTTCATCACTGTCAAAGCATTGATCCAACCCCATTTGTAGCTCTCATTCTTAACTTGTTGAAGCTTATCATCAAGATGCCTTAGAGATTCATTATACCCGTCCATCTAGACTTCCCTTGGTTGCTTATGGAATTGTAAGGTTAATTTGTCAACCTGAGAATATAGCTTCTTCAACACTCCATCCTTATACTGTAATTGAGAAGATTGAGTGGATAGTTGTTCAGACAAGGTCTGTAGATTTTAGGACATCTCAACAATAGATTGATATTTAGCTTTTAATTACACAACTTGATTAGGAAGGGTCTGTTAGTTCCTGACTTCATCTGTAGTACCTCATCCAGTACCTCTGCCAGGCTTGACTCTAGCTCAGGATGATGAAGAAGAAGGTTTTATGTTCTTCAGAGCCTCTAACTCCTCACTCAACCTTGCATTTTTAGCTTCCAAGAAGGAATGACTCTCATCTGTAGTAGTAACAATATCAGTGGATGACTTCAGAGCATCCACTTCATTTATTAAGTTATTATTTTCTTCCTCTAAAAGCTTGTCAATGTCCTTTTCTTCATCCGTCTCACGTTTAAATAAGAATTCTTATATTAGGAAATGAGAACAAAACTTATCAAACTTTTTCTCAAAGCCCCAGGCTCCACTAAGAGATTGGAACTTCTTCTCATAATCTTCATGCAAAAGTGCCTTAGCTTCATTATGTTCCTCTTGCATCTCTTCAATCATTTCAAAGTAGGCAACATTGTTGGCCACTGCACAATCAAAAAGACACTTCAGATGAACATATGTCTCTTTGTCTTGATCGAATACCCCTTCTTCGATCAACTGTAGTAGGTCGGTATTAGTCAAAGATAAGTGACCAGCTTTGAAAATATCATTACACCTCTGGAGTAGCTCAGAGTCAGAAGATAAGAAGTATTCGAGTTTATCCATAAACTATTCAGAAAAAGAAATTCATCAATCAACAAGTTGCAAAGTATTGAAAAACACAAGCAGAGGAATATAAACATCTCTCTTTTCATTAATAAAAAGGAAAGTACAAATACATCTTCAAAAAAGAAAAAAATACAAGTATTGAAAAAAAATGAAAACAAAAACTATTGGATTTTACACCTTCTTCTTATCTGCCTCAGGATTAGATGAAGAAGAAGTAGGAGCTGAGGGAGGAAAAGGATTAGCTTTGAAAGGCACAATGGAATTAACGTCTTAGTGTTGATTGACAGACTCTACAATTACCAAAGATTCACTGGAACCCCCATTATCAACTTCCTCATCCAGGTTTAGAGGATTTCCAAGATCATGCCGAGAGAATAGCTTGAAATCCGTTTGAGTGCCGACCTCCACCAGAGAAGAAGACGAGTTATCCTTGAAGAACTTTTTCTTTTAAAATTCAATTTGAGAAGAAGTTGCACCAAAGGCCTTATCCTAGCCTTTGTTGAAGCCAGCATCTCTGGCCTTAACTCTCTTCATCTTCTCAACACCCAGATCCTTCTGAAGCTGGGTAGACTTGACTTTCTCAGCATCCAAGTCCTTTTACAACTTGTTAGCCTGACCCCTAGCACTCTCAGCATCTTTTATCCTACCCTCCCATTTATTTTTCTCATTAGCCAAGGCTTGTTGGGATTCAAGAAAAGACCTTTTCAACTCATTGAAAGCTTCTTCAACTTTACCATAGGAAGAAGCTCTTAAAGCCTCATCTTTCTCCGATATATTGTTAAAGTCAACGAGGAACTACATACGAACTTTAAAGAAAGTCAGTATTGTGAAGAACAAGTTAAGAGATAGTAATTTAATAAGGTTAAAAGAATATACCATAGTAAGGCTTTGAGAAGACCTGTTAGAACTCTTAGAGCGATGCAATACAACAACAGCACTCCTATAGTTTGGCAAAGTCCCAGACTTTATTAATTATTTTTCCAATCCAGGGCCATGGACCACTAAAGAGGCAAAAGAAGATATGTGGACCAACTCAAGTTGGTCGGGATGAGCAGAAGAACCTTTTTCTAACTTAGAGGGCATCCCTTTCTTTAATCTAATCAGGGAGATCTCTTCAGTTTATTTGGTAGGGGGCTTCTTCCCAATATCATTTTTATTTTTCACCCCTGTATCAGCTCGTTTGGAAGGGGGATTGGCCAAAATATCTCCAAAAATTTTAGGAATCTTCCTCTTCCCCGTGGATGCAGCAAGGGTCAAATTTGAATCCAAGGAGGAAGGGGAAAGGGCAACAAGGTCACCACTGCCAGATGCAGTGGCTGAGGAAGTGGAAGGAGGTTCTTGTTCAAGGTTAATTATAAGGGAAAAAGTAAGATGAGAAACGAAGGAAGAGATTGTGTTCTTGTACTGTAGAAAATAATATGCAAACCTGATGTGCTCCTCGCCAATCCTTTGATGAAAACACCAAATAAACTTTAACTCCCTCAAATTCACCTCACTTTCCTTGGGGAACTTTCTCTTATGATCAACTGCAATAAGAAGTTACAGAGAAATAATTAATGTAACATTTAAACAAGATATGTAAAAGGAAAAGCAGTTAAATGAGTAATGACCTATCCCATTGCCAAAAGGAGGGCACCTAGGCCCCTGGTATTCAGCATTTCTTATCAAAAGGGCATATTGCTAGTTTTTCACAACGACCCCATGCTCAAAAAAGTCCCCATTGGAGTCTGGAAGATTAATTACTAACTCTTTATTTATAGCCCTAGTTTTTAAGCAAAAAGTGGTGTCACTAGTCACCCACTTATAAGAAAACATTATTTATGGGATCCCCAGATGGGTTCCATGAATTTGATTCAGCCTATACACTCCATTCACAACCCTCCAAGTATTGGGGGATACCCTAGCTGGGACAAAATCAAAGTATTGATAAAATTCAAGACACAGTGGGTTGGGAGGAAAAGTAAACCCACATTTAACTATAAAAATGGATGGAAACCAGTGACTCTCAGCAAGTGCGAAAACATCAGCAGGTAAAATAGCTTGTTCCAAAATAACCCAAGATGGAATTTTAAATTCATTCTTGAATTCATCAAGATAATCAACAGAGTAAACCCTGATGAAGAATATAATAGAAAATAAAGAATTCTTATAGGAATTAAGGATTCAGCAAGAACTGAAGAACAAAAAATGATCATTCAAGAAAGAAAAATAAAGGTTGAAGACACTGTAGCCCAGAAACACTCAAAATATTTGAGATGGAAAAAGTTTGTGGGTTTTCCCTCTCTTTTATAGGTCGCCTCGAAAACTGGAAAACTAATGATTAAAAGGCAGCGTCGATTGAACTGCTGGCGGCTAAAAGGCAGAAAAGAAGGATTTGCCCAAAAACGATTTGTTAAAGTGGTGGATAATTTCAAAAATGCTACGCATATTATAACTCCATAGTTAAACCATAAATTTTTACAAGTGTGGGAAGTCGACAACTAACCATGCCTAAAATTGTTGCTCGAGCAACTTTAATAGCCAAAATGCTCCATACTCATGTAAAAACTTCAAGCATGAAACATTGGGGGCTTCTATTGATACTAAATTTTTTTATCTACATGGACCATTTAGATACTGACACGTGTTATGTAGTGGGAGATTAATCCCACTCATTTAGGATTGAATACCGACCAACTCCAGGAATGCCGACCAACTATTGGAATAACAACTAACTCCAAGAATGCCAACCAACATGACAGGAAAGAACCAACACTTGTATATATTAATGATTGTATAGATGTAAATGTCTACGATATAAAGACATTCCATCTCTTGATATTCCATCTCTTGTACACCCCCTAAGTACTATAAATACATTATAAACCCTACCAATAGGGAGGCATGAAAAGAGAGATAATTGAATAATCCCAAGGCAATACACAATAGTGGACGTAGGCTTTTTACTTAAGCTAAACCACTTTAAAAATCTCTTATATCTTATTTCTATTTATCCGTTATCAATTAATTAGCCTCGTATAGTTTTTTGCATCAACGGACATGTATGAATATAACCCCAAAAATTAATTATAATTAATTATTTAGTCTAATGATGTCGATAACTAATTATGAACCCAATACTACGTGAATTCATGATAGATGATAAAGTTATATTTTTGGAAAATAAGAATACAAGTGTAAATGAGTAATTATGCTATGTGATTTATGTTAGATTGCATCAGGTGTTAATTACTATTATGGTTATCAGTCTTTCATAGAGGGGGACATCAATTAATATGCGTGTAGAATTGCACTTGGGTGAGGGGTAAGGTACTTAATGCATGTGAGTGACGATGGGGATTATATACTTTTAATTAACTGTATTATTGTATTTTAATTTATATAAGTTAATTCTTGCAACTCTAGGGCGTTGACCCAAATTATAAATATTTTCTCCCCCCGGGTTTATATAGATAGGGACAACAAGGCTAACAGGAGATTAAACTTGCAATTATATTTGCACATAGACTACTTCCATTCATTTGATTCTAGCATAGGTTTCTATTTCCATTCTAATATTTTATTTTGGATATTGTATGGGCATAAGCCCGAAGTTTATTTTATTGAATCATTTAAGCAATTCATGTTTATGTGGGGATTTTATTTTATTTGGATGTTGATGTGGAACTTAATATTTCTTACTTATTAATTAAAATCTATTTTATTATGCACGTGGTTTCAAAATACAAAGGTTTTATTATGGTTTGATGCTGAGAATGATATAAATTGTTAGAAAATCCCCAACATCTGCGTATCGTGTTTGGCCAACCTTTACGCAAAAAATGGGGGTTATTATAGTTGGTATCAGGGCATCCAGGTTCTAGTATCCTTAGGATCTGTGCTGCATTCATTACATTTAGCGTTGTGCGCTTTGATGTGCAGAGCCCTATGATTAGGAATCGTTGTATTCTTTGCGATTTGTTACTAAGGTGAACTTTTCTTGCTTTCAGGTGGTAAACGGTTGGAGGGGTAGACCATAACGTGTCAATGCTCCGACTATAAATGAGGGGACTCAGCAAGAGTTGTATCTGCATCCACTCCCACAACTACCATCAACCCCACCGATGGTTGGTCCATCAAAGATTACAACTATTGTGACCCAAGCAGTTTCCACTGCGATGGCCGCTATTCAACAACATTTCCAACCACATCAGCCACAGCAGCCACCATCTTCTTCCCCCCAACAGGCGATTTTACAATTGCAGACACCTAGTTAATTATGGGACAGATATTGGTAGGCCTTCATTAACGGCCGCCCACCAAAATTTGTAGGAAATTTTGGCATTCTGATGGTGAGTCAATGAAAAAAGGATATATTGCGTCACTTGAGGATGGTAGAGTGTACGTCGATTGAGAAGAAGATATTAAACTCATTTCGACTGGTTAGGGCATCTTTACAGTGCTGGGAGTCTATTATTACTTTGGAGAAAAGAGAGAGTTTATTGATTAACGAGTTCTAGGGTAAGTTTGAGGGGAAATACTTTCCACCGACAATGAAATATGAGATGAGAATAAAATTCATGGACCTTAAGCGAGAAGCTCTCATTTTTGTTGAGTATGAGGAGGAGTTTAGCGCACTATCCTATTTTGCTGGGGACGAGGCAAACACGTAGAAAAAGAAGATGGAAAAGTTTTCATCGGGGATAACCTGACACATCAAGTAGTCGATATTGGGTAATTCGGCTTTCACCACTTATAATCAGATGGTGAATGCAGCCTTACTACATTGCTAGGATCATAGGGTATTCTGAAAAAATAAAATAGAGAAGAGACACTACTCCAAAACATCGAACTAGTAGGGTAAGACGAATGTGATCAACATCTAGAGGGGCCAACAGTTTAGGGGTCCACAGTTTACTAATTAGTATAATAGATTCAGAGGTTCCGATGATCAAAACAGATAGGGCCAGGGCCAATAAGTCCATCAATAGAGAGACCACCAGGTCCAATAGCAGCAAGGTCAGGGGAAAAGCATTAATTTTAATGGAATTATTATATTTATGGTAAGAAGGGACATTTCGCAAGAAAGTTCCCTCGGTGAAATCGGGCAACACAAGAGCTAGGGAGACAATGAGGGAACTACGCACCTTAGCGGCAGCGTCAACCATTATCACCCCAGCCAGTGGAGGTAGTGCAAACCTTATCAGCGTTACAAGATCCAACTTAGGGACAACAATCACAACTGCAATATGGGCATGTGTATCATACACAACTGGAGATGGGCCAGTGCCAGCTTAAGCAATGGATGGTATGTTCCCTATTATTGGGCATGCAAGGCATATTTACTTTGTCACTAGGGCATAGTACTCCAATGTTAATACTACCATATTAGTGCACCGAGGGTGGTAGACTTAGTTTTAACATAGTGCTTTACGTTATTTCCCCTCGCGAGATGATGGTCACTTATATTGCATCACGTGTAGAGATATAGGGATTGACAATAGGAGATTTAGGATTGTAGTAGAACTATTTGCATTAAATATTTCATAATATGATATTATCCTAGGAATAGATCAAAAAACTGCTTATAGGGCTTATGTTGATTTTTAAAGGACTATTTAGAGTTAATGGTCAAGGGTACAGTGACTGGTTGGACAATGGTGTTCACCATAGTCGTGAGAACTATTATAAAAAAATTATAATATTTTGGATCGAGATGTAAACTTTGGATTAGTACGATGATTTTATAGAATTTAAAGAGAACAACATAGTGATGCGATTGTGAGGATTTTGAGGAAAGATTCGAGGGAGAATGAAATACGATTAAAGAGCATCAATCGATGATGTGCTCAAATTGGGCAAGATTTCTTATGTTGTTCAAACCATTCATGATTTCGGTGAAAATATGTGCGAGTGTTTGGACCTAGACGTAAGGTCACCGTGTGACTTCAAAATATGAGGGGCGATGACTCAATCGAATTTTTTACGGGGACAATGCAAATTGTGCATCATAGACACGTGTTCTATTGATGTATTATTGATGAATAAAGTTTATGGACAAGAAGGTGTATAATTATAAAACTCTAGAGATAATATCTTAGGATCAAAGATGGTTTGAAGGAGTTTGTAAACCTTATATAGTGAGAGTTTATACGGGAATTGGAATTATAGCCGTGGGATACACATGAATTGGGAAGTGTTGCCTTATTAGGAATAAGTACAATAATTTGAAGATTTCAGGATTGGTTAATGACGTATTCCTTGTAAAAGAGGTAAAAAGGTTCTGACCCCACTTATAAGAGTGTAAGGCTCTAATACCACTTTGTGAGGGCAAAAATAAACATGGTCGAAAAGGATGGTCACAAACAAAAAAATTATTTTTTAATTTTTTAATTTAAGTTCCAAAATCTAATTTCATCTTTTTATCCTAAACATGTTTCTAGTTTATAACAGATAAAATAAACCAATGACGCAATCAAACACGAAAAATAAGTAAAAATCCCTTTTCAGGGCTAACCTTTTAATTAGCACTTTAGAGAATTTTATAAGACTATCAACTTACAGACTACTTGATATAACCCACAAGTATAACATGCAGTGTCTTCAAAATCTCTAAAGAAAATGGCTCAATCTAGAGTCATCCACAAGTGGTGATCCACCCTTGATACCACCGATCAGCCTCCATCCTTCTTCTATCGTGATCAATCGGGTCACGAGGTTCAACCATAAAGAATCATCTCTACAATTGTATGAAAAGATACAAAACTTTCTAGGATTTTAAAAAATTCACAAAACTATTTGGGAGCGTAAAGTTGTGAATCAAAAGGTGTTTGGAAACCCAAAAGATGGAAAATTTTTGGTAAATATATTTTGTTTACATTTTTCCAAAGCCCCTTGAAAATAGAACTCAAAATAGGTATTTATAGACCTGACACAAAATTCTAGGCTAAGAATTTGTTCGAAGGAAATTAGAAGTCGTTCGAAGAAGAAAACGATTTCAGTTGAAAAAAAAAACATAGTTTGTTTGAACGAGAAGGCAATCTCGTTAGAACAAGCTTCTAATAAGCTTCGAACGAATGTAAACCTAATGCCTTCATTGGATGTTCGTTCGATGTATATCTAATAAGGCTTCTAATAAACAAGCCATTTCGTTCGAACGACATGTTGATCACGTTTGAACATGGTTAAAAAAATAATGTTTTATTTTTAAAATGCAAAATGTCCAGCCTCATTTTTTTTAATAAAAAATAACATTCCAAATAACTTTATGAATAATTTCAAACTCCTAAAAGTCTTTATACCATCTTGAGATGCAGAGGAGTCTTCAATCTTGGATATATAGGAGTTCGATTCGACATGTTTATGCGAGTCGATTTGTAACGGGTTAGGCTAAATATTCCAAAGTGAAAATAAAACAAAATAAAAAGCCCAAGTAAAAAATTTACGCTTATGAATCTTCCCATTTGGCTATTTCTATACAAAAACTAACTGAAAACCAAATTACAAAAATACCCCTTTATGAAAAAAATCATAATACCCTTCCCTAACCCTAGAAATGGAATGGCATAGATAAACTTTATCTTCAATCACTTGTTCTTCTTTATCTTCCCTTAGGCAACTTTGTATTCATCCGGTGTACTATGTTATTCCTTTTAGATACCTACATACATGAAGCAAAAAAAGTACCCCATGATGCATCGAGATTGAAATAGGAAAAAAAATCATAATGGATTTCCCCCATAAATCAAAATCATTATCAAAATATTTCCCAATAATTTGTTCTCCCCCTTTTTGTTCGAAATAGATAATGGAGTTTGTAAGGACACAAATTTCCAATTGAGTCCATATATAGTTTTGGCTCAATTCCGGACAAAAACATTTATTCATAGGATTTTATTTAATTGTAATATTCAAGACCTATGAAGTGTTTGTTGAAGACGTAGCGGCAAAGAGTATAAAGCATCATCAACATGCCGTAGTTTATGTGCCTCGTTTGTACGTCATCAACTTAGGTTCCATGCTCCCAAGGTATGAATGTATTTATATGTATATAGGAGCTTGGAACAATTTGTATTGGGTGTTAGGTTAATAAAAACTGCATTTTATTTTTCAGAAAGAATCTATTAGAAACTTACAAATAAGTATATAAAAGTTTATAAAAGTTTCTGGGCCAAAATCGAATTTTTTAATCTTTCTGGTTGTTCGTTTGAAATGTCGTTCGAACGAGTTTTTTCGTTCAAACCAGATTTCGTTCGAACGAGTTTTGTCGTTCGAAACTGTTTCGTTCGAACGAGTTTTGTCGTTCGAACCAGGTTCGTTCGAACGAGTTTGCCAACGACCCTAATCTGGACAGTCGTTCGATATGTCGTTCGATATGTCGTTCGAACGAATGCTCGTTCTAACGAGGTATCTAACGAACCTCTAACGAGCCCAGGCTGGTCACTCGTTAGAAGTCTCGTTCGAACGAGAATCACGTTCGTTCGAAAGAACTTCCAGCGGGAACAGTTATTTGGCAGTTTTTTGCAGTTTTTCCCCACTCTTCCACTTGGTTTTCAACCAACTTTTTTCATGCAATATTATGTGCGGGAAACACATTTTCCAAGACAACTTTTCCATTCCATATCCATCTCTTAGAGAGAGTTTGAGAGTAAATTTATTTAGGGAAAATGTTCAAGTTTTTGAGTGTTAATTTTTAATGGAAAATTCATACACACTCTAGTTTACACCCATTGTTGTTTATTCCAAGTTCTATATATACATATCCTTACTTGGAGTTTTTGGCACCGGTTTTCTCTACCGAATTCAAGAGACGTTTCGGGTTTGCTTCTACACCCCATCACAAAGAAGACTTTTGTTGAGATTTTACCCAAAAGGAGAAAGGCTCCATGCTTGGGTGACGGTGACCATATAAAGTCCCATCGGTGTATTCCGAGACCGCGGTGGAGCTCCGTTGGTTATCCACTAATTGGAGGTCGATACAAGAAGAAGCATCACGGCTTGAGAGGGTTCGAGTTTAGGAAGTAAGTCTTTTGTCTTGTATTTTGTAATTCCGTTTTTAGTGGATTTGAGGCTAGGGCCGTCCCGAGGTTTTTTCCCGTTAGTGGGTTTTTCCTCGTATATCGCGGTGTAGTGTGACTGTTTATTTTATCTTGCTCTATATCACTTAGAACGCATGCTAGATTAATTTCAAGATAAAATTTGGTTTTACAATCACACGCATTTAATTTGGGACTTAAATTAAATATTGGGTTAATTTGGTTTATTCAAGTCATTTGCTAATATTGGTGTCGCCTAACTTTGTTTAAATGAATAATCATGACTTAGGCAAATTCTAGGACTTGAATTACGTTGTTTATTTGTTTCTTAAGATATTAATTTTGCCATTATTAAAACCCGGGGATTCTCCAACTGCTTTTTCAAATTGGTATCAGAGCCAAAAACGATAAATTATTTCGTTAAAGATCCTTTACTTTTTGGCTAAATATGGATTTTTCCCCATTTTCAAAATTTCCTATTTTTGATGGTTCAAACTACGCGTATTGGAAAGCGCGAATGAAATCGGCACTTAAATCTATCGATGAACGTGTTTGGATGTCTGTTGTTAACGGTTGGACCCCACCAACACATTTAATTGAAAATGTACATGTTCCCAAACCCGTTGATAGATGGACTGAAAATGAGTTTAAGCTAGCAAATTTTAATTCCCGTGGTTTAAACGCCTTATTTAGCGCTGTCACACCGGATGAATTCCGACGTATTATGACGTGTGAAACCGCTAAATAAGCTTGGGATATTTTACAATTAACTCATGAAGGAACGAGTGTCGTTAAAGCTTCAAAACTCCAAAACCTCACCACTCAATTTGAAACTATCAAAATGGATGAAAAAGAAACTTTTGATAAATTTTATGCTAGACTTTCTGATATTGTCAATTCATCCTTTAACTTGGGAGAGAAAATACCTGACGACCGCGTTGTAAAGAAAATTTTGAGGTCACTACCCGATAGATTTATTCCAAAGGTGACCGTTTTAAATTCTTTACCCACTTTAGCCTCTATGAAATTAGAAGAGCTTGTAGGTGATTTACAAACCTATGAACTAGATATTTTCCCTCTAAAACTGAAAAGAAAATTGAAAAGGGCGTTGCTTTAAAAGCCCGCAAAGAGGTTAAACAAGTAGTAGAGAGCGATAGTGATAGTGACTCGAAAGATATGGGTTTGTTTGCTCGTAAATTTAGAAAATTTCTTAAATTTAACAAAGATAAAGTTAAAAATGATTTTAAGAAATTTGAATCTTCTAAACATGATAAAAACGAGAAGGTTTCTAAAGCCGATAAGATCCCTAAACCTAGTAATGAAAATATTGATAGGGACGAGTCTAATAAATGTTTTGGTTGTGAAGGTTATGGCCATAGGGCTTTTAAGTGCCCCACTAAACTAAGGAAAGAGGGTAAACGACCCATTTCATATAATGCGACCCTTAGTGATAGTGATAAGGAAGAGAAGCCCGAATCCCCCACTAAGAAAAATTTTGTGGCTTTTATGGCACATGTGAGTGATAATGAGAACTCATCGGATGATGAAATTATAGCACATGCCACTTCCAAGGTCATTGTACATGATTCTCTTATTTTTGATGATAGTGAGAGTAAATAAGAAGAAGAGAGTGAAAATGAAGAAGAGGTTGATATGAGTGAACTTCAAAATGCTTTTCATGAATTATATAAAGAATCTATTAAATTGAAAAGAGATAATTTGAAGTTAGAAGCGAGTTTAAGAGAGAGTGTCAAGGTCATTGATGAAAGTGCCTTAATAGAAGACCTTAGGACACATGTGAGGGCTCTTCAAGAGAAGCTTGAATATGTAGAAGGCGAGAGAGATAGCCTTAGGGGTTTAATGGAATCCTTGAAAAAGGAGCTTCTTGCTTTTGAAGAGCGTAATTCTTTACTAGAATCTAACATTGTTGAATTGGAAAATAAATTAAAAGATTCTAGTAATGTCAAATTTGATTTGGAATGTCGTTCGGAAAAACTTGATAAAATGTTAGGAACAATCCAAATTAAAAATGACACTTGTGGTTTAGGCTTCAATCCTTGTAATGAATTTACTCATAATGCCCAAACCAATGTTTTAGGAGAATCAACTAGGAATACCTTTAAAGATCACTCCTTAAGTAAATCTTTTCGACATGTTCTCACTTGTACACTTTGTGGTCGACAAGGTCATCTTAGGAAATTTTGTTTAGATCTTAAATGAATTCCTAGAAAATCCCATAGTAAAATAACCACGATAGCTAATGTTTCTACACCCCAAGATAGTAATTCTTCATTAATTTGGGTTAGGAAATCCGACTTGGTTGCCTTACAAAATAGGGATTTTGATTCTCATTTACTTACACATGCCTCCTCCCCTGCTAAATCTAAAGGATAAATGTGTTAGTGTTTGCATACTTTAGCGTTTGTACTTCATGCTATATTCATATGCTAAATGTATGCTTGTTTAGTCATTTTCTAGTCATTGCCTTATTTCATATCACATGCCAGAAACTATGACTTGTTTATCTTTTTGTATTTTATTTTGTGTTAAATTGACTGCATAATATAAAAAGATTTTTGTTTATCATTTGTGTTTTATTTATTTCATTTAAGCTTAATGAAAAATACAAATGATTTTTGTTTAGTCTTTTGAGTATATATCTTTATTTTTGATTAAAATGTTAAAAACTCAAAAAGATTTTGTTTTGTGTGTATTTTTGTTTGACACACTTTATGTGGCATATATTTGTGTTTGAATCCTATCGTTTACGCTCCCATGTGGCTAGAACTTTTGTTTTAGATTTTCAATCCTTAAAATGTTCTTTACCATGTTTTATATGGAGTAGTTGGATTTTGTATTGTTTAAATGGATTCTATTTCTATATGCCTCTATTCACACATGCACGAGCTCTTTTGAAATCTTAATATCACATGTTATATTTGAGCTTTTTGAGGTGTTCTCCTATCAATCTAGTCATCTACATATCTATGACATAGGAGGACTAGTGCATGTCAAAATCCGTTGCATGTGAGATTTGTGCGTAAAATGAAAACATGATCAATAAATATATGCACGGGGAAGGGCTCCGAAAGGATGAATTAAATCCTTTGCGATTGTAAGCCACCGTTGATTGGATCTAAAAGAAATACGTCATCCAAAGGCCTAAAAACATAATATTTTGCATTTAAAAGAAAGCAATTGCCAAGGCCTATGTTTGTTTGATATATTCACTCAATAACAAAAGAATATATATGCTCATTGAGGGAGAATTGGATGGTATATCAACGGTTTGCACAATGTCCGTTTATCCTAGTTGTCTTTAATGTCATGACTCTATTTGGTTTGTAGAATCATCATCATGCTAGGCTTGTATGCATTGTGTATGTTTGTTCATTGAGTTCAATCTTTATATTGTCACATGAGGTTATATTTAACTGTGATGAAGTTTGCAATTAAATGAGAACTCTGTGAACGTTTCTTAAGTGTTTGGGTCTAAATTTAATTGTTGCTTGTTCACACCCCTACACTTCCGTTTCCATATGACACATTTTTGCCATACGAGTGTGCAAACTTATTGTATTTTGTGTCATGTGTGTGTTTATATCTATATATATATGCAAGTGGTTCATTGATATATTTCTAGTATATATATATATGATATTTGTTTGTCTTTGCCTTTTTTTTTTAATTGCCCATATGCTTTCATGTCTTATCACTTTAAGCCTTCACTTGCTGTTTCTTAGTTCTTTATCCTTTGCCTATTCCCGAACAAAAAGGGGGAGAATGATGATAGGGGGAGAAATGGTATCTAATCCTATTATTATCGTATCTTCGTTTGAGGGAGAATTATCTTAGGGGGAGACGTCTTTCTAAGTAGGTCATGTGTTTAAAGGGAGAATTAATTTAGGGGGAGTAATTTAATTAAAAATTGCATTTAATATTTTGATATTCCCTATGCATTTGATGAGTTTGCTTAAGTGTGCAGGAATTATTCTATAGCGGCATCTTTCTATGGAAAAGAGTTTAATCCTTGGGTTGAGTCAAGATTGGGCGGGTTATGTTTTGAGTCTAGTAGAGCTTAACGGCCCTTTAGGATTTTTTTGTTTGGTTTTTGTCCCGGAATAGCCAAAGGGGGAGATTTGTAAGGACACAAATTTCCAATTGAGTCCATATATAGTTTTGGCTCAATTCCGGACAAAAACATTTATTCATAGGATTTTATTTAATTGTAATATTCAAGACCTATGAAGTGTTTATTGAAGACGTAGCGGCAAAGAGTATAAAGCATCATCAACATGCCGTAGTTTATGTGCCTCGTTTGTACGTCATCAACTTAGGTTCCATGCTCCCAAGGTATGAATGTATTTATATGTATATAGGAGCTTGGAACAATTTGTATTGGGTGTTAGGTTAATAAAAACTGCATTTTATTTTTCAGAAAGAATCTATTAGAAACTTACAAATAAGTATATAAAAGTTTATAAAAGTTTCTGGGCCAAAATCGAATTTTTTAATCTTTCTGGTTGTTCGTTTGAAATGTCGTTCGAACGAGTTTTTTCGTTCAAACCAGATTTCGTTCGAACGAGTTTTGTCGTTCGAACCTGTTTCGTTCGAACGAGTTTTGTCGTTCGAACCAGGTTCGTTCGAACGAGTTTGCCAACGACCCTAATCTGGACAGTCGTTCGATATGTCGTTCGATATGTCGTTCGAACGAATGCTCGTTCTAACAAGGTATCTAACGAACCTCTAACGAGCCCAGGCTGGTCACTCGTTAGAAGTCTCGTTCGAACGAGAATCACGTTCGTTCGAAAGAACTTCCAGCGGGAACAGTTATTTGGCAGTTTTTTGCAGTTTTTCCCCACTCTTCCACTTGGTTTTCAACCAACTTTTTTCATGCAATATTATGTGCGGGAAACACATTTTCCAAGACAACTTTTCCATTCCATATCCATCTCTTAGAGAGAGTTTGAGAGTAAATTTATTTAGGGAAAATGTTCAAGTTTTTGAGTGTTAATTTTTAATGGAAAATTCATACACACTCTAGTTTACACCCATTGTTGTTTATTCCAAGTTCTATATATACATATCCTTACTTGGAGTTTTTGGCACCGGTTTTCTCTACCGAATTCAAGAGACGTTTCGGGTTTGCTTCTACACCCCATCACAAAGAAGACTTTTGTTGAGATTTTACCCAAAAGGAGAAAGGCTCCATGCTTGGGTGACGGTGACCATATAAAGTCCCATCGGTGTATTCCGAGACCGCGGTGGAGCTCCGTTGGTTATCCACTAATTGGAGGTCGATACAAGAAGAAGCATCACGGCTTGAAAGGGTTCGAGTTTAGGAAGTAAGTCTTTTGTCTTGTATTTTGTAATTCCGTTTTTAGTGGATTTGAGGCTAGGGCCATCCCGAGGTTTTTTCCCGTTAGTGGGTTTTTCCTCGTATATCGCGGTGTAGTGTGACTGTTTATTTTATCTTTCTCTATATCACTTAGAATGCATGCTAGATTAATTTCAAGATAAAATTTGGTTTTACAATCACACGCATTTAATTTGGGACTTAAATTAAATATTGGGTTAATTTGGTTTATTCAAGTCATTTGCTAATATTGGTGTCGCCTAACTTTGTTTAAATGAATAATCATGACTTAGGCAAATTCTAGGACTTGAATTACGTTGTTTTAATTTGTTTCTTAAGATATTAATTTTGCCATTATTAAAACCCGGGGATTCTCCAACTGCTTTTTCAGAGTAGAATCAAAACATGAAGAATGAAGCATCACATAGAAGAAGTAATATATTATCACAAAGATATGTAAACAAAGCACGTATTATGATAATCTCAAAGTAAAACACAACAAACTATTTTTGAAAATTTTCATTTTTTCAAAAAGTGTAAATATTACGAATACAACACAACTACTCAAGCATAAATAATCCAAAAGATCAAGCACATGGAAAATATGGACTAAATGTAAACCACAAAGAGTCAAAACATGATACCATATATACAATATGCAAAATATACCAAAGAAAATCCGGCACACATATATACGTATAAACGATCACAAAACTCGACACAAAATACATAAGCTTTACACACTAGCGTAGTATCGATATGTCTAAACACATGGAATGGAATGAATGGGCGTGAACTAGATACAAATGAATTATGACCCAATCACTCAAATATATTTAAGAAGTTATAATTAATCACAAAACCTTATCAAATTAAGATTTAGCGTCAAGTGACTAGGTAAAGTGAACTTAATGAACATATAAACACAATGTAGACAAGCCTAAAATATTGTTGATTCTGCAAATCAATAACACCATGAAAAAATAATCATAATTAGGATTCATTAGGCAAACCCGTAGATCTTAATCTAAACTTCCTCAAAAGATAAACATATATCATTTTTCTTTTCTATGAGAACAATTTTTCTGTCATTGTTCATAGCATAGCTTTAGGCTAATTTGGTGTATCCCGTTACAAATCATCACGCACCGTCAAGACGAACCAAAATCAAGCATATCCAAGTTTGAAGACTTCCTGGCATCCCCAAAGGGATTAAATGATTTAGAGTTTGAATTAATTCTTAGAATTATATTTGGGATGTTTTATTTTTTATAAAAACACGAACATGGTTTTTCTTTGTCTAAAAGAATTTTTCCAAAAAGAATATTTGTGTCAAAAAGTTTTTCATCTCGCGCAAAGCTCGTTTGTAGGTCATGAGATAGATTTCATCAAACGACATGCTACTGGTTTGGTTTTAAAACTATCGTTAGATAGGTCATTCAAATGACAACTGAATGTCGCTCTGACGATATCTTAAGTCGCGCGAAGCCTTTGATCAAACGACATCTAATGTCGCGAGATACTGTCCTTCAAACAACATTGACATCTCATTTGAATGATGCCGTCGACTCAAGTTTTCTATAAATACCTATTTCGTGTATCAAATTTGTTTGAAGACTTTAGACGAAAATAATAATGCATATTTGGTGCAAAAGTTCTTCAAGTTTTGTGTTCCTAAACACTATTTTAATTCATAAGAAAGCATCCTTGAATATTGTTATTTTGAATTTGTTTAGAACCCTAAAAAGTTTTGTATCTATTGCATACACTTTAGTGGAGATGAAATCCAATGATGACTTCTGTTACCTATGGAGATTCACTACTGAAGAATAAGGCTAAGGCTGAGGAAGGGTTATGGTCCATTGGTAATACTCGAGGGTGTTTCTTTCTAATTTAGGCTGCGGTCTGAGTGAGTTTGATGCGGTAGATTAATTACAGATTTCATTGTATTTTTAAGTTGCAATTAACGTTATATAGTGAAATATAGGTTTTACCCGAAAGTTTTTTTCTCTTAAACTTAGCCTTAATGTATTTGTGTGGTTTGATTTATCTATTTTATCACCATAGATGCATGCGTAGGATAAAAAGATAAAATCAATCTAATAGTCTCTTCTGCATTTAAAATTGGTATTGCATTCTTTGTTGAAATCAACCTTTGCAATTATTTTGCATTCTCAAATTGGCATCACAGCAGGTTGATCCAAGTTATCGAGTGATTATAATTTTTTTTTTCTGACTGATACCTTTTGACTACTCACGTTGTCAAATTGGTATCAGAGAGGGTTGCACTGAATTATTATGTTTGATCTTGTTTACTCGGTATATCTGTCTGGTTCGTAGTTGTATACATCTCACTTGTTTTTTTTATGGAGTCTCCTAGTTTTGACGTCTTAAATCATTTGAATTTAATGTTTGCAAAAAGAATTAAATTTTTGAAAAAAGAAAATTCTAGTTTGAAATCCACTATGGATCTTTTGCAAACGGTTCAAAATTAAAGAGATTTTTTTTTGTGAGGAGTTTATTGCCTTGGACCATGTCTTTATTGATTTAAAATTGTCCAAAAAGGAGACTGATGATAGAGTCCTATTTTTAGAAAAAGAATTGGAGGACTTTAAAAACTCTAGGGTTTATGTTTGTGCCAAAGAAGACAAAAATTTTTTGATTAATGATTTTGTGGCACATGAGAAGACTCTTAGGAAAAAGTCAACTTCAATTGAGGGCAAGCACGATAATATTTTAGGAATTGTTGAAAATTTGAAAAAGCGTCCCTAAAATTAGAAGAGTCTAATTCTTTTCTTGAGTCTACTATTTTGAAGTTACAACTTGATTTAAAAGATTCGAGTAATTTGAGTAGTGATGGTAATGCCCAGTCTTGCTCTCATGCTTCGAATGTTAATTCCCAAACCATTATTTGTTTTAGAAGTTCAACCAAAACCAAGGACGTTAGAAAAGGTCAACCCATAGTTATCGTTCCACCTGTTTACACATGTTCACATTATGGTAAGAAAGGTCACCTTAGGCATTTTTATTATGATCTTAGAAGAGTTCCTAGGAAATTTAAGGATAGTGTCCCGTCGATTCCCATAACCCCTCTAGTTAAGTATACACTTGCTTGGGTTAGGAAATCTATTTTGGAGACGCTAAATGCTAGATTGGTTGATTCTCACATGCTTGCACATGATGCGTCACATACTATTTCATATCTTTGATTGCTTGCATGATTTTATTTGACATACGTTATTTGTGCTTCATGATATATCTTACTAGTGTTATGACATGTGTACGTTTTGTATTATATTTTTTTTATTGAGTAATATTTGAAAAATAAAAAAAACATTTTTGGTTTATATATTTTTTGAAAAATATAAAAAGATTTTATTTTTTGAAAAATAATTTGAAAAAATTTAAAAAGATTTTCGTTTTTTTGTGTATTTTAGTTTTACACATTTGGTGTGACATATTGGTGTGTTTTGATGCAAATTCATTACGCAATTTCCACGTGGATAGGACATTTGGTTATGACTTTAGATGCTTATATTGTTCTTAACCATGTTTATATAGTTGTTTCAAAGTTGATTTACTTAATGGATTAGACTTTTTATATGCATATACACACACATGCACGAGCTTGTTGGATTTTGACTTCACATGTATATTTGAGCTTGGTGAGATGTTCTCCTATCAGTCTTGTCATCTGCATGCTTATTTGACTATGGAGGATTTGTGCATGTAAGAACCGTGAGAAATTTATTTAGAATTAAAAAAATAATGAGTGCACGGGAAAGGGCTGCGAGAGAATAATAATCTCTTCGTGAGACCCACCGTTCTAAAGAGCCCAAGAAAAAATAAAGGCAATAAAAAGAATAATATGCCAAAATGGGGCCAATAGGATTTCTCTAAGGTGAGAAAAATAGAAACCTCAAAAGATCTAGAAAATAAAAAAATAGAAATATTTTGAGGGAGTTTAAATGGAAACATCAATGGATTTACACAATGACAATGAATCCTAGTTAAGCTTATTTTGTCATGATGCTATTAATTTGTAGAATCAATAATATTCTAGGCTTGTGTACATTGTGTTTGTTTTTCCCATTAAGCTCAACATTATTTATCACTTAAGGCTAAAGCTTAGTTTGATAAAGTTTTGTGGTTTTTAATTATAACTTCTTGAACATATTTGAGTGTTTGGATTATAATTCTTTTTTTTTTCTAGTTCACACCCATTCATTCCATTCCACATATTTAGACACATCGATACTATGATAGTGTGTAAAGTTTGTGTGTTGTGTCGTGCTTTGTGGTCGTTTATACCTATATATGTGTGCCGAATTTTCTGTGATATATTTTGCATATATTATATATGGTATGTTTATTATTTTTGTGAAATTTATTTTTATTTGAAAAAACAATTGAAATTTTTCAAAAATAGTTAGTGTGTTTGCCTTTGAGATGATCATTACATATGCTTTATTTACATCTTTTGTGATGATATCTTTTCTTCGTCGTGATGCTTTGAACTTAATTTTTATTGTTTCTACGTATTTGTATATTTAGCGATTTTGAATTAAACAAAAGGGGGGAGCTAATTAAAATGGAGTTTTTGATAAGTTTTAATTATGGAGGAGTATTTATTTTTGAATTATACTATGTTTCAATCTTGATGCATCACGAGGGTATATATTTTTTGCAAAATGTGTGTAGGTAATTAAAGCGGAATTTAAAGACACACGGATGAAGACAAAGTTTGGGAAAAAGTTGAAGTTTGAAGACAAAGAATCTTATGCCATTCTGTTCTAGGGTTGGGAAGGGTGTTAGTATATTGGATATAGTAGATTTTGATTTTATTTTTGTGTTCGGTCATTTTGTTTGTTTTATATCGGAATAGCCAAAGGGCGAGATTTGTAAGAACAATTTTTCTGTCATTATTCATAGCATATCTTTAGGCTAGTTTGGCATATCCCGTTATGAATCGTCACACACCGTCAAGACGAATCGAACTCAAGTATCTCTAAGTTTGAAGACTTCTCGTCATCCTAGAAGGTATTAAACGATTTAGATTTTGAATTAATTCTTAGAATTATATTTGGGATGTTTTATTTTTTTATAAAAACACGAACAAGGTTTTTATTTTTCTAAAAGAATTTTTCCAAAATGATTTTTGTGTAAAAAAGTTTTCCATCTCGTACGAAGCTCATTTGAAGGTCGTGAGATAGCTTTCATCAAACAACATGCTATTGGTTTGGATTTAAAACTGTCGTTAGATAGGTCGTTGCAACTGAATATCGCTCCAACGATAACTTAAGTCGCGTGAAGCATTTGATCAAACGACATCTAATGTGGAGAGATCCTTTCATTCAAATGACATCTTTTGTAAATGACATTTACATCTCGTTCGAATGACACCGATGACTAAAGATTTTTATAAATACTTGTTTTGTGAATAAGATTTGTTTCAAGAATGTTGACTAAAACGTAACTCCATGCTTGGTGCAAAAGTTCTTCATTTTTTGTGTTCTTAAACACTGTTTTAATTCATAAAAAAGCATCCTTGAATATTATTCTTGTGAATTAGTTTAGAACCCCAGAAATTTTTGTATCTATTGTATACACCTTGGTGGAGAGGCACTCCATTTATGACTCGTGATATCTGTGGGGATTCACTGCTGAAGTCGAAGGCTGAGGCTGATGGAGGGATGTGGTCCATTAGGAATACTCGAGGGTATTTCTTGCTGATTTAGGCTGCGGCCTATGCGAGTTTGTTGCGGTAGATTCATTACAGATTTCATTGTATATGTAAGTTGCGATTTAAGTTATATAGTGAAATAGAGGTTTTACCCGAATGGGGTTTTTTCCTAAAGCTTGACCTTATCGTATTTGCATGGTTTGATTTATTTGTTTCATCACCATAGATGCATGCATAGGATAAAAAGATAAAATCAATTTAATAGTCTATTCCGCATTTAAAATTTGTATTGCAATCTTTGTTAAAATCACCCTTTGCAATTATTTTGCATTCTCATTTTCTTTTCTTTTCTTAATTCTTTTGAAGTTATTTCTTTTGAATGATGAAACATTAAACAAAGTTAACCCCTTTTTGGCAATTTTTCTATTTTTATTGCCTTTAATATTTTTATTAGCCTCTTACCAACGATGGTTTTCCTGCAAAGAAGATTTTCTCCTTTCGTAGCCCTTTCTTGTGCCCACTCATATATGTTTTTTCAATACTAATCAAACATTATCACGAGCAATGGTTCTTACATGCAGAAATCTACCATAGTCACAAAAACATGTAGATGATAAAATTAATGGGAGAACATCTCATAAATCTCAAATATACATGTGAAGTTAATGTTTAAAAAGCTCATGCATGTGTGTGCGTAGGCATATACAATGTTTATTTATCAAGAAAATCAAGTTCAAAATAACTCCATGTAAACATGACTAAGAATAATCTAAGTATCTACAATCATAACCAAATGTCCTAGCCACATAGGAAGTGTGGAGTGAATTCGATTCAAACACACCAATATGCCACACCAACTGTGTAAAACTAAAATACACAAAAACCAAAAATCTTTTTGCATTTTTCAAAAATTTTTATCAAAATAAAATCCTTTTGTATTTTTCCAATATGACTCGATAAAAGAAAATTATAATACAAAAGATACACATATCCTAACATTACCAAACATTCTATTTTGAAGCACAACTACAGTATGACGAACAAAATCATCTAATCAATCACCCATAATATATATCATGTGAACAATCAAGGGCATGCATGTGAGAATCAACTAGTCTAACATCTAGTGCCTTCAAAATGGATTTCCTAACTCAGATAGACATATTCTTAACGTGTCCGATTTTGGGAACCAAGGGGACAATCGACTTCAACATCCTGGGACCTCTTCCAAGATTATAACAAAAGGCCCTAAGATGACCTTTCCTACCACTATGAGAACATGTGTAAAAGCAAGGAATGTTACCTATGGGCTAAACTTTTCTAACATCCTTGGATGTGGTTTGACCCTCTAAAATAAACAATGGTCTTGGCTTTAGCAAATAAAGCATTAGAATCATTGGAGCCAGTACCATCACTATCAAAACTACCAAAGTCTCTTAAATCATCTTTTAACTTCAAAATTTTGGACTTAAGCAAAAAATTAGACTCTTCAAGTTTTAGGTACTCCTTCATATATTCAAGAATTCCTATGAGGTTATCTTTCTCCCCCTCAATGCTAGAGAATTTATCCCTAAAGGTCTTCTCCCATGCCTTATAATCGTTAATTAAATTATCATTATCCTTAATAGCACAATAACAACCCCTAGAAATTTTAGAGTTTTCTAATTCTTTCTCTAAAAATCGGACTCTATCATCTCTCTCTTTCTTGGATAATTTAAAAAATTTCAAACCACGGCCCATGTCCATAAGCTTCTCATGAAATAAATCTCTTTGAGTTTGAACAGTTTGCAAAAGTGCCAAAACAACTTTAAAATGAGAAATATTTTTTTCAAGAATTTTTATTATTTTAGAAAACTTCAAATTCAAATGAGACAAATTTTCAGTATGGTTATCCATCAAGAGAAAAAATCAAACCCAAGCAAGGAAAAAAATAACCACCCTAAACAACAGTAACAAGGATCTACACGATAAATTAGTGTAACCTGCTCTGATACCAATTTGTAAAATGGGTAAAAGGGCTCTAACCCAACTTTCAAGAGTGGAAGGATATAATACCACTTTGTGAATGTGGAAATTAATGTGCGCTGCAAGGATGGTCGCGAATAAAAAAATTATTTTTCATTTTTCAATGTATGTGCCAAAATCTAATTTTATCTTTTTATCCTAAACATGCATATAGGTGATAATAGATACTATAAACAAATCATACAATCAAACATGCCAAATAAGGAAAAGTATCTTTTTAGGGAAAAACCTTTCAATTAGTACTTTAGAGAATTTTACACGACTGTCGACTTACAAACTACTTGATATAACCCACAAGTATAATGTGCAGTGTATTCGAAACCTCTAAAGATAACGTCTTAATCCAGAGTCGTCCATAGGTTGCAGTCTACCCTTAGTATCCATCGATCAACCTTCAGCGTTCTTCTATCGTTATCACTTGGGTCACAAGGTTCAACTGTAGAGAATCCTCTCCACAAGGTTTATGTAAAGATACAAAACTTTTTTAGGTTTCAAAATGATTCACAAAACTATTTGGGGATGTAAAGTTGTGAATCAAAAGGTGTTTGGAAACCCAAAAGATGAAAAAACTTTGGTAAAGATATTATGTTTACATTTTTTCCAAAGTCCCACAAAAAAAGAACTCAAAACAGATATTTATAGACCTAACACGAAATTTGAGGCAACGAATTTGTTCAAACAAAATTAGAAGTCGTTCGAACGAGAAAATCACAGTTCGTTTAAATGAAATCATAGTTCATTTGAGCGATAAATCAATCTTGTTAGAATAAGCTTTTAACGAGCTTCTAATGAATTCAAATAGAATTCCCTCGTTGGATATTCGTTCGATGTATATCTCACAAGCCTTCTAACAAATAGGCCATTTCGTTCGAACGAAATGCTGATCTCGTTTGAACAAGGTTAAAAATCTAATTTTTTATTTTTAAAATACAAAAAATCCAACCTCATTTTTTTTTATAAAAAATAACGTCCCAATTAATTTTATGAATATTTTCAAACTCCTAAAAGACTTTATACCTTCTTGAGATGTAGAAAGTCTTTAGTCTTAGAAATGTTGGAGTTCGGTTTGACGCGTCGGTGCGAGTCTGTTTGTATCGAGATAAGCCAAATATGCCAAAGTGCAAATAAAACAAATAAAAATCTCAAGCTAAAATATTTGCGATTACATTCCTTAGATTAGGGATACAATGAATGTTCGATTCGAGGCGCGGACATAGACTAAATGTTAATGATGGCATACATTAAATATGAATAAATGCGATGGTTATTCGGGCATGAAATTATTATTGTAAATGAGGATATGAAAAATGAGAAGCATTCGTATTGTAAAATTATTTAGTTACTTTGGAAAATTTATGGCTAGAGATAGCCTCGGGTACATGAAGATGTGTATGGACATAAATAGTGTTATAATTAGAAAAATAGGTGGTAGTAGCCATTATTGGGATGAATATGTCACTGTAGTCTTAGAAATGACTAAGGGATCTACTGGACTTAAGAATGGATAGAGCATGTCTTATTGTATGTCTAAAAAGGAACATGATGTTCTTGGAATTATCGGATCGATAAATTTAACGAATTTTAATGTATCCCTTGGGAGTGATGAGCCTTGTCTTGAAATTGTCATAAGTTGAAATCTATGTGATTAGCGTATGTAACACCCCACTTAAAATAATAACGGGCGGCCATCCCTATACTAAAATAAATCAGGAATCTCAAGTGGATCATTCTCAACATCCACTGTCGATACTAAATAAACGTAGCTAACTACCCAATACTACAATAAGAGGGTGCCAAAAATTTGTTAAAAATATACAATGAACAGCATACCAACAATATAGTAACTACTAAACATGATAAAATATACACACGTACCACGATTAAAAGGAAGTTCTCAAATTAAAACCTAATAAGTACACAAAAGGAAATATACCCGAATATGCTGTCGGGTCACAAAAAATACAACAATCCTGAGGAGAGAGATATACAAGTGCTACGTATAACCCTTGGGTATAAACCCGATATACAAAATGAATTCTTAACTATGTTTACAAAAGATATGAAGCAGCTATAACAAAAATCCCACAACAGTCCGCATCTTTTACAACTCCGAGGACCACTGGATAGAAAAGCATCATTGGCGTCCTTGTGGTGGGACACCTATAATATATTACAATATATGTATATCAAGAGAGAAATATAAACGAGTCAGAGCCCGAGGTTTGAAAACATTTTAGCAAGTGTATTAAAATGCATAATAATTATAAATGCGCAATTTCATAATTAAAGTGGAGTCGCACTCTCGTGGAACCCAACCTCACCCCTCGACTAAAGCACGCACCTAAATGTATGAACATGAACCTCAATTAAGCTACCCGACACATTCTAGGGACAATTCAATCTTAATCTAAGAAAAATCTACACCCCAAAATCTTTTCATTCTATCATATCCTAAGTTTATGCCCGAACTTATACACACACACACACACACACACACACACACACACACACACACACACACACATATATATATATATATATATATATATATATATATATATATATATATATATCTTACTAGATTCATCGGTTTCTAATTATTAACTTAAACAAGTTATTAGCATCAGAATAATCACACATCATCTTTATATACTTATAAAGTAATGTTTCACCATAACGCAAAAATCGAATACCAAGGACTAAACTTCTCCCCACTCCTAACATTACGCTACGTTTCGTGCGTGGGACGTCTTGCAAAGCGAAATCCAAATAAGGAATCCCCCCGATACACTACTACTTGACAATGTTGATCGTCGAAATCCATTATGCCCTCAGCACACAACACATATAACCCCAGCTACTTATTGTGAACAACTATTTCTAAGTACATAAGTAAGATATCGCACATAACCTTTAGGGTCTACATAACATTATTCTTGTTATAAAACACAATCATTCGACCCTAATAAACACATATACATAACACACATAACGTGCATTTAAAATACCCATGTCACATTCACTTATAAGACATATATATATATATATATATATATATATATATAAATATTCTCTGTAATGCTATCATCTTCCAGGAATTACTCACCTTATCCCGGGTTACCAGCGGTCGGACTAGATCACACCGACTTGGTATAAACCAAATCAAAGACATATGGGAAGCGGTCATAGTTTCGTACCTGAAAGTGAGAACGAATCATACCAAAAACTTCTCACCCAGAATAAAAATCACGCAAAAATAATGGACAATTATGACCTGGGGACTATACACAACCTGCTCCTCAAGCCAAGGTCCTCACCCACATCGCGCAACTTCCCATGATAGCACTAGAGGGGTATGCTCACACACTAAGTATATATCATTTACACAAGATATACATATACACATCATATATACGGACCACCTCATAACCGTATGTATATAACGATCATCATACACGCACCATATATATCCGTATGCACACCGGTATACAATAATTTTCCCGGCTATAAGTATAGAGACAACCTATTCTAGTCGGTAATACATTAAATCAATTTCAATTCTGATTATGGTTAAGTTACTCATATGAAACCTTAACATGATCGCATTTATGATTAAATCCATAAGTTTAACGCCACTAAGGGCACACGACCTCTCTCTCCTTGGTCCCCAATCATATCTAAATAAAAATCCCATCACTAGGAGGATTCAACACAAAAGTCAGCATAATAACTCAAAGTGATACCTTCACAACTACCTCGATGATCCCCCAATGTCACATCATATAATAACTTACGTCTAACCTCCAAGTAGGATTCCCATCGCTAATATGATTCCCCACTAAGTCGATGCGATAACTCCAACTTATACCTTCCCAAATAACTCGATACGTCCCCAAGATCACATCATGTAAGAAACTCACAATTAATCTCCAAAACATATTTCTCGCTTCATATAAGAAGGTTCCTAATCGATAAACCTAATCGGAACGGAGTAAAACTCACTCTAGAAGAACTTCACAAATAGCCCTGTTTTCGAATCAATTTGGCCCATCTGAATTAATTCGGTCCTAAAAGTGAATCAATTCGCCAGTATGCAAATCAATTCGGTCCAAAGGAACTTTAGGTCTGCAGCATTTCGAATTGATTTGCAAAAGGGGAGAATCGATTTGGTTTGTTCAGCAATCTACAAAGTGGCTAATTTTCTTCAAAACCCAAATTTCCAAAACCCAATTATATCATCTTCCAACCATCAATCTTCAACCCAATCATGTTTCTAACATCAAAACTCATTATATATATCAACCCAACTAATTATACAACCTCAAATCCATATACACACACTTCAAATGCAAGATTTAACCAAAACCTAGGTTTTTAACTTTTTTAACCCAAAATCCATATTTTTATCCACAAATCATGAAATAAATTACACACAGATTATTTAGAAAGTTTGATCAGTTGCCTCAAAGTTGTAGAGGTTGAATCTTCCTCAAAATCACAGATTGGCCGAAATCTCCAAGCTTTTCTCCTCTTTCTCTTCTTCCTTTCCTCTTCACTCTCTCTCTCTCTAGGGCTCTCTCAATCTTACAAAATGATATTGTTATATCGCGTAGGCTTTATAAGCCTTATCTCGAAAATACCCAACTTAAATGATAATACACACTTTAAATGACTCGTTTACTCCAATTCGAGTCAAACTAACTGAAAATATTTCGGAACCGAAACAAAAGCCAAGGACAGTCATTTTGACTATCACGACCCATCCCGAATCAACCGTGCACTCAGAATCATCATCCGAAATACTTTATAGCATCCTCTAATTTTGACCTCAATTGCCACATTTAAAGTTCTCCAATTTAAATAAATTTTATTTCTCCTAAAATAATTAAATTCATAGTCCTCAAAATTACGGGGTATTACAACGTACTCTTTTTCTTTTAGTCTCGGACCGAAGGATCTCAATAACTAACTAAACTATATAGTAGTGTATCAAGAGGGTTCCTTGTTTGAATTTTACTTGCGAGACATCCCGTGCACGAAATTGACAAATGTTGGGAGTTGAGAGTTGTTGGGTTCTACGATGTATTTACTACGTTTTACATGTGTGGAGTGGTATATTATATGAATTAAGGCCAGCGGGGCTAGGGAGTACATTAGTGAGAGAACTTAGTAATGTTTACACCACTAGTGGAATAGTTGATACAATCTCTAGAACAATTAGGTCACGATCAAGAGGTTATTTGAATATACTTTGCTTTATAACTATACATGGTATGTATGATTTAAGTTGGATGCATATGCGTCATCCATATTAGATATTTGTGCATCTGTGTACATGTAATATGTGATGTATGGGCATCCTAGTAATATTATGACAGGTGTAGATGATCGTTTTTCTTTTATCTAATGGTATATGAGTATGAACTACTTGATTATGAAACTTATGATAATTATGAGGATTAAAATATGGTGTTATGCTTCAGTGAATTCGAAGGACGAAATTTCGTGGTTTGGGGGGAAGAATGTAATACCCCATGTTTTCAGGAATAAAATATGGTGATAGAATTTAATTAAATAATCTTAGAATAAATTCCACAATAAATTAAATTGTTGGGATTTATATTAAATTAGTAGAATTCAAATTGAGAATAAATGCTTATTCATGATAACATATTTATTTAACTTAATTGGGCATGATGGTTTCACTCGAGGAAAATAAATCGAATGGTAATTAACTTATGTTTATGTATTGTTTAACCAAAATAAAAATGTGTATGTCGAGTAAAATAATATGTACACGTTCAGGGATATTTTGGGGACTCGCTTGTGTGTTCTATACCTCTAAAATTGGGTCTGGGGTATATGTATACCATTTAGGGAGTTGTTGAGCCATTCTGATTATGGGTTCGGGTTTATTTGGGGCCCAAATATATGGTCTAAGGCTTAACTTGGGATTAACATATAATATAAGTTAATTAGGAAGTTAAAGAGTCCCATTGATTCATCTAAAGTTCACCCTAACAACCCCCATCCCTAGAGAGAAGATACTAAGAGCCAAAGAGATAAGGAGACTAAGGATTAAAGGGAGGATACTCAATCTTTCATACCAGGAAATAATTATCTTGCTTAAATCAACATTCAATGTATTTATTAATTCATCATAGTAGTTACTCATGAAATTTCTACATTAAAATATAAGTTGTGATAATAGGATGATAGGATTTAACCTTATGCATGTAGAGGGATGACTTCTGAGTTTTTTTTTATTTAAAGATCATTGAGAGGAGGTTAAATCCAGAAATTTAGAATGAATGAAATCTTGAATTGGAATATAGAATTAATCTTTTAGGATCTTGAATTAATGATAATTGTGATCCATGTTTAGAAACAATATCTGATTTGAATTGAAAAGAATTATAGGATAAAAATTTGATTTTAATGGTTTATGGGATTAGATATAAAATCTTGGGTTTGGGAATGGAATTGGATGTTTATTTGTGTAATTAGCCATTAATGACACCCCAGCTACTAAAATACCAGGTACTTATTAATCAAAGTAAGAATACTCGGGTTAGATTAATGCGGTAGAAAGAGGTGTGATACGGATAGCTAGGTGGGGTCGTTTAGTAAGAAGGTTAGAAGGCAAGCGCTAGATGTGCACAATAGATGAGGGGTGAGTTATAGCTCAAGAGAGTGCGACACTAGCTTAAATATGAAGAGTGTGCATGCATATTTAATTATTGCAATTGAACTGCTTGCTAAATATTTTCAAAATGTTTTACTTGGGCTCTAACCTGTGTCAAAATCATTTTCAAAACCTTTTACGTGTCCATCCACAGGGATGCCCAGTTTGAGGATTCTATCGAGGGAAGGACAGTTGCAACTCATGTGGAAGTTGCAGGACTTTGCTATAGACGCTTCATTCATTTATTCCCAGTGTCGTATATTTGCTTCCGTACTCATTTGGGCATGTCGCCCTCAGATTAGTATTCAGTTATTTATTTGACCTTGTGTATCCATGTTATTATTTCAGTCACTGTTATATTTTATTGTTGAACCAATAGTTGATTCGGTCATCTTTATTTATATTATTCATCGGTGTTGGATTCAGTTACCAGGTTGTGTGGGTGGTTTTATTATTATTTTATTTCTGCATGTTGTTAATTAATGAAAGATAAAATTTGGCACCAGTCTAATTAAATTACTACGTGGTTAGTGACTTAAATTTTTTTTTGACAATAATGCTAAGAATGAGCCATATGAGACCATTATTTTATTTTGATCACAGGCTGGCCACCCGGTATTTTAGTAGGCGGTGTGTTACACCAACATAAATGACATACTAAGTCATGATGGATATAATTATATACTAATTTAAAGGGATGGACTATTAGAATGGAAAATTTAGTTAAAAAAATTCGTATAAAGGAACTATGGCAGTTCTGGGCTTCTCCCCTAATGTGGATCGATTCGTCCTTCTGAGGAAAATTTATTTGACCCCAAGAGCCGAATCGATTCGGCTATAAGGGGAGCTCAATTTGGGAGCAGGGATTCATCCGAAAATTTTTTAGGAACTCATGTGAGTTAGTGAGAGGTCATCCAAGTGAGAAGAAATTTTATTAAAAATGGATTTGTGGCACTATTGGTAACTAGGAACGTGTCATTTAACTAGAGAGTTAAGTATAGATTTGGGATTTATTAATAGACGATAAAAAAGGAAACATCTCGGGGATGAATAATAGGTGATTAATGGGACATCTTAGGGGGTTATTATGTAGATTATTTACTTAAACATATTGTGTAATAAAAATATGTTGGCTTCATTATTTATTATAAATGGGAAAAGTTGAACAATTAATAATATGGTTAATTTTAAAAGTAAGAATATTAATTGAGGATTATGTATACTTCTGGAGGGGTAATTATATAATTAATTACCTATAAATATTATGTGATAAATATATGTATTTATTATTTGTGTAAAAATACTCGTGTTTGTGGACGACCTATCGGTTGGGTTTGCGTATGTATGGGGATCATAGCACAAATCGGCATAGGGTGTCTAGGCGTTGTGTAGGTCACTATTATAGGTACTACATAACATCACCACTTACAAGGATATATATTTAGATGTTGAGATCCATTGTCACCGTCGAGGGTATGGACTGTGCAGTGGTGTCCTGCATAAGGACCGCCCCACTTGTGTGTGTTTTGTGATGTCCATTTGGAAAAGGGACTCCTCCGAACTTACTGGTAGAGTACGAATGTGACACTCGAGGTAGATGCCTTTATTTTTTGTATATATGTAAGGAAATATATGTATATAACCCTATAAATTAATTGAGATGAATTAATTAGTCGAATGTTGTAGACAACCAATTATGAACCTAATGGTACGTGAATGCATGATAGATGGTTATGTTATATTTTTGGGTAGTATATCTAGGTTATTCTAGTAAATGAGAATACAAGTGTAAATGAGTAATTATGGTTTGTGAGTTATGTTAGATTGAATCAGGTGTTATTTACTATATGGTTATCAATTTTTCACAGAGGGGGAGTTAAGTTAATATGCGTATAGTATTACACTTAGGTGGTGGATGAGGTACCTAACGCATGTGAGTGACGATGGGGATTATATACTTTGAATTAACTCTATTATTGCATTTTACTTTACATAAGTTAATTCTTGCAACTCTAGGGCGCTGACCCAAATTATAAATATTTTCTCCCTTCGGGGTTATATAGAAAGGGATAGTATGACTGACAGGAGATCAGACTTGTGGTCATATTTTCACAGCAAATACTTATGTTCATTTGATTCTATCACAAGTTGCTATTTACATTCTTGTTTTTTATTTTGGATATTGTATGAGCATAATCCCGAAGTTTATTTTATTCTGTTAGTTGAGATGGTCATATTTATGTTGGGATTTTATTTTATTTTGGTATTATTTTTTTGGTTATTAATTTAAATCCGTTTTATTATGCATGTGGTTTCAAATAGAAAGGTTTTATTACGGCTTGATGTTGAGAATGATATAAATTGATAAAAAAACCTAACTTTGGCGTATTGTTTCTAACCAACCTTTATGTGAAAAATGGGGGTTGTTACAACTTTTATCGGAATAGATGTGGCATGTCGACCAACCAATCATTGGAGTTATCAACCATGTTTATTACAAAGACAATGATGGAAAGATTATCCATTTCGTCAACTAATTGTGTAATATTGGCTTGACCGAACTTGGGTTTAGAAGGTTTTCCATTTGTGCTTGCAACGGTGTTGAGCACAGTGACTCGATTTCTTAGAAAACCAATATTCACCCTTTATTTTCTTAAAATATTTGCCCCTTGGTTCGGTGTGGTTAAATATTATTTTCCTCTTTTTTTAAGAATTTGTAAGGGAAACTTTTCTTCCATTGCCCCTAGCTTATAGGACTTATCCATAGAGTCTAGTTTGCATTGAGTATAGCATATCGCGTTAAATCCATCATGAAAATTCACGTTCACAAGTTTAAGAAAACGGATGCTAATATCAAGCAACTTCAACAAGATCTACGACTTCATCTATATTTGGATTCGTTGATTTGTTTTGTAAGTATTGGGATATTTTTATAAACTTGTATTTTTCAAATTGAGGCGTTATCAAACTATTTTTCGAACGGTGTTTTAAGCTTAAAAATTAGAAGCTCGTTGGATGCATTTGTCAAACATACTTTGAATGAGGGCTTATTATCCCGTATTTTTTCATCTCGTTGGAAACGAAGTTGATGTCGTTCTAACGATATCTATACATCGTAAGAATGAAGTTAACTTCTTGTTCAATCGAGATTGAATCGCCTCAAAATTTGTGTTCGCCTATAGATACCTGCTTCATAAATATTAAGACTTTTGATTAATGAAAATAGCAGAACAACTTCTTTAAACCTTCACTTTTTATAAGGAAAAAACACTTTTTGATTCACGCAATCTTTCCCAAATACTTTTTTTACATACTTGAAACCCAAAGCACTTCTATATTGAAGTTACTCTTATTAAGAACGAGTATTTACTCCCGATCTTGTTATTCTTGAGGAAATTATTGATGACGACTGCGGCCATTGTGGGTTCTCGACGGAATTCATTGGTGAAGGAAGATTGTGATCTTTGTAGTTCTCATGAAAACTATTGCTAAAGAAGAACACGGTCACCTGCGGGAGATTGGTCGGGAAGATTTCTCTAATTGTATTTGTAAGTTGCAATTTGCAAAACTATTTGTGAAATATAAGGTTTTTCCCTTTGTTTTTTTTTCCAGAAATTGTGTTTGCTTTACATGCTTGATTTGAATCTCATAGTTTCATGTTCTAGGGTTTAATAATAAATGGAATTTGTTTGTGGGATTGACATATAATTAAATATGTTTACTCCATTAAAGAATTGGGCACTCTTAAATTGGTTTCAGAGCTTGATATGGAAAATATAGGCCCCTTTCGCGAAAGGCATATGATAGGTATGCGCCGAAGCCTTACTGAAGCAGCCTTACATACACAAATTAAGGCCATACACTATAGGGTGCGACCTCATATACTATAGGGTGTGGCCCACTCTCATTCCCATGTTACAGGGTGTGGCCCTCACCTTTCAGCATAGCTGGCCGCATCCCCTCTCCATCATAGCAGCAATAATACAACACCTATATCTCCTATAAATAGAGGTCCACACCTTATGATTAGGGGATCAAGATCTCACCTGACCTAAACCAGATCGAATCCCAAGCTTTCTTATACTGATTCACAGTCCAAAGACACTAGATTGGTGGAGGCATTTCTAAACACTCTATACCCCTCGGTACAACTTGGGGGCTACTCATTGGCATCCCGATCATCTCTCCGACACTCCCGAAATCACCACAGGCATGTATTCTCTTCCCTCATCTATATTGTACGCTTATTATGATATTGTAAACCTGTACTACAACGTATATATTGAGAGTGTGGCACCAAAGTGGATGTAGGATCATTTTAATAGCCGAACCACTCTATATCTTGTCTTTTATCTCTCTTTACTAGCTCTATCTGCTTATTATGTATTTTACACTTGACTTGCTGGGACGAGAACGATAAGTGGACGATTTCTCGTATCATCAATCTGGCGCCGTATGTGGGAAATGAGGTATTTCTATCTTGTTTCTCTATATTTCTGTTCTTAAACACCTTATTTTATTCATGGGAATCCTTTGGATCATTATCTTATGGCTGAATTTTCGGTTATTGAACTCATATTTTGTATACATACCCTCAAATGGCACATATATTCAGATCTATTTATGGGTCTCTTTTTTTATGAACCTAGATCTATTTATATAATACCTAGTTGATGTTACCTCACCAAGATAACACTGATAAGTTCAAAGGTCAATAACCTCGTAAAGGTGGGTAACTAGGGATGAGATCTATTTGCTCGTGTGCTACTTTCTTAGCCTATGATCTAGGGTTTCCTACCATAATTATGCCATTATTATGCACAAGAGTTTGTCCTGCCCTTGATAGACCCTAGTAGGTATATTCTCCACATATATCATGTGAAAAACTTAATTTCTGGGTTCCAATCTGGGTTGCTCCTTCGTGCCCAAGAAGGGATCCGGCCTGGTAGTGTAACTGCCCTTTTTATCGCATCCCCTATTAGTGTAGTTGGTTTACAACAACTTCAAATCAGCGGGGAATCGACTCAGGTGGCCTCAAGTTCAACCTTGGTTAATTCCACTCAAAGGCAATGACAGTGCACATATACGCCTTACTGGCCGCGACCTAAGCAATAAAATCATGCAGCGATTCAAACGCTGCATCCCAACTTTATATTTGGTTCATCCTATATTTTCTAATTACTCACTTCTGCTAGTTTTGTCTCAGATTATATATTTTTTAAAAGACTAACAAAGCAGAAAATGAAGGGAAAGTCAAACCAAAGCACATAAATGAAGAATGGGATAACTCAGTTGTACAACCACCTCAATCATCTATATGACAGTCATGCCTCACTCCAGACTCAGGTTAACTTCTTGACCCAGAGGGTTCTTATGCTAGAGGTCGTGAAACCCAAAGTTGTTGTCCAATCTATAATGTCCGCGGCCACAGAAGCTACTGTCCTAGGGGTCGCAGCCCTGAACCGAAAGAGGAAGAGGGTGAAGAAGGCAGGAGAAGACTTTGAGGTCTACACCCTTTGATTTACAGAATTAATGACATCTTAGAGCTCATCAAGGGAGATAAGTTGTTAAAGTGGCCGGAGAAGATAAATTCTCCTCCACACAAAAGGGATTGGGCCAAATGATGCAAATTCCATACTGACCATGGCCACGATACCGATTTATGCCACTCCCTGAAGAACAAGATTGAAAGGCTTGTGAGGCAGGGGATGCTGCAGTAATTCCTGAAAAATGCTTAGAGGATGCAGCCTTCACCAAACAGACTACATGCTTAACTCCTCTTTATTCTATATTTTCTGTTAAACTTGAAGTGTTGATTTTACACACAAGCGTTGTATTTCCTTAAAAACTTAACACACACACACACACACACACACACACACACACACACACACACACACATATATATATATATATATATATATATATATATATATATATATATATATATATATGAAATTAGGTTTATTTTGTATTGTCCTAACAAAATCGTATATATAAATATCAGAACAAATTTAGTCATGTTTTATCTCTTGACTTCCCATTTATAGAAATCTTATAAATGACCTTCGTCTTAAACATATTTCGAGGGAAAATGGCCAGTTATCGCGGAAGACTATTTATTCCGGGAATGATCCAATGGTTTAAAATGACAACCTTAGTTGGATTACAATGCCACTCATGGTGCAAGGACATATTCTTATATTCACAAGGCCAACCATCCTTCTGAATATGCTACTATTAGCTTCAAGGGCTCAAATCACCCTCACTTAGCTTCGGGATGCATACGTTAGCCTGGGGAGGCTTGAAAATGTCCCATACATTAGCTTAGGGAAGCTTCATAATACCTATCCCAGGGAGGTCTGATAATAACCCAATCAAAGTGACCAAAGGAAGCTATAGACTCCAAATAAAATGACTGAAAGAAGATGCGAAAGTGGCTTCATGCCAATTAAAGCAACTAAGGGATGCTGCGGTATTGACTTGTATTTCGATCTAATTAAAGCTACAAAGGATAAATGGCCACAACCCAATTCAAGAATCATAGAACATCATTAACTTGGTGGTATCATACCGAAAACACCATTAACTTGGTGGATTGAGACAAACATCATTAACTTGGTGATCTCATACTGGAAACATCATTAACTTGGTGGATCTCATATTGGAAACATCATTAACTTGGTAATCATACTGGAAACATCATTAACTTGGTGGATTGAGACAAACATCATTAACTTGGTGATCTTATACTGGAAACATCATTAACTTGGTGGATTGAAACAAACATCATTAACTTGATGATCTCATACTAGAAACATCATTGACTTGGTGGATTGGGACAAACATCATTAACTTAGTGATATCGTACTTAAAACATCATTAACTTGGTGGATAAACTCTCTCAGCTGAGATGACAGTGTATGGATGAGAAGGTAATGAAAGTCACATTTAGCCATGATAATAAAGCTTAAAGCCAAAGAGAAACATGGCTGCAACAACAGTATATGATTCATATGAAAGGCATTCATACAAAATATGGCCGCAATTTTGAACAAGCATTCAATGGAGTGAAAGAAGGTTACAGCCTCATTGGCCGCAGCATATTTGCATAACCAAAAAGCTGAGAAAATGCTCCATTGTTGTATTGATTAAGGCTGCAACCCTATACCAAAAGGCCATGGCATCATCTGAGCTCAGTGATTAAAGTCCATATGGACACAATATACGATAAAAGTGGAGCAAGAAAATTAAGTGGTTGCAACCCAAAGATTATGCCAATCTAGTTTTCCTGGAATTAACCAAAGTCTGCACTAGCTGATGGAATGATTATAGTTTTCAACATTCAAGTTATGGAAGTTGTCGCAGCCAAATTATGATTTGACTGCAGCTATAAAGGAAAGCCATGAAATGCAATTGAAGTGAATAAAGGATGTTATGACACTAACATCATGAAACATAATAAATCTATAGAAAGAAGTTAGCCTCAGCCCAATATGTTGTCATCAATTTCTTGATAAGGGCCTGGAAGGCACCACAACCTTATCAATATGGATGCAGCCATCATATAGTCCACTCATTAATTTGGAATGTGGAGAAGAAAAATGGTGACAAACATCTGAATCACTCAAATGCTACAGCAGGACTTCAAACCAAACGCCGCGTTATTAGAATTGCTAAAATGCCGCGGCTGCAACCATCAAGGAGTCCATTCATTCTTAGAAGATGCAAAAGAGAAAAATGGTGGACATTATTAGAATTGCTAAACTACCACGGCTGGGTTACAAACAAACCGTAGCCTCTGAATTGCAACCAGGACTTGGAAAATTGACAAGTTAAATGAGGTAAAGGAAATTAAGCCACAACCCCAAAAGCCATTTCCCTTTGGCACTGCGGCTTGGGGATGATAGACACAATATATGGCATGAATTTTTTTAAAAATCCAAGGCAAAATACAACAGGTCGCAGCCTATTCGGAAGAACCATTTATAAGGTGTTGCCGCGACCTTATATCCACATTTACAGTTATTGAAGTATTTATGCAAGCTCATTCAAGTAATCAACATTCTATATATAGAAGCAACATTCATGAAAATACCAGAAAATATAATAAAGGAGTAAGAAAAGAATAAGTTAAGACAAACAGATAGATCAGAGATTGCAGCCTTGGCAAAAGATTGAAATGTTAAGTTGTACAGACAAGTGGCCATGACCTAAAATAAAGTGTTTATGGGCCACAACCCGGTGTACATCACAAAAATGGAGAAATTCCTAGGTCTAAGACGCAACATTGTCCTCAACATCTCTGTATTCACCCTCTGCGATCGTCTCAGTCTCCTCATCGCTTGTCGTAGCCTCTTCCAACAGTTTTCTTTCTCTCTCCTCTGCCACAACCTTCATTTCAGCCACGCAGGCACTATGTTCTGCATCACCAACACTCTAGGACATAACCTGGTCCTTGGCATCTGGGAAGTTTTTGGACACTCTATATCTTAACTCTCAATAGCCGCAGATATATGCCTTGTTATTATTGAGGAAGAAGTATTTTGATTTTCTGTAGTCTGCTACGGCAGCTTCTGTGGCCTGTTAAAGGGCGACAGAGTGTGATTCCTCCATTTGCTTGAGGGTTGCGTCATGGTATGTCTCCTGTTGGGAATATTTTTCTTGGAGATCCTTCAACTGGGATCCAAGTCTAAAGGAAAGTTTAGTAGCCTCCGCAACCATTGCTTGTTCAGTTACCAAAGAGGTTGCGTCGGTTGCCAGTTTTCCCTCTGCATCCTCCTTAGCCTTGACAACAACATTGTAACACCCCGACTAATTAAATACCCAGTAGCTACTCCTTCATGAAATTAATACAGAATATCAAGTTGGTTCAGTTGTAGCATCACTGTCGAAAACATTTAATTTATTACTAGCCACCTAATATTTAAAAAGAGAGATGCCAAATTTTATTAATTAAGTTAACATAAACCATGTAATTAAGTCAACAACCATTAATCAAATAAACAATATCAAATGAGTAATCAACGAAATGAAATAAACTAAGTTTGGAGTAAACACTCCAATATAATACCAGAGTAAAATAAAGTCCCGATACAAGAGTCTTAATAAATAAACCAACCTTGAAAATAAAACTAAAAGTCTGAGAATGATATCTCTAAAAGGAAATGGGCAACATGCCCTAACAGATGAGTAACCCCGAGTAGAATCAAGTAAAAAATGTGAAGGCGTCTAATACCGAGATCCTGTAACTACCACAGCGTCTACAACACGTCAACATAATGGAACACCTGTGCTTGGCGTCTCTGTGGCTGGGCACCTAAAATATTTTACAAGAAAAATAGATTTGAAAGCAAACGGGTCGGGGCCCGAGGTGAATAAAGTTTAAAAATATAGCAAGTGTTTAAATTACAATACTAAACAACACATATAATAAACATGCTAGTTGCGTACTCTCACATGAGTTTCTCACCTCTCCACTAATGTGCATGCTTAACGTATTCCCTTAACCCATCCTAGTTATGCTACTAATTAACTTGTTTGTAACTCTCATACTTTCACATTTTATCATAGGGTATCTATTCATAACACCCAAACTTGTTATATTCATAACCCATATTAACATTAATTAAATTACTTATCTCAAGTGTTAATTAAATTCTCACATTCTTAATCCATTATAATATCTTAGTTATTCACATCTACTAATCAACACAACAAAACTATCACAAGGATATGTATATAAACCAGTATAATATCTCATATACAAAATTAGGCACCCCACAAGGATAGAACTTACGATTCCCTCATACTCTGCTATCAAATCCCGGTACATCACGTAAGTGAGGATCACAAGTTTTGAATCGCTCAGGAACCGTTTCAATAAAAATCACACATAGTGGAGGCGAACATAGTTCACATACCCATGGGTCACGCACATACCTACGCTCCCAAGGTCAGCAGATTTATCCATTCAGCGATAAGCCCTTCCAAGTCCTATGTTCTGAAGCCTCAATCTAAAGTCCCCCGAAGGTCACATCGAGACTAGACTATCCTCTTAGGAACGACCTCCCATGATAGCAAGTATGGTAGGTATGTTATACACACAATAATCCATATACTAAAAAATTACACAACCAGTGTATATACAATTTCAAAATAGGTATACTCTTCCCCTATATATTAAGTCTCACCCACAATGTTTACATTCTGGATATTCTACGTAATGTTTATTTAATGCAACAAGTCTCGTCATACGGATTCGGGTACCTATCCTATCCCAAGTGAATACTAGGTTTCCCAATTGTTCCTAAGGTTATCTCAGCAATTGTAAAATCCCTCTGCTAGTGTTCACACTCTTACATTATCTTTCATTCCGCTTTCAGTCCTAAATTGAAAGATTTCAAACCCTCCTCACTCGGTAACCGCTCGTAATTATAACGTTCAATCCCATAAGTCATAGCATTTTTTGAGAAATAACTAAGACCCTACTAACCTTAACTAAGTCCCACAATATTATATTGATCACCCTAAGAATCCATACCGGCTTCGAGATTTTCATTTAACCTTAAAGGAAAACTATTACCAAAAATCAGAAGGGGCCGATCGATCGATGGAAAGGGGTCGATCGATCGATACATCGACCGATCGACATTCTTGAGTCGATCGATCGATCAAATAGGTATCTTCCTAGAATTTCTTTAATAGTTATGGATTTTGCCATTTTTACACCCCAAATCCTCCATTACAACGTCACAATCTCCCAAGTAAGTTTACTAATCATTAAACCAACATATATATACAAGTTTTAACGTCCAAGAATCATCAAACTATCATAGAACATCGTTTTCTAGGATTAAAAGTCATGAATTTCACTATAAACCTAATTATTCACCACTATATCCATAATCATCATAATCTTCAATTAAATTTCCTGATTGTTAACCCTTAATTTATAATTTCGTTCATCAAACATTTCCAGAAGTACCACTACATGCAAACCTACCCAAAATCAATTATTAAGTCACTAAATTCATGTTTTTTTCCATTATTCATAAATTAACATCAAACCTAAGAAATCATGTAAATTATATACCATAAATTATTACAAGATAAATAACTTGCCTGAATTAGAGATTCTGATCCAATGAAGTAGACGGTACGGGGATGATCCTTGCTTTTCGATCTATCTGGTGGTGGTGACGGCGGTGCAAAAGCTTCTAAAGATGGTGGTGTAAGGACATTTTTCTCATGTCCGAAATGTTTCATTTATTTATGTCGTACGCCGCTACATTTGGCACGTCACCTCACAATCTCACATGACGGCCTCTATCCGAATTCCGGGAATCAAGCATGCATTATCTCCACTAATATGTCCCTTATTTGCATCAACGACTTCACGTTCCTTGATTGTAGCCTCGTAATGCAAGTGGAACGCAAGAGAAGTCAAATCAGTGAAACAAGGCATGATAAGGATGTTCAAGGGCAAATTGGTAATTTTATAGCCACCGTACGGAGGACCGGTCAACTGGAAAGTTGAAGAGCTTGCCGCAACAAAGATACTGGAAGAAACGGCACCTCAATCCGAGCTACGGTGAACAAGTTATGGCCCGTTGAAAATGGAGATATGTTCATTGAAAATTCTGGGAATTTTTCTAAGTGTTTAAGAACCTTTCCCAGCACACTTTCCCGAACCCAGACCCAAACCTGTTCGGGGGGGCGAACCGGTTCGTAGGGGTACCCGAACCGGTTTGGGGTACCTGTACGCTGGATAGAATTTCAGCAGTTTAAAATCGTGGGTCTCTTCATGTATTTCCCTATAAATACCAACTTCGGGAGAGTTGTTTTGCAAGACTTTAGGAGACGAATTTGAAAGTCCAAATACATCTAGTCTTCATATTTTTGAGTCCCAAGACTCATGTTTTGATTCACACATCCTTGCCAAATATTTGTGAATCCTTTTTGCAACCCAAGAACACAACTTTGGTTTGTTCAACCCTTATGGAGGAGACCGTTCTTCTTCTTCATTGCAGCCCTACTGGAAAGGGATAATTCCAACCGCGACTACAGAATCCGATACCCGAGGGTAATTCTTAGTCAACTTGTATTTTCATTGTAATCCGATTGTAAGTCGTTTTCTTACAAATTATAGTGAAAATAAATGGTTTTGCCCCTGAGGGGGATTTTTCCTTAATTGCATGTGTTTGAATGTTCTTGCTTAGATTATCAATTTATTCAATCACATACTGCTGCATGTTTAGGGTTTGTTTGTGTTAAAAGGGTTTTATATATAATTTGATCATTTGAACGCGAGCACACACGTTCTTCAAATTGGTATCAGAGCAGGTTATGCTAATCTATCGCGTATTCCTTTTTCCGCAAAATTTTTCTAAGATATCAATTTTCTGAAAAAATTGATTTTTGAAAAAGTGCGTGTTCAAATGGAGAAGTCATATTATAAAATGCCTGTTTTTGACGGGACAAATTATGCTTATTGGAAAGCCCGTATGAGGTCGGCTTTAAAAGCCATTGATGAACGTGTCTGGATTTTGGTTGAACGAGGGTGGACTCCTCCCACCGTGACTGTTGATAATGTGACCAACTTGAAACCTGACATTTCTTGGACTGATGAAGAAATTAAATGGTCATCTTTTAAGGGTCTAAGTGCTATTTCTGGGTCTGTCACACCTGATGAGTTCAAACGCATAATGACGTGTACCACGTCAAAAGAGGCATGGGATGTTTTACAACTCACCCATGAAGGAACTAATACTGTGAAAGAGTCTAAGTTGCAAAACTTGACAACTCAATTTGAAACAATCACCATGCATGATTCTGAATGCTTTGATGAATTTTATGCTAGACTTTCTGACATTGTGAATACTAGTTTTAATCTTGGTGAACATATTCCAAATGCTAGAGTTGTTAAAAAGATTCTTCGTTCATTACCTAAGCGTTTTATCCCTAAAGTCACTATGCTAAATTCTATGGGTAACTTAAATACGCTAAAATTGGAAGAACTTGTAGGAGATTTGCAAACTTATGAAATTGATATGTTCCCTAAAAATGCTAAATCTAAAGATAAGGGAATTGCTCTTAAAGCCCAAGAGAGAAGGAGTGAGGGGTCAGCTAGAAAGAGGGTAGAGTCATCTTGAAAGAGAGAGACTGACACGTCAGATTCTGAGTGCAATTTTGACTTAGATGATTTGGCTCTTTTCGCAAAAAATTTCAAGAGGATTCTCAAATTTAAGAAAAATGGTAATTTTAAAGATAAAAAGAAATTTGAGAAAAATAAGTTTGAAAAGAAAAATGAAAAAGTTTCCAAAAATCCTCCTCAGAAAGAAAGTGAGAGATGTTTTGAGTGTGATGGTAGGGGTCATAGAGCTTTTGAGTGTGCCAATCGTCTGAATAGAGAGAAAGGGAAAGCTGTTCTTAATGCTACCCTTAGTGACGACAGTGAGGTCGAGACGGTGGATTCTGGAGATGAGTCACCGCATGAGTGTAACTTCACCGCATTCATGGCCATCCAAGTGAGCACTCCTAGTTCTCCTCACGACGTTGAGGATGATGCTTCACAGGGACACCTCGACAGTGAGATCGATGTGAGTGAGGGGGAGGATGACACAAGTGAGAGCGAGAGTGATACACAACGCGCCTACGCTGAGTTATATTCTGAGTCATTTAAAACTAAAAAGCGTAACAAAGCGTTAGTTCTTAAAATCACCTGCTTAGAGGAAGATTTAAAGAAAGCGAGAGAAAGAGAGTTCTCCACCTGCACCGCCCTGAGAGAGAGAGAGATTCTACATGTGTCGAGAATGAGAATTTGTTTAGAGAGAGATAGTGTGTTTTAGAGAAAGAGAGAGGGGACTTGATTAAGCAAGTGGCTAGTCTTACGAGTCAGCTCCATTCCTCCGTGGAGACTCGGAAGAAACTTGAAGCCCTTGTTGCCCAGCTGACTCATGACCTTGAGAAAGCACGGGAAGTCAAGGTACAAATCGAGGACAGATCTGGGAAGATGGGAAAGATGCTCCTCGGCCCCACTTTAGGTTTTGGTGATCATCAAGGAATTGGATATGATGGTGCCTACACGTCCCAAATTTCATCTGGACCAGTTCCTGAGTTTACTACAACTCCTTATGGTCACCGTAAAAAACCTCGTAGGAGAGTTCGACCAAGAAAAGCAAACCAAGGTCCGCCTTTGACTGTGCTCTTTTGTACTTATTGAAAAAGAAAAGGCCACCTTAGGGAAACTTGCTATAGCATGGGTCGGACACGACGTACTACTGCTCCACCACGTCATACTGATAAATTTTCTAGTCTGAGAGAGCGATTTGAGTTCTTAGCTTCCACGACTCAGAGTTTGATGAAAGAATTCCGACGGATGTCTTCGCCGTTAGTGAATGCTTCTCACATTCCAGCTAAAACCAACAACAACAAAGGCAAACAAAAGGTCATCTCGACTTGGGTACCTAAGAAAGATAAAAAGGCTTTTGTTGTTCATGTTGCTCTCAAAGCACATAATACCTCTCAGTGGTATTTTGATAGTGGGTGCTCCAGACATATGACAGGTGATGCCTCATTTTTTACTACTCTTGAGGATTATCAAGATGGCAGAGTCACCTTTGGAGATGGGAGTAAGTCTAGCATTATAGGACGAGGTACTATCGAGTTGCCTAGTTTTCCTAAGCTAGAAAATGTTTTGTACGTCAAAGGTTTGAAAGCAAACCTCCTCAGCATTAGCCAGCTGTGCGACACTGACCTTGCAGTAAAGTTTGACCGGGACGCGTGTAAAGTCTACAATCAAACCGGTAAACTATTGATGCAAGGGGTGAGGACCGAGGATAATTGCTACGGGACTGAGCCCACATCCTCACTTGTCTGCAACAGCGCCACGATCACTCTTATGGATCTGTGGCACCAACGTCTAGGTCACGTGAACGTTAGAGATCTTAATCGTTTATCTAAAAAGGACCTAGTACGTGGCTTACCATCTCTTGGAAAGTCAACTTTAACTGTTTGTGGACCTTGTCAGTTGGGAAAACAAATTCGTAGTCCTCATAGGAAGTTGCATTCCATTACCACCTCTCGTGTTCTGGAGTTGATTCACATGGATCTTATGGGTCCCACTCGTACTGAGAGTCTAGGTGGTAAGAGGTACATCCTCGTGATGGTAGATGATTTCTCCAGGTACTCCATTGTAGGTTTTCTGAGAGATAAATCCGATGCTGTAGATTTCTTAACGACTAAGTGCCGTGTCCTGCAAAATCAACACGATGTCACTATTAACAGAATACGTAGTGACAACGGCACTGAATTTAAGGAAGCAAAGGTGGATTTGTACTGTGATAGCCTTGGGATCAAACATGAGTTTTCTGCTGTGAGAACTCCTCAGCAAAATGGGATTGTTGAGAGAAAGAATAGAACGATCCAAGAGATGGCTAGATCTATGCTTCTAGGTCGTAAAGTTTCTAGGAGATTTTGGGCAGAGGCAGTGTCTACTGCATGCCACGCGATGAATAGGGTTTATTTACGTCCACACACACTACAACACCTTATGAGCTGTGGACCGGCAAGAAGCCCAACCTGGCATATTTCCGTGTTTTTGGTAGTAAATGCTACATCCTACGGGATAGAGAGCAATTAGGGAAGTTCGACTCCCGGAGCAACGAGGGAATATTTCTAGGATATTCATCGAATAGTAGAGCATACCGGGTATTTAACCTGAAGAGCTCTAGGGTTATGGAATTAATAAACGTTACCGTGCAAGATGACGAACCTTCGACGGTTATTAATCCTAACCTTAAGTGTGAGGATGAGGATTGTTCTGACAGTGATTTACCTGATCCTCTCTCACACTCTGTGGATCCTACTCCTGTGTTAGGGGACACACCTTCTTGGGTTCGCAAGAGTCATGAACCTTCTGCCATTGTTGGTGATCCCACTCTAGGGGTCAAGACTCGTGCTCAGCTAGAGAACGTTGTTAGCCATCTTTGCTACACGTCCAAAGTCGAGCCCAAGAACCATAAAGAAGCACTCAAGGATGAACACTGGATATCTGCTATACAGGATGAGTTGCTTCAGTTTAAAAAGAATAATGTCTGGGAATTAGTCCCCCGACCTAGTGAGACTAATGTGATAGGTACCCGGTGTATTTTCAAGAACAAAATGGATGAATATGGTACCATAATCAGAAATAAGGTTAGGTTGGTCGCTCAAGGCTACACACAGATAGAGGGTGTAGACTTTGGGGAGAAATTTGCTCCTATTGCGAGGCTTGAGTCCGCCCGTCTTCTGCTCGCCATCGCATGTCATCTGCGCTTCAAGGTGTATCAGATGGATTTCAAGAGTTCCTTTTTGAATGGCATTCTACAGGAGGAGGTTTATGTGGAACAACCAAAAGGATTTGAAGACCCTCAGCACCCTGAGAACGTCTACTATCTGAGGAAAGCCTTGTATGGTTTGAATCAAGCACCCCGTGCTTGGTACGAGAGGCTTACTTCCTATCTCTTAGCTCATGGCTTCAAGAGAGGGGGAGTATATATGACGTTGTTCGTCAGGAGAGATGACGGTGCTATTTTGGTTGCCCAGGTCTATGTGGACGACATAGTCTTTGGATCCACATGCTCCCAGCATGCTCATCACTTTACGGAGGAGATGAAAAGTGAGTTTGAAATGAGCATGGTTGGTGAGCTTACATTCTTCCTTGGTCTCCAGGTTCGTCAGTTAGAGGATGGGATGTTCATCTCCCAATCCAAGTATGCTAGAGACCTAGTGAAGAAATTTGGTTTAGACTCCGCTAAGCATGCCCGTACACCTATGAGTGCCACTACCAAGCTTAGTAAGGACACTTCAGGCAAGGACGTAGAGCAAACCTTGTATCGGAGTCTGATAGGTAGTCTTCTCTACTTGACCGCCAATCGTCCCGACATCGCCTTTAGTGTTGGAGTCTGTGCGCGATATCAGGCATCCCCAAAAGAGTCACATTTACTTGCTCTAAAACGTATTATTAAATACGTAAGTGGGACTCTCTCATACGGGATTTGGTATTCCTTTGATACCGATGACCGTCTGTTCGCCTATTCGGATGCCGATTGGGCTGGGGATGTAGATGGATGTAGGAGCACTTCTGGTGGGTGTTTCTATTTTGGTTCTGCTCTTGTCTCCTGGCTGAGCAAGAAGAAAAATTCCATCTCTTTGTCCACTTCGGAGGCTGAGTACATAGTCGCCGGGAGTTGTTGCACACAACTCTTGTGGATGAAGCAAATGCTGGAGGATTATGGGATATCACAGGACACCATGACCATTTCCTGTGATAACACGAGTGCGATACACATATCCCGCAATCCAGTTCAGCATTCGCACACAAAACACATCAGGATACGTGAGCACTTTATACGTCAGTTAGTTGAAGAGAAAGTCGTATCCCTGAGTTTTGTTCCCACCGACCGTCAGTTAGCCGATATTTTCACAAAACCTTTAGATGCCCTTAGATTTAAGAGTCTTAGGAAATCTTTATGGATTTGCACAGTTGACTGAGGGGTTGGTCTATGTCTAGAATAGGATGCTCCCTCATGTTCATATCATATGCTTCCTATTGCTAGTCTGTGTTATATGTACCATTGCTCAGTTGTACAGCTTTGTTTTATTCTTGTTGCTTTTTATATTTCTTTTGAAAAATACAAAAAGATTTTCCTTTAAGAAAAATTTTGAGAAAAAGCACAAAAATATTTTATTTTGTTAATATTTTTTGAAAAAGGCCAAAAAGATTTTTCTATTTTTGCACCTTTTATGGATGAGCATTTAAGTTAGCCAAGTCACAACTTCATTCCATATATCAATGTGACTGTTTTATAGAGATTTGAGAGGCTACATCATTTCATCCATGTGCTTTACATTGATTGGAGTCTTTGAGATGTAATTAGTGATATCTTCCTACATGTTTGACTACTATATCCTTTATTTCACACATGCACGGCTATATTTGATTATTGCACTTATCTATCTCATGTTGGCTTGCGTGTTTTCATCTCAATCCTGTCTATACAATGTACAATATGCGATAAAACTTGACAAGATTGGAATGCATGTAAAAATCGTTTTGGTAAGACTGTGTGTTTTTGTATAACGGGGAGGGGCTGCGAAAGGTAATCATCTATCCTTTGGGCAAAAACCACCGTTAAAAAGGACCTAAAAATGGAGGAATTTTAATATCCGAGGCCCAAAGAGGTTAAAAGAGCCCGAAAAAATTTACAGGCAATAAAAAGCAATTCATGCCAAATATGGGCCACTTAGGTTTCACCATCAATTCTCCAATATTTGAGAATTTAGAATGCCTCTATTCAAAATTATATCTGAGGGAGTTTGGTTGGAGAATCTTTAAACGGGTTTGCACTTCCTTGAAAGTCTTGAAAAAGCATAAAATCATTTTGGACGTTATTGGTGTGAAAATCATTTTGAGCTTTGATTTGTTGATTTGATTGAGTCAATATCTTATACTGTCACTCTTTAACAAAAAGGAATCATTTGAGTTCATTCGCTAGGAATATCCAATATTCATCGTGCACATATGTCATGTTTGTATGCATTGATTTTCCTATCGAATTTGATCACACCACTTCATTTACGCTATCATCGACTTGGTTGATTTCTGTTTATTCATGGTGTGCTTTTATCCTAGTGACACCCCGCACTTGCTTATTTGATTTATTTCTCTAATTTGTCTATTTGGGGACATCATAAAAAGGGGGAGAAAGAATTATCATATTATGGGGGAGTTTGAATTTTGGGGGAGTTTTTGAGATATTACTTATGTTTTTATCATATATTGATATCCATGTTATCTCATTTCAAACTCGATATGTCACGTGGTATTTGCTTTGTCTCATGTGTGTAGGTATGAAGATTGAAGATCTATATGTAGCACAGCCTGATGAGAAAAGTTTTGAGATTCCTGAAGAATTGAAGAACAAACGATGAAGACTATTCATTTGTACCTTTTCCAGTTTTGGGTTCATGGGAGGGTAGATTTGTATAGGCAATTTCATATTTGATAATTCGGATTTTTTATGTATGTACCGGCATAGACATAGGGGGAGATTTGTAAGGACATTTTTCTCATGTCCAAAATGTTTCATTTATTTTTGTCGTAAGCCGCTACATTTGGCACGTCACCTCACGATCTCACATGACGGCCTCTATCCGAATTCCGGGAATCAATCATGCATTATCTCCACTAATATGTCCCTCATCTGCATCAACGACTTCATGTTCCTTGATTGTAGGCTCGTAATGCAAGTGGAACGCAAGAGAAGTCAAATCAGTGAAACAAGGCATGATAGGGATGTTCAAGGGCAAATTGGTAATTTTCCAGCCACCGTCCGGAGGACCGGTCAACTGGAAAGTTGAAGAGCTTGCCGCAATAAAGATACTGGAAGAAATGGCACCTCAATCCGAGCTACGGTGAAGAAGTTATGGCCCGTTGAAAATGGAGATATGTTCATTGAAAAATCTGGGAATTTTTCTAAGTGTTTAAGCACCTTTCCCAGCACACTTTCCCGAACCCAGACCCAAACCGGTTCAGGGGGGCGAACCGGTTCGCAGGGGTACCCGAACCGGTTTGGGGTACCTGTACGCTGGATAGAATTTCAGCAGTTTAAAATCGTGGGTCTCTTCATGTATTTCCCTATAAATACCAACTTCAGGAGAGTTGTTTTGCAAGACTTTAGGAGACGAATTTGAAAGTCCAAATACATCTAGTCTTCATATTTTTGAGTCCCAAGACTCATGTTTTGATTCACACATCCTTGCCAAATATTTGTGAATCCTTTTTGCAACCCAAGAACACAACTTTGGTTTGTTCAACCCTTGTGGAGGAGACCGTTCTTCTTCTTCATTGCAGCCCTACTGGAAAGGGATAATTCCAGCCGCGACTACAGAATCCGATACCCGAGGGTAATTCTTAGTCAACTTGTATTTTCATTGTAATCCGATTGTAAGCCATTTTCTTACAAATTATAGTGAAAATAAATGGTTTTTCCCCTGAGGGGGATTTTTCCTTAATTGCATGTGTTTGAATGTTCTTGCGTAGATTATCAATTTATTCAATCACATACTGCTGCATGTTTAGGGTTTGTTTGTGTTAAAAGGGTTTTATATATAATTTGATCATTTGAACGCGAGCACACACGCTCTTCAGGTGGTTCTCCTTTGGTAACTTCCTCCACTTCCTCTCTAATGGACATCTGTGAATCTTGGTGATGGAAACCCTAAGTCTCTAGCCTATTGGATGATAAAGTTTCATAAATTTCATGGGTTACTATTCACCAAAAATGGAAATGACTAATATACCCTCTCGGGTTGCCGGTTAGGCCTAAAAATTCTCAGGGACCCAAACTAAACCCCCGACTAGTGTTTTCTGACTAACTCGACCCTTTCGGACACATTTATGCACTCAAAATGCTCATACGAATGACATAAAAATAAAATACTTTTAAATCCATTAAATTGGGTCCTGACATGATTGACACACGCGTCCCAACTAAATTGCCAAAACTGTTGTATTTTCAACTCACGATAATTTTAATAAATTCAATAATCACATATTACCATAATCACTCAGCAATATTAAAAATTATTATCATATTTAAATGCTAACTCTCGTCTCGCTAGTTATTTAAATCCGAATTAATTTCCAATTAATTATCCCAAATTAATTTAATTAATCCCACAATTAAAAGCAATTAAAAGAAATTTCATTTAATTAATCTCATAATTAAAAGCCATAAAATTACGGGGTATTACATACTTCCCCCCTAATAAAGGAATTTCGTCCCGAAATTCAGAAAAATAGGAATAGCTGGAATTATTAGGTATCCTCCAGTACTTAAAACAAAATACGAAGAAAACTTCAATCAGTACATCACTCGCTTCACAACAATCTTGTTGAACACTCTTGACACTTTACCAGTTATAGGGTTACACCTCAATAAATGCACCTCACGTTGTGATCTTACTAAACAACATTCGAATAAGAATAACCTATACACCATTGGCCGCATTATCTCAATATTTTTGTGAGTTCGCACCTCACTTCGTATCATCTCCCGCATTTATTTAAACATAAAACTCCCATCCTGAAAGAAACCATAAAACACCTGACTACTCTTGTCCATTCTTTGAATTTCTATTCCCGACGTTGTGACTTTTACACAAGGGAAAGCCACTTCAGACGGTTAGTGATTAACCCAATATAGTCATTGGACTCCAACTTCTAACTGATAAAAAACTCCGATACCTTACCTCTAAGCATCCAGAAGAAGGATAGTAAGGTTTATTCACACAAACCTCAATATGCACCTTGTCCACTATAAATAGGTACGGGTGCTTTCTCACAACTTTCATATTAGGTAATATCCTCTCCCCATTACCATATAATACTTCCCTTAAAAAATGAAATAATCGCAATGAATCCAAAATTACTTTGATACAGTTCCACCAGTCGTTAATCACCTTGCGCCTATTCATCGGGCTATAGGTGATACAACTTTATCAAAATGAGACTATTCCCACTACTTCCTTATTCCCCATATTGAAGGTGGATTTCAAGGATCTTATCCTCGTTCGGATTTATACTGGGGAGGACCTCATACCGGTGCGGTCACTATCTAATAGTGCAAATCACCCACGAATATAACATTTTTTTTCTTGACAATCCGTTCTACACATTCGAAGGAACTCGTTACTCATCTTTATGATTATGACCCATCAAAGAAATTTACTATCTTGACTCCTCTGCTACTGGAATCGTCGGCTCGACACCAAGTTATTAGTTGATACCCTTACTCCAACCGATTTCTGTCTATAAGTGGTGTACATGGGGGCTACTAATTATGTCCCGCTCAAAACTGGCTTCCACTTATAATATCCCATTAAGTGGTACTTAATAACCCTCTTCTTCCTTCGACGTATGCCAAAAGTTTCGGCCCGTGCACTATTCACCACGTTGTGCACAGCTGGACTCTTTATACCTTGTTGACATCCTCACTCTATTTACGCGTAAGCCACCCTCAACCTTCGATTGGGTGGAACTCCGCTTTAAATCGCCCATAATAGTTAAATATTTATCTTCTCAAGGGATACCCCCTTTTTAAATGGCTTCCCACCGCCCTTCAACCAATCTTTGATGTGCTACTCTGATTGCACATGAATATACTGATTATCATCCTTCACTTAAGACGCAATCCATTCTACCACTACTATTTTGTAATATTCACACAAGCATAAAATACACCCTTCTCTATGTCTCTTCTTTCGGCATTATCACATCACCAAACCAAGGTGTCCATACACCCTATACCTTGCGCAAACGGGTTTAAACATCATACATGCTCATACATACTCCAAACTCTTTATTGTCCTTGCATTTGCAACGTGGCTACACCAATTTGGGTATTCTCAATCACCCTTGAATTCAAAATTCTAAATCCTCCTAAACATTATTTCATCCTTCAACCCGCCAAAATAAAATAAAAGTATCAGTACTTCCTCACCACACAACTGGCTCTACTGGTGTGGACATCACCCGATCCCCTCCGCGGAGGGAGGAAGGGATCCTTCGGGTCCTGCGCGTCCCCTCTCTCGGGAGAGCGCTTCGGCCGGCGTCGATTTTGTTAGGTGTGAAGATGTAGAGAGATTTAGAGTCGCTAGTCTATTTTACTCAAAACAGAAAAAAGAAAAGGGGGAGCCACTCCGAAGGATGGCATCCAAAGACATACTGGTGCGTGCGAAACCAAATGATTCGAAAAGGGTTCGGAGGCTTAGTTACGAAATGGGAAGGTGTTAGGCACCCATTCCGCCCTTTCGGTCTCTCATGGATATTTGCTATTTCCTTTATATTTCCCCCCGTGATATGTGTGCATGTGTATATATATAATGGAGGTAGGAATCCTCGACTTGTATCATGGAAAAGATAAAGCGAGTCATCCGTAGGAATGTGAGATTAGTTTAGAAAATAGGATTTGCGTGATTACCCCTGCGTTGATCGCTATAAGGAAACGATAACGCATGTGGAATAATATGCCACTAAGAATAAATATATAGAATATAATAGAAAATGAGATAAATAGAAGATAAAAAATAAGAGAAAAAGTGAGAAAAGGACTCGAGTCTCGGGTTTTACCCCGAGACGCCTACGTAGCCTATAAAGGCATTAAAGTCCACGTAGTTTGCATACAAACGAGGGGTGGGGTTTAATCCATAAATCCGAATGGAGAAATATCTTATTTGTGAGTGTGTGTGTGTGTGTGTGTGTTTGTGTGTGTGTGTGTGTGTGTAAAACAGTGTTTTAGTTGTGAGAAGAGTGTGGAAAAAGTGTGAGAATCCCTACTTGGAATTTATGAGCAAACCCTCTTTTTCTTGTTTTTTGGGTTTTTGTTTATATGAAAATAGGAGATGTGCAATAATACTAGATAAAAAGTATATTTATGATGTGTGAGATGAGATAATAAAAGTTCTAAGTAAGAAAACAAGTTATTGCAAGTTTAAGAGAATTTAGGAGAGAGTTTGAGAAAGTTGGACCTTCTTGGAGATGTTGAGATTGATCTTGAATGTTGGGGAGCAACCCTTGCACTTGGATGATGATGGGGAGTGGTTAATTCACCAAGTTTGATGAAAGGGATGATGGAAAGTGGGAGTAAAAGGAGGATTTTGAAGTTGAAATCACGCTGACTTCGAGAGAGGTTTCTGGGGTTCGTTGAGAGTGATTTGCTTCTGATCTTAGCTCCCCTTGAAAATGAGGCCAAGGCCTCCTTTTATAGCCCCAGGGGATTGCCGATCGTCTTAGAGCCCTTCCTGCCTGTCGGCAGGAAGGTGCCGATAGGCAGGTTCTGGGACCTGTCGTTTGGTAGTGTGTTTTAGGACTTTTCAGAAAATCGGCTGCCGAGGGCAAACCGTTGGTCAGAATAGTGCACGGGGCATACAATTGGAAAGGTAATTTAGATACCTTCGAAAGTACTTTGGACCGCTCCCGAGTTTGGGAGTTGACTTTGGGTCAAATGTGGCTCGGAAGCATTTGTTGGTCCATTGGGCGGGGAATCGTTTGGACGCAAATGGATCGTTCGTCCGCATGGTAAGTCCGAATCGTGCACGGGATGGACTGTTAGAAAGGTTAGGAGATGTACTTTGACATTCCAAAGAGTTTGACCCAGTTCAGGGAGTTGACTTTGGTCAATCGGGCCTGAGAAGCCTTTGGTGACCTCTCGGAGTCAAACGGATCGTTCATCCGCATGAAAAGTCGGAATTGTGCACGGGATGGATCATTGGAAAGGGTATTCAGTGCCCTTCGAAGATTCATTCAGCCTCAGTCGAGCTGAAGAGTTGACTTGGGTCAAATAGATCCCGGGAACCCCAGGTGGCCTCTAGGTCAGGTTTCAGACACAAATGGCGTGTTCGTCCTCATGGTAAGTCGAAATCGCGCACGGGGTGGACCGTTGGAAAGGGTATTCAGTGCCCTTCGAAGATTCATTAAGTCTCGATCGAGATGAAGAGTTTTACTTTTGGGTAAAACTGAGCCAGGGAGTGCCCGATGGCTTTTAGGTTAGTACTCGGGATGTGACCAGGGTTTATAGTGATAAGTGGAGGTACTAGGTACCTAAGGAGAGTTATGGGGTAACAGAATGAGGTGTCTACAGATCCCCTCGATGGGTGAATTTTGAACAAATGATAGCCGTCGATTAAACACCGCATGATGCTTCTGAGAGAGTGTGACCGATTCAGAGGGTCGAGGTTAATTCTGAGGACCTAAGGAAGCGAGGATGACCAATTCAGAGGGCCGAGGTCGATTCTGGGGACCTAAGGAAGTGAGGATGACCAATTCAGAGGGTTGAGGTCAATTCAAAGGACCTAAGGAAGCAAGGGTGACCGATTCAGAGGGTCGAGGTCGATTCTGGGGACCTAAGGAAGTGAGGATGACCAATTCAGAGGGTCGAGGTTGATTATGAGGACCTAAGAAAGTGAGGATGACCAATTCAGAGGGTCGAGGTCGATTCTGAGGACCTAAGAGTGGTGACGATCGAGGACCGAGGTCAATTCTGACCTAACTTAGGTGACGATCCAAGACCGGGGTCAATTCTGACCCAAGAGTGGTGACGACCGAGGACCGAAGTCAATTTTGACCTAACTTAGGTGATGATCCAAGACCGGGGCCAATTCTGACCCAAAAAGTGGTGACGATCGAGGACCGAGGTCAATTCTAACCTAACTCAGGTGACGATCCAAGAGCGGGGCCAATTCTGACCCAAAGAGTGGTGACGACCGAGGACCGAGGTCAATTTTGACCTAACTTAGGTGACGATCCAAGATCGGGACCAATTCTGACCCAAAGAGTGGTGACGACCGAGGACCGAGGTCAATTATGACCTAACTTAGGTGACGATCTAAGATCGGGGCCAAATTTGACCCAAAGAGTGGTGACGACCGAGGACCGAGGTCAATTATGACCTAACTTAGGTGACGATCCAAGACCGGGACCAATTCTGACCCAAGAGTTGTGACGACCGAGGACCGAGGTCAATTCTGACCTAACTCAGGTGACGATCCAAGACTGGGGTCAATTCTGACCCAAAGAGTGGTGACGACTGAGGACCGAGGTCAATTCTGACCTAACTCAGGTGACGATCCAAGACCGGGGTCAATTTTGACCCAAAGAGTGGTGACGATCGAGGACCGAGGTCAATTATGACCTAACTTAGGTGACGACCCAAGATCGGGGCCAATTCTGACCCATGAGTGGTGACGACCGAGGTCAATTCTGACCTAACTCAGGTGACAATCCATAATCGGGGTCAATTCCGACCCAAAGAGTGGTGACGATCAAGGACCGAGGTCAATTCTGACCTAGCTCAGGTGACGATCCAAGATTGGGGTCAATTCTGACCCAAAGAGTGGTGACGACCGAGGACCGAGGTCAATTATGACCTAACTTAGGTGACGATCCAAGACTGGGGTCAATTCTGACCCAATGAGTGGTGATGACCGAGGATCGAGGTCAATTCTGACCTAACTTAGGTGACGATCCAAGACCGGGGCCAATTCTGACCCAAAGAGTGATTGCATTTCCTTTGGGAAAATAAAAGGGTTCCACTGGGGATAAGAATTGGATTTGAGGTTCTGCTAGGGAACGATGAATGAGATGGGGAAGATTTGGATCGTCCTTTAACAGAGATCGCCTAGGGCAGGTGATTCTTCTGATTTCTGTTGGGAACAATACCATGTGATATTGTATCGCACCGGGTAGCCGATGACTAGGGAGGCCTTGTGCCTTTGATTTGAGAAGAGGAGCTGATCGCTGGGAAGATAACCGGTTTGAGGTTGTAATCTATGCTGAGGAGGTGATTAGGTGGTCCGGGGGCATCGCTCGAGAGGTCATTTGCTTGGATTTTGAGGGTTCAGCTAGGGAAAAAGACGTTTTGCCTGAAGGAATGCGAAATTTTCTTGATGAAAATGTTCAAAATCCATCCTGGGATTTCTAGGAATTTTTTGGGGATTCTTTACTTTGCGCATCTTCATTTCATGTATTCAAATTTTCCTTACGTGTCTCTTTTTGCTTGTGAATTCAGACGTGGTTCTATGAGGTGATTGGGTGCAACACCCCACTGATTGCTCGGAAGGACTACACAGTTGGGGACTTCTGCCAACTGTACCGTTGGCGTAAGGCCAACCGGTAGTCGAAGGGATCTCTTTCTCTGGAGGCAGTGCGTCAGGTCTTAAATGACCTAAGCAGTGGTCGAGTAAGGTCCTTTCCTTTTTGGTCTTGGTTTTTGCACCTTCTGATCTTGTACTAACTCATGCCTGCTTGGGGATTTTCAAGTGACCTTTTATCCTTGGGGGACAACTATTCAGGACACGGGGATGACTGGGGTGAACGCGCAGATGAGGCGCTTGTTGGCGCATGAGTTCAGCCATTCCTGGTACCTCGGGGAGAGGATGATTCGTCAGATCGCTGAGGAGGAGGTGGTGGTGCCTCCGGCGCATCCTCCTACGTCTATGAGGTGGGAGCGACAGTTGTTGGAGGATGAGAGGATCGCGGCGATGATCGGCGAGTCTTATGCTTTGTACACCGATACGGCTGCGCCGTATGACTATATGGATTTTGTGATGAGCTGGTTGATGGCGCCCAGCAAACATGACGCTTTGCCTTTCCATCCTGCTGGCTCGAGTCGGGCGGTGAGGTCTTCCCACAGTGGTGGTGGTCCGTCGGTACTTGTGGCGACGGCGGCCTCGGAGGTCCCTTTTGTTCGGCTGCACACTCCTTCGTATAACATCTGGCGGGCTGATGGAGGGATAGTAACGATGCTGCACCGTCCTCTTGCGATGGATCCGAAGGAGCTGGGTTTGACAGAGGAGGCCCTTCATCCTACGGTAAACCTTTCGGTCCTTTTACTTTTTTTTTTATTTTTTTGCTTGATATTGATTCTGTCTTTTACTTGCAGCAAATCCGAGTGTCGACCACTTGGCTGAGAGACATTAGAGACTGGATATCATCGCCGACTGCCCATATTCGGGATGCTATCCCTGTTCCTTCTTGCTTGGTGCCGTCAGCCTCGTCCAGGGAAGACTTTGGCTCGGGTAGTGGGGGCGTGTCGTCTCGTCATAGAGAAAGAGAGCGCATCGCAGGGGTGGAAGCTCAAGAGAGAGAGAGAGAGAGAGAGAGAGAGAGTGCGGGTTCGGGCTGAGTCCCGTTGTTTTTGGCTTTTTCTTTATTTCCTATAAAATGATGTAACACAGAAAACATATATATGTAATGCAATGCAATTTTTTGACTATCTTTTATTTTAATGATGAATGAATGCATGCGCTTTTTACCTTGCTACTGAGACCGTAAAACAAGAATATTTTTGGAATTTTTGAAGGAAAGCTTTTATTTAAAAGGGGAATCCTATAAGGAGAAAACAAGATTCTTGAAATTCTTTTGAGAATATCAATTTATTTTTATTGAGTTTCCTGATTTTGACAAAAGAGGAAAAAAGGAAAATTTCCAAAAGTAGGGGGTTGCCGATCGGCAAGCACCCTGGCCTGCTTATCGGCAGTTCAGTCCAGTCCTATCAATTGAAAGCTTTGATTGGTACCCTCTTCAGCCTTTAGTACCTTGTGGGGTAGGATTCCTTCCAATTTCTGCAGGGATTATGTCTTTTCTGAGAGTTCTCAAGTATATAAAAGGGGGAGAGGGTGGAGTATTTTCATCACACCTTTGCATCATTATCCACTTGCCCACTATTTCTTTGCCCTACAATATGGCTCTCCCTGGTAGCACCGAGTTTGTCAACTACCTCGAAGCCTTGGAAGCTATGTGCTCTTATAATGTCGACTATGATGCTTTCAACATGCGTCGAGTCTCCTTATGGTGTAATCGGCCTTTTGAGTGGAATATGTTGACAGTGGCGGTACAATTCTGGTACCTCGAAGACCATGTATTCCTCTTTGGGTTGGAAGAAGTTTGTCCTACCTACGAGGAATTTTCTGCCATGCTAGGTGTGATTCCTAGGGTTGCCGCGACTTTACCCGAATTTTCCCACTCTCCTAGGGATTTATTGGCCGGGCTTCTTCATATCTCGCCTTCGGCGGCCAGGTCATTGGTTTCTAGAGGAATGATTTCCCTCCCGACGGTGTTGCAGTCCGTGCATTTGTGGGAAGTAGGTGATGCTGGCTATGCTGGAGCCGTTGTTCTGGGCCTGGTTTCAAAATTGTTGTTGGTGACCGGAGAGGTGCGAGTGGACCCACAACTTGCACCCATGACTTCATGGATGTCATATCATTTCAATCCCGCAGCAATAATATTGGCGGAGACTCTGAAGGGCCTGGATGCCTGGAGAGAAGGTCGTTTTGACTTTTTGAGGGGTAGCCCTATGATGCTGTTCATGTGGTTGTCTGAAAGATTTCGCTTGTCGACCCCTCCAGAATATCCTTTGTCTGCTGTACCCAACTTCTTTTCACGCTACGTCATTCGCATTGGCCTGTATGTTCAGATCTGGGAGAATTGGTTTGTGGAGTATGGGGCTCGTGGGTTGTATTGGTCAGTGCCTTGGTGGGGATAGTTGCAGCCTATTCTGGAGCTAGGAGAGTATTCATACGTGCGGCTGGTTGGTCTCAGACAAACCTCTTTTTATTTCCCTTGGCGTCTCTTGCGCCAATTTGGCTGGGCGCAGGTCGTGCCCCCTCGGACCTCAAATTTCTTTTCGGTAGAAGATTTGACTGAGCGCTTGCTTATGTTACTTGGATCTCTGTGGGAAAATCAGCGTCCATCGACCCGTCCGTCTCAGTCTGTCGGGAAGGTTTGGCATGTTCTCAAAGATTATATGAAGTGGTTGTGGAGGAAGTTAGTCAGCAAGATGTTGGTAGTAGATACTAGTCAAAGGTGGTTCATTTTATCTGACTCCATGGAAGGGGGTGTTGTGGTCTTTTCGAGAATGGTTAAGGCTCATCGATCAATGGAGTGTTTGAGGCATTCCATTCAGGCAGAAGAAACTTGGGGTCCTCAGGATGTAGATGATGAGGGTGCAGGTTCTTCGGGTAACTGTGGGTAGGACTCCTAGGGAGTTTATTTGTGTAATAGATGTGGGGGATTTTATCTGGTTTTTATGGTAATAGGGGGAAGGGAGTTATCCGTTCCTTTTTCTTATGTAATCTTTACTGTAGTTTCTTATTAATGAAATAAACAAGTTTTTGATCATCCAGCTGTGCCTTTCGATAAATTTTTCATTTTGAATTATCTATACCGATTGCTAAGGCATACACAATCCTTTTGTTCAAGTAGATGTTTAGAATGAACTGTCATTCTCGGAGATAAGAAAAGAATATATTTTTGTGAAAAAGAAGGGGCCGTGCTCATGTGGGTTGTATGAGCTGCCTACGTACCTCTGGGTTTTTTGAAAAGTTTTTTGTTAAAAGTGGTTTTTTGTAGAGGATCAGGCCCACGTAGTTCTGGGTAGAGGGAAATGAAGAGAGTTTTTTTTTTAGAATAGAAAAGGGATGAGGAGAGTCGTAGCGCGCCGAGATTTCGGACTAAGGGTAGAATTTCTTGAGACGGTCCAGATTGACTCGATGAGCCATCTTTTCCCCATCCAGGTCAGTGAGCATGGCGGCACCGCCAGACAAGATCTTCTTCACAATGTAGGGGCCACTCCAATTAGGCTTGAATTTTCCTCGGGGGTCCCAAATGGGTTCTATCATCTCCTTGAGGGATAAATCCCCCTCCCGGACACCGCGGTCCTTGTCTTTCTTGTTGAATGATCGCGCTATTCGGCGATGGTATCCCTGTATGTGATAAAGAGCTTTTAATCTTCTTTCGTCTAGGAGGGCTAGCTCATCAAGACGGCCTTGGCACCAGTTTTCTTCACTAACCATGCTTTTGAGCATGACGCGTAGCGAGGGTATTTCTAGATCCACAGGTAGGACTGCTTCCATGCCGTAGACCAGGGAGTAAGGGGTAGCCCCAGTAGAGGTTCAGATTGAGGTTCGATTGACCCAGAGGGGGTACAGGATCCGATCGGCCCAGTATCTATAACTTTCGATCATCCTGCTGATGATGGCTTTGAGGTTTTTATTGGCAGCTTTAACTGTACCATTGGTCTGAGGTCGGTACGGAGAAGATTTGTGTCTCTGAATCCCATACTCGCTGATAACTTCTATGACTTCTGCCTCGAAGTGTAACGTGTTATCTGACACTATCTCGTGCGGGACCCCATGTCGGCAGATGATATTTTTCTTGATGAAATTGGCCACCTTCTTGGCGTTTAATACTGTGTATGACTCGGCTTCGACCCATTTGGTGAAGTAATCGATGGCAACCAGGATAAACTCATGCCCGTTTGACGCCTTTGGCGTAACCTTCCCTATGATGTCGATACCCCAGGTGGAGAACAGCCAGAGAGAAGTCATTTTGTATAATTCCCGCGGAGGTAGATGTTGGAGGTTGGAGAACTGTTGGAATTTAGGGCATTTCTGAACATAGGCGGTACAATCCTGGGCCATGGTGGTCCAGTAGTAGCCCTTTCGGATGATCTTCTTAGCAAGCATGTGACCGTTCATGTGGGGACCGCATTCCCCACTGTGGATTTTCTGCATTATCTTTTCAATGTCAGCCCCTGCTACACAGTGCAAATGAGTTCCATCAAAATTCCTCTTGAGTAATGCTTTATGATAGATGATGTACTGGGCGGCCAGCCTTCGGAGGGTAGCTCGATCATTCTTGTTGGAACCCTCAGGATACCTACAGTACTTGAGGAGGCACCAAATATCATACCAGTAGTTGAATAGCTCAGGATCTTTGGTGGTGACGAGCTCATAGAGGTAGCAATGGGTTGGTTTGTCCTTCTTCTGAACTAAGAAGGGGGTCATTGTTATTCCCTCGGGCATGTCGACCATGGAGGCCAAGGTAGCAAGGGCATCGGCTAGGTTATTCTTTGCTCGGGGCAGGTAATGGAAGGTGATATCTCGAAATTGGGAGGCTAACTCTTCTAATTGGGCGTGAAAGGGTTGGAACTTTTCTTCCTTGACTTTCCACTTTCTGAGCACTTGACCGATGATGAGGGCGGAATCCCCAAACACATCAAGGTATTGAATACTTTTCTTGAGAGCGGCCATGAGTCCCACTATGCATGCTTCATATTCTGTCATGTTGTTGGTGCAAGGGAAATCCAATTTTATGGCGATAGGAGTGTGGGAGTCATCTGGGGCGACCAGGAGTATCCCAATGCTATATCCCTTTTTGTTGGCAGCGTCATCGAAGAACATTTTCCATCGAAGGCAGTCTTTAGTGGTATAAAGGACATTTTCATCTGGGCATTCGGAGATCCAAACATCTGTTTCTTCTACAGGGTAGTCAGCGAGGTAGTCAGAGATGGCTCTTCCTTTAACGGCTTTCTGTGTGACGTACACGATGTCGAACTTGGTTTGGTGCCTCAAGCATCGGGCCATTCGGCTGGATAAGGCGGGTTTCTCAAGCCGATATTTGATAGGATCCATTCGGGATACAAGTTTAATGGGGAAGGCGAGCATGTAATGTCGTAACTTTTGGGTGACCCAAACAAGGACGACACACGCCTTTTCTAAAACAGTGTACCCGACTAATTTACGACTGGCATAATTGACAGCTCTTTCTTTGTGGGAGTCTTCAAGGTATTGGGCTAGCAAAGCCCCAGCTGCAGTGTCAGTTATGGTTAGGTATAGGAGCAAAGGGAGACCAGGCTGTGGTGGCATAAGAACTGGAGGTTAGGTTATATATTGTTTGATTCGGTTAAAAGCTTCTTGGCAGGCCTCGTTCCAAACCTTGGTTGAATCCTTTCAGAGGAGCTTAAAGATTGGTTCAAAGATGGAGGTTAGTTGGCTGATGAACCGGCTGATATATTGTAATTTCCCAAGGAAACCTCGAACTTCTTTATCTGTTCGGGGAGGTGGCATCTCAAGTATGGCTTTCAGCTTGGCGGGATCTGGTTCTATCCCCTTCTCACTGACCATGAATCCTAAGAGTTTTCCCTTTGTAACGTCGAAGATACACTTCTGTGGATTGAGTCGCATCTGATACTGCCACAGTCATTCGAAGAACTTTCGAAGAGCAGGAGCATGACCTTCTCTAGTTTTGTACGTGATAATCATGTCGTCCATATCAACCTCAACCTCTTTGTGGATCAGGTCATGCAGGATGGTTGTGGCAGCCCTTTGGTAGGTAGCCCCAGCATTCTTGAGACCGAATGGCATAACGGTGTAGTAAAAGGTCCCCCATGGGGTGATGAATACGATTTTCTCTTGGTGGTCGGGGTGCATCTTGATTTGGTTGTATCCGGAAAACCCGTCGACGAATGATTTGAGAGCATGACTGGTTGTGTTGTTCATGATCATGTCGATATTGGGTAGCGGATAATCATCCTTCGGAGAGGCTTTGTTTAAATCTCGGTAATCCACACACATTCGAACCTTTCCTCCTAATTTCGGTACAGGTACAATATTGGCTAGCCATGTGGGATATTCGATTACTCGAATGAAACCCACGTTCAACTGTTTGACCACCTCTTCTTTGACCTTGAGCGACCATTCGGTGCGGAGCTTTATCAATTTTTTTTTAACTGTCTTGGAATCTGGGAGAGTGGGGATCTCATGCTGAGCTATTTCGGGATCAATACCGGGAATATCATCGTAGGACCATGTGAAGACATCCACGAACTCCTTTAGCAATTCCTCGAGTTGTGCACGCTCACGCTCGTCAAGGGTGGCCCCTATCCTAATCTTGTGCAGTTGGCTACTAGAACCGAGATTAACAACAACCGTCTCTTCTTCATTAACTTGAATGCGGTTATCTTGTTTGTTATTAACCTTATTTAAATCAGTTAATAATTGTTCATTTGCAAAATCATCATCATCAAAAGTTTGATTAGAATCCAAGCAGTTAATGTAAGGCACAACAAGATACTCAAAATCTTCGTTTATTTCATTGATAGGAAAAACATCATTGAGAACCTCATCAAAAGAGGTCTCGATTACATTTGAGCAAGGATAGTCAACAGAAGAAGAAACGGGGTAAATATTGGGGTTATGGGAGATTTCAAGAGGTAGAGCTGGCGCAGCATACCAGTTGAGGAGAGGTGTATTTGCAACTTTAATCAGATGAGAGGGGTCCAGTGGTGTAGCGCCTGAATGAACCATGCAGAGTGCCAGCCCCAGTGTTTTCAGGTTGAAGGAATCTTCGGAGTCACTTTCCTCAGTCTCTTCAGTATCTTTGATAAGCGCTGGCACCTGGTGTTGGTAACTCCCTACCCATGAGTAGTTGTCTTCGAAGAAGACCTCCATTCCAGGCTTCATCTTCTTATCTGTATGGTCATACCAAGGTTCTGGAAAGCCGCAAAAGGGGAAGTCTTCACCCTCTTTGATGAATCGTCCATTTAAAGAATCTCCCGAGATAGTTTGGACACAGTCTAACCCTCTCTTTGATCGAGACTGGAGAATCATTCTGAGCTCTTGTTCTGATGGTTGATATCCCAAGCCGCAAGGAGGGAAAACTTTCTTCAGTTCGATGGGCTCAAGCATCCCCTACTGCCTCTGTCCTAGCCCCTATTCGGGCATGAAGTGCATGTTTCTGAACATCTGAATCACATTAACATTTCCATGAGGGTCGTATTCTAGAAAAACCCTTTCTTTGAAACCGTCCCCTGCCGGGAGTAGGGATGGCTCAACTCGGAATCCTGATAGGAGCATATCATTTGACCCATGCCGTATCTCGAGAATTGGACTGCTGGTGCTTGCACCCTCGGCGCTACTATCGTCACCCAAGATGGTGATGACTCATCCATCGGCGAAGAATTTCACTTTCTGATGGAATGAGGAAGAGACACCTTTATACTGTGGAGCCAGGGTCGTCCGAGCAACATGTTGAAACAGGCCGAGATATCGATGACTTGGAATTAGACGACAGGGTTTATAGGGCCAGCCCCTATTACAAGTTTTATGGATCCCATCACCTCTCGACGAGTATTATCGTAGGCACGCACGGCAGTGGAGGTTGGAGCGAGGTCACTTTCTTTTAGGCCTAAACATTTGAAGGTTCTCAGTGGGCAGACATTCAAAGAGGATCCGTTATCAACGAAAGAAAGCGGTACAACCTTCCCCATAACTTCGATGGATATGATGAGTGCATGATTGTGGTTTGGCCCAATCTTGAGGATTTTTTTCTTCAGAAAAGGATAGCATTCGAGTGGAGGTCAAGGATCCGACCAAATTTACCGCTTCTTCTGGTGTGGTAGAAGGAGGAACTATGGGTCCTATGAGCAACTTGATTAAATCATTTCTGTGCTGCTGGAAAGACATGAAAAGCCCCCATAGAGTGATGTTAGCTTCAGTTTTCTTCAGTTGATCGAGGATCTTGCTCTCCTTGAGGGTCATTTCTGGCATAGGAAGGTTTTCAATGCCCTTCCCCTTATTATTTGTTGGTAGCGAGCTCGGAACTTGGTAGTGTCTCCCAGATCTGGTCATGTGATTTATTGAAGAAGGGAAAAACTTAAATCCAGTTTCCTCGTCAATCTTAGGTTGTTCTTCTACCCTATCTATATCTCCGAGGAGTTCTTCAAATGATATCATCCCACATATGTCGGCTACTGGGCCATTTCCTCCTAAAGCTTGTTCTTCATTCGAAACTTCGAATTCTTCCCCCCATCCGGTGGAAACAATTCTGTTTTCCCTTGTGAAGTCAATGCATTCCACAACTTCAACAACTTCTTCATATAGGTCTTCCCATTCTGTGGGGATGTGTAAGGGTGAAGGGACCAGGTGCCCTTGCAGCTTCAAAGCATCAAATAACTCGGTGATACTACAAATGTTATTGGTTTGCCTGAATACTTCCGCCATGATCGGGACAACATCATCTAAGCTGACTTCGTCGGTTGGTATCACCCAACTATCTGATTCTTGAGCCCATTTTTGTGCTTCCAAAAATAGCGCGCTGAACCTCTGACAATTGATAGTCATCTGTGAGGGCAATTTCAGCCCGAACTCTAGGAGTTGATTCAATTCCTCTGACAATTCCATACTTCCACTTTCAGAACGGGTACGGGCAGTGATGCATGCTCTGGTAAGGAGTGAAAGTGCCTGATCAACGGGGCTAGTAGGGTGTAGGAGGAAATATGGGCAAATTTGAAGAGGTTTAGGAGGGTATAGGGGTGTGATTTGAGTTAATGGATCGAAATTCAGGTTTTTTTCCAAGAAGATGGCATTGGTGTGATTTGGGAGTGGGTTATGAGTAGTGTTTGGCTTAGGATTGGCTGGTGGGGATCTGGTACCCCGATCAATGAGATATTGGATTATGTTTCGAAGGTGGAAGCATTGGTCGGTGGTATGACCATCTGTTTGGTGAAAGGCGCAATGAGCATCGGTCTTGAAATTTCTTAGGAGTCGATTTGGCAAAGGACGGGGATCCAAGGGTTTTATAAGGTTTTGTCTTAACAGGGCTTGGTAAACTTTGGAGAGGGGAGCATGAAGCTCAGTGTATTCCCTTCGGACGGGGGCAGGGAGACTTTCTGGTGCCCATGATGCGATTGGTTGAGAGATGTTGTTGATGGTTGAGACTGTAGCATTGGCAGGCTTGTCATACTTTCTAGGGGTGAACTGTCCGGACACCTTCTTCGGTTCAACTTTTGTTTTGGCAAGACCTTCCTCGATTTCTACTCCTGCTTCTCAGAGAGCTCGAAAGTGGGGGTTGTACTGTCCTCCCATGGTTGCTCGGACATGGGGTAAGAAATTCTTCTTCACTATGTTGACCTGTTCTTCTTCAGATGGCCGATTGGTCATGGTAGCTTCTTTTTCCCTCCATCGGGCTATAAAGTTACTGACCGATTCTCTAGAGTTTTCTTTGAGCAGCTCTAAATCACGGCGGGTGACCTTGAGCTCTTCCTTGTATTTGTACTGTGACATGAATTCTCGGGCTACATCCTCCCAGCTACGGATTTTGGATTCCTCAAGAGATAAAAACCATCGGAGAGCACTGTCCTTCAAAGTTTGTTGAAACAGTTGGGCCATTACCTCTTCGAAAGCCCCTAGTAGAGTCATGGAATGATGATAACTGCGAAGATGAACAATTGGGGGGCCACTCCCCCCGAACTTCTCGATATTTGGCATCTTGAACTTCTCGGGTAACCTTGCTTTAGGAGACGAAGACATATGGGTGTACTCCATGTAATTCCCAGAGATTCGGACCTGGTCGAACTTCTTAGTGAGCATCTTAAGATCTTCTTTGACTTTGTTCAACTCCTCCTCCTTTGGATCAGCGACCACATACAGGTTAACCACAGGCTGGGCAATGTTTGGCATTGGAAGCTGGGCAGGCGGCGGCCCATTGGCAGGAGGGGCACGTGGAGCATGATGATATTCTTCGGGGACCCAGATAGGCTCGGGTGGAACCATAGCACGAGGGAACAGGGCCTCGGGCTCTTGAGGAATATGAACTTGGTTTCATTGCATTTCTCGAACCTCAACTTGGAGGTTGTCAATCTTGGCCACGAGCTGGGTTAGAACTGTCGGCAGATCCGGTTGTATGACTGGTGGTTGATTTGCATTCTCCATGGAAGATGGATGGATCTCGGATTCAAAAGAAGTAGTAGAGGATCAGATGAAACTTCAAGGTGATTTGACTGAAGATGGAAGCCAATAGGGAGCCAGGCCAAGGGCGTGCGATCGACCTGAGAAGGTGTAGGATGAGATTTATTTTTGGGAAAAAAAAGGACGAAACTATTTTTGAATTTTTGATAAAGAAGGGGGAAATGTTTTTGGATTTTTAATAAAGAAGGAAGAAATTTTTTTGGACTTTTAATAAAGAAGGGAGAAATGTTTTTGGATTTGTGATAAAGACGGGAGAAATGTTTTTGGATTTTTTTGATAAAGAAGGGAGAAATGTTTTTGGATTTTTGATAAAAAGGGAGAAATGTTTTTGGAGACGGAACTCAGCATGATTATTATGTTTTCACTTGTATTTAATTCTCTTAAATGCAATGCCGGATGGGACCCGAGCCTGGAAAAGTGGGGGTCTTAATATATGCAAGGCTACTTTTGGACTTGTAACCAGGCTCGCGGACAGAGTCTCATTTTAAAAATACGCGAAAATTGGGAGGTAGGCCGACCCGGAATTTCGGCAGAGTTTCAGGTTGAAACCGACAATCTAAAATGCGTTTCCTATATTTGACACCTATATGCGGGTATGCAGTTGGTTGGGTGAATCGGCATGGGTTCCCCCCTTTGGCGTGACTTCCACGATATACGTCTTGCTCTTGCGGGCAATCGGTACGTGTGGACAAGCCATTTGATATACCTGAGCGTACGTGAATTGCCTCACCATATACCTCGTGGGGACGGTACGTGTGAGAGAAAATTTGATATAATCGGCGTACGTGAACGAATTCCCTGTGATATACCTCCCGTCATGACTTTGGTCAAACGGTACGATGCGGGGGGACCGTTCGATATACGTCGAAGGTACTTGGCCAATGGAAGGTGAGAGTTATATCGCTTAGGCTAACTGTGACCTGCCGGACCAGCGCCCATCACGAAGTGACCCTCCAGTTACTGGGTAAAATTTGGTCAATATCAATGCTCTTTGGTGATATCGTGTGAATCATGCATGATTCTCTTATTAGTATCTTATGATGAGAATGCCTTTCTTAATTATGCCAAAATAGGGAGCCAAGTAGAAGTACCCCAAAAGGTACACCAAGTATGGATGGGTGATGCATGAAACATGGGGATATACATGTGATCCTAGGTGCACGTGGTGTGAAGTGTACATGGAGAATTTTCTACAAGTGTGTGAATATAAGCATAGACATGGGATATACATGTGAGAAAGGGGGATAAGAAGATATGGGGGGGGGGGGACATAAACAAATATAGCATACATGTAAATAGAATCGAGCCCTCAAAATATAATAAAACAATAGTCCCCAGCAGAGTCGCCACTGTGGCCATCCCCCGATCCCCGCCGCGGAGGGAGGAAGGGATCTTTCGGGTCCCGCGCGTCCCCTCTCTCGGGAGAGCGCTTCGGCCGGCGTCGATTTTGTTAGGTGTGAAGATGTAGAGAGATTTAGAGTCGCCAGTCTATTTTACTCAAAACAGATAAAAGAAAAGGGGGAGCCACCCCGAAGGATGGCATCCAAAGACATACTGGTACGTGCGAAACCAAATGATTCGAAAAGGGTTCGGAGGCTTAGTTACGAAATGGAAAGGTGGTAGGCACCCATTCCGCCCTTTCGGTCTCTCATGGATATTTGCTATTTTCCTTTATATTTCCCCCCGTGATATGTGTGCATGCGTATATATAGAATGGAGGTAGGAATCCTCGACTTGTATCATGGAAAAGATAAAGCGAGTCATCCGTAGGAATGTGAGATTAGTGTAGAAAATAGGATTTGCGTGATTACCCCTACGTTGATCGCTATAAGGAAACGATAACACATGTGGAATAATATGCCACTAAGAATGAATATATAGAATATAATAGAAAATGAGATAAAGAGAAGATAGAAAATAAGAGAAAAAGTGAGAAAAGGACTCGAGTCTCGGGTTTTACCCCGAGACGCCTACGTAGCCTATAAAGGCATCAAAGTCCACGTAGTTCGCATACAAATGAGGGGTGGGGTTTAATCCATAAATCGAAATGGAGAAATCTCTTATTTGTGAATGCGTGTGTGTAAAAAAGTGTTTTAGTTGTGAGAAGAGTGTGGAAAAAGTGTGAGAATCCCACTTGGAATTTATGAGCAAACCCTCTTTTTCTTGTTTTTTGGGTTTTTATTTATATGAAAATAGGAGATGTGCAGTAATACTAGATAAAAAGTATATTTATGATGTGTGAGATGAGATAATAAAAGTTCTAAGTAAGAAAACAAATTATTGCAAGTTTAAGAGAATTTAGGAGAGAGTTTGAGAAAGTTAGACCTTCTTGGAGATCTTGAGCTTGATCTTGAATGTTGGGGAGCAGCCCTTGCACTTGGATGATGATGGGGAGTGGTTAATTCACCAAGTTTGATGAAAGGGATGATGGAAAGTGGGAGTAAAAGGAGGATTTGGAAGTTGAAATCATGCTGCCTTCGAGAGAGGTTTTTGGGGTTCGTTGAGAGTGATTTGCTTCTGATCTCAGCTCCCCTTGCAAATGAGGATAAGGCCTCATTTTATAGCCCCAGGGGACTGCCGATCGGCTTAGAGCCCTTCCTGTCTGTAGGTAGGAAGGTGCCGATAGGCAGGTTCTGGGACCTGTCGTTTGGCATTTTGTTTCAGGCCTTTTTGAAAAATCGGCCGCCAAGGGAAAATCGTTGGTAAGAATAGTGCAAGGGGCATACCGTTGGAAAGGTAATTCAGATACCTTCGAAAGTCCTTTGGACCACTCCCGAGTTCGGGAGTTGACTTTGGGTCAAATGTGGCTCGGAAGCATTTGTCAGTCCATTGGACGGGGAATCATTCAGACGCAAATGGATCGTTCGTCCGCATGGTACATCCGAATCGCGCACAGGATGGACCGTTAGAAAGGTTAGGAGATGTACTTCGACATTCCATAGAGTTTGGCCCGGTTCAGGGAGTTGAATTTTGTCAATCGGTCCCGAGAAGCCTTTGGTGACCTCTCGGAGTCAAACGGATCGTTCGTCCGCATGGAAAGTCGGCATAGTGCACGGGATGGACCGTTGGAAAGGGTATTCAATGACCTTTGAAGATTCATTCAGTCTCGGTCGAGCTGAAGAGTTGACTTAGGTCAAACAGAGCCCAGCAGCGCCCGATGGCCTCTAGGTCAAGTTTCAGACGCAAACGACGCGTTCGTCCTCATGTTATTTCAGAATCGCGCACGGGGTGGACCGTTGGAAAGGGTATTCAGTGCCCTTCAAAGATTCATTGAGTCTCGGTCAAGATGAAAAGTTTGACTTTTGGGTCAAACTGAGCCGGGGAGTGCCCGATGGCTTTTAGGTCAGTACTCGGGACGCGACCAGGGTTTACAGTGATGAGTGGAGGTACTAGGGACCTAAGGAGAGTTAGGGGTAATAGAATGAGGTGTCTGCAGCTAGCCTTATATCGTAATTTCTTCTTTAACTTCCAGTTATAACTATATACTTCCCTAACGATCGAGGTACCCAAATCATGGACGAATGGCCAAACATCTCCTTACTACCAACCTTATGCTAAGATTCATGGGTGGGATGTCTCGCAAAGCGAAATCCAAACAAGGAACCCCCCGATACACTACTACGTAGTATTATCGATCATCGAAATCCGTTAGGCCCTCAGTTCATAACACGTATCCCTATATTCCATCTCTTGACAACAAAGTTACATCTCCTTTCGCAATTATACTTAAACAAGGAACTCCTTCCGAAAGACACTGTCTCTTACCATTGATGGTAATCGGAGGTCTAAAAATCCCGTCCCCAAAAATATAACTATGAGTATTAACTTCCACGTCTCTAAAGGGTGATATAACAATGCACTCTTCTTATTACCACATCCTAAGCGTTAATTATAATAACCAACTAAATCTTTTCGATGAAGAGTAAATCAAATACACTCCGAAACAATATCAATAAATTCCATACACATAATGGGAACAAATATCCGAGACCATTATACTTTTGAAGTCTCAATAATACATATATACATATCTACAAATATATAAACGCGAGTCCATCCCTCTCGCAGATGGGGCCTCACCATAACAAAAACATTCTACACTAAGGTAGTAACTCCGATGGAGTAGCAATAACCGCACCCAATCGGTTTAATTATTATCATAAAACCATAATTAGGATAATATCATACTCGTACAACACAACACTAAAACGAGTAATTTCAATAGAGTATATACCACTATCGATACACCCATTCATCCTATACGGATAACACTAAAGGTAACCCCTCTATACCAGGGAAAACATTCACATAAATAATAACATTGTCGAGATACTCACAAAACTCGTCTCTCAATCAAATATAACAATAATAAAAATGTAGTAACTCGTTCCTGACACATAAAACACGCATCATCATCTGAGGATATAACTCATACCTATATCTTGCCAATCGCCCTGGATGCTCAAATGGTTCCTGGACTTAACACACATGTCCGTACCAAACCAAATATTTCAATAACTATTGCCCTTGTTAGGAACCATACCCTTTATTCCTATACTCGCTTCGGAAAATTTTTAACGCATGGGCTTTTACTCCCCACAAAATACCTTTACACATACTCCACTTATCTCCGATCACACTGACTATGTTAAGGTTGTCCTTCTCGCGGACGTTGGTAGTCTCGACTCTGATGACTACCTTTATTGTTCCCATAACTTTGACGTCCCTAAGGAACATGCTATTGGCTTCAACCACTCTTACTGAAATCACCATCGCTCGGTAATAATTCAGCTATCCGAATCATTTAGGTGGGTCCCCTGATGGGTCTCCCCCTTGTGGTGCTTCACCAACACCTTTTTCCCCTTGTCTTAATCTCTGAATAAATTATTCAATTCTTGTAGCTCCCTTCACAAGGAAGTGTTTACCTTCATATTTACCAAACGTGACATCGTCACCATCTGCATTGACCGTTCAAGTAGAATTCGCCATAAGTGCTAGAATTTCTTCTTGTAAGTTAATTTTCCCTTTTAATGTCCTCTTCTCCATTGCACCTTCTTCGTCCAGTGTAAGGTTCTATAATTAATTAAATTTCATTTTTTTCACAAAGTGACCTCTGTCCGACCCTCTTGTGTGCGTTCAGAACAACACTCGCACTTATTCCTGAACATATGATGAAGGAACTTATGGTCAGACCAGAACTATGCTCCTTCCTTTGACAAAACATTCCTCTTCTAAGTGTGGTGGTTGTCTCTCACCATTATAACTCTGCTCGTACGAGCCAAGAACATTTTACCATAAATTTCCACTCCCGATTTGTCATACTTTGACATATGCCCAAGCCTTTGCATATTTTACCATCGTTGGATAACACATGCCATTTCCGCATTTCTAGTATCTCCACTGCTGGTTATTCTTCGATGTTTTGTCTGACTCTCTCCCAATCAAACTTGGATGGGTCAGTCTGATTTGACCCCACTTTTTATTATTGTGATACCTGAAGTCATATGTTGTGCCTTAACCGTATTTACCGTCCTGGCACTTCGTGACATAATAGGGGTGACCTCAACTACGGTCATCTTTCTTGAATATACCTTATAACCTCAATAGAGCTTTGCCTCCTGCTGTCCGCCCAATTCGCACGACATACTGCATTGTTCATCACACGAACACTCCCGAATGTAAATAAGATTCACTATCATATACATTATAGCAGGAGAACGAAATCTCACCAAAGAAAATCAACAATCTTAAACATAGGGCTCTATATGAAAGAAAGCTACGCTAGAAGCATAATAAGCCGCACAGATCCTAAAGGACACAAGAACCTGATGCTCTGATACTACCTGTAACACCCCGACTAATTAAATATCGGGTAGCTACTCCTTTATGAAATTAATACAAAATATCAAGTTGGTTCAGTTGTAGCATCACTATTGAAAATATTTAATTTATTACTAGCCACCTAATATCTAAAAAGAGAGATGCCAAATTTTATTAATTAAGTTAACATAAACCAAGTAATTAAGTAAACAACCATTAATCACATAAACAGTCTCAAATGAGTAATCAACGAAATGAAATAAACTGAGTCTGGAGTAAACACTCCAATATAATACCAGAGTAAAATAAAGTCCCGATACAAGAGTCTTAATATAAAAACCAACCTCGAAAATAAAACTAAAAGTCTGAGAATGATATCTCTAAATGGAAATGGGCAACATGCCCTAACAGATTAGTAACCCCGAGTAGAATCAAGTAAAAAATGTGAAGGCATCTAATACCGAGATCCTGTAACTACCATAGCGTCTACAGCACGTCAACATAATGGAAATCCTATGCTTGGCGTCCCTGTGGATGGGCACCTAAAAGATTTTACAAGAAAAATAGATTTGAAAGCAAACGGGTCAAGGCCCGAGGTGAAAACACTTTAAAAATATAGCAAGTGTTTAAATTACAATATAAAACAACACATATAATAAACATGTTAGTTTCGTACTCTCACATGAGTTTGTCACCTCTCCACTAATGTGCACGCTTAACGTATTCCCTTAACCCATCCTAGTTATGCTGCTAACTAACTAGTCTGTAACTCTCCTACTTTCGTATTCTATCATAGGGTATCTATTCGTAACACCCAAACATATTATATTCACAACCCATATTCACATTAATTAAATTACTTATCTCAAGTGTTAATTAAATTCTCACATTCTTAATCCATTACAATATCTTAGTTATTCACATCTACTAAGAAACACAACAGAACTATCACAAGGATATGTATATACACCAGTATAATATCTCACATACAAAATTAGGCACCCCACAAGGATAGAACCTATGATGACCTCATACTCTACTATCGAATCCCGGTACATCACGTACATGAGGATCACAAGTTTCGAATCGCTCAGGAACCGTTTCAATAAAAATCACACATAGTGGAGGCGAACATAGTTCACATACCCATGGGTCACGCACATACCTACGCTCCCAAGGTCAGCAGACATATCCATTCAGCAATAAGCCCTTCCAAGTCCTATATTCTGAGGTATCAATCTAAAGTCCCCCCGAAGGTCACATCGATATTAGACTATCCTCTTACGAACGACCTCTCGTGATAGTAAGTATGGTAGGTATGTTATAGACACAATAATCCATATACTAGAAAATCACACAACCAATATATATACAATTTCAATATAGGTATACTCTTCCCCTATATATTAAATCTCACCCACAATGTTTACGTCTCGGATATTCTACATAATATTTATTTAACGCGATAAGTCTCGTCATAATAATTCGGGTATCTATCATATCCCAAGTGAATACTAGGTCTCCCATTTGTTCCTAAGGTTATCTCAGCAATTGTAAAATCCCTCTGATAGTGTTCACACTCTTACATTATCTTTCATTCCACATTCAGTCCCAAATCAAAAGATTTCAAGTCGTCCTCACTCGATAACCGCTCGTAATTATATCGTTTAATCCCATAAGTCATAGCATTTTTCAAGCAATAACTAAGACCCTACTAACCTTAACTAAGTCCCACAATATTATATTTATCACCCTAAGAATCCATATCGACTTTGGGACTTTCATTAAACCTTAAAGGAAAATAATTACCAAAAATCAAAAGGGGTCGATCGATTGATGGAAAGGGGTTGATCGATCGATCGACATTATTGAGTCGATCGATCAATCAAACAGGTATCTACCCATAATTTTTTTAATAGTTACGGGTTTTGCCATTTTCACACCCCAAATCCTCCATTACAACGTCCCAATCTCCCAAGTAAGTTTACTAATCATTAAACCAACATATATATACAAGTTTTAACGTTCAAGAATCATCAAACTATCATTGAACATCGTTTTCTTGGATTAAAAGTCATGAATTTCACTACAACCCTAATTCTTCACTACTTCTTCCATAATCATCATAATCCTAAATTAAATTTAGTTATTCTTAACCCTTAATTTATAATTTCATTCATCAAACATTTACAGACGTACCACTACATGCAAACCTACCCAAAATCAATTATTAAGTCTCCAAATTCATGTTTTCGCCATTATTCATAAATTGACATCAAACCTAAGCTATCATGTAAAATATATGCCTTAAATTATTGCAAGATAAATCATTTACCTGAATTAAATATTTTGATCCAATGAATTAGACGGTATGGGGATGATCCTTGCTTTTCGATCTATCCAGTGGTGGTGACGGCGGTGCAAAAGCTTCTAAAGATGGTGGTTCTCCTTTGGTAACTTCCTCCACTTACTCTCTAATGGCCATCTATGAATCTTGGTGATGGAAACCCTAAGGCTCTAACCTATTGGCTGATAAAGCTTCCTAAATTTCGTGGGTTACTATTCACCAAAAATGGAAATGACTAATATACCCTCCCGGGTTGCCTGTTAGGCTTAAAAATGCCTCGGGACCCAAACTAAACCCCCGACTAGTGTTTTCTAACTAACTCAACCCTTACGGACACGTTGACGCACTCAAAATGCTCATATGGATGACATTAAAATAAAATACTTTTAAATCCATTAAATTGGATCCTAACACGACTGACACGCGTATCCCAACTAAATTACCGAAACTGCCGTATTTTCAACTCACGATAATTTTAATAAATTCAATAATCACATATTACCATAATCAGTCAACAATATACAAGATTATTATCATATTTAAATGCTAACTCTCGTCTCGCTAGTTATTTAAATCTGAATTAATTTCCAATTAATTATCCCAAATTAATTTAATTAATCCCATAATTAAAAGCAATTAAAAGAATTTCATTTAATTAATCTCATAATTAAAAGCCATAAAATTACGGGGTATTACAAACATCAAGGTCCAATGAGCTGCTTGAAGTGCCGCGGCAGTAGACACTTTGCCAGCCTCAAAGGAAGATTTCTTGGCATTCTCCAGGTTCGTCAAATGGACCCTCTCCGCGGCCTCCTTTAATTTGTAGAGGCCCTCATACTTCAGCTTTTGGGACACCACAACATTTGCGGCTTGAAAAGAAATTGAATGTTAGAAGAAAAAAATGAGTTACACGAACGAAGTATTAAAAATGCAAATTTTCACTTACCCTGAGTTGTTTGTGTAGAGCATATTCTTCAAGGTGCTCATGGTCCTCATCCACTAGATGGTTTAGGTACACATTGTTAGGAACCCTTCGTATCTTGTAGACTACCCTGGCAGTTGTATCCCAGGATGATTGAGGATCTGGCCTCTGTAATTGGGGCCACGGACGACTATGTGGGCCAACACTGGCACAAATTTGGGGAGGTTCTAGGTTGTCATTAACAACCATTATTCTTAAAGGTGGGGGTGAATCTAAAGTATTTGTTTGTGAGGTGCCGCGGCCAGACTACAACTCAGTCCCAGACAACATCAAGCCTCCCTCGGCCAGATGACTGCCAATGTCATCGCTAAAATGTCCTTCACGCCTTTCTTGAGGATAAAACTCCTCAGCCGAAATTGTGGGCACGGTAGGATCTGTTTGATCACCCGTAGTGGGTGCGACAGACAAAGTGGGTGCTGTAGGAGGCTTGGACTTGGCCCTTTTTCTCTTCTTCTGTCTGGTAGTATTGTTGAGGGCAATGACGTCCTCATCCATTTCATCCCGTTGGGATGCAAAAATCTCCCTATCTATATCTTCCCCTGAACAAGGAATGAGACAATATTAAATATCAAAGAATTGAAAATAATTGTTGCGGAGTTAGTATAGAAAGGGATTAATATCTTTCACACCCATTACTTTGGGCACATATTTGTTGGTGAAGTAACCTTCTTTAAAAATTAAGGCTAAAGTCCCAAGGGTACTAAACTTTTTGATGTTTTCACTTAGAGCTGCAACCCTCCTTATCCTACTCTCCTGTCGCTCACTTAGTGGTAAATTGTCAAGAGTTGCATAGAAAGTCCAATATTAGTACAAAAATAAATAAAGGAATATGGCGAATACAAGCTGTGAAAATAGGACGCGACATGTTCACAAAAGGATGCAACCTTGTTTACCTATCTTGGAGGGGCATCCCCACTACTGCGGCATCCAAAAGGATTTCTCTTTCTCAATCTCATATGGGTGAATTTCCCACCCTTCTCCAGAAATATAAAAATACTTGCCCTTCCAGTTTTTTACACTGGTGGTTCTACCACTATAAATGGTTTCCTCTTTGTCGCAGAGGGTGAAGTAATAATACCATGCAAATTTTACAGAATTCTCCTTAGGTATGTAAAAATGGAAGAATTCCATGAGAATTATGTTTATCCTGAATTTATTCTTCTATGACACTATCGATGCAAGAATTTCCCTCCAGCTATTGGGATCTAGTTCGGTTGGGTCTAACTTCATTGCGTGGAAAATTCTCCTAATTAGGACAGGAATAGGTAGTCGCAGCCCATATACAAACACGTGGAAGGGGAAGCAGACCCCATCACCAGTGAGAGAAGTGTAGGGCCTTTGTTCAGCGATGGGTGCTGAGAAAACCAAATTTTTAGGAAATTCAAATGCCTTAGCAACTTGGTTAACCCATTCTCGAGTCATGATGCTACGAACGTTTATGGCTGTAGGGGGTCTCGCAATTCTATTTAATGGACCATCAGGTGCGTCCCTGGCCTCTGAAGGCCCACCATCCACGGCATTCATGTCCATAGGGTTTGTGCTTGAGTGAGTTTGCTCTTCCGTTGCCCTAGAATTCTCTTTCCTACAAGTGGAATCCGCGGAGTCAGAATCTAAAGTGGCGTAGTTTGGGCAATCTTTGAGCATGAAAGTCCCAAATGTCTTTAAAGGACACACGAAAGGGAGTTCGGGAGGAGAATATCCAAAATGTTTATTCCAGAAATCCTTCAGGAATTCGTCAGGATTCCAACTCATATGGCTGCAGAAAGACCTGAAAAATAGAAATTCCACTATTAGGTGCCACAGCCAGTATGGTCATATAAGCCTCTTAGAGTTCACGGTAAGAACAACGTAATTACAAGTTTGGAAGCAAAATATAACTTTCAACAATGTCATCTAACTACACTAAGTGTTGGGCTTTGGAGTCCTAGAGATTACAATAACTACGGCCATGGCACATTGTTTTTAGGGGAGACATTAGACATGTCCTGATATATCACAGTCCTTTAGTTTACAGGCAAAAAGCCGTGGATGTTAGCCTAAGGCTAAACCCTAAGTGAAAAAGGGTATTTATCATACAAGTATTGAGATGAGACCACAACAGAGTAACACAAGAATATGCTTCCTGTCGCGGCCAAACTCCTAAACAATGTGACAACAAATATGGATTATTCTAAAGATCGAAGCCCTAGAATTTGAAAGGTTTTCTTAAGAATATCAAGAACAAAATGGTGTGTTTTCAATGCTTATACTACTCTAAAGCTAGCAAATGTGATCCTATGCAAGTATATTTCATTGGTCTATATTATAACCTGATCCTACAAACTAGGAATTCAAAAAACCCTAAGAATCTTAGCCCAGCCAATAACATTTACATCTTAAATCAATAATGGAAGATTAAGGGTTTATTTTGCTAATTAGAAATATGTTCTATTCCAAGAAAGCTTATATTACAATTCAGGAAAATCAAGGGATTCTAGCAAACCCAATGAGATTATGGAATTAATAATATGGATTCAAGTAAATAATAGACATATATCCATGGTTATTTCAGAAGATATGAGTTTGTATCAATCATTTACCAATGGAAACCCAGAACAAATAGCAAATAATCAAATTATTAAAGGATTCACGAGGTTTTTGGTTGAAAAATTACCTGGAGATTGATAAATGCCGATTGCTCAGCCTCCTAACACCACAAGACACCACCTAAGGCTCGCCGAAAAAATTAAGAGAGGATATAACAAAGGGTTGCTCTCGATATGCTCTCAAAGAATTGGAAAACATAATAAAGGCAACAGCCAATTGCCATTTATATAAGATGCCACGAGAAGATGAAGCATCGCATTTGAATTGCCATAGAAACTTGAAAAGAGAAGACCTGACTATTCATCCGCAGCACCAATCGCTATCTCTTGGCACTATGACTTAGGGGCTTATCGATATGGCAAATATAGGCCCCTGTCGCGGAAGGCCTATGATAGGCATGCGCCGAGTCTTACTAACTCTGCCTTACATACACAGGACGTATCCATACACTATAGGGTGCGGCCTCATATACTACATGGTGCGTCCCCTCTCATTCACATGTTACAGGGTGAGGCCCCTACCTTTCAGCATAGCTGAACGCATCCCTTGTCAATCATAACAGCAACAATACTTCACCTACGTCTCCTATAAATAGAGGTCCACACCTCGAGATTAAGGGATCAAGATCTCACCTGACCTGACCTAGATCGAATCCAAACTCTCTTATAATGATTCACATTCTGAAGACACTAGATTGGTGGAGGCGTTGATAAACACTCTACTCCCCTCGATACAACTTGGGGGCTACTCACTGGCATCACGATCATGTCTTCGACATTCCCAAAATCATCACAGACATGTATTCTCTTCTCTCATATATATTGTATGCCCATTACAGCATTATAAACATGTACTACAATGTATATAATGAGACGGTGGCACCAAAGTGGACATATGCTCATTTTAATAGACGAACCACTCTATATCTTGTCTTTTATCTCACTTTACTCGCTCTATATTCTTATTATGTATTTTAAACTTGACTTGCTAGTACGAGAATGACAAGTGGATGATTTCTTGTATCATTAGAGCTTGTTGCACAAATTTACTGTGTGATCCTTTTTTCACAAAATATTTTGCTATGATATCAATTGTTTTAAAATTTTGATTTTGAAAAATCAGAAATATTCTGATGGATAACTTATATAAATGGAGATCTGTCTTTGATGGCACAAATTATGCATATTGGAAGGCCCATATGAGATATTGTTTAAAAGCTATTGATGAAAGAGTATGGTTCGTTTGTGAAAGAGGGTGAAATCCTCCCACTATTACTATTGGGAATGACATTAATCCCAAACTTATTTTTGATTGGACTGATGATGAATTTAAGTGGAGTACTACATCTCTCGCAGGCTTAGTTGTATTTCTAGAGACGTCAACCCGACGAGTTTCGTTGCATCATAATGTGCACTACGTCTAAAGAGTCATGGGACACATTCCAGCCCATGAGGGTACCAACACTGTCACCGTGTCTAAGCTTCAAAATTTGACCACCTAATTTAACACCTCGAGAGGTGCTGGTGAAAAATATTGATAAACTTGGGTTTTTTATATAATAATACCATTTGAATTGAGAATAAATTTGCGGTAGCATAAATAATAAATCGTCTAAATAAAATTTCTCAATTTTATTAAATCTCAAATGTCATTTTGCAAAACAATTTACAATAAACAAAATGATTCAAATACATTTCGAAAATAAATATCCAGAGCCTTTAGTGATGGTCTAAATCCCAAAGATACCATAAATATCATCTCGCATAAATCTTAAATATAAAAACTATGGCGGGATGAGCGAGAAACCTAGTAACTCCTATAATTAATGCTCCAAGTATAACTACACATACTCGTGTGTGTGTGTGCATCATATACAAGAGTGTATGCAATATGAACACACAAACTAAAATCCCACTAATATAAGAATCACTTATGATCTCACCGTGGCCCTACAAAACTCAAGATCCAGTATTAGAATTCCCTTAGCACTTCCCACAGTACGGTACGAACTACCATCCACTATTGTATTAATTATCCTCAGAATAATGCAATGCCCCCCCCCCCCCCCCCCCCCCCCCCCCAAAAAAAAAATGTAACTCGGGTATATGGCCCATTGAAACATGGCCTCACCACCATAATAAAACTTGTCATACTCACCAATAGGGGTCCATGGTCTAGTCTTTTGATAATAAATAAAATCGTAGTCTACAGCACACCCCATCCAGCGGGTGGTTTGGCTAAGGAATGCCTAAGCATTCTCCAATAATCATCATCATAATATCATTCTCACAATTCAAATAAATTTTAGATTCAATTCCCATAAATCAAGTGTACAAGTTTTCTACCCAATTTCTATAACCCAACATGCTCTCATAAAATCAACTAGTTCGTTACCCCAAACTACACGACATGAAAATGACACATACAAAATGGATGCAAGAAGGAATATAATATATGAGCATACAATATATATAAATGAAACACATAGCCTGGATATAAATATACAATCAAGATTGAATAATTATAGTACACTAAATTAAACACAGGAGAACGAAATTACATCAAGCGAGTCAAAATTCACAATTATGGGCCGGTTTTGAAAATCCAAAAAATTTAGATCCAAGCATTATCTAAACTTCCAATACGACTTTATATTTGGATTCTGCACAAAAACTTAGGACATGTATGTGTTTTGAGTTCTTCTCAAATCTCATCCGAAGGCACTCAAAAAGAAAATATAACCAAATTGGCTATTCTCATTCCACTCGTTTTTTACTCTTTTGATTTCGTTTTTGTCTTTTGTTTTTCATCTTCCTTTTCTTATTCTTTATATAGCTTCTCTCTCAAACCCTATCTTGTAGCCTAACCGAAAACATATCACCATATTTCCCTTTAATTTAAAATTGCATACTCTACATATTTAACTCATCACAAAGTTTCCAAAATCCATTTAAATTTGAATTTAAATGTTTGATTCGATTTCAAACCAAAATAAATTGTTTTTAAATTCAATATAAATTAATATTTTCATTTAAAATAAAATATCACGACTGAAATCTTCTACAATATTCATAAATAGCTCTCAAAATTACGGGGTATTACATTCTTCCCCTCATAAAAGGAATTTTGTTTTCTTACCTTAAATTCAAAGAGAAAGTTGAACATCACCCAAATAAGATCGAACATAAACTAAATCTCTCCCAACGGATAACATAATGAATCAATAACCACAAGGCCAAGAATAGGAATAACATATGCTCCGATACCACTTTGTAACCCCCCGAGAGGTCCTAGTGAAAAATATTGATAAATTGGAGATTTTTTTTATCAAACAATACCATTTAGATTGAGAATAAATTTGTGAAAGCATAAATAATAAATCGAATGAATAAAATATCTCAATTTTATCAAATCTCCAATGTCCTTTTATAAAACAATTTATAATAAACAAAATGATACAAATAAATTTTGAAAATAAATATTCAGAGCTGCAAGTGATGGTCCCAATCCCAACGATACCATAAATATCATCTCGCATCAACCTGAAATAAAAAAAATGTGGGAGGATGAGTGAGAAACTCAGTATTTCGTATAAATGCTCCAAGTGTAACTACACATACTCTAGTGTTCGTGCATCATATACAAGAGTGTATGCAATTTGAACACTCAAACTAAAATCCCAATAATATAATCATCACCTATGATCTCACTGTGTCACTACAAAACCAAAGACCCAGTATCAAAATTCCCTCCACACTTCCCACAGTACGGTATGGACTACTGATAAGCACTAAAAATGTACATTTTATACCCCGAATAGACGTACTTTAGTTGCTAATTTTTGACAATTTGGATCTTATGCGCTTTACTGTCTATCTTGTAGGTCAAACGTCCGTTTGCAGTGTAAAAAACGATATATCGAGGCAAATGCGCGTTTTATGGAGCTAATTACCAATCCCGTAACCCTAGCCCACCCTAAACTAGCCCAAACCTACCTCAAACCCTGTGTGTGTTTTGTTTGATCCTTTTTATATTTTTAGTTTGAGTCATTTTTATTTTTAGGATTTATTTTTTATTTTTTAGGATTTCTAAGTTTTATTTTCTATTTTTTTATCAGTATATTTTTATTTTATCTTTATCTTTATTTTTATTAATTAATAGTTTTATGTTTTCTTAGGATTATATTTTTTTTTAGGAATTCATTTATTTTTTGGTTTATTTGATTTTACATTTATTTAGGATTTTATTTTTAGTTTTAATAGATTTATATTTTTATTTCTTTTTAGTTTCATTTCTAATTGAGTCTTTATTTTATTTTTAGAGTATAATTTTATTTTTTTAGTTTTATTAGTCTTATTATTAGTCTTATTTATTTAGGGTCACAAATTAAACATACACACATACCCAATACACAGTCACACCCACATATCCTACACACACCAATACACCTAAACACTCTCACTCACACACACCCTTATCCCATACACCCTCACCCACACTAAACACCCCCACCTTCATCTTCTTTCCCAAACATCAAACTTATGTCTCTCTCTCTCCTCCATAGCAACAAACACCACCAACACCACCCACAATCCAGCCTTATACATACACAACCCAAGCCCCACAACTCAAATCTCTCTCTCTCTCTTAACCCAGTCGGCGACCCACCTGCGCTCCCTTCCCGTCGGCGTCCTAACTCCGTCTATGCAATCCCTACACCTTATCCCCTCCATCGTCGACCTCGTTACTACCCCCACAGGCGAACTCAGCCCTCTCGCCGCCTGCCAAAACCTCACCTGCCCGACCTGCTCGCCAACACCGGCGGCACCCATAATCGGCCTTGACCCAAAACCACCTGAACCAGCAGTCGACAACCCAGAACCAAAGCCGCCGGCGATAACTCCAGTCGGAAACACGCAGCCTCACCCCTTCCGGCCTAACCCGACCCAACTCTCTAAACCCATCAACCCAAATCGACCTTGACCCGTTACACACAACCCGTCCAACCCCAAAGCCTTTCAAAACCCAAACCAAATTGTGATCTGCCAAATCCCAAGGCCAAACAAATTCCCACATGTGCCAAACTTAACCCCTTTATTCCCTTTTCCCTTATTACCCCTAACTACAACTTCTACCCCCATTTACCCAAAATACCCCTTTTACCAAATCACATTTTATTCCCAAATCCCCTAACCCACATGCCCTCACACCTCTCTCACCATTTCCATGCACACTTGTGTTCATTCCCAAAAATACCCCTAGCTCCATGCCTATTATAAAAACAAGATGAAGACTCAAATAAAAGGAGAGTTTTTAGAGAGTAATTTGTAGAGAGTATTGTAGAGAGAGAAACATCATTTTTATAGTGTAGGTTTTAGATTAGAATTTTTATTTTATTATTTTTGGATAGTGAGGGAAAAATAAATTATTGTGAGAATTAATTTGAGTGAAGTTTGTGATGTAATTTTGTTTGGATCATTCAAATTTAGGGATGTTGATTTCAACTCATGGATTGAAGTTCAATTAAGCATCAAGAGATTGGGTTTGATTGTTCTTTTCTATTCTCATTTATTTTATGCCTTTGATTATTAATTTGTCAAATTCCATACCATGTTAGGCTAAATACCCTTTCAAGGAGTGGGGGAAAATCCTTATTTGATGTTATTTTAGTTTAATTTGTTTGATTACTTGAAAATTCCCTTTGAATATTAATTTCGATCCCTCACCCTTAAATTTACGCCTCGAGAGAGGGTAAATGATTTTCGAGATAAAATCGAAATTCTAGTTATAATACTCATTTTAGATTCCAACTAGAGATATGGGTTTCTTAAGTAGGGTATTATTACTTGAATTTCAACTCTATTTTTATTTTTTAAGATTTACATAAATTTTAATTGATCGATCCTTGCGGGTGATTAATTAAAAGGAGTGTAGATCTATTTTTCTAGAGTTGTGGGGTGTTAAACTTAATTTTCTAAAAGGTTACTATTAAAATTACATTTGCAATGAGAGTTGATTTGTAATTTTAATATTAATTTGGGAGTATTCAATTAATTAAATTAATTAGTTAGAATAACTAAATTTTGCGGTGTAATCCCACTCCTTGATTGTTCTCACAATTATTTACCTCATTTATCTCTTATTTTAGTGTTAGACTTTAATTTTCATTTTTGTCACTTTCTAGTTAGTGGTTTTCATCTCACATTTTTGTTTAGTGTTATTTCACCTCACCTCACCTAATTGTTTTAATATTTGAAAAGCAAAAAAATAAAATAAAATTGAAGTACAATTGAATTTGTCTCTAGCCTACCCCCTTGGAAGTGGATTGATACCCTTACTTACCTCTACACTTGAGTTTGTTATATTTTGTAGGTATTTGAGGATTTGATTAACTTGTCTTTCAACAATGACATACAAAAAGAAAATTTATCAAATGGCGTCATTGCCATTCTTGGGAGCATGAAGCACTTGGAGCGGATTTCATATTGTAGTTCATTTATTTTTTGCACTTTATTATTTTTTTGTACCATTTTTATATTTTTAGAAGTCTTGTATTAGGATTTTATCCTTCACTTGTATCGCGGTGCTTAGAGATACCTTTATTTTATTTTTCATTTTAAAATTATAAAAATTGAAGACAAGCATGATAGGGAAACCGGACAAGGTAGAGAGAGGGCATCAAGAGGAATTAGAAGCCTCTCTACCTTGGGTCGGTAGGACTCCCGGGGACGACTGAGATAGGCGTAATCTCCCCCCGATAGACTCAAATTTTTCGGCACCCCACGGCCTAAAAACCGTGGGAGGTACATTTCTAAACACTCACGCCTCTCCTGTTAGCGAGTCAATTTTGTGTGTTCTTGTGTGATTTTATTCTTGCATTTATTTTCGAATGGTGTGATTAATTAAATTGCTAAGACCTACACCCGGTCACTCACGAGAAGGGATTTCATCACCCGACTCACACGCTTATCACTTGTGTGCTACCCTAGCCATCACTAAATTTAAAATCCATTCACTAGGTAGCCCAATAGGAGAAAATTTTGCAAAGGCGATCACTAAAATATTTTTGTGATTTTTAATCGTCCACAGACTTAATTAAAATTTGACTACCCTCTCACTAAATTTAAAGATCAAAATTGGCTATGTGTTAGTTAGGTATTATCCTTGACTTGCGTGTGTCCAATTCATTTTTCGGTAGTCGATTTGAGTGAGTTCTTCCATTCAAAGAGTCCATATTTTCCCCCACCTTTTCTTCCAAAAAAATCCAAATATATTTTCTTTCATTTTTGTAAAAAAAAAATCCAAAAATATTTTCTTCCATTATTTTTAAGAAAATACAAAAATATTTTCTTTCCCTTTGAAAAAATTTAAAAAACTCCAAAAAAATATTTCTATCCTCATAGCCGAAGAACGTCCTTTACGGGACTACTTTGGTCATTTTTCATTGACACGTGACACGTGTGAGAGTGATCCCGAGCCGTCCCTTTATGATATTTTTAATGGTTTCACCTCTCTCATGAGTCCCGTTGATAGTCTTGACCCATCTATGCACTCACCTCATTTTCCATCACCCTCGGTGTCGACGTGTCTCCTCCTTTGTTGTGCACCCACTGTTATTATGCCGATCACATATCCCATGAGTGCCCTTACATTCCATATCCATCTAAACCCACCATGGAACATGTGTACTTATATGGCACTATTTCGGAACCCACCTCAGCCCATTGTCATGATATATCCAATTCTGAGTTGTGTGAGTACCCGAGCTATTCGTGGAGGCCTGATCACCCTTTCATGCAATACGAATCCCAACCCGATGTTTTGGATCCTCATACGTTCCCACAGTCGTCATGGCAACCTTGTGCATCCGTTCACGATCAGTCCCCTCACTACGCACCCCATGAGTATCAACCGTTTGTCCATCACGAAAGCGACCATTTCGTGTATGATGAACTTGGCCCCACCCCACACACTTCCTTTGAGTATTCTCCATACACTCATGATAGTAGCGAGTTGTGTCCACCTCTAGCACCACCACCACCATCATCCGCCTATGCTCTCGAAAGCCTCTTGCCACAATTTATCATCGAGCAAGAGCAAGCCACTCAAATTGAAACTCAATCTCTCCAAAGGCTTGAACAAAGGTTAAATGAATTATAGTGTGCAAGAGAGTCGGACATTCCCATGGCTCCACCCATCGTTGCAACTGAGTGTAACGATGATGTGTCCTCATATGTCCCAGATTTCGAGTGTGACCAACTCTACCACCCCAAGAATCTCGAAGTTGAGACCATTTCATGTTTCGGGTCTCAAGTTGAAAATTGTGTTGACTTACCTTTCGATAGTGAGCCTGATCCAATTTCACCATATCCAAATGAACCCATCATTACGGTTCACACTCCCGTCATATCCAAAAATATGCCCGAACTTTTACCTTATGCCCAATTGCATATGTCTCTGACATGCCCATATCTTTTAGGTTAGCTCCGGCTACGAATGCTCACCATTTTCTCGAGATAGAATCCGTGATAGTTCTTAACTATCCAGATATGGATGATATCCCACCATGCGTGGCTCCGTTTGAGTCTGATATTTCTAGTGATCCCTCTATCTCTGAGCTTGGTGCCTCGTCTTACCCACCCACCGCATTCACTGATGCTACTCTTGTGGAGAAGTTGACAACTCCATCTTTAGAAACCACACTCCCTTGTGAGTATTCCTTTACTCCTCCTAATGAGTGTTTGTCTCCCACTCTTGAGTTGGATCATCTTCCTCCACCATTTATCCCATCCGATCGACCGTTTATCCCACCCTTTACCCCACCCATTGTCCCTTTCATCCCACCACCTGGTTTGGATCTTGATTTTATACATTTCATGTTTCCCTCTACATTTTTAGAGCCTCACCTGAAACCATACCCCACCCATGAGAGTAGTTGTGGTGCTACTCTCCACTTCCGTGACATGAGCTTGTTCCTCCATGCCCGCCACTCTCTTGTGGTTCTGATTTTTCCCATCAACAGATCCCTGACGTGTCACGGCATGACCATTATCATCGCCCATTTATAGAACGATCGTGTAATTTTTATGAGGCCCATCCCATGCCACTTTCCAAACCATTCTGTATCCTGATACAATTAGAGCACCATGCTTACAGGGCCGTAGTTGCCCTCACCTTCCGGATCAATAAGGCCCGTGGTCGATGCTTCATCACCCATTCCTTTCTCACTTTTACCCTAATACCCACCCGCCCATGCTCCACCGATGCTTTGCATCATGTGATGCACTTTTCCATACAAGTGCATTGACCATTTCTAGCCGTTATCCAACAAGACTGATGCTTCAGTCTTGTTTGGGGGTGATTCCCATCACCCCAATTTTTCTACCGGCCCATTCTTTCATAGATATATGTTTAGGGTGAGAATGGTTCGGTCTGGCTAAAGACATTAAACTTAGCGCTACCGGGAGGCATCCAGTGTTTCTTGTACTAGTCTCATCCTTTTTGGGGGTGGTGTTTCACATCACCCAATGCTTTACCATGTTATAGACTTGTACAAATTTTTTTCTTTTATCATTTATTCAGGTTTATTCTTGGCTCCCTCTTTCCACTTTATTAGCGGTTCATTATGGTAATCTATTTCCTACTTGATGCTCTCAATTTTAAAAATCATTTTACTTAACATCGAGGACGATGTTCCTTTTTGTTTGGGGGTGGGGAATTTTATCAAAATCGTACCTCTTTTGAATTTTTTTGATTTTTAAACCTGATTTTTAAAATTTCGTGCAGTTTCTTTCATCTCAATCATTGTTGTGAATTTTCAATCATCCATCTTTTTAAATATAGGAATCAAGCTAGAGAATATTTTTCTAAATATCTTATGTAATACATAACAAGGCATGTTGCACCACGAATTTCTAGACTCGACAAAATTTGCGCACTTAACACGTCATTACGTTTAGAGTTGAAGAGTATTACAATTCTAAAGAGAACCTTAAGGATCACTAGTAGAGACTTTAGCTTATGAGATTCGTGCCTTTCACCCTTTGAGAGTGTTTTACGTAATCTCCGAGTCACAAGTTGATTCAACTTCCTTTGGGTCCGCATGTAATTCCTTGTATGATCTCATTTTTGTTCTTTAAAATTTTGGCTTGATCACTGAGAACGACATCTTATTCGAATTTTAAGAAATGCGTGTCTTGAAATTTGACCCGATCACTAGATTTTCACCCATTACATTCCCATGTTTTTCCATATTCCCCACATCATACACATTTCCCACTCCATTCATACACCATCCATCATCATTTTTGGGAAAAAGAGTGTTGATTTCAAATGTAAATGTCTTCATTGTTGGGTTGAAAAGTGAGAAAAAAAAGAAGAATAAGAAAAATAGAAAAATGGAAAAAATAGAAGAAAAAATAGAGACAATAAAAGAAAGAGAGTTTGTAGTTAGTAACAAAGACATTTGTGCCTAACGTGTATACACTCTTCTTTCGCATCCATTTTTCATCCATTTCACATGGCATATTCATCACTCATCCATCACCATTCTATCCTATCCTACCTCACACCATCCTACCTCATATTCCATCTTTCTCATTTCATTTCCCCCTCACCCATTATCATCCATATGTTACCTTAGGTGTTCGGGCAAATGAGAGTCAACGTGGTGAATAACTTGACGTTCTCACTATAGTGATTAGCATTTCTTTCATGAGATCACTTTTCTTTCTTATTATTCATTCTTTCTTACACGCGTTTGAGACATTTGAACTTTATTACATTTACTCACCTCCTCACACACAAGAGCGATGCACTGACCCTAATCTCGAGAGTTCGTTTGAGAGAGAGATATCCAGTGAGATTTGAAGTAGAAGCATTGATTCCGAAAAGGCAATCTAGGAATTACTCTTATGATTCTCGACTCGTTTTGACAGATTCACACTACACACGTTGAGTTCTAGGAAGGATGTGCCTTGAGTATTTACTTAGCTAAATTTTTTATGCACTTCTAGCTTGTATTTCTCAAAATATTTCTCATGTGATGGATTGTGCGATCATTCTACGTCTAATAAGAGATTGATAGCATTTTAATAAATCTTTACAAATAAGAATTTTGTGGGTATATTCCCTACAAACCCTCACGAGACACAACTCGTCGTGTAGGGAAACCTATAGGTTTAAAGGCTTGTTGCACATGCTAAGTACAATCGCAAGTGCCCGCGAAAGTGGTACACTTTTGGTTTCTTATCTTTCTCTTTCTCTGTATCTTATTGCTTGAGGACTAACAACGCTCTATTTGGGGGTGGTGTACATTTTATACCCCGAATAGACGTACTTTAATCGCTAATTCTCGGCAATTTGGGTCTTATGCACTTTATTGTCTATCTTGTAGGTCAAACGTCCGTTTGCGGTGTCAAAAGCGATATATCGAGGCAAATGCGCGTTTTATGGAGCTAATTACCAATCATGTAACCCTAGCCTACCCTAACCTAGCTCAAACCTACCCCAAACCATGTGTGTGTTTTATTTGTCCCTTTTATATTTTTTTAGATTTTTAGTTTGAGTCATTTTTATTTTTAGGATTTATTTTTGATTTATTTAGTATTTCTAAGTTTTATTTTCTATTTTTTTATTAATATATTTTTATTTTATCTCTATCTTTATTTTTATTAATTATTAGTTTTTAGTTTTTTTAGGATTATATTTTTTTAGGATTTCTTTTATTTTTATAGTTTTATTTGATTTTACATTTATTTAGGATTTTAGTTTTAGTTTTAATAATATTTTTATTTTTATTTCTTTTTAGTTTCATTTTTATTTGAGTCTTTATTTTAGTTTTAGGGGAGAATTTTATTTTTTTATATTTTTTATTTTTATTAGTCATATTGTTAGTATTATTTATTTAGGGTCACAAATTAAACATACACACATACCCAATACACACTCACAACCACCTATCCTACACACACCAATACACACAAACACTCTAACTCACACGCACCCTTATCCCATACACCCTCACCCACACTAAACACCCCTACCTTCATCTTCTTTCCAAAACACCAAACTTATGTCTCTTTCTCTCCTCCATAGCTACAAACACCACCAACACCACCCACAATCCAACCTTATACATACACAACTTAAGCCCCACAACTCGAATCTCTCTCTCTTAACCCAGCCGACGACCCACATGCGCTCCCTTCCCGCCGGCGTCCTAACTCCGGTATAGGAAAGCCCTACACCTTATACCCTCCATCGTCGACCTCGTTACTACCCCCACCGGCGAACTCAGCCCTCTCTCCGCCTGCCAAAACCTCACCTGCCCGACCTGCTCGCCAACACCGGCGGCACCCACAATCGACCTTGACCCGAAACTACCTGAACTAGAAGTCGGAAACCCGTAACCAAAGACGCCGACGATAACTCTGGCTGGCGACACGCAGCCTCACCCCTTTCGACCTAACCCGACCCAACTCTCGAAACCCATTAACCCAAATCGACCTTGACCCGTTACACACAACCCGTCCAACCCCAAAGCCTTTCAAAACCCAAACCAAATTGTGAGATGCCAAATCCCAAGGCCAAACAAATTCCCATATGTGCCAAACTTAACCCTTTTATTCCCTTTTCCTTATTACCACCCAACTATCACTTCTACCCCCATTTACCCAAAATGGCCCTTTTACCAAATCACATTTTATTCCCAAATCCCCTAACTCACAAGCCCTCACACCTCTCTCACCATTTCCATTCACACTCATGTCCATTCCCAAAAATACCCCTAGCTCCATGCCTATTATAAAAACAAGATGAAGACTCAAATAAAAAGAGAGTTTGTAGAGAGTATTGTAGAGAGAGAAACACATTTTTTGTAGTGTAGGTTTTAGATTAGAATTTTTATTTTATTATTTTTGGATAGTGAGGGAAAAATAAATTGTTGTGAGAATTAATTTGAGTGAAGTTTGTGGTGTAATTTTGTTTGGATCATTCAAATTTAGGGATGTTGATTTCAACTCATGGATTGAAGTTCAATTAAGCATCAAGAGATTGGGTTTGATTGTTCTTTTCTCTTCTCATTTATTTTATGCCTTTGATTATTAATTTGTCAAATTCCATACCATGTTAGGCTAAATTCCCTTTCAAGGGGTGGGGAATAACCCTTCTTTGATGTTATTTTAGTTTAATTAGTTTGATTACTTGAAAATTCCCTTTGAATATTAATTTTGATCCCTCACCCTTAAATTTACGGCTCGAGAGAGGGTAAATGATTTTCGAGAGAAAATTGAAATTCTAGTTATAATACTCATTTTAGATTCGAACTAGAGATATGGGTTTCTTAAGTGGGGTATTATTACTTGAATTTCAACTCTATTTTTATTTTTTAAGATTTACATAAATTTTAATTGATCGATCCTAGCGGGTGATTAATTAAAAGGAGTGTAGATCTATTTTTCTAGAGTTGTGGAGTGTTAAAATTAATTTTCTAAAAGGTTACTATTAAAATTACATTTACAACAAGAGTTCATTTGTAATTTCAATATTAATTTGGGAGAATTAAATTAATTAGTTAGAATAGATAAAATTTGCGGTGTAATCCCACTCCTTGATTATTCTCACAATTATTTACCTAATTTATCTCTTATTTTAGTGTTAGACTTTATTTTTCATTTTTGTCACTTTCTAGGTAGTTGTTTTCATCTCACATTTTAGTTTAGTCTTATTTCACCTCACCTCATCTAATTGTTTTAATATTTGAAAAGCTAAAAAAATTTAGAAAAGTGAAAAAGCACAAAAAGAAAATAAAATTGAATTACAATTGAAGTTGTCTTTAGCTTAACCCCATGGAAGTGGATTGATACCCTTACCTCTACACTTAATTTTGTTATATTTTGTAGGTATTTGAGGATTTGATTAACTTGTCTTTCAACAACGACATACAAAAAACAAAGTTATCAAATACCGTCTACTATTCAGTTAATTATCCTCGGAACAATTCAATGCCACCCAAAAGGAAATAATATAACTCGGGGACATGGCCCATTAAAACTTGGCATCACCATCATAAAATCTTGGCATCACCGCCATAATAAAACTTTGCATAGTCGCCAACCGGGGTCCGGGGCCTAGTATTTGGATAATAAATAAAACCGTAGCTGATAGCACACCCCGTCCAGCGGTTGGTTTGGCTAAGGAATGCCTAAGCATTCTCTAATAATAATCATCATAATATCATTCTATCAATTCAAATAAATTTCAGATTCAATTCCTATAAATCAAGTGTACATATTTTCTACCCAATTTCTATAACCTAACATGCTCGTAAAATCAACTAGTTTCATTACCCCAAATTGCACGGCATGAAAATGACACATACAAAATGAGTGCAAGAACGAATACAATATACGGGAATACAATATATATAAATGCAACACATAGCATGGATATAAATATACAATCAAGATTGAATAAGTAAAGCACATTAAATTAACCACGATAAAACGAAATTACCTCAAGAGAGCCAAAATTCACAATTGTAGGCCTCTTTTGAAAATCCAAACAATTTAGAACCAAGCATTATCTAAACTTCCAATCTGACTTCAAATTTTGATTCTTCAAGAAAAATTAGCTCAGGTATGTGTTTTACGTTCCTCTCAAATCTCATCCGAAGGAACTCAAAAAGAAAATCTAAAAACTCCAAATTAGCTCTTCTCATTTCACTCGTTTTTTACTCTTTTGATTTCGTTTTTCTCTTTTGTTTTTCATCTTCCTTTTCTTATAATCACCCATAATATTCTTTATATATCTGCTCTCTCAAACCCTATGTTGGAGCCTAACCGAAAACATATCACTATTTTGCCCTTTAATTTAAAATTGCATACTCTACATATTTAACTCATCACAAAATGTCTAAAATCCATTTAAATTTGAATTTAAATGTTTGATTCGATTTGAAACCAAAATAAATTATTTTTAAACGTAATATAAAATAATATTTTCATTTAAAATAAAATTGTGATGCTCCGCTTATTACAATAAGAGGTGGCCATCTCGCTACACCAATAAAAATAGGAATCTTAAATGATCCATTCTTAGCACCACTGTCGCATAGTAATAATACGAGACCACCACCAAATATTTTTGAAACGGATGTCATATATAACTTTGCAGATTGGATAAAATAAATTTTCATCATTCAGTTTATAAGAAAAGGTTGATATATATAAATATATAACAGTATGACAACAATTCTACAAAGCATAAGCGAATAAGTTGTCGGTTAACAAACTAAATACAAAAGATTACGCCAAGTATGACAGTATGTACAAATACTAAACATAGGAAACACGCTCGAATGTACAGACGGATCATGTCTAGAGTATCAAAAAGAAATGATGCGTCTACTAAAAAAATCCAACAACATCCGCAAAATGCCGTAGCTCCTTAACACTGGGAAGGAAAGTCAAAGCGGGCACCCATGCGGCGGAGCACCTGAACATATATAAGAACCACACAATAAGAAGAAATATAAATGGGTCAGGCCCGGTTTGATATGATATACATGTGAATAAAGTGTATAAAAATTATAAATGCTAAATTTCATAAACATGTTAAATTCTCTCTTCATTCAAAGTATCACCCTCACCTATCTCCTAAGTGCACATCCTAGCGCGTACAATTCATGATAAGTTAAACTACCCATAAACTTAGTAGGAGCACCCTAACTATATTTAACATGCCAAGTCTTCCAATTTGATATGACAATACGAAACAAGAATCATTAGGGATCATATGCAACTAAAGGCGGTTCACAGTTTCCTTAAATCAGTTAATCATTTGTGTGAAGTATTATTTCAGTGCGAATAGTTACAATCATAATAATAATGGTTCTAAGACCATCCTTCCGGGACTCACCCCACTGGATGCGCCCCTAAATACTATCATGATCAATGGCTTATAACCAAGACCACTTGGGTATACTAAATCACAACGCCTGCGAAGCGGCTATATACCTTCGATAGTGAATCATAACCATACTCGGAATTACCTCACTTCGAACCATACAGTCATATAATGTAACAACTGGTATCGTGGCCTGAGGACTATATTCTCCCTGCATTATTAGCCAGGGATTCACCTCTATCGCATACTTCCCTTATGATAGCATTATAGACGCATGTATAAATGTGCCATAGTCACAAACTATATTAATTTAAACCAACGATCCTTATATCCGAAACCATATATACATACAAAATTCGGCTACATGAGATAATTGTTATGTACTAGTCCCCGAAGGTCCAACCCAACACTACCCGACCCTATACTAACCCTACTCTTATTTACTAGATGAAAAGAGGCATTATACTCCTGTAACTAGTCCCCGAAATGAGCTCGAGCAGTCCCCTACCATCCTAGAGTCCCACTCTCCTTATCTGAAATCATAATATTTCTTAATGCATCCTAAGAGAAGGTTCCTAGTCCTTAAATCCAAAAGAAAGGTTGTAGAAACCAAGTTGGAAAATTTTCATAAAGTAGCAGGATTTTTGAATTGATTCGCCTAGGGCCGAATCGATTCGTCCCTGAAAGAGAATTGATTCGTACAAAAAGTGAATCCATTTGGCTGATGAAACCAACCTTCGGTCTAAGCCAAAATCGATTCAACCTTAACCCGAATCGATTTGGTTCCCTAGACCAGTAGCCTCCATTTTATCGAATCGATTGTCTACGGAGGGCAAATCGATTCGCCCTGGTTGAGATGCCCAGTTGGGGAAACATGTTTATATAAACCCTAAATCCCCCAAGTATCATTTCTTCCACTACACCCAATATCATTCATTGATAACTTCACCAAATCATTCCTACACATTAAACCACCAATATATCCAACTATATTCATGTCTAAATCAAATACCTAATGGTTTAAACACCATAATCATCTATAACCATTTTTTGTTCAAACTCAAGAACACAAACCATAAATGCAATTTATTCAACACAATCATATGTTTATGCAAGTTTAATAACTTGCCTCAAGATTGTACCCTCGAATTCTTCTTCGTTGAAACGATTCCGGGTTCAAAATGGAAAATCTCCTCTTTTTTCTTCTTTCTCTTAAGCTCTCCCTTCTCTCTAACTCTCTAGGTTTAGAAATGCACAAATGAGATATAAATGGTCTTGAAAGACTTAAATGCCCAAATGCATTAAGTCTAACATTAAATGCTACTACCTACTTAAAATGACTTGTAACATCATAATTAAGTCATAACTAGCCAAAAGTACCCCGGAACCCAAAAACACACCTGGCATTTATTTTGACTATCTCAACCATTCCCGGACTAACCTTTCCCTCTAAACTGACATCCGAGATATCATTCATTGTTCTTCTATTTCAACTTCATATTAACATTATTATAATAACTCGAAGGGAATAAAAACCATAACCGTCGCTGTAAAGCCTAGTGACTCAACATAACATAATATTACACTATTTACATTCACGTAATGGTAAATATGAAATACTCATAAATATTAACTCTAAAATATCTTAAGTTAATATTTACTTTCATTTCCTTTATTTTATATAACCAACCCACATGGCAAATTAATATAAAATAATTACTCAAAAAGAAGGGGTATTACATACTCCCCCCCTTACAAGGGAATTTTGCCCTCAAAATATAGGTGTAGCAGGTAGAAAGAGGTTTGGGAACTTTTCTTGAATATCCTCCTCTCGTTACCAAGTTGATTCCTCGGCACTGTGGTGTCCCCACTGGACTCAGACCTAGGGAACCACTTTAGATCTTAGTCTACGCTCATCGTGGTCTAAAATGGCAATAAGTTTTTCCTCATATGAAATATCGGGTTAAAACTCAATATCGTCTAACGGAACATGCCAATGGGCTCCTTCACATCTTTTATACCTCTTTAAAGATGAGACATGTAATACATCATGAATTTTTTGTAGGTATTCTGGCAATGCAAGTTGATAAGCGACGGGTCCTACCTTTGCAATAATGGGGTAATGACCTATATAGTGTGGCACAAATTTTCCCTTCTTCCCGAATCGCATCACACCTTTCTTCGGGGACACCCGCACTAAAACTTTATCCCCCACTTTCAACTCTACATGCCTCCTATTTTCATCGGCATATCTCTTCTAGCGATCTTGTGCAATTCGTATGCGATTTCGAATGAGCTCAATCTTCGAAGAGGTGTATTCGATCATTTCAGGTCCAAGGAGCTTATTGTCTCCTATTTCCAACCAACAAGAGGTGTCTTCGAATTATTGTATGTGAATTCGACCAACGAATGTTATTGTTCTCATCCACCTTTAAAATCAAGTATGCACATACGAAGCATATACTCCAACATTTGGTTGGCCCTCTCCATTTGCCCATCGGTTTGTGGATGGTATGTTGTACTCAACTGCAATTCGATCCTCATAGCCTCTTGGACACTTCACAAAAAATGGGATATAAAAATTTTGTCTCGATCCGACACTATATTAATAAGCACCCCATGAAGTTTCACAATTTCTGTAATAAAGAAATGGGCATAGCGTGTTGTATTGTAATTCGTCCGTACTGGTAGGAAGTGTGCCAATTTGGTCAAACGATCGACAATTACCCAAATGGAATCGCGACCACTTTGCGACGTCAATAATCCTGTGATGAAATCTATTAAGATAATCTCCCATTTCCACATCGGTATTTCTAACGGTTGCAAAATCCCGTTGGTCGTTGGTGGTCCACCTTCACCAATTGACAAGTGGCACATTGGGAGACAAATTCATAAATGTCCCTTTTCATTCCTTCCCACAAATATTGACGACGCATGTCTTGATACATTCTGTCCCCGCCTGGATGTACTGCAAATCTTGAACCATGAGATTCCGTCATGATAGCATGCCTCAAATATCCCTCGTCCGGGTTTATAAGTCTTCCATGGAAATGTAACCCACCCTCACAACTAATCGAGTAGCACTCCGCTCCCTTAGTCAATAATTTATGTACCCGGCCTTGACCGTATTTATCCCCTCCTTGCTCTTTTACGACTCGCATCATGATAACTGGCGTAACGATCAACACCGACATGCATGCTCTAGCTACAACATCATCCTGGCCAAGTTCTTTCCACTTCGCTTTCCATACCTCCGCTAGTTTCCCCATGGGTCTTCGACTCAGCGCGTCAGCTACCACATATGTAACACCCCGTATTTTCATGCATTAAATATTTAATTAATTCGGGAATTCAAAATTACTCGTGTGTCATAATTTTAATTGAATTAATTATGGTAATTTATAGTTAAATATTAATCGGGAAGTGAATGGTTAATATTTAAGGAAACTTATTTACTAAGTGAACAATAATAATGTATTTACGTCATTTCAGGTATTAATGATGGGGTGTGTACTTATTTCAGCCGAGAGTCGGTATAGACTAATTTGGGTGCGAAATAAGTATTTTTATAAATTAATTCGGATGCCAATTCTGATGTACAGTTGAGTTCGGATGGGCCGAGATAGTCGAAAAGTGTACCCGGGGTAGTAAACATGTCACGGGACATTTTTAGGCATAGCCGGGCCCACACGGGGGCATTTGGGTCACTTGGGCTTGGCCCATTAGTCAAAAAACGGGATTAAGGTTAATTAATCAAATAAAAGAAACAAGGGATCGGATGAATTAATTAGAGAAATGACTTAGAGGGTTAGGAAACCCTAACAGCAGCCAAAGCCAAATTTGAGGATCACAGGAGAGCATAAAGGAGTCATCTTCAACCTTGAGCACTCGCGGTTTCAAATTCAGACTCTACGAACCTTAAGGCAAGTGGCTAACTTGCTGTAGCATGTAAAGTGTATTTCAATTCATATTCATGTGATGTGTGTAATTAAAGAAATTCATTTTGGGTTTAAAGGGGTATAAACATGGGGTTTTGTAAATCATGAATCTTATATATAACTGGATTAGAAAATCATATATAATCTGGGTTGTGTAATTATATCTAGTAAGATGTGTAAACCGAATAATTTAGAGACCAATTTGGTGGAAAGAAATTAATGTTTAAATGGGTTAAAGACTGAATGTAAATTGACCCCAAATATTTAAAAACAGTAGAGAAAGTGAAATTTTAATATTGATGGACTTTATAGAGGTTTTATATAAGGTATTTCATGTTTATTGTCGATGGGAACACTTAGTTTTCAGCGTAGAAGAAATTAGGGTTTGGAGGTGGGCGTCCATGGCTGAAACAACAAACTCGAGGATGACGAGGACCTGCTCGATCGATCGATCGAAGGGGGACCATCGATCGATCGATGGTCCGAAAATTTTGACAGTTCGCCCAGTTTTACTTTATATGTAGAAAAATTTAATTTAACATTTTTCCATGCCTTAAATTGTTGAGTAATTAATACATGGGTTTAAAATCTAATTAATAGTGAATAAAATTAATTAGAATTTGAAGGCGACTTAGTGTGACATCATAATTTAAAAATTGGTTGGGTTTTGGAGAAATTAGGTGTGACACACTAAGATTGAATTTTGGAAAGTTTGTTCGAAAGGATTAAACATGGATATAGTGAACAAGTCTGGGAATAACGGTTGAGAAATACCAAGATATAAATTTTATTTAGGTAAAGGCTAAATAATTTAGAGTCGAGGATTGAGACTCAGGTGATGTTAATTCGGGCCACGGAAGTAAATCCGGATATATTGGTTAGGGTGATACCAAAAGAAATTAATGTGTAAATTAATTAATAATTCGAGTTGAGCCACAAACTCATTATAAAATAGAATAGGCTTGTGTTACGGACTTAGTACACGGTATAGCCGGGATGTTTATATATATATATATATATATATATATATATATATATATATATATATATATATATACGGTGTGCGATAGTATAAGTATATATATGGGTGTGCTTTAATATCAGTGATAGATATTATTATTATCTTCTCTAGTGCTATAGGGGGAGGTTGCGCGTAGTGGATGAATCCCCTAGCTTGAGGAGTAGGGCGAGTATAATCCCAGGTCATAGCGTCCGTTATATGGGTGATGGCCATCTCACTTTCAGGGAAGGAATATGACCGCCTCCAATATTTATGTAATAACCGAGTTAGGGAGAAATTCTGACTTGGGGTATCTAGGTTAGGTGAAAATACCTAGTGGAATAGCACTTTAGAGGAATTTTACCCGGTGAGACTTTACTCGGGGAAAAATAGTATTATTAAATGTTATATTAGTATGTTTGTGAATACTGCAATGTGAGTGGGTATATAATTAGATAAATAATTATATACAGGCTAATTAATACAAAGCATGAGTTATATTATATGTATAACAGATGTGGAAGTTATATGAAATTTAAAAAGGGAAATGATTTAATTAAGTTGATGACGATAATAACTTAAAAATCATAATTAAAGTATACTCGGTTAGAGAAGGGGTTTGCAAAGGGCTTTATAATTTATCTAGTCATAAGATGAACAACTAGGTGAATTTATTTAAGGCGTTAGTAGCGCACATTAGAGGGGGGGGGGGGGGGGTGAGGATGTCCTCAAGGGAGTGCGTCACTAACTAAAATATGGAGAGCATGCATATTTATTTATTACTGCAAGTTAATAATTTGTTAAATGTTTTTCAAATGTTTTTAGGTACAAACCCTTGCTATAAATTTAAAAAAAAACCTTTTAGGTGTCCATCCACAGGGACGCCAGGCTTGACTCTGTTTCAGGAAATCCGTTGCTGCAACATATGTAGATGTTGGGGAGTTTTGATAGACGTCTCATTCTTTCATTCTAGTGTAGAGACTTCCATGAGTTATTTTGAGCATGTCGCTCACAGTTCATATAGTTTCTATCAGACTTGATGAGATTGATTACTTGTCTTTATTTTATAATTGTTGGATTTTTGGGCCGATGGTTTATTCGGTTAGTCATTTAATTGTGTATGGTTATTTTAAATAAATTGTGATTTATTGTGTTATTTTATTTTTCGCATGAGTTTTCATTTAAGTTAATGAAAGATAAAACGTGGCACCGGTCTAATTTTGCTCACTTAGGTGGTTAGTAATTAAAAAGACGACAGTGGTGCTAAGGATAATCCAACTGAGAAACCTTTTCTAACTTAATTTAGGACTAATCACCGGGGATTAATTAGGCAGGGTGTCACATTTGCCTTGCCTGGGTTATAGTAAATATCGAATTGATAGTCCTTTATGAACTCCAACCACCTCCGTTGCCACATATTTAGATCTTTTTACGAGAACAAATATTGTAACGACTTGTGGTCCGTGAAAAGACTAAATTTCTCACCCAGGAGGTAGTGCCTCCATATCTTCAAGGAAAACACCACCACGATAAGCTCTAAATCATGCGTGGGATAATTCTTTTCATGGGGATTAAGATTGCGAGACACATATGCAATGACTCTATGCTCCTATTATAGTACACCCCCTAATCCTTGTAGAGAAACGTCTATAAAGACCAAATAGTCTACTCCCGATCTTGGTAACGCGAGTACATGAGAAGAAGCTAATTTATCCTTCATCACATCAAAAGTTAAATGACAGGAGTCATCCCAAAAAAATCGTACTCCCTTCCGAGTCAAGTTCGTTAAAGGGCCAGAAATTTTGGAAAATCCCTTAATGAAACGGAGATAATATCGCGCCAATCCCAGAAAACTACGGATCTCAGTTAGCGTCGTGGGCTATCCCATCCCCTCACCGCTGCAAATTTGTTTGGGTCCATGGAAATACCTTCAGCCATCATGATATGCCCCAAAAATTTCACTTCTTGCAACCAAAAGCCACATTTCTTGAACATGCATAAAGCTGATGATCCCTTAGTGTCTGAAGGACCAATCGCAAGTGTTCGGCATGATCAGTTTCAATCCAAGAATAGATTAGAATGTCATCAATAAATATGATCACAAACTGGTCTAGAAAGTCCTGAAATACTTGATTCATAAGGTCCATACTTACCGCATTAGCATTTGTTAGCCTAAAGGGCATAACCAAGAACTCATAGGACCTGTACCTTGCCAATAATGCATTTTTTGACACATCTTGATCTCGAATTCTTAACTAGTGGTATCCTATCCTCAAATATATTTTAGAGAAGTATGACGCTCCTCTTAATTTATCAAATAAGTCATCGATTCGAGGTAATGGGTAATGATTTATGATGGTCAACTTATTCAATTCACGGTAGTCGATACATAACTGGAGGGAACCATCTATCATTCTTATGAATAGTACAGGGGCACCCCATGGTGACGCACTAGGCCGAATGAACCTCTGCCCCAACAGTTAATAAATTTGATCCCTTAATTCCCTCATCTCTAAAGGAGCCATACGGTATGGAGCTCGCACAGTTGGCCTGGTTCCCGACGCTAAGTCAATTACGAACTTAATCTCACGACTTGGAGGTAAGCCAGTGATCTCCTAAAAGACATCTTCAAATTCCCCGATAACGGGAATCGAGTCTAAGGAAATCATAATTTCTTGTAAAGTCTCCTCCTTCATACAATACAAGTGTGTGCTTGAACCTCCCTTCGGAAGAGGCATAGCCACTAAGAACATTTCTTTCCCTAGAATGGCAAAAATAACATCATACCCAACCATATCGAGGATGAGTAAGCTGGCCTCAAAGAGAAATTTACCCAGATCTATTCCCACTCCTTTAAAAATAAAAAGTATAAGTAAGCCATCGCCTATAGAAGACTCGACGCTAGTGAAAGTACTTTTGGCAGACTTAAACAATCCCGTTGAAAGAGAAAATTGCCTAGTAATAAATGAGTATGTGGAACCAGTGTCAAATAACACCCGACCCATAAACACCCGGATGGGAAACTTAACCTCAAAAGCTATTGGTGCTAACGGTGCTAACGGAAACAAAGTGTCTTAGATATTGTACATAAGCCTAAACTGAAGTGTCCCTGTTGCAGTGGGATAGCTGGGATAAGTGCTGGAGCTTATGGATGTGCCTACGGTTTCTGAGGGACTCCTGGAAATTGCCCAATGTTCAACTGTGGATAAGCTCTCTTCATGTGACCTGTCTCACCGCACTGAAAACAACGGCCCGTAAAACTCTCCAGATGTCAGCCTTGGTTATAGTTCTAAAACTGCCCCGCACCTTGGCCCTGTTGGCCTCGACCCCCATTGTTCCCTCTACCCGCTTGGCCCAATTGATGATGTTGTTGAGTGCCCTGACCATACCTAAAACCATCTCCGCCAAGGATGAAACCCCCAAAATGTTGTTTCTTAGCCGAATCCCCGGTTGGAGGTCCCGCTCTTTCTGTTTATTCCTAGACTGCTACGGTGGTGGTAGTGCTCCACCGACACCATTCCCTCCTTATTTACTAAATTGACCAGATGTAACAACCCAGGTTTTTGAGCGACTTTTTTATATTATTTTGTGCGATGGGCTAATTTTATAAAATAGGGGATGTTGGAGTAAATATTATTTTCCCGTGAGATTTAGGGATAATATTTACTATGTTTTGTCTATTTACCATTATAAGAAGGTAAATAGCATTATATTGTGATATATTGCGTCGTTATATGTAAAACGACATGTATGGCTCATATTTAAATTAGAGTATAATTAATGAAATAAAATGAAATTGGAACACAAAAATAGTTCACTTTATTCTTAATGCCAAAATAGGGGGTGCGGTTGTTTTTAACATAATCAAGATAGTCGAAATAAGTGCCAGGTTGTATTTTTGAGTTTCGGGCACTTTTGACACGTTATGACTCAATTATGTGGATACGAGTCATTTTAATGGTGTATTAACACTTAAAAGAGGGCAATTGTGTTTTAAGACCCATTTAAGTTCCCCCCCCTTTTCTTTTTTCATTTGTGAGAGAAGCCAAAGGAGAGAGAGAGAGAGAGAAGAGAAGAGAGACCTTGGGAGAAATGGGAGAAAAGAGAAAAATGGAAGATTGGAGCCGATTCTGTTGCTACCGGAAGAGAATCCGAGAGTACAACCTCGAGGAAAGTTTCCTACTTGCTAGATATTGATTTAATGTGATAATTTGCATGTATAGTTAGGTTTTTTGTGATTTAAACCCTAAATGGGTATTTGTTGATTTTGGTGATTAAAGCCTTAACTCTTAGTTTTAACTTGATTTGAGATATATATATTAGTTATAAATTGTGTAGAAGTGATTTGGGAGAATAAATTTTAGTTGTTATTGGAAGAAATCATGGATTTGGGGTTTTGGGATTTTAGGGTTTATACAACCAGTAGCCCAAACTTGGGTTTTCTGCAGGACCGAATCGATTCGAACCTAGGGGCGAATCAATTCTGATAAGGGGAGTCTTACAGGTCTGGCAAATCGAATCAATTCGGGTTAGGTCCGAATCGATTCGGATTTTGCAGAAAGTCAATTCTTCCTCACCGAATCGATTCGGCTTTTAGGCGAATCGATTCGCAAGGGGTGAATCAATTCGGGTCCCCTGTTTTTGTGAGATTTTTCCTAGTTTAATTTTTTAGCCCTTTTTCTTTTAGGTCCGAGGTTGAGTACCCTTCCTTTGGGAAGTAATGGGAGTTCCTAGAGGGTTGTTGTGGGTAGACTTTGTCCTAGGAAAAATTGGGGACATTTAGGCTTACCCCGAGGGATAGTTGCTTAGGTTAATGCCCGTATGATATAGGAGATTAATAGAAAAATATATTGGAGATAAAATGTGTCTGTTGAGACATTTGGGAGATACTCCTTGAGGGAGACTCACTTTGATGGTTCATGTCATTGTATGAACTTTTGGAGACTAGTTTGAGGTTTATGGAACTTCGGGTCTTAGGTCATTATTAAAATATGACACTAAGAATGAGAAAGACATATTATAAAATATGGTACTAAATGAATAAGTAAAAATGATTTTGAGAATTGTAAAAGTGGATGATTTCAAAATGGAAAAAGGAATGATTTTCATAAATGTTAATTTATGATTACACACCTCCCAAAATCGATATCATAAGGGAAGTTGTGTGCGTATGGTGATGCCCCTTGGCTAATGAATGCAGGGTGGATATAGTCCTAGGCCATATGGGAGTTTATTTTGCTGCGTTGGTGAGGTGATTCTGGGTGTGGTCATGACTCTCCCGCAGGAATATGGCCGATTCTCGACGTTGTTAGGTTCCCATGTTGTCTTGTTTGATGGTCCCTGGGAAGATGATAGCCATTTAGGGGCGCGTCCAGTGGGGAAACTCGGAGGGAAGGTCTTAGATTTTGTTATAGAATTTTATGATAATAAAATGGCTTTATTTACATTTCCTGGATGGAAGAAGGGAAATGGGTTAAATATATTGGCTTCGGATACATTTCTCGGATGGAAGAAGGGAGATGGAAACACATGGTATGCAAAAGTATTTTTATGATAATAAAAATGACTTTTGATTACACTTCCTCGATGGAAGAAGGGAAGTGGGATTTTATGAAAAGGTAAAGCATTTTTATAATAATAAAACTTGCTTTAAAACTGCTTTTTCCTAGATGGAAGAAAGGAAATAAAATTGGTAAAGAAATTGTTGAAATGAGATTAATTGGTAAACATTTGATAAAATGTTGTACCCTTTATATATATTCCTAAAGAAAGAATTAGGAATTATGCTTTTAGATGGTGAATGGATTTATTTAGGTTTCTTTAAGTAACTGTAGATGGTTTCCCATTTATGTACGTATTAATTCTGTGCGGACATATTAATTCTGTGCGGAGGGACTATTTGGATCTCGACGATCAATCTTGCCTAAGTAGTAGTGTATCGGGGGGGTTCCTTATTTGGATTTCGCTTTGCGAGACACCCCACGCACGAATAGGGCATAGTGTTGAGACTGGGGAGAAGTTTAGCCCTTAGCACTATATTAAAAGAAATTAAATTAGATGATTATTATACACATCAATATTATACTTAGGGTCCAATGGATCTCGATGATCAACCTTGCCTAAGTAGTAGTGTATCGGGGGAAGTTCCTTGTCTGGATTTCGCTTTGCGAGACACCCCACACACGAATAGGGCATAGTGTTGAGAATGGGGAGAAGTTAGCCCTTAGTATTCTGGTTAACTAGAGCATCATTGATATTGCGCTAGGTTGCTTTTAGATTGAGAGGTGAGAAATATTATTGTTAACTGCGAGAGAATTACGCACTTAACTGTCATGCATTTTAGTCACATGGGGATCATATCAAACCGGGCTCTGACCCATCTATATTTCTTTGTTTCTGCATATACTCTTTTTCGTACAGGTGCTCTACCGCATGGACACCCGTATTTACATTTCCATTCCGGTTGTCATGGAGCTACAGCATTTTTGCGGATGTTGTAGGTTATTTGTATTAGACGCTTCTTTCCATTGTACTCTAGTTATGTTTAGTTTATTTTTCGGGCGTGTTGCCCAAAAGCATTGCATTCATTTATTATATTGTAATTATTGAATTGTAATACTCGATGTAACTAATTGAATTGGTCTGTTCACCGACAGCTTATTCGGTGATAATTTAGCATATTGTCATTCTTTATTCATTGATTTTTGATATCCGCTATTTTTTCAAATAGGATTGTCTAAGTGTTTTTCTTTTACTTTCAAAATTTTAAATTTGATATTCCATTTTCTAAAATGATTGGTGGTTATCTCGTACTATTATTTTAATCGACAGTAATGTTGAGGATGGACCATCTATGATTCCTGTGATTATTAGAGTATTGGGCTGGCCACCTATTATTTTAGTAGGCGGGTTGTCACAGATGGTATCAGAGCATCAGGTTCTAGAGTCCTTAGGAATATGTGCGGACGTATTACGCCTTCAACGTTTCTTCTGATTTGATATAGAGCCCTAATATTAAGATCGTTGATCTCTCCTGTGAGATTTCGTTCTCCTGCTATGATGTGAGAGCCCCAAAAATCTTTTACGCGTTCGTGTGAGACTTGTAAGTCGTCAGATGAAGGGCGTCAAGGAAGGCTGTTGTGAAGGTGTCACGAGGTGGGATCACTAAGAGCTGTAGGCTGTAGTCGTGGATGAGGACCGCTTTAGAGGTCGCTCCCTTTGTGACATTATTTTATATTGCTTCCGCGACTACTAAGTACAGTAGATATAGTTTTCCAAGTATCGTGGCCAGCAGAGAGCGGTGCTAAGCTTGGGATTCCAAGCGACGTTGATTTGAAGTTTAGAGGTCCTTAATGAGGACCACATGTGAAGTTCGGTTGGATGGAGGAAGGTCTTTCACCCATAGGAGTAGAGTTGAAGTGGCGAAAATGGTAGTCGCCATATTTTGGTGGAGTGGGAAGTTTTGCCCATAGAGAAACCCGGTGGATATTTTCAACAATGATTTTCTCTCGGATGTCAGGAATGATGAGAAAGTAGATTTTTAAGTATTCACGTGAGATTTGGTCAGAGGCCGACAGTGAATAAAGGGTGGTACGATTAAGGAAGCTGTGCACAGAAATAAGGTTGGTACAAGGAAGAGAGAGAGCCTTTCAATGGAAACGATAGGCTCACAAGTAAGTGTTGCTAACACTTCTTGAGCAGTAGTGTTTGTGAGACCCCATCGGTGGACATCCACCCGGGGAAGACTCATTGAACTAAGGCACGGAAGGCTAGTAGAATGTTCTCTTTGCTGAAGAAGTTAAGGGAACTACTCATTTTGATCTTGTCGATTGAAGATAACCGACAAGGATGGGATGCCTAGTTGGGGCATGGATGGAAGTAGTTTGGTTCAGAAGACTAGAATAATGTGTTTTGGAACCATTAGTCGTGGCCAGGTTGGTTGGGAAGGATGTTTGTGGGAATGCCACCTTAGATAAGGGTGGTGTATTCATTATAATGAGATGGTGTAGTCTTGTATTAACCCTAGATTCGGGTGTGTTTATCGAGCTTATGATAGTATCGATATTATTATTATTATAGTGAATGTATCTATATGACTCCCGTGGTAGGGAGGTTCTATATTTTCCTTTCACTCGTTATAAGGCGAGTGATGATATGTGTAGTATGTGCTACTTGTATTATATGTAATATACGAGTAGATATATTCTTAGTTTGGTGGGTGCGATAGCAAGCGAATGAATTGCGAAGCTATCCTATTTCTAGTTCTAGAGAGGAGCTAGTTGTTCTATAATATCTCACCTAAGATATAGGATTAAGACTTTATAGAGATGGTTTACGGTATGTAGGTAGTTTTCATTTTTACTTATTTTTCTTTGTTTGTTTTATTTTATTATTTGCTTGCTTTGCTTGTGTATGATATTGCCTTTCTCAACGACCGACAAGTTAAGGGGATTGTGTCGGAGGGGTTCCTTATTTGGATTTTGCTTTGTGAGACACTCCGCACATGAAACTTAATGACGTTGGAAGTGGAGAGATGTTGCATTTTCTTTCTTTTATTTCTTTATGTTGCTTAAGTGATGGGTTGGTAAGATTTAGCCAAGAATCACGTAAATGAGTGATTAGAGGGCTAAGTCGAAGTGCGAAATATGAGCACTGTGATTGTTTTCCTCTGATCGATGTGGGGAAGACTAAGATATGAAAGTCAAATAGAGAATTATGGTTATGCCTTAATGAGAAGGCCATATATAAAAATGTACGTATGTATATTGGGATAAAGTGTTGGTGGCATCTTACAGAAAGTAAATGCCAGGTTAGTTAAATTTTCAGTTAATTGAGTTGGTAGGACTTAGAAGTAGAAGTGCATTAAGTTGGGTTACGAGTTAGGATTTCGCCGATCCCGATCACGTGTCTTAGAACGTTACTTCTCCACGATCGACGATGCGAGGTAGTAGTGTAACGGGAGGGTTCCTTGTTTGGATTTCGCCTCGGCGAGACGTCCCACGCATGAAACCGAGCTAATATCGAAAGTCGAGAAAGTTCTTGGACACTAGGCATCCTATTAGTATTATACTTATACGACTTCATTAGGACGTAGATCGACTTTAGTATTATTAGGACGTAAGGCCTTTAGGGCATGCGATATTGTTTTAGGAAGGCGGTAAGGAGTTGACCACAATAGGTTTGTGGGTTAACTCTAAGTAAGATTAGGTCCCTAGAATGAAGAAGTATGGGATCTCGAGTGATTCGGATTGTTAGTCCATAGATGTTGGGGCCTCTCTTCGATAGAGCGTTACGTTGGTAACCTATCTTTCGAGGAGTTGAAGTATGAGTTGACTTTTACCCCTACACTCGTGTTGTTAAGATCGAGAGTGGATTTAACGAACGAGTCTTTTCCAGGAACGGGGAGTATTATTCCTCGCTTTATGTAGGGTTCGTAGCGGTAGTATTTTCCTTAAAGAATTTGAGGCATTACTTCCTGGGTAGGAAATTGGTCTTTCACGAGCAAGAAGTGGGAGTTCGTAAAGGACTATTAATTGGGTATTCCCTTTCGCTAAGGAAAATGCGGATGGGTTAGTAGATGCGCCGAGTAGAAATCGCCGGAGAGACTAGTTGAGGTAGGGAATGCCAAGTAGAACGAGCTTAACCGAGGACACCCTAGAAAGATCATTTAGGTCCATGATTGACCAATTCACCTACTAGTGTGTAGAGACTAGTAGTGGAATGAAGAAGGCTGGGAGTGGTAGCTTGTATGGATCGAATTTCCGTGCAATAGTTCGGATCATTCTTACAAGTATGGTGCCGAGTACTGTAGGTATCTCCTTCCGTAAAAAAAGGTAGAATTGATAGTTCTTGAGGAACGATTTGGTGCTATGTTAGATCACTAGGAAGGTAGACTGAGATCGAATAGTAATGACCTTCGTCCGAGTCCTATATTGACGCCTCACTGCCGAGGAGTTTGCTAGGAATGATAGAACGATAGTTTAATATAGTATACCCTTTACATGATTAGGGTTATACGTTGCGCCTGAATTTTGAGGGCAAAATTCCCTTCTAAGGGGGGAGTATGTAGCAACCCAGGTTTTTGAGCGACTATTTTGTATTTTTTTGCCCGATGGGCTAATTTTATAAAATAGGGGATGTTGGAGTAAATATTAATTTCCCGTGAGATTTAGGGATAATATTTACTATGTTTTGTCTATTTACCGTTATAAGAAGGTAAATATCATTATATTATGATATATTGCGTCGTTATATGTAAAAACGACGGTTATGGCTCATATTTAAATTGGAGTATAATTAATGAAATAAAATGAAATTGGAACACAAAAATAGTTCACTTTATTTCGAATGCCAAAATAGGGGGTGCGGTTGTTTTTAGCGTAGTCGAGATAGTCGAAATAAGTGCCAGGTTGTATTTTTGAGTTTCGGGCACTTTTGACGCGTTATGACTCAATTATATGGATACGAGTCATTTTAATGGTGTATTAACACTTAAAAGAGGGAAATTGTGTTTTAAGACCCATTTAAGTTCCCCCACCCCTTTTCTTTCTTCATTTGTGAGAGAAGCCAAAGGAGAGAGAGAGAGAGAGAGAGAGAGAGAGAGAGAGAGAGAGAGAGAGAGAGAGAGAGCTTGGGAGAAATGGGAGAAAAGAGAGAAAATGGAAGATTGGAGCCGGAATCCATTGCTACCGAAAGAGAATCCGGGACTACAACCTCGAGTCAAGTTTCCTACTTGCTAGATATTGATTTAATGTGATAATTTGCATGTATAGTTAGGTTTTTGGTGATTCAAACCCCAAATGGGTATTTGTTGATTTTGGTGATTAAAACCTTAACTCATCGTTTTAACTTGATTTGAGATATATATATAAGTTATAAATTGTGTAGAAGTGATTTAGGAGAATAAATTTTAGTTGTTGTTGGAAGAAATCATGGATTTGGGGTTTTGGGATTTTAGGGTTTATACAACCCATAGCCCAAACTTGGGTTTTCTACAAGAACGAATCGATTTGGCCCTAGGGGCAAATCGATTTGGATAAGGGGAGGCTTACAGGTCTGGCAAACCGAATCAATTCGGGTTGGGGCCGAATCGATTCGGCTTTTCAAAAATTCAGTTTTTGCTCACCGAATCGATTCGAATTTTAGGCGAATTGATTCGCAAGGGGTGAATCGATTCGTCCCTAGGGGCGAATCGATTCGGGTCCCCTGTTTTTGTGAGATTTTTCCTAGTTTAATTTTTTAGACCTTTTTCTTTTAGGTCCGAGGTTTAGGACCCTTCCTTTGGGAAGTAATGGGAGTTCCTAGAGGGTTGTTGTGGGTAGACTTTGTCCTAGGATAAATTGGGGACATTTAGGCTTACCCCGAGGGCTAGATGCTTTGGTTAATGTCCGTATGATATAGGAGATTAACCAAAAAATATATTGGAGATAAAATGCGTCTGTTGAGGCATTTGGGAGATACTCCTTGAGGGAGACTCATTTTGATGGTTCATATAATTGTATGAACTTTTGGAGACTAGTTTGAGGTTTATGGAACTTCGGGTCTTAGGTCATTATTAAAATATGACACTAAGAATGAGAAAGACATATTATAAAATATGGTACTAAATGAATAAGTACAAATGATTTTGAGAATTGTAAAAGTGGATGATTTCAAAATGGAAAAAGGAATGATTTTCATAAATGTTAATTTATGATTACACACCTCCCAAAATCGCAATCATAAGGGAAGTTGCGTACGTATGGTTATGCCCCCTGGCAAATGAATACAGGGTGGATATAGTCCTAGTCCATATGGGCATTTATTTTACTGCGCTGGTAAGGTGATTCTGGGTGTGGTCATGACTCTCCCGCAGGCATATGGCCGCTTCCCGACGTTGTTAGGTTCCCATGTTGTCTTGTTTGATGGGCCCTGGAAGGTGATAGCCATTTAGGGGCGCGTCCAGTGGGGAAACTCGTAGGGACGGTCTTAGATTTTGTTAAAGCATTTTATGGTAATAAAATGGCTTTATTTACATTTCCTGGATGGAAGAAGGTAAATGGGTTAAATATATTGGCTTCGGGTACATTTCCTGGATGGAAGAAGGGAGATGGAAGCACATGGTATGCAAAAGTATTTTTATGATAATAAAAATGATTTTTTATTACACTTACTAGATGGAAGAAGGGAAGTGGGATTTTTTAAAAAGGTAAAGAATTTTTATAATAATAAAACTTACTTTAAAAATGCATTTTCCTGGATGGAAGAAAGGAAATAAAATTGGTAAAGAAATTGTTGAAATGAGATTAATTGTTAAGCATTTGATAAAATGTTGTATCCTTTATATATATTCCTAAAGAAAGAATTAGGAATTATGATTTTAGATTGTGAATGGATTTATTTAGGTTTCTTTAAGTAACTGTAGATGGTTTCCCATTTATGTACATATTAATTCTGTGCGGAGGGTCTATTTGGATCTTGACGATCAACCTTGCCCATGTAGTAGTGTATCGGGGGGTTCCTTGTTTGGATTTCGCTTTGCGAGACAACCCACGCACAAATAGGGCATAGTGTTGAGACTGGGGAGAAGTTTAGCCCTTAGCACTATGTTAAAAGAAATTAAATTAGATGATTATTATACACATAAAAATTATTCTTAGGGTCTAATGGATCTTGACGATCAACCTTGCCTAAGTAGTAGTGTGTCGGGGGGGGGGGGGGGTCCTTATCTGGATTTCGCTTTGTGAGACACCCCACGCATGAATAGGGCATAGTGTTGAGAATGGGGAGAAGTTAGCCCTTAGTATTCTGGTTAACTAGAGCATCATTAATATTGCGCTAGGTTGATTTTAGATTGAGAGGTGAGAAATATTATTGTTAACTGCAAGAGAATTATGCACTTAACTGTCATGCATTTTAGTCACATGGGAATCATATCAAACCGAGCCCTGACCCGTCTATATTTCTTTGTTTCTGCATATACTCTTTGCCGTACAGGTGCTCTACCGCATGGACACCCGTATTTACATTTCCATTCCGATTGTCATGGAGCTACATCATTTTTGCGGATGTTGTAGGTTATTTGTATTAGACGCTTCTTTCCATTGTACTCTAGTTATGTTTAGTTTATTTTTTGGGCGTGTTGCCCATAGCGTTGCATTCATTTATTATATTGTAATAATTGAATTGTAATACTCAGTGTAACTAATTGTATTGGTCTGTTCACCGACAGTTTATTCGGTGATTATTTAGCATATTGTCATTCTTTATTCATTGATTTTTTATATCCACCATTTTTGCAAATGGGATTGTCTAAGTGTTTTTCTTTTACTTTCAAAATTTTAAATTTGACAATCCATTTTTTAAAAATGATTGGTGGTTATCTCGTACTATTATTTTAATCGACAGTGATGCTGAGGATGGACTATCTACGATTCCTGTAATTATTAGAGTATTGGGTTGGCCACCTATTATTTTAGTAGGCGGGTTGTCACACCAGAATATCCTGTCTTCTTACTCACCTTCAAATGAAAGTGGTCATCATCTTGGCAACAGAGTAAAGCTGCATTCATCCCATCGCTAAAATTTTGCAACGCCGGGTTCCCCAAAGGATGCTGTGTAAGCGCAAAGTAATTTCCTTTTTGTGTAAATTCAATAAATGATGCGGAAGCGTTGAATGATGGTTCACAAATAAGCAAAGCCAAATTTTAATTTCTTCGCAACAAATTAAAATAAGCTAATCCAAGTCCTAGAATTTGCCTAAGTCATATTTATCAATATTAGCAAGTTAGGCGAAATCAAATTTTAGCAAATGACTTGAATTAAACAACATTACCGAATATTTAATATAAGTCCAAATTAAATTGAGTGTCATATTTTAAACCAAATTCTATCTTGAATAAGTCTAAGCATGCGTTCTAAATTATGAAGCAAGATAAAATAAACAATATCACACTACGCCGAGATGTACGAGGAAAAACCCAAGACGGGAAACAACCTCGGACGGCCCTAGCCACAAATCCACTAGATACGGAATTACAATTACAAGATAGATAGACTTACAACGACTGACTCGATCCCTCTCAAGCCTCGACGTTTCTTCTTGTAGACACCTCTTCCTAGCGGATAACCTCGGAACACCACCGCGATCTCGGAATCCACTGATGGGACTTTTTATGGTCACCGTCACCCGTACATGGAGCCTTTCTCCAAGTGGGTAGAATTGCAACAAAACGTCTTCTTCTTTGATGGATGTAGAAGCAAACCAAAAATTCTCTTCTTGAATGCGGTAGAGATAAACCGGTGCCAAACTCCAAGCAATTTAATATGTAAATAAGAACTTTGACTAAACACAATTGGGTGTAAACTAGAGTGTGAAGGATTTTCTCTTTGAAAAATTAACACTCAAAACGTGAACATTTTCCTAAATCATTTTTGCTCTCAAACTCACTCTAAGAGATAAACTAGGATGGAAAAGTTAGATAGGAAAATGTGATTCTCGCACAAGATAAAGTCTGAAAAAGTTGGTTAAAAACCAAGTGGGGAAGTGGGTGAAAAACTGCCAAAAACTACCAAAAAACTGTTCTCGCCTGACAGCTCGTTCGAACGACATTTCGTTCGAACGAACTCTCGTTCGAACGAGACTTCTAACGACGCACCAGTATGGACTTCGTTAGAATCTCGTTAGATACCTCGTTCGAACAGAAAGTTCGTTCGAACGACATATCGAACGACGGACCAGTTTAGACTCGTTGGCAGGTTCGTTCGAACGACATCTGGTTCGAACGAAAAAACTCGTTCGAACGACATATCTAACGAACGACCAGAAAGATTGAAAAATACGATTTTGGCCCAGAAAACTTTATGAACTTATTTTAAAGTTTTATATAATTTCTTTCTTTTAAAACAAAACGCAGTTTTTATAAAACCTAACACCCAATAAACTTGTTCCAAGCTCCTATATATATATAAATGCATTCATACCTTTGGAGCATGGAACTATGATTGATGACGTAGAAACGAGGCACACAAACCGGCATATTTGATGAAGCTTTATACTCTTTGCCGCTACGTCTTCAACAAACATTTCATAGGCTTGAGAATATTACATTTACATACTATCCTATGAATAAATGTTTTTGTCCGGAATTGAGCCAAAACTATATATGGACTCAATTGGAAATTTGTGTCCTTACAAATCTCCCCCTTTGGCTATTCCGGGACAAAAACCAAAACAAAATTCCTAAAGGGCCGTCAAGCTCACTAGACTCAAAACATAACCCACCCAAACTTGACTCAACCCAAAGATCAAATGCTTTGCCATTGAAAGAATTGAAAGATGCCGCTTAAGAAGAATTCCTGCACACTTAAGCAAACTCATCAAATGCATAGGGAATATCAAGGTATTAAATGCAATTAATTAATTACTCCCCCTAAATTAATTCTCCCCTTTATCAAACACATGACCTACTTAGAAAGACGTCTCCCCCTAAGATAAATCTCCCCCAAACTAAGATACGATAATAATAGGATTAGATACCATTTCTAGGATTAGATATTAGATACCATTTCTCCCCCTATCATCATTATCCCCCTTTTTGTTCAGGAATAGGCAAAGGATAAAGAACGAATAAACATAAAAGCATGTTGAAGCTTAAAGTGTTAAGACATGAGAGCATAGGCAAAGACAAAACAAATATCATATATATATAAACTAGAAATATATCAATGAAGCACTTGCTTATATATATAGATATAAACACACACATGACACAAAATACAATAAATTTGCACACTCGTATGGCAAAAATGTGTCATATGGAAACGAAAGTGTAGGGGTGTGAACTAGCAACAATTAAATTTAGACCCAAACACTTAAGAAACATTCACGGAGTTCTCATTTGATTGCAAACTTTATCACATTTAAATATAACCTCATGTGACAATATAAAGATTGAACTCAATGAACAAACATACACAATGCATACAAGCCTAGCATCATGATGATTCTACAAACCAAATCGAGTCATGACATTAAAGACAACTAGGATAAACGGATATTGTGCAAACCGTTGATATACCATCCAATTCTCCCTTAATAAGCATATATATTCGTTTGCTTTTGAATGAATATATCAAACAAACATAGGCCATGGCAATTGTTTTCTTTTTAATGCCAAATATTCTGTTTTTAGGCTTTTGGATCACGTATTTCTTTTAGATCCAATAAACGGTGGCTTACTATCGCAAAGGATCACTTAGTCCTTTCGGAGCCCTTCCCCGTGCATATTTATTTATCATGTTTTCATTTTCACACAAATCTCACATGCAACGGATTTTGACATGCACTAGTCCTCCTAGGTCATAGATATGTAGATGACTAGATTGGTAGGAGAACAACTCAAAGAGCTCAAATATAACATGTGACATTAAGATTTCAAAAGAGTTCGTGCATGTGTGAAAAGAGGCATATAAAAATAGAATCCATTTAAACAACACAAAATCCAACTACTCCATATAAAGCATGGTAAAGAACATTTTAAGGATTCAAAATCTAAACCAAAAGTTCTAGCCACGTGGGAGCGTTAAAGGAGGGATTCAAACACAAGTATATGCCACATAAAGTGTGTCAAACTAAAATACACACAACATAAAATCGTTTTGAGTTTTTAACATTTTTAATCAAAAATAAATATTTACTCAAAAGGACAAACAAAAATTATTTGTATTTTTCATTAAGCTTAAATGAAATAAATAAAACACAAATGATAAAAAAAACATCTTTTTATATTTTTTCAGTTAATTCTAACACAAAATATAATACAAAAAGATAAACAAGTCATAATTTCTAGCATGGGATATGAAATAAGGCTATGACTAGAAAATGACTAAACAAGCATACATTTAGCATGTGAATATAGTATAAAGTACAAACGCTAAAGTATGAAAACACTAACACATTCATCCTTTAGATTTAGCAAGGGAGGAAGCATGTGAAAGTAAATGAGAATCAACAACCCTATTTTGCAAGGCAACCAAGTTGGATTTCCTAACCCAAATTAATGGAGAATGACTATCTTGGGGTGTAGGAACTTTCACTACCGTGGTTACATTACTATGGGATTTTCTAGAAATTCGTCTAAGATCAAAACAAAATTTCCTAAGATGACCTTTTCGACCACAATGTGTACAAGTGAGAATATGTCGAAAAGATTTACTTAAGGAGTGATCTTTAAATGTATTCCTAGTAGATTCTCCTAAAACATTGGTTTGGGCATTATGAGTAAATTCATTACAAGAATTGAAGCCTAAACCACAAGTGTCATTTTTAATTTGGACCGTTCCTAACATTTTATCTAGTTTTTCCGAACAACACTCCAAATCAAATTTGACATTACTAGAGTCTTTTAATTTATCTTGTAATTCTAAAATGTTAGACTCTAATAAAGCATTTCGCTCTTCAAAAGCAAGAAGCTCCTTTTTCAAGGATTCCATTAAACCCCTAAGGCTATCTCTCTCGCCTTCTACATATTCAAGCTTCTCTTGAAGAGTCTTATCATGTGTCCTAAGGTCTTCTATTAAAGCATTTTCATCAACAACCTTGACACTCTCTCTTAAACTAGCTTCTAACTTCAAATTAGCTCTTTTCAATTTAATAGATTCGGTATACAGTTCTTGAAAAGCATTTTGAAGTTCACTCATATCAACCTCATCATCATTTTCACTCTCTCTTTCTTCTTCACTCTCACTATCATCAAAAATAAGAGAATCATGTACAATGACCTTGGAAGTGGCATGTGCTATCGTTTCATCAATCGATGAGTTCTCACTATCACTCACATGACTAGCCATAAAATCCACAAAATTTTTCTTAGTGGGGGAATCGGGCTTCTCTTCCTTATCACTATCACTAAGGGTCGCATTATATGAAATGGGTCGTTTACCCTCTTTCCTTAGTTTAGTGGGGCACTCAAAAGCCCTATGGCCATAACCTTCACAACGAAAACACTTATCAGACTCGTCCCTATCGAAATTGTCATTGCTAGGTTTAGGGATCTTCTCGGCTTTAGAAATCTTCTCGCTTTTATCATATTTAGAAGAATCAAATTTCTTAAAATCATTTTTAAATTTATCTTTATTAAATTTAAGAAATTTTCTAAATTTACGAGCAAATAAAGCCATGTTTTCCGAGTCACTGTCACTCTCGCTCTCTACTACTTGTTTGACCTCTTTTCGGGCTTTTAAAGAAACACCCTTTTCAATTTTCTTTTTAGTTTTAGAGGGAAACATATCTAGTTCATAGGTTTGTAAATCACCTACAAGCTCTTCTAATTTCGTAGAGGCTAAAGTGGGTAAAGAATTTACAACGGTCACTTTAGGAATAAATCTATCAGGTAGGGACCTTAAAATTTTCTTTACAACACGGTCGTCAGGTATTTTCTCTCCCAAGTTAAAAGATGAATTAACAATATCAGAAAGTCTAGAATAAAATTTATCAAAAGTTTCGTTTTCATCCATTTTGATAGTTTCAAATTGACTGGTGAGGTTTTGGAGTTTTTAAGCTTTAACGACACTAGTTCCTTCATGAGTTAATTGTAAAATATCCCAAGCTTCTTTAGCGGTTTCACATGTCATAATACGTCGGAATTCATCCGGTGCGACAGCGCTAAATAAGGCATTTAAACCTCGGGAATTAAAGTTAGCAAGTTTAAACTCATTTTCAGTCCATCTATCGGCGGGTTTGATAACATGTTCATTTTCAACTAAGTAAGTTGGTGGGGAGTACCCGGTAACAACAGACATCCAAACTCTCTCGTTGATAGATTTTAGTGCCGATCTCATTCGCGCTTTCCAATACGCGTAGTTTGAACCATCGAAAATAGGAAATTTTGAAAATGGGGAAAAATCCATTTTAGCCAAAAATTATTTAAAAAGATCGTTAACGAAATAATTTATCGCTTTGGCTCTTATACCAATTTGTAAGCGCAAAGTAATTTCCTTTTTGTGTAAATTCAATAAATGATGCGGAAGCGTTGAATGATGGTTCACAAATAAGCAAAGCCAAATTTTAATTTCTTCACAACAAATTAAAATAAGTTAATCCAAGTCCTAGAATTTGCCTAAGTCACATTTATCAATATTAGCAAGTTAGGCGAAATCAAATTTTAGCAAATGACTTGAATTAAACAACATTATCGAATATTTAATATAAGTCCAAATTAAATTGAGTGTGATAAGTTAAACCAAATTCTATCTTGAATAAGTCTAAGCATGCGTTCTCAATTATGAAGCAAGATAAAATAAACAATATCACACTACGCCGAGATGTACGAGGAAAAACCCAAGATGGGAAACAACCTCGGACGACCCTAGCCACAAATCCACTAGATACGGAATTACAATTACAAGACAGATAGACTTACAACGACTGACTCGATCCCTCTCAAGCCTCGACGCTTCTTCTTGTAGACACCTCTTCCTAGCGGATAACCTCGGAACACCACCGCGATCTCGAAATCCACCGATGGGGCTTTCTATGGTCACCGTCACCCGTACATGGAGCCTTTCTCCAAGTGGGTAGAATTGCAACAAAACGTCTTCTTCTTTGATGGATGTAGAAGCAAACCAAAACTTCTCTTCTTGAATTCGGTAGAGATAAACCGGTGCCAAACTCCAAGAAATTTAATATGTAAATAAGAACTTTGACTAAACACAATTGGGTGTAAACTAGAGTGTGAAGGATTTTCTCTTTGAAAAATTAACACTCAAAACGTGAACATTTTCCTAAATCATTTTTGCTCTCAAACTCACTCTAAGAGATAAACTAGGATGGAAAAGTTAGATAGGAAAATGTGATTCCCGCACAAGATAAAGTCTGAAAAAGTTGGTTAAAAACCAAGCGGGGAAGTGGGTGAAAAACTGCCAAAAACTGCCAAAAAACTGTTCCCGCCTGACAGCTCGTTCGAACGACATTTCGTTCGAATGAACTCTCGTTCGAACGAGACTTCTAACGACGCACCAGTATGGAATTCGTTAGAATCTCGTTAGATACCTCGTTCGAACAGAAAGTTCGTTCGAACGACATATCGAACGACGGACCAGTTTAGACTCGTTGGCAGGTTCGTTCGAACGACATCTGGTTCGAACGAAAAAACTCGTTCGAACGACATATCTATCGAACGACCAGAAAGATTGAAAAATACGATTTTGGCCGCCGAGAAAAATTTATGAACTTATTTTAAAGTTTTATATAATTTCTTTCTTTTAAAACAAAACGCAGTTTTTATAAAACCTAACACCCATTAAACTTGTTCCAAGCTCCTATATATATATAAATGCATTCATACCTTTGGAGCATGGAACTATGATTGATGACGTAGAAACGAGGCACACAAAACGGCATATTTGATGAAGCTTTATACTCTTTGCCGCTACGTCTTCAACAAACATTTCATAGGCTTAAGAATATTACATTTACATACTATCCTATGAATAAATGTTTTTGTCCGGAATTGAGCCAAAACTATATATGGACTCAATTGGAAATTTGTGTCCTTACATGCTGCCATATCCTCGAGTTCAAACCCCAAAAAAATTTTGAAATCCTCATTTCTTCTGGGTTTACCTCATCTGGTACAAAGTTTTCCAAGCGAGTAAATTCTTCTTCATATTCCGCTACTATTCGCTCTCCTTGAATCATATCATGGAGCTTATTCCTCATCTCTTTCTGGATTGCTGGAGGAAAATACTTTCAATCAAATAAATTACAGAATGCCGAGATAGTCATAATATCCCTTTGTTCTGGAGTGGTCACTGACTCCCACCATTGGAGAGATGCTCCCACGAGTTTAAAAGTGGCTAAAATCTGTTTCCTCTCTTCGCTACATTCCACCATGCAAAGATGGCATTGGATATCCTTCTTCAATTGATTTGCAACAATCACATCAGCTCCGCCCTGAAATTCTGGAGGGGAACCCTTCATGAAGGATTCTCTAACTCTTTCCAATGTAGAAGGTCCCTCATGGGCTCGAGCAACCGGTGCTACTGGTTATCGAGCTTGGGGAAATTATTGTTCCATGGAGATCATTGCAGTGTTTACCTCCCGGGCCACAATATTAGCCACCTCCGTCACATTTATAGTGCCTTACGGTGGTGGGGTCCCTACTTCATCTCCTACTTGATTTACCCTTTCCAGACAGCCTCGTATAGGCGGCATCTGAAACAAAAATCAACTGAATCAATATAGTCCTAATAATAGCGCTCTATATCAAAGAACGCTACGGTAGAACGTGATAAGTCTGCATTGATCCTAAGGACTCTAGAACCTGATGCCCTGGTACCATTTGACACCCTGCTTATTAAAATAAGAGGTGTCTAACCCACTACTCCAATAAAAATAAGAATCTTAAATGGTCCATTCTTAGCACCACTGTCGCATAATAATAATACGAGTCAGCCACCAAATATTCTTGAAAACGGATGTCATATATAATTTTGCAGATTGCATGAAAGCAATTTCCATCATTCAGTTTATAACAAAAGGTGCCATGGTGTATGCTATTTGCAAGTGATATTGTTTTAGTCGATGAGACTAAGATGGGGATAAACGCTAGGTTGGAATTGTGGAGAGAAACTTTAGAAATAAGAGGATTTAAAATAAGCAGAACTAAAACAGAATATGTGGAGTGTAATTTTAGTAGTAATAGGAGGACAAATGGAGATGTGGTGAAATTGGAGGGTCAAGAAATACCTAGAAATGATCATTTTCGTTATTTAGGATCGATTATACAAAAAGATGGAGATATTAGTGATGATGTTACGCATAGGATTAGAGCAGGCTGGGTTAAGTGGAGAAGTGCGACCGGCGTTCTGTGTGATAGGCGTATACCTTTGAAGTTAAAAGGAAAATTTTATAGGACGGCCATTAGACCCGCCATGTTATATGGGACAGAGTGTTGGGCAACCAAGAAACAAAATGTGCAGAAAATGAGTGTGGCGGAGATGCGAATGCTAAGATGGATTTGTGGTAAAACTCGAAAGGATAAAATTAAAAATGAACAAATTCGTAAAACGGTGAAAGTAGCTCCTATAGAAGATAAATTGAGAGAAAATCGACTTCGATGGTTTGGACACGTCAAGCGTAGACCAATGGATGCTCCTGTAAGGAAGAGTGATTTAGTTAGTATTGATGGTAACCCAAGGGGTAGAGGTAGGCCTAAATTAACTTGGTGGAATATTATAAAAAAGGACATGATATCATGTGGTGTAACCGAAGATATTGCACTGGACAGAATGGAATGGAAAAATAGGATTCATGTAGCCGACCCCAAATAATTGGGAAAAGGCTTTGTTGAGTTGAGTTGAGTTGAGTTGAGTTTATAACAAAAGGATATAATAGTATGGCAAGAATTCTAGAAAGCATAACCGAATAAGCTGTCGGTTAATAGACTAAGTGCAAAAGATTATGCCAAGTACGACAGTATGTACGAATACTAAACTTGGCCAACACGCCCAAATGTACAGAAGGATCATTGCTAGAGTATAAAAAGGAAATGATGTGTCTACTACAAAAATCCTACAACATCCGCAAAATTCCATAGCTCCTTAACATTGGAAAGGAAAGTCCAAGCGGGCGCCCATGCGGTGGAGCACCTGAACCACACAAGAAGAAGAAATATAAACAGTTCAGGACCCGGATTGATATGATACACATGTGAATAAAAGTGCATAACAATTATAAATGTTAAATTTCCTAAATAGGTTAAATTCTCTCTTCATTCAAAGTATCATCCTCACCTCTATCCTAAGTGCACATCCTAGCGCGTATAATTCATGATAACTTAAATTGCCCATAAACTTAGTAGGAGCACCCTAACTCTATTTAACATGCCAAGTCTTCCAATTTCACATGTCCATACAAAACAAGAATCATTAGGGACCATATGCAATTAATGTTAGTTCACAGTTTCCTTAAATCAATTAATCATTCGTGTGAAGTACCATTTCAATGCGAACAGTTACAATCATAATAATAACGGTTCTAAGACCATCCTTACGGGAGTCACCCCACTGGATGCGCCCCTACACACTATCATCTTCCAGGGCCTATAACCAAGACCACATGGGTATCCTAAATCGCAACGCCTGGGAAATGACCATATACCTTCGATAGTGAATCATAACCATACCCGAAATTACCTCACTTCGAACCATACAATCATATAATGTAATAACCGGTATCGTGGCCTGAGGTCTATACTCTCCCTGCATTATTAGTCAGGGGATTCAACTCTATCACGTACTTCCCCTATTGTAGCATTTAGAGAGGTATGTGTAAATGTGCCATAATCACAAACTATATTAATTTAAACATACGATCATTATATCCGAAACCATATATACATAAAAAATTTGGCTAAAGGAGATAATTGTTATCATACTAGCCCCCAAAGGTCGAACCCAACACTACCCGAACCTATACTAACCCTCCTCTTGTTTCCTAGACAAAAAGAGGCATTATTCTCCTATAACTAGTCCCCGAAATGAGCCCGAGCACTCCCCTACCATCCTAGAGTACCACTCTCCTTATATGAAATCATAATATTTCTTAATTCATCCTAAGAGAAGGTTCCTAAGCCTTAAATCCAGAAGAAAGGGAGTATAAACCAAGTTGGAAAATTTTCAAAAAATAACAGGATTTTCGAATTGATTTTCCTAGGGCCGAATCGATTTGCCTATGAAAGCGAATTGATTCAGAAAAAAAATGAATCGATTCGGCTGATGAAACCAACCTTCTGTCTAAGACGGAATCGATTCGGCCTTTACTCGAATCGATTCGGTTCCCTAGACCTGCAGCCTCCATTTTAGCGAATCAATTCGCTACGAAGGGAGAATCGATTCGCCATAGCCGAGATGCCCAGTTGGGGCTACGGGTTTATATAAACCCTAAATCCCCCAAATATCTTTTCTGCCACTACACCCAATATCATTCATTGATAACTTCACCAAATCATTCCTGCACATTAACCCACCAATATATCCAAGTCTAATCATGTCTAAATCAAATACCTAAGGGTTTAAACACAAAAATCATTTATAACCATTTTTTGTTCAAACTCAAAAACACAAACCATATATGCAATTTATTCAACAAAATCATATGTTTATGCAAGTTTAATAACTTGCCTCAAGATTTTAGTCTTGAATTCTTCTTCGTTGAAATGATTCCAGGTTCAAAATGGCAAATCTCCTCTTTTCTGTTCTTTCTCTCAAGCTCTCCCTTCTCTCTAACTCTCTAGGTTTAGAAATACACAAATAAGATATAAATTCTCTTGCAATACATAAATTCCCAAATGCATCAATTCTAACATTAAATGCTACTACCTACTTAAAATGACTTGTAACATCATAATTAAGTCACAACTAGCCAAAAAAACCATGGAACCCAAAAACACACATGTAACTTATTTTAACTATCTCAACCATTCTCGGACTAACCGTGCCCTCTAAATTGACATCTGGGATATCACTCATTGTTCTTATATTCCAACGTTATATTAGCATTCTTACAATAACCCGAATCGAATAAAAATCATAATTGTCGCTTTAAAGCCCAACGACTCAACATAACACAATATTACACTATTTACATTCACGTAATGGTAAATATGCAATACTCATAAATATTAACTATTAAATTACTTAAATTAATATTTACTTCCATTTCCTTTATTTTATATAACCAACCCACATGAAAAATTAATACAAAGTACTTACTCAAAAGGAAGGGGTATTACAAAAATATCCCGACTGAAATCTTCTAGAATATTCATAAATATTTTCTATAAATTACGGGGTATTACATTCTTCCCCCATAAAAGGAATTTTGTTTTCTTACCTTAAATTCAACGATAAAGTTCGACATCACCCAAATAAGATCGAGCATAAACTAAATCTCTTCCAATGGATAATGTAACAAATCAATAACCCCAAGCCCGAGAATATGAATAACCTATGCTCTGATACCAATTTATAACTCCCCGAGAGGTCCATGTGAAAAATATTGATAAATTGGAGATTTTGTTTTATCAAATAATACAATTTAGATTGAGAATAAATTTGCGAAAGCATAAATAATAAATCGACTGAATAAAATATCTCAATTTTATCAAATCTGAAATGTCATTTTACAAAACAACTTACAATAAAAAAAATGATACAAATAAATTTTGAAAATAAATATCCAGAGCCTCTAATAACGTTTCCAATCCTAACGATACCATAAATATCATCTCGCATCAACCTAAAATACAAAAAACTGTGGGGGAATGAGTGAGAAACTCAGTAGTTCGTATAAATGCTCCAAGTGTAACTACACATACTCGTGTGTGTGTGCATCATATACAAGAGTGTATGCAATTCGAACAATCAAACTAAAATCTCAATAATATAATCATCACCTATGATCTCACTGCGACACTACAAAACCAAGATCCAGTATCAAAATTCCCGCAACCCTTCCCACAGTACGGTATGGACTATCGTCGACTATTCGGTTAATTATCCTGAGAACAATCTAATGGAACCCAAAAACAAATATTATAACCCGGGTACATGTCCCATTAAAACTTGGCATCACCTTCATAAAATCTTTGCATCACCGCCATAATAAAACTTTGCATAGTCACCAACCGGGGTCCATGGCCTAGTCTTTGGATAATAAACAAAATCGTAGACGACAGCACACCCCGTCCAACGGGTGGTTTAGCGTTCTCCAATAATAATAATCATAATATCTTTTTTCTCAATTTAGATAAATTTTAGATTCAATTCCTATAAATCAAGCGTACATGTTTTCTACCAAATTTCTATAATCCAACACGCCCATAAAATCAACTAGTTTCGTTTCCCCAAACTACACGGAAAGAAAATGACACAAACAAAATTGGAGCAAGAACGAATATAACATACGGGAATACAATATATATAAATACAACTCATAGCATGGATATAAATATACAATCAAGATTGAATAAGTATAGCACACTAAATTAACCACGGGAGAACGAAATTACCTCAAGAGAGTCAAAATCCACAATTTTAGGCCTATTTTGAAAACCCAAAAAATTTACATCCAAGCATTATCTAACCTTCCAATCTGAATTCATATTTTAATTCTACCCGAAAAATTAGGCCATGTATGTGTTTTGAGTTTTTCTCAAATCTCATCCGAAGGCACTCAAAAAAAAATCTAAACACTCCAAATTGGCTCTTCTCATTCCACTCGTTTTTTACTCTTTTGATTTTGTTTTTGTCTTTTGCTTTTCATCTTCCTTTCGTTATAATCACCCATAATATTCTTTATATAGGCCCACTCTCAAAACCCTATCTTGGAGCCTAACCTAAAACATACCACTATATTGCACTTTAATTTAAAATTGCATACTCTACATATTTAACTCATCACAAAATGTCTAAAAAGCCATTTAAATTTGAATTTAAATGTTTGATTCGATTTCAAATGAAAATAAATTATTTTTAAATGTAATATAAAAAAATATTTTCATTTGAAATAAAATATCCCAACTGAAATCTTATTGAATATTCGTAAATATGCTCTCAAAATTACGGGGTATTACATTTTCCCCCCATAAACGGAATTTCAATTTCTTACCTTAAATTCAAAGAGAAAGTTCTACATCACCCAAATAAGATCGAGCATAAACCAAATCTCTACCAACGGACAACGTAACGAATAAATAACCCCAAGCCCGAGAATACGAATAACCTATGCTCTGATACGCCTTTGTAATACCCCAAGAGGTCCTAATGAAAAATATTGATACATTGGAGATTTTTTTAATCAAACAATACAATTTAGATTGAGAATAAATTTGGGGAAGCATTAATAATAAATTGACTGAATAAAATATCACAATTTTATCAAATCTGAAATGTCATTTTACAAAACAATTTACAATAACAAAATGATACAAATAAATTTTGAAAATAAATATCCAGAGCCTCTAGTGATGGTCCCAATCCCAATGATATAATAAATATCATCTCGCATCAACCTGAAATACAAAAAACTGTTGGGGGATGAGCGGGAAACTCAGTAGTTCCTATAAATGTTCCAAGTGTAACTACACATACTTGTGTGTGCATGCATCATATACAAGAGTGTATGCAATTTGAACACTCAAACTAAAATCCCAATAATATAATCATCACCTATGATCTCACCATGTCATTAAAAAATCCAAGACCCAGTATCAATATTCCCGCCGCACTTTCCACAGTATGGTATGTACTATCATCTACTATTCTGTTAATTATCCTCAGAATAATCCAACGGCACCCAAAACGAAATAATATAACCCGTGTGTCCATTCCCTCGATCCTCACAGCGGGTGGAATGGAGAAGAGAGGTCGTCTTCAACATCGAGAGGATCTTGGTCCCCCGCATCCCTCTGGGGAGCGCTTCGACCGTCGTCGGTGATGAGGTGAAAAATGTAGAGAGATGGAGTCGCCATTCTATTTTACTCAAAACAGACAAAAGAAAAAGGGATCCATCTTGAAGGACAACATCCAAAGACATACTGATACATACGAAACCAAAAATTATTTGAAAAGGGTCCGGAGGCTAAGTTACAAAATGGGAAGGTGTTAGGCACCCATACCGCCCTTATGGTCTCTCATGGGTTATTGTTATTTTCCTTTATTTTCTCGTGATATGTGTGCATGTGTATATTTAGTGGGGATAGGGATCATCGACTTGTATCATGGAAGAGATAAAGCGAGTCATCCGTAGGAATGTTCTTGAAAGTAATATTAAAAAAAATAGGATTTACACGATTATCTTAGCATTGATCGTTATAACGGAATGATAACACATATGGAATAATACGCCACTAAGCGCAAATATACCTATATGTAAATATATAGAATCTAAGAGAGTTAAGTTCAAAGAATACGAAAAAATAGGAAAACGTAGGAAGAGGACTCGAGTCTCGGGTTTTACCCCGAGACACCTACATAACCTATAGAGGCATCAAAGTCCATGTAGTTCGTGTGAAAACTAGGGGTGGGGTTTATCCCATAAATCCAACAGGGGACTTCTCTTATATGTGTGTGTATGTAAAAAAGTGTTTTAGTTGTGAGAGAAGTGTGAGAAAAGTGTGAGAATTCCTATTTGGAATTTATGAGCAAACCCACTTTTTCTTATTTTTTGGGGGGTTTTATTTATATAAAAATAAAAGATGTGCAATAATACTAGATAAAAAGTATATTAGAATGTGTGAGATGAGGGAATCAATGTCCTAAGTAATTAAACAAATTAATGCGAATTTAGGAGAATTTAAAAAGAGAGTCGAGAAAGTTGGACCTTCTTGAAGATCTTGAGCTTGATCATGGATGTTGGAGAGTAGACATTGCACTTGGGTGATGTGGAGGATACTTAATTCACCAAGTTTGATGAAAAAGGTGATGAAAGGTGAAGGTTGGAAAGGGATTTGGGTGTGGAAATCACGCTGACTTCGAGAGGGGTTTTCTGGGCATGCTGAGAGTGATGGATTTAAGATCTTCTACTTTTTTTGGAATGAGGCTATGCCCTCCTTTTTATAGGCCACGGCATTGCCAATCGGCATAGACCTGGTCCTGCCAATCGGCAGGTGTGTTTAGGCACACTGCAGATAGGCAGGGTTTGGAACCTGTCGATTGGCAGTCTCTTTCAGGTTCCTTCGGAAAATCGGTCGTAGAGTGCAAACCATTGATCCGAATCGCTCATGGGGTTAACCATTGGAAAGGTACTTCAGAGACCTTCAAAAGTATTTGGGACTACACTTGGGTTCGGGAGTTGACTTCGGGTCAAATGTGGCTCGAAAGCGTTCGTCGGTCCTTTGAACGGGGGATCATCAAACGTAAACGGATCATTCGTCTGCCTGGTAAGTCAGAATCGTGCACGGGGTGGACCGTTGGAAAGGTTAGGAGATGTGCTTCGAAATTCCAAAGAGATTGACTTGGTTTGGGGAGTTAACTTTGTCAACCAGGGCTTGGAAGCATTCGGTGACCTTTTGAAGTAAAATGGATTGTTCGTCCGCACCGTAAGTCAGAATTGGGCTTGGAGCGGACTGTTGGAAAGGGGTTTCAGCACCCTTTGAAGATTCATTTAGTCTCAGTAAATCTGAAGAGTTGACTTTGGTCAAATGGAGTCTGGGAGCGTCCAGTGACCTCCTGATCAAGTTTCGGGGGAAAATGGGTTGTTCGTCTGCACCGTAAGTTAGAATCGCACACGGGATGAACCATTGGAAAGGGGTTTGAGGGATCTTTAAAAATTCATTCAGTCTTAGTCGAGCTGAAGAGTTTAAATTTTAGTCAAATAGAGCCTGGGAGTGCCCAATGTCCTTTACATCAGTACCCAGGGTATGACTTAGGTTTGTAGCAATGAGAAGAGGTGCTAGGGAACCTACGGAGAGGTTAGGGGGTGATAGAATGGGGTGTCTATAGATCCCCTTGACGGGGGAGTTTGGAATAAATGATAGTCGTCGAATAGACACCACATGATGCTTTTGAAAGAAGATGACCAATTCATAGGGTCGAGGTCGATTCTAAGGAGCTTGGGATGAAGATGACCGATTCTGTGGGTCGAAGTCAATTCTGAGGGCTTAGGGATGAGGGTACTCAATTCTATGAGTCGAAGACAATTTTGAGGGCTTGAAGATAAGGGTGACCGATTCTGCGGGTTGAAGGAAATTCTGCGGGCTTGAAGATGAAGGTGACTGATTCTGTGGGTCGAAGCCAATTCTGAGGGCTTGAAGATGAGGGTGACCGATTCTACTAGTTGAAGCCAATTCTGAGGGATTGAAGATGAGGGTGACCGATTCTGTGAGTTGAAGCCAATTATAAGGGCTTGAAGATGAGGGTGATCGATTTTGTGGGTCGAAGACAATTCTAAGGGTTGAAGATAAGGGTGACTGATTCTATGGGTCAAAGCCAATTCTGCGGGCTTAAGTTGAGATGACCAATTCTGGGAGTCGAACCCAATTCTACGGGCTTAAGTTGAGATGATGAATTCTGCGGGTCGAAGCCAATTCTGCGGTCTTAAGTTAAGATGACCAATTCTGCGGGTCGAAGCCAATTCTGCGGTCTTAAGTTGAGATGACCAATTCTATAGGTCGAAGCCAATTCTAAGGGCTAAAGTTGAGATGATCAATTCTGCGGGTCAAAGATAATTCTGAGGGCTTAAATTGAGATGACCAATTCTGCGGGTCAAAACCAATTCTACGGGCTTAGAGATGAGATGACCAATTCTGCGGGTCGGAGCAAATTTGGAGGGCTTAAATTGAGATGTTCTCGGGGAACTCTGTCGGGGAAATTTCCTTATGATTTTGATTTGAGCTGGGGAGATGATTGTTGGGGAAACTTTTGTATCTTTTGGAGACTTTGCGGGGAATAGGAGATAACCTGAGGTTTGGGATACTTTAGGTGTCCTCCGGGGACATTGTCGGGGAGGATATTTACTTATCTTTTGAGAGTTCCGCTAGGGAAATAGGGGTTCCACTTGGTGGAGTGAAAAATTTTCTTGGTGAAAATTTTTTAAATCCTTTTCGAGATTTTTAGGAATTTTCTGAGGATTTTTCAGGGTTTTTTGGTTTTTTTAGAGTTTTTCTACAAAAATTAAGGGGGGTGCCGATCGGCATGGTGTGGAGGGTGCATTCGATAGTGGCACGGACTTTTGGACTGCCTCGAGAAGGTAAAGGGTCAGTGCCGATCGATAGGTTTGAGGGCAGTGCCGATCGACATGACCCTTGGCATCCTATAAAAAGGGGCGGGTTCCCCTCATTTTTCACAGATTCTTGCCTTCTCTCTTTCTGCGATTTTCTTCTGCCAATCGCTCTAACATTCCGTAGTCTAAAAAATGGACGCTTTTATGAGCACTGTGGTACACAGGGAGTGGTTGGTTGTTGACGATTGGGCGAACGTGTAGTGGAGGGCTAAGGCACCTCTTGCTTTAGTTAATGAGAACTCTTTTGATGTATTCAAGCCGGTTGTGGATGAGCGGACCTTACTGCGGGAGTCATCGCATCATTGCTCTTCGAGGGTGGTTTTCCTTTTTTTTTACAGGTGAGGCCGGAGGCGGTGAGGGCGACGCTCGATGATGTGGGGAGGATAGTGTCTGAGGACTCCATTCGTCTATCCTTGCTGAGGGATATTTTGCTGGGCATGGTGATTTATGTGGAGGACGAGCTGCAGGTGAGGCAGATGGCCCGGTTGTTCATTTTGCTGATGTTGGGGGGATTTCTGGTGGCATCGAGCGACAATGTCATCCATTTATGGTTTTTACCATACTTGAGGATGTTTTCTAACATCCCTCTCTATGATTGGGGGAGCCTGACTATGGAGACCCTTTATTTTTCTTTGGATGCATTCAGCCGGTGCTGCCAACAGTCTTTCACTAGAGCCACGTATCTTCTTGAGGTATTTTTTTAATTTGCACATTTTCCTTTCATGCATTTGCATTTTCCTTATGAGTCTCTTTTTTATTGTGTATTTTTTTCTTTGGTAGACGTGGTTTTATGAGGTTAATGGGTGTAATACCCAGCTGATTTCTTTGAAGGATGACACTATTGGGGACTTTTGTCGATTGTATCGATGGGGGAAGGCCAATCGGCAGTCGAGGAGGTCTCTCTCTCCGGAGGCAGTGCGTCAGGTCTTGAATGGCATGACCAGTGATAGGGTAAGACTTCCGTTCTTCAGTCTTGGTCTTTGTGTGCTCTGATTTCTGTATTTGACTCATATCTCCTGGGGATTTTTTAAGTGACTTTTTACCCTTAGGGAATGACCATTCAGGATACGGGGTTGACTGGAGTGAATGCGCAAATGAGGCATTTTTTGGCGCATGATTTTGGCCACTCTTGGTATCTCGGGGAGAGGATGGTTCATCAGATTGCTGAGGAGGAGGTGGTGGTGCCACCTGCGAGGCCCCCTATGTCTATGGGGCGGGAGCGGCTGCTGCCAGAGGATGAGAGGATTGCAGTAGTAATTGGCGAGTCCTATCTGTTGTACACTGATATGACTGTACCATATGATTATATGGACTTTGTGATGAGTTGGATGATTGGGCCCAGCATATATGATGCACTTCCATTCCTTCCCACGGGTTCGAGTCTGCCAGTGGGATCCTCTCATAGTGATGGCGGTCCGTCGACATCTGCGGCGACGGAAACTTTGGAGGTCCCCTTTGTGAGGTTGCATACCCCATTATACAACATCCGATGGGCTGATGGAGCGATGGTGCCTATGTTGCATCGTCCTCATGCGATGGACCCGAAGGAGTTGGGCTTGACAGAGGAGACTCTTAGTCATGTGGTAAACCTTTATGTTCTTCTCTTTTGGTTTCTTTTAATCTTTCCTGCTTGATACTGATTTTGCCTTTTCTTGTAGCAAGTTTGGGTGTCCACCACTTGGCTGAAGGATATTAGGGACTGGATATCTTCGATGACTACCCATATTCGGGGGGGGGGGGGTTCCTGTTCCTTCTTCCTTCGTTCCGTCTGCCTCATCTGGGGAGGAGTCTGGTTCGAGTAGCGGTGGTGCGTCATTTCGCCGCAGGGGAAAGAGAGCACGTCGCAGGGGTGGAAGCTCTTAGTAGAGAGAGGGGGAAGGGTAAGTGAGAGAGAGAGAGAGAATGTGGGTTCGGGCTGAATCCCGTTGTTTTTTCTTTTCATTATTTTCCTGCAAAATGATGTAACACAGAAAAATATCTATGCAATGCAATGTTTTTTTTTTATTATCTTCTGTTAATGATGAATGAATGAATGCATGCACATGCGCTTTTTACTTTGCTGCTGAGACTGTAAAAAGAATTATTTTTGGGTTTTTAAAGGAAAGTTTTATTTAAACTGAGAATTTATATAAAGATGGAAAGGGAAATTGAAATTCTATTGAGAATATCAATTTATTTTTATTGACTTTTCTGATTTTGACAAAAGAGAAAAAAGGTAAGTTTCCAAAAGTAGGGGGTTGTCGATTGGCAAGGACCTTGTCGTGCCTATCGGCAGGTCAGTCTAGTCTAATCAATCAAAGCTTTGATCGGTACCCTCTTTAGCCTTTGGTACATTGTGGGATAGGATTTCTTTCGATTTCTATAGTGGTTATGTCTTTTGCGGGGGTTTTCAAGTGTAAAAGAGGGGTAAGGGTGGAGTGTTTTCCTCACACCCTCACATTCCTACTTTCTTATTCTGTGAGATTGCTCTCCCTGGTAGTGTTTAGTTTGCCAACTACCTCTAGGCTTTGGAGGCTACGTGCTCTTATAACGTCGACTATGATGCTTTCAACATGCGTCGAGTTTCTTTATGGCGTAATCGGCCCATAGAATGGAACATGCTGATGGCGGCATTACAATTTTGGAATCCCGAAGACCATGTATTTCGCTTTGGCTTAGAAGAAGTCTGTCCAACTTATGAGGAATTTTCTTCCATGTGGGAGTAAATCCTAGTGTCGCCGCTGCAATGCCTGAATTTTCTCGATCTCCCTGGGAGTTGTTGGTTGGACTTCTCTCTATCTCGCGCTCGGTGGGTAGATCCTTGGTTACCGGAGGAATTATTTCTCTTCCGGCAGTGTTGCGGTCCGTGAATTTGCAGGAGGTTGGTGATGCTGGATATACCGGAGTCGTTGTTCTGGGCTTGGTTTCAAAATTGCTACTGGTGACTGGGGAACTGTTGGTTGACCCACAACTTGTAGCTATTACTTCATGGATGTCCTACCATTGCAATCCTGCGGCGGTGATACTGGCGAAGACCCTGAATGGCCTGGATGCCTGGTAATAAGGTCATTCTGACTGTCTGAGGGGTAGCCCTGTGGTGCTGTTCATGTGGTTGTCTGAAAGATTCCGCCTGGTGACCCTTTCGGCATACCCTTTGTCAGTTGTACTCAACTTATTTTTGTGCCATTTCATCAGTGTTGGTTTGGATATTGAGAGCCAGGAGAACTGGTTTGTGGAGCATGGAACTCTAAATTTATTCTGGTTAGTGCCTTGGTGGGGACATTTGCTGCCTATTCTTGAACTAGGAGAATACTTGTACGTTCAGCTGGTTGGTCTCAGACAGACCTCTTTTTATTTCCCTTGGTGGCTTTTGTACCAATTTGGCTGGGAGAAGATTGTGCCACCTTGGACACTGGATTTCTTTCCGGTAGAAGATTTGACATAGCATCTGCGCATGCAGCATGGCTCTTTGTGGGAGAGTCGACGTTCGTCGACCCGACCCTCTCAGTCTGTTGGGAGAGTTTGGCACATCCCTAAGGATTATATAAAGTGGTTGAGGAGAATATTACTTAGCAAGATGTTGGCAGTGGAGACTACACAAAGGTGGCTTATTTTATCTGATACCATGGAGGGAGGTGTGGTAGTTTTTTCGAGGCTGGTTCGATCTTATCGATCCATGGAGCATTTGCGGCACTCTATATAGGCAGGGGAAGCTTGGGGACCCCGGGATGTAGATGAGGACAGAGCTGGCTCCTCTAGTTGCTGTGGGTAGGACTTTTGGGAATTTTATTTGGCTTATTAGGAAGGTAGGGGGAAGGGAGTTATCCGTTCCTGTCTTATGTAATTTCATTGGAATCTCTTATTAGTGAAATAAATAAGTTTTTGATCATCCAGCTGTGCCTTTTGATGAATTTTGTATTTTTGAATTATCTATACCGATCGCTAAGGCATGCATAATTCTTTTGTTCAAGTATATGTTAGAATGAACTGTCGTTCTCGGAGATAAGAAAAGAATAGTTTTTTTTAAAAGAAAGGGTCGTGCTCATGTAGGATGAATGAGCTGCCTACGTACCTCTGGGTTTTTTGAACGATTTTAATTTTTCTCAAAATTATTTTGTAGAGGATCAGGTCCACGTAGTTATGGGTAGAGGGAAATGAATTTTTTTTAGAATAGAAGGAAGACGAGACGAGTCGTAGTGCGCCGAGATTTCGGACTAGGGGTAGAACTTCTTAAGATGGTCCAGGTTAACTGGACGAGCCATCTCTTCTCCATCTAAGTCGGTAAGCATGGAGGCACCACTGGACAAGATTTTCTTGACGATGTATGGGCCGCTCCAATTGGTCATGAACTTCCCTCTAGGATCCCAGATGGGCTCTAATATTTCTTTGAGGACTAAATTCCCTTCTCAGACACTGCATTCCTTGACTCTCTTATTGAATGATCACGCTATGCAGCGATGGTACCTTTGTATGTGATATAGCATTTTCATTCTCCTCTCGTCCAAGAGTGATATCTCATCGATGTGGCTTTGATGCCAGTCCTCCTCACTAACTTGGATTTCAAGCAATACACGAAGTGAAGGGATTTCTAGATCCACAGGTAGGACTACTTCCATGCCGTAGACTAGAGAGTAAGGGGTAGCCCCAGTAGAGGTTCGATAGCCTAAGAGGGCATAAGGGATTCGATCGGTGAAATCATGACAACTTTCGATCATCTTACTAATCATGTCTTTGAGGTTCTTGTTGTCTGCTTCGACTGAACCATTGGTTTGAGGTCTGTAAGGAGAAAATTTGTGTCTCTGAATCCCATACTTGTTGACCACTTCTGTGACTTCTGCCTTAAAATGCATCCCGTTATCTGACACTAGCTTGTGCGGGACCCCATATCGGTAGATGATGTTTTTCTTGATGAATTTGGCCACTTTCTTAGCATTCAGGACTGCGTATGACTCAGCTTCGACCCATTTAGTGTATTAATTAATGGCAACTAGGATGAAATCATACTCGTTTGAATCCTTGGGTGTAACCTTCCCTATGATGTCGATGCCCCAGGTGGAGAACGGCCAGGGAAAAGTCATGTTGTACAATTCTTGTGGAAGCAGGTGTTGAGGTTGGAAAACTGTTGGCATTTGAGGTATCTCCGGACATAGGCGGTGTAATCCTGGATTATGGTGGTCCGGTAGTAGCCTTGTTGCATGATCTTCTTGGCAAGCATGCGACCATTCATATGGGGCTCGCATTCCCCTCTGTGGATGGGTTCCATCGAAGTTTCTCTTGAATAATGCTTTTAACAGATGACGTACTGGGCGGCCAGTCTTCGGCGGGTTACCTGGTCTTTATTATTTGAACCCTCGGGATACCTACTATGCTTGGGGAGGCGCCAGATATCATAATAACAGCAATTGTCTAGCTCGGGATCTTCTTTGGTGATGAGCTCAATGTGGTAGCAGTGGGTTGGTTTGTCTTGCTTTTGAACTAGGAAGGGGTCATTGTTATTCCTTCGGGCATATCGACCATGGTGGCCAAGGTCGCAAGGGCATCAACTAGGTTTTTATTTTCTCGAGGTAGGTAATGGAAGGTGATGTCTTGGAATCAAGAGGCTAGTTCTTCTAAGTGGGCATGGAAAGGTTGAAGTTTCTCGTCCTTGACTTTCCATTTCTGAGCATGAGGGAAGAATCTTCGTAGACATCTAGGCATTGAATACCTTTCTTGAGAGAAACTTTGAGGCCTACCATACATGCCTCATATTCAGTCATATTGTTGGTGTAGGGGAAATTCAACTTGATAGCGATGGGAGTGTGAGAAACATCTGGGGAGATCGGAAGTATCCCAATGCCATATCCCTTTTTGTTGGAAGCGTCATTGAAGAAAATTTTCCATCGAAGGTTATCTTGAGCGGTGTAGAGGATGTTTTCATCTGGGAATTCGGAGATCCACTCATCAGCTTCTTCCATGGGGTAGTCAGAGATGGATCTTCCTTTCACGAATTTTTATGTGACGTACATGATATCAAACTCGGCTAGGAGCATCAACCATCAAGCCATTCAGCTAAATAAGGTGAGTTTCTAAAGCAGGTAATTGATGGGGTCCATTTAGGATACAAGTTTAATGGGTAAGGAGAGCATGTAGTGTCACAACTTTTGGGAGACCCAAACAAGCGCGACGCATGATTTTTCCAAATCAGTGTAGTTAACATCGTATCTGGCCAATTTTCGACTAGCGTAATAAATGGATCTTTCTTTGCGGGAATCCTCAAGGTATTGGTCTAGCAAAGCCTTGGCTGTAGTATCGGTTATGGTTAGGTATAGGAGTAAGGGTAGACCAAGTTGTGGTGGTATGAGTACCGGAGGTTGGGTTAGATATTATTTAATTCAGTCAAAAGATTCTTAGCAGGCTTCGTTCCAAACTTTGGTTGAATCCTTTCGGAGGAGTTTAAAAATTATTTTATAGATGGAGGTTAGCTGGTTGATGTATTGCAATTTCCCAAGGAAACTACAAACTTCTTTCTCCCTTCGGGGAGGTGGCATCTTAAGTATGGATTTTAGTTTGGCAGGATCTGCTTCTACCCTTTCTCACTGACCATGAATCCCAGAGTTTTCCCTTTGTAATGCCGAAGACACATTTCTGTGGATTAAGTCTCATCTGATATAGTCGTAGTCGTTCGAAGAACTTTTGAAGAGCGAGGACATGACCGTCTCTAGTTTTGGACTTGAGAATCATATCATCCACATATACCTCGACTTCTTTGTGAATTAAATTGTGTAGGATGGTCGTGGCAGCCCTCTGGTCGGTAGCCCCAGCATTCTTGAGACCAAATGGCATAATAGTGTAGAAAAAGGCTCCCCATGGAGTGATGAATGTGGTATTTTCTTGATGATCTGGGTGCATTTTGATTTGGTTGTACCCGGTAAACCCGTCGATGAATGACTTAAGAACATGACTGGATGTGGTATCCACGATCATATTGATATTAGGTAATGGGTAATCATCCTTCGGAGAGGCTTTGTTCAAGTTACGGTAGTCTACACACATCTGAACTTTTTGTCCTAATTTTGGCACATGCACTACGTTGGCTAGCAATGTGGGGTATTCGATCACACGAATGAAACCCACGTTCAGCTGTTTAACCACCTCTTCTTTGACTTTGAGCGACCATTCGGTGCGGGAGCTTTCTCAACTTTTGTACCGGCTTGTAATCTGGAAGAGTGGGGATTTCATGTTGAGCTATTTCAGGATCAATATCGGGCATATCATTGTAGGACCAATACTAGACATCCATGAATTCCTTCAATAATTCTTCGAGTTGTGCGTGCTCATGATCGTCGAGGGTAGCCCCTATTCTAATATCGCACAGTTGGCTACTAGAATCGAGGTTAATAATAATAGTCTCTTCTTCATTAACTTGAATGTGGTTATGTTGTTTGTTATTAGCTTTATTCAGATCAATTAAGAATTGTTCATTTGCAAAATCATCATCATCAAAAGTTTGATTAGAATCCAAACAGTTAATGTAAGGCACAACAAGATACTCAAAATCTTTGTTTATTTCATTGATAGGAAAAATAGCATTGAGAACCTCATCAAAGGAGGTATCAATTACATTTTATCAAGGATAAACCATAGAAGAAGAAATTGGGTAAACATTGGGGTTAGGTGGGATTTCAACAGGTATAATGGGTGCAGTATGCTAGTTGAGGAGAGGTGTATCAGCAGATTTAATCACTGGGATGGATCTAGTGATGTAGTGCTTGAATGAACCATGAAGAGTGTCAGCCCCAGTGTATGTAAGTCAAACGAATCCTCAGAGTCGTATCCCTCAAAATCTGCAGTATCTTTGATGAGTGGTTATACATGGTGTTAGGAATTTTCGGCCCATAGGTAGCTGTCCTAGAAAAATATATCCATTACAGGCTTCATCTTCTTATCGGTATGGTCATACCATGGTTCTGGGAAGCCATAAAAGGGGAAGTCTTCACCCTCTTTTATGAATCGTCCATTCAAGGAGTCACCTGGGATAGTTTGTATGCAGTCTAGTCTTCTCTTTGGTCAAGGTTGGTGGATCATTATGATCTCTTATTCTGATAGTTGATACCCCAAACCACAAGGAGGTAAATCTTTCTTCTATTCAATGGGCTCAAGTATCCCTTACTATTTTTGTCCTAGCCCCAGTCTAGGCATGAAGTGCATATTTCTGAACATCTGAATCACATTGACGTTGCCATGAGGGTCGTATTCTGGACAAACCCTTTCTTTGAAAATATCCCCTGCTGGGAGTAGAAGTGATTTAACTCGGAACCCTGATAAGATTATATCATTTGACTCGTGTTGTATCTTAAGGATTGGACTGTTGGTACTTGCACCCTCCGCATTATTATCGTCGCCCAAAATAGTGATGACTTGTTCATCGGCGAAGAACTTTAATTTATGATGGAGTGAGGAAGACACACCCTTGATACTATGGAGCCAAGATTATCTAAGTAATAGGTTGAAACAAGTTGGGATGTCAATAACTTAGAATTCAACAATAGGATTTATAGGGCCAGCCCCTATTATAACCTTTATGGATCCCATCACTGCTCGACGAGTATTATCATAGGGGCATACAGTAGCAGAGGTTGGAGTGAGGTCACTTTCCTTCAGTCCTAAGCATTTGAAGGTTCTTAATGGACAGACATTCAAGGTAGATTCGTTATCGATAAGATAGAGTGGTACGATCTTCCCCATAACTTTGACGGAGATGTTGAGTGCATGATTGTGGTTTGGCCCAATTCTGGGGATTTATTCTTCGGAAAAGGATAGTATTCAGGTAGAGTTCAAGGATCCGACTAAATTTACTACTTCTTCTGGTGTATTGAGAGGAGGAACTGTGGGTCCAGTGAGCAACTTGATCAAAGCATTTATGTGCAGCTGGGAAGACATGAAAATCCGCCATAGAGTGATGTTAGCTTGAGTTTTCTTCTAGTTGATCGAGGATCTTGCTTTCCTCGAGGGTCATTTCTTTCATAGGAAGGTTTTCAACACCCTTCCCCTTGTCATTAGATGGTAGTGAGCTTGGGATCTGGTAATGCCTCCCTAACCTAGTCATGTGATTTACTGAAGAAGGGAAAAATATGAATCCTGTTTCTTCGTAGATCTCGGGTTGTTATGCCACTTTATTTATTTCTCTGAGGAGTTCCTCAAATGATATCATCCCACAAATGTCGGCGACCGGGCCAGTTTTCTCGAAAGCTTGTTCTTCATTCGAATCTTCAAATTATTCCCCCCATCCGGTGGTAATAATTCCATCTTTCCATGTAAAGTTAAAGCATTCCATAACTTCAATGGCTTCTTCATACAGGTCTTCCCATTCAGTGGGGATAAGTAAGGGTGAAGGGACCAGGCATCCTTGTAACTTTAGAGTATCAAGTAACTCGGTCATGCTGCAAATATTATTGGTTTGCCTGAATAGTTCTTCCATGATCTGGATAACATCATCTAGGTTGACTTCATCGGTCAGTAATACCCAACTGTCTTACTCTCTGGCCCATTTTTGTGCTTCCAAGAATTGCGTACTCACCCTCCCGCAATCAATAATCATCTGTGAGGGGACGAACTCTGGGAATTGGTTTAACACTTCTGATAATTCCATACTTCTATCTTCAACGAGTACAAACAGCAATGCATGCTCTGGTGAGGAGTGACAGTGCTTGATGAGCAAGGCTAACAGGATGTAGGAGGAAATATGGTCAAGTTTGGAGAGGTTTGGGGGAGTGTATGAGTGTGATTTGAGTTGAGGGATCAAATTATGGGTTCTCTTCTAGGAAGATGGCATTGGTAAGATTTGGGAGTGGGTTGTGAGTAGTGTTTGTCTTAGGATTGGCTGGTGGGTCAATGGTACCCCGGTCAATTAGACCTTGGATTATATTTCGGAGGTGAAAGCATTGGTCGGTGGTATGGACATTAGTTTCGTGAAAGGCGCAATGGGCATATACCTTGAAGTTTCTTGGGAGTGGATTTGGCAATGGACGGGGGTCCAAGGGTTTGATAAGGTTTCGGCTTAACAGGGCCTTATAAACTTTGGAGAGGGGAGCATAGAGCTCGGTGTATTCCTTTCGGACTAGGACAGGGCGTATTTATGGTTCCTACGAAGTGGTTGGTTGAGAGATGTTGTTAATGGTTGAGCCTGCAGCACTAGTAGGCTTATCATATTTTCTGGGGGTGAACTGTTCATATACTTTCTTTGGCTCAACCTTTGTCTTAGCAATAATTTCTTCAATTTCTACTCCTTCTTCTTTAAGATCTCGAAAGTGGGGATTGTATTGTCCTCCCATTGTTGTTCGTACATGGGGTAAGAAATTCTTCTTCACTATGTTGGCTTGTTCTTCCTCGGATGGTCGATTGGTCATAGTGGCTACTTTTTCCCTTCATCGGGCTATAAAGTTACTGACTGATTCCCCAGAGTTCTGTTTGAGCAGCTTTAAATCATGGCGGGTGACCTTAAGCTCTTTATTGTATTTGTACTGCGATATAAATTCAAGGGTTACATCTTCCTAGCTACGAATTCTGGATTCCTTGAGAGATAAAAACCATCGGAGGGCGCTATCCTTCAAAATTTGCTGAAATAATTGGGCCATCACTTCTTCAGAAGCCCATAGGAGAGTCATGGAACAGTGATAACTGCGAAGATGAACCATCGGGAGTCCACTTCCTCCGAATTTCTCGATATTTAGCATCTTGAACTTCTCAGGTAACCTCGCCTTAGGATACGGAGACATGTGGGTGTAGTCCATGTAATTTCCATAGATTCGGACTTGGTCGAACTTTTTAGTTAGCATCTTGAGATCTTCTTTGACCTTGTTCAACTCTTCCTCTTTTGGATCAATGATCAGAGGCAAGTCATCCCCAAGCTGGGCAAGGTTTGGCATAGGCAGCTGGGCAGGCGATGACCCATCAATTGAAGGGGCACGTGAAGCATACTGATACTCTTCGGGAACCCAAATAGGCTCGGGTGGACCCATAGCACGAGGGAATAAGGACTCGAGCTATTGAGGAACAGGAACCTGGTTTCGTTGCATCTCTCACACCTAAGTCTAGAGGTTGTCAATCTTGGACACGAGTTGAGCTTAAACTGCCGTCAGATGGGGTTGCACAACTGGTACTTGATCTTTGTTCTCCATGGAAAATGGATGGATACCGGACTCGAAAGAAGTAGTAGAGCAAGGGACATAACTCCGGGGTGATTTGACTGAAGACCAAAGCCAATAGGGAGCCAGGCCAAGGGCGTGCGATCGACCTGAGAAGGCATAAAATGGGATTTATTTTTGGGAAAAAGAATGAAATTTTTTTTGACATTTTTTTTTAGATTGAAAGACAAAATATTTTTTGATTTTTTATAAAGAAAGAAAGATTTTTTTTGGATTTTTTGATAAAGGAAGGAGAAATGTTTTTGGATTTTTGATAAAGGAGGGAGAAATATTTTTGGGAGACGAGTCTCTACATGATTATTATTATGTTCTCACTTTTATTAAATTCTCGTAAATGCAAAATGAAATGCCGGACAGGACCCGAGCCTCGAAAAGTTAGGTTTTTAACATATGCAAAGATATGGTTGGACTTGTGACCAGGCTCACGGGCAGGGTCCCATTTTAAAAGTGCGTGAAAATTTTGGGTGGCAGGCCGACCCGGAATTTTGACAGAGTTTCAGGTCGAAACCGGCAATCTAGCACGTGTGTCCTAGGCTTGACACCTATATACGAGTACGCAGTTCATTCGGTGAATAGGAAAGGGTTCCCCCCTTTGGCGTGGCTTCCACTATATACGTATTTCTTTTGAGGGCAATTGGTACGTGTGGACAAGCCATTTGATATCCCTGAGTGTACGTGAATTGACTCACTATATAAAATCAACTAGTTTCGTTTCCCTAAACTACACGGTAAGAAAATGACACATACAAAATGGGTGCAGGAAAGAATATAATATACGAGCATATATTATATATAAATGCAACACATAGCATGGATATAAATATACAATCAAGATTGAATAAGTATAGCACACTAAATTAACCACGGGAGAACGAAATTACCTCAAGAGAGTCAAAATCCACAATTGTATGCATGTTTTGAAAACAAAAAAAATTTAGATCCAATCATTATCTAAACTTCCAATACGACTTCAGATTTGGATTCTACACGAAAAATTAGGCCAAGTTTATGTTTGAGTTTTTCTCGAATCTCATTCGAAGGCACGCAAAAAGAAAATCTAAACATTCCGAATTGGCTATTCTCATTCCACTCATTTTTTACTCTTTTGATTTCATTTTTGTCTTTTGTTTTTCATCTTCCTTTCCTTATAATCACCCATAATATTCTTTATATAGCCCCTCTCTCAAACCCAATCTTTGAGCCTAACCTAAAACATATCATCATATTGCCCTTTAATTTAAAATTGCATACTCGACATATTTAACTCATCACAAAATGTCTAAAAGCCATTTAAATTTGAATTTAAATGTTTGATTCGATTTCAAACCAAAATAAATTGTTTTTAAATGTAATATAAAAAAAATATTTGAAGAGACAAGGCCCCCGTTTTTAAAATCTTTTAAAATCCTTTTTACTTCACAAAGTAATAATTTCCTTTTAAGAGATGCAGAAGCGTAAAAGGTGATGGTTCAATAAAACGAATTACCAAATTTTAATTTCTTATTGAAATTAAAATTAAAACACTAAGTGAAATAAGATTAATACACACGCAATTTGAATTTCACTTAAACGTAATCAATCCAAGTCCTAGAATTTGCCTAAGTCATATTTATCATTATTTCCAAATTAGGCCAAACCAGTTCTAACAATAGACTTGAATTAAATAAACTTTACCCAAATTTAATTATGCACCAAATTAAATTAAGTGTGACAATTAAAACCAATTTTATCTAGAATTATCCTAAGCATGAGTTCTAAGTTATTATGCAAGATAAAATCAAATTAAATTAAGTGTGACAATTAAAACCAATTTTACCTTGAATTATCCTAAGCATGATTTCTAAGTTATTATGCAAGATAAAAATAAATCAATCACACTACGCCGCGATGTACGAGGAAAAACCCACAATGGGAAACAACCTCGGACGGTCCTAGCCACAAATCCACTAAGTACGGAATTTACATTTATAAGACAGATGACTTACTTCCTCAACTCAAACCCTCTCAAGCCTTGACGCATCTTCTTGTAACCACCTCTTCCTAGCGGATAACCACGGAGCTCCACCGTGATCTCAAAATCCACTGGACAATAGGCACACCGTCAACCACACATGGTGCCTTTCACCATGTGAGAAAGCCACAGCTAAACAATTCTTCTTCTTTAAGGGATTTAGAAGAAAACCCAAACAATCTCTTCAATTCGGTGTAGAGATAAACCCGGTGCCAAACTCCAAGCAAGATGTATATATATATGAACATGGATAAACAAAAATAATGGGTTAAACTAGAGTGGTAAATGATTTTTGCTTTGAAAATTCTCACTCAAAACTTGATCTTTTTATTTAAACAAATTTGCTCTCAAATTCTCTCTTAGAGAAGGAAGGATATGAAAAAGATTCCTTTTTAAAAATGATTCCTGCACATAGTTATGCTGTGAAAAGATAGTGGGGAAAAAGTGGAGAACATGGGTAAAAACTGCCAAAAACTGTTCCCGCCTGATATCTCATTCGAATGACATTTTTGTTTGAACGAAATCTCGTTCGAATGAGATTTCTAATGAAGTTCCAGAGTGAACTCGTTAGAAACCTCATTGGATATCTCGTTCGAACATAAGGTTCGTTCGAACGACATATCGAATGACATTTCAAAGGCCTATTCTGGGAAATCGTTGGCAAACTCGTTCGAACGACATCTGGTTCGAACGAAAAACTCGTTCGAACGAGATATCAAACCAACTTCCAGAAAGTTCATAAATTTCAATTTTGGCCCAGAAACTTTATATACTTTATTTTAATGTTTGATAAAATCTTTCTGAAATTAAAACAATAGTTTTATATAAACCTAACACCCAAATAAACATGTTCCAAGCTCCTATATATATATATATAAATGCATTCATACCTTGGGAGCATGGAACTATTGTTGATGATGTACAAACGAGGCACATAAACCACGGCTTTTGATGAAGCTTTATACTCTTTGCCGCTAAGTCTTCAACTAAACATATCATAGGCTTGAGTAGGTGCACTTGAACACTATCCTATGACATAAACGTTTTTGTTCGGAATTGAGCCAAAACTAAAAAGGACTCCATTGAAAATTTGTGTCCTTACAATATTTTTATTTAAAATAAAATATCCCGACTGAAATCTTATTGAATATTCGTAAATATTCTCTCAAAATTAGGGGGTATTACATTCTTTCCCACATAAAAGGAATTTCTTTTTCTTACCTTAAATTGAAAGAAAAAGTTCGACATCACCCGAATAAGATTGAACATAAACAAAATCTCTCCCAACGGACAACGTAATGAATCAATAACCCCAAGCCTGAGAATACACATAACTTATGCTCTGATACCGCTTTGTAACACCCCAAGAGGTCGTAGTGAAAAATATTGATAAATTGGAGATGTTTTTTTTATCAAACAATACCATTTAGATTGAGAATAAATTTGTGTAAGCATAAATAATAAATCGACTGAATAAAATATCTCAATTGTATCAAATCTCAAATGTCATTTTACAAAACAATTTAAAATAAACAAAATGATACAAATAAATTTTGAAAATAAATATCCAGAGCCTCTAGTGACGGTCCCAATCCTAACGATACCATAAATATCATCTCGCATCAACCTGAAATACAAAAAAACTGTGAGGGGATGAGCGAGAAACTCAGTAGTTCGTATAAATGCTCCAAGTGTAACTACACATACTCGTGTGTGCGTGCATCATATACAAGAGTTAATGCAATTTGAACACTCAAACTAAAATTCTAGTAATATAATCATCACATATGATCTCACTATTTCACTACAAAACCCAAGACCTAGTATCAAAATTCTTGTCGTACTTCCCACAGTACGGTATGGACTATCGTCTACTATTCTATTAATTATCCTCAGAACAATCCAATTGAAACCAAAAATAAAAAATATAACTCGGGTACATGGATGATTAAAACTTGGCATCGCCGTCATAAAATCTTGTCGTCACCTCCATAATAAAACTTTGCATAGTCGCCAACTGGGGTTCATGTCCCAGTCTTTGGATAATAAACAAAATCATAGCCGACAGCACACCCCGTCCAATGGGTGGTTTGGCTAAGGAATGCCTAAGCATTCTCTAATAATAATCATCATAATATTATTCTCTCAATTCAAATAAATTTCAGATTAAATTCATATAAATCAAGTGTACATTTTTTCTACCCAATTTCTATAACCCAACATGCTCGTAAAATCAACTAGTTTCGTTACCCCCAAACTACATGGCATGAAAATGACACATACAGAATGGGTGCAGGAACGAATATAATATCCGAGCATACAATATATATAAATTCAACACATAGCATGGATATAAATATACAATCAATATTGAATAAGTATAGCACACTAAATTAACCACGGGAGAACGAAATTACCTCAAGAGAGTCAAAATCCACAATTGTAGGCCGGTTTTGAAAATCCAAAGAATTTAGATCCAAAAATTATCTAAACTTCCAATCCGACTTCAGATTTAGATTCTACAAGAAAAATTAGGTCAGGTATGTGTTTTTATTTTTTCTCAAATCTCATCCGAAAGTACACAAAAAGAAAATCTAAACACTTCAAATTGTCTCTTCTCACTCCACTCGTCTTTTCCTCTTTTGATTTCGTTTTTGCCCTTTGTTTGTCATCTTCCTTTCCTTATAATGACCCATAATATTCCTTATATAGCCCATCTCTCAAACCCTATCTGGAGTCCAAGGTCATACATATATCATATTTCCCTTTAATTTAAAATTGCATACTTTACATATTTAACTCATCACAAAATGTCCAAAAGCCATTTAAATTTGAATTTAAATGTTTGATTCGATTTCAACCACAAATAAATTATTTTTAAATATAATATAAAAAAACATTTTCATTTAAAATAAAATATTCTGACTCAAATCTTATAGAATATTTATAAATATGTTCTCAAAATTACGAGGTATTACACCAGTTTGAGACCATCACTATGTTAGGGTCAGAGAGTTTTGATGAGTTTTATGCTAGATGGTCAGACATTGTTAACACTAGTTTTAATCTGGGTGAAAAAAATTAAGGAGTCGAGAGTTGTGAAAAATATTTTGAGGTCACTCCCTTCTCGATTTATTCCTAAAGTCACCATGCTGAACTCTTTAGGGGTCTTAGATTCGCTTAGGTTAAAAGAACTCGTAGGAGATTTTCACACTTATGAGATCGACATGTTTTCCTAAACCATTAGGCCTACGGATAAATGGATAGCGTTAAAGACTCAAATTAAGAAAAAAAAGAGTTTATGAGTCTGATTTTAATGGGAGAGGTTGATTTCGATGACTTGGCCTTATTTGCAAATTTTTTTAAAAAGTTTCTCAAATTTTCCAAAAATAATTATTTGAATAAAATGGTTTTTGAGAAAAATAAAAAGAAAGATGAGGATAAAGGTAATAAAGAGTAAGATATAAGGTGTTATGAGTGTGAGATCAAACGTCATAAGGTACATGAGTGTCCCACTATGAAAAAGAGAAAGGGCAAGGTGATTGCTAATAAAGCCATTCTTAGCGATAGTCACATCGAGTCGCTTGATTTAGGGGGAGAATCACCATATGAAAAGTGCATTGCTTTCATGGCTAGTCATGTGAGTACTTCTAGTTTATCCCTTGACGATGAGGACACATGTAAACGTGAGAGCCATGATGATGTTTCGAGCCATTCGAGTGAATGTGAGGATGAGATTTCAAGTGAGGGTGAAGGTGATCTCTAAAAGGCGTTTAGTGATTTGTACACCGAGACACTAAAAAAGAAAAAAATGAATGAGGAGTTGTCTCTTAGGGTGATATATTTGAAGAGAGAGGTAGAAGTTTTGAGGGTGTGTGAGGCGTAAGAAAGTCAACTCGAGGAGATGAAGGTTTTTTTGTGTGAGCATTTATCGTCTTAGGCCGAAAAAAAAGTTATTTGACTAACACCGTGGCTAGTCTTATGGGAGATCGTAAATCTTCATTGGAGACTCATGAGAAACTTGAAGCCCCTGTATCCCAACTCAAGAGAGATCTCGAACGTGCCTGGGAGGTCAAAGTTACTCTAGAGGACACATCTAAGAAGGTAGGAAAGATGCTCCTAGGTCCCACTTTGGGTAATGTTGAGAGGCTATGAATAGATTATGACGGTGTGTCCACTTTCCATATTACACCCGAGTCAATTCTTGAGTTTTTGATAGGTCTTTGTGGAACTCGACCTAACCCACATAGGCGTCCATTTCCCATATAAGAGAGTACGTCCTAGACATTTTGAGAAAGGTGTTCGTAAACCCATTTATGTTTGTTCCCATTACAAGCAAAGATGACACTTCAGGGAATTTTGTCTTAAGTTAGGTAGTGTGTCACATAGGTATATTTCACGATATGTCACTACACATGTTACTCCATATTCTCCCACACATCACATGAGATATTTTGAGCGTATTCGTAGGCAAGTTGAGTATTTGGTCAAAACTTCACATGACTTGATGGATGTTTTTCATAGGATGTAACCTCATTCGGAGAACACCTTCGGACCAAACGATTGAGGTTTAGACTTGTTTTCTAGCATAAGGTGATTTTTATATTTTATATCATTCATGCCTATTGCTAGTGCGTACTATCATTGTATTTTGCTTTTTCCATTTTGATATTTTTTTTGAAAAATCCAAAAAGTACTTTGTTTTTCTTGAAAATTATTGGAAAAACTCAAAAAGATTTATGAAGTATTTTACACCATATATGGATGGACATTTAGGATTGCCAAGTCACAATATCATTCCATTATCCACATGACTTTTTGATAGTGTTTTGAGACACAACATTTCATTTATGTGCTTTACAATATGCTGGAATCATTCAGATGTGATTAATGATTACTTTCTACATGTTGACTCATTGTCTCCTTTAATGCATACAGGCACAAATTTATTTGATTATTGTATTGGTCTATCACACGTTGGTCAAAAATGTTTTCATCTCAATCATTCTTTTAAAATGAACCAAATGCGATAAAATGAGATAATGAAAGTAATATTTGTAAGAACCATTACCCGGATTGAAAAAAATGAAATTATATCTTTGGTAAATGAGTTAAATTTAATACAACGGAATTGGGATGCGAATTACAGGTTGTTTTTGCATGACTATCCACCATTTTCTAAAAGAAAAAAGCCAAAAAGATTAAAAGCACTTAAAAGAAAAAACTATAAATTGCTAGGCCAAATTCAAAGAATATTGATGCTGAGCTACATATGAGCATTGATTTTTTTCAAAATAAAAGAGTTGAGAGAAATATTTAATATGGGATTTTTGAGGGAGTTTAGTTGAATGTCAACAAGTTCGCACGACTTGAAAAAGCCTCGTAAAAGCATTACATATTTTTGGGCATTATTGGTGTGAAAATCATTTTAGACTTCGATTTGTTGATTAGATTGAGTCAATATTATATGAATTCAACATTTTTACACCTAATGCCGATTTTGAGTTCATTTGTTAAGAGTATCTGAAATTCATCATGCACATATATTATGATTGTTTGAGTTGATTTTCCTATCAAATTTGGTGACACACATTCATTCCATTTCCATGATTTGGTTATCTTAGTGTTAATTCAAGATGCGTGTTGTTTGTCAATTTTTTTCTCTTGAAAATTTTGAAAAATCAAAAATAGTTTGTGGTGCCGTTCAGATTATCATTGCCTAAGATTATTTGATATATGTTTGTGATGATTTGTTATGCTAATTATGACCTAATCTATTTTTTTTATTCCTTTCCTTGTCAATTTCGGACAAATAAAAAGGGGAAGGATGAATTATGAATTATGAGAGAGTGAAAGCTTTAATTATAGAATATAATCGATTTGATTTATGAGTTATATCTTATTTCAAACTCGATACGTCACAAAGGTATATTTATTTGTCTATTGTGTGTAGGTAAAAATTGATGTCACATGAAAAGTACATGTAAGGCAAAGCTCCCAAAAATAAGATCAAGAGAAAGCAAGAGATGTGAAGATTTTAAAAGTTGAAGATTTTTGAAAGATTTGAACATTTTTAATATCTTTCCATTTTTCGGTTTTTGTGAGGATATCAAATTTGAATAGGATTTGTTGGATAATTCAGATTTTTTATTTTGTATCGGAATAGACATGGAGGGAGATTTGTAAGGGTCTCTAGGACTTGTCCATAGAGTCTAGTTTACATTGAGTATGGCGTATCTCGTTACATCTGTCATAGCAATTCACGTTCACATGTCTAAGAAGATGGATCCGAATATCAAGCAACTTCAACATGATCTACGACTTGATCTATATTTGGTATGGATTTTGTTTTATATTTTGTAGATTTTTTACTAAGTATTGGGATATTTTCATAAACTGCTTTTTATCAAAATGAGGTGTTATCAAACAGTTTTTTGAACAGCTTTTTAAGCTTAAATTTTTTATTCTTTCAGACAATCTCATTCAAACGAGATTGATATCTAGTTCAAACGACCTGTATGTCGTTAGAAGCTCATTGAACACATTTGTTAAATGTACTTCGAACGAGGGCAACTGTCTCATAATTTTTCATCTCTTTGGAAACAAAGATGATGTCGTTCGAACGATATCTATATGTCATTAGAACGAAGTTCACTTCTCATTCGAACGAGATTGAGACGTTCGAAATTTGTGTTTGCCTATAAATACCTGCCTCGTGAAGATTTTTCTTTTTATTTATGAAAACTGCAAAACAAATGCTATAAGTCTTCATTTTTTATAAGGTCAAAACACTTTTTGAATCACATAATCTTTCATAAATGCTTTTGTGAATCATATTTACAACCCAAAGCACTTCTATATTGAAGTTACTGTTGTAGAGAAGGAGTATCTACTGCTGATCTTTTGATTTGTGAGTGAATCATTGCTGATGATTGCGATCATTATGGGTTCTCGAGGGAATTAGTTGCTGAAGGATGTGTAATACTCCGCACTTTATATGGATATTTAAATTACATAAGTGAGTGTAATTTGGAAATTTGAGGAATTATCATGAATAATAGTTTTTGGAGTTTACAAGTGTTAGATGTTTACCGACGTGTGTTATATTTACTTTTGAGACTAAGTAAATGAGTCAGATGATTTTAAGTACATGTCGCAGTTGAATAAAGTGACAAAGGGTAATATTTTAATTGGAAAACCCGTATGGGGATGTGCTGGTTTTAATTAGTGAATTGTATTTAAGTGACTCGGATGGGGATTTCAAGTGTGCGGTTATTTTCGGAATGGCTGAGATAGTCATAATAGAGTATTCGGGAGTAGTGTTTGGGTTCCGGGAATTTTTGGACCATAGGGACTCATAATTGAGTAAACGAGTAATTTTTGGGTTTATAAGGGGTGAACCCTTATTTCTATCTATATAAGACACAAGCGAGTGGGAGAAAGAAAGAAAGAAAGACAGAGAGAGAAGAGAAAGGAAGGGAGAAAGAGGAAGAAAGGGGGAGATTCCGGCCAAAATCCGTGGGATTCGACTCGAGGTCGTCGGATTTTATCCACGAGAAAGTGTTTACTTGATCATTTCTTTTAAAGCATAAATATCATATTATAGTTGGTAGTGATAAACTATAAAGATTTTCGGGATGGGTTTTCGTGAATTAAAATAATTTTTTCACAAGATAAACGTTAAACCTCGAATAATATCCAAGCCGAGAAACTTAGGAATTTATTAAAATTAATTGTTGGATTTGGGTTCTAGAATGATTAGAACCCTTTTTATGTGTGTGTATATATATGGGTTTGAGGTTGGATGATGATAGGAGAAGAGTTAAAAGCTTGAGGGTAGATTTAATGGCCGAAACAGGGACCGAAGAAGAAGCTGTCATGTTTGGTCGATCGATTGACGGCCAAGGCTCGATCGATTGACCCTACAGATATTTTGGCAGTTTCGGCTAGTGTTGTTTAAATGGGATAAATTCCAAATTAAATTGTTTCTAGATTATTTATTTGAGTAAATAAATATTCATTTAGGGGAAATCAATACCAAGAAGCCATTCAAGGGAATTTATTTGGACTGGGAGGGTGCAAAGTTGTGTGACACTTAAGGTGTAGTTTTGAGGAAAATAAATTGTAGAGTTAGATAATCGGGGTTTCTAAAAATAGTGCGGGGACTCCTAAATTGTTATTCAAGTGAGGTGTATATCTTGGGTTAATTTAGAGTAAAATCCATGACTTACTAATTTAAGGGTGTTTGGGACGAATAACACTCGGGTTAGTAATTCGGCGAACGATTATTTTTAGATATATAATGATGCGTGTAGAGAATGAAATTATGTGGAGATTATGGTTGAGAAAATCCTATGAGGCGATTAGGATGGAATTTAGGATATCGGCTAAAAAATATTGAGTGGTTATCCGATACGTCTATTGACGACAATTATTATAGGTAATGCGATACCTTTGGGACTAGAATAAGTTGAGGGTATATTTATTTGATTATTACGAATTGGTATATTCAGAGTGTATTTATATATATCCTTAAAAGTGATTAAGGTACAAGTTATATATCAAGTGAGAGAATATTTTTGGGTTTAGTATTTTAAGTGTATGAATGCTAATATACTATTACGAATGGGAACATTCGGGGTTATTGGCTATCGATATGAGAGTTTGGCAATTATAACCATATGTATTGAGACGTGTTGATAGATTATATATAAAACATTGTTATAGTATATATATAATATGATACGAATACATATATATGTGTGTGTGATTGGTATATTTGTATTTTCGAGGCCGGTTCCACGGGCTTTCCTTTGGCGGAGGGTTGGAACTGCCAGATTATATGTATTTTGCCTAGTGCGATCCAGGGAGGTTGCGCGATGTGGGTGAATCCCATGGCTTGAGGAGCAGGGATAGTGTATCCCCAGGTCATCTCGTCTCGCGTTCGAGTGCAATGTGTGTACTCCACTTGCATAGGGAACATGACCGCCTCCACCGTTGAGTATTTTTACCATGACCATGAGTGAGTCTGGCTTAGTACCGTGGTTGAGTGAGTAAACCCGAATTCGGATAGGCACTATGAGACTGCATCCTCGAGTTATAGCTCGGTGGGATGGTTATTATACGTATGATTGTGATATGTATAATTATATACTTGTTGCGTATAGTATATTGCTTGTATATGAAGATGAGATATCATATAAAATAAATATACGTATAAAACATGAAAAGACTAATAAAGTGTAGTTCCTCTTCCGCTCAATTTATATCCGAATTTATATGAAAATGAATTATAGGTTCTAGTAACGACTATATATATATATATACGCATTATGTGCCGAGGGCCTGATGAATCCCGACGATCAACATTGCCAGGTAGTAGTGTATCGGGGGGTTCCTTGTTTGGATTTCGGTTTACGAGACACCCCACGCACGAACGTAGAGCAATGTTGGGAATGGGGAGAAGTTTATCCCTTAGTACTCGGGTTTAGGAGGATTTCTAAAAGATGGGTGAAATCGGTGAGTTAGGCAGGGTAGCTTAACTAGGTTGTTTAAAAAGGTATGCGATAGGTGTGCACTATTAGAAAAGGGGTGAGTGGTATCTCATGGGACTGCGATACCAATTTAAATATGAGATAAATCAGATTTTAAAAATATAGCATTTATGCACTTGCAAAATATTTTCAAAACTCGGGCTCTGACCCGTTTCTCTATTTTCCTCTCTTACTATATATATATATATATATATATATATATAGGTGTCCAGACACAGGGATGCCTGGATGATAATTCTTTTGAGTCAGACGTTGCTCCAGCAGCTGTGGATGCATGCAGGTTTACTGTAGACCCTTCTATCCTTGTAATCTAGATAGGAGGTATTGTAAATACATTCGGGCCGAAAGTCCAATTATATTTATTTATTCTTTTACCGCCCTTTTTGTGAGGCTTTCGATTTGGTTGTATTATGTTAAACCGAGTGTTCGGTTATTTCATTTCATTTTAGTTTCATTTATATAAACCGTGTGAATGTTTTATTTGCATGATTTGATTTTAAAAGATTAGTTAATTAAAAATTTTGACGCCAGCCTAATAGGTTATTAGTAATTAAATTGGTTTTCGACAGTGATGCTGAGAATGAACCATATGAGTGTCCTATTTTAATTTGGTATAGGATTGATCGCCCGATATTTTATTAGGCGGGGTGTCATAGATGGTATCAGAGCATCAGGTTCTAGTGTCCTTAGGAAACTGTGTGGACGTACTATGCCTCCAGAGTTGCTTTTGATTTGATATAGAGCCTTATGACTAGGATTGTTGATTCCTCTTGTGAGATTTTATTCTCCCTCTATTATATAAGATTATAGTAAATATTTTGCATACTCGTTCGAGATTCATGTGTTGATCGATGAATGGACGACCAGGGAAGGTCGTTATGAGGCAGTAGAAGGCGGGGCTTAGTTAGAACTGTGAGTTGAAGTTGCGGATGAGGGTCGCAGTCGAGGTCACTACCCTTTGTAGCATTGTCAAGGATTACTGCAATGACTACAAAAGTATAGTAGTTATAATTATCCATGTACCGCTGTAATAGAGAGTGGTGCTAAAGCTGAATTAACCAGTGAATTTGTATTGTGAAAAAGGTTTGGAAGGTCTTTGATAAGGACCATACGTTGAAGTTTAAGTTGTAAGAAGATAGTGCAACGTGATTCAGCGAAAGTAAAAGGCTTAGAACCTTTGGCTTAGAGCAGGGTATGGAAATACTCATAAGTGAAAATTCGAGGAAAATTTTTTCACTCGTGGGAGAAATATTGAAATAGTGGGAACGGTGGTCACCATGTTCGAGGGAGAAGGACGTTTTGCTCATAGAGGAATCTTACGGACGGTTTTAACCGCGAGTTCCTTCAAATTTATCAGGAATGAAGAGGAATGCAGTTTCTGGGTTATTCACATAAGGATCGGTTAGAGGCTGACGGTGAATACAAAGTTATATGGTTAAGTAAACTTTGTACCGAATTAAGGCAAGTAAAATTAAAGGAGAGTCCTTCAGAGGAATGATAGGCTCACTCAAAATTATTTCTAATGTTTAGAGAGATTTTACCCAGACTTCTGTATATGTGAGGGAAATGTCATATCCCTTATACAGGGAATATTATTTTCTTCCATGAAAGTGGAGCTGGAGGAGTTAAAGAATTTAGTCCAAGGGTAAAGACTGAGATTGTTTGTATTCATGGAACCCCAATGGTGGACATCCACTCGGGGAGTTCATTGTAACAGGGTTATTGAGGCCGGTAGTGGAGTTTCCTTTTGACGAAGAGGTTAAGGGGACTATGAAGGCGATTGTTAGGATTGAGGTTATAGAGTCTGAGATACTGATAACCTTAACATGGTCAGGGTGGCCAGAGATTGGGAATGTTGTAATGTGGAGTGTAGAACCACATGGTTAGTCCTTGACTAGTAGGAGTTAAAGCAGAAGAATGGAATGTCGAGATGGGACATTGGTTAAAGTAGTTTTGATTCAGTTAGGGAAAGGGTACCATGTCCGGGAACCATTTGGGTTAGCCAGGGTAATTAACAAGAATGATGTTATGAGTTTCACCATGGTTGAAGGAGGTATGGTATACTTTATGTGGCAAGACTAAGTCATAGTATTTTGTGTGTGATTCGAGTTTACTGGTAGTAACGATAACATTATATAGTGTATGTCTATATATTTTTTCGCGATAGCGGGGTTCTATTTTGGATTTGTATCTGGTTTGTAATTCTTATTTTATGTGTGTTATAAGAATATAGTACTATTGTAAGTGTAATATATTTGTGGATTATTAGAGCGTTAGAAGGCTAATGATTGCAAGACTGTCATATCTGCGGTTCCAGGGTGGAACATGTTGTTCTTCCGATATCTCATCTGGATACAAGTTGAGCTCGCCTTTATTATACATTTAGATGGAACTTAGGTGAGTAGAGGTTTCATTTATCATGCTTTGAGTGAGTGACGACCTTATAGATGTGATTTAAGGTATACAGGATTTATTTTTAAGCTGTGAGTTTAAGCTTATTGTTATTGGCGTAAAGGACTTAATGTTAGTACAAGCGCTTGGTGGTGTGGCTCCTGGAAAAAAGTAGGAGTTCTGACCACATTTTGTTAATAGGTGGGATGGGATTATCCCAGTGTCATGTTTGAAGCTAACGAACCTCCATGACCGACAAAGTTAAGCAGTAGTGTATAAAAGGGGTTCCTTGTTTGGATTTCTCTTGCGAGACACTCCACGCATGAACCTTAACGACGTCGGGAGTGGAGAGATGTTACGGGATTCAAGGATATTGATTTTGATGACAAGTTACCTAGTGTGGAGAAAACACTATAAACTGAGATCCATGTGATGATTTCATGCTCATGGGGATGGAAATTCTATGGAAAAGCACTGAAATGGTTCTCTCACAGCAAATATATGGGTGAGGCAGGAGTTAAAGAAATTTATTTGAGGATTATAACCTGGCCTTGAAGAGAAGGATAATTCAAAAGAAGTATATTTTGGGTAGAATGTTTGTAACACCTTTGCAGAGGGTAGGCACCCCGATTAGCTAGACTTTCCGTTTCGCCAAGATGGAAGGACATAGTGGTAGAAGTACATTAGTAGGTTAGCGAGTTAGGATTTTAGAACGTCCTGATGGTGTGCCTTAGGCCATTATATCTCGATGACCGACGATGCGAGGAAGTAGTGTAACGGGAGGGTTCCTTGTCTGGATTTCGCTTTGCGAGATGTCCCACTCATGAACCCGAGAAAATGTCAGAAATTGGGATAGGTCTTGGTCACTAGGGACGTAGTTACTATAGTACTCATTTTACGTGTGTAAGAAACATATCGATCTTAGGATTATTGGGAAGTAAGGCCAGTGAGGCATGGGGCACGATTTTAGGAAGAGCATAGTGAGTTAACCACGAGAAGATTGGTGGGTTACACTTGAGAAGGATTGGACTTCCAGGTATAGGAAGCATTGGATCTTGAGAAGATTGTCGAGAATACCCAAGTATTAGCACCAGGCCAAGAAAGTGAGGCCCAATTTTTAAAGAAAGTGTTATGTCTATAACGTTTACGTGGTTGTGAAGACAGACACGGGTAAAAAGGTGTATGGGCACCTTGGTAAGTTGGTATTATATACCGTCCGATATAGAAGGAACACAGTATATAAAGCTAAAGATTATGCTAAAAGGAAGTTATAAATGGATTTGGAATGGGTTAGATGGAACAGCGAAGGTGGTACGCAATGATCCAATTATATTTGTGCAATAAGAGTTAGCACACCCCAAATAAGCAAGGAGACTAACAAGAATAGTCAAAGGCTAGTGTAGTTTTCCTTTTGAGGGAAATTCGAAGTCGCGTGGTGAGCAAACGGACGATTAGAGTGTCGGCTTTCCGAAGGAATCGAGACTTTTAGCTGTGATTATAGGCTCATTTTCTTTATATACACTTATAGAAGCACTAGGTATGATGTGACGTTAGAGTTGATCTTAAGACTGAGGTGGTGTTGTAACAGATAGAGATGTAGTTGAGCTTGTGGTTAAGCTAGTGCGTTAGAGTATAAGCTTTAAGATAGGTGGGTACCGTGAATGAGCATATGGTAGGGTACCATTTGGATTTGTACCTTTTGACTTATCTGTGCAAGATATAGTATAAGGAGTGGTCTTAGTTTGGTAGTACCAGTCGTATCCGAATTTCGGGGACAAAATTCCATTGTAAAGGGGGAGAATGTAATACCCCACACTTTTATGGATATTTAAATTACAAAAATATGTGTAATTTGGAAATTTGAGGAATTATCGTGAATAATAATTTTTGGAGTTTACAAGTGTAAGATATTTACTTACGTGTGTTATATTTACTATTGAGACTAAGTAAATGAATCCGATTATTTTAAGTACATGTCGCAGTTGGATAAAGCGACAAAGGGTAAGATTTTAATTGGAAAACTCGTATGGAGATGTGTTGGATTTAATTAGTGAACTGTAGTTAAGTGACTCAGGTGGATATTTCGAGTGAGTGGTCAGTTTCAGAATGGTCGATATAGTCAGAATAGAGTAATCAGGAGTAGTTTTTGGGTTCCGGGAATTTTTGGACCAGTGGGGACTCGTAATTGAGTAAAAGAGTCATTTTGGGGTTTATAAGGGGTAAACCCTTACTTCTCTCTATATAAGACACGAGAGAGTGGGAGAAAGAAATAAATAAATAAAGAAAGAAAGAAAGAAAGAAAGAAAGAGAAGAGAAGAGAAGAGAAAGGAAGAGAGAAAGAGGAAGAAAAAGGAATATTTCGATCAAATTTCGCGGGATTCGACTCTAGGTCGTCGGATTTTATCCACGAGGAAGTGTTTACTTGCTTAATTCTTTTAAAGCATAAATCTCATATTATAGTTGGTAGTGATAAACTATAAATATTTTCAGGATGGGTTTTCGTGAATCAAAACGGGTTTTTCGAAAGATAAACGGTTAAACCCCGGATAATATCCAAGTCGAGAAATATAGGAATTTATTAAAATTAATTGTTGGATTTGGGTTCTGGGATGATTAGATGTGTGTATATATATGGGTTTGAGGTTGGATGATGATAGGATAAGAGTTAAAAACTTTAGGGAAGCTTTAATGGCCGAAACAGGGGTCGGAGAAGAAGCTTCCCTGTTTGGTCGATCGATCGACGACCAAGGGTTGATCGATCGACCCCACATATATTTTGCCAGTTTCGGCTAGTGTTGTTTAAATGGGATAAATTCCAAATTAAATTATTTCTAGATTATTTATTTGAGGAAATAAATATTCATTTAGGGGAAATCAATACCTAGCCATTCAAGGGAATTTATTTGGACTAAGAGGGTGCAAAGTTATGTGACACTTAAGGTGTAGTTTTGAGGAAAATAAATTATGGAGTTAGATAATCGGGGTTCCAAAAAATAGTGTGGAGGCTCCTAAATTGTTATTCAAATGAGGTCTATATCTTGGGTTAATTTAGAGTAAAATCCATGATCTACTAATTAAAGGGTGTTTGGGACGAATAACACTCGGGTTAGTAATTCGACGAACGATTATTTATAGATATATAACGATGCGTGTAGAGAATGAAATTATGTGGCGATTATGGTTGAGAAAATCCTACGAGGCGATTACGATGGAATTTAGGATATCGGCTAAAAAATATTTAGTGGTTATCCGATACATCTATTGATGACAATTATTATAGGTGATGCGATACCTTTGGGACTAGAATAATTTGAGGGTATACTTATTTAATTATTACGAATTGGTATATTCGGAGTGTATTTATATATATCCTTAAAATTTATTAAGGTACAAGTTATATATCAAGTGAGAGAATACTTTTGGTTTTAGTATTTTAAGTGTATGAATGCTTATATACTATTACGAATGGGAACATTCGGGGTTATTGGCTATCACAATGAGAGTTTGGTAATTTTAGCCATATGTATTGAGATGTGTTGATAGATTATATACACAACATTATTACAGTATATATAATATGATACGAATATATATATATATATTTGTGTGTGATTGGTATATTTGTATCTTAGAGGCCAGTTCCACGGGCTTTCCTTTGGTGTAGGGTTGGAACTTCCAGATTATATATATTTTCTCTAGTGCGATCCGTGGAGGTTGCGCGATGTGGGTGAATCCCCTGGCTTGAGGAGCAGGGAGAGTATATCCCCAAGTCACCTTGTCCCGCGTTTGAGTGCTATGTGTGTACTCCACTTGCAGAGGGAACATGACTGCCTCCACCGTTGTGTATTTTTACCATGACGATGAGTGAGTCTGGCTTGGTATCGTGGTTGAGTGAGTAAACCCTGGATTCAGATAGGCACTATGAGACTGAATCCTCGAGTTAAAGATAGGTGGGATGGTTATTATAGTTATGACTGTGATAAGTATAATTATATACTTGTTGCGTATATTATATTGTTTGTATATGAAGATGAGATATCATATAAAGTAAATATACGTATATAAAGTGAAAATACTGATAAAGTGTATTTTCCCCTGCGGTCGATTTATATGAAAATTAATTATAGGTTCTAGTAAGAACTATATATATATATATATATATATATATATATATATATATATATATATATATATATATATATATATATATATATATATATATATATACGCGTTATGTGCTAAGGGCCTGATGAATCCGGACGATCAACATTGTCACGTAGTAGTGTATCGAGGGGGTTCCTTTTTTGGATTTCGCTTCGCGAGACACCCCACGCACGAACATAGATCAATGTTGGGAATGGGGAGAAGTTTAGCCCTTAGTACTCGGGTTTAGGAGGATTTCTAGAAGATGGGTGAAATCAGTGAGTTAGGCAGGGTAGCTTAACCAGGTTGTTTAAAAAGGTATGCGATAGGTGTGCACTATTAGAAGAGGGGTGAGGGGTATCTCATGGGAGTGCGATACCAATTTAAATATGAGATAAATCATATTTTAAAAATATAGAATTTATGCACTTACAAAATATTTTCAAAACTCGGGCTCTGACCCATTTCTCTATTTTCCTCTCTTGCTATATATATATATATATATATGTGTGTGTGTGTGTGTGTGTGTGTGTGTGTGTGTGTGTGTCCAGACACAGGGATGCCTCGATGGCAATTCTTTTGAGTCAGACGTTGCTCCAGTAGCTGTGGATGCATGTAGGTTTACTGTAGACGCTTATGTCCTTGTAATCTAGATAAGAGGCATTGTAGAAACATTCGGTCCAAAAGCCCAACTATATTTATTTATTCTTTTACTGCCCTTTTTGTGCGGCTTTCGATTTGGTTGTATTATGTTAAACCGAGTGTTTGATTATTTCATTTCATTTCAGTTTTATTTATATAAACTGTGTGAATGTTTTATTTTCATGATTTTATTTTAAAAGATTAGTTAATTAAAATTTTGGCGTCAACCTAAAAGGTTTTTAGTAATTGAATTGGTTTTCGACAGTGATGCTGAGAATGAACCATATGAGACTCCTGTTTTAATTCGGTATAGGATTGATCACCCGGTATTTTATTAGGCGGGGTGTCATAGGAAGATTGATATCTATATAGTTCTCATGGGGGATATTGTTGAAGAAGAAGACAATCACCTATGGGAGATTGGTCAGGAAGATTTCTCTAATTATATTTCTAATTTTCGATTTGTAAAACAATTAGTAAATAAAAGGTTTTTCCCTTTGTTTTTTTCCTGAAATCGTGTTTTCTTTACATGCTTGATTTGAATCACATAGTTGCTTATTCTAGGGCTTAGTAAAAATTGGAATTTGTTTGTGGGATTGAAATATTATTAAATAAGTTTACTCCCTTAGAATCGTTCATTCTCAGAATTGTATCATTTCATCTTTGATTCATTTTCCTCGACAAGATTGGCCTTTGAAGCCATACAATTTCCACTTCCTTTCTTCTCACTATTTATGTTGTGTTCTTATTTTCTCAATTGAACTATTACGTCCTCCAATTTTATTTTCTCCCTTTATGTTTCAAATAATTATTAAAGTCTCTCCAACTAGGAGGAAAATTTTATACTATTGCCTCAACTTGAAATAACTCTCTTAAAGACATGAATTTGGCATTAATTGCATGAAAAATCATTTGAATTTCTTGGACTTGAGTAAGAACAGTTTTGGAATCCACTATTTTGAAATCTAAAAACCTACCAATGAAAAAAAATTTAAGCCCGACGTCTTCGATTTTATATTTTTTATCAAGTGATTCTCAGAGTTCTTTTATTGTTTGGATTGTGGACTATACACATTATACAGATGTGACAACCCGCTATCCGAAATAAAGGGTGGCCAGCCCTATACCCCGATTAAATAGGAAATCATGGATAATATCATCCTCAGCATCACAACAATATACAAAGTATAAGGAATAACCACTCTATATTCCAGAAAACGGGTTATCAAAAACTTTGATTTGAAATTTAAAGGAAAACATTTTCAACAACCCATCATAGAAATAGAGGGTGGAAACCCCCACAAGCGCATCTAAGAAAACCCGAAAGATACAAAGGACCGAATAAAACTTCGGTCAGTACCATCCATACAACATACATATAGTACCAAGTGTTACATAATAAATTCATTATACATTTACAACAGCTTGGGCAACATGCCCGAATGAACTGAACATAACTAGAAACATAAACAGAGGCGTCTACACAAAATCCCGTGAAACCCGCACAATGTCACGGCTCCTCAAAATCCACAGGAAGGAAGGGTCATTACTGGCGACCATGCGGCGGAACACCTGAACGGATAATATAGATATACATTTTCCATTCCTTATCAGGAATATAATTGACATCATGTGCTCTATAGGGCACTAATCTCAATAACATGCTCTTTGCGGCATAATTTTGCTCTTTATGGCATTAATGTTCCATCGAGTCCAACTCGATAATTAGAATAGTCATAAATATAAATATAACGATTCTAAGACCGCCCGTCCGGTTTCCCCACTGAGCGCGTCCCTAAATAACCATCATCTTCCAGAGCCTAACATAAGACAACCTGGGATCCTATCGAAAGCATCGGGAAGCGGCCATATGCCTGCGGGGTAGTCAAGACCACACCAAAAATCTCCTACCCATCGCAGAAAAAATAGAACAAGCGCTCATATGGCCTAGGACTATATCCACCCTGCATTCATTAGCCAGGGGGCTTCACCTATCGCACGGACTTCCCTTAAGATGGTATTTAGAGAGGTGTGTAACCTTCATTTCATTAATTCCCATGCCATGGTTAAGTAAAATTATCATTTACCTTAACAATTTCCCATTTTAAATAAATGCGTAAGTTAAATCGGGACTATGTATAATTCGTACCGACATAGCATCCTCAAAAAGAATTCAGATTCCAAAGTTATCCCCAAGGCCTCTTTTAGGCTTTAATATAAACCCTCAAATCAAAATGTAACCAAATTTGAATTCCAAAGTCTCCAAAATTGACCTTAACATCTTCTAGTCCGATATAAAACTATACGACAAAAGTGACGCCTAAACATCACCTTAAATTCCCCCTTGAAAGAATCCTAGATGAACCCTTTCGAGTCTAGGATGTCGACCCAACTCAACTAGAACTCTAAACCCTATGTTTACTTCATTTAAGAAGGTCCCTAATCAATAATCCTAAAGAAAAGGGGTTAACATGAAAAAGAAAAAAAATTTGGAAAATGCAGGGCTACCGAATCGATTCGCCCCCTTGGCCGAATCGATTCGGCCAGAAAAATTGAGGTTCTTCATAATTGCCGAATCGATTCGGATGGGAGACCGAATCGATTCGGTCAGAAAATTTTGGTTTCTGCATAACTTCCGAATCGATTCGGTCAACAAGACCTGAGCACTGCCCCTAGCCGAATCGATTCGCCCTAGGGGCCGAATCGATTCGGGCCTGCGATTTTGCCAAGAATTGGCTATGGAGTCTTGGACTCCATTTGCTACCCAAACTCAAGCTTCTCCAAACCAAACTCATATACCAACACTATAAGACACCAATGATGCTATCTAACATCTTAAAACCTCATGAATCATCTTGGGAATAAATCAAAACCCAAAACACATAATAAAACCCTAAGTTTGCTACACTAGGATTAATACACCATTATCACAACAATCATCTATCTCAAGACAACAATTTGCAAGTAAAAACTTGCCTTGATTCAACAAATATGCAGATTTCTTGGTGTAGTTGCAATCTCCCTCTCAATCCAAAGCTTTCTCTCTACTTTCTTCTCTTTTCTCTCTTAGGTTTAGGAAGGGATTTTGGGAAAATAGAAGACTAAAAAGGCTTAAGTCGTGACCTAAGACCAAATGCTCCACTTAATTAACCAAAAGTGCGATAAAACAATACGCGATAGCATAATTAAAGCACAACCAGTCAAAAATGCCCAAAACTCCAAAATACAATATGGTACATTATTTGACTATTTCGCACGTTCCGGAATCAACTGCAACCTCCAAATTATCATTTGGACATTTTAAAATTCAATTTAGGTTCAGGTCTCATAATTAAGCCAAATATCATTTTATTTTCAGATGATACTAATAAGCATGACATAGCAATATATTCCCATAATTATGATATGTATGCAACCTCATAATAAATATCAACTTTTCTACATTGAATTAACATTCAAATCATAACCCAACACTGGTCTCTAATTACTATACTAAGTAATTAATATAAAATACGGTCTCATAAGCGAGGGTTATTACATACTCCCCCCCTTATGAGGGAATTTTGCCCCCAAAATTCAGGCGTACCTCATGAGAAAAGATGTGGATATTTCTCCCGCATCTCATCCTCGCGTTCCCAAGTCGATTCGCTTGCATGATGATGACTCCACTGGACTCTCACTAGAGGCACCACACGAGATCTTAACTTTCGCTCCCCACACTCAAGGATAGCAACCGGTTGTTCTTCATAAAAAACATCGGGCTGCAACTCGATATCTTCGAAAGGGATGTGCCAAAGGGCACCTTCACACCTTATGTACTTTTTCAAAGAGGAGACGTGAAATACATCATGAATTTGTTGTAGAGGTTCTGGCAAGGCAAGTTGGTATGCTACAGGACCAACCTTTGCAATTACCGGGAAAGGTCCAACAAAGCACGGTGCAAGCTTTCCCTTCTTCCCAAAACGTTTGATGCCCTTCATCGGGGACACCCGCACCAACACTTGGTCTCCAACCTCCAACTCCATGTGTCTCCTACCCGCATCGGCATAGCTCTTTTGCCGATCTTGGGCTACACGTATACGATTTTGAATAAGCTCGATCTTCGAAGAAGTGTCTTGGATTATTTCAGGTCCAAGAAACTTATTATCACCCACTTCCAACCAACAAGCGGGCGACCTACAAGGCCTGCCATACAGGGCTTCATAAGGTGCCATACCAATGGTAAATTGGTATGATTTGTTGTAAGCAAACTCAACCAACGGAAGATATTGTTCCCAACTACCTTTAAAGTCGAGTATGCACATACGAAGCATATCCTCCAACATCTGGTCTACCCTCTCGGTGTGACCGTCTGTTTGAGGATGATAGGAAGAGCTTAACTTCAACTCGGTCCCCATAGCTCCCTGGAAACTCTGCCAAAAGTGGGACACAAAAATTTTATCTCGGTCGGAGATAATATTCAAAGGTACCCCGTGGAGTCTAACGATCTCCTCAATGAACAACTGGGCATAACGAGCGGTATCATAATCGGTGCGCACGGGCAAGAAGTGTGCCGACTTAGTCAAACGGTCGACAATCACCCAAATTGAGTCATGACCCTTCTGCGATCTAGGCAAGCCCGTAACAAAGTCCATCGAAATACTCTCCCATTTCCATACGGGAATCTCGAGCGGCTGTAACAAACCTGTCGGTCGCTGGTGATCAATCTTAACCAACTGACAAGTAGTACATTGGGACACAAACTCTGAGATATCCCTCTTCATGCCCCCCCACCAGTACAAACGACGCATATCTTGGTACATCTTGTCCCCGTCGGGATGTACCGTGAACTTCGACCCGTGGGATTCTGCCTTCACTGCACGTCTCAAATCCCCATCATCGGGAACCACAAGTCTTCCATGGAAGCGTAGTCCACCCTCAGAGCCTATCGAGTACGACTCCGCTCCATCAGACAACAACTGGCGTGTATGGTCTTGACAAACTTTATCTCTCTTCTGAGCTTCCACAATCTTTGCAATAATCGTGGGAGTAACCGTCATCACTGAAAGGAATGCCCTCGCTCCGGCATCCTCCAGGCTGAGTTCTTTCCACTTAGCCTTCCACACCTTAGCTAAGTCCCCATCAGGCTTTCTACTCAAGGCATCTGCTACCACATTCGCCTTCCCGGGGTGGTAATGAATGTCAAATTGGTAGTCTTTCACAAACTCCAACCAACGGCGTTGGCGCATGTTCAAATCCTTTTGGGAGAATAAGTACTGCAGCGATTTGTGGTCGGTGAAAAGACTAAACTTTTCCCCCAAGAGGTAATGCCTCCATATCTTCAAGGCAAATACAACGGCGGCGAATTCCAAATCATGTACCGGATAGTTCCTCTCGTGAGGCTTCAACTTACGAGAAGCGTACGCAATGGGTTGCCTCTCTTGTTGAAGAACACCTCCTAACCCCAGAAGAGATGCATCGGTAAAGACGAGATATTCCAATCCCGGCCTGGGCAATGCTAGGACTGGAGCTGAAGTCAGTCTGTCCTTGAGCTCATCGAAAGCTGCTTGACATGAACTGTCCCAAACAAATCTTACTCCTTTCCGGGTCAAGTTTGTCAATGGGCTAGCAACCTTAGAAAAGCCCTTAATGAATCGACGGTAATAACCCGTCAAGCCCAGAAAACTACGAACTTCAGTGGGCGTCGTGGGCTGACCCCACTCCTTCACTGCGACCACCTTACTCAGATCCACAGACACGCCTTGGGATGACACCACATGTCCCAAAAATTGAACTTCCTTCAACCAGAAGCCACACTTCTCAAACTTTGCATACAATTGATGATCCCTCAATCTCTGCAAGACCAACCGCAAGTGAGCAGCGTGATCCGGCTCCGTCTGAGAATAGACTAGGATGTCATCAATAAATACAATGACAAACTGGTCAAGGATATCCCGAAACACCCTATTCATAAGGTCCATAAACACCGCAGGGGCATTGGTTAGCCCGAAGGGCATAACCAAGAACTCATAAGATCCGTAACGGGTCAGAAAAGCTGTCTTGGACACATCTTGCTCCCGTATCCTCAATTGGTGATACCCTGTCCGCAAGTCGATCTTGGAGAAATATGAAGCTCCCCTAAGTTGATCAAACAAGTCGTCGATGCGAGGTAAAGGATATTTATTCCGGATGGTGACTTTATTCAACTCTCTATAGTCCACGCATAACCGGAGAGAACCGTCTCTCTTCTTCACAAACAATACTGGAGCGCCCCACGGTGAGGTACTACGCCTAATGAAGCCCTGCTCCAGTAACTTCTGAATCTGATCCCTCAGCTCCCTCATCTCTACAGGAGCCATACGATAAGGAGCTTTGGCGATCGGTCGAGTTCCCGGCATTAAGTCAATCACAAACTCGATCTCCCGACTTGGGGGTAATCCCGGTATCTCCCGAAAGACATCTTCAAAATCTCTAACGATCGGAAGAGAATCTAAGGGAACCATGACATCTCTAGATGCATCTTCCGCAATACAATATAGATAAGCACTCGTTCTCCCCTCCATACAAGGCATAACTACCAGGAACATCTCTTGTCCCGAAACCGCAAAAACTATACTCTTCCCGTAACAATTCACTATAGCACGGTACCTCGCTAGCCAATCCATCCCCAAAATTACGTCATACCCGACCATATCAAGGACGAGTAAGTCAGCCTCAAAACACAAGTCACCAAGGTTAATTCCTACGTTTTTACATACGAAGAAAATCAATGAGCCATCGCCCATAGAGGATTCGACGCTAGTGAAGGTACTTTCAGCAGATTTTATCAAACCTGTAGTCTGAGCAAAACTTCTAGAAATAAAGGAGTGTGTAGCACCCGTATCAAATAAAATTCGACCCAAGTGCCCCTGAATGAGAAACTTACCCTCGATCGCTGGTGGGGCTGGAGGAGCTGGAGGAAGCAAAGCCTCCTGAAGATGGTAAACCCTTCCGTACTGCAATTTCCCCTGTTGAGGAGGAGCAACCGGATTAGGTGCTTGAGGCGGAAACTGTACATACGGCTGCTATGGGGCCCTAGGAAGATGCCCTCCAACCAACTGAGGACATGCCCTCTTAAAGTGGCCCAGCCCCCCACACTGAAAACATTTATTAGTCATGTTATCCTGATTCCTGCCTTGGTTATTCCGGAGTTGCCCCGCACCTCGGCCCTGTTGGCCCCTACCACCATTACCACCTCGACCTCCCTGAGGCTGCTGGCCGCCTTGACCTTGCCTATTATTATTACCGCCAGCATTAAACCCACCGAACCGTTGACGCTTGGACGAATCCCCCTGCTGAGGATCCCTCTCAACCAGCTTGTTCCCCGAGGATTGGGACGAAGAAGATGTTCCCCCTCCGCTCCCAACACCTCCCTGCTTCCCCGCTTGTCCCACAGTAACAACCTTCTTCTTGTTTAGCAAAAACAATCTGTGCTCCTGACAATGAAGCAAAGCGGTATTCATCACATCACCAAAAGTCACTAGAGATGGATTTCCCAGCAAATGTTGCTTTATTCGCCAGTTCAACCCTCCCACAAACTTGGAGATCCTCTTCGACTCTGGAGTTACCTCATCCGGTACAAAACTAGCTAACCGGGTAAACTCTTCTTCATACTCAGCAACTGACCTCTCCCCTTGAACCAAATCCTGCAGCTTCCTCTGCATCTCCCTCTGAACCGCGGGAGGAAAATACTTCCCATCAAACAAGGCCCAAAAATTTGTGATGGACATAGTATCCCTCTTCTCGGGCGTCGTCATGGACTCCCACCAATGTAAATCCGGTCCTACCAACTTGAAAGTAACGAGAATCTGCTTCTTCTCCTCACTACATTCCACCATCCTAAGATGGCGCTGCATATCTCTCTTCCACTGGTTCGCCTTGATAACATCTGAACCTCCCTCAAACTCCGGGGGATGCCCTTTCAGGAAAGATTCTCTCACCCGTTCCCACTGAGAAGGTCCCGTGGGAGCTTGTGCTTCTTGTCCCCTAACTTGGGCTTGCGGCATTTGTTGGGCCACGGCAGTCATCGCGGCGTTGACAGCTTGGGCAACAATATTTGCCACTTCAGCGGCACTGATACTCCCCTGCTGCTGTGGAGGACCAAACTCGTCCTCAACGACCCTATTACGTCTAGCGGGACTCCCTCTCTTCGGCGGCATCTGAGATAAAGACGAGAGAGAGTTAAAACATAATGTAAGACAATCTATTTAACAGAAGATCGCATACATAGGCAGCAAAACAATCCTAACATTAAGTTCTATATCAAAAAACGCTACGGTAGAACGTGACAAGTCCGCATTTATCCTAAAGACTCTAGAACCTGATGCTCTGATACCATCTGTGACAACCCGCTATCCGAAATAAAGGGTGGCCAGCCCTATACCCCGATTAAATAGGAAATCATGGATAATATCATCCTCAGCATCACAACAATATACAAAGTATAAGGAATAACCACTCTATATTCCAGAAAACGGGTTATCAAAAACTTTGATTTGAAATTTAAAGGAAAATATTTTCAACAACCCATCATAGAAATAGAGGGTGGAAACCCCCACAAGCGCATCTAAGAAAACCCGAAAGATACAAAGGACCGAATAAAACTTCGGTCAGTACCATCCATACAACATACATATAGTACCAAGTGTTACATAATAAATTCATTATACATTTACAACAGCTTGGGCAACATGCCCGAATGAACTGAACATAACTAGAAACATAAACAGAGGCGTCTACACAAAATCCCGTGAAACCCGCACAATGTCACGGCTCCTCAAAATCCACAGGAAGGAAGGGTCATTACTGGCGACCATGCGGCGGAACACCTGAACGGATAATATAGATATACATTTTCCATTCCTTATCAGGAATATAATTGACATCATGTGCTCTATAGGGCACTAATCTCAATAACATGCTCTTTGCGGCATAATTTTGCTCTTTATGGCATTAATGTTCCATCGAGTCCAACTCGATAATTAGAATAGTCATAAATATAAATATAACGATTCTAAGACCGCCCGTCCGGTTTCCCCACTGAGCGCGTCCCTAAATAACCATCATCTTCCAGAGCCTAACATAAGACAACCTGGGATCCTATCGAAAGCATCGGGAAGCGGCCATATGCCTGCGGGGTAGTCAAGACCACACCAAAAATCTCCTACCCATCGCAGAAAAAATAGAACAAGCGCTCATATGGCCTAGGACTATATCCACCCTGCATTCATTAGCCAGGGGGCTTCACCTATCGCACGGACTTCCCTTAAGATGGTATTTAGAGAGGTGTGTAAGCTTCATTTCATTAATTCCCATGCCATGGTTAAGTAAAATTATCATTTACCTTAACAATTTCCCATTTTAAATAAATGCGTAAGTTAAATCGGGACTATGTATAATTCGTACCGACATAGCATCCTCAAAAAGAATTCAGACTCCAAAGTTATCCCCAAGGCCTCTTTCAGGCTTTAATATAAACCCTCAAATCAAAATGTAACCAAATTTGAATTCCAAAGTCTCCAAAATTGACCTTAACATCTTCTAGTCCGATATAAAACTATACGACAAAAGTGACGCCTAAACATCACCTTAAATTCCCCCTTAAAAGAATCCTAGATGAACCCTTTCGAGTCTAGGATGTCGACCCAACTCAACTAGAACTCTAAACCCTATGTTTACTTCATTTAAGAAGGTCCCTAATCAATAATCCTAAATAAAAGGGGTTAACATGAAAAAGAAAAAAATTTTGGAAAATGCAGGGCTACCGAATCGATTCGCCCCCTTGGCCGAATCGATTCGGCCAGAAAAATTGAGGTTCTGCATAATTGCCGAATCGATTCGGATGGGAGACCGAATCGATTCGGTCAGAAAATTTTGGTTTCTGCATAACTGCCGAATCGATTCGGATAAGTTCCGAATCGATTCGGTCAACAAGACCTGAGCACTGCCCCTAGCCGAATCGATTCGCCCTAGGGGCCGAATCGATTCGGGCCTGCGATTTTGCCAAGAATTGGCTATGGAGTCTTGGACTCCATTTGCTACCCAAACTCAAGCTTCTCCAAACCAAACTCATATACCAACACTATAAGACACCAATGATGCTATCTAACATCTTAAAACCTCATAAATCATCTTGGGAATAAATCAAAACCCAAAACACATAATAAAACCCTAAGTTTGCTACACTAGGATTAATACACCATTATCACAACAATCATCTATCTCAAGACAACAATTTGCAAGTAAAAACTTGCCTTGATTCAACAAATATGCAGATTTCTTGGTGTAGTTGCAATCTCCCTCTCAATCCAAAGCTTTCTCTCTACTTTCTTCTCTTTTCTCTCTTAGGTTTAGGAAGGGATTTTGGGAAAATAGAAGACTAAAAAGGCTTAAGTCGTGACCTAAGACCAAATGCTCCACTTAATTAACCAAAAGTGCGATAAAACAATACGCGATAGCATAATTAAAGCACAACCAGTCAAAAATGCCCAAAACTCCAAAATACAATATGGTACATTATTTGACTATTTCGCACGTTCCGGAATCAACTGCAACCTCCAAATTATCATTTGGACATTTTAAAATTCAATTTAGGTTCAGGTCTCATAATTAAGCCAAATATCATTTTATTTTCAGATGATACTAATAAGCATGACATAGCAATATATTTCCATAATTATGATATGTATGCAACCTCATAATAAATATCAACTTTTCTACATTGATTTAACATTCAAATCATAACCCAACACTGGTCTCTAATTACTATACTAAGTAATTAATATAAAATACGGTCTCATAAGCGAGGGTTATTACAACAGAGTATTATACAATCCATTTATAATATAATTTCGACGTTGATAGTCTTAATGTTTCCTTGCATCTATTGTCACAACGGTTGCAGTGTTGGCTTAAACTTTTTATTCCAAAACTTCTTCCCTCAAGTACTTTTCGAAATTCAATGTTGTTAAATTGAACAATGTTTTTTTGTTGCTGATGTTTGAATTATGTTCCATCAAAACTCTCTAGTTTCTCATGAGGATTAATATTTTCCATGAATCTGATTCACACAAGTCGAATAATTGTCTTAAGTTTGTTGGATTGTGTGAATAGATTAACAAAAGGAACTTTAAAACTAACATGTAAATTTACATAAATAATAAAACTATATTGTTACTATTACTATTATTATTATTATTATTATTATTATTATTATTATTATTATTATTATTATTATTATTATTATTATTATTATTATTATTATTATTATTATTATTATTATTATTTGCAATACAACAACGAAGTTACAGACTTACATATTTGGACTAATAACCAAAAAAATGCAGAAAACTTAATAGGGTCGATCCTACGATTTAACAGTATTTCCTTAAGAAAATTACAACCCTGCTACGTTACTCACGGTCCTTTGAACAACTGCCTCCAGGGATACGATAATCTTGCAATGTTAAAGTAGTACCCAATTAACGTTGCCTACGAACCAGTAATAATGTCACGAACACTCTCTTTTAATTCAGAATCAAAGACTATTTCATGGATAGAATGACCGGAATAGTTTTTTATAGACTAAAATGGAATGTCGAATTGAATTATTTATAGGAGAAATCGTGTGTAATCTAAATAAGTACAACTCTGTTCAGAATAGCCACATGAACCAAAATGATACAACTATTCAAAAAAAATCAAAATAGACACATCTCGTTAAATAATTGTTTAAAAGGTCGCCTAAATAGGTAAGGTTATATAGTACACTGGGTCGAAAACTCTGGCCTAATTAAATCTAAAAATTAATTCAAATGGGCCCAATTTAATAGGAAAAAATTCAGAAGAAAATTAAGTCAAACTTGACCCAAAAAGAATGGATAAGGAAAAATTCTATGAATAATGGACTCGAGCACGGGCAAGGGCGATGTGACACCCCTCCTAATTAAATACCGAGTGATCAGTCCTTTATTAAATTAAATCAGAATATCCAGTTGGATCAAAATATGCATCATTGTCGAAAACTTTATTATTAACACTAACCACCTAATATTTAAAAAAATTGATGTTAAAATTTTATCTTTTAATTAACATAAAATCAAATTAACCAATTATTAAACATACACCATTCAAACTAATCTCATATGAAATCAAATGACTGAAATAATAAATGTGACTGGAGTAAACACATCCAGCCTAAATACCAAATATAATAATCCAACAAAATAAACCAACAACTGAAACGAGTAAATAAATAAATCCACTATCTCTGACTGTCTGAATAAGTAAAAGTGGAGACATGCCCCAACTCAAGTAAATAACACAAGTTGAAGAAATAAAAGTCATGGATATGTCTACTACCAATTCCTGTAACTTCCACAATAGCTACAGCTCATCAAATGAATGGAAATCATGTACTTGGTGTCCCTATGGCTGGGCACCTAAAATAATTTGACAAAAGAAAAGAGATTTGCAATAAACGAGTCAAAGCTCGAGTTGTAAACAGTTTAAAAATCAGCAAGTGCTTAAATGAAAACAATAGCACATATAGTGTTCATGTTAGATTCTCGTACTCTCACTTGAGATACTCACCTCTCATCTAATGTGCACACCTAACGCGTATACTTAACTCATCCTAGTTATGCTACCCCGCCTAACTAGTTCGATAATGCACAAAAATCACGCCAATACTCTCAAATGTTTATTAATATAGACCGTATCCCGTATTACCATATGTTTAAGGATTGTTATTCACATACACAACTGTTATTCTCAAAGACATTCTTTTCCTCTTTAAGTTAATTTAATAAATATCGTTATTTCCATATCTACTAAACACGAACAGTAAAATAAGTAACATGTATACATATATTTAACTCTCTCTCCCTCTCTCTCTCTCTCTCTCTATATATATATATATATAGACACACACACTAATTCTGCACCCTCGGGTTAGGTCCCCCTTGGTGCAATGCATACTCTACTATCATGTATAGGTACATCGCTCATTGCCTGTGGGACTATAGGTTCAATCTCTCATTAACCATCAAAATAAATACATATATTGGAGGGAAACATAGTTCTAAGCCTATGGGCTATGCGCATACCTAAAAACCATATGACCGCCAACACTATCATTTTCACCAATGGCCCGTACCTAGGTTCTATGTTCTAGTGGTATGAATCAAAATCCCCCTGAAGTCTCGTCAAGATATGATCGTTCAAAAAACGTAACCTCCACCCGATAGCAAGCAGCGTAGGTATGTCATACACACAATAATTCAATCAATAGGTATACACACAACCTATAATAATTATTAGGTATTTACGCGATCTAAATCCCCGAATTTATACGCAGTAATATTATCTCTAATACTTATGTTACTCTATCCGTACGATTAATCTCTCTATCGTATATATTCCATAAGGCCCTCTTATTCCAGCATATTCCCTTAGTACTTACGCAATTATCTCACCACTAGACTATGTAATGAAGTAACTCCAGAATAGCATAGGTCATTCTTTCTCACTCGAATCAACCTTGTAAGGTTTTAACTTGTCCGGGAAAAAATTTGAACATCTGAAATTGTTGGAACTATCGACCCCCAATTTTAAATTTTACCAAAAAGTAATTCAATTTCCTCTTTGAGATGCGAAAGCGAGATGGTTCAATTAAACGCACACAAACACCAAATTTTAATTTATGGTAAATTAAAATTAAACCAAGTGAAATTAGATTAATCAACAAATACATATTTCACTTAAACAACTTAATTCAATCCAAGTCCTAGAAATTTGCCTAAGTCATATTTTCAATATTACCAAAATAGGCCAAACCAATTTTAATAAATTAAATGATGACTTGAATTAAATTAACATATACCCAAATTTAAATTAGCACCAATTTAAGTGAGTAGTGATTTAAACCAAATTTTATCTTTTTACCTAAGCATGCATCTAAGGTCAATTTTGCAAAAGATAAAATGAACAAATAAATCACTACATCGCGATGTACGAGGAAAAACCCACAACGGGAAAAAACCACGGACGACCCTAGCCTTAAGTCCACTAAGTATGGTTTTACAATTACAAGAAAGATGACTTACTTCCTTGACTCGACTCCTTTCAAGCCTTGACGCGTCTTCTTGTAAACACCTCCGCCTAGTCGACAACCTCGGAACCCCACCGAAACCTTGGAATTCACCAATGAGACTTTAGGAACACCGTTAACCACACATGGTGCCTTTCACCATGTGAGAATGCCGCATCAAAACAACGAGACTTCTTTTTTGAGGGATGTAGAAGTAAACCCAAACAAACTCTTCAACTTCATAGAGTAAACCCGGTGCCAAACACTCCAAGCAATATGTTTATATGGAAACTTGGAATAAACAATATGGGTGTAAACCAAAAGTGTTATAGGGTGATTTTCTTAGAAAGCAAAACACATAAACCATGAACCTTTTCATAGAAAAGTTAAACTCTCAAAACTCTATCTAGGAGATGGAAGAATATGAAAAAGTTACTTTGAAAAAGTTGGTTCCCACACTAGATAAGTCTGTCAAAAGTTAGTGGGAAAAAGAAGTGAGAAAAGTTGGAAAACTGAAAAAAAACTGCCAAAACACCAGTTCCCGCCAAATCTCATTCTAACGACCCTTCTAATGAAATTCCGGTGGATAAAATGTAAAGTCGTTAGTAAACTCGTCATAATTCTCGTTTGAACAGCATTCTCGTTTGAATGATATTCCAGTGGCCAAACAGGGAACTCGTTGGCAAAACCTCGTTCGAACAAAATTCTTGTTCGAATAAAAAACCAGAAAGTTTAAAAATTCGATTTTAGCTTAGAATCTTTATTTTAAAGTTTGAAATAAACCTTCTGAAAATAACCATCAGTTTAAAATAAAAAAATTGCCCAATTAAAATTGTTCCAAGCTCCTATATAAATATGTAATGCATTCATACCATAGGAGTAAATGGAACACATGTTGTTGACGTAGAAACGAGGCACAACAAACTCGGCATTTGATGAAGCTTTAATCTTGGCCATTATTTCTTCAATAAACATGTCATATGCTTGAATGGATAAACTTGAACACTATCCTTTGACTCAAATATTTTTGTTCGGAATTGAGCCAACACAACATTGAGACTCAATCGGAGACTTGTGTCCTTACAAATCTCCCCCTTTGGCTATTCCGGGATAAAAACCAACAAAAAGCCTAAAGGGCCGTCAAGCTCTACTAGACTCAAACATCCCACCCAAACTTGACTCAAGACCCAAGGATCAATATCTTTGCCGATGAAGAAAGTTGCCATATTAAGAAGAATTCCTGCACACTTAAGCAAACTATCAAACACATAGGGAATATCAAGAATATTAAATAAAATTAAGATAAATACTCCCCCTAAATTAATTCTCCCCCTTTTTGACTAACAGTGACATACTTAAAAAGACGTCTCCCCCTAAGATAAATCTCCCAAACAAACTAAGATACGATTATAGTAGGATTAGATACCATTTCTCCCCCTATCATTCTCCCCCTTTTTGTTCAGGAATAGACAAAGGTGATAGAATTAATAAAACAAAAGTGTATGCAAAGCATATAACATGAAAGTATATAGGCAACAAAAGAACAACTAATACATACAAAGAATAAAGGATACAAACTAAGATGCAAGAAAATGATACTAATATGATACATAAATATTAAGCATGTGATATCAACAAAGAATGCAACAAGATAGATACCAATTATGAAGTAGAAGGACTAGAAGGACTAGAAAGCAAGGCAAAAACAAATAAAATACCTCGTATATGAGTAGATAATAAATATCATTAACGCACATGCATATATACTAGGTATAAACACCACACATGACACAAAATAAAATAAGCTTTTCACACTCGTTTGGAAAAAATGTGTCATATGGAAATGGAAGTGTTGGGGTGTGAACTAGTAGCAATTAAATTTAGACCCAATCACTCAAAACATGTTCACGGAGTTCTCATTTAATTGCAAACTTTATCACACTTGAATATAACCTCATGTGATAATATTGATTGAACTCAATGAACAAACATACACAATGCATACAAGCCTAGAGTTTTGATGATTTTACAAACCAATAGAGTCATGACATTGAAAGAACAACTAGGATAAACGGACATTGTGCAAACCGTTGATATACCATCCAATCTCCCTCAATAAGCATATATATTTTTGAATGAATATATCAATTTAAATACAGGAATTGGTAATAATTTTCCTTTTAATGCCATATTTTATTTTAGGCCCTTGGACCACGTATTTCTTTTAGGTCCAAGCAAAATGTAGCTTACTCGCAAAGGATGATATTTCCTTTTGGATCCCTTCCCCGTGCACATTCATATATATTATTTTTGTATCTCACATAAATCTCATGTGAAACGGATTTTAACATGCACTAGTCCTCCTAGGTCACAAAATATGTAGATGACAAGATTGGTAGGAGAACACCTCACAAAGCTCAAATATACATATGAAGTTATAGTTTCAAGTGAGCTCGTACATGTGTGAATTGAAGCACATAAAAATAGAATCCATTATATCAACACAAAATCCAACTACTCCATGTAAGCATGGTAAAGAACATTTTAAGGATTGATAATCTAAGACAAAAGTTCTAGCCACTTGGGAGCGAAAAAGAAGGGATTCAAACACAAATATATGCCACATAGAGTGTGTCAAACTAAAATACACACAAAAAAAATCTTTTTGAGTTTTTAAAATTTTTAATCCAAACAAATATATTTACTCGAAAAGACAAACAAAAATCATTTGTATTTTTCATTAAGCCTAAATTATAAATAGATGAAACACAAATGATAAACAAATCGTTTTGTATTTTTAATTAAATGCAACCGAAAATGAAAAAAAATAAGACAAAAGATAAACATGAATCATAATTCTAGCATGTGATTAAGCATGGAGCATAGACTAGAAAATGATTACATTGGGATTTTCTAGGACCTCGTTTAAGATACAAATAAAATTTTCTAAGATGACCTTTTCGACCATAATTTGAGCACCTAAAGACTCGGCGAAAAGACTTACCCAAGGAATGATCTCTAAAGGATTTCCTAGTAGATTCTCCTAAAACATTGGTTTTGGCTTTATGATTTGATTCATTACGAGTATCGAAGCCTAGACCACAAGTGTCATTTTTTATTTGGACCATGACTAAGATTTTATCTAGTTTTTCGGAACCTACATTCCAAATCAAATTTGACTTTACTAGAGTCTTTTAATTGTTCTTCTAATTCTAAAATTCTAGACTCTAACAAAACATTTCTCTCTTGAAATGTAAGAAGCTCCTTTTTCATTGATTCCATTAAACCTCTAAGGCTATCTCTCTCGCCTTCTATATTTTCAGGATTCTCTCGAAGAGTCATCTCACATGTCCTAAGGTCTTTAACCAACACACTATCATCAACGACCTTGACACGCTCTCTTAAACTCGCTTCTAACGTCAAATTAGCTCTTTTTAATTTAATTGATTCTTCATAAAGTTCTTGAAAAGCATTTCGAAGTTCACTCACATTAACCTTTTCTTCATTTTCATTCTCTCTCTCTTCTTCACTCTCACAACCATAAAAAATAAGGGAATCATAAACTTTGACCTCGAAAGTGTCATGTAACACCCCGTATTATTTAATATTTAATTAATTCGAGAATTTTAAATTACTTATGTGTTGTAATTTTAATTGAATTAATTATGGTAATATATATATTTAAATATTAATTGGGGAGTGAATGGTTAATGTTTAGGGAAATTTATTTACTAAGTGAATAGTAATAATTTAATTACGTCATTTCGGGTATTAATGACGGGGTATGCACTTATCCCAGACGGGAGTCGGTATAGACTAAATTGGGTGTGTGATAAGGATTTTTATAAATTAATTCGGATGCCAATTCTGAATGCGCGGTTGTGTCCGGATGGGTCGAGATAGTCAGAAAAGAGTACTCGGGGGTAGTAATTGGGTCTCGGGACATTTTTGGGCATAGCCGGGCCCACACGGGGTGATTTGGGCTATTCTAATTAAGCCCAGTAGGATAAAAACGGGATTAAGGGTTTTTAACCTAATTGGGAGATTAAGGAATGGCAGCCAACATAACTCTAAACCTAGGGTTTGAGGGGGGATTTGGGGGAAAGCAAATCAAGAGCAAATTGGAGGTTATTGGAGACAAGTTAAGGGACATCAGCAACGGATCAGACCCTACGAGTAACTCCAGGCAAGTGGTTAACTGTTTTTACTCCTAAATTGTGATATCCAATTCATATTTCAGTGATGTGTATACTAAAATCCGTTTTGGAGATAAATGGGTACAAAAAATTGGGTTTTGTTAAGGGAATACTTGGCTGAGATTCAAAGTAAGAAATAGGTGTATTATATATCCCTAACTAAAGATAAAATAAAATTTGAATATATTTGATGATTAACATGGAATCTTTATGAGTTCTTGGATGAAGAACATGAATCTTGAGTGACTTAGGGTTTGATTGATGAACACAAGATGTCAATCTGCCAGAATTTTTTACACAACTTTAAACGTGTGCAATTTGAATTTTACTTCGAATTAGAGTGTGAACCATACATTCTTGGAAAGGTATTCCTCTTAGATATCCAATGAACTTGGAATCAGGTCAATCGAAGTTCTGTAGAGGGAGAAATCGAAATTTTACTAGAGGGTGTTTAATCTGCCAGAAAATTTGAGATTTTTCTTTTTAAGCCTCAAATGTCTAAAATTTTATCGGGGAAGTGGTTGGGACCTTGATGAAATATATTGATGGAATAATGATATGGAATTAGGTCTATTATTGATTGTTGGACTTTAATTTTGTGAGAGAGTTAAAGTGGAGATTCATAGGCTTGATTGTGACGTACTCTAATTCGAGATAATAAGAATATAATACGGAAAAGCGTGAGCGAGCTTAAGTTCGTTAGGTCAGTGGGTTAACAAGGGTAACTACTGAATTGATATAAAAATGGGTAACTAGGATCCTTAGAGTTGTGTGAATATTTGAATTAATACGAATGTGAAATAAATTTGTAAAGAAAAACAAGTACGGTGAATATTAGAGAGAAATATATTACGTACAAGTATGAATAATTGGGTTGTCTAAATACCTATTGTTTTATAGGATTACTTAGGTTGTGAATGCCTATTGTGTGTTTCCTTGTGATAGGAACATAGACTCGGGAAATATTAAGTTATGGGTCAAGTGAGCGAGTCTGGGGATAATGGTTGAGTGACACCAAGTTATTAAATTAATGGATGTGTTAATTAATGAAGGTAGAGTCGGAAGGTAGACTCGAAAAAGTATTAAATTAATTGATGTTGTGATTAATTAATTTAGAGTCGGATTGTAGACTCGGGAAGGGTATAAATTAATTAATGTGTAAATTAATTAAATGAGAGTCGTACTACAGACTCGGATCGGTATTAAATTAATAGGTGTGTTAATTAATTTAATTAGAGTCGGATTATAGACTCGGGTAGGTATTAAATTAATAGGTGTGATAATTAATTTAATTAGAGTCGAATTGTAGACTCGGGGAGGTATTAAATTAATAGGTGTGATAATTAATTTAATTAGAGTCGGATTGTAGACTCGGGTAGGTATTAAATTAATGGGTATAATAATTAATTTAATTAGAGTCGGATTGTAGACTTGGGGAGGTATTAAATTAATAGGTGTGTTAATTAATTTAATAAGGGTCGAATTGTAGACTCGGGGAGGTATTAAATTAATAGGTGTGTTAATTAATTTACTTAAAGTCGGACGATAGACTCGGGGAAAGTATTATATTAATTGAGGTGTGAATTAATTATATTAGAGTCGGACCATAGACTCGGGAAGATGATAAATTATTAAGTGAGAAAACTAATTATGTTGAGTCGGGCCACAGACTCAGGAAATTGCAGGCTAGTGTACGGGATTTTGAGAACACGATAAAGCCGGTCTTCATATTATATATATACGGTGTAGTGATAGTATATATATACGTGTATATATTGTGTGTGATATTAAATATCAGTGACTAGATATTTATTCAATTTATGTACTCTAGTGCTATCAAGGGAGGTTGCGCGATGTGGGTGAATCCCCTAGCTTGAGGAGTAGGGCGAGTATATCCCCAGGTCATAGCATCCGGTATATATGGGTGAGTGATTTATCTCACTTTCAGGGAAGGAATATGACCGCCTCCACTACGTTTATATGTTGGGCCAAGTTGGTGAGCGATTCCAACTTGGGGAACTAGGTTTTATGAGTGGACCTAGTGAGATAGCATTTTAGAGGGAATCATCCGGCGAGGGTATACTCGAAGGGATGGATATACGTATGTTATATGTGTGGATTTTGTGGCAAAGGTACGTATATAATGGTAGTAAATATTATATACGGGTAATAATACAGTGTGTGATGTATTTACTTTATATAACTTGTGATACGGTTATATGCTACTATTTAAGAGGAATTAATTAAGTTAATTATGAAATAACTTATAATTCAGGAATCATTATACTCGGGTTAGAGTAGTATGGCAAGGGAAGGTTATACCAGGACTAGTTGGACGGGGTAGCACAACTAGGTGGGGTTAAGGTAACCGATAGGTGTGCATAATAGTGGAGGGGTGAGAATTAATGTCCACAAGGGAGTGCGACACTAACTTAAATATGAATCGCATTCATGCATTTTAAATTAATGCAGTTAATTCACTTGCTAAATATTTTCAAAATGTTTTGCGTTCTAACCCTTGCTATAAAACTATTTTCAAAACCTTTTAGGTGTCCAGCCACAGGGACGCCAGGATTGATATTCTATTCCAGGGACACGGAGCTGCGGCATATGTGGATGCTAGCAGGAGTTTGGATTAGACGCATCATTCATTCATTCCTAGAGTAGGAATCTTGTATCAGTTTCAGTTTTATAGAGGACTTGTCACCCAGACTTCTCGGTATAACTTTCCGGTGTAATTTATTCAGGTGTTGAATATTTGTAATGGATTATTTCTTTGGTGGCCGGTGATTTACTCGGCAAGTTGTGTATATATGATTCAGTTTATTTTCATTCAGTTGTGTGAATGGTTTATATTTTAATTCCGCATGTATTATTTTGTTTAATCAAAAAGTTAAAATTGGCACCAAGTTTTGGAATACTAGGTGGTTAGTAAGTTTTAAAAAGTTTTCGACAGTGATGCTAAGGATGATCCAACTGGGATTCCTGTTTTAATTTGGTATAGGACTGATCACCCGGTATTTTATTAGGCGGGGTGTCACATGTCATGTGTTAAAATTTCATCAATAGAGGAGAGTTCACTATCACTCACATGACTAGCCATAAAAGCCACAAAATTGGGCTTAGTGGGGGAATCGGATCCCTCTTCATTATCACTATCACTAAGGGTTGCATTAAAAGAAATTGGTTGCTTACCCTCTCTCCTTAGTTTAGTGGGGCACTCAAAAGCCCTATGGCCATACCCTTCACAACCAAAACACCTATTTGAGTCGTCCCTATTTAAATTTTCTTTAGGAGTTTTAGGGATTTTTTCGACTTTGTCATGCTTAGAAGTTTCAAATTTCTTAAAATCATTTTTAAAATTTTCTTTGTTAAATTTAAGAAATTTTTGAAACTTCCTAGCAAACATAGCCATATCTTCCTAGTCACTTTCACTTTCACTCTCTAGTACTTATTTTTCCTCCTTTCGGTCTTTCAAATCAACGCCCTTATCTATTTTCTTTTCAGTTTTAGAGGGAAACATGTCTAGTTCATAGGTTTGTAAATCACCTACGAGCTCTTCTAATTTAGTAGAGGCTAAAGATGGTAAAGAATAAAACACGGTCACCTTATGAATAAATCTATCGGGTAGGGACCTTAAAATTTTCTTTACTACTCGATGGTCGGCTATTTTCTCTCCCAAGTTAAAAGATGCATTAACTATATCGGAAAGTCTAGTATAAAATTCATCAAAAGTTTTTTTTTCATTCATTTTGATAGTTTCAAATTGAGTGATGAGGTTTTGGAGTTTCGAAGCTTTTATGACACTAGTTCCTTCATGAGTTAGTTGTAAAATATCCCAAGCTTCTTTAGCGGTTTCACACGTCATAATGCGACAGAATTCATCAGGTGTGACTGCACTAAACAAGGCATTTAAACCAGGGGAATTAAAGTTTCCAAGTTTAAATTCATTCTCACTCCATCTCTCGGTGGGTTTGGGAAGACGCTCATTATCTACTAAATGTTTAGGTGGGGACCACCCGTTAACAACAGACAACCAAACCCTCTCGTCTATCGATTTTAGTGTCGATTTCATCCGCGCTTTCCAATACGCGTAGTTAGAACCATCGAAAATAGGAAATTTTAAAAATGGGGAAAATTTCATTTTTGTCAAAAATATTTAAAAGGATTTTAAACGCAATAATTTAGCGATCCCACTCTGATACCACTTGTTGGAACTACCGACCCCCAATTTAAATTTTACCAAAAAGTAATTCAATTTCGTCTTTGAGATGCGAAAGCGAGATGGTTCAATTAAACACTCACAAACACCAAATTTTTATTTCTTTCAAATTAAAATTGAACCAAGTGAAATTAGATTAATCAACAAATATATATTTCACTTAAACAACTTAATTCAATCCAAGTCCTAGAAATTTGCCTAAGTCATATTTTCAATATTACCAAAATAGGCCAAACCAACTTTAACAAATTAAACAATGACTTCAATTAAAATAACATATACCCAAATTTAAATTAGTACCAACTTAAGTGAGTAATGATTTAAACCAAATTTTATCTTTTTACCTAAGCCTGCATCTAAGGTGAATTTTGCAAAAGATCATTTGAACAAATAAATCACTACGCCGCGATGTACGAGGAAAAACCCACAATGGGAAAAAACCTCGGACGACCCTAGCCTTAAGTCCACTAAGTATGGTTTTACAATTACAAGATAGTTGACTTACTTCCTTGACTCGACTCCTTTCAAGCCTTGACGCGTCTTCTTCTAAACACCACCGCCTAGTCGACAACCCCGAAACTCCATCGGAACCTTAGAATTCATCAATGAGACTTTAGGAACACCGTCAACCATACATGGTGCCTTTCACCATGTGAGAATGCCACAACAAAATAACGAGACTTCTTTTTTTAGGGATGTATAAGTAAATCCAAACAAACTCTTCAACTTATTAGAGTAAACCCGGTGCCAAACACTCCAAGCAAGATTTTTATGTGGAAACTTGGAATAAACAATATGGGTGTAAACCAAAAGTTTTTTAGGGTGATTTTCTTGGAATGTAAAACACTTTAACCATGAACCTTTTCATAGAAAAGTTAAACTCTCAAAAATCTCTCTAGGAGATGGAAGAATATGAAAATGTTAGTTTGAAAAAGTTGGTTCCCGCACTAGATAAGTCTGTCAAAAGTTAATGGAGAAAATTAGTGGGAAAACGTTAAAAAAAATGCCAAAATACCTGTTCCCGCCAAATCTCGTTCAAAAGAGATTTTTGTTCGAAGGAAGTCTCGTTCAAACGACCCTTCTACGAAGTTTCAGTGGATAAAATGTAAAGTTGTTAGTAAACACGTCAGAATTCTTGTTCGAACATCATTCTCGTTCGAACTATAATTCGAACGATATTTCAGTGGCCAAACAAGGAACTCGTTGGCAAACCTCGTTTAAACGAAAAACTCGTTCGAACGACAATTTTGAACGAAAAACCAGAAAGCTTAAAAATTCTATTTTAGCCTAGAAACTTTATTTTAAAGTTTTTAATAAACCTTTTGAAAATAACCATCAGCTTAAAATAAAATAAAAAATCACCCAATTAAAATTGTTCCAAGCTCCTATATAAATATGTAATGCATTCTTACCATTGGAGTAAATGGAACATATGTTGTTGACGTAGAAATCAGGCACAACAAACTCGGCATTTGATGAAGCTTTAATCTTGGCCGCTACGTCTTCAACAAACACGTCATAGGCTTGAATGGATAAACTTGAACACTATCCTATGAATTAAATATTTTTGTCTAGAATTGTGCCAACACAACATTGAGACTCAATCGGAGACTTGTGTCCTTACAGAAATGTCGTTAAAAGTTGGGAAATTCTCGTTCGAACGAAACTTCAAGCGAACTAAGGCCCTAAATTTTCGTGAGAAACTCGTTCAAACGAGGTCGTTCCAACATCTTCGAGGGAATCTACTCTCTAAATTCTCTCTGGATAGGTCATTGGAATTCTTGTTCCAACGACACAGGCCATTCGAACGAGAATTCTAATGATCGTCCCTATCCTCTAAAAACTGCATTTTTCTAACTTTTTCATCATCCAAATCACCCAAAACTAGTCCTGACTCAAATCCAACGATTCTAAACTATACTCCCTGGTAATAGAATACTTTCCAACATGTTTTTAACATTAAATACTTTAAAATTATTGCATGAATTCAGATTAATTCCTCAAATTTTCAAAAATCCATAAATTCATATAATCACCATTAGTCACAATTAAAGCCAGATTTAAATTCGTGATTTCAACGTATAAGATTCAGATTTCTAATCTCCAATATATGATTATTCAACCACATACAATACCTATACCACAATCATCCATTAATACCCAATTTCGTAATATCATGAATAAATCATCAAATAATCTAACATGGACATTATACGCTCTTAGTTAAGCAATATAAACACTTGCCTTTTTCACGAAGATCTGATTCATCACTTGAAATTGGTATGAGCTTGTTCCTCTCTTCGCGATCTACGTTTTTATGGTATTTTTGGTGAAAGAAGATTGGGTTTGGTCTTAGTGTCTCTATAATTTCTCTCCTTCTTCCTCATGGGTTCCCTCTCTATTTTTGCATAACAGAACCCTAACTGCTACAACGTAAGGGATGATATATTAATCTAATTTTCGTCCATTAATAAATCACAATTTTTCAAAAGTCTAAAATACTCCTCTGGGGTGTGGGGTTGGCCTAAAATTGCCCCAGATTCTAAACTAACCCCCATAGTAGACTTTCTTTACTATCTTGACCCTCATGGACACATTCACGTACTCAAAACTGACATAGAATAAACAAAAATAAAATTACATTTTAATTCCTCATTTAAGTCCCGACACGACATACATGCGCATCCCAACTAAGTGTACTGTAACTGCCATATTTTTCACTCACGATAATTATAATATGTTCATAATCATATATTACTTTACTCACTAAGTAATCTTAAACATACTTCTCACCAATAAATACTAACTCTCATCACGCTAGTAATTATTTACTTAAATCTCAATTAATTATAAATAATTTCCCCATTTAAATTAATTAATCCCATAATTAAAATAAAATCTTTCAAAAATACAGGGTATTACATACTTCGCCCCTAATAAAGGAATTTCATCCCAAATTTTGTAAAAAGATTAAAAATAACTGTATACTGGTAGGAAGAACTCTGGATACTTGTCGCGCATCTCATCCTCGCACTCCCAGGTAGACTCCTCGACATTATAATGCCAACATTGAACACGTACTAACGTCACTAACTTTGACCTCAATTTCCTCTCGTTACAGTCTAGGACAGCAACTGAACTCTCCTCGTAGGAACTATCGGGTTGTAGGCCAATCTCCTCTAATGCAATATGAGTGTGGTCCATGTCATCCCAAAGATATCTCCTCAACAAAGAAATATGGAACACGTCATGAATCCTATGCAAGTGCTCCAGTAACCCAAGTATGTAAGATACTAGCCCAATCCGCTCAATAATAGGGAATGGCCCTACATACCTCGACGCCAACTTCCCATTTTCCCAAACTACATTATCCTCTTCATAGAGATACTCGTAATCATACCTGATCCCCCACACTGAACTCCCTGAAGAATCTCTTGGCATCGGCATAGCTCTTATGTCTATCATGGGCAACCCGAATATGGCTATGAATCAACTCAATCTTAGCCGAGGTGTCCTGGATCACCTCTGGCCCAGTAACTTGTTGTCCCCCACCTAGAGCTAGCACGCTGGAGAACTACAAGGTCTACCATATAGTGCCTCAAATGGGTCCATGCCAATAGTAAAATGGTAGGAGTTATTATAAGCAAACTCCACCAGTGGGAGGTACTGCTCCCAACCCCCGCCAAAATCAAGGATACACACTCACAGCATGTCCTCTAACATCTGGTTTGTTCGCTCTATCTTCCCATACGTCTGTGACTGATAGGCCAAACTCAATCGTAACTCCGTACCCATGGCCTCCTGGAAACTCTCCCAAAATCTGGACACAAAAATCTTGTCCCGGCCGAATACAATTTCAAGGGGAACCCATGTAGTCTCACTATTTTGGCAATGAAGATCTAAGCGTACTACCCTGTAGTATAGTCGGTCCGAACTAGAAAAAAATGAGCTACCTTGGTCAACCGATCCATAATCACCCATATGGAATTGTGATCCCTCTGCGATGTAGGCATCCCTGTGATGAAATCTATAGAAATGCTCTCCCATTTCCACAATAGGATCTCTAACGGTTGTAGGAGCCTTGGCGGTCTTTGGTGGTCCACTTTTACCAGCTGACAAGTGGCATATTTTGAAACAAACTCGACGATCCCCTTCTTCATTCCACTCCACTAGTATTCTTGCCTCATGTCCTGGTACATCTTATCCCCATCAAGATGTATTGAAAATCGTGAACCATGCGACTCCGCCATCATCGCATGTCGTAACTCCTCCCCCTATGGGATTACTAGTCTTCCATTTAAGCGTAAGCCCTCATCTCTGCCCCCTCGGCTGGAAGTTGTACAATCCAATCCTGAAGGAACGAGTCTGCTGCCTGAGCCTGTATCACCCTAGTAACGATCTCGGGTGTAACCGTCATCACTGACATGAATGAGCGGTCAGCCACATCCTGATGTCCCAGCTCCTTTCATTTCTCCTTCCACAGCTCGACCACCTCACTTACCTGCCTACGACTCAACACATCTACTACCACAGTAGCCTTCCCTGGGTGTTATTGGATGTCGAACTGATAGTCCTTCACAAATTCAAACCACCTTCACTGATGCATATTCAATTCCCACGGCGTGAATAGGTACTGCAGTGACTTGTGATCCGTGAATAGGCAAAATTTCTCTCCCAATAGATAATGTCTCCATACCCAAAGTGCAAACAATATTGTTTCTAACTCCAAGTCGTAGGTGGGGTAACTCCTCTCGTGAGGCTTAAGCTTACGGGAAGCATAAGCTATAGCTTTATCCTCCTGCTGAAGAACACCTGCAAGTCCTAGTAAGGACGCATCAGTATAAATCAGGTTTTACACACCCATCCTGGGTAGTGCTAGAACTGGTGCTGAAGTTAGCTTGTCATGCAGCTCACCAAAAGCCAACTGGCAGGCATCATCCCATATAAATGGCACCCCTTTGCGAGTCAAATTTATCAATGGACCTGCTATCTTCGAGAATTCCCAAATATATCACCTGTAGTATCGGACAGACTCAAGAAACTACATATCTCTGTCGGCATCGTGGGCTATTCCCATTCCCTCACGGCTGACACCTTCCTCGAATCTACAGATATCCCTTATCCAGAAATAATGTGCCCCAAAAAATGAACCTCTCTCAGCTAGAACCCACATTTGTCATATTTTGAATACAACTTGTGCTCACGTAGTGTCCGTAAAACCAAGCTTAAATGCTCGGCATGATCCTCCTCAGTCTAGGAATAAATTAGGATGTCATCAATGAAAACAATGATAAACTAATCTAAGAACTCTCTGAACACCCTGTTCATCAAGCCAATGAATACGGTCGGTGCATTAGTTAGTCCAAATGGTGTAACCCTGAACACATAGGATCCATATCTCATCAAGAAGGCAGTCTTAGGCACGTCCTTCTCTCTGATACGTAACTGATGGTATCCCGACCTCTATCTTTGAGAATAGGAAGAACCCCTCAACTGGCCAAATAGGTCATCAATTCGGGGCAATGAATACTTATTCCATATCGTGACCTTATTCAACTCTCGGTACTCCACACACAATCGTAACGAACCATCTCCCTTATTTACAAACAGTACGGGAGAACCCCAGGGTGAGGTACTCCTGCGAATGAAGCCCTGGCCCAACAACTGCACGAGCTATCGGCCGAGTGCCTGGCATCAAATCTATCAAAAACTCTATCTCCCTATTGGGCGGTAGCCCTGGTATGTCATGAAATACATCTACGAACTCATGAACAACCGAAATCAAATCAAGTGGTATCACCACCCCCTTAGAGGTCTCCTCCTCTATATAATATAAATGGGTGGATAAACCCCCCTCCAGGCAAGGCATATCCACTAAAACATATCCTGACCCGGTATGGTGAACACAATACTACGACTATAGCAGTCAATTAGTTCCCTATACATAAATAGACAAACTATCCCGATAATATCATCATACTTGTGCATGTCCAAGACAAGCATAATGGTCGGTAAGATCAATCTCCTAATCTCTATGCCCACTCCCCAACATATAAATAATATCAATGACCCATAGCCCAATGGTGAGCCTACACTAGTAACTATGCTCTTTATCGTGTTTAATAACCCCATGGTGCATGTAAAACTAGTGGAAATAAAACTATGTGAAGCCCCCGTATCAAATAATATCTGCCCCAAAGTCCCCTGGATAGAAAATGTACCCTCAATCGAGGGTGGAGCCTAGGGAATTGTGGCCTGGTGGACGTTATAGGCATGCCCATACTGTAGTTATCCTTGCTGGATCAAAACTGTTAGAACGACAGACAAATCTGGTATCTGCGGTGGCGCTGGGAGGGCGACTGAAAATATCGATCATTTGGGCTCTTGGCGAGTTCCCTCATTCTGCTGCTGCTGCGGGGATCTACCCTTCTAAGTATAATCCTGACGTTTATATCCAGTGTTTCCACAAGTGAAGCATCTCCCTAAAAAGTGTCCTTCCCTCTTCCCCTGCTCCCCTAGGCCCTAATGGCCATTACCACCCCTTCCTTGGCCCAGCGGGCCTGCTGAAAGCGATACTACCCCTACTGTCCAGGCTGGTTTTGATGACCCTATCTAAAACCTACTTGTCCCTGCGTGTAGTCACCTAATATGAACCTCTTAGCAGGGTCCCCTTGGTGGGAGCTCTGTTCTCCCTGTGTCTGTTGAGCTTGAGCTGATTGTGCCCCACTGGCTCCATTACCTCCTGTCATGTCCTACTGGATGGACTCCCCCACTCGTTTTCTTCCCTTCAGATGGAAGTGGTGATCCTAGAAGTGTAGTAGGGTAGCGTTAAGTACATAACTATATGTACCCAATGAAAGATTAACCAAAAGGTGTTGACGAATCCTCCACATCAAGCCGTCCATAAACATCTGAATTTTATTCCCCTCAGTAGGTACCTCATCTAGATTAATCAATCTCATAAACTCTTCTTCATAATCTGCAATGGTCTTCCCCTCCTGGGTGAGATCTATTAATTTCCGCCTCATCTCAATCTAAACATCTAAAGGGAAATATTTACGGTCAAACTGCAAGTAGAAGTCCTGGATAGTCATGTTGTCTCTCTCCTCGGGAGTGGTAATAGACTCCCACCACTGCAATGCCGCTCCCACTATCATAAAAATAGATAGTATATTCTTCTGAACCTCAGTGCACTCGTACATCTTTAAGTTTCGCTGGATGTTCTTTTTTCACAGGCTCGCTACCACAACATCAGAACTCCCTGCGAATTTCGGAGGGTGTGCCTTATGGAAGGCATCTCTGACTGGCTCCCAACCAGAAGGGAATGCGTGACCTGGTGCTGGGGAAACCACCGGTGCCTGGGGTGGGGACTGCTATACCATGACCAAAGCTTCAATTACTACATGTGCTACAATAGCAGCAACCTCTGCATCATTCATCATGCCCTAGGCCGGAGTTGGCTAGGGCTTGGGTTGGGCATCCCTAGGAGCTCGTTGTGAACGTCTTGGATGCATCTGAAATGAGAGAGAAGCATTATAAGTCCACATTAAATATATCAAATATCTAAAGACATAAAATGCACAATTAATGAATACAACGGTCCTAAATATAACGCTCTATATCAAAGAAAGCTACGTTGGAAGCATAACAAGCCGCACATATCCTAAGGACTCTAGAAGTTGATGCTTTAATACCACCTGTGACACCCCGCCTAATTGAATATCGGGTGATCAGTCCTTTATTAAATTAAATCATAATATCCAATTGGTTCAATATATGCATCACTATCAAAAACTTTATTATTAACACTAACCACCTAATATTTAAAAAGGTTGATGTTAAAATTTTATCTTTTAATTAACATAAAATCAAATTAACCAATTATTAAACATACACCATTCAAACTAATCTCATATGAAATAAAATGACTGAAATAATAAATGTGACTGGAGTAAACACATCCAGCCTAAATACCAAATACAATGATCCAACAAAATAAACCAACAACTAAAAGGATTAAATAAATAAATCCATAATCTCTGACTGTCTGAATAAGTAAAAGGGGAGACATGCCCTAACGGAAGTAAATAACACAAGATGAATAAAAAAAATTCATGGAGGCATTTACTATTAAGTCCTGTAACTTCCACAATAGCTACAGGTCAACAAATGAATGAAACTCCTATACTTGGTGTCCCTGTGGCTGGGCACCTAAAATAATTTGACAAAAGAAAAGAGATTTTCTATAAACGGGTCAGAGCCCGAGTTGAGAACAGTTTAAAAATGAGCAAGTGGTTAAATGAAAACAATAGCACATATAGTGTTCATGTTAGATTCTCGTACTCTCACTTGAGATACTCACCTCTCATCTAATGTGCACACCTAACGCGTATACTTAACTCATCATAGTATGCTACCCCGCCTAACTAGTTCAATAATGCACAAAAATCACGCCAATACTCTTAAGTGTTTATCCATATAGCCCGTATCCCATATTACCATATGTTTAAGGATCGTTATTCATATACACAACCATTATTCTCATAGACATTCTTTTCCTCTTTAAGTTAATTTAATAAATGTCATTATTTCCATATCTACTAAACATGCACAGTATAATAAGTAACAGGTATACATATATTTATCTCTCTCTCTCTCTCTCTATATATATATATATATATATATATATATATATACTAATTCTGCACCCTCGGGTTAGGGCCCCCTTAGTGCAATGCATACTCTGCTATCATGTCCCGGTGCATCTCTCATTGCATGTAGGACTATAGGTTCAATCTCTTGCGAACCATCAAAACAAATACACATATTGGAGGCGAACATAGTTCCAAGCCTATGGGCTACGCACATACCTACGCACCCATATGATCGCCAACACTATCGTTTTCACCAATAGTCCGTACCTAGGTTCTAGGTTCTAGTGGTACGAATCAAAATTCCCTTGAAGGCTCCTCAGGACATAATTATCCACAACGCGCAACCTCCACCTAATAGCAAGTAGCGTAGGTATGTCATACGTATAATAATTCAATTAATAGGTATACGCACAACCTATAATAATCATTAGGTATTTATACAAAGCAAATCCCCGAATTTATACATAGTATTATTATTTCTAATACTAACGTTACTCTATACGTACAATTAATCTCTCTATCATACATATTCCATACGGCCCTATTATTCCAACATATCCCTTTAGTAGTTAAGAAATCATCTCACCACTAGACTATGTAATGAAGTCACTCAAGAATAGCGTAGGTCATTGTCTCTCACTCGAATCAACCTTGTAAGGTTTTAACTTGTTCGGACAAAAAATTGAACTTGTGAAATCTCATTAAAAGCTGGGAAATTCTCATTCGAACGAAACTTCAAATGAACTAAGGCCCTGAATTCTCATTAGAAACTCGTTCGAACAAGGTCGTTTGAACAGCTTTGAATGAATCTACTCTCTAAATTCTCGTTGGGTAGGTCATTGGAATTCTCGTTCGAACGAGAATTCTGCAGATCGCCACTATCCTCTAAAAACTGCGCTTTTTTAACTTATTCATCACCCAAATCAACCAAAACTTATCGTGACTCAAATCCAACATTTCTAAACTATACTCCCTGGTAATATAATACTTTTCAGCACGTTTTTAACATTAAATGCTTTAAAATTATGACATGAATTCAAATTAATTCCTCAAATCTTCAAAAAGCTCTAAATTCATATAATCACCATTAGTCATAATTAAAGCTAGATTTAAATTCGTGATTTCAACGTATAAAATTCAGATTTCTAATCCCCAATATATGGTTATTCAACCACATGCAATACCTATACCACAATCATAGATTAATACCTAATTTCAGTCCCAATTTCATAATATTATGAATAAATCGTCAACTAATCTAACATGGACATTATATTCTCTAAGTTAAGCAAGATAAACACTTGCCTTTTTCATGAAGGTTTGATTCATCGCTTGAAATTGGCATGAGCTTGTTCCTCTCTTCCCGATCTACGTTTTGATGGTATTTTTGGTGAAAGAAGATTGGGTTTGGTCTTAGTGTCTCTATAGGATTCTTCCTCCAAGGTTCCTTCTCTATTTTTGCAGAACATAACCCTAAATTCTACTATGTAAGGGATGATGTATTAATCTAATTTTCATCCATTAATAAATCACAATTTTTCAAAAGTCTAAAATACACCTCTAGGGTGTCAGGTTGGCCTAAAATTGCCCCAGACTCCAAACTAAACCCCCGAGTAGACTTTTCTGACTATCTCAACCATTCCAGACACACTGGCATACTCAAAACGGCCATCAGAATAACCAAAAATAAAATTACATTTTAATTCCTCATTTAAGTCCCGACACGACTCACACACGCATCACAACTAAGTGTTTAACTGCCGTATTTTTCACTCACGATAATTATAATATGTTCATAATCATAGATTTCTTTACTCACTAAATAATCTTCAACATAATTCTCACGAATAAATACTAACTCTCATCATGCTAGTAATTATTTACTTAAATTCGAATTAATTATAAATTATTTTCCCATTTAAATTAATTAATCCCATAATTAAAATAAAATGTTTCAAAAATACAGGGTACTATAGGTGAGTGGTGATGCGCGCATATGGATTTTGGGCCAAAGCCCAAACCATGTATAATGTAGGTCATCTCCCCTCTAAATGGTTGGGATACCCTAAGGGCATCCATGCCTTAATCCCAACTCAAGTGTCGATTACTACTCATTTTTGTTCTAATATTTCTATGTGGAACTATCCTAATTTACCAAACTAAATATTTTTTCACCCATTTTAAATGTGGTACTTTGAGGCCAATTTTTCATTCAACTCTAAATGACATTTAATATGTGAATATACTATGTTAATCTCCTTGTAAAGAGGAACATGTTGCTAAGTAGACCTTCACCAAAAGGTATATGGGTTCCACTTTTATTTGGGCTAAAATTTAACCCATTTAATGTTTCAAACCTGTCATTTTCCAACACCTATATGTGTGTATCATAAGAATATAAAAAATAGAGAGAGAGAGAGAGAGTTGAGACTTAACCGTGTTTAAAAATCTTCTTATTTTACGAGTTAAATCATCAATAGAAAATTGAGTCTAAGACTATAAAGATACGTACAATATGTATGTATAATATGTACGTTTATAGAGATAATTTGAATTTTACTATATTTAAAAGATTATTTTTTTAAAAGTTAAATCACCAAAAATATTGAGCCTTCAATTATACAATGACACCGTTAAAACATAATAAAACTCAAAGTAATGTCTAATCTCCATAAAATGATACCTAGAGCATGGGAAATTCCTAAACATTTTGTCTTACTGTAATCACCATAGGGGAAACAAATGTTTTTAGTTGAAACCATGCGAAAAACATATGAATGTCTCATACAACACATAAATTATCAATGAGACTACAAATAGGAGATGGAAAAAATATTTTTAACATATTATTTTTAAGATATTGTTCACGAATGACACAGAAAAAAACTCAATATGTAAAAATGAAAAATATATTTATTTTTAAACAATGAACAACCTCTTATGGAACAAACCTCCATTTTATAATTTAAATAGACATTGGCATATATGATATTACAACCATGCAAGCAATCAAATTTCTATAAATTTATAACATAGAGACAAATACATGTGTTAATGCATGAAAGCTGATATTGGTTACACAAGTGGAAATTTTTCCATAAAATTTGTATTACGGGATGACACCTGTATCAATGCCATTTTTTTCTTTTCTTATGTGTTCGTTGGATAAACAAATGAGTTGGACAAAAATGATTTTAGGCAAGCAAACATGCGGGAGAGAGACATTCAAACATTCATACATCCAATGTATACACATTTATAAGGTTTTATCTCCACCATAAAACTAGAAATCCATTCATCTTTTATTTGCCAAAATCACTCTTCATAACTTAAGTACCACCAAAATTTTCTTCAATATACAAAAACAATTTAGATTGTTTCTTCTCAAACAATCTTAAATCATCCTTTGTCACAAAGACATTTTAGCATTGGATATCGTCAAAATAATTTGAACCCATCCTGCTGAACCGAAATCCATATCTTAAAATCCAATCACAGTATAAAATCGTATTGCTTTATTTCCATCTTTAGATTCTCTTTAGCACAATACGCAAGTGAATGATGTGAATAAAACGTATCATTTCCTCCTTGGCAATAAAAATAATATAATTTATAATTTTAATTTTAAAATGGTGTCTGTATTTGTAAATGTGCCACATGATCTCAAAATTTAAATGCAATTAAGGCATATTACCTAGAAATAAATATTCTATCTCTATCGGTTTAAAAAAATGGTTTGACCATAGCTAACAATTTGTTAATTTTCTTAGGTTGAAAGTCTCCGAGGCAATTAAACATTTTTTTATGGATGCTATTGATGAATAAGACATTACAACTCTACCAACCACTCCATTGGAGGTAAATCTCAACATCTTTATACATCTGATTTAGGATATTCATAATGCCTCAAATTTCCATATGAAACAATACTATATTGACTGATAAGAAGATATGGACTACATAAAAATTATAGTTGTAATTGTTGCCAATAATAAAGATTAAATATGTCAATTAGTGCTCATGATGCCTCTAAAATCGCGGTCTCTTGAACTCTCTCTAAACAGAATGTAAATGATCATCCTTTTCCTCTTCCATAAATGTGAAACCAAAATAAACCTTTAATATCTGCTATTCAACCTCTGCAATCCCTAAAATAATAAAGGTTTGGACATTTGGAGGTTACGACTTAACAAAAAAAAGATTTTTTTTTTGTTTTTTTTCACAATCCTTAAAATATTAAATGTTTGGACATTTGGGGGTTTTAATTTAACCAAAATAAAATGTTTATTTTTTTTATTCTCATAGGTTTTTCTCTATATCTCCCTGCTTATCGATTATCTTATCTAGGGCTTCAACTTCTGGGGTTCCAATATATGTGGTTTCACACCATAAGTTCTCAACTGATAAATTTTTTTGAGAAGTTATTTTACAACATATTGAAAGGTTTTAACTATTAGTTAATAATTGAAGTTTGTTGTGGGAGGATATTGGGTATATAAATTTTTTAGGTTAATTTATTATTGTAACACCCCGTATTTCTAAGTATTTGAATTTAATTAATTTGGCAATTAGTTATTTTTATTTTAAATTACGCGAGAGAAGTCATTTAATTGAATTAAGTAATAATGCGCTTACTATATATTAATCGCGAGTGAGATAATGATTAAAATTAAGAATTTAATTTATTAGGTGAATAGTAAGCAACATATGGAAATTATTACGCGTCATAGAGAGTGATATTGGCATTGTATACACCCCATTTTGTTACCCCTTAAACTCTTCTTAGGTCCTTAGCACCTCCCTTCATCACTACAAATTTAGGTCATATCCCGAGTACTGACCTAGAGGCCATCGGGCAGGCCTAAGCTCTGTTTGACCAAAAGTTAAAATCTTCAGCTTGATCGAGACTAAATGCATCTTCAAAGGGAATTGAAACACCTTTCCAACAGTCCATCCCACGCGCGATTCTGACTTACCATGCGGACGAACGACCCATTTTTCCCCGAAACTCGATAAGGAGGCCACCGGACGCTCTCGAGATCCGTTTGACCTAATTCAAGTCTTTAGCTCGACCGATACTGAATGAATCTTCGAAGGACACTGAATTCCATTTCCAACGGTCCATCCCATGCGTGATTCTAACCTACGGTACAGACGAACGATCCATTTTACTCCGAGAGGTCACTGAAAGTTCCAGGGCCTGGTTGACCAAAGTCAACTCCCAAATCGGATCAAACACTTCGGAATTTATAAGTACATCTCCTAACCTTTCCAACGGTCTTCCCCGTGCATGATTCTGACTTACCGTGTGGACGAACGATCCGTTTGCGTCCGACGATTCTCCGTCCAATGGATCGACGAGTGCTTCCGAGACACCTTTGACCCAAAGTCAACTCCCGAACCTGGGAGCGATCCAAAGGAATTTTGAAGGTCTGTGAATTAACTTCCTAACGGTCTTCCCGGGGCATAATTCGGATCAACAGTTTGCGCTCTGCGACTGATTTTCCAAAAAGGCCTAAAAGACACTGCCAAATGGCAGGTCCGAGAACGTAGTGTGCCTAAACACACCTGTCGATTGGTAGGTCCAGGGCCATGACGATCGGCAATGCCCTTGTCCTATAAAAAGGAGGCATTGGCCTCATTGCAAGAGGAGCCCAGATCTGAAAGACATCACTCTCAACAAATCCAAAAAACCTCTCTCGAAGTCAGTGTGATTTCCACATCCAAATCCCTTTCCAACCTTCACTTTTTATCATCCTTTTCATCAAACTTGGTGAATTAACTACCCTCCATCATCATCCAAGTGCAAGGGCTGCTCTCCAGCATTCAAGATCAAGCTCAAGATCTTCAAAAAGATCCAATTTTCTCAATTCTCTCCTTAAATTCTCATAAATTCGCATTAACTTGTTTCATTACTTAGCACTTTTATTCTCTCATCTCACACATCCTAATATACTTTTTATTTAGTATTATTGTACATCCCTTATTTTCATACAAATAAAAACCCAAAAAATAAAAAAATAGGGTTTGCTCATAAATTCCAAACGGGAATTCTCACACTTTTCTTACACTTTTCTCACAACTAAAACACTTTTTCTACACACACACACGAATAAGAGAATCCTCCGATTGGATTTATGGGATAAACCCCACCCCTCGTTTTGCATATGAACTACGTGGACTTTGATGCCTCTACAGGCTACGTAGGCGTCTCGGGGTAAAACCCGAGACTCGAGTCCTATTCTCACTTTTTCTCTCATTTTCTATTTCCTCTAAACTAAACTCTCTTAGATTACATATATCCATATATGCATATATTTGTTCTTAGTGGCGTATCATTCCACATATGTTATCGTTCTATTATAAGGATCAGCGCAGGGATAATCGTGTAAATCCTATTTTCTAATATTATTTTTATGAACCCTCCTACGGATGACTCGCTTTATCTCTTCCATGATATAAGTCGAGGATTCCTATCCCCACTATATATACACATGCACACATATCACGGGGAAAATAAAGGAAAATAGCAAAAACCCATGAGAGACCGTAAGGGTGGAATGGGTGCCTAACACCTTCCCATTTCGTAACATAGCCTCCGGACCCTTTTTGAATCATTTTGGTTTCGTATGCATCAGTATGTATTTGGATGATGTTGTTTGAACACTAGGCCCCCTTTTAAAATTCTTTTACTTAATTTCCCTTTAGGAATAGATATGCGAAAGCGTTAGATGATGGTTCAATTAAACAAATTATAAATTTTAATTTCTTTTTCAAATTAAAATTAAACCAAGTGATATAAGATTAAATCCAAACAAATTTAAATTTCATTTAAACACAATTAATTACCCCAAGTCCTAGAAATTTGCCTAAGTCATATTTTTCAATATTTTCAGATTAGGTCAAACCAAATTTTAACACAATAAATTAATGACTTGAATTAATTACACATTACCCAATATTTAAATGAGAACCAAATTAAATATGTAGCGACTAAAACCAAATTTTATCTTGAATTACCTAAGCATGCGTTCTAGGTAAGTTTGCACAAGTAAAATAAAAAATGAAACCACTACGCCGCGATGTACGAGGAAAAACTCACAAAGGGAAAAAACCTCGGACGACCCTAGCCTCAAATCCACTAAGTACGAAATTTAAAAATACAAGACAGTAGACTTACAACACTCGACTTGATCCCTCTCAAGCCCCGACGCTCCTTCTTGTAGACACCTCCACCCAGCGAATAACCACGGAGCTCCATCGTGGTCTCGGAATCCACCGATCGTACTTTATACGGTCATCATCACCCGAACAAGGAGCCTTTCTCCAAATGGGTAAATCAACGCAAACTTCTTCTTCTTTTTGGGATTTAGAAGCAAACCCAAACGTCTCTTCAAAATGGTAGAGATGAAAAACTGGTGCCAAAACTCCAAGCAATGTATATGTGTGTGTGTATATATATATATATATATATATATATATATATATATATGGAACTTGGATAAACTAAACTTCAGGTGAAAAATCTAGAGTGTTAAATGATTTGTTCTTGTAAAATTAGACACTCAAAACATGAACTTTTTCTTGGAATAATATTCTCTCAAAACTCTCTCTAGGAGATGGAGGATAATGAAAAAGTTAACTTATCAAATTTGGTTCCCGCACTTAGATATTCAGTCAAACGTTAGTGAGTAAAGATAATGGGAAAGTGGGTGAAAACTGTCAAAAACTGCCATTTAACTGTTCCCGCCAAATCTCGTTCGAACGAGATTTGTCGTTCGAATGAAGTCTCGTTCGAATGGAATTCTAACGACATTCTAACGAAGTTCCAATGTCTTTAAAAAATGTACTCGTTAGAAATCTCGTTGGAAGTCCATCTCGTTCAAACGACATTTCGAACGAAGTTACAAAGGCCAAACTGGGAAGTCGTTGGCAAACTCGTTCGAATGACATTTGGTTCGAACAAAAAACTCGTTTTAACGACATATCAAACGAACTTCCAGAAAGTTGGAAATTTTCATTTTTAGCCCAGAAACCTTATGTACTTTATTTTAAAGTTTTAATAAAAAACTTTCTGAAAATAAACAACAGTTTTAATTAAACCTACACCCATTATACTGTTCCAAGCTCCTATATATATATGTAATGCATTCATACTTTGGGAGCATGGAACCATTGTTGATGACATATAAACGAGGCACTAAAACTCGACATTTTGATGAAGCTTTATACACTTGGTCGCTACGTCTTCAACAAACTCATCATAGGCTTGAAATAGATACATTGAACACTATCCTATGACACAAACATTTTTGTCTGGAATTGAGCCAAAACTACAAAGGACTCAATTGGAAATTTGTGTCCTTACAAATCTCCCCCTTTGGCTATTCTGGGACAAAAATTAAATAAAAATCCTAAAGGGCTGTCAAGCTCTACTAGACAGACAAAAATGTCCCACCCAAAATAAAAATACAAGGCTTGACTCAAAAACCCAAAGGATCAAAATCTTTGCCGGTGAAAGTTTCCACTTAGAAAATAATTCATGCACACTTAAGCAAACACATTAAACGCATAGGGAATATCAAAATATTAAATGAAAATAAATAAAGACTCCCCTTAATTAATTCTACCCTTTATCAAAATAAATGACCTACTTAGAAATACTTCTCCCCCTAAGATAAATATCCCTCAACTAAGATACGATAACAATAGGATTAGATATCATTTCTCCCCTATCATTATCCCCCTTTTTGTTCAGGAATAGACAAAGGATAAAACTAATTTAAACATGATGCATAAACTATTAAGAACATGAAATCATATGGGCAAGAAAAACATAACTAATCCATAAAAATGAATACCAACTATGATGCGACAACAAATGATACCAATGTGACAAATAAAATTCTAAGCATGTGATATCAACCAAGATACGCAACAAACAAGGTACCAATTATGAATTGAAGCATAAATGGACTAGTTAAACATGGCAAAGACATATACAAAATATCATATATATGTATACATAAGAGATACAGGCTAAGCATAAGTACACACATATATATATATAGACACACAAATGACACAAAATAAGATAAGCTTTTCACACTCGTATGGCAAAAATGTGTCATATGGAAAGGGAAGTGTTGGGGTGTGAACTAGTAACAATTAAATTTAGACCCAATCACTTAAAACATGTTCACGGAGTTCTCAATTGATTGTAAACTTCATCACATTTAAATATAACCTCATGTGACAATATAGATTGAATTCAATGAACAAACATACATAATGTATACAAGCCTAGCATGTTGATGATTCTATAAACCAATAGAGTCATGACAATGAAAGCACAACTAAGATTAACGGACATTGTGCAAACCGTTGATATATCATCCAAACTCCCTCAATAAGAATATAGTTTATTCTTTTGAATGAATAAATCAATTAAACATAGGCCTTGGCAATTATTTTTCTTTTTCATGCCATATTTGCTTTTAGGCCTTTGGACCACGTATTTCTTTTAGGTACAAACAAACGGTGGCTTACTATTCGCAAAGGAAAATAAATCTTTTTGAAGCCCTTACCCGTGCACATTTATATTTATCATTTTTTTATTTGTCACAAATCTCACGTGCAACGAATTTTGACATGCACTAGTCCTCCTAGGTTACAAATATGTAGATGACAAGATTGGTAGGAGAACATTTCACAAGGCTCAAATATAACATGTGACAATTAAATTTCAAATGATCTCGTGCATGTGTGAATAGAGGCATATAAAAATAGAATCCATTTAAGCAACACAAAATCCAACTACTCCATATAAGCATGGTAAAGAACATAATAACGATTGACAATCTAAACCAAAAGTTCTAGCAACATGGGAGCGAAAAAGATGGGATTCAAACACAAGTATATGCCACATAAAGTGTGTCAAACTAAAATACACAAAAAAAATCTTTTTGATTTTTTGAAATTTTTAACCAAAAATAAAAATATATACTCAAAAGACAAACAAAAAATCATTTGAATTTTTCATTAAGCTTAAAGTACCAAAAAATAAAAACCCAAATGATAAACAAAAATCTTTTTGTATTTTTTATTTAATGCAAACAAAAATGAAAGAAATATAATACAAAAGATAAACATGTCATGATTTCTAGCATAAGATATGAAATAAAGCAATGACTAGAAAATGACTAAACATCCATACACCTAGCAAGGATATATAATATGGAGCACAAAAAGCTAGAGTATGCAAATAAAACTATCACATTCAACCTTTAGATTTTGCAAGGAAGGAAGGATTTGAAAGTAAATGAGAATCAAAAACCCTATCTTGTAAAGCTACCAAGTCAGATCTCCTAACCCAAACTAATGATGAGTGACTCTCTCGGGGTGTAGGAATCTTGGATACCTTTGTTGCCTTACATTGGGATTTTCTAGAAAATCTGCTAAGATCAAAACAATATTTCCTAAGATGACCTTTTCGACCACAATGTGAACACTTAAACTCACGGAGAAGATATTGACCTAAGGAGTGATCTCTAAAGGCTTTCTTAGGCGATTCTCCTAAAACATTGGTTTTGGCTTTTTGAGTTGGTTCATCACAAGTATCGAAGCCTAAACCACAAGTGTCATTTTTTATTTGGACCGTGCCTAAGATTTTATCAAGTTTTTCAGACCTACACTCCAAATAAAATATGACTTTAGTAGAGTCTTTTAATTTATTTTCTAATTCTAAAATTTTAGACTGTAACAAAATATTTCTCTCTTCAAACTCGAGAAGCTCCTTTTTTAAGGATTCCATTAAACCTATAAGACTATCTCTCTCGCCTTCTATATATTCTAGCTTCTCTCGAAGAGATCTCTCTCGTGTCCTAAGGTCTTCCACTAATATACTATCATCAACAAACTTGACACGTTCTTTCAACCTTGCTTCTAACTTCAAATTTGCTCTTTTTAATTTAATTGATTCTTCATATAATTCTTGAAAAGCATTTTTAAGTTCACTCACATTAACCTCTTCTTCATTTTCACTCTCTCTTTCTTCTCAACTCTCACTATTATAAAAAATAAGGGAATCATAAACTATGACCTTGGAAGTGTTATGTGTGGAAATCTCATCAATAGAGGAATGTTCACTATCACTCATATGACTAGCCATAAAAGCCACAAAGTTTGGCTTAGTACGAGAATCGGGTCCCTCTTCATTGTCACTATCACTAAGGGTTGCATTAAAAGAAATTGGTTTCTTACCCTCTCTCCTTAGTTTAGTGGGGCACTAAAATGCCCTATGGTCATACCCTTCACAACCAAAGCATTTTTCCGACTAGTCCCTATTTACATTTTCATTAGAAGTTTTAGGGATCTTCTCGGCTTTATCATGCCTAGGTTTTTCAAATTTCTTAAAGTCATTTTTAAATTTATCTTTGTTCAATTTAATAAATTTTTGAAATTTTCTAGCAAACATAGCCATGTCATCCGAGTCACTATCACTTTCACACTCTACTACTCCTTTTTCCTCTTTTCAATCTTTTAAAGCAACACCCTTTTCTATTTTCTTTTCAGTTTTAGAGGGAAACATGTCCAGTTCATAGGTTTATAAATCACCTACAAGCTCTTCTAATTTCGTAGAGGCTAAAGTTGGTAAAGAATTTAAAACGGTCACTTTTGGAATAAATCTATCGGGAAGAGACCTTAAAATTTTCTTTACTACTCGGTGTTGGGGTATTTTCTCTCCCATGTTAAAAGATGAATTAACATTATCGGAAATTCTAGCATAAAATTCATCAAAAGTTTCTTTTTCGTGTATTTTGATAGTTTCAAATTGAGTGGTGAGATTTTGGAGTTTCGAAGCTTTAACGATACTAGTACCTTCATGAGTGAGTTGTAAAATATCCCACGCTTCTTTAGCGGTCTCACACGTCATAATGCGTCGGAATTGATCCGGTGTGACAACACTAAACAAGGCGTTTAAACCTCGGTAATTAAAATTTGAAAGTTTAAACTCATTCTCACTCCATCTATCGGCCGGTTTGGGAACATGTTCATTATCTACTAAATGAGTTGGTGGAGACCACCCATTAACTACAGATAACCAAACCCTCTCGTCGATAGATTTAAGTGTCGATTTCATAAGAACTTTCCAATACGCGTAATTAGAACCATCGAAAATAGGAAATTTAGAAAATGGGGAAAATTCCATTTTAGCCAAAAATATTTAAAGGATCTTAAAGAAGTAAATTATCGCTTTGGCTCTGATACCACTTGTTGGAACACCAGGACCCTTTTTAAAATTCTTATACTTAATTTCCCTTTAAGAATAGATATACGGAAGCGTTAGATGATGGTTCAATTAAACAAATTACAAATTCTATTTTCTTTTTTAAATTAAAATTAAACCAAGTGAAATAAGATTAAATCCAAATAAATTTAAATTTCACTTAAACACAATTAATTAACCCAAGTACTAGAAATATGCCCAAGTCATATTTTTCAATATTTTCAGATTAGGCCAAACCAAATTTTAACACAATAAATTAATGACTTGAATTAATTACACATTATCCAATATTTAAATGAGCACCAAATTAAACATGTAGTGATTAAAACTAAATTTTATCTTGAATTACCTAAGCATGCGTTCTAGGTGAGTTTGCACAAGATAAAATAAACAATGAAACCACTACGTCACGATGTACGAGGAAAAATCCAAAACGGGAAAAAACTTCGGACGGCCCTAGCCTCAAATCCACTAAGTACGGGATTTACAAATATAAGACAATAGACTTACAACATTCGACTCGATCCCTCTCAAGTCCTGACGCTCCTTCTTGTAGAAACCTCCACCCAGCAAATAATCACAGAGCTCCACCGCGGTCTCGGAATCCACCGATCGGACTTTATATGGTCACCGTCACCCGAACAAGGAGCCTTTCTCCAAATGGGTAAATCAACGTAAACTTCTTTTTCTTTGTGGGATTTAGAAGCAAACCCAAACCTCTCTTTAAAACGGTAAAGATGAAAAATCGATTCCAAAACTCCAAGAAATGTATATATATATATAGAACTTGGATAAACTAAACTTTGGGTGAAAAATCTAGAGTGTTAAATGATTTGTTCTTGTAAAATTAGACACTCAAAACATGAACTTTTTCTTCGAAGAATTCTCTCTCAAAACTCTCTCTAGGAGATGGAGGATAATGAAAAAGTTCACTTTCCAAAGTTGGTTCCCGCACTTAGATATTCATATTCAGTCAAAAGTTAGTGGGGAAAGATAATGGGAAAGTGGGTAAAAACTGTCAAAAACTATCATTTAACTGTTCCCGCCAAATCTCGTTCGAACGATATTTGTCGTTCGAACGAAGTCTCATTCGAACGGCCTTCTAACGACATTCTAACGAAGTTCCAGTGTCTTTAAAAAATGAACTCATTAGAAATCTCGTTGGAAATCCATCTCGTTCGAACGACATTTAAATTGAAGTTACAGAGGCCAAACTGGGAACTCGTTGGCAAACTCGTTTGAACAACATTTGGTTCGAAAGAAAAACTCGTTCGAATGACATATCGAACGAACTTCCAGAAAGTTGGAAATTTTCATTTTTAGCCCAGAAACTTTATATACTTTATTTTAAAGTTTTAATAAAAATCTTTCTGAAAATAAACAACAGTTTTAATTAAACCTACACCCATTATACTGTTCCAAGCTCCTATATATATATGTAATGCATTCATACCTTGGGAGTATGTAACCATTGTTGATGATGTAGAAACGAGGCACTTAAACTCGACATTTTGATGAAACTTTATACACGTGGCCGCTACGTCTTCAACAAACTTGTCATAGGCTTGAAATAGATACATTGAAAACTATCCTGTGGCACAAAAATTTGTGTTCGGAATTGAGCCAAAACTACAAGGGACTCAATTGGAAATTTGTTTCCTTACAGATGTCCTTCGGGATGACTCCTTTTCTTTTGTTTGTTTTGAGTAAAATAGACTGGGGACCCCATCTCTCTACAGTTTTCACCTCATTCAATGACGTCGGTCGAAGCACTCCCGAGAGGGACGCACGGGACCTAAGATCCTCACTCTGCCCACCCGTCACGAGGATCGGGGATGGCCACAGGCGTAACTAGAATTATCTCAATTGAGAGTCACGTGTAGACTAATTTGGGGTCGAGATGGAATAATTATTTAGTGTGACTCAAATGAGAATTTCGAGGTCACATATGATTTCAAAAGGTTGGAAATAGTCAAAATAGTATACCTGGGGGTATTGTTTGGATTTCGGGACATTTTTAGACTAAATCTTGGCCGTATGTGGTAATTTAGTCTTTCGGTAGCCTATGGTAAAAGGAGTTACGAATTTCCCAACCTTATATCAAATGTTAGATAGAAGGGTCTAGGGTTAAGAGTGTTGAAAACCAAGGGAAACCAATAGAGAGGAAAATGAGAGAGTCCTTGGAGCAGCTTTTGAAGAGATTCTTGCAGCTTTTCATCTCAATCTTTCACCACAAATAACCTAGGAGTGAGGATTGAAACAGAAGACAAAGTAATCCATCACCAAGCAATGAAATCAAACCCTATTGATCAAAGGCAAGTGTTTATATACAAGTTATTTAAAGTTATAATACCCATCTAACTAGGGTTTCATTATATGTTGATTAAAGTAATGATTCTTGGAAGAAAAGAAGGATTTAAACGCATGTTTGGGTAGGAATTTCATGTAGAAAGATTTGATATCAATAGAGGATAATAAATTAGAGATTTCGTGTTATTATCCATGAATTAAATCTGGGTTTTGATGAATAATAGTGGAAGAAAATAAAACCTAGGGTTTTGAGGATTAGAAGTTTAAATCCCTTTTGGAATGAAAATATTTGGTTTTGATGTTGTATTTACATTAGAAATCATGCTAATGCATGTAGAAATGGATAGGGACAATTGGTTTCAAGTTTGGTGAAGAAATATGTAAGTTATGTTGGTGTTAATGGTGAAAAATGCACTTGCATAAGGAAGAAGATGACACAACATGTTTTCGAATTGATTCGGCCAAGAGGAGAATTGATTTGGACTCTTTGCGAATCGATTCGATTTCCCGAAAAACATGAGAATTTCCCTTTTAAGCCTTGAACTCCCAAATTATTGCCTGAGAAAATTTTAGGACATTGTTAGAATATAATGAGGGATCTATTATATTGCAGTATGCCATTATAAAGTTAAAGGAATTAAGTCTTAATTGAGACCATTAAGATGATGATTAAGCGGGATTCAACGATAATATAATTAATTTGCGAGAATGAGAACGTAATTACGGGAAATCATGAGTGAGCTTATGGCATGGACCAGTAGGGTAAGGAAGACTTACCTATTGAAATAAAAGGAGGAGTAACTAGGTCCCTTATAGTAGATAATAATACTCCATTAAATGTGATATCGATAATAATTATAAATTGAATGTACAATGAGTATTCGAGTGATATATACTACGTACAAATGATGATAATTCGGTTATGTAATACCTATTGAATATATATAGGTTATGTGTATACCAATTATATGATTGATGATATATGTTAACATACCTACGTTGCCTGCTATCATGGAGGTTCGCGTGTAGTGGGAGATCCCACCTTGCCGATTCCAGGGAGGTCTGAATTTGTGCCCCAGAACATAGAACTTAAGGAGGCAGACTATATATCGTGTATTAGTGTGTTCGACGTGTCATTTGAGTACATTAAGTTTGTGCGTAGCCCAAAGTCTTAGAACTATGTTCACCTCCACTGCTTGTTATTTGATTTTGGGTTCGAGGAGATGTACTGAACCATTTGTCCCTACTTATTATGAGAGGTACTTGGACTGATAGCAGAGTATGCCCAAGTTTCACGGAGGTCCTTTTAAGAGACACCTAATGATATATATATTAGCGAAATAAATATATATGTACCAATGTGAATATTCTACTCACGTGTGACAGTAGACAAGTAAATAGTGTATATCTAAATATTTAATTAAGTAGTGAAACTTAATTAATTAAATAATGAGAATATAAGTGAAATGGTAATTTTAACTCTTATAACTTATGAGAAATGTTAACTAACGGGTGCAGTACTGTATGGGCGATACGAGAATAGAGACATGTTCATATTCATAAATACTTAAGTCTAGTTAGCTTGGGTAGAATAGATAGGTGGGCTAAGTAGAAACGTTCGGCGTGCATAATAGTTGAGAGGTAAGGAAACTCAAGAGAGTGTACATGAACCTAACATGTGTAATCAATAACTGATTTTAAATTGTGATAAGTACTTGCTAAATATTTTCAAAATGTTTTGGGTTCTAACCCTTGCTATAAAATCTTTTCAAAACCTTTTAAGTGTCCATCCACGGGAATGCCAAACTTGATGATTCTTTACGGGGGCGTATTGGTGCAGCGCTGTGGAGGCTTGCATGATTTTGATTAGACGCGTCATTCCTTCATTCCTAGTGTGGGAACTCTCATCTATATTTCAGTGTTTTTTTTCAGTGTGTTTCCCCAGTTAGACTTTATTCATTCAGTATTTCGGTTTCATACTTGTATTCAGATATTCTTATTAGTTGGATTCATCAATCGGTTTGGGATTTTTTAGCTGATGGTTTATTCGACAAGACTTATTTATTTACTTGAGATGGTTTGGACTCTATTATTACGTGAATTCTATAATTCATTTTTTCCGCATACTATTATTTATATATTTAATGCAAGATAAAATTTGGCACCGGCTTAATTAACTAATAGGTGATTAGTAATTAATTTGGTTTTCAACAATGATACTAAGAATGAACCATTTTGTGAATCCTACTTTAATTTAATAAAGGCCTGATCACCCGGTATTTAATTAGGCGGGGAGTCACAAATGGTATCAGAGCATCAGGTTCTAGTGTCCATAGGATATGTATGGATTATTACGACTTCAGCATATCGTTCTTTTATTATAGAGCCCTAATATTAGAAATATTGATTTTATCTTCATCTGTTTGAGATATCATGCTTCTACTATTAAATTTTGTACATATTGTGTACTTATACAATTCGATCTATTTTCAGATTCCACCGGGGAGAGAGTGAGCAGCTAGGGAAACGACTAGGGATGAGGTGAAGGAGGCTCATTAGGAGCCACAGGAGGTGCCTCCACCATAATTACCACCAGGGATGATATCAACGACCCATGTGGAAAAGACTGTGGCCCGGGCGGTCAATGTAGCGATGACAACTGTGGCCATGTATTTCCCACAGCCCTAGCCACAACAACCAGTGGAACCCGTCATTCAGGCCCAGATAGGGCCATCTACTTGGTAGAGAGTCAGAGAGACATTTCAAAAGGGCCACCCGCTCGAGTTTCAGGGTAGTTCTGATGTGGTGGAGGTGTGTTAATGGAAGAAGAATATCCAGTGCCATATGCGCATGATGGAGTGTACTGAGATGAATAAACAAATGTTAGCTACTTTAAGACTGGATGGAGTAGCCTTAAAGTGGTGGGAGTTGGTGACCACCGCTGAGGAGAGAGATATGATGACTATTACTGAGTTCTGGGTCTAGTTCGACCGTAAACACATTTCACCTACAGTCGAGTTAGAGTTGTGGAACAAGTTTGGGGAAGTAGCACAGGGTGATCATTCGGTAGCTGAGTACGAGGAGGAGTTCACCCGTCTGGATAATTTTATGCCAGATGAGTTGAGTAATGAGGAGAGAAAAAAAGTAAAGTTTATGGATGGTTTGGCCTAGAAGATTAGGCATCACTTGATGGGTAACCTCGCGTTAGTCATATACTGATGTCGTCAATGCTGCAATTGTACACTGCCAGGATCATTGCTTCCATGCAAAGTGAAGCTAGAGAGGAGGGTAGTCTAGCCAGCAGTGCAAGGCAAATAGGGGTAGTGTTAGAGGGGCATCGCAGAAGCAGATAAATAGTCAGTAGGGGCAGTATTACCGACAGGGGAACAATGACAAGATATTTAGGCATGAAGGGTACCGACCTGAGGGGAAGGATTATAGGAATGATCAATAAGGCCCAAATCAGTAGAAGTTTCCTCAGTTCCATCAGGGCAAGGGGACCACGGGGATGCCATCAGGGTCGATGCCATCAGGTCCAATAGCGATAGGGCCAGCAAGGCCAGAGATAGAGAGAGTTCTCGGTGTAGTGCTTTATGTGTGCCCAGTATAGTCACAATATGAGAGATTGCTAATAGTAGGGTAGGTCACAACAACAAGATGCTTAACAGGGACAACAAGCTCATTTACCCCTACAACACTAGCACCACTAGCCCCTCAGCGACAATAGGGATAGATGCACTACGAGCATGTGTATAACATTCGGGACAACTGACGCCACCTGCACCTCAGGCACCGCCAGTAGTAGAGGGTATGTTTTCTATTCATGGGCTTAAGGGTAGGATTATTTTTTATACTCGGGCATCGCATTTGTTTATTAAGACCAGATTTGCTAGAGCTGCCAATTTATTAGAGACCTCCGGTAGTCTCCTTATGTGAGTAAAGTTACCAATGGGTAGTGGTTCACTAATACACTCGATTTATAAAAGATTCGATATCGTGATAGACAGACTGAGCTTTACAACAAACCTTCTAGTGTTAGACATTAATGGGTAAGATGTGATTATGGGCATGGATTGGTATAGGGTGATGGTAGGTTGTTATAAGGACCATTGTGTTTTCCATTACAGGGTAGGAGATATTCCTTATGGAGATGCCTCTTCTTGAGAGAGGGTCACGCAGATAGTTATACTATATTGAGGAGGAGACCTCATAGGAGGTAGTGATTCCATTAGAAACAATTCCAGTCATGAGAGATTTTGAGGACGTATTCCAGGAGATACCCGGGTTGCCACCGAGATGGGAAATTGAGTTTGTGATCAACTTAGCACTAGGTACAAGATTGATTTCCCGAGAAACTTATCGTATGGCCCCTTTAGATATGCATGAGTTGAGAGAGAAGATTTAGCAGATCTTGGGTCAGGGTTTCATTTGGCAGAGTATAATGCCTTGGGGTGCGCATGTGTTATTTATAAAGAAGATGAATAGTTTGCTTCACTTGTGTGTGGATTACAGGAAGCTGAACAAGGTCATGATATGGAATAAATATTCGTTGTCGAGGATCGCTGGCCTGTTTGATCAGTTGAGAGGGGTTGCCTACTTCTCAAATATTGATTTGAGATTGGGTTATCACCAGCTACGTATTCAGGAGGAGGATGTTCCTAAGACCGTTTCCTATCTCAATACGGGTCGTACAAGTTCAGGGTGATGCCATTTAGGCTCACAAATGCACCAGCAGTGTTCATGGATCTCATAAACAAAGTGTTCAGGGAGTTCATGGAACAGTTCGTGATCGTGTTTATAGATGATATTCTGGTTTACTCTTATACTTAGTAGGACCACGCAGAGCATCTACGTAGGGTCTTACAGACACTTCAAGACCATTAGTTGTATGCCCAATTCCGAAAGTGTGGATTTTGGCTACTAAAGGTGCAGTTTCTTGGCCACATCGTATCTAACAGAGGTATTGCGATGGATTTGAGTAAGGTATCAGTGGTGAGGGAGTGGAGATAGCCCATGACAATGATGGAGATTCGCAGGTTCTTGGGTTTGTTCGTGTATTATTGTTTCTTAATTAAGGGATTTGCAAAGATTGCGTGTCATTTGACAAACCTGAATGGAAAGGGAGTACCATTTATATGTGTCTGATAGAGTCAAGATCTTAGTGTCTCACTTTTGGAAGAGCTTTCAGGAGGCCATGGTTACAAACTTGCGATTGAGTACCGCTTATCATCCATAAACATACGGGAAGATTGAGCGGGTTAATCAGATGCTAGAGGACATGTTGACAATATGCATTTTGGATTTGGGGGGAGTATGAGAGCGATACCTTCCATTGGTCGAGTTTGCGTATAATAACTCTTACTAATTTACTATCAACATGGGACCGTTTGGGGCATTGTATGGGAGACCTTGTCGCTTACCCGCTTGATGGTTAGAGATGGGGGACAATAAGTTATTGGGGCTAAAAATGATACAGGAGACAATTGCCAAGATTGATCTAATTCGGGGACAGATTCGGATTGCTCAGGATAGGTAGAAGAGTTATGTTGATGCCGATCGGAGGGACGTGGAGTTAGACTTTGGGTACCAAGTGTTGGTACGTGTGTCTCGCATGAAGGGAATCATGAGATTTGACAAGAAAGGGAAGATAGCACCGAGATATGTGGGACCTTTACTTATTATTAAGAGAGTGGGACCAGTAGCTTATAGATTGGGTTTACTAGAGCATCTTTAGTGGTTACATGATGTGTTCCACGTGTTATTGTTAAAGAAATATAGGAGGAGCAAGAGAACTTTCTAGCAAGTTCAACTTGAGGAGATTGATTTGCATTTAGACATCTCATACGAGGAGAGAGCCGTTGTTATGCTGGATCGTAGTGAGCATAAACTACGGTCTAAACTGGTGCCACTAGTCAAAGTTAAGTAGGGACACCACAATGTTAATGAGTCTACTTGGGGAGGGGAGGATGACATCTGAGAGTAGTATCCAGAGTTGTTTACTGTATGTATGACCTAATTTCGGGGATCGAATTCCTTTGTAGGGGGAAGTATGTAACACCCCGTATTTCTGAGTATTTGAATTTAATTAATTCGGTAATTAATTAGTTTTATTCTAAATTACACGAGAGAAGTAATTTAATTGAACTAAGTAATAATGTGCTTATTATATATTAATAGCGAGTGAGATAATGATTAATATTATGAATTTAATTTACTAATTTAATAGTAAATAACGTATGGAAATTATTACGTGCGTTAGCGAGTGATATTGGCGTAATTGGAATTATCTCAACCGAAAGTCGCGTGAAGACTAATTTGGGGTCGAGATTGAATAATTATATAGAGTAACTCGAATGATGATTTTGAGGTCACATATAATTCCAAAAGGGTCGAAATAGTCGGAATAGTATACTCGGGGGTATTATTTGGATCTCGGGACATTTTTAGATTGAATCGGGGTCGTATAAGGGTAATTTAGTCTTTCGATAGCCTAGGGTAGAAGGAGCTACGAATTTCCCAACCTTATATTAGATGTTCGATAAAAGGGGCTAGGGTTAAGAGTGTTGAAAACTAAGGGAAAATAATAGAGAGGAAAAGAAGAGATTTGTTGGAACTTTTGAAGAGATTCTTGGAGCTTTTCATCTCAATCTTGCACCACAAACAACCTATGAGTGAGGATTGAAAGAGAAGATAATCAAATCCATCACCAAGCCATGAAATCAGACCCTAATGATCAAAGGCAAGTGTTTATATACAAGTTATTTGAAGTTATAATACCCATCTGACTAGGGTGTCATCATATTTTGATTAAAGTAATGATTCTTGGAAGAAAGGAATTATTTAAACACATCTTTGGATGGGAATTGCATGTAGAAAGATTTGATATCAGTAGCGGACAATAAATTAGAGATTTTGTGTTATTATCCATGAATTAAATCTGGATTTTGATGAATAATAGTGGAAGAACATAAAACCTAGGGTTTTCAGGATTATATGTTTAAATCCCTTCTTGAGTGAAAATGATAAGGTTTTGATGTTTTATTTACATTAGAAATCATCCTAATGCATGTAGAAATGGTTAGGGACAATTGGTTTCATGTTTGGTGAAGAAATATGTAAGTTATGTGGGTGTTAATGGTGAAAAACGCACTTAGGTAAGGAAGAATATGACACAACAGGTTTTCGAATCGATTTGGCCATGAGAATTTTCGAATCAATTCGTCCATGAGAGTTTTTCGAATCGATTCCTAGAAAACATGAGAATTTTCCTTTTAAGCCTTGAACTCCTACTGTTTTGCAGGGAAAAATTTAGGACATTGTTAGAATATAATGAGGGGTTTATTATATTACAGTAAGCCATGATAGGGTTATGGAAATTAAATCTTATCGAAAGAATTAAGACGATGATTAAATGGGATTAAATGATAATGTAATTAATTCGTGGTAATGAGAATGTAATTACGAGAGATCGTGAGTGAGCTTATGGCATGGACATGTAGGGTAAGGAAAACTTAACTACTGAAATAAAAGGAGGGGTAACTAGGGCCCTTAGAGTAGAAAATAATACTCCATTAAATGTGATAGTGAGAATTATTGCAAGTTAAATATATGGTGAGTATTCGAGTGATATATAATACGTACAAATGATGATAATTTGGCAGTGTGAATACCTACCAAATATATATAGGTTGTGTGTGTACCTATTATATGATTGATGATATATGTTAACATACCTACATTGCCTGCTATTACAGAAGTTCTCGTGCAGTGGCCAATACCACCTTGCCGATTCTAGGGAGGTCTGGATTTATGCCCCAGAACATAGAACTTAGGGCGGCTCACTATGTGTCATGTTTTAGTGTGTCCAGAATTTCGTTTGGGTACATTAAGTATGTACGTAGACTAAAGTCTTAGAACTATGTTCCCTTCCACTGCTTGTTATTTAATTTTGGGTTCGAGGATATGTACCGAACCATTTGTCCCTACTTAGTACGAGAGGTACTTGAATTGATGGTAAAGTATGCCCATGTTTCACGGCGGTCCTTTTGAGAGACGATGAAATGATATATATATATATATATATATATATATATATATATATATATATATATATATATATATATATATATATATATATATATATATATATATATATATATATATATATTAGATAAATAAATGTATATGTACCAATGTGAATATTATACTTACAAGTGAAAGTAGAAAGTTAGGTAGTGTATATCCAAAGATTTAATTAAGTAGTGAAACTTAATTAATTGAATAATGAGAATATAAGTGAAATGGTAATTTCAACTCTTATAACGTATGAAAAACGTTAACTAACGGGTGAAGTACTGTATGGGCGGTATGGGAACAGAGACGTGTTCCTATTAAGAAATACTTAAGTCTAGTTAGCTTGGGTAGAATAAATAGGTGGGTAAAGTAGAAAAGTTAGGCGTGCACAATAGTTGAGAGGTAAAGAAACTCAAGAGAGTGTACGTGAACCTAACATGTGTAATAAATAACTGATTTTAAATTGTAATAAACACTTCCTAAATATTTTCAAAATGTTTTGGGTTCTAACCCTTGCTATAAAATCTTTCTAAAACCTTTTAAGTGTCTAGCCACAGGGATGCCAGACTTGATGATTCTTTACAGGGACGTATAGTTGCAGCGCTGTGAAGGCTTACAAAGTTTTGATTAGATGCATCATTCCTTCATTCCTAGTGTAGGACCTCTCAACAGTATTTCAGTGTTTCATTTCTGCGTGTTGCCCCAGTTAGACTTTATTCATTCAATATTTAAGTTTTAAACTTGTATTCAGATATTCTTATTAGTAGATTCATTAATTGGTTTGGGATTTTTTTACCGATGGTTTATTCGGCAAGACTTTGTTTACTTATTTACTTGCGATGGTATGGACTCTAGTACTATGTGAATTTTATAATTCAATTTTTTTGCATATTATTTTTTTTGATGCAAGATAAAATTTGGCTCCGCCTTAATTACGTAATAAGTGATTAGTAATTAATTTTGTTTTCGACTGTGATGCTAAGAATGAACCATTTTGTAAATCCTGTTTCAATTTAATAAAGGCACGATCACCCCGTATTTAATTAGTCTGGGTGTCACCATTATATAAAGTGAAAGGTGTTATTTGTGTATTAATTATGTGTTATTTTTTTTCTTTACAGGTTTTGATAAACCTTCCATAAGATCTACCTATTTGTCGACGGACATAAGTCTCTAATGTAAATTTTTTTCTTTACACGTTTTAATAAACCTTCCAGAAGATTTACCTATTTGTCGATGTACATAAGTCTTTAATCCTATTTTTAATTTGTGTACAAGGACATAAACTGTCTTGGATCATTAAGTTTTGAATTAAAATTATGGTGTCCACAGGTCAAAATAGCTTCCTCTGGAAAAAAAAAATGATATTGAGTTTTGATTTATGACTTTTGTGGGAACTAACATCAAAACTTTAGTTTTTATATTTCTCTTCATGGTTTCATAAACTTTTATGATGAAATAAGGGGGTTCATTTGCTTCTTAAGAAGTAAGAAAATTTCCCCTTGATGCTAATTAAATTCATTTTTGTATTGGTATTTTGTCATTATTTTTATTATTGATACTATACGGGAAATTAGAAATGAGAAATGGAACAAGAGATATATGAATAAAAGTGACAACATACGCCAACTATTTGGTTAAAATACTTACTAGGCATTTCATGAGTTTTCATTTGGCAAGTCAAATCTTCACCTTCTCAATGCACAATGGAGAATTGATAGCTTTTAAGGCTTTTTGAGTAATGTAAATATTAATTAATTTATTTTTTGACATTGAAGAAATGAATATTTTTTCAGTATTATTTTTACTTTCTAAGGGAAAGAAACAAGTGTATATATTAATAAAATCAAGAATTTATTCTTCATGACTGTATATCTTGAAATTGTGGTTATTTGTTCCCTTGCTGCTATAAAGAGGGGTCTAACTTGGCTTAATTGTTATAGTGACTAAAATACATATTGTTTTTAACATGTTTTGAGTGGCATGTAGTTATATTTTGGTCTGGAAATATGGGACTTGCATAGAGGAAGTTGAGAGAGTATAAGGAAGTGAATTTTTTTCTTGAGAGGTTCTATGTGTTGGCTCTTGATGGAATCTCCAATTCAGTCAGATCTTAATGGAAGCACATATTGTTTCAGTCAAGATACAATTCATGAAATGATTTTTTGTCCTCCCTCTTTCTTTTTTGATTAAAAGTTCAGTTCAATAAATTATCAATTTAATTCAATTCAAATGTACATACTTTGCACATTAATGTTAATGTTCATTCAATGCATAAAAATTATCTTATTATGGTATCGTTACAATGGGACGTCAGTGCAATGTACCTACTTCCAACAATCACATTGGTATCTCGACTTATTTTGACAAGGAGTTCGAGGTGAAATCTGGAAACCTATTCTATTGGTGATTCCTGTTTCGCTGTTGTCCAGGAGAATAAGAATGTTGATGATTTTTTTGGATTTACGATGGAAATTTTAGACAACTTTCTTCATCTGACCAGTGAGATTTTTTTTCTTTTATTTTCTACTTCACTGATTAACTCTTTATTAAAACCATTTTGTCAAGTTTGTCTCATGTTTATATTCTCTTTACTCCTTTATTTTTTACTCATGGTCTATTTTTCTTTAAAGTCCATACTTTATTTTATTTACTTTTAATTGTACATCAAGAACTAAAAATCACCCACGCATTGCGCGGGGCTAAAGCCTAGTCTAAATTTGTATTTTCAAGAGAGGAGGTTAGTTTTGGGGAAGCACAAGTGTTTTATCAGTTTTTTATTATTGGAGTAAATAAAGACAAGAAGGGAAAGCTTGTGGGAGGGAAGATGTTTAGATTTTGAATCTCATCTGATCAAACTACCTATTTAAAGTGATGGTCAATGTGGAGGTGTCACGATTAGTATGCCTTATAAAAAGGGGAATAATGAGTGATGGGAGGGATACTAAGAGAATCAAAGAGACATTAGTGTAAAAGGGGGAGAGAGAGAGAGAGAGAGAGAGAGAGAGAGAATGAGTGAGATATTTTGGAAGGTAAAGAAATAAGAATTGAAACATTAACTCAACAAGGGCAGTAGCCTAAAAATGAGCTATTATTATAAAGTAATATTATATTAGATTTTAGCCTCGCGCGATGCACGGGCGGTTTATAAAACTTATTTTAACCTATTTGTAATTTCTCATATGTTATAAGTATGTTTATCCCACCATAAATAAGCCCAATACACCCATTTACACCATTGTTGAGTAAATCTATGAATTTTGGGGTGTTGTTGGTTTTTTTTTAGAGAAGATGAAGATAGAAAATTCCTGGAGCTTGAAGAGGGTTTTGATAGATCTTTCATGGAGAAAAGTTTAATGGATATAGGCAACCTCTCTAAAGCCGCCTTAGGAGGTGGGAGGTTTCCATTAGACATTCCATGCCTTTCTTTGTTGGAGCTTCATTTGAGGTGGGAAACTCCACTCTTAGTATTAAGACTCCTTTAATATATGTAGTCTTGTTGTTAGATTATAAGAGGAGGATGCATCTGATACATGATGAGTTTCAAGTGAATTGGTATTTAATATTTTTATAGAATAAAAATATTGCAAAATGTCATTTGTTAGAAGAAAAATTATGGATGAATATTTCAAAGTTTTCTTGAAAAATAAAGTTTGGAATTTGTAAGATAATGTTTAAAATGATATTTATCTTCCTAGAATATTTTGGTAAAATAATATTCTAAAGTTTCTTGAAAAAATGAATATTTTATAACAGTTAGACATCTGTTGAGTTTTCAACAAATAAAAATGTCATTTGGCCTTGAAGGGTATACTTTGAATTTCTAGTATAAATTATATGTTTAACCCATTTAATAGTATTTTTGGAATGAAAATATATCTTCCCAACTATATAAACTTGTAGTATTTTGATGATGAATATTAAAACAAGTTCAAAGAAGGTTTTATTGGGTTTAAACATGAAATAAGAAAGATAGAAATTTTAGTTTTCAAAGTATGTGAAAATGGGTTGAAGGTGTGATAAGTGTAAGGTTGAAAGACTACATGTGTTCATACAAGGAAATGGGATTTTCTTATAAAAGTAGTCTTTAAGTATAATTGAATTTCTTGGATAAAGAAAGTAAAGAAATGTCTAACTTGAAAAAGTGGTTAGTAAAAGTGTTAAATGAGTGTTCATGGTTAAAATATTGGGAAGTTAGTGTGTATACCTTAATAATTCTTTGAAATATTAACACTTATGAAATTGGAAAGGAAATAATGGAATAAAGATGTTTTCAACTTGAAAGAATGTTACTCCAAATATTAAAGGGTGTTAATGTGTTTTAAAATACTTAAGAAGCTAGTCTGGGTAACTTAATAGTGTTTTAAAAAATAATAAGTGTGAAAATGGAGGAAAGACAAGTTTGGAAATAAAAGGGGTAAAATGGTAATTTTATGTGAAGTGGAACCATTTTATGAAATAAAAGGTGTTACACAAATTGGTCCTAAATGAACATGATTTTGGAATAAAATCAAAGTGTAACACAAGTTACGGTAAACCCCGGGTTTCAGCTTCGGTCGGGTAAAAAGGGAAAGTTGAATAATGTGGACATTTGAAAAAAGTTTAAACGCATTAAAAAATAACTTGGATGACACGGGGATAACTAAGGATGGCCCGGAGCCCTAGGGTGAAAGACCCTAAATCACCAGCCAGAACATATGGTGGCATCGCCAATGGTATGGAGCCCGTTAAAATACGTTGTTTATTGGAAGATTCCGAGAAAAAAGATAAAGGAATAAGGAACATGTTAAGAAATGGGTTGCGTGGTGAAAATGTGTTAAGACAACCTAACTTGAATGAAGTAATAAATGTTCCGGTAAAGGTTAAAATAGACAAGGTAGTGTAAATTGATTAATGTTTATAAAGTAAAGGAAAGGTAAAGTATAGTGGCTAATGGGTAAGTTAGGTAACCTAAGAAGGTTTAACCCATAATTAACATAAGGGTGTGTTATGAAAGGTTTCCAAAAGCTGAATACGTATTTTCCAACACAGTGTTCACATGGGTTGAAATGGATGATTTTCAATGAAAATACTAATGTGGATTGGCTTAAGTAAAAAGGGAGATTTCGCTAAAAAAAAATAGTTTTTGATTAAATAAAGTGTATTTGTTTGAGTATTTAACTGTGTGTGTTAAATAAAGGGGTGAATGTCAAGTGAAAAAAGAATGAGTTCTTTATGATATTAATGTTAATTAATCAGGATAAGTCATGTTTTTGAAAATAAAAATGGTTTCATGTGTTAAGTCTGTGTGTGTGTGTGTGTGTGTGTGTGTGTATGTGTGTATATATATATATATATATGGTAGTTGCATATGCACGAAAGTATAATGTATTAGAGTTTTCTTCTATCATTTGATTCTATATTGCATTGCTGTATATTTTCTACTGAGCATTCGGATCACACCCTCGTCTTTGTTATGGAAGGTTAAGTCCAGGTTCATATTTTCAGAGCATTACACAAATAAGTACTCTCTTTTGTTTTACGATTAGTAGCTCCGTATGCTTGGATTTCGGAAACGTTTAATTGGAATCGCATGTTAAACAAGTGAAACGTTAAATAAAATAAAACTAGATTAGCAATATTATACAGATTGTTTCATTGCACTTCAGACCTAACGCTCGGGTTGGACCGGGATGACCATGGGTAACTTATAAATCCGGATCAGGGCATTACAACGGTGAGAGGGATGCCAAGATAATCAAAGAGACATTGGCATAAAGGAGAGAGAGAGAGAGAGAGAGAGAGAGAGAGAGAGAGAGAGAGAGATTATGGAAGCTCGAGAAATAGGAATTGAAACATCAACTCAATAAGTGCACTAGCCTAAAAAAGAGATATTATTATAGAGTAAATATTAGATTAGATTTTAACCTCGCACGATGCGCGGACGATTTATAAAGCTTATTCAAACCTATTTGTAATTGCTCATATGTTATACTTATGGTCACGCGGGTGCAAGTATGAAGACCTTATCCATAAATCCAGAATGAAAAACATCATTAACCTCTAAATAGCCATATTTTCAATATATTTAACATATTTAAGTAAAAAACAATGTTAATTAAAGTAATAAATATATTATATAACTCTTAAATATCAAACACATTTCTATTTTGGGAAGCCAATATTAAATCTACCAATATGTAAGGCTAATTTCTCATACATGTTTCATCAAACATTCAATATGCTTTCATTTAATTTAAATAATTTTTAATACTAACATACAATAATTTTTTTAACTTAAACTGTGAAAATGAAAAACTAACAATGAAACAAATTGTTAATTAAAATGACCTCATGGTCAATGTTTTAGTACATCCTATTCTTGCTAAGATCAAGTTGGATACTTCCAATCCAAAAGGAAAAATTATGAGGTAAAGAACAAAGTATTGATATCATTCCTTATAGTAACCCACACTACTTAATGAATCAATGGATGGCCTCTACAGAAAAATAGATCTCACTAAGATACAATAACAAATATATCTTCTGGTCCAATAAAAGTAAAAAAGTATTAGATAAATGAAATACAAATTACGATATAATACAAATAAATATAATAATTAATGGGTCTCGGAGGGGATATTGTAGGACTAAACCAAATTAAACCAAAAAAATGTAAAGAATGAAATTTGAATAGTTAAATACTTACTTGTGAGTGTGGGAAATTTTCTATGCTTATAGCCTGATCTTCTGAATAACCTTGCAACTTATAAAAAAAATATTGTTATTTAATCCAAACAAAACAAGAAGCATAAGCGTGATTCATATCAAAAGAAACACTAAAAACTTAAGAAAGAAAAATTAGATAAGAGAAGATTCACGAAATATTCCTCAATCTAGTGATAAGCAAAAATTTATATATTATACAAAATAGGAGAGATTCTTTAGTAACCTCGACCTCACTCAAGTCCCTTTCCTATCTACCAAAACCAGGAAAACCCAAAATATTCAACATTATATTGTTTAATGAAGCCCCGTGAAAAAAAAATAATTGCCCAAAAGTTTTTCTTATAAAAAAACTGGCCTCCCTGAAAAAACACAACAAAAAATAGCAGCCAAGCAAGCAAATTTCAAACAGAAGGTTGAATTCAACATTGACATTTACATGGGAGGAGATCTGATGAGATTATATATTATAAAAATAGAGATTCAAGATCTAGAACTGTCAAAAAAAATATTCTTAAAAACTCTATAAAAAAATGAGAAATACCACAAATTTTGTGATACCAATTATGTTCAAAGATTCATTTTTGTACACAGTGAGATGTGTAAGTTCAAAAATTATGCTCAATCATTGTACACACTGAGATGAGTTAACGGTGAAGGATCACTCTTGATATTATGGGTTTGCCTTTGCACCATTATGTCATTAAAGTGGAAATCGATTAAAAAATATATGTAATTGAATGTTCAAATATTAGAATAAACATAGGACAACTTGTATACAGTGACCTTCGTGATAATTTTATGGTATAAGATTCATAGGCCAAAACATAATAGCCAATGATGATAGGTTTCGGGTAAACATGGCAATAACTGCCACTATTTCTAACAGCTCCTCTTTGTTCATGGTGAAGGAAATCAAATCATTAACTTGCAATAACAATTGACAACCTTATTTAAATAAAACCCAAATCGTAATAAGAAAAAATAAAATAAAATAAGAGCTAGTGGCCAAGATTGAACACACATATTATATATATAATAATTAAAGACTGCCAACATAAAAAGGATAGGGGAGAAAGATACCTTCTTAATTTTGAGAAACGAGGTTTTATAATTTCTAGAGATCTTTCATCTATAGCTTTTGTAATACCCCGTACTTTTAAGAGAATTTTATTCCACATGTGTATCGAATTATTTATTTAATTGGAAAATTAAATTGATTTCGATAAATATTAATTAGTGAATTTAGGATTAATATTTATGATTATTTACTTTCATGTAATAAGTAGATAGCGATGCAAATTATTATGTCATTAGAGTGTTAAAACAATGTATTTAAAAGTTTTAAGGGCGACGCGTACTATACGCAGGTATCAGGCCCGATTGATGAAATTGTTGGATATGTTTAGTTTGGTGGTTTTTATGGTCATTTTTAGTGCACCGGTGATCCATAATGGTCCAAAATAGTCCAAAATAGGTACCGGGGGTTATAGTTTGATTCCGAGACTTTTTAGACATCGAATGGCCCGTATAAGGGTATGGTCGTCTTTTTACCCTTAGGTCTTACCCAAATACAAAATTAGGGTTTAATTAGGAGGTATTTAAGGTTTAGTGGGATGCATAAGAGCCTCATTTAACATTTATTTAGTGGTAATTATGGGTGAGAGAGAAGAAAAAGAAAGAAAGCTTGGAGAAGAAAGGAAGAGCAAATTTAGGAAATCAATTCTTCTAGAACATGTGAAGCTTAGAACTTGAATCCATTAAGTAAATTGCTTACTTGCTTTAGGTTTGTGTTTCTCCAATTAATTATGTTTATAGTAAATTAATGATTAATTTTCGAATTTAGGATGTAGTCATGGGGATTAATTATGAGGGTTTAATTTTTGTTTAACATGTTAATGTGATTAAGAATTAATTTGGACAAAATTCATGATTTAAATATGAGAATATGAATATGAGAATGATGAACGTTGATAATTTGTTAAATCAATGGGTTTTAAAGTTTGATTAATTCTATATTGAGTGAATTTAATCAATGATTAAGAATCCTTAGGATTTAACGTTGTATTCGGGTTTAGATTAGGGTTAAAATACATTTGGGGTGTTTATATATGTATTTGAGATCTTAATTTGTCATTTTGAGAGGCTTGGGACCTCTATTGATGGGTTTGGGAGTTGAAATTTCAAGGTTAAAGATGAAGAGCTACCCAACAAACTGAATTGGTTTGTTGGGTGAACGAATCATTTTTTTGAAGCAAATCGGTTCGATCTACCAACAAAATTATTCAGTTTTTTGGCCTGCCTCGATTCTTATTTCACGTTATTTTGACCGGTTAGTGTTGGATAAATGGGCTTATGGGTTCCCAGAATAGATTGGGATTACCTAGGAATATTATCAAGGGGTTGGTGCATTAGGCCAACTATAGTTGGATTCGAGCGAGATGAATCAGTTAACAAGTGAGTGAACACTTAATTGAAAAATTGGGAAGTCGGTCCGGACTTGGGGGTTGGTAGACTAGTATGCTGTGGGATTGTCGTACGTAGTTAGTCCTACACACACACACACACACACACACACACACATATATATATATATATATATATATATATATATATATATATATATATATATATATATATATATATATATATATATATATATATATGTATTGTGGGTTTCTTATATAAATGTGTGATTGTTATGTATTTGTTTGGAACATACCTACTCGGTAGTGCTATCGTTAAGAGGTTGCGTGTAGTGGGCAGTCCACCCTAGTGTTGACTAGAAGGTGTTGGATTGATTCCCCAGGTCATAGTACTGTTGCATGAGCATTATCCAATTAAGAGGATAGGTATTGGGTTGGACACCGGTTAGGAGCAATGTGGTATGGTTGTGACCCCAGACATATGTTTATGACCGCCTTCATTGTTTGTATTTACGTTTTGAGTTCGGTGGTGAGATTTTGACCCGGTGGCCTAGTGTGGTGTGTGGTACGCCTAGATCCTGACCGCACATGAGGGATTCATCAGTGAGGTCCTGCTCTGGGAGGGTAGTATATACGCATATAGTAAGTGATATATATGTATGTGTATATGAGATAATCACATGAATATTTATTTAATGCATGTGTTCAACTATGTAATACTTATGAAAATATATCTAGTGAAGGTAGTGTGTATTAGCTAATGGTGACTATTAGTGGGGTTACCTGTGTTAGCTGTTAGTGTCCTAGTTAGACTGGGTAGCATGATTAGGATAATAAAATGGATGTGTTAGGTGCGCACTGTAGATGTGATAATATTTTTTACGATAATTATATTAGCTAATGGTTATTTTATATTTGTTACTTTTGTGATGCTAAGAATGAAATCATAATTGATTCTCGTTTAATTTTAATAAAGGCCTGATCAGTCAGTATTAGAATAGGCGGGGTGTCACGTCTTTTTTTATCTTTCCATCTATAGCTTAAGACTATATATAACATATGTTTATCCCAATCGATTAATGTATGGCTTTTGGAAAAAATGACATATTAGATGTACATATGTTTTCTTAGATATTTAAGATATAAGACATGAAAATCAATTAGTGTTGGTTGAGTAGTTGGATATATTTGATAATCACTATATTTTATGTTGTCTATTTACTATATAGTATACACATTTTGATAAATTTGACATTTCCTTACAATTTAATGAACCTATAGATAAATTTATCTTCACTATGAATATTGGACAAAGAACACATTGCTTATATCTATGTTTTGATATCATAATGTAAAAATATGTAGGCTCTCCATTCAAATAGTTTGCGGAGAATTGTTGAGTGACCTAGCTTCAATTTACAATTTCAATTTCATATCGTTATTTTTCAGTTAAAGTTATTTAAGATTTTAATCATGCATGTAAATTAGATATTGTTGTTTAGGGTTTTGCTTAAGTCTACATGATTAATAATGAAATTTGGATTTCAATTTCTAATTAATTATTGTGTTTTATAAACAATTTGGATGCAAGTGTATGATACCTGCATCAATGTCTATATAAATTTATCCGTGATTTCAATAATGGGAAAATCACACATTAGATGTATCCAAAAAAAATTCAAAGATAGGACATACAATATATTAAAGCTAATAATTGTTAATTGATCAGTTGGATATGTTTGATGATCAGTGAATGTTTTCATTGTCAATATATAACATAATAAACATTATTGGATAAATTTGTTCTTTCTCCCGTGTAATGAACATGTAGATAAATTTATTTTCTCCTTTAATATTGAACGAATAACACATTACTTATATCTATACTTTTATCTTACAATATTTATTATATGTGACTTATCCTTAATTTACATCTCAGTTTTTAGTATAATTTGGTCAATGTGTTAAGATAGGATTATATCATCATATCTAGAATATTTCACTGAAATAGTGAACATATGGGTAACAGTCTGTTAATTTTATCTTTGTTATATGACTCATTATTATAGTTTTATCTCTGTTTTAATCTTTATTTAAAATATTGTGTAAGGTAATGAGATAAAATAGTAAGCACTAGAAGTTCTCAGTAGAAGAAACAAAAAAATGACAGAGGAAATGAACTAATGACAAATAAAAAAGAAGTCAAACAAAACATAGAAGCAATATAAGTTGAACTGGAAAAAAGTAAATTTTTAAATAAAATTCGGTTCATATTTTGTTTTGTTCCTTCTTTAAAGTATATTTATGTTCTTTTAATACTATTCAGTTATAGTTTCTTAACTTTTATTATGAGTGGATCTAGAGACAAAAGTAAATTGAAGAAATCTATTGAAGAAAGTCATAATTCTGAGGAAAATGCTTCCATAAAGTAAATTCTCATTTTACTGCTCTTATATTGAAGTAAATTGGTTTAAATTTTCATACTAACATATAATTTATATATACTTTCTAATCATTCATACCCAAAATTTTGTTTGATAGATAAATTATGAGAAGAAAGACAAGAAGCTCACAAAAATTGAAGGATAAGTTAGTTTCTCCCAATAGAGCCCAAATGGTCAACAGGTCAACGGGAAAAGCTCAAATGGTCTATGATTGGAAAACAACTTATAAGGATTATCAAAAATGATGTTTTCCTTATATTTGGTGTTCTTATAGAAGATGAGGAAGTTTTTTTAGATATGGTTATAAATCATACATACCACTTGTGAGAAAAAGGTTTTCGACCACAAAAATTATTATATCAAAGTTGATTTCTATCAAACTGTTAGAGGGTTTTCGACCACAAAAATTATTATATCAAAGTTGATTTCTATCAAACTGTTAGAGGCGGTCAAAGGAAACGAGAAAGAGGACTATAGGGACATAGCATCTTTATTGTACTTATTCTTGTTAGAAACCCTATTTTTAACATCAACAGGAAACATAGTGAAATGGTATGCTATAAAGTACATGGAGGATTTGGAAAGCATGAGGCAATGAAACTTAACGAAGCCAGTACTTAAAAGTTTAATGTCCTCAAAATATAGGAATTATGAGAACGAGCCATAAAAGTTTTCTGGATGTGTAATCTTACTTTTTGGTCCGTAACAAACTAAATTCTTGTCTATATATAAATGTTCAATATCATGAAAATTTATTTTTTCGTAATGAATTCATCTAAGTGAATTTATCTGTTTTGGAGTACTAGTATTATGAGCACACAACAGTGATGAATTCAAAAAAATCATATGAATTTACAAGATTCATTAAGTGGAGTCTTCCTACTCTCACCAGATTGTTGAAAGACAACCACAATTGTAGAATCATAGCTACTCCTTAATCTATACAATTTTTGCAAAATGATCCCTAAAATATATTTACAAAATTAGTCCGCAATTATACATTTATAATATTCCATTTCATTGCAAAACTATTTAAGAAACTGGGACAATCAAACCGTATTCTGTTTCATGTACCATGTAATGGACTAACAATAAAAGAGTTGTGTATATAACCATATGCATATAAATAAAAAAATTCATAACCAAATAACTGTATGCCCTTATAGTTACAAATTAAACAAATTACTGCCCATTGATAAAAAAACACAATTTTCCCTTGACACAAACTACTATTCCATGTCTACATTGATAGATTTAGTATAAGTAATTAGCATGGAATCACTTTTACATTTTTGAATAATTATGTGAAGAGTCAAATTTATTTTGCTTATTTGTAGGTGTAAAATGTCATGCATGATACTGATTCCAATAAAATAAATTCGCAAATTTTAACAACAAACTTATTTAATTGGAGTCAATTTTGAACCAAATTAAATCAGCCCCTAAATATGCAACTATGTGTATGTGTGTCAAACCATCACAAATAAAATTTCTAACTTGAAGATTTCAGGAAAAAAAACTTTTGGGCAAAACCTTTTATTTCACTATAATATGTACCACTTACACTTATAATGAAATCCACAATGAGTTAACCGCAGAAAACCCACAATGATCGCAGCCTAGAGTTAGCCAGAACTGCAACTCCAATTCAACCCAGGAATGACCACGAGTACTCCCTATTGTCATGCAGTCATCTTCAGCCCAGTACTCCCCTCAAGAGTACCTAGATCTTCTCTATAAGATAAACTTGACACAAGATGTGTTCTTATGTTCCAAAACAATTCACACAAACTATTGGAATCTTGTGAATAGAAAAACAAGAGGGGTTAATGCCCTAAAAGAGAAGACAAGTGTTTTTGTAGTAGCAGTTTTGGTAAAATATTAATCATAGGTCTTCTGAAAAAAACGAAGTTGAACAACCCTATTTATACAAAAAGTTAAGGCGGTGCGTCGCTCAAACGAGATGCCAGTGTCGCTCAAACGATGATATGTGTCATTCAAACGACTTCATGCGACATAACAATGTCTCTCGAAAGATGTCCTTTGTCACTCGAACGAGAAATTAAAAATTAAATATTTTTTGTTTCATCAGAAAATAGTCAGCCTCAACACTTAGAAAAAATATTTTGACGAAAACTCGGCTCCAACACTTTGAAAATATTTGATAAAAAATATCCCAACACTCTAAGAGAAATGCTAAGTAATTAAGACACAACCTTTAACAAATTTATCTCATGGAGGCTTGAATGTTGAAGAACTTTGATATTTGGATCCATCTTTATGCTTGAATGATCTTGAATTATTTTTCGACGGTTGTAACATTATACGACATAATCAATTGATAACGGATAATGTAAAATAATGACCTTACATTAGGTATCTCTAAAAAGTTTTTCAATAGGAAATAAAGGTAAGTTAGTAGAACTCATTTAGAGTGTTTATTGATGAGAGTGGTGTGTAACTATATGATTATGCTTATGCTTATGTAATAGGTGTGGTGTCTAGTCAAATGCTTATTTCTTGTGTTTATGTAATTGGGATATATGGAGGGTGGGTGGGGGTCAGAAAATTGATGCATCATATGATATCATAGTTTGGAGCTTATGTGGGAAATGTTTGAATTTAAGAATATAGGGGTGATGACAAAAAAACTCTATCATAAAATATATATTGTAAAACTGTTTGAAGACTGTGTTATGTGTATATATTTATTTCACAACTAGAACTTTACATAGGTTAGGTTTTGGATACATGTTATTCATCCATTACAACTGTATTGAAATTCATTGAATTTCATTTGCTCCTTATAGTAATTTTTACAAAACTTTCAAGTCAGCATTTATTGAATTTTCTCTGCCTTTTTGAACTGCATCCAAAACATTCCCTATTTTGTAACATGCCTATTAAATATAAATTGAATCTCTATAGATATTTTCATTCTTGGTTTCATCTTTCATTATAATTTATATTTAACATTGTCAGCTTTTATATATTTTTACCATATGTTGTTGTAGGTAATAAGAGGAGATTTGATTAAAACAAAAGAGGACGATTAAATTTTAAGAAAAGAATGAAAAAACCCGACGATACATAGTGATAAGGAAAACGATGAATCAGTTCCTCAAGCGAGTGTAGAAATAAATGAACCCATGATTAATTATACAGACATTCAAAACCCAAGGCATTTGTATGATTTAACAGAAGAATTTATTACTGTAAGGACACAAGTCTCCAATTGAGTCTCAATGTAGTGTTGGCTCAATTCCGGACGAAGACATTTGAGTCATAAGATAGTGTTCAAGATTATCCATTCAAGCCCATGATGCATTAGTTGAAGACGTAGTGGCCAAGATTATGAAGCTTCATCAATTGCCAAGTTTATTGTGACTCGTTTCTACGTCAACAACATTTATTCTGTTTACTCCTAAGGTATGAGAACATTACATATTTATATAGGAGCTTGGAAAAAATTTTATTGGGTCTTCTTTTATTTTAAACTGAGGTTTATTTTCAGAAGGTTTCTTTAAAACTTTAAAATGAAGTTTCTGGGCTAAAAATGAATTGTAAGCTTTCTGAAAGTTAGCTCGAACAAGTTTTTTGTTCGAACGAGTTTCCCAACAGACCACTAGAACTTCGTTAGAAGTGTCGTTCGAATGATACTTCGTTCGAACAAAAATGTCGTTCGAACGAGATTTTCGACGGGAAATTTAATTAGCAGTTTTAAGCCATTTTTCACTTCTATCCCACTAAATTTTGACAGACTTAATATGTGCGGGAACCAACCTTTTCAAACTAACTTTTTCATATTATTCCATCTCCTAGAGAGAGTTTTGAGAATTTAACTTTTCTATGAAAAGGTTTATGGTTTAAGCGTTTTACTTTCCAAGAAAATCACCTTAAAACACTTTTGGTTTACACCCATATTGTTTATTCCAAGTTTCCATATAAATATCTTGCTTGGAGTGTTTGGCACCGGGTTTACTCTACCAGGTTGAAGAGTTTGTTTGGGTTTGCTTCTACATCCCTCAAAGAAGAAGTCTCGTTGTTTTGTTACGGCATTCTCACATGGTGAAAGGCACTATGTGTGGTTGACGATGTTCCTAAAGTCTCATTGGTTAATTCCAAGGTTCCGATGGAGTTCCGGGGTTGTCAACTAGGCAGAGGTCTTTACAAGAAGACGCGTCAAGTCTTGAAAGGAGTCGAGTCGAGAAAGTAAGTCATCTGTCTTGTAATTGTAAAACCATACTTAGTGGACTTAAGGCTAGGGCCATCCGAGATTTTTTCCCGTTGTGGGTTTTTCCTCGTACATCGCGGCTTAGTGATTTATTTGTTCATTTTATCTTTTGCAAAATTCGCATTAGATGCATGCTTAGGTAAAATGATAAAATTGGTTTAAATCACTACTTGTTTAATTTGGTGCAAATTCAATTTGGGTATATGTTAATTTAATTCAAGTCATCATTTAATTTGTTAAATTTGGTTTGGCCTAATTTGGTAATGTTGAAAATATGACTTAGGCAAATTTATAGGACTTGGATTGAATTAAATTGGTTTAAGTGAAAAATGTATTTGTTGTCTAATTTAATTTCACTTTGACTTTATTTAATTTTAATTTGAAAGAAATTAAAATTTGGTGTTTATGTAATTGTTTATATTGAACCATCTCGCTTCCGCATCTCAAAAAGGAAATTGTTTTAATTTTTGGTTAAAATTTAAAATTGGGGGTCGGATGTTCCAACAAGTGGTATCAGAGCATTGATTGAGAAAATCTATAGCTTTCAAATTGGTATGATAGCGGGATCGTTAAATTATTTCGTTCAAGATCCTTTTAATTATTTTTGACTAAAATGTAATTTTCTCCATTTTCAAAATTTCCTATTTTCGATGGTTCTAATTACGCGTATTGGAAAGCGCGGATGAAATCAACACTAAAATCTATCCGCAAAAGGGTTTGGCTGTCTGTAGTTAACGGTTGGTCCCCACCTACACATTTATTAGATAATGAGCGTGTTTCCAAACCCGCCGATTGATGGAGTGAGAATGAATTTAAACTATTTAATTTTAATTCCCTTGGTTTAAATGCCTTGTTTAGCGCGGTCACACCGAATGAATTCCATTGCATTATGACATGTCAAACCGCTAAAAAAGCTTGGGATATTTTACAACTCACTCATGAAGGAACTAGTGTCATTAAGGCTTCGAAACTCCAAAACCTCACCACTCAATTTGAAACCATCAAAATGAATGAAAAATAAACTTTTGATTAATTTTATGCTAGACTTTTCGATATAGTTAATTCATCTTTTAACTTGGGAGAGAAAATACCCGACAACCGAGTAGTAAAGAAAATTTTAAGGTCTCTACCCGATAGATTTATTCCTAAGGTGGTCGTGTAAATTCTTTACCAACTTTAGCCTCTGCGAAATTAGAAGAGCTCGTAGGTGATTTACAAACCTATGAATTAGACATGTTTCCCTCTAAAACTGAAAAGAAAATAGATAAGGGCGTTGCTTTGAAAGATCGAAAGAATGAAAAACAAGTAGTAGAGAGTGAAAGTGAGAGTGACTCGGAAGATATGGCTATGTTTGCTAGGAAGTTTCAAAAATTTCTTAAATTTAACAAAGATAAATTTAAAAATGATTTTAAGAAATTTAAAAAATTTAACCATGACAAAGCCGAGAAGATCCTTAAAAATTTTAATGAAAATTTAAATAGGGGTGAGTCAATTAGGTGTTATGGTTGTGAAGGGTATGGCCATAGGTCAAAAGAGTGCCCCACTAAACTAAGGACAAAGGATAAAACCAATTTCTTTTAATGTAACCCTTAGTGATAGTGATAATGAAGAGGGACACGATTCCCCCACTAAGCAAAACTTTGTGACTTTTATGGCTAGTCATGTGAGTGATAGTGAGCACTCTTTTATGGATGAAATTTTAACACATGACACTTCCAAGGTCAAAGTTTATAATTCTCTTATTTTTTATGGTTGTGAGGATAAAGAAGAGAGAGAGAATGAAAATGATGAGGTTGATGTAAGTGAACTTCAAAATAATTTTCAAGAACTTTATGAAGAATCTATTAAGTTAAAAAGAGCTAATTTGAAGTTAGAAGCTAGTTTAAGAGAGCATGTCAAGGTCGTTGATGATAGTGGGTTGATTGATGACCTTAGGACACGTGAGAGAGCCCTTCGTGAGAAGATCGAATATGTAGAAGGCGAGAGAGATAGCCTTAAATGTTTAATGGAATCCTTGAAAAGGAGATTCTCGCGTATAAAGAGCACAATATTTTATTAAAGTCTAACATTTTAGAATTACAAAATAAATTCAAAGACTCTAGTAAAGTCAAATTTGATTTGGAGTGTCGTTCGGAGAAATTAGATAAAATATTAGGAACGATTCAAATAAAAAATGACACTTGTGGTTTAGGCTTCGATACTTGTAATGAATCAAATTATAAATCCAAAACCAATGTTTTAGGAGAATCTCCTAGGAAAGCCTTTAGATATTATTCCTTAGGTAAGTCTTTTCGCCGAGTCTTTGGGTGCTCACATTGTGGTCGAAAAGGTCATCTTAGGAAATTTTGTTTTGATCTTAAACGAGGTCCTAGAAAATCCCAACGTAAGGCAACCGAGGTAGCCAAGATTCCAACACCCCGAGATAGTCATTCGTCATTAGTTTGGGTTAGGAGATCCGACTTGGTAGCTTTATAAGATAGTATTTTTTATTCTCATTTGCTTTCACATGCTTCCTCACTTGCTAAATCTAAAGGTTGAATGTGTTAGTTGTTTGCATACTTTAGCTTTTGTGCCTCATGCTAATTGTATGCTTGTTTTAATCATTCTCTAGTCTATGCTCCATGCTTAATCACATGCTCGAATAACGATTTTTGTTTATCCTTTGTATTCTATTTCTTTTATTTTAGTTTGCAGTGAATATTTTGATTTGGATTAAAAATTTCAAAAACTCAAAAAGATTTTTATTATGTGTATTTTAATTTGACACACTCTATGTGGCATATAGTTGTGTTTGAATCCCTTCTTTTTCGCTCCCATGTGGATAAAACTTTTGGTTTAGATTATCAATCCTTAAAATGTTCTTTACCATGCTTATATGGAGTAGTTGGATTTTGTGTTGATATAATGAATTCTATTTTTATATGCCTCAATTCAGACATGCACGAACTCATTTGAAACTATAACTTCATATGTATGTTTGAGCTTTGTGAGGTGTTATCCTACCAATCTTATCATCTACATGTTATGTGACCTAGGAGGACTAGTGCATGTTAAAATCCATTACACGTGAGATTTGTGTGAGATATAAAAATAATATATATAAATGTTCACGGGTAAGGGCTCCGAAAGGAAATATCATCCTTTGCGGGTAAGCCACCGTTTGCTTGGACCTAAAAGAAATACGTGGTCCACAGGCCTTAAAATAAAATATGGCATTAAAAAGAAAAATCATTGCAAGGCCTATATTTAATTGATATATTCATTTAAAAATATATATGCTTATTGAGGGAGATTGGATGGTATATCAACGGTTTTCACAATGTTTGTTTATCCTAGTTGTACTTTCAATGTCATGACTGTATTGGTTTGTAGAATCTCAAAATTTTAGGCTTGTATGCATTGTGTTTGTTTGTTCATTGAGTTCAATCTATATTGTCACATGAGGTTATATTCAAATATGATGAAGTTTGCAATCAAATGAGAGCTCCGTGAACATATTTTAAGTGATTGTGTCTAAATTTAATTTTTACTAGTTCACACCCCCAACACTTTCATTTCCATATGACACATTTATGCTATAAGAGTGTGGAAGACTCATATTATATTTTTTGCGTGTTATTTTGGTGTTTATATGTATATATGTGTACTCGTGTCTATTCGGTATATATTATGTATAGATATATTTGATATTGTTTGTTTTTTTGTCTTTGCCTTACTTTCTAGTCCATTTATGCTCCTACTTCATGATTGGTACCTATCTTGTTGCATTCTTTGTTGATATCACATGCTTGATACTTTACGTATCATTTCGGTATCATTTTCTTGCATCTTAGTTGGTATCCTTTATTCTTTGTGTGGATTAGTTATGCTTTTTTTTCCTCTATGTTGTTATGTTCTTATCACCTTATGCATCATCTTGTTAATTAATTTTTATCCTTTATCTATTCCTGAACAAAAAGGGGGAGAAATGGTATCTAATCCTATTATAATCTTATCTAAGTTTAGAAGATTTAACTTAGGGGAGAGTACTATCTTCTTAGGTTGATCATAGTTGATAAAGGGGAGAATTAATTTAGGGGGAGTAATTATTTTAATTGCATTTCATATTTTGATATTCCTTATGCGATTGATAGTTTGCTTAAGTGTGCAGGAATTATTCTAAATATGGCAATTTTCTTCATCGACAAAGATATTGATCCTTGGGTTTTGAGTCAAGCCATGTATTTTTTATTTTGGGAGGGATATTTTTTTTAGTCTAGTAGAGCTTGACGGCCCCTTTAGGATTTTTGTTGGTTTTTGTCCCGGAATAGCCAAAGGGGGAGATTTGTAAAGACGCAAGTCTCCGATTGAGTGTCAATATAGTGTTGGCTCAATTTCGGACAAAAAGATTTGAGTCATAGGATCGTGTTCAAGTTTATCCATCCAAGCCTATGACGTGTTAGTTGAAGACGTAGCAGCCAAGATTATAAAGCTTCATCAATTGTCGAGTTTATTGTGCCTCGTTTCTATGTCAACAACATTTGTTCCGTTTAATCCTAAGGTATGAATGCATTACATATTTATATAGGATCTTGGAAAAAAATTTATTGGGTGTTCTTTTATTGTAAACTGAGTTTTATTTTTAGAAGGTTTCTTTGAAATTTTAAAATAAAGTTTCTGGGTGAAAAATTTAATTTTAAGCTTTCTGGAAGTTCATTCGAACTTGTAGTTCGAACGAGTTTTTCGTTCGAACGAGTTTTCCAATGATATTTCCCAAAAGGCCACTGGAACTTCGTTAGAAGTGTCATTCGAATGATACTTCGTTCGAACGAAAATCTTGTTCGAACGAGATTTCTGGCGGAAAATTTAATTCGCAGTTTTAAGCAGTTTTTCACCTCTATCCCACTACTTTTTCCCCACTAACTTTTGACAGACTTAATATTTGTGGGAACCAACATTTTCAAACTAAATTTTTCATATTCTTCCATCTCCTAGAGAGAGTTTTGAGAATTTAACTTTTCTATGAAAAGGTTCATGGTTTAAGTGTTTTTCTTTCCAAGAAAATCACCCTAAAACACTTTTTTTTTACACCCATATTGTTTATTCCAAGTTTTTTGGAGTGTTTGGCACCGGGTTTACTCTACTAAGTTGAAGAGTTCGTTTGGGTTTGCTTCTCCATCCCTCAAAGAAGAAGTCTTGTTGTTTTGCTGCAGAAATCTCACATGGTGAAAGGCACCATGTGTGGTTGACGGTGTTCCTAAAGTCTCACTGGTGAATTCCAAGATTTCGGTGGAGTTCCGGGGTTATCGACTAGGCGGAGGTGTTTACAAGAAGACGCGTTAAGGCTTGAAAGGATTCGAGTCGAGGAAGTAAGTCATTTGTCTTGTAATTGTAAAACCATACTTAGTGGACTTAAGGCTAGGGCCGTCAGAGGTTTTTTCCCGTTGTGGGTTTTTCCTCGTACATCGCGGCGTAGTGATTTATTTGTTTATTTTATCTTTTGCAAAATTCTCATTAGATGCATGCTTAGGTAAAATGATAAAATTGGTTTAAATCACTACTTGTTTAATTTGGTGCAAAATAAATTTGGGTATATGTTAATTTAATTCAAGTCATCATTTAATTTGTTAAATTTGGTTTGGACTAATTTGGCAATATTGAAAATATGACTTAGGCAAATTTCTAGCACTTGGATTGAATTAAATTGGTTTAAGTGAAAAATGTACTACTTGTCTAGTTTAATTTTACTTTGAGTTTGTTTAATTTTAATTTGAAAGAAATTAAAATTTGTTGTTTATGTAATTATTTATATTGAACCATCTCGCTTTCGCATCTCAAAAAGGAAATTATTTTAATTTTTGGTTAAAATTTAAAATTACGTGTCGGGTGTTACAACAAGTGGTATCAGAGCATTGATTGAGAAAATCTATCATTTTTAATTACTGAATATTTAATTTACAGTCATCTTATAGTAGAAAATATTCAATCTCTTGTTAAATTCTGTGATGAGTCTCAACTAAAGCTAGAACAATTAAAGGAGGTCGAAGAAAAAAAATAAAAAAATGAGGATAGAGAAGAGGCATCTAAGGGAAAAGTTGAAGGTAATAAAGAAAGATTTGAAAATGAAAGTAAAAAAAGATAAACATATGGAAAAGAAGTTTAAGAAAAAGAACTGTGAAATTCAGCTGTTAAGGAAACAAGTTCAAGAGATAAAAGAGAAGTATGCAATTTTACAAAAGATATAAGTTTGTTGTAGGAAACAAGAGATAAAGAAAAAATATTCAAGGAACTAGTTGCACAGAAAACTCCGCTTGAGCACTTCGATATTGGAGTTAGAGAAAGGAACGGTGAACAAATTAATGAAGGAAGTCCAAAAGAGTTTAATGTTGAACGTGCTGGACAAAGCCAAAAATTAGAGGATAGAAAGAGAAAACATGAAGAAATAAAGGATCTTGATATGTTCAAAGTTGATTCAGCAAAAAAAGCAAACTTCATGGTCATCAAGATGAAAAATAAGAGAGATAAGAAAGGGAAGGAGGTGGAAGGTTGTGAATATTAACCAATTTCAAGAGTTACAAGGGCATCGAAAGCCAAAGATGTTTAAACTAGTCAAACACCTATAATCAATCATGACTTTGTAAACTCGGCATCACTAGTGAAATTAACATTAAAGAACCTTACCTTTCCTTCTGATAATCCCGTTGTTGAAAGGTTATCGCGAATAATTATAGTCACTCTAGAATTATTATCTATGAAGAATGAACTGTAACACCCCATAATTTTCAGTATTTATAATTTGGCATTTTAATTACATGTGTGCACTTAATTTAAATAAATTGAGAAATCATCTGAATTTAAATAAATATTAATTAGCGAGAAATGGATTCATATTTATGTGATTTGATATTTACTACTGTGATAAAGTAAATAAATTAATGTCAAATGGTATTACGTCGTAAGGGGGTAAACGTGATGGGATTTAACGATATCTCAACCGAGACACGTGTGTGAGTTATATTAGGTTGCGATAGGATAATTATGATTGGTGACTCAGATGATAATTTTGAGTGCATGGTTGATCCAAAATTGGTGAAAATAGTCCAAATTAATTACGTGGGGGTACTGATTAGGTTTTACGGGCTTTTTAGACTAAACGGGACCCGCATAAGGGCATACGGGTCATTTTAAATATGCATGATAACCTAATTTTGGGATTAGATTTATAAAATGAAAGGTTTGGGGTTAGAGAAGAGCCACTTTTTTATATCGAGAGCTTGAGTTGTTTTATCAAGAGTTTAAGAGACAAGTTAGAGAGAAAAGAGAAGGAAACTCAAAGAATTCAGGAGGAAAACCAAAGGGACTCAGGAAGAGATCAATCGGGAGAAGATTTAGGAGAATTCTAGGCTAGGAGTATCATCAAAAAAGATAAAAATAGAATCTACAAACCTTAAGGCAAGTGATTAACTTGCTTAGTATTTGGTGTTTACAATTTTATTCCTATTAGAGTTGGTGAAAATTGTTTTGGGTGGCATTCACAAGTCAAAATATGGGATTTTGAGAATGATTTTATAAAAGTGAAAGTGATAATAATGATTTCATAAAAGTAAAAGTGATAATTACTCCATATGATTTCTGAGTTTAATCTAAATAGAAAGATTTGATCTTGAATGATAAAGATTGAAGATTAGTGTTAATTTATAATTTACTTAAGGATCGTGTAATTGTAGATTTAATTATTGAATTCCATGAATTGTATGATGTTTAGATGGATTTAAATATGAAATTCAGTAGAATCAAGCCGAATCGGTTCGGCAGCCCTCTTTTCCCAGGTTGGTTTAATTGATGGATTTAGTTAATAGCTAAAGTCCGGGTTGAAATATGATGTTTGTGAATGAGTTAGGACTTCTGGAATATTATGGTAAAACTAATAAAATACCTTGGGATGGTTGGAATATATTTGAGGTGAGAATTAGAGTATTTGGGGTGAATAATACTCGGGAAATTAAATAATGAATTGGTGAAGCAAATTTGAAAAAAAAGGATATGGGCTAGTTGTGAATGGTTACGTGTTCAAAATATTATTATAAGGGATAAATTAATTAAATAAGTGATTATTTAGTAATTTGGAGTCGGGTTTAGACTCGAGAATTATAGGCTAGTGCTACGAGCGACAAGCACAGTTAGCCGGGATATATATATATACGAGTATAGAGGCAATATATATATATGTATGATTATATCTGTGTGCATGATATATTTATATAAAACATACCTATCCTAAAGGATATACTATCGGTGGAGGTTCTACCCATGGGCCATCTCTTCTCGCGAATCCCAGTAGGTGGTCCCCAGGGTCGTATGTTTGTGCATTCCCACTCTATGTGAGGTTGGAGTCCAAGTGGAGTAATGTGGTATGGTTATGACCCACTAACTTAAGACTATGACAGCCTATAGTTACATTTACGATATGGGTTCGGTGGTGAGATTTCGACTCGGTGGCCCAGGATGATATGTGTATGCCCTAGAGCTTGGTAGAGATTTGCATCCACTGAGTTATTACTCTGAGGGATTGCAGTTATACATATATAGTGAGTGATATATACATATTTATACTTGATGTGATATGAAAATACACACATAAAAGTAAAGAAAATTATATACGGGCATAAGACACTAAGGTGTGAATATTAAATTAATAACTAGTAATAGTTATTTAAAATGGATTAATTTAATTGTAACTGAGAATTATAATTGTTAAGCGGATGTGAAAGATAATTATATAAAATAGGCGTGACATAGGGTATGGTATGGACCTAAGGGTATATTTAGACTAGTTAGGATGGGTAGCATAACTAGTGGTTAAAATGCATACGTTACGTGTAAACTGTAGTTGAGGGGTAAGGATTATCTCATGGGAGTGCGACATGAGTTTATATGTGAAAGAATGCACACATATTTATTAATTCATTTTTATTACTTGTAAAATATTTTCAAAAGGATTTGGGCTATGGCCCGAGTCAAAATATTTTAAAAAACTTTTAGGTGTCTAGTCATAGGGACACCAAGCATGATTATGATTTCCAGGTCATCGGAGCTGCAACAGCTATGGAATGTTGTAGGGATTGTTTAGAAATTTTCTATCTATGACATTCTAGATAGGGCTCAGTCAGTTATTATTCGGAAATGTCGCTCGACGTCAGTTTTTATTTCAATTTATTTAATTCAGTTTATTGGATTATTGTAATGGATTGTAAACTGATTGTTTATTCGGTTAGTTGGATTATATTTTATTACCATATTCAGATTTAACTATGTGATTGTGTATTTACTTATTCATCTGGAATGGTTTATGGTGAATGTTTTTAATTATGATAATTTTAGTAAAGTTTAAAATTCGCACAAGGCTTGACTATATAATAGGTGGTTAGTAATTAATTGGATTTTCGACAATGATGCTAAGAATGAGCCAAATGAGATTCCTATTTTATTTTAGTACAGGGATGGACACCTATTATTTTAATAAGGGGGTATCACAAATGATATCTGAGCATTAGGTTCTAGTTTCCTTAGGATTTGTACATACTTGCTATGTTTTCCGCTTTACTTTCTCTTTGATGTAGAGTTTAATGCTTAGGACTGTCAATTCCTATTATGATTTACGTTCTCCTGCTATGACATATACTTGATGTGAATATTATATGAGTTATTTGGATTCATACGAAGTATAATAGAGGACGACTAGTGAGGTCCATTAAGAGGACTGGAGGAGGAGAGACTCAGCCGAAGCCCCAGACTCTTCGAGAAATGATAGTCGTTGCAGAACTCACCATTATTGTTGCTCAAGTAGTTAATGTTTTGATGGCCGTTATGGCGCAGCAGCTTCTCCAAGAGCCTCCACATCAGACGATGGTGTTAATTCAAACTCACCTAATTTAGTCAATATGGGAGAGAGTTAGAGGAACCTTTCAGAAATACCATTCTCCTGGGTTTTTGGATAATACGGAAGCTGTATTAACTATCCAATAGGAGGGGAACATCCAAAGGCGTTTGAGTGTGGTGGAGTGCAGTGATACTAAAACAAAATTGGTGACTTTTAATCTCGTGCGAGTAGCGTTGCAGTGGTGGAGTCAGTCACCACATCTGAGGAAAGATATACTATGAATATCATGAAATTTTGGGTGTGGTTTGACTGCAAGTCCTTTCATTTGCTATTCAAATAGTTATGCGAACAAAGTTTTGGGACTTTTCACAGGAGGGACGAATAGTGGTCGAGTATGAGGAAGAATTTGCTTATTTATTGAAATTCATACCTTACAAGGTGGATGCGAGGGAGAATAAGGTCCTTAAGTTTGATAATGGACTAACGAGTAGAATTCACCACAACTTATGGGGAAATATGGCCTGAATGACTTGTATTGATATCATCAATGTCGTATGTTTACAATATTAATATCAATTCTTCCATGTGAAGGGAGCCAAGAGATTGAAGTTCCTAGTAAACAGGGCAATACTAGATATAATCGTTGCGAGTAAGGCACCACATAGGGGATACCTAATATGACCACATAGAGTAAGGCACCACATAGAGTAAGGCATTCCTAATATGACCAATGTGGCCAGAGGAAGGGAAATTATACAGTAAGGTGTAATATATAGAGAGAGCAGGACCACATGTGTTAATCTTGTCCATAGAGAGATACGAAACAGGAGCAGGATGCCCACTAAGGGTAAGAGTTATAACATTTTTTTTTATTTAGCTCAACCATGAGTACTACGTCAGGGAACCATTTGAACAACCAGTGGAATTCATAATAAAATTATGATTTTTTATCCTTGGGAAACTGGGGTAAAGTTTGCGTGACACGAGTGCGTCGCAGTATTTTATGAGCACTAGATTCACACGTGAGACTGGTTTAGTGGACGTATCATTAATATCACCCCCGTCATGTCATTGACTAGAACCTCATCTAGTTAGAGTAAGGTGTCACTTTACTCGTGTATCCATTTTAGACCGTGAGGAGAGAGTCCTACGCAACAAGGTCATTTAGTTAGTAAAGGTCCTTTGGGAATTTCAAGGCATAGAAGGTGTGACTTGGGAACACGAATCGAAGATGCGGGAGAAGTACCCAGAACTCTTCCCTTAGTTGCTTGTTCTTATTTCAGGGATAAAATATCCTAATTAAGGAGGGGAGAATGTAATCCACGCTCCCAATATTTTATTATTTTTCACATAATTTATAACCATGTGAAATTATTAGGATTTGAATTATTTATATATAGACTTTTATCCCTATATCCACTTTCTTTGGTGGACTTAATGTAAATTGTTGGAAGTTATTACACAAAATTGAAGAACTTAAGAAATCTGGGTGGTTCAAACGAACTCATTGTCATTCGAACGAGATCCTTGTCTCCTTTGAACGAGGTCGTGATGGTTTCTTACGAGAAGTCCATTTCATTCTTTGTAGATATATAACGATGATCAAATGAGACCCAACTACATAGCCGCACATCCTCGTTAGAATATCATTCAAATGGCCATTCGAACGAGAGTCTAACCTTATTCAAATGAGATCCATTTCTTGTTCGAACGACCTAGGTAAAAATCGAATAAAAATATTTGCCCTTATGCACTGTCATGCTTTTAACCCTTAATTTGGTGATGTGTCAACTTTTGGTGGCTTGGATGGGCAGACACTGTTGGAGTGGAAGTTCAAGGGTCTATTGAAAATACGTATAGACCAAACTACAAAAAAAACTACACATACGTGAAGTCCTGCAAGGTAGATTTAGGAGTTACCTACGAGATCTCTTTTGTTTGATCTCATTTTATCATGAAGAGAATATGTGATGGATCGATTCACTGAAGATTTTCTACTTTATTCTCGATATGGAAAGTCATGAGTAGAGGGTGGACTCCTATTTCGTGACCACCTTCATATCTCCTCTTTCTTATCCGTTGTCTCTCTTTCTCAAAAGTTTTAATTCGAGTCTTTGGAGTATCCAAGAGTGGCTGTTAGGATAAGAAAGAATGAGACTTAGGTGCACATATATAGGCTACAGTAGGGATCCAAAGGAGAGATAAGGATGTGGCTCCTAATAGAACTGAGAAAACCTAATCCTTCTTGGATCCTAATATCAGCCCTTTAATTATAATTAATACCACTAAATAATTATAATTTCAACTCCACTCCTTAACTCAAAATTATATTTCGAGGTCCTCATTATTAATTACTTAATTCTCTTCACGTTAAGATTACAGATACCCGTTAATAAAATAAATTACTGATAATTTATTTGAATAACTTCTTTAAATCCTTGAGAGGTCCTAATAGAAAAAACTTTTGCGTGTATATTTTTCTTTCGTTGTTGCTTGAAAAGTCCTTCTAATCAAAACCTCAAATACCTACAAATATATAGCAATCTCAAGTGTAGCGGTAAGTAAGGGTATTAATCCACTTTCAAGGTTGTAAAGCAAAGGGAACAAAATTGTAATTCACTTTTTATTTTATTTTCGTGCTTTTGCTTTTTCAATTTTTTTTAGCTTTTTCAAAAATTAAAATAAATGGGTGAGGTGAGGTGAAATAACACAAAACTAAAATGTCAGATGAAAACAAATCACTAGAAAGTGACTAAAAGTGAAAAATAAAGTCTAACACTAAAATAAGAGATAAAGTGAGGTAAATAATTGTGAGAACAATCAAGGAATGGGATTATACCACAAATTTTAGCTATTTTAATTAATTAATTGAATTAATAGAATTCTCCCAAATTAATATCAAAATTACAAATCAACTCTCGTTGCAAATGTAATTTTAATAGTGACATTTTAGAAAATTAAGTTTAATACCCCACAACTCTAGAAAATAGATCCACACTCCTTTTAATTAATCACCCACTAGGATCGATCAATTAAAATTTATGTTAATCTTAGAAAATAAATTTAGAGTTGAAATTCAAGTTATAATATCCCACTTAAGAAACCCCTATCTCTAGTTCGAATCTAAAATGAGTATTATAACTAGAATTTTGATTTTCTCTCGAAAATCATTTACCCTCTCTCGAGGCGTAAATTCAAGGGTGGGGGATCAAAATTAACATTCAAAGGGGATTTTCAAGTAATCAAACTAATTAAACTAAAATAACATCAAATAAGGGTTTCCCCCACCCCTTGAAAGGGGATTTAGCCTAACATGGTATTAAACATGATGAACAAATAATCAAAGGAATATATAATAAAAGAGTATAGAAAGAGAACAAAACTTCAACAAGTCTCCTTGATATTGGCAATTTGAACTCTATCCTCTTCCATACAATTCAATTACTCATAATTAAATCTCACCAAATCTCTACAAAAATAAAAACAAAAACTATTTACAAAATGGTATTTATCTCTCTACAATTCTCTCTCTAAAACTTCATATCTAAAAGCGCTCTTTCAAATGGGGTCTTCATCTTCATTTTTAGTAGGCACATGGAGCATGGGGGTATTTTTGGGTAAAATGGGCATGAGTGTGCATGGAAATGGTGAGGTGTGAGGATAATTGGAAGAGTGGAGATTGTGGATAAAATTAGATTTAGTTTGAGGGATATTTTGGGCAATTGGGGCAGAAGTGGTAGTTGAGGGTAATAAGGGAAAAGAGGGTTAAGTGTGGTTTATTAGTCACATGTGGGAATTGGTTTGGCTAGTTTGTTTTGGCCGGAGGATAAATTCGTGTTATGTGGAGAAATGGGTATTTGGTGGAGCAAGTGGCCAAGGTGGTTGAGATGGGTCCTGGCCGATTCGGGTTTGGGTTTGCTGGATTGAATGTCACCGGTTTCGAATCGCGTTGGCGAAGGAGGCTGGACGTCAGCTAGTTTGGTAGAGGGTCATCGGGGTGTATGGCATGGATGGTGCGGGTTTGGGTTAGTGTGAGTTTCGGGTTAGGGGTGTGGGTAGGATGGAAGTTGGGTAAAGGATTGAAACCGGTTTGGTCAGCAAGTCACCGGGGTTAAGAGTTGTGCTTCTTGTCGGAGGTGGCTCTGCCCATAGCTGGGTTTAGGTCGGGGGCACGCCGAAGTTCGAATGTTGGGGTTTTGCGGATCGGAGAGAGGGAGTGAGGGAGTGAGGGTTGCTGGGTACCCGGTTTGGAGTCCGGGGTTGGTAAGAGATGGGGCAATGCCTAGCAGGAGGTGCTGGGCGTCCTCGGGTAGTTGTAGGGGTTGAGGTTATTTGGGTCACGCCGAAGTGGGTGGGGGACAGGGTAGAAGGTGTGAGTGTGAGAAAGAGAAGAGAGATGGTGGGTTGAGGTAAATGTTGGAGATGGTGATTTTTGGCTATGGAGTTTGGTGGGTTTAGAGGAGAGAGAGGTTGAGAGGTTGAAGATGATAGGAGGTGTAGTTGGGTGTGTTGAGTGCAGGATAGTGTGGTGTGGGTGAGTGAGTGAGTATGTTTGGGGTGTATGTGAGTGTAGGATGTTTGTGTGTGTGTGTGTTTTATTTGTGACCCTTAAAAAAATGAAAATGAAAATAACTAAAATCCTAAAAAAAACAAAATCAATAAAAACTCAAATTAAAATAAAATAAAACTTCTAATCTATAAAGTAAAACTAAAATAAAAGAAATAAAACTAAAAACCTAATAAAAATATAGAAACTAAATATCTAAAAAAAGTAATATATAATAAAAATAAAATTAAACTCCTAAAAATTAATCTTAATAAAATAAGACTAAACTAAAAGCTAGTGAAAATCAAAATAAAATAAAATTATATTAATAAAAATTAAATATAAAAATAGAAATTAAAACCTAAAAATTATAAATAAATCTAAAATAAATCCTAAAAATAAAATAACTCAAACTAAAAATCTAAAAATTAATAAAAAAAAAAGTACAAAATCAACACACACACACGGGTCGGGGAAGGCTAAGGCTAGGATGGGCTAGGTTGGGGTCAAGGGATTGGGTATTTAGCTCCATAAAACGAGCATTTGCCTCGATATATAGCTTTTGACACGGTAAACGGACGTTTGACCTACAAGCTAAACACTTAAGCACATAAGACCCAAATTGCCAAGAATTAGCAACTAAAGTACGTCTATTTAGGGTATAAATTGTACCGTTTTGGGTGCTTATCACACGACCCCCAAACAGAGCATTGCTAGTCCTCGAGCAATAAGATGGAGAGAAAGAGAAAGATAAGAAACCAAAAGTGTACCACTTTCGCGGGCTCTTGCGATTGCACTTAGCATGTGCAACAAGCTTTTAAACCTATAGGTTGCCCTACAGGACGAGTTGTGTCTCGTGAGGGTTTGCAGGGAATATACCCACAAAATTCTTATTTGAAAAAGGCAGTCCATCTCTTATTACACGTAGAATAATCGCACAATCCATCACATGAGAAAATATTTTCAAAAATACAAGCTAGAATGTGTAAAAAGTATAGCTAAGTAAATACACAAGGCACATCCTTCCTAGAACTCAACGTGTGTAGTGTGAATCAGTCAAGACGGGTCGAGAATCATAAGAGTAATTCCTTGATTTCCTTGTCGAAATCAACGCTTCAACTTCAAATCTCACTGGATATATCTCTCTCAAACGAACTCTCGAGATTAGGGTAAGTGTATCGCTCTTGTGTATGAGGAGGTGAGTAAGTGTAAGCAAGTTCAAACATCTCAGACGCACATAAGAAAGAACGAACAATTAGAAACAAAAGTGATCTCAAGAAATAAATGCTAATCACTAGAGTGAGAACGTCGAATTATTCACCACGTTGACTACCATTTGCCCAAACACCTAGGGGAACATGCATGTATATGGGTGAGGGGGAATGAAATGGGATGAGAAGGATATGATAGGTATGATGGATGGGATGAGGTAGGTAGGATAGTGATATGATGGATAATGGATGAGTGATGAGTAGATGCAATAAGATTGAGAAAAGTGTACTATACATGAAGAAAAAATGTCTTTATTTAACAAGGACTAAACTACTAACTACAAACTCTCTATTTTTTTTATTTCTCTCTTTTATCTATCTTTTTTTTCTTTTTTCCCTTTTTTGTTCCTTCTTTTTCTTTTTTTTTCTATTTTTGCTATTTTTATGTATTTCTCTTTTTTTTTCTCTCACTATTCAAACCAACAATGAAGACATTTACATTTGCAATCACACTCTTTTTCTCAGAAATGATGATGGATGATATTTGAATGGAGTGGGGAATGTATGATGTGGGGAATATGGAAAAACAAGGGAATGTAATGGGTGAAGTGAATGGAAATGTGATATGGGGGGAAAGTGGTAGGTGTATGGATAAAAATATAGTATTCGGGACAAATTTCAAGACACGCTTTTCTGACAACTCGAAAAAGATGTCATTCTCAGTAATCAAGCCAAAAAATTTATGAAAGAATGATGAGATCATACAACGATTTAAAATGCGGACCCAAAAGAAGTTGAATCAACTTGTGACTCGGAGATTGCGTAAGACTCTATGAAAGGTGAAAGGCACGAATCTCACGGTCTAAAGTCTCTACTAGTGATCCTTAAGGTTATCTTTAGAGTTATGGTACTCTTCAACTCTAAACGTAATGACGTGATAAGTGCGCAAATTTTCGTTGAGTTCAGAAATTTATGGTGCAACGTGCCTTGTTATGTATTACATAAGCTATTTAGAAAAAATATTCTCTAGCTTGATTCCTAGACTTTTGAAAGATGGATGATTGAAAATTCACATCAATGAGTGAGATGAAAGAAGCTGCACGAAATTTTAAAAATCAGGTTCAAAAATCAAAAAATTTCAAAAGAGGTACGATTTTGATAAAATTCCCCAACCCCAAATAAAAAGGAACATCGTCCTCGATGTTAAGTAAAATGATTTTTAAAATTGAGACCATAAGGTAGGAAAGAGATTACCAGAATGAACCGCTAATGAAGTGGACAAATATAGCCAAGAAACCTAAATGAAATGAGAGAAAAAAAAATGCACAAGTCCATAACATGGTAAAGCATTGGGTGACGTGAAACACCACCCCCAAACAGGATGAGACTAGTACAAGAAATACGGGTTGCCTCCTGGTAGCGCTAACTTTAATGTCTATAGCCAGACTGATGGATACTCACCCTAAAGATAAGATATGTGATGGCGCGGGGAGGCAGAAAAATCGGGTGATGAGAATCACCCCCAAACAAGACTGAAGCGTCAGTCTTGTTGGATAGAGGCTAAAGGGGTCAATGAACTTGTACGAAAAAGTGCATCACACGATGCAAAGCATCGGTGGACCAAGGGCGGGTGGGAAAAAGGGCAAAGGTGAGGGTGAATAGATATCGGTCTCGGGCATTGTTGAGCTTAAATGTGAGGGCAACAAGGGCCCTATAAGAATGGTGATCAAGTTGGTGAGGAAGGCTATATGGTGGGAAAATTGGAATGGGGTGAGGCTCATAGAAATTGCGTGATCGTTCTATGAATGGGCGATGATAATGGTCGATCCGTGACACGCCAGGGAGCTGTCGATCGGAAAAATCAACACCACAAGGAAGTGGTGTGCATGGAGGAACAAGCTCGATGTCACGAAAGTGGAGAGCAACACCACAAATACTCTCATGGGTGGGGGATGGTTTCAGGTGAGGATCTAAAACTATATATGGAAACTTGAAATGTGTAAAATCAAGATCCAAACCAGGTGTTGAGGTAGTAGGGACAATGGGTGGGATGGGTGGGATAAATGTCGGAGGAAGATGAGCCAACTCAAGCGTGGGAGACACACACTCATTGGGAGGAGTAAAGGAATAATCACAAGGGAGTGTAGTTTCTAAAGATGGAGTGGCCAACTTCTCCATAAGAGTAGCATCGGTGAATGTGATGGTTGAGTAAGATGAGGCACCAAGATCTAAGATAGAGGAATCACTAGAAATATCGGACTCAAAGGGAGCAATACATGGTGGGACATCATCCATATCCGGATAGTTAGGAGCTATCACGAATTCTATCTCGGGAAAATGGTGAACACTCATAACCGGAGCTAACCTAAAAGATATGGGCATGTCAGACACATATGCAATTGGGGCATAAGGTAAAATCTCGGGCATATTTTTGGATATGACGGGAGTGGGAACCTCAAGGTGGGGTTCAGGTGGACATGGTGGGATTGGATCAGGCTCACTATCGAAAGGTAAGTCAACACAATTGTCGACTTGGAGCCCGGACCATGGAATGGTCTCAACTTCGATATTCTCGGGCTGGTAGGGTTGGTCACACTCAAAATCCGTGTCACAAGAGGACATAACATCATCACACTCAGGTGCAACAATGGGTGGATCCATGGGAATATCCGACTCTCTCGCACACTCTAATTCATTTAAACGTTGTTCAAGCCTTTGGAGAGATTCATTTTGAAGTTGAGTGGCTTTCTCTTTCTCAAGTATGAACTTTTACAAGAGGCTTTCGAGAGCAGAGGTGGATGATGGTGGTGGTGTGATGGGTGGTGGTGGTGGTTGAGGTGGACACAATGCGCTACTATCGTGAGTGTATGGAGAATACTCAAATGAAGTGTGTGGAGTGGGGCCTAGTTCATCATACACGAAAGGATCGCTTTCATGATGAACAAATGGTTGATACTCATGGGGTGCGTAGTGAGGGAACTGATCGTGAACGGGTGCACAAGGTTTCCATGATGACTGTGGGAACGTGTGAGGATCCACAACATCGGGTTGGGATTCGTATTGCGTGGAAGGGTGATCAAACCTCCACGAATAGCTCGGGTACTCACACAACTCGGGATTGGGTATATCGGGATAATAGGTAGAGTTGGGTTCCGAAACAGTGTCATATGGATACACATGTTCCATGGTGGGTTCAGATGGATATGGAATGTAAGGACACTCATGGGACATGTGATCGGCATAATAACAGTGGGTGCACAACAAAGGAGGAGACATGTCAACACTTCACACCAAGGGCGATGGAATAGGAGGTGCGTGCATAGATGGGTCAAGGGTATCAAGGGAACTCGTGAGAGAGGTGAAACAGCAAAAAATATCATAAAGAGACGGCTCAGGCTCACTCTCACACGTGTCGCGTGACAATGACAAATGTCCAAAGTAGTCCCGTAAAGGACGTTCTTCGTCCATGTGGATAGAAAAAAAAATTTGGAGTTTTTTTTTTCAAAAGAAAATATTTTTGGATTTTCTAAAAACAATGGAAGAAAATATTTTTGGATTTTTTTGAAAAATAAAGGAAGAAAAGATTTTTGGATTTTTCTAAAATGAAAGAAAGAAAATATTTTTTAATTTTTCTAAAAATAATGGAAGAAAATATTTTTGGATTTTTTTTGGAAGAAAAGGTGGGGGAAAATATGGACTCTTTGAATTTTGAACGAACTCACTAAAACGACTACCTAAAAATGGAATTGGACACACACACAAGTCAAGAAAATTTCCTAACTAGCACATAGCCAATTTTTAGCTTCAAAATTTAGTGAAAGGGGTAGTCAAATTTTAATTAAGTCTACGGGCGATAAAAAAAATCACGGAATTATATGAGTGACAGGGTGTAGGTCTTAGTCAATTAATTCATCACACCATTCGAAAATAAATGCGAGAATAAAATAACACAAGAGCACACAAAGCGCACACAATAATTGACTCGCTAACAGGAGAGGCGCGAGTGGTGAGAAATATACCACCCACGATTTTGACGCCGTGGGGTGCCAAAAAATTTGAATCAATCGGGGGGAGATTACGTCAATCTCAGTCATCCCCGGGAGTCCTACCGACCCAAGGTAGAGAGGCTTCTAAATCCTCGCCTTTGAACGCCCTCTCTCTACCTTGTTTGGTTTTCCTATCACGCTTGTCTTCGATTATTATAATTTTTAAAATGAAAAATAAAATAAAGGTGTCTTTAAGCACCGCAATACAAACAATGATAAAAATCATAATACAAGCCTTCTAAAAATATAAAAATAGTACAAAAAATAATAAAGTGCAAAAAAAAACAAATGAACTACAAGCTGAAATCCCCTCCGAGCTTCACTATCCCAAGAATGGCAACGGCGCCATTTGATAACTTTGACTTTTTATCTCCCCGGCAATGGCGCCATTTGATAGAAAGAACTTTTGCGTGTATATTTTTCTTTCGTTGTTGCATGAAAAGTCCTTCTAATCAAAACCTCAAATATATAACAATCTCAAGTGTAGAGGTAAGTAAGGGTATCAATCCACTTTCAAGGTTGTAAAGCAAAGGGAACAAAATTGTAATTCACTTTTTATGTTCTTTTTCTGCTTTTGCTTTTTCTATTTTTTTTAGCCTTTTCAAATATTAAAACAATTGGATGAGGTGAGGTGAAATAACACTAAACTAAAATGTGAGATGAAAACAAATAACTAGAAAGTGACTAAAAGTGAAAAATTAAGTCTAAGCCTAAAATAAGAGATAAAGTGAGGTAAATAATTGTGAGAACAATCAAGGAATAGGATTATACCACAAATTTTAGCTATTTTAATTAATTAATGGAATTAATAGAATTCTCCCAAATTAATATCAAAATTACAAATCAACTCTCGTTACAAATATAATTTTAATAGTAATATTTTAGAAAATTAAGTTTAATACCCCACAACTCTAGAAAATATATCCACACTCCTTTTAATTAATCACCCGCTAGGATCGATCAATTAAAATTTATGTTAATCTTAGAAAATAAATTTGGAGTTGAAATTCAAGTTATAATACCCCACTTAAGAAACCCCTATCTCTAGTTCGAATCTAAAATGGGTATTATAACTAGAATTTTGATTTTCTCTCGAAAATCATTTACCCTCTCTCGAGGCGTAAATTTAAGGGTGGGGGATCAAAATTAACATTCAAAGGGAATTTTCAAGTAATCAAACTAATTAAACTAAAATAACATCAAATAAGGGTTTTCCCCCCACCCAATGAAAGGGGATTTAGCCTAACATGGTATTAAACATGATGACCAAATAATCAAAGGCATATATAATAAAAGAGTAGAGAAAGAGAACAAAGCTTCAACAAGTCTCCTTGAAATTGGCAATTTGAACTCTATACTCTTCCATACAATTCAATTACTCACAATTAAATCTCACCAAATCTCTACAAAAATAAAAATAAAAACTATTTACAAAATGGTATTTATCTTTCTACAATTCTCTCTCTAAAAATTCATATCTAAAAGCTCTCTTTCAAATGGGGTCTTCATCTTCATTTATAGTAGGCACATAGATCATGGGGGTATTTTGGGGTAAAAGGGGCTTGAGTGTGCATGGAAATGGTGAGGTGTGAGGATAATTGGAAGAGTGGAGATTGTGGGTAAAATCAGATTTAGTTTGAGGGGTATTTTGGGCAATTGGGGTAGAAGTGGTAGTTGAGGGTAATAAGGGAAAAGAGGGTTAAGTGTGGTTTATTAGTCACATGTGGGAATTGGTTTGGCTAGTTTGTTTTGGCAGGAGGATAAATTCGTGTTAAGTGGAGAAATGGGTATTTGGTGGTGCAAGTGGCCAAGGTGGTTGAGATGGATCCTGCCCGATTCGGGTTTGGGTTTGCTAGATTGAATGTCACCGATTTCGAATCGGGTTGGCGAAGGAGGTTGGCGGCCGGCGGGTTCGGCAGAGGGTCGCCGGGGGGTATGGGATAAATGGTGTGGGTTTGGGTTAGTGTGAGTTTCGGGTTAGGGGTGTGGGTAGGATGGAAGTTGGGTAAAGTATTGAAACCGGTTTGGTCAGGAAGTCACCGAGGTTAGGAGTTGTGCTGCTTATCGGAGGTGGCTCTGTCTGGAGCTGGGTTTAGGTCGAGGGGGCGTCAGAGTTTGAATGGTGGAGTTTTGCGGACCGGAGAGAGGGAGTGAGGGTTGTTGGGTACCCGATTTGGAGTCCGGGGTTGGTAATAGATGGGGCAACACCTGGCAGGAGGCGCTGGGCACCGTCGAGTTATTGCAAGGGTTAAGCTTATTTGGGTCATGCCGGAGTGGGGGCGGACAGGGTAGAAGGTGTGAGTGTGAGAAAGAGGAGAGAGATGGTGGGTTGAGGTAAATGGTGGAGATGGTGATATTTGGCTATGGAGTTTGGTGGGTTTAGAGGAGAGAGAGGGTGAAAGGTTGAAGATGATAAGGGGTGTAATTGGGTGTGTTGAGTGCAGGATAGTGTGGTGTGGGTGAGTGAGTATGTTTGGGGTGTATGTGTGTGTAGGATGTTCGTGTGTGTGTGTGTGTGTGTGTGTGTTATGTGTGACCCTTAAAAAATGAAAATGAAAATAACTAAAATTCTAAAAAAAAAAAATCAATAAAAACTAAAATTAAAATAAAATAAAACTTCTAATCTATAAAGTAAAACTAAAATAAAAGAAATAAAACTAAAAACCTAATAAAAATATAAAAACTAAAGATCTAAAAAAAGTAATATATAATAAAACTAAAAACAAACTCCTAAAAATTAATCTTAATAAAATAAGACTAAACTAAAAGCAAATAAAAATCAAAATAAAACAAAATTATATTAATAAAAATAAAATATAAAAATAGAAAATAAAACCTAAAAATTCTAAATAAATCTAAAATAAATCCTAAAAATAAAATAAGTCAAACTAAAAATCTAAAAATTAATAAAAAAAAAGTACAAAGCCAACACACACACGGGTCGGCGAAGGCTAAGCCTAGGATGGGCTAGGTTAGGGTCAGGGGATTGGGTATTTAGCTCCATAAAACGCCCATTTGCCTCGATATATAGCTTTTGACACCGCAAACGGATGTTTGACCGACAAGATAAACACTTAAGCACATAAGACCCAAATTGCCGAGAATTAGCAACTAAAGTACGTCTATTCGGGGTATAAATTGTACAGTTTTGGGTGCTTATCAGGTCCAACTTAACTTATTTGTAGTGTCGGATTAACATAATCCACCTACAAGGTTTGACACATAAAAAACTTATAAGTATCTCAAAGGGGTATCACCAGTCTCTATACCGAGACGTGGATTACATCCATAAAAGACTTTCACCGTACATTAATCACCATTACCCAATTTATCAAGATTATTGATCTAATAATGAATCTCACCCGATAAGTCAAAGTAATAAATAATTAGTGCTTGTGTCCATCAATCATGTTCGGATTAAGAGCCTTATGTAAACCTAATAACCACGAGGTGTACATTGTCTTCTAAATCAATATAAAAACAATGATCTCCAATTGGTCCCGTTCAATACACACAAAGTGTACTAATCATGAACCTTAATCGCCTGGTTTCCTGGAACCCTGAAAAGAATTATATACATGATTAGTGGCTCCCGTATCTACACACAATGTACCGGTAGTACGAACCACAAAATATGATTCAATAACAATTGAATGGAATTTTCCTACATTGTTTTGTTTATTGCAGAAAACCGAACAATTGTTCTTCCAGTGTCCTGACTGCTTACAATAGAAACACTTGCCCTTGGGCTTTTTCACACCTCCCTAAGGCCCATGAGCTGCTTGAGGGACCATAACTTGTTTCTGAGACTTCTTCTTCCTTTTATTCTTGCCCATAGGCTTAAAAGTAGAACCTTTCTCAGCAATAAAAGCACTTACTGACTTCTTGATGATACCCTCAGCTGCTTGTATTTATTCAAGTAGTTTTTCCAAAGAGTAAGAAAGTATGTTAATGTTGTAATTTAGGTAAAACTACTTAAAGGACTCAGGCAGTGACTGGAGAACAATATTGACCTGGGTTTCCCCATTAATTTTCGCTCCAAGGATTTTAAGCTCATTGAGAACAGACATCATCCTTAAATCATGTTCCCTCAATGGGATCCCTTCAATCATGTTTGTGTTCATGTGTTTTTTCATGGAAACTTGCCTTGCAGCACGATTTTGATCCCCAAACATATCTTTGAGGTTCAGCATCATGCCATAGGTAGTGTCTATCGACTGAGGCTGATATTACAGAATATTTAACATAGATACCAATATGTAACACCGCGCTATCTCATCAGCCTTGATCCATTTCTGGTAATCCTGGGTTTCCTTTTCGGTTGCCCCTTCACCAAGTTTCTCAGGACAGATTTCATAAAGAACAAACTTGTACCCTTAAGCAGTCAACACAATATCCAAATTCCTTTTCCAGTCAATGTAATTTGGTCCAGTTAATTTGTTTAGCTTGAGAATGATAACAAGTGGATTGAAAGAGTTTTTCATCTTAATACTGAGAATCAAATAATAAAATGAACCATTATAGGGAATAAAACCTTTTGAATTCTAAAATATAATTAATGTATCGTTTATCAATTTTAAAATAATTCGTCGACATCTTGATTACCTTTGAATAGTATTACTCTTTAGAGAACATACTTTCCAAAAAAAATTAGGCAGGCTTATTTATTTTAATTTTATTATCTAGACAGAACCTATGTCAAAGAAAATTAAATAGCCGAGGCTTTGGTCCCACAAAATCATAGCATTCCTCTTTTAAGAAACTACCATTATTTTATGTCTAAGTGTATACCACCAACTAATTTTAGATTATCTCATATCACATAGATTCCTCCTTTGGGGTCGCCTATGTAAATAATGAATCCAAAATAACCCTTAAGGAAATTTATACCGACTACCACAATATATTGCATTCCTTGTTGGGGGACCTACTTATTATTGCAAGTCTACAAATTGTTGAAGGATACCATGGGATTTTCTCTTGGAAAATTCCCTCTCCCACTTAGTAATTTAAAAAACTTTTGTGAGGATTAAAAAAATGTGTCAAATTCTTAATTAATTTAAAAAATCTAGGACATTTGATATATTTTCAAAAATACCGAGATATCCCTATTTTAATATATCAAGCAAATATGTGATAAATAAAAAAATTCAAATACCCTTCTTCGTTAAAAATATACTCAATTTTTTTATTCTCTAACCACAAATATTATTGTCCACAATTCAAAATAATTATGAATTATTCACATTCATTGTCTATATGATTTATGTCGGGTCACTATTCCATGTTGTCCACAATTCCAAGGGAATCGTTAACACATATTAACATCCCAACAATTAAAATATGAATAATAGAGACATAAATCAATGTAAATAAGAAAATCGAGATAAATAAGGATTCTCGACTATTATGGTCAAGATACATCTCTGTCGTAGATTAGAGTTCTCAAGAGTCATCCTTGAACTCAACGGTCATCCTTGAACTCAACGGTCATCCTTGAACCCACACTTCATATTGCCACTATGCTGGGATGGCACGGAGGCCGCCCTTGCGAGGGTCTAGGGGCAGCGCCCCTGCCTCCAAGCACTATTTAACACTATCAAAACTGATGTCTGTGATAAAATCTACCTCCGATCATCAATCTTTTGTCACACTCCTCCATTGACAATTACGATTAAAAAATATTAACGAATTACAGATGTCATACGCATCCATGAAGGAGTTCACATTCTACATCAATATTACATTAATCCAACATCAAAATAAATAAGCATTAATAAACCATCGTGGTAATTAATCACATAAAACAAATCCATAAATACATGACCATAATAGTGGGATAAGATCCCTGCAAAACAGAATTTAGTACAGATCTATATTCTAACCAACATCGATGCACATATACGATTGTCTTAATTGGACAACATGGTTAAATTCAACCTATACGCGGTATAGTCAGGGCTCTGATACCAATTGTGGGAGCGAAAGTCCAAGGGTCTATTGAAAACGCGTATATATCAAACTATAAAAAAAACTTACATGAAATCCTACAAGGAAGATTTAGGATTTACTTGCGATATCTCTTTGATTTGTTCTAGTTTTATCACGAACAGACTATGTGATGGATCGATTCATCTCATGATCGTCTACTATATTCCCAATATGGACAGCCACGAGTAGAAGTTGGGCTCCTATTTCGTGACCACCTTCTTGTCTCCTCTTTCTTCTTTGTTGTCTCTCTTTCTCTCGAGTATGAACTTGGGTATTTTGAGTATCCAAGAAGGATGGCTAGGTTAAGAAGGGATGAGACTTAGGGGAAAATATATAGGCTACAGTAGGTACACTAAGGAGAGATAAGGATGCGGCTCCTAATAAACCTGAGAAAACCTAATCCTAATCCCAGTAACTTAATTATAATTAACACCACTAAATAATTATAATTACAGCTCCACTCCTTAACTCAAAATTATATTTCGAGCTCATCAATATTAATTACTTAATTCTCCCCACGTTAAGGTTACAGATACTAGTTAATAAAATAAATTACTGATAATTTATTTGATTAACTTCTTTAAGTCCTTGAGAGGTCCAACTTAACTTATTTGTAGTGTCGAATTAACATAATCCACCTGCAAGGTTTGACACATACAAAACTTATAAGTATCTCAAGGGGGTATCACCGTTCTTTATACCGAGACGTGGATTCCATCCATAAAAGACTTTCACCGTACATTAATCACCATTATCCATTTTATCAAGATTATTGATTTAATAATGAATCTCACCTGATAAGTCAAAGTAATAAATAACTAGTGCTTGTGTCCATCAACCATATTCGGATTAAGAGCCTTAAGTAAACCTAATAATCACGAGGTGTACATTGTCTTATAAAATCAGTATAAAAATAATGACCTCAAATTGGTCCCGTTCAATACACACAAAGTGTACTAGCACAATAAGTTGAAACTATACAATTTTCTATAATCAAATAGACCTACTAAAATATTGTGCTACAGTCCTACGGATGGTGTGCCCAGTTCCATCTAAGACTGTGAACGATAAAACTTATATTATACAAGAACTGGTGATTTGATCCTCTATGTGTAAGTCGTACTCTACATACCAGAACACCTACTAGGAAAAATAAAAGCCATCAGCAATATATAAAATACTCTAAACATTATGTCCATACATAATTCTCATTAAAATAGGAATAACTGATTTTATTTTAACAATAAATCCATAACTAAAATTATTACATAAATCATGGTTTTAGTGTGTTTGGGGGGGGGGGGGATTTTTTTTAATGTTTTTGAATGGGTTTGTGAGTTATAAGAGGGAAGGGTGGGGTGGTTTCCCTCACCAATTTTCAGCATATCTCTCTCTCTATCTATCTATCTAAGTTCCTACACCCATTTTCTTCCTCTCCAATTATTTTCCTCCATATCCAAACCTTATCACCATCTTCAACCTATAAGCTACTCCATATTCAAGCACGTACTAGCATTTTGAAGCTTGGGCCAAGGAAGAAAGTGGTGGCACAAAGCTTGTAGAGAAGATTTTTGGAATCATTTAAAGAAGCTTTGGAGACTTCAAGTGATCCTTTTGGCGTTTCTCCTCTTCTAATCCAAGGTAGGGTTTTCCTCTTCTAAGTTTTAAATATGTTCTAGATATAGAACTTATGTAGGATGAATGTTATATGTATTTTAATGCCTAAAATGTAGTTATTTGACAAAATATTGTAGTCTTGCAAAAATAGAGTTTTTTTGACAAAACAAAACCCTAGAATGAGTCTTTTTATAAAAATATGGCATTTTACCTTGAAAGTGGAAGAAGCATGTGAATTAAATAAACCCATGATTTATAATTGTCTAAATGCATTTTGAGGTATTTCTATGCTTGAAATCCTCTTTCATCTATGTAGAACCACGTAGCAAGGTAAATGAAGATATCTTAGACTAGTTTCAACATGTTAAAATGGCTTTTATGATGAAAAGAATAAATGTAGAAAAATAGCCTTTAAATGTATTAGATATTATTAGAATGAATGAAAGTAATATTTGGGTTCACATGTAATAATAGGAAAAGCATTAAATATGCGAAAACGTAAAAGGAAAGCATACTAAGGAAGCATAAACATTCTGTCACGCTCGAGGATCCTATTGCTCTGATACCACTTGTAATGTTTCGACCCAAATGTGGGTCGCCATTGGGTCAATCTGCACATAATCAAGCTTTTAAAGGGTTAGGGGAAAAGTTCATTTAATGTATTCAAGAAAATTTGCTTCATTAATTATGAACAAAATTTTTCGATTTTAACCTGGGAAAAGAAGTTATAACATTAAGTAATTAGTCAACTTACAAGGTTTATTTATAAAAATTCAATTTAGTCCAAAATGCCAAATAAATAGGAAATAAACTACATTTATCCTGTATTATTATAGACCATGGCCATAGGCCTGAATAAAAGTTTAAAATACCGAATGTTTAAAATACCCAATTTCCAATGTACAAAATAAATTAAAGATCATCTAGCAACGCGGATTGCATTAATGTTTAAATCGCTTCTTCTATTGCCTTTAGTTCGCATCATTGTGTGTTAATCTCTTTATTCTTGTGTAGATGCCTACACATCGTGACATTAATAGTGGGTCGAGAACTATTGATCTTAGGCGCATGGAGTAGGCTGTGCGGTAGCTCATCGATTCCCTCACACAGCAGCAATGGGAAAACTGCATTGGGACTGTCGAAAGCACCACCTTTGCCTCTATCCTCAAAGAGTTCAGGAGATTGCACCCGCGTACTTTTAATGAGGCAGTTGGCCCCGAAGCAATTGAGTAGTTTCTCGATGAAGTCACGCGAATAATGGATATTCTGAATATGACAGCAGAGCAAAAAGTTAAAATTGTTACATTCCAGCTCACGGAATAAGCACATCGCCTACTCTTCCAGCACCACTGAGACGATTGACTAGAGAAGTTTTTGGGTAGCCTTTTGTGATAGGTACTTCCCACAGGCATTCAAGGATGTCAAAAAGGATGAGTTCGATCATTAATTCTGGGGAAGACTTCAGTTTGAATATTTGATAAAGTTTAAAAGTTTGTGCAAGTATGTTGATGCCGTACTGAAAGACGAGGTAGAGAAAAAGAGACTATTTGTCAAGAGACTCAACCTGGGTATCTCGTGGATCTTAGTAGGTTTGCATCTACTTAATTTTAGAACTTCTGTGAACAATTCCATACGGTTGGAGCTTGATGCGAAAGATAGTAAGGCTATCCAGGAGAAGAAGATGGAGCCCAGTAGGTTCCAGTGAGGTGAGCACAAGAAGTCTCAAAGTGGGGCTCAAGGATTCTTCACGAAGCTTAAGGCAGCCATGGGGGTGGCTCTTTACCAGAGCCCCATATCGCCTACTGAGAGGACCTATTTTCCTTACCGGCCCAGGTCATTTTAGGAGGGATACCCTCAGCGAACTTCAGGCAGTCAACAGACTGTAAATTTTATGTCCAGTTAGAATTCTAGTTATACTGGCCCTACTCAACAATAGCAGCATCAATTCCCTTTAGGTTATCTGTAGCTATCGAGGCACAACATGGATGGTTCACGTTCGAACCACATTCAGGGTAGTTGTGGGCAAGGTCAGGTTACCAGTGTCCTGACTAGTAGGTTCAACCCCAGGCGAGCATACGCCACGTCACAGCAGGTTGTATCTCCCAGCGACCCTTCGATGATGGAATGTATGATACTTTTGTACAATGCATGGGTAAAAGCATTGTTTGATTTTGTCTCATCGCAATCCTTTATATAGAGTTCCTTGTCTTTTAGTTTAGGATTAGAGGTGGACCAGTTTCATCCTCCTATTTTCATTAGATTTTTAGTGGGTGGCGGTATAGTGCTTGATAGGATCTGTCGTAGATGTGTGATCAGGGCAAGAGATTACATCTTAGAGTATGATTTGATCCTTATGGACATGGATGGGTTTGAGGTGATACTTAGTATGGACTGGTCATCATGTTTTTAAGCTACCATTGAAAGCCATCGATACAGTGTCCTAGTATCACTTTCACACGGGTCTCGCCATCGCTTTAGCAATGAGCAAGACATTGATTATCCATCCAAGTTTTCTCCAGTTCCCGAGCATAAATGTTATTTTAGTTGGTTGAGCATCATGGTGGCTCAGGATGAGCCAGATGGTATGATTTTAGACTACCCTGTGGTGCGAAAGTTTCTCGACGTATTCTTGGATGATCTCCCTGAATTACCACCACGATGGGAGGTTCACTATAGAGGTGAATCAGGGTGTCTTGCCCATATATATTCCACCTCACGGGATGGCTCCGGTATAATTTTAGGAGCTAAGGATTCCATTGGAGGAGCTAACCAATAAGATCTTCATTCGCCCCAGTGTGTCCCTGTGGGGAGCCCTTATTCTCTTTGCAAAGAAAAAGGACAACACCCTGAGACTTTGCATTTATTATAGACAGGTTAATAGGGTGATGGTAAAGAATAAGTACCCCATGCCCCGTATTGATGATTTATTCAACGAGTTATGCAGGCCGGGAAGGTTTTTAAAAATTAACCTTCGGTTTGAGTATCATCAGTTGCACATCAAGAAGGAGGATATTCTTAAGACGGCATTCTGGACACGATATGGTCACTACGAATTTCTGTTAATGCCCTTTGGTTTAACCAATGTACAGAAACATTCATGGACTTGATGAACCATATTTATCGTCCTTATATGGACTGGTTTATGGCGGTCTTCATGGATGACATATTGGTCCATTCGACCTTGGACATAGACCACGAGGATCACTTTTGTATGAATTTACAAGTGCTCGGGGAAAAATAGTTGTACGCTATGTTCAGTAAATACGATTTCTATATGGAGGAGGTTTCTTGGTCATGTGGTTTTTGGCGAGGGTAATTATATTGATACTTCCAAAGTAAATGCAGTCCTAGGGTGAGATAGATTAAAGACAGTTGCTGGAGTGCGTAGATTCTTAGGTTTAGTTGGCTACTACCATTGGTTCGTACAAGATTTCTTAAGGGTCACTTTGCCCCTCACAATGGTGGCTCGAAAGGATGTGCATTTAGAATGGTCAAATGATTATGAGCCAGCCTTTCAGGATCTAAAGGTGAGGTTAACCTCTACGCCCGTTCTCATCCTCCTAGAATGCGGCATGGGTTATATGGTGTATTTTGATGCCTCGGGTTTAGGGCTCGAAGCTATGCTAATGCAGAATGGTCAGGTAGTAGCTTATATATCCCTCCAGTTAAAGGTGCATGATAGGGTTCCACCCGTGACTTAGAACTAGCTACTATAGTGTTTGCGCTTAAGAGATGGAGGTATTATTTGTATGGAGAGTGGTTTAGGTGTTTTCCCACCATAAGATCTTTTAGTACATTTTCATAGAAGTGATCTTAATCTCCACCAGAGATAGTGGATGGAATTAATGGAAAACTACGAGTTCTCATTGGATTATCATCCCGGTAGGGACAATGTGGTGGACGATGCTCTTAGTAGGAAGTCTAGCCTCAACCTTACAACGATGAGATGTCATTGCGTGAAGATGTATGGGGAGTTAAAGAAGTTTGACTTGCACATTCATCAGGGTTACGACAAGGTATACTTGTGGGGTGTGGTAGCTAGGTCAGTTATTCAGCAGAAAGTCCTTGATGCCCAGTCATGTGATCCCGAGCGTGTTCAATATCAAGACCAAATTTTAAATTGGGGAGTATTAGACACTCTTATCATAGATAAGGATGACGGGGTGCGATATAAGGGTCAGTTGATTGTCCTTATTATCGAGGAGCTTTAGGATGAGGTGATGGAAGATCCCATCACTCACGCTTCAGCATAGATCCTAGTGCTAATAAGATGTATAATAACCTTTATAGATATTGCTAGTGGTCCGGTATGAAAAGATATGCGGCGATGTACATAGCAAAGTGCTAAATTTTTCAGTAGGGGAAAGCTGAGCACAAGAAGCCAGCAGGGTCGTTACAACCACTACTCTTGGCAGAATAGAAGTGGGTTCACATCACAATGGATTTCGTAACAGCATTACAACCGTCTAAGTGTAATCATGATGCGGTATAGGTTATAGTAGATTGACTCATGAAGTATGCACATTTCTTTCCAATTAAAGTCATGGATAGTGTGGCTAAGTTGGCGAGGTTATATGTCAGGAAAATAGTCAAACTTCACAATGTCCCACTCTCGATCATCTCAGACAGGAATCCTCACTTTGTGTCTTGATTTTGGAAAAAAAATTCAACATGAGTTGGGTACTGAGCTGAACATGAGTATTGTATTCCATCCTAAGACTGTTAGACAGTCAAAGCAAATCATCCAAATTCTGAAGGTCATGCTAAGAGCTTGTGGGCTTGACTGTCAAGGTAGTTAGGTGGAGAGTATACATCAGGAAGAGTTTGCCTACAATAATAGCAATCAGAAGAGCATTGAGATGGCCCCCTTTGAGTCCCTTTATGGGAGGTCGTGTTTCTCTCCAATTCGTTGGACTGAGGTGGGTGAGAAGAATCTCACCAGTTCAGAATTGATCAAAGAGATGATTGAGAAGGTTGGAGTAATTCGGTAAAGAATTATGAAGGCGCAGATCCAAAAATAGAATTACACCGATAACCATAGGGTACCTTTAGATTTTTTGGTAGGTGACCATGTGATGCTGAAGTGTAGGGCAAGGACTGGTAGTAAACGATTCGGATAGAAGAGAAAGTTATCCCCGTGGTACATTGACCCCTTTAAAATCTTAGAGCAGATTGGGGACGTGTCTTGCCGGTTGGCGCTGCCTCCATAGTTATCCTAAATGCATAACGTATTCCATGTCTTTATATTGAAGATGTATCTTCAAGACCCCTGTCATGTTATCGACTGGAAGCTCATCTGGTTAGAGTAATATGTCACTTTCCCCACACGACCCATATCCATTTTAGACCGTGAAGAGAGAGTCCTACGTAACAAGGTTATTCTGTTAGTAAAGGTCCTTTGGGAGTTTCAAGGCGTTGAAGGTGTGACTTAGGAAAGTGAATCGAAGATGCAGAAGAAGAACCCAGAAATCTTCCCTTAGTCGGTTGTTCTTATTTCGGGGATGAAATCTCCTAAGGAGGGGAGAATGTAATACTTGCTCCCAATATTTTATTCTTTTTAGCGTAATTTGTAAACATGTGAAATTATTGGGATTTTAATTATTAATATATGGACTTTTATCCCTATATCCAATTGCTTTTGTGGCCTTAATGTAAATTATTGGAAGTTATTTGGAAAAATTGGAGAACTTAAGAAATCTGGGTGGTTCGAACGAGATCCTTGTCTCATTCGAACGAGGTCATAGTGGTTCAAACAATAAGTCCATTTCGTTCGATGTAGAGATCTAACGATGATCAAACGAGACTCATCTGTATAGATGCACAACCTAATTAGAAGGTCGTTCAAACGAGAGTTCGGTCTCATTCGAACGAGATCCCTTTCTCGTTCGAACGACCTGGGAAAAAATCGGTCAAAAATGTTTTCCCTTATGCGTTGTTATGTTTTTAACCCTTGATTGGGTGATGTGTCAACTTCTAGTGACTCGGATGGGAAGACACATTTTTGGTGTGTTTGGGGGGAGTTTTTAAATGGGTTTTTTGCGGGTTATAAGAGGGGAGGTTGAGGGTGGTTTCCCTCACCAATTTTAAGCATATCTCTCTCTATAAGTTCCTACACCCATTGTTTTCCTCTCCAAGAATTTTTCCTCCATAGCCAAACCTTATCACCATCTCCAACTTATAAGTTACTCCATATTCAACCACATGCTACCATTTTCAAGCTTGGGTCTAGGAAGAAAGTGGTCGAGCAAAGCTTGTAGAAAAGATTTTTGAATTCATTTAAAGAAGCTTTGGAGTCTTTGATCTCAGGAGTTTTATGAGCTTTCAAGCCATCCCTTTGGTGAGTAACGTCCTGTATTTTTAAGAACATTTAAATTAGACGTGTCACAGTAATTGAATTAAACTAAAAAATAAAGGGAAGTAAATAAATATTAATTAGTGATAAATGGATTAATATTTATGTGTTATTATATTTACTTATGTGATAAGTAAATTAAATTGTATTTTATATTATGTCGTAAGTGGGTCGAAGCGGCAGGTTGACATGATCCTCCTCAGGACACGCGTGTGTGGTTGTGTTGGGAATAAGATGGTAAATTGATGATAGGTGACTCGGATGGTGATTTCAAGTGCAAGACTGATCCGAAATAGGTCAAAATAGTCAAAAATTAAGTACTCAGAGGTGGTGATAGGGTTCCGGGGGCTTTTTAGACAAGTCGGGACTTATATAGGGGCATTATAATCATTTTAAAGGAATCGGAAAAGGAAAATTCAGGATTAATATTATGTAATGAAGGTTTAGCGTAAGATGGTAATCACTTTATAGTACCAATGGTTTTTTTTACTTATATCAAAAGTTAGAGAGAAAGTGAAGAGAAAAGAGGAGAAAATACTCAAGAGTTCAAGAGGAAAGCTAAAGGAAATTCAAGGAGTAATCAAATTGAAAGAGTGGTGAAGGAATCCATGGATTCTAATCATCATCTTCAATCTTCAATTATATGTTGGGACTTATTAATTTGGGTTAAAACTTGCTGAAAAATGAACTTGGGACAAACCTTTGTTGCATGCAAGGGCGAACCAATTCCCCCTCAATCTGAATCGTTTGGCTGCCCTACTACAAACGGTTTGGTTTATTTGATGAATTATATTAGGATTTTAATTTGGGACTTAATTTAGGATGTCCTGTGATAATTTAGGACTCCGAAAAATTTTAATGAATTATTAATTTAACTTTGATTTATTTGGGATTTTATCCGGGGTGGAAATTGGAGTATTTGAGACAAAATATTACTCGGGGAGTTATTGTGAATTGGTGATGGAAATTTGGGAAATTTTGAATACAAGTGACTGAAAATAATATGTGTCCAAAAATTATATGTTTAAAATCGATTAATTTAAATGAGGGAATATTTAAATAATTAATAATAAAAACGATACTCAGAAGTGTAAGGCGAGTGCTGTGAGGGATAGGCACGATGAGCCAAATTTTTAGGAATATATATAAGGGTGTGTGTGTGTGTATATATATATATATATAGTGCTATCATCGGAGGTTGTGCGATGTGGGTGATCTTCCCTAACGAATATCAGCAGGCTTAGTATCAACCCCAGGTCATAGCGTCATGTATGTGCCCTTGTGAGGTTGGAGTTCTGTAAGGACACAAGTCTTCGATTGAGTCTTAATTTAGTGTTGGCTCAATTCTGGACAAAAACATTTGAGTCATAGGATAGTGTACAAGTGTATCCATGCAAGCCTCTGACGTGTTAGTTGAAGACCTAGCGGCCAAGATTATAAATCTTCATCATATCCCGAGTTTAGTGTGCCTCGTTTCTATGTCAATAACATTGTTCCAATTCTCCTAAGGTATGAATGCATTATATATATATATATATATATATATATATATATATATATATATATATATATATAGGAGCTTGGAAATTTATTGGGTGTATTTTATAATTGTTTTATAAATAGTTTTAACGACTTTGTTTTACTCAGAAAATACTTTTTTTAAAACTTTTCATAAAAAGTTTTGGACTTAAAATGAATAGTGTATTTTCTAACACGTCGTTCGAACGAACTGGAATGTCGTTCGAACGAACTGCAATCTCCTTCAAATGAGATTACAGGTCGTTCGAACGAGACTTCTAACGAGATTGCTTTTTTTGCACTGGAACGTCTTTGGTAAAGTCGTTTGAACGAAAAATTCGTTCGAACGAATTTGGCGGGAACAGTTTTTTTGGCGTTTTTGGCACTTTTCACCATGTTCCCACTACCTTTTCCCCACCACTTTTTGACATAATTTTCAAGTGCAGAAATCAATCTTTTGGAACTAACGTTTTCACATTCTAAGAGACTTAAGAGAGCAAAAACTTTCAAGAAAAAGTTCCATGTTTTGTATTTGATTTTCATGGATTAAATTCACCAAAAACACATACACACCCAATAGTTTATTGATTCCAAGTTCCTTAATATATATCCTTCCTTGGAGTTTTGGCACCGGTTTTATCTCTACCGTTTGAAGAGTGTTTGGGTTTGCTTCTACAACCCACAAAGAAGAAGTTTGTTTGTTGTGACATACCCACTTGGAGAAAGGCTCCCTGTTCGGGTGGCGATGACCAGGAAAAGTCCAATCGGCGGATTTCGAGACTGCGGTGGACCTCCATGGTTATTCGCTAGGCAGAGGTGTGTACAAGAAGAAGCGTGGGGTCTTGGACGGAGTCAAGTCGAGTGTTGTAAGTCTTTTTGTCTTGTACTTGTAAAACCGTACTTAGTGGATTTGAGGCTAGGGTCATCTGAGGTTTTTTCCCTTTGTGGGTTTTTCCTCGTACATCACGGCGTAGTGTGTTGTTTACTTATTTTATCTTTTTTCAAATCACAATATATGCATGCTTAGGCAAAAAGATAAAATTAGTATTTTTAATTTGGTGCATATTCAATTTGCGTAAATATTAATTTAATTCAAGTCATTACTTTAATTAATTCAATTTGCAAATTAGGCCAAACCAAATTTTATTAATTTAATTCCAGTCATTACTTTAATTTGATAAAATTTGGTTTGGCCTAATTTGCAAATTGAATTAATTATTTGTTAGGAAAATTTTAGGACTTGGATTGAATTTTGTTGTTTAAGTGAAAATTAATTTGTTGTGTAAGTTAATGTCACTTTGAGTTTAGTTTAATTTTAATTTGAAAGAAATTAAAATTTGGTTTATGTACTTGTTTAGTTGAGCCATCCTTATTCCGCATTTATAGGAAACTCATTTTGAAAAATCTAAAAATTGGGGGTCTCACGTTTTACAAATTGATATCAGAGCTGGAGCACTAATTTATCGCGTCAAAGATTTGTTTTTCGTCTTTTATAATTTTTGTGCTCCTGTAATTTTTAGGTGGTTCATTTTTTACTCACTCTTATTTTTTTTTATCTCTCGATGGGATGCCTTAATGAAAATTTGTCAATTTCTAATGATAATGAAGTTTTTTATATTCGAGAGGAATTTAATGGGCTTAATAAGTGTGATGAAAATTTAAGAGAATTAAATATACGATTTGCAAATAGAATTAAGTTTCTTGAAAATGAAAATTTATGTTTTAAATCTAGAATTGAACTTTTGCAAACCTCACCATCTCAAAAAGATATTTTTCGTGAAAAGCTCATGGACATAAATTACAATTTTAATATTTTAAATATGTCCAAGAAAGATAGTGATAGTCGAGAAAATACTCTTAGGGACAAGTTTGCTTACATTGTGGGGGAGCATGATAACCTTTTGGGAGTTATAGAAAATTTAAAGAAGGAGTCACGTAAAATTCAGGGGTCTAATTTATTACTTGAGTCAAAAAAATTAAAAATGAAAAATGATTTACATGACTCGAGTAGTAGTTGTAATGGTTCTAGCTCATCTTGTTCAAATATTTTCGTTGCTAGAGTTAAGACCTTTGTTTGTTTTAGAGGGTCAACTTTATCCAAAGACTTTAGAAAAGGTCACACCTTAGGTATCATTCCTCGTGTTTGCACATGCTTGCATTGTGGTAGGAAAGGTCACCTTAGGTTATTTTGTTTTGATATTAAAAAAAGTCCTAGGAAGTCTATGTCTAGCATTTCATTAGTTCCCAAATCCCACCATTTTAAATATACTTCTATATGGGTTAGGAAATCATTTTTAGACGCGCTAGATACTAGATTTTTTTATTCTCATTTTCTTTCACATGAAACCTCCTTACTAAATTTAAAGGTTGAATGTGTAAGTTGTTTGCATACTCTAGCTTTTTGTGCTTCAAATTATATATCATTGCTAGGTATATGCATGTTTAGTCATTGTTATAGTCTATACTTCATGCTTCATCACATGCTGGAATTATGATTGTTGTTTATCTTTTGTATTATAGTTCTTTCATTTTAGTTTGCATTAAATGAAAAATACAAATGATTTTTGTTTGTCTTTTGAGTAAATATTTTTGTTTGTTTGATTTAAAATTTTCAAAAACTCAAAAATATTTTTGTTTTTGTGTGTATTTCAGTTTGACACACTCTGTGTGGCATATACTTGTGTTAGAATCCCTTCTTTTCGCTTCCATGTGGCTAGAACTTTTGGTTAAGATTGTCAATCCTTAAAATGTTCTTTACCATGCTTACATGCAGTAGTTGGATTTTGTGTTTCTATATTGGATTCTATTTTTATATGCCTCAATTCACACATGCACGAGCTCACTTTAAATTATAACTTCACATGTATATTTGAGCTTTGTGAGGTGTTCTCCTACCAATCTCATCATCTACATGTTATGTAACCTAGGAGGACTAGTGCATGTTAAAATCCGTTGCACGTGAGATTTGGGTGAGATATAAAAATGATGTATATAAAAGTGCACGGGGAAGGGCTCCGAAAGGAAAAATCATCCTTTGTGAGTAAGCCACCGTTTTCTTGGACCTAAAAGAAATACGTGGTCCAAAGGCTTAAAAGAATAATGGCATTAAAAGAAAATATTTTCCAAGGCCTATTCTGCTTAGTTGATTTATTCATTCAAAAGATTAAAATAATATGCTTAAATTGAGGGAGTTTGGATGGTATATCAAACGTTTGCACAATGTTCGTTTATCCTAGGTGTACTTTCAATGTCGTAACTCTATTGGTTTGTAGAATCATCAAAATTTTAGGCTTGTATGCATTGTGTATGTTTGTTCATTGAGTTCAATCTATATTGTCACATGAGGTTGTGTTCAAATGTGATAAAGTTTGTAATCCAATGAAAACTCCGTGAACATTTTTTAAGTGATTAGGTCTAAATTTAATTGTTATTAGTTCACACCCCTACACTTTCATTTCCATATGACACATTTTTTTCATACGAGTGTGAAAAGCTTATTGTATTTTGTGTCATGTGTGGTGTCTATACCTATATATGTGAGTGTGCGTTAGTGATATTCATTATGTCTACATATATCGGGTATTTCTTTTTCTTTACCTCGCTTTCTGGTCCATCTATGCTTCAAATTCATAATTGGTATTTATCTTGTTGCATATTGTTGTTGATATCACATGCTTAGTATCTTTTGTATCTCATTAGTATCATATTTTGCATCTTCGTTGGTATCCGTTATTATTTGTATGGATTAGTTATGATTTTGTTGCCCATATGCTTTCATGATCTTATCACCCTAAGATTATTCATGTTTAAATCAGTTTTCATCCTTTGTCCATTCCTGAACAAAAAAGGGGAGAATGATAGGGGGAGAAATGGTATATATTCCTATTATAATCGTATCTTAGTTTGGGATATTTATCTTAGGAGGAGACGTATTTCTAAGTAGGTCATTTATTTGATAAAGGGGAGAATTAATTTCGGGGGAGTATTTATTTTACATGCATTTAGTATTCTTGATATTCCCTATGCGTTTGATAGTTTGCTTAAGTGTGCTGGAATTCTTCTAAAATGACAACTTTCATCGGCAAAGATATTGATCCTTGGGTTTTTGAGTCAAGCTATGTAATTTTTATTTTGGGTGGCATATATTTTTTTTTATCTAGTAGAGCTTGATGGCCCTTTAGGATTTTTAGTTGTTTTTGTCCCAAAATAGCCAGAGGTGGAGATTTGTAAGGACATAAGTCTTCGATTGAGTCTTAATGTAGTGTTGGCTCAATTTCGGACAAAAACATTTGAGTCATAGGATAGTGTACAAGTGTATCCATCCAAGACTATGACATGTTAATTGAAGACGTAGCGGCCAAGATTATAAAGCTTCATCATATGTTGGGTTTAGTTTGCCTCGTTTTACGTCAACAATATTGTTCCAATGCTCCTAAGGTATGAATGAATTTTTTATATATATAGGAGCTTGGAAATTTATTGGGTGTATTTTATAATTTTTTTATAAATAGTTTTAACGACTTTATTTTACTCAGAAAATATTTTTTTTAGAACTTTTCATAAAACGTTTTGGACTTAAAATGAATAGTGTATTTTCTTACACGTCATTCGAACGAACTGGAATGTCGTTCAAACGAGATTTCCATGTCGTTAGAACGAGATTGCAGGTCGTTTGAACGAAACTTCTAATGAGATTGCTTTTTTTGCACTGGAACATCTTTGGTAAAGTCGTTTGAACGAAAAAGTCGTTATAACAAATTTGGCGGGAACAGTTTTTTTGGCGTTTTTGGCACTTTTCACCATGTTCCCACTACCTTTTCCCCACTACTTTTTGACATAATTATCAAGTGCGGAAACCAATCTTTTGGAACTAACTTTTTCACATTCTAAGAGACTTAAGAGAGCAAAAACTTTCAAGAAAAAGTTCCATGTTTTGTATTTGATTTTCATGGATTAAATTCACCAAAAACACATACACACCCAATAGTTTATTGATTCCAAGTTCCTTAATATATATCCTTCCTTGGAGTTTTGGCACCGGTTTTATCTCTACCATTTGAAGAGTGTTTGGGTTTGCTTCTACATCCCACAAAGAAGAAGTTTGTTTGTTGTGACATACCCACTTGGAGAAAGGCTCCCTGTTCGGGTGGTGATGACCAGGAAAAGTCCAATCGGTGGATTCCGAGACTGCGGTGGACCTCCATGGTTATTCGTTAGGCAGAGTTGTGTACAAGAAGAAGCGTGGGGTCTTGGACGGAGTCAAGTCGAGTGTTGTAAGTCTGTTTGTCTTGTACTTGTAAAACCGTACTTAGTGGATTTGAGGCTAGGGTCATCTGAGGTTTTTTCCCTTTGTGGGTTTTTCCTCGTACATCACGGCGTAGTGTGTTTTTTACTTATTTTATCTTTTTTCAAATCACAATAGATGCATGCTTAGGTAAAAAGATAAAATTAGTATTTTTAATTTGGTGCATATTCAATTTGCGTAAATATTAATTTAATTCAAGTCATTACTTTAATTTGATAAAATTTGGTTTGGCCTAATTTGCAAATTGAATTAATTATTTGTTAGGAAAATTTTAGGACTTGGATTGAATTTTGTTGTTTAAGTGAAAATTAATTTGATGTGTAAGTTAATGTCACTTTGAGTTTAGTTTAATTTTAATTTGAAAGAAATTAAAATTTGGTTTATGTACTCATTTAGTTGAGTCATACTTATTCCTCATTTTAAAAAATCTAAAAATTGGGGGGTCTCATGTTTTACAAGTTCGAAGGGAGATAATTTTGGTATGGTTATGACTCATTGTCAAAGGACTATGACCGCCTCCAACATGTTGACGATTTGTCGAGTTCGGTGTGAGATTCTGACTCGGTAGATCAGGATGATGTTTGTATACCTTGGTTAATGACAACATGTTAAAGACCCACATACAGTGAAATATTACTCTAAGGAATGGCGATTATACACAACATATGTGTGCTTACTGTGTTACAGAAAATACATGTGTATATGTACAGAAAAATATATGTGGGTTTAAGACAATAATTGTCGGTTATTACATAATAATTAGTGAAAGTTATTGGAAAATAAATTAATAGATTATAATTGAGAATTATAATTATTAATCGTGTGTGAAAACTCATTTGATAAAATACGCATGAACGGGTTAGCGTGTAGACTTATAAATATTGGAGAACTAGGTAGGCAGGTAACATAACTAGGGGTAAAAATGCATCCATTAGGTGCGCACTGTAGTTGAGGTGCGAGTGTTTCTCATGGGAGTGCGACACCAATTTAAGTATGGAAGAAACTATTAATAATTATTATGATTTTTAATTACATGAAAAATATTTTCAAAAGGTTTTGGGCTCTGACCCGCATTAAAATTATGTTCAAAACCATTTAGGTGTCCAGCCACAGGGACACCAAGCATGAGTATATATTGTAGGTTTTCGGAGTTGCAACAGTTGTGGAGTGTTGCAGGGCTTTGCTATAGTAGCTTCTTATTTTTAAAATTCTATAAAGGATTAGTCTTTTTACTATCCGGGCATGTTGCCCGGTTTTATTCCATGTTGTTTTATTTCATTTATGAAAATTATTGTATGGATGTTATACCGATGGTTTATTCGATAAATTTTGGCATGTAATAGATTTCACTTTTAAGTCTAGTTATGTGATTGTGGAATTCAATTATTTTTCTGAATGAGTTGCGATTTTTAAGTATAATGTTGTTACATCACTTTAATAAGTATTAAAAATTGACATGGCTTACTAAATAAAAGGTGGTTAATAATTAATTAGTTTTCGACAGTGATGCTAAGAATGAACCAAATGATATTCCTATTTTATTTTAGTAGAGGGAAAGGACACGTTATTCTAATAAGAGGGGTATCACAGATGGTATCAGAGCATCATGTTTTAGTGTCCTTAGAATCTATGCTTGCTTACTACGTCTTCGGCGTTACTTTTCTTTGATATAGAGCTCTATACTTAGGACTGTCGATTCCTATTATGACCTAAGTTCTCCTATTATTGCGTTAAATTGACATGAATATTATATGAGTTTAGTTGGGTTGCGTATGCTAAATAATAGAGGACAACCAACGGAGACCATTAGAAGATCTGCTAAAGGAGAGGACGGGTTGGAGCCGCAGATTATTCGAGGAATGGTGACTGCAGCTGAGGACATCGATGCTAATTCAGACTCACCCAGTTCACTTAGTATGGGATAGAGTCAGCGGGGCCATTCAGAAGGTCCATCCGCCAGAGTCATCAGTAATTTCTAGCATTGTATTAACTAGCTAATGGAAGTGAAACATCCAAATCCGTTTGAGTATAGTGGAGTGCAGTAACACTCAGAAATAATTTTGGCGATTCTTTAAGCTAGTGGGAGCAGCGTTGCAGTGGTGGGAGTCAGTCACCAAATCTGAGGAAAGAAATAATATAAATATTGCCAAATTTTGGGTACAGCTTACTGCAAATCGTTTCATTTGTTGTTCAAATAGAGATGCAATGAAAGTTTCGGGACTTATCATAAGAGGGACGGACAAGGACCAAGTACAAGGAAGAATTTTCTTATTTAGGGAACTTCGTACTCGTTGAGGTGGATATGGAGGCAAATAGTGTCCTTAAGTTTTATGATTGAATCTCGAGTAGAATTCTCCACCAATTATGGGGAAATCCATCTTGGACGAGTTATGTTGATGTCGTCAATGCCTTACTGTTATCGTGTTAATATTAATAGATCCATGTCAAGGGAGTCAAGAATTGGAGATTTTAGTCACTAAAGCAAGATGGGATGTATCGGTGTTAGTGGGGCACCACAGGGGGGATAACCAAGAGAATAACCCATTTAAAAGATTCAGATTAAAGGAATTCCAACTGAGTGAAGGTGGATTTAAATAAGTCCATTTGTTCAGCAACGTGTTCCACAGGGCCAGTATAGCCAAGGGAATAACTGGGGTAGCCATCAAGACCAAGGCTATCGAAGTCAGAGAGTAAGGTAGCCCAGATATGTCTAGTGGGGCCAAAGGCAGGGAGGTTATATAGAAAGTTGTTTTATATATGGAGAGCAGGACCACATGTGTCGAACTTGTCCGTGGAGAGATAGGGGGTAGGAGCAAGATGCCTAGCATGGGCAAGAGTTACACCACTTTTGGGTTTACCTCAAATGTGAGTACTGCATCAAGGAACCATTTGAACAGCAAGAGGCATTCGCAATGGAAGTACAATTTGTATCCTTGGGTAAATGGAGTAAACTTTGTGTGACACGAGTGCATCGCAGTATTTTATTAGCACTAAATTTGCACATGAGACGGGTTTAGTGGACGTATCATTAATATCACTATCGTTTTTTATATTTACCGTTGATTAGCGCGTATCTCTTTGGTTCCATTTGGAGAAAGTGTGGACACTAAGAGGATATGTTTTAGTGGACTTCCTTGTATACGAGAGATAGGTCAAACGAATATGATGTTATCCTAGGTATGGATTGGTTAGCGATGGTAGAACGTTACAGTATGGCTATCGTGTTCGTTGTTCTAGGGCAAGATATATTATTTTTGCGATGTATTACCTGAAATAGGGTCAAGCCCGCGTATATACTAATTGTAGTGGGGAGTTCAAATCGTATAGTCGTCTCGTATAATTCGATTCCAATTCATAGGAAATGTACTTTTGAGATTCAGGGTATACCGGTTTATTACTAAGCGAAGAGATTTAGCTCGTTATTGATTTAGCATTGGGGACTTAGTGATAGTGCGATCGTTATATTATAAGAATCATTTAGAGATGTGGGAGTCGAGGATTAGACTTATACGTATGGGGACAGGATTTTGAGTGTACTGAGTACATGCTTTAGGTTAAAGGACCTCGATAACTGACAATGCCAAGTGATAGGGCATTGGGGAAATTCCTTAGTTGGATGTCAATTGCATGACGTACCATACATGAACCTTATTAAACGTTGGGAGTTGGGAGATATTATTGGATGCTCGAGTATCGGTTTGGAATGATGATTATTGTACGTGTGGAGAAAATACTTTAAGCTGAGAGATATTTTATGATATAAGGCTAGTGGAGTCAGGTAGTGATGTGTAGGAAGCACTGGGGAAATTTTTACACCACTAGTGGATAGGTGGAACAATCTTGAGGATAAATAACTTGAGATTAGTAGGGGAACTGAGTATAACCTTACCATATAGCCACGTCAAGTATACGGGGTCGAGTTCAAGATAAATATATTACATATGTGTTGTTTATGCAGTTATGCACGGGATATGGGGTGCATAGATGCCCTGGTTGGCTTGATTTTCAGAATCGTCCGAGTTAAAGGGACATGATAGTAAATACATTGAATAATATTCCAGTGACATAATGGTTAGGAAAACTAATTAAGTTCATTGTTGGATTACCAACATCGTGTAACGATCAAGATTCCCAATGGGATAGTGAAATGGGTTGACAAATAAGGAACACTTATTAATAAATTGGTGGAGTTACACTATCGGGTAGTGTGTCCATCGTATAACTAAACAAAAGGTAATATTTCTGCACAAGGTGTTGCCAAATATTATTGTGAATCAGGTTGAGATCCTTGAGTCCCACCACTTATTGAGATTCTTAGGAGTCGGTGGGGACAAATTTGCGAGTTGAGCAAGACATATTACAAGTAGACCGAGGAATAGATGAGAGAGGTGACTAAGATATGGATGAATGCGAGAGATGTATATTCTGGATTTTAAGGTAATTGAGAGGAGTAATTACCATTATTTGAGTTGGGTATAATAACTCGTACAAGTTTAGCAATGGTAAGGAACCTTTTGAGGTTTGTGTGGGAGACATTGTCATTCTCCCTCTAATTGGTTAGAAGAGGGGAAAAATAACAATATTCTTGGGTCAGACGGGAATTAGAGTCCATCGACAAGAATTGAGTTAATCAAAGATTATTTTGTGTTGTTTAGGAACGCCGTAATATTTACGTCGTCAAGAACTAAAGAGTTAAAGACTAACGTGAGTGATCAAAAATTATTGTGGGTATACACCATTCTATAAATTATGTGATTTAATAAGAAGGGAAGTTGGCACCTAGGGAAGCGAGGGTCTTTCCCCCAGCATTGAGACGATAGATCATGTGGTGTATAAGCTCGCCAACAAGATGAAATCTTAAAAATTATGGAATATATCGGTATAAAATTATTTGAATAGACTAGTCGTTAGTTTTGGGCAGTAGTGAATAGGCACCAAAATGTTATCATGATTTGATTTTGTTTACGTTCGGATGCCATGCGGGTAAGGATCTCAAGTTTTGAGTTCCAGCCATATTCGAATTTCGGGGATGAAATTCCTTTGCAAGGGGGAAGTATGTAACACCCCGTATTTTTTAGAATATTTAAATTACACGTGTCATGGTAATTAAATTAAATTGAAAATTAAGTGATGTAAATAAATATTAATTAGCGAGAAATGGATTAATATTTATGTGTTATTATATTTACTTGTGTGATAAGTAAATAAATTTGTATTATTTTATATTACATCATAAGTGGGTAAAAGCGACGGATCGACAAGATCTTATTCGGGACACACGCGTGAGGTTGTGTTGAGAATAAGATCGTAAATTGATTATATGTGACTCGAATGGTGATTTCGAGTGGACGATTGATCCGAAATAGGTCAAAATAGTTAAAATTAAGTACCCAATGGTAGTGATTCGGTTCTGGGAGCCTTTAAACTAATCGGGACTTGTATAGGGGCATTGTAGTCATTTTAAAGGAATGCAAAAAAGGAAAATTCGGGATTAATATTATATAACGAATGGTTAGGGTAAGATGGTTAATCATTTTATAATACCAAAGATTTTTCTTGAGTTATATCAAAGGTTAAAGATAAATTGAAGAGAAAATAGGAGAAAACACCCAAGAGTTCAAGAGGAAAGCTAAAGGAAATTCAAGGAGGAATCAAATTGGAAGAGTGGTGAAGGAATTCTTGGATTATAATCATCATCTTCAATCAAATTCAGACCCTATGAATATCAAGGAAAGTAATAATCTTGCTAAATGATTATGTGTAGTTTTCAATTCATATCATGATTGAGTATTGATTTTAGGTGGGATTTCCTATATAATTGGGGTTTTGACAATTGATTTCAGAAAAAAAATATGTGTGATTATTTAGGATTGAAATTTGGAAATTGAATCCCATATTGATAGTTGGATTATAAATTTTGGAGATTGAAATTTATGAATTGTTATGAGATAGGGACACTTTTATCATATGTAGAGATTTCTTCTAAAACCTATTAAATGATCATATATAGGGTGAATTATATTTAAATGGATTTCATCTACGTTTAGGAATCATGGGAATTGAATTTTATTGAATAATTATATGTTGGAATTTATGAATTTGGGTTAAAACTTGTTGATAAACAAACTTGGGACAAACCTTTGTTATCTGTAGGTGCGAACCGGTTCGCCCTCAAGCCGAATTTGTTCTGCTGCCCTGCTATAGATAGTATGGGTTATTTGCTTATTTATGTTAGGATTTTATTTCGGGACTTAATTTAGGATGTCCGTGGATAATTTAGTACTCCTGGAAATTGAAATGAGTTGTTATTTTAACTTTGGTTTATTTGGGATTTTATCCGGGGTGGAAATTGGAGTATTTCAATCGCCATATTACTTGGGGAGTTATTAATGAATTGGTGATGGAAATTCGAGAAATTTAGAATACGAGTGACTGAAAATAATATGTGTGCAGAAATTGTATATTGAAAATCAATTAATTTAAAATAAGGGAATATTTAAATAACTGAGAATGAAAACGATACTCAGAAGTGCTAGGCTAGTGCTGTGAGGGATAGGCACGGTGAGCCAAATTTTTTGGAATATATATATATATATATATATATATATATATATATATATATATATATATATATATTATATTTGTGTGCATGATATAATTGTATGAACATACCACTCTAGTGCTATCATCGTTGCTTGCGCGATATGGGTGATCTTCTCGGGTGAATATCAGCAGATTTAGTATCGACTCCGAGCACAACACTATACATGTGCCCTTGTGAGGTTGGTGTACGAAGTGAGATAATTTTGGTATGGTTATGACTCACTGTCGAAGGACTTTGACCGCCTCCAATATGTTGACGATTTGCCGAGTTTGGTGTGAGATTCTAACTCGGTAGCCGAGGATGATATGTGTATGCCCTAGTGCATGATATCCTTTTAGAGACCCACATACTGTGAGCTATTACTCTAAGGGACCGTGGTTATACGCGACGTATGCATGCGTATTGTGTTATAGAAAATACGTGTATATATGTGCAGAAAAGTATATATAGGTTTAAGACAATAATTGTGGGTTATTATGTAATAATTAGTGAAAGTTATTGGAAAATAAATTAATAGATTATTATTGAGAATTATAATTATTAATTTTATATGAAAACTCATTTGATAAAATACGCATGAACAGGTTAGCGTATGGACTTAAAGATATCATAGAACTAGTTAGGGAGTAGTATAACTAGGGGTTAAAATGCATCTCTTAGGTGTGGACTATCGTTGAGGGGCGAGTGTTATCTCATAAGTGTACGACAATAATTTAAGTATGAAAGAAACTATTCATAATTATTATGAATTTTAATTACTTCCAAAATATTTTCAAAAGGTTCTGGGCTCTAACTTATTTCAAAATTATTTTCAAAATCTTTTAGGTGTCCAGCCATAGGGACACCAAGCACGAGTATCTATTCTAGGTTATCTAAGTTACAGCAGTTATGGAGTGTTGCAGGGCTGTGCTTTACTGGCTTTTTATTTTCTAAAATCTAGACATGATTAGTCTCTTTACTATTCAGGCATGTTGCCCAGTTTTATTCCATGTTATTTTATTTCATTTATGGAAATTATTGTACAAATGTTATACCGATGGTTTATTAGGTAAATTTTGGCATGTAATAGATTTCAGTTTCAGTCTAGTTATATGATTGCAGAATTCAACTATTAATCTGAATGGGTTGTGGTTTTTGAGTATAGTGTTGTTATGTCGCTTTAATAAAGATTAAAAATTGAGACACGACTTATGTTATAAGACGTGGTTAGTAATTAATTTATAAAGGATGTTGCGTGATATCGATTATCAATTTAATTCAAAATTTTCCAATTTTAAATTAATTTAATTAGAGATAATCTTTGATCCAAATAAATTAAACCCTAATCATGCTTCTATGTGATATAAATCAAATATGAGAATTCAAACAATCACACATATCGAGGTTCGAGAAAAATGCCCTTCGGGCGAAACCTTTCATTCACTTAGAAATTTACAAGAAATTCGACTTACAAACTATTTGAGTTCCCTTACAAGAAAAACATGCGATTCTTCAAAAATATCTAATGAACAATTATGATCCTAGCAAGAATCATATGACCACAGTCCTCCATCAGCCTCAGCCTTCGTCTTTAGCAGTGAATCCCCACAGGTATCACAAGTCAGCAATGGAGTGCCTCTCCACCGAGGTGTATGCAATAGATATAAAAAATTCTAGGGTTCTAAACTAATTCACAAGAACAATATTCAAGGATGCTTTTTGTGAATTAAAATAGCGTTTTGTAAACACAAAACTTAAACAAATTTTGCTGCGGATATGCAGGAACGTATTGGAAAAATTCTCAAACAAACTGATTCATGAAACAAGTTTATCTAAAAAATTGAGTCGACGGGGTCGTTCGGACGACTTCTGCATGTCGTTTGAACAACAAGAGCATGTCGTTTGAACGACTTTCAATGTCGTTTGAACAACAATGTAATGTCATTTGAACGACTGGTAATGTCATTTAAACGACATAAATGAAACAATGAGATTTTAAAAACTCCGCTTACAAGTCTTCCAAAAACATATTTTCGCAAAGTAAAAGCCTTGTTCTTCTTTTTGATAAAATAAACATTCCATATACGATTCTATGAATTAATCCAAACTTTAAATTGTTTTATACTTTTGGAAAATGTCGAGAAGTCTTCAAACTTGAAGATGCTTGAGTTCGGTTCGTCTTAACAGTGCGTGACGATTTGAAACGGGATACACCAAACTAGTCTAAAACCATGGTACAAAAATTATTAGAAAAATTGTTCTTACAAATCTCCCCCTTTAGCTATTCCAGTTCAAAACAAATAAAATGACCGAACATCAAATTAAAATTAAAATCTCCTATTACAAAGATACTAATACCCTGCCCAACTCTAGAACGAAACGACATAAGTCTCTTTGTCTTCAAAACTTCATCTTCCTCCCTTAATCTTTGTCTTCATCCGTGTGTATTTGAATTCCGCTTTAAGTAGCTACACACATGAGACAACAAACATATACCCTCATGACACATAGAGTTTGAAACAAAATATAATTCATAAATAAATACTCCCCCATAATTCAAACTCATCAAAAACTCTATTTTAATTTGGATATCCCCCTTTGTTTTTATCCGAAATAGACAAATAGTCAAAGAAGTAGAAACAATAAACATTATGTGCAAAGCATCACGAAGAAGAAAAGATATCACCACAAAAGATGTAAATCAAGCATGTGTAATGATCATCTCAAAGGCAAAAACAACCAACTATTTTTGAAATTTTTTCAATTTTTCTAAAAAAATGTAAATTTCACAAATGCAACAAACATACCATATATAATATATGCAAAATATATCAAAGAAAATTTGGTACACATATATAGGTATAAACGACCACAAAACATGACACAAAATACATAAGCTTTACACACTAGCATAATATCGATGTGTCCAAGCATGTGAAATGAAATGAATGGGTGTGAAATAGAAACAAAATAATTATAACCCAAAAAATCAAATATATTCAAGAAATTCTAATTGACCGCAAAACTTTATCAAATTAATCTTTAGCCTTAAGTGACAAAAAAAGTTGAACTTAATGAAGAAAACAAGAACAATGCACACAAGCCTAGAATATTAATGATTATACAAATCAAAAGCGTCATGACAAAATAAGCTTAACTAGGATACATTGTCATTGTGCAACAAAATATTTCTTTTCTTTACTTTTGAATTAATATATCAATCTAAACAAATGTTGTAAGCACTTTAATTTGTTTCTAATTGGCTTAATTCCAGACAAAATAAATTGAGTCTAGACTAGTATTTAATTCGAGATTGAAGAAGTTGCATATTAAAGCCATAAAGAAGAAATCAAGCCAAGTTGCGATTTCTCGTTTTGTTTATTCTAAAATCACACAGGTATGAATAATCAAAGGAATATGTGATTTAGAATGTTGTTTAAATATTGGATGATTTAAATGTTTTTAATGTTTGGGAATTCAAAATTAAAGTTTTGAAAATACATTTAATTGTATCTGAGCTAAATTATTTTTAATACAAGGATAATCATGAAAAAATAGAAAAGGGTTTACTATCGTTCAAACGACATGTAAACTCGTTCAAATGGCAGTGATAGTCATTAAAACGACAGCGTTTGTCGCTCAAACGAGATTGCCTCAATTTTTGTGTTTTAATTATCTTGGACTCTGGTTTGCTCAGGTATAAAAATAACACTGCATAGATGTTTCCATAGGAGATGAAAAGTTCTAAGAATTCCCATTCTATTTAGTTTCATCCTTTGTTTATTCAAGATCATATTCTCATAGTTCCAAAGGTTTGGGATCTTGAACACATTCAGAAGAAGACTTTGTTAAACCCTTTGTAGATAGGATAAACTTACTCCGGACTAAGGTCATTGGGAGTGCTTGAGGGTATTCCTTGCTGAAGATAGGACTACGGTTCTTGTGGAGCTTCAGCGGTTGTTCCATTGCTGACGACATCGACCGAAACCTGTGAGTATTCGTATGTCACCTTATTTTCGTTGTAATCTGATTGTAAACTATTACTTTACAAATTATAGTGGAAATAAAAAGGGTTTTGCCCTTCGGGTATTTTTTCCTGAATTTGTTTCTTTTACCACATGCTTTATTTATTCAATGGGTTAAATTGATTAGATGCATGTTTAGGGTTTAAGAAGATAAAATTGGAAATAATAGATTTAGTTGGTTTTACCTATAGCACTTATTAAAGGGTCTTTTCTAGATGGTATCAGAGCTTGTTGAACTATTTTATTGTGTTTGTGATCCCTTGTCTTTAGGTATGGCTTTAGGTAATTTTGATGATTTTAGAACTCACGTGTTTGAAACTTCTAATTTGAATCTCGCATGAAATCTGCTCTTAAAAATTTTGTTAAAAAGGAAAATTATGAGAAATGTCTTTGCTGCGAAGGGTTTGGCCATAAATTCGATGAGTGCCCCACTAAACTTACAGAGAATTTTAATAAATCATTAATTCATGTTTCTACCCTTAGTGAAAGTGACCCTGAAGAAGAAAAATTTTATGCTACTAAGCGAGAACTTCCCACTCTTGTGGCTAATTATGTAGGTGATGATGATGTACGTTTGCATGATTCTTCCGCAGTCACAGGTCGTGATACCCTAGAAAGTGAGGGTGAGGTGAGTGAGGATAAGAGAGTCTTGAAGACTGCCTTTAATGAGTTGTATGAAGAAACATTAAAAGAAAATAAGGCAAACTTGAAGTTAAAGGAGAAATTGAAAGAACGTGACGTTGGAAATAATAACTCCACTACTTTAATTGAGGAACTTAGGGCGCATGAGAACAAAATTCGTAAGAAGCTAGAATATGTCGAGGGTGAGAGAGACAGTCTTCGAGGGTTAATGGAGACTATGAAAAAGGAATTACTTGAGAAAAGTTCGTGAGTGGCCTGATATGTGTGTTTTCAACAAAACCTATTTTTCTTCGAAAAAGATTCAACTTTTAATTATCCACCAAACCAAGTTGTGAAATCCCAATTCTCACTTTAAACCAATTTTATCTTGATTAATCCTAAACATGCATCTAGTGATTAAAGCAAGTAAAGTAAAGTAAAGAATACTCACAACGCCGGATGTACGAGGAAAAAACCCAAAACGAGAAAATAACCTCGGATAGCCCAAGCCAGACAATCACTGTGAATAATAGTTTTACAAAGACAGATTAGCCTTACACTAAGACTCGATCCCCATGGGTCTTAACGCTCCTTCTGATCTTCAACCGTTCTTCAATAGTGCCCACGCATAAATTCCGTCTTCTACGATCTCTGTCCACAACACACGCGTCCACGTATGTCTCGACGTCCACCGATATGGCTTTGATACGTCTACGATGTCGAACACGATGTCCGTCGCTTCTTCACCGCAAAACCCTTTGTGTTCAATGTGTAGAACAAACAACTTTGGTGCAGCAAGATCACATAAACATATAAGAATGATAACTCAGATCTTTGCAAACTCTAAGGATGTGTTCATGCTTTGTAAACCTTAGAAAACATGTGCAAACAAGGTTCTGGTTCGTAAAACTTTTTTCAAAAAGCACACTTACGAAATTATGATGCAAACACTGTTTAAATAGGATTTAAATGCCGCCTCGAAAAATGTGTCATTCGAACGACTTAAGCAAGTCGTTCGCGCGACATTGTATCTCGTTCGAACGAGATCCAATATCGCTCGAGCGACCTTGCGAAAGTTTGACTTTCTTTGACTTTCAGATAAAAACGTCTCTTAACAAAGAGATTCAAATTAGTCAAACTCTATTTCGAGCTTATCATCATAAAACGAAGTTTAAACCATTAAAACACTTTTAAAACATTTAAATTCATTTTTCTATATAAAAATTACATCCTTATCTTTTATAAAATAATTCCGAGCACCATTAATTATACGCATTCATACCTGAGTGATCTCGGAATGAAATTATCTTTGAAGATGATTAAACTTGCACCAAATAAACATCGACATGATTAAATCATTGAAGCTTTACCGCAACGTCTTCAATTTCTACAATACGTCATAGACCAAGTGGGATCGTGAAAAAATAGAATTCTCCCTATGACATATTACAAATACAGTTTTGTTCACAAAATTAAGTCAAAACAATACATAGATTCAATTGGAAATTTATGTCCTTACAAATCTCCCCCTTTGACTATTCCGGGACAAAACCAAACCAGTGAAATGCCTAACCAGGCCGTCAAGCCGTATGACGCCTAAATCCCATCCCATAAACCCAAAATAAAAAATACAGGACACGGACTAATATATGTAGCACCGGTAAGCATGAACTGTCTGAATGTGATGTAGACTTGAAATCTCAAATTGCTGAAGCATACCAACACACATGAAACAGACAAACAAATACCAAGTGAAGTATGGAGGAACAAATGAAACCAATTTATATATTCAATAAGAGCATATCATTTGAAAACATGTGAGCAATTATTTGATACCAATGTTAGGCACAGGATCACAAGGAGTATATGGCCCTGGCCAAATGAGGTTAGATCCGGTAAAATCAGCATTTGAGAATTAGGTGTACGGTTAGACCTTCGGCTTTGCGAGGAGAGAGCCGGAGGGAGATCTAAATGTCTCTGTTCTCCATGCCTACATGCGAGTAGTAGCCATCCAGTGAATTAAAGAAAGTCCAGATCTCCCCCGTATTGACCTAACGAACATTTGGGAAGCCAGAAAGGATGACTAGGGGTTGGACACTTGCCAGTTCTTCATTCACCGTTCTCATTTGCTCACTTCCTTTGCAAGAACACTCATCGTTGCCTCATCATTGCAGTTCATTCGTAAGTTAGAGAAGAGTTACCTCAACATGGACAAAATAAAGAGACCGCTATAGCGATAAAGAAATGGATGAGTGCCGGGGCCGAAAGGAAGGGCCGGCAAGAATCAATGCGATAGCGAGGTTGAGCAGTAGCGAGGGGCGATAGCGAAGGCGTGGTTCATCCTCTAAGAGAGAGTAGATGCGAAGGTTCGGATCGAAGATCTTCGCGAGACGGCCCATGAATCTCGAGAATCGAGCGTGGGGCTTGAAGACCCTACCGCATTCCGGCTCCGGGGCACCATAGCATGTCGGGAATAAGGGGGGACGTTGTGATCGGGCCGTACCAGTTCAAGATCAGTTTGAATGTGGTAGATATCGAGACATCGTTCACTTTCCTATTGGGAAGACTTTGGCTCCATTCAGCAGGGCCCTTCCCCATAAGGCCCATCTACGCTGCACCAAAGGGTAAAGTTCGTTATCGACGACCAGCTAGTCACTATCTTGGCTGATGACGAAGAAGTGGGCTCAAGAAAGGTAGAAGTTGTGCAGCATGTAGAGTCGGGACTTCAATTCCTATCGTATCAGTTCGAGACAGTCAATTGTATCCCCCTCGACGCGAGGCCGTCCAAAAGAACCTTTTCCATTTGCTTCCAATAGTTCGACCTATCCAGAAAAATTGTCGGCCTACGAATGTGGTTTCGATCCTTCCGGTGATGCCAGAAGTCGTTTTGATATACGATTTTATCTTGTTTCCATTTTATTTATTATCCCTGATCCGGAAGTCACCTTTTCCTTTCCTTGGGCAGTACCTCCCAACAAGATTGATCCGTTTGGATCTTGGTCCATGATGGCCTTTTTATTGATTTTGACGATTGGATCTCTCTATGAATGGAAAAGGGGTGCTTCGGATCGGGAGTGCTTGCCAGCTTCAGAATATCGACTCGTGTGGTCAGCTTATGATTCTGCTTTTATAGGACGAAATTTCCAATATCTACCTTCCTTTTTCGGGGCAGGTAAAACATCTGGGGTTTCACCCTCCCCTCGAGAGGGCTATAGTTTCATCGTTGGATGAATGTTCCGGTATTGACAATCTTTCATAGGCGGAGTCTATCTGAACAAACAAATCCCCTTTCCTTTCATTGCCCGGTATCGTGCCAGATGCAACAAAGAAGGATGAGTCCTTTTTCCTTCTCGCGAACCACGGGAGCGGCTAGCGCCCTTCATATTGTAAAGGGGAGCAAAGCTCATTTTCCTTTCAGGGTAAAGCGGCGCATAAAAAAGGGCTGGCCCGTCAAAAGTCCGGTTCCCTAAGTAGGTTTGGGCTAGGTCGTTGCGCTCCTGCCACCTCTTGGCAAAGTAGGCTGATGGGCAAGCCCCCTCCTGTCGCAATGGTGTGGGGCGTCAGAGGCTGTTTTCCAATTTGAAACAAATATAAGCGCTCAACAAATCTCCCCCTACATCACATACCAAATCACTCCCCCTTTTTGTCTCGAATAGACAATACGGTGAAAAGATAAACCAATATGAAGTATCTAGCATGAGTATATGAGACCAAATTGAATCAAGTTGATACCAATTTTGAAAAAAAAATGAAAACCGCTAGATAATCATGAAACAACCAGTTAAATGAGAGCATGTAATGACAAAATAGTAGCTAGTAAACCAAGGAATCACACAAAGAGTATACCAATCAAATAAAGTGTGATAAACGGTCATATATGCCAAAATACCAAATTGGAGCATAGAAGGACCTGCATATAAACCAATTAATCCAAAAAATGCTTCCTGCAGTACCAAAAATATAACAAAATAACCAGAGGACTGCAAACCAATCAGAAGGCATTTTTTTCAACCTGTCGTTCGAACGAGATGAGGAAGTCGCTCGAACGAAGTACAGAACTCGTTCGCGCGAGATGATATGTCGTTAGAGCGACTTCGCGCGACCTGTCAAAATTTCCCAGATTCCCAGAAATATTATAAAGTATTGCCCAGTGAAAAATTTTCCACAAAAAAATTCCAGGAAGGGACTGACAAAAGCAAAACAGTGCTAAAACAGTAAGCTTTTAACAAAAAATCCAAAAACTCATTAAAACTAAAAATGCGAGTTACATGCAAACATAGTACCAATGTGCTCAAACATGGACATGGAATGAATGGGTGTGAAACTACAACAAATGAGTCACAATTCCAACACATCAAAACGATCAAGAAGCTCTAATTGATAGCGATAAATCATCAAACTTTATCATAGCCATATGACAATCAAAGTGTGAGCTAAATGAACTAAACATACTACATGCACACAAATCCAGAATTTTGATGATTCTACAAACAATAGCGTCAAATTGCAATGTTTCAACATTAGGATTAGATGTGCAAACCCGTTTAAATTTTCTCCATCCAAACACCCTCATGTAACCATACTTTTTCAAGTTCTTTTGAGGTTTCTAGCATTCTCAACTTAGAGAAAATATTATTGGTCCTTTTCTTAGCATATTGCATTTTCTTTTTGGGCTATTTTAAATGGTGGCTTTCACGACGAGTTAATTTTGAACTCTCGCAGCCCTTTCCCATGAAACACTCATCATTTTTACCAATTTTAAATCCTCACGGTAAAACGGTTATTACATGCACACTTCTCCTTAAGTCTACTTACGCATAGATGACAAGATTGAGATAAGAACGCCTCACCAAATTCAAATATGCCAGAGAAGTCAAACATCCATATAAACTCGTGCATGTGTGCAATGTTGGCATATATACAAAGTCGAATCAAGATGCATATCAACTTCGAAACTACCCCATATAAACAATGGTTAAGATCATTCTAAGTATCGATAATAATGACCAAATGGCCTAGCCACATGGATAATGAAACGATTGGGGGGTCCAAGCACACCAATATGCCACACCAAACATGTAAACTCAAAAACAAAAAACAAAAATCTTTTTGGCTTTTCAAACATATTTTGACTCAAAGAAAAGCAAAATCTTTTTAGATTTTCAAAAGTTTTCTCAAAAATAAAATCTTTTTGTATTTTTCAAAAAAGACTCAAACAAATGAAAATTATAATACAAAATGATACATATGTCATAATACTAGTAATGAATATATCATGAAGCAAACTAGCATATGAAAAACATGGCAACACTATCATCCTTTAAATTTAGCATGGGAAGAATCAAGTGCACTCAAACGAGAATCATGAAGTTTAATTCCTAAAGCCACTAAATCCGATTTTCTAACCCAAGTAGGTGTAAAACGATGCATGTGGGTGTGGGGAACCGGGGAAACTTTATTCCTAAACTTCCTAGGAGCTTGTCAAAGGTCGTAACAATAACGCCTAAGGTGACCTTTCCTACCACAAAATGTGCAAGTGTAGCGGTGGTGGGAATGATTACCTTTATGTGGACCTTTTCTAACCATCCTATTGTTTCTCACACATGCGGGGGGAATGGGACCAACTCTCTCACCAAAACCTATACCTCCCCTATCTCCCTTAATTTGGACGGTGCCTAGGATCTTATCTAACTTCTCCGACCTAGCCTCCAAATCAAACTTGACTCTAGACGAGTCTTTCAACCTTTCCTCCAACTCAATAATCCTAGACTAAACGCCTAGTCTCCTCAAACTCTAAAATCTCCTTTTTCAAGGACTCCATCAAACCACGGAGATTATCTCTCTCTTTCTCCACAAACTCTAGTTTCTCCCTAAACTTCTTCTCTCATCCCCTAAGATCCTCAATCAAACTATCATTATTTTCTATGGCACGCTCATTCAACTTAGATTGTAATTTCGATAGCCTTTTTCACCTTCACCGTTTCGGCATACAACTCATTAAACGCATTTTGTAATTCTTTCACATCAATATCCTCCTCGTCACTCTCTTCACCCTCACTAACATGGGATTCACTAAAAACCTCCTCGGAAGTGTCATTCACATGAGTATTGTCGTCGCTCACATGACATGCCATAAATGCAACAAAGTTACGCTCAATGGGGGAACTCTCTCCCTTTTCTGGTTCACTATCACTTAAGGTGGCATTATAGACAACGGGTTGCTTTCCCTCTTTCTTAAGGCTATTAGGACACTACTTAACTTTGTGATCGTACCCCTCACACCCAAAACACTTATCCGACTCATCTCTCTTAGGCTTTTCAAACTTATCCTTAGAGGTGGGATCTACTTTGTTGTTCTTGAATTTTTCAAATTTCTTGGCGTCTTTCGATTGCTTTTGAAACTTAATAAATTTTTTAAATTTCTTTGCCAACAAAGCAATATCCTCAAAATCGAAATTGGAATCCGAAACTTTAATTTCCTCCTTCCGGGTTTTCAAAGAAATACCCTTTTCTTTTTTAGGCACTTTCTTGGAGGTAATCATGTCGATTTCATAGGTTTGTAAGTCACCTACAATTTCTTCTAGTTTCGTTGACTCTAACCTACCCAAGGAGTTTAAAATGGTCACTTTCGCATCAAACCTACTAGGCAACGACCTAAGGATTTTCTTAATGACACGGTTGTCGAGAATTTTCTCACCGAGGTTAAACGACGAGTTGACAATATTGGACAACCTAGCATAAAACTCATCAAAGGTCTCACTCTCTAACATCCTAATGGTGTCAAACTGTGTAGTGAGATTTTGAAGTTTTGACGCCCTAACCGTGCTAGTGCCCTCGTGAGTGAGTGACAAAACATCCCAAGCCTCTTTTGATGTTTCACAAGTCATAATTCTGTTATATTCTTCGTGTGTGACATGTGAAGCAATAACGTGCAGACCCTTAGAATTATATTGAGCAAGTATTTGTTCAGTTTCGGTCCAAGACTCAACAGGCTTTAAACTAGTGACAGAGGGTGTCCAACCTTTTTCAACTGCAAGCCAAACTCGCTCATCAATAGATTTTAAAGCACATCTCATTCTCATCTTCCAATAAGTGTAATTAGTGCCATCAAGAACAAGAGTTCGAGAAAATTCGTTATATCCAGAATTCATCTTTGAAAACACACGGGATCACAAAATAAATAAAAATGTTTTCTAGCTCTGATACCAATTTGAAAAGTTTGTGAGTGGCCCGATATGTGTGTTTTCAACAAAACCCATTTTTCTTTGAAAAAGATTCAACTTTTAATTACCACCAAACCAAGTTGTGAAATCCCAATTCTCACTTTAAACCAATTTTATCTTGATTAATCCTAAACATGCATCTAGTGATTAAAGCAAGTAAAGTACAGTAAAGAATACTCACAACGCGGAATGTACGAGGCAAAAACCCAAAACGGGAAAACAACCTCGGATGGCCCAAGCCAGACAATCACTATGAATAATAGTTTTACAAAGACAGATTAGCCTTACACTAAGACTCGATCCCCACGGATCTTGACACTCCTTCTGATCTTCAACCGTTCTTCAATAGTGCCCACGCAGAAATTCTGTCTTCTACGATCTCTGTCCACAACACACGCGTCCACGTATGTCTCGGTGTCCACCGATATGGCTTTGATACGTCTATGATATCGAACATGATGTTCGTCTCTTCTTCACCGCAAAACCCTTTGTGTTCAATGTGTAGAACAAACAAATTTGGTGCAGCAAGATCACGTAAACATATAAGAATGATAACTCGGATCTTTGCAAACTCTAAGGATGTGTTTATGCTTTGTAAACCTTAGAAAACATGTGCAAACAAGGTTCTGGTTCGTAAAACTTTTTCCAAAAAGCACACTTACGAAATTATAATGCAAACACTGTTTAAATAGGATTTAAACTCCGCCTTAAAAAATGTGTCATTCAAACGACTTAAGCATGTCGTTCGAGCGACATTGTATCTCGTTCGAACGAGATCCGATATCGCTCAAGCGACCTTGCGAAAGTTTGACTTTCTTTGACTTTCAGATAAAAAAGTCTCTTAACAAAGAGATTCAAATTAGTCAAACTCTATTTTGAGCTTATCATCATAAAACGAAGTTTAAACCATTAAAACACTTTTAAAACATTTAAAATCATTTTTCTATATAAAAATTACATCCTTATCTTTTATAAAATAATTCCGAGCACCATTAATTATATGCATTCATACCTGAGTGATCTCGGAATGAAATTATCTTTGAAGACGATTAAACTTGCACCAAATAAACATAGGCATGATTAAATCTTTGAAGCTTTGTCGCAACGTCTTCAATTTCTTCAATACTTCATAGACCAAGTGGGATCGTGACAAAATAGAATTCTCCCTATGACATATTACAAACACAGTCTTGTTCACGGAATTAAGTCAAAACAATATATGGACTCAATTGGAAATTTATTCCCTTACAACTTGAGTTAAGGATTGGTTAACTTGAGAAGAAATTGAGAGATTTGAGTAAGGTTAAATTTGATTTGGAATCTAGGTCCGAGAAGTTAGATAAAATTTTAGAAACTGTCCAAATCAAGGATAATAAGAGTGGTATTGGCTTCGATAAACATATTTCACCCGTTCCCAAAGCTAATACCAGACTAGCTAGAGAGCCACCCGGGATTTTTAACAAAGAGTCACCGAGGAATGTTAGATTTAACCATCCCTTAGCAAACACTCCCCGCCGTATATACACTTGCACTCGTTGTGGTAGGGGAGGTCATCTTAGGCTTTTTGCTACGATCTTAAGCATGTTCCTAAAAAGTCAAAGAACCCGAACATTCCTGTCTCAAAATTACCCACTCGTCGTTTCACACCCACATGGGTTAGAAAATCATATTTAGAGGCGTTAAGGATTAGACTTGGTGATACGCGTGTCATTTCACGTGGATCTCCACATGTCTCATCTTTCGACTGAGCGTGTTTGTCGATTTGTCATACTCTCGTCTGTCTTTGCAATATATTCTCTTTCTAGAGTGATGATGTTTTGTCCGGCTGTTTTTTTGGTATATTTAAAAAACATAAAGATTTTTTATTTTTTGAATTTTTTTAAATACAAAAAGAATTAATTTTTGAGTCAAATCTTTGAAAAACACAAAAATATTTTTGTTTTTTGAGTCATGAATCTTCATGTTTAATATGTCTTGTTGGTGTGCTTGGAACACCATCACTTCATTATCCATGTGACTAGGGCATTTAGTCATATTTATTGATGCGTTGAATGATCTTAACCATTGTCATAATGGAGTTGCCTCAAAATTGATGTGCAGTTGGATTCATCTTTGTATATATGCCATTCTTGCACACGTGCAGAAGCATTTATGAATGTTTGACATTACATGCATATTTGAGTTTGGTGAGACGTTCCTATCTCAATTTTGCCATCAATGCGTAAGTAGTCTTAGGAGGAGGTGTGCATGTAAGAACCGTTTACCGTAAGGAATTAAATTGCAAAATATGTTAAGTGCTTATGGGGAAGGGCTGCGAGAGTGTGAAATTGACTCGTCGTGATAGCCATCGTATAAAAAGAGCTCGAAAAATTAAAACAGCAGTAAAAAGATAATTATGCCAAAAATTGGGCCATTTAGTTTAGATCATCTCAAAAGAAAGAAAAAATAAATGTGTATTATTTATGAGGGTGTTCGAATGGAAAATAAAAATGGGTTTGCACCACAAATCCTAGGGATGAAATATTGCATCATGACGATATTGTTTGTAGAATCGTCAAAATTCTAGATTTGTGTGTATGATAATCATTTTGTTCTTGAAGCTCATTTATTAATTATCGTACATGGCTATATCATTGTTTGTTGACATATTGTTGTCATCTAGAGCATCGTGAACGTTTTAATGTATTGAATTTTTTATTCTTTTGTCGTAGTATACGCCCATTCACTCCATCCCACGTTTGAGCACATTAATTACATGTTAGCAAGAATTTTATAATATTTTAATCCTGTCGATTTTATAAGTGTTTTCAGTACAGTCATTTTTTTGGTAAAATCTGAGCTTGTTTTTTACATCTCGTTCGAACGAAATGTCATGTCGCGAGAAGCGTCGTTCCAACAAAACAGCTTCTTGTTCCAACGACGCGTGTTTCGTTCAAACGACACCGCTACAGATTTAAAAAGTCGTGTTGTCACTTCAGTTCGTTTGTTTTACAAAATTTGAAACCCTGTTCTCTGCACTTCGTCTTCCAGTTTCACCCGAACCAGTTTTTGACCCAAAACTCTCAATTTTGCACTCGATTTTCTACCCAAATCTCTTGCTTTTCACCGATTTTTCTACTCAAAATCCAATTTTTTACAGTTTTGAGGCTTGTGCTCACTGTTTGAAGTAAGTTTTTGAACTTTCTCTGTTTCATGATTTTCTTTCAGTTTAAAATTTTTTTTGTGTGTTTTTGTGTCGGTTTCAAAAGCAAAAATGGTCGAACTCTAAATTTTGCTGATTGTTTCAAGTTTTACTTCTACTATTTTCTCCACTTGATGCATGGGTTCTTGTTAAGTTTTGAGTTTGAAAGTTGGTATGAAAAATTGATTTTTTGGATTAACTTTTTTTGGCACCCATTTATAACCATTAATTTGTGTGAGATAATTTTTTTTTGAAAAATGGGGTGTTCATAATTTATTTTTGGAAAAAAAAAACTCTTAATTTTTCAATACCAAATGTTGATCCTTTTGGCGACATTGTCTGCTTATGCTTATTCTTATTGGGTTGTTGCTGTGTGTTGGGCTATTATTTATTGGTTTACCCCGGTGGTTCGGATGAATTTGTGCGGAGATAGGTTCTAGGCGTCAGTTGTGTCTATCTACCCTATTCATCTACACCTAAGTTATTTAGTATCTAGTCATGCCACCTAGACGCAGGGGTATTTTTTCTCGTAGGCAAGATGATCCCTCCCCCACATCGCGGGCTCATAGGGCTAGGAGTTATAGACCACCATACTCTCCTATACATTGGTACACCCGTTTTGCCTATGATCATTACTGCCATTTGGGATTATATATTCGCGTTGTAGTTCATGAGAAAGTGTTTTGTGTTGATTATTTTTCTGAGCTATCAATCCCTACATGGATGTTTGACCGGGGATGGGATAGATTATTTGATGCCATGGCATGGTTTACGTACCCTGACATAGTTAGGGAATTTTATTATAGGGATCTTCTCACTCCTGGTGGTTTTCAGACGTCTGTTAGGGGTGTCCCGATACTTGTCACTTCTGATCTTATAGCTGAGACTCTACAGTTACCCCGTGTCCCGAATGTTATTTTTCCTAGGAATCCCAAGGATGGTCCTATTGGAGATGAGATTATTCATTTTTGTTGTTGGGAGGTTCTGCCTGCTAGGACTACTTTGTTTCACCGTCAGTTACACAAACCTTTTCGCAACCTCAATCGATTTTTATCCTCCTCTATATATCCTCGAGTCAATCATACTCAGATTGGTTTTGATATAGTATATTTCTTGTATGGCGTATGTCATGGATGGGACATTGATTTATTTAACTATTTTGTTTCGAGTTATGTCATCGGTTACCTTTATAGGTATCTCTCCTATACGCCCCTCTCTTCCCTACGATCTCCTTGTATCCCATATTTTCTCCTTGGCTGGAGTTCCTATTTTAGAGGATGATGTATGCCTTTCTACCCCATCCTTCATTGACAACAATACTTTGACTCGATCTGAGAGTCATTTACCTTCTGAGGTAAGAGCGATACCACCTCCTACTGACCCACCATTTTTTTGAAGAGCCATCTACTCCTGCTGAGCCGAGTTCTATACATTTTAGGTCTCGTCCTTCTAGATCTAGATGACCCACAGTAGAGGAGTTCGATACTTTACAGGCACAGGTGGCATCACAGTCACAGATGTACGATGCTATGATGGCTCGTTTTAATGCAGAGGCTGAGGTTAGGGCTCGGAGTGACTCACAGATGACTGCTTTTTTTTATGAGGTGAGATGACAGGAGATAGGCAGAGGAACAGGTTCATCAGGATTGAGCAACATAGTTGTCGTATATCCTGATTCTAGTAATGATGATGATGATGATGATGATGATGATGATGATGATGATGATGATGATGAGGAGGAGGAGGAGGAGGAGGAGGAGGAGGAGGAGGAGGAGGAGGAGGAGGACTAGGATACCTGTTGATATTTATGTTTTGAGACATTGTATTTGTGTCACTTGATGTATTTTGATACTTATCCTGATATGATGTACTCATGGACTTCTGATGCTATATTTTTTTGTGGTTGGATGTATATATTCCATTCTTCAGTTCTGAAATTACTTTTTCTGATATTTATTTACTGCCATCTTTCTCATATCCACTGTCACAGTTTATCATTTATGCCCATTTTTATATGCTAGTTTTATCTGTCCCGTGCTTTGTTTATTCCAGGAAAAAAGGGGGAGAGATATGTGATGTAGGGGGAGTTTAATTAAAAACTATGTTTAAACTTTATTGATATATTTTCTATTCCTCCATACTTCACTTGGGTATATTTGTTTGTGTCTCATGTATATAGGTATCTATTTTGAGATTCAGAGATTCATTGCTACATCACACTCAGTGACAGTTCTAGACTCAATGCTACTACTTCATAGTTTATGTATGTCCTGTATTTTTTTGATTCGGATGTCTAGAATAGGACATTCAATATACCTAGCATTTGTTTTGTTTTTTTCCCGGAATAGCCAAAGGGGGAGATTTGTAAGCACAAATTTCTTATCGATTTAATTTGTTTCTAATTGGCTTAATTCCGAACAAAATAAATTGAGTCTAGACTAGTAATTAATTTGAGATTGAAGAAGGTACATATTAAAGCCATAAAGAAGAAATCAAGTCAAGTTGTAATTTCTCGTTTTGTTTATTCTAAGATCCCACATGTATGAATAATCAAAGGAATATGTGATTTAGAATGTTGTTTAAATATTGGATGATTTAAATGTTTTTAATGTTTGGGAATTAAAAATTAAAGTTTTGAAAACACATTTAATTGTATCTGAGCTAAATTGTTTTTAATACAAGGATAATTATGAAATAATAGAAAAGGGTTTATTGTCGTTCAACCGACATGTGAACTCGTTCGAACGACGGTGCTAGTCATTAAAACGACAACGTTTGTCGCTCGAACGAGATTGCCTCGATTTCTGTGTTTTAATTATCTTGGACTCTGGTTTGCTCCGGTATAAAAATAACACTGCGTAGAGATTTTCAGAGGAGATGAATAGTTCTAAGAATTCTCATTCTGTTTAGTTTCATCCTTTGTTTATTCAAGATCATATTCTCATAGTTCCAAAGGTTTGTGATCTTGAACACATTCAGAAGAAGACTTTGTTAAACTCTTTGTAGAGAGGATAAACCTACTCCTGACTAAGGTCGTTGGGAGTTCTTGAGGGTATTCCTTGCTGAAGATAGGACTACGGTTCTTGTGGAGCTTCTGCGGTTGTTCCATTACTGACGACATCGACCGAAACCTGCGAGTATTCGTATGTCACCTTATTTTCGTTGTAATCTGATTGTAAACTGTTACTTTACAAATTATAGTTGAAATAAAAAGGGTTTTACCCTTCGGGGATTTTTTCCTAAATTTGTTTCTTTTACCGCATGCTTTATTTATTCAATGGGTTAAATTAATTAGATGCACGTTTAGGGTTTAAGAAGATAAAATTGGAAATAATTGATTTAGTTGGTTTTACCTAAAGCACTTATTAAAGGGCCTTTTCAAATGTGTCCCCTATTTGGCAAATTTTTCTTTTTATTGCCTTCAATTTTTCTCGGTCTCTTTTAAACTGTGACTTTCGCGACGAGATCATTCTTCTCTCGTAGCCCTTTCTCATGCATTCATCATTTTTCAATTCTAAACAAATTCCTCACGGGCAACGGTTCTTACATGCACTAATCCTCCATAGTCAAATAAACATGTAGATGACTATATTGATAGGAGAATATCTCACCAGGCTCAAATATATATATGTGAAGTCAAAATCCAACAAGCTCGTGCATGTGTGTGTATAGGCATATACAAAGTCAAATCCATTAAGCAAATAAATTTCGAAACAACTCCATAAACATGGTCAAGATCAATCTAAGCATCTGAAGTCATAACCAAATTTCCTAGCCACATGAAAACTGCGTAGTGAATTGGATTCAAACACTCCAATATGCCACACTAAATATGTAAAACTAAAATACGCAAAAATCAAAAATCTTTTTAAATTTTTCAAAATTTTTTTCAATTTTTTTTTTTTTTTATTTTTCAAATTTGACTCAATAAATGAAAAATATAATATAAAGAGATACACATGTCATAACACTAGAAAGATATATATCATGATGCAAAGACTAACGTATGACGAAAATGGCTAACACAATCATTCATTAGATTTAGCAAGAGAAGTGTCATGTGCAACCAAACAAGAACCATGAAGTTTAATTCCTAAAACCTCTAAGTCTGATTTCCTAACCCAAGTAGGTGTGTAACGACGCATCGGGGTTTAGGAACCGAAACCAATTTATTCTGAAACTTCCTTGGAACATTTTTAATGTCATAACAATAACGCCAAAGGTGCCCTTCCTATCGCAATGAGTGCATGTGTAAACAGGTGGAACAATACCTATGGATTGACCTTTTTTCTAAAGTACTTGGTTTTGGTTGAACCTTTAAAACAAACAATGGTTTTGGATTTGGCAACGAAAACATTCGAACAAGATGAGCCAACACCATCACTACTACTCGAGTCTTTTAAATAAACATTTAACTCCAAAATTATAGAATCAAGCAAAAAATTTGACTCTTCCACCTTTAGGGATTCCTTTTTCAAATTTTCAATAATTCCTAAAAGGTTATCACGTCCCCCCTCAATTAAAACAAACTTTTTTCTAAGATTCTTCTCACATGCCATAAAATTAATAATTAAATTATTCTACTCAACGACACAAACATTAACCCTAGAATTTTTTAAGTCCTCCAATTCTTTCTCTAAAAATAGGACTCTATCATCACTCTCCTTTTTGAAAAATTCTAATTTTCTAAATTTATGGTCCATGTCCACAAGTCTCTTACGAATTAAATCTCTTTGATCTTGAACAGTTTGCAAAAGTTCCAAACGATTTAAAACGTGAATTCTCTTTTTCAAGAATTTCAATTCCTTTAGCAAACTTCAAGCTGAAACGATTTAAGTCGTCTACACTATGAGAATCCATCGAGAGAGGAGAAACAAAACAAAAACAATAAAAAATAGTGAGTAAACAATTTCAAACATAATAACTTAGTTCAACCCGATCTGTTATCAATTTATAAAGGATGTTGCGTGATATCGATTATCAATTTATTTCGCAAATTTCCAATTTTAAACTTATTTAATTCGAGTCAATCTTTCATCCAAATAAATTAAACCCTAATTATTCATCTATGTGATGTAAATAAAATATGCAAATTAAAACAATCACAAAATCTCGAGGTTCGGGAAAAAAAACCTTTTGAGTAAAACCTTTTATTCACTTAGAAATTTAGAAGAGAGTAGATTTACAAACTACTTGAGTTCCCTTAAAAGCATAATGCGCTATTCTTCGAAAATCTCTAATGAACAACTATGATCCTCCCAAGAATCACATGACTGCAGTCCTCCGTCAGCCTCAACCTTCGTCTTCAGTAGTGAATCCTCCCAGGTATCATAAGTCAGCAATGGAGTGCCTCTCCACCAAGGTGTATGCAATAGATACAAAACTTTCTAGGGTTCTAAACTAATTCACAAGAACAATATTCAAGGATTATTTTTGTGAATTAAAACGGTGTTTTGGAAGCACAAAACTTGAAGAAATTTTGCTGCTTATATGCAAAAACGTATTGGCAAAACTCTTAAACAAATTGATTCACAAAACAGATTTATATAAAAAACTTAAGTCGACGGGGTCGTTCGAACGACTTCTTTATGTCGTTTGAACGACAAGAGCAAGTCTTTATAACGACTTTCAATGTCGTTTGAATGAAAATGGAATGTCATTTGAACGACTAGGTAATGTCGTTTGAATAATAGAAACGAAACAATGAGATTTTAAAAACTCCACCTACATGTCTTCCAAAAACATATTTTCATAAAGTAAAATCCATGTTCATCTTTTTGATAAAAATTAAACATCCCAAATATGATTCTATGAATTAATTCAAAATCTAAACTGTTTTATAACTTTTGAGAATGTCGGGAAGTCTTCAAACTTGGAGATGCTTGAGTTCGGTTTGTCTTGACGGTGCCTAGCAATTTGTCATGGGATACGCCAAACTAGTCTAAAAGTATGCTATGAACAATTCTAGAAAACTTGTTCTTACATAATTGGTTTTTGACGGTGATGCCAAGAATGAACCAAATAAGATTCATGTTTTATTTTAGTAGAGGGTTGGCCACCCATTATTTTAATGAGGGAGGTGTCACATGGTGTTTCTCCTCTTCTAATCCAAGGTAGGGTTTTCATTTTCCAAGTTTTTAAGGTTTTGTAGCTATATAACTCACGTAGGATGAATCCTAGATGGATTTTAATGCTTAAATGTAGTTATTTAACAAAAAATTGTAGTCTCGCAAAAATGACGTTTTCTTGACAAAGAAAAACTTTAGAATGGGTCTTTATACAAAAAAATATGGCATTTTACATTGAAAATGGAAGAAGCATGTCAATTAAATAAACCCATTATTTATATTTGTCTTAGTGCATTTTGAGGTATTTCTAGGCTTGAAATTCTCTTTAATCTTTGTAGAACCATGTAGTAAGGTAAATGTAGATATCTTAGATTTGTTAAAACATGTTTGACACGACTGAAAATGTGTCTCAGAAATGCGTTCATTCTAGGCTCAAGTGCAAGCCTGTTGCTCAAGTAATAATCCGACAAGTCGGGTATCGATCCTCAGGGAAAAAGGACAACGAAAATGTGACGACGGGAAAAGACGGAGGAATCCTAACTTTGACTCTAAAAATAAAGGAAAAATGATTTGATTTTGGGAATGATTATAACTAAATGCAAATATGAAATTATAAAAAGATGCAATTACACTAAACTACCTAAAATATGATTGAAAAATAGTCCGAAACTTTTTATTTAAATGATGAGAAAAATAGGACGGGAATACAATCCCCCAACCCTAGTGTTGTGCGGATATAATACTAATCTTAAATTTATCTGATTAATTTGATCCGGAATTTAGTACTCCCAAGCATTACGTATACGAGGTTCAAGCCCGCGTCATACTTAATCTGAGGATGAGTAAATCAGTATCGCGATAGTAGCATTCTAATTGCACTCTAAATCATCACGAGTACCCAGAGGCAAACGAGATATAAAGATCTACAATCGTTGTGCAACTACGCAATACGATCAAGGTCAATCATTAAATTTAGTGGGTTAATTTTATACACATGCACTAACACATCAGGTTGGGTTCATGCATCTAGGCCTTGGGAAATCTAGCCTAACATGTTGAAAAGAATAGAAACAAGGATTAATGTGCAGGAACTCATAAGTACTCTAAGGAAAATAATGATTAGATGCAGAAAAGAATTAGAACTAAAAATTACTCACTAATATTATCTAAGCAATAAGTGAAACAATGAAAGAAACATTTACTCACATAAATCACTGAATAAAATCTTCAATCCTTGAACTAAATCTGAAAATATTAACTAAGCTAGGGTTTCTGGAAAAGAAGAGGTAAAACCTACTAATTCTCCGTGTCCATAACAATACTAAATCGGGTCTTTTATACCCTACAACAATATCGGAAGTCAGCTGCACTAGGAGTCTTTTTAGGAAGAGAAAAGATTTTCAAATCTCGAAGACCAGATCGGTCCGGGTCTTAGGCGGACCTGTCTGCCCCCAAGGCGGATCGGTTCTTTTTATTTTGAGGCGGGCCGGTCCGGGGGCGGACCAGTTCTTTTTATTTTTGCCTCCTTCGGTTTGCATGCGATCTGGGGTCTTCTGGAGTTTGTCAAGGCGGACCGGTCCGGGGTAGGGGCGGACCGGTCCGGCTATTTGACTTTTTTGTTCCTCTTTGACTGCTCATAACTTTTGTTTCGGGATTCCGATTGAGGTTTTGTTTCTTCCTTTGTGCTCGTGAATGATATGTATTCAACTTCTCTTTAGGTACCTCATCCGAATTCCGTGTGGAAATTACGCTTTTACCCTTGAGACCTTTCTTTCTCTCTTTCTTGATTCTACCGATTTCCTTCTTTCGTTTCTTGACATTAAATACCTGCAAAATCACTACAAAATACCAAAAGCTCGGTGTACTCATTAGGATCAGTCAGTAGCACAGTTATGAGATAAATCCAACTCAATTACGTTGTTCGAGGTGCTAAAAGTAACTAAATCAAGGGATAAATTAGGAAGAATTTATGCCTAATCAATGTTAAAATGTATTTTATAATGAAATGAATAAATGTAGAAAAATAGCCCTAAAATGTCTTAAATATTATTAAAACCAATGAAGTAATAAATGGGGTCACGTGTAATAATAGGGAAAATGTATGGACATTTAGTTAAAATGGTCTTGAATGAGTAGTTATATTTTATGTGGCAAAACATAAAATGATAATATGATTTTTGATATAAAATCGTGGAAAGGATGTTTTGAAAGAAAAAGGTTGAGTTCTAGAGACAAATTGATATTAAATATGTTTTTCATAAAATTATGATAGAAAGGGTAAAATGGTGATTTTGGTTAAAAAAAATGAGGATTCTAGTGATTGGACTACCTCTTAGACCTTATCGATCGCGTTTTTTGTGAAAACGGATAAAGTGAATAAATGGCACATTGATAAAATGAATGAATGACTTAAACCGTAGTATGAGAAAAATGGTAAAAGGGTGGAATAATGTGGACATTAGATAAAATGTTAACACACATTAAATTGAACTCGGATGACACCGAAAAATAAATGAGGGCTCGAAGCCCTGGGGTGAAAGACCCAAAATCACTGACCATGACATATGGTAGCATAGCCAAGGGTATGGAGCTCATTAAAGTAAGCGATAATTGGATGATTCTGAGAAAAGATAAATTAAAAACGGAAATGGTTGTACTTGGGAATGTATAAGTAAGACAACCTAATGAAGTATGATAAATGAGACTAGAGGATAAAATATAATTAATTAGTCTCTAGACCCGATAAAAGGTTAATGAAAATTAAGTGTGAGTATGAGCTCGTCGCTTGGGTGCATTGCAGAGTAGTTGCATAAATAGTAGCTAAATTGTTAAACGTTTCAAGAATCGATTAAAATACACGATATATGTATGGTATTTTGTAGAAAATGTATAGCTTAGTATTAATCTCCCTGCTGAGCGTTTTCTCACCCCTACTTTTTATGATAAAAAAACCCACCCCATGTACATCGAGCAAGCACGCCGAAAAGGACGCTAGTAAGGCCCCAGAGGTCAATCCACGTTGCTAGATGCTCTGTAATTTATTTTCTACATTGGAAATTGGGTATTTTAAACATTCGGTACTTTAAACATTTATTCAGGCCTATGGTCATCGTCTGTAATAATATAGGATGAATGTAGTCTATTTCCTATTTATTTAGCATTGTCGACTAAATTGGATTTTTATAAATAAACCTTGGAAATTTACTAATTACTCAATGTGATCACTTCTTTTCCTAAGTTAAAATCGAAAAATTTAGTTAGTATTTAATTAAACAAATTAAAGGTTTTTCTTGAATAAAGTAAATGAACTTTTCCCCTAACCCTTTAACTCCTTGATTCGGTGTGGGTTGACTATCCGGGCCCAGGCGTTACATGTAACATTCCTAAATATTTTTTATATAATGGTTTAAGTGTGAGGCATTTTTCCAACAAATTTTTAACAACTTTCCACCGTTTTATAGAAGACGAAATTGCATTATATAAGTGTTGTGCAAAACCAACAAAGTATTTACCTTGACTACAAGAATTAAATGTATCAAGAAGTGAAAGATGAAGATTATGTAAACCACAATGTGTGTATAATTGTAACACCCGCCCCACGATTTTAACGATCCCCGTGTAATTTGGTGACTTGGTATCACCCATTTGGGATTTAGACTTAGTAAGATGGATCATAGGTCGAGTAATGTAGTGACCCTGGTGCGATTAAACTGAATTTGTATGTCTTAAAGTTTGTATGCGATATTCTTGCGATCGTTCAACAGAATAAGCGTGTTATTCGAACGAGGAAGGCTATGTCGTTCAAATGAGGTTCGAATGACCTTCTGACAAGAAATATATGTTTATTTTCCATCTCTCTTTGGAATCTCGTTGGAATGACCTCGTTCAAATGAGGTGCGTTATCGTTCGAACGAAGGAAACATTGTCATTTGACTAACAAAGATTTTACCATATATTTAAACATCGTTTAAATCTCATTGTAACTTTCATTCGAATGAGAGGGGATTTCATTCGAATGACCCTGCAAAAATCAGAATTTTCTGTACATTTTAAAGTGTTGTCGTGATGTAGTTCATCGGATTGGATGAGTTCTCGAGCTCTCAGTGGCTCAGATCAAAACATGGGTTAAAGGCTTGATGGTCCAATGTATAAAGATTTGAGTTTAAGGGCATTTTTGGGATTGGACCCTTAGGGTTTTGGGGACAATTTAAAGTGGGTTTTGGCTCATTTCAGCTACCCAATGACTTTGAAAGTAGCAATTCTAAAAATAAAAAATGCAACCCAATTATATTTTGCCTCTCTTTATAACTCTTTGAGCTCCTCCTCCACCAACCACTATACACCACCCTATCACCACCATCCCTCCACCCAAAACCTCCACAGTTTAACCCTTTCTCACCATATTTAATCTTATAAAACCCATTTACACCACACGTTTGAGCAAAATGTGATTCTATGGAGATGCTTTTGGGGATTTTGGAGAAGAAGAATAATAAGGCAGCTAGAAGGGGGGGTTTCTTAGATTTTTCTTAGAGCACACTTTTATGGAGCTAAGTAACCTCGTTGAGGCCACCTTATGAGGTGCGAGGTATCCATCACCATCTTCTTCATCCTACCATTGTTGGAGCTTCTTTGAGGTACAAAACTCTACTCTTTAACTTAAAAACTCCATTTTCCATAGTATTAGTCTTGTAGTTAGAGTTTGTAAGAGTAGAATGCATATATGATTTAAGAAGGTTATTTCTTATGGTTATGTGTAAATTAGTTTACAAATGATTTCAAGAGTATTGAGTAAAATGATATATTTTAAGAAAACTTAGCATTTAAACATTTTATGGAATAAAATATTTGAACTAATATTTACCTTGTGAAGATATTTTATGAAAAAATGTCTCAAAATTTTCTTGTAAAAATTGGGAATTTTTTAAAGATAGACATTAATTTAAGTTTTGGAAAAACAACAAAGTCTTTTGTCTTGAAAGACATGTTTTTGCAAATACTATGAAATTTTTAGAATGAACCATGTGTTAAACCCATTTAATGGGATTTTTTAACTTAAAATCCCTCTTCCTATGTATATGAAATTGTAGTATTTTGGTAATGAGCATATAGACAAGTTTAATGGTGGTATTTTCTTGTGAAAATAAAGAAAAAATGATATTTTCTTATAAATTAGTCATCAAAATGTCAAATGGTTTCCTTAATAAAGAAAGTAATAAAATAAATAGATTTTCAACTTGAGAGGCATGTTAACTCGAAAGAGTTCAATGGATGCTAATGAGTAAAAACATTCAAGAAGTTAGTTTGTATAACTTAACAATATTCTTTGGGAAATCAACAGTTGTGAAAATGGAGAAAAAGACGTGTTTGGAAATAAAGGGATAAAATGGTAATTTATGTAAAGTGGAACATTTTAATGAAATAAAAATGTTTAAAAAGGTGTTACACAAATGGTCCTAAATGAATGTATTTTGGCCGTAAAAATCAACATAAGTGTGTAAAGGGCAAGAAATGGTGATTTTCAAAGTGTAACACAAGGTGGGGTGAAATTACCGGGTCTTGGCTTCGGTCGGTAAAAGTGAAATAATGTGTAAATTTAAAAAATATTAAAACACATTAACACGGACTCGGATGAGAATGAAAAAGAATTAACAAGGGCCCGGAGTCCTAGGGTAAAAGACCCAAAAGATTGGCCAAAGGATATGGTAGCGTAGCCAGCGATGTGGAGTCCGTTAAAGTACATGATTATTTGAAGAATTCCGAAAAAAGATAATGAGAAAAGTGGAACACGTCAAAAAATGGGTTGTATGGTTAATATAAGAAAAGACATCCTAACTTGAAATGAAATTGATAAATGTTTCGATTGAAAAGATAATATGGGCAAGTAATATTTGAAATTTGCTAATGTCTATGTAAAGTAAAAAAAAGGTAAAGTGAAGTGATTAAATGGATAATTAAGCAACCTAAGGATGTTTTAACCCATAATTAATACAAGTGTGTGATTACAAATGGTTTTTTACGAAAAGTAAGTATTTTCTAACACGGAGCATATGCGTGTTGAAAGGTTGTTTTCAAGGAAAATACTAAGGTAAATTTCGGTGTGAGTAAATGGTTGATTTCGATAAAAGAATTATTCTCTCTAAACAAATGGTATTCTATTTAAGTATTTAACAAGGTGCGTTAAATCGAGAAATTTGGTAAGTTAAGCAAAAAGGGTCTCTTTATATGATTAGTGCGATTTAATTCGAAACAAGTATTAGAATAAAATGGTTCATGCATTAATGTTTATATATATATATATATATATATATATATATATATATATATATATATATATAAGGTAATTTCATGAGCACATAGGTATAACATGGTAGAGTCTCTTTTCTACCGTTCGATTCTATATTGCATTGTTGTATTTCCCACTGGGCATTCGGCTATTCTTTCTTCTTTGTTATGGCAAGTTATGTGTAGTTTCGTATTTTGAGAGCATTGTACAGGTAAGTATCCTTTTTATTTTACATTAGAAGCTCTAAATACTCAGAATTCGGGTTGGTTCCCATGGATCCGACACGTAGCTTCATATGAATCGGAATTACATTCTAAATAAGTGAAAAGTTAATTAAACTAAACTGGATCTTGGTTCATGGTTTCTTTTGGGAGTGACATGGTGAGGTTGATAGTGGATCTTTGGACATCGGTGTTGGTTTTGGGCTGATCACTCTAGACAAGTGACGGTTTTGATTCGTGTTCTTGATGATGGAGTAAAGAAGATTAGCACGACGAACAAGTTATTTCCAAGTAGCAAGTGGCCAAGTTAGTTTCCATTAATAGCTCTCGGCACTTTTGCTTTAGTCTTGTTAGTAACTTGGGAATGTCTATGCAAACCATTAGTGGCGACACCACAGTCTTTAGTGTGAGGTGCACTTGAGTCAACTTTTGATAATGTGAGAAGCCTTTTGAGGTGTTAATAAAGACAAATGACATCCATTACATGGATATGGAGATTATTTAAAGTCAACTTTGGAGATTAGGTGACTAGAGTGGCATGTCTAAGAAGTGTTTACTCCATAAGGACGCCTTTGGTTCCGTACTTAGGAACTCGTGGTTAGTTAATAGTGGTGATGCAATAAAGCGAACTTAATTCTTAGGGTAGTATCATGTCGTAAGTATTTACCAAATCAGTAGGCATATATACCCATGTTGGTCATTACTTGAGAATGTATACGTAGGGCTTAGTTGATAGGATACTACCATTGCAGATAAGTGCCTTATTAATTATCGTATATATATATATATATTGTAATCCATGATGTGAGTTACGAGCCATTGATGGTAAGTGCATTACGTGTGTAACAACGATGAATTAAAGTGACGTAGGAGTGAATCCTAACTAGTCTTCCATGATGTGGTTTTAGAGAACATAATGTAACATTGAGGAATAGGATCCCTTGTGACGTCGATAGTGTGGACTTGAAGGCTTGTAGGTTAAGCACGGCATCCTGTATCCTGCTAGAATACTTAGTAGTGTCAAATTTTGGTAAGTGGACTCAAGTTAATTAGAAAGGAGTTTTGGGGCCTTTTCGTTGGGTCCCAATGATAGGGACATAGGTTGAATCTGTACCAAGGTTTCAAACAAAAGGAAGTAGGATTTTTATCTGAATGTCGTAGCTCGTTTGTTGGAGACTTACGGGTTAGTGTTTGTGAGAGCATATAATAGTCGTTTGATATGGATGCTAGGATCTTGGTAGGGCATACCTACTATGAAAAAATCATAGTTGGTGAAATCTTGTCAGGTTTTGGTGACATTTTAAATTTAGGTGTGCTTGGTGTCCTTAGGGAACCAATCGTGTTCGGTGTTATAGAGTACAAATGTTCCGTTGACTATTTTTATAAAGGTCACATGATGATCTAAGTTTATGAACCAAGTTAAGAGTAGTTGAATCTCGTTGTCCATGGTAACACCATCCAATGTGGTACAGATAAGTGATGTGACCTTTTAAGGGTAATTGGGGATTTGTATCGTGAAGGGACATAACCCTCATAGTCGTAGGACAACTATGTAAGGAAAGTGTTGTACTCAATATGGTGAAGTACTAGGAGATACATTGGAGACTTAGATTTTTTATGTCAGTTCGAGAACTTGAGAATAGCAACCCAAGATGGAGTGTTGGAGTATGATTAAGGTATCGACATGTTTCGTTGGTACAAGCTAAATAACATTAGCACGAAAAGGATTTTATCCTAGCACATTTTTCCAAACTTGTATGGATTAGGAGGTATAAACCTATGTAGTGCTCTCTATTCTTATAGCACTAATGACGACCGATGTGGCCATTGCATAGATACAGTTGGGTAAAATTTAGAGATAGGCACAGTGACGGCCTTATACCAATGATAGTTATTACGAGGTGAGTGTTCGAATAGTTGGGCATTGCCTAAGTGGATGATTGGATACAATCACCATGTGACGAAGTAAACGGTAACCTAGGAGTGTTAGGTTGGTCAGGAAGTAAAGTTGACCAGATAAATAGACACAACTGGCATTGACAAGGGTGTTTGGCACTTATCGAATGGAGTAATTCGCATTTATCAAGAATAAAAGGGGGAAGTATCTCTCCTAAGGAGGGAAGTCCAACGTTGACTTCCCAAAGGACAATAGGTCCATACGTTTCTTTCGTCTTGTGGAGGTGAATGGTTCGTGATCCGATTGTCATGATTGGTGAATCAAGCCAAGTTGTATATCTAGGCTAGGATTTGATAAGAATGTCTAGGAAGAGTCGTAGTTTTCAAAGTGTATGGTATAGATTCACCTTTCGTAAACCATAGTCCGTTGTATGCAAATGGGACTCTCTCGAAAAAGTCATTCTACTATTTTGAATCGTTGTGTTCTTTCGGTACCGGTGCTCGAGGATTGTGTTCCCTTAGTTGCGATGGCTGAAAATTATTTCACATTGTTGTTTCGATTACTATGAGGCATGAATTAGTATGAGTGCGGATGGAACCAGTGTGGTCACTACAGTTGTGGCTCCACATTCTGCTGCACAATTTTCTTATAGTGTTTGTTTTCCTTAGATTAACGATTTTGTAAGTTAACAGGTGTGGTAGTTAGTGGCTCTAGACATAAGAGAAGGATTATGATTTGAGAATGTCATAAGTGTTAGAATTCGAGGAAACTTAGCACGTGATGTTATTTTATCCCTGTGAGTGAAAGTGGGTTGACATAAAACTCGGGTAAGAGTTCCGTAGTTGGGACGTTTGGAGTGGTACTTAGTTCCTATAACGACCTTATGGGAGTACCGATTGGACGTGCGATTTGTAACTTAGTTTGTATGTCCTTCCTCGGGATGAATAACTAGCAATACAAAGTTGGTATCTAGTCCACGCGAATATGCGTGGTCAGGATGCCCCAAGAATTTGAGGAGATTTAAAATTTGCATACCTAAAAAGTGGAATAATTCCCGATGATGAATTGGTTATTGGTTATTGGTTATACGTCATTTTGCACTTGAGCGGGTGTATATCACTAGAGAGTGTTGATCTGATAGATGTGTTGGTCATTCCTTGGGTGTGGCAAGAGAGCCCTAGGACTTGATTGAATACAACCAAATAGTAAATGGAGACTCGAGTAAAGTTATGCGGATTTGATAATAGTCCTAACGGTAAGCATTAGGACCTAACCTGTGTTGAATTCTTTAGTGATTTCTCTTGTGAAAAGAAGTATGATGACTTCTTAATGGTTTAGGAATTCGATAACCCAGCCTTGAAGGATACCTATGACGTAGAGTGGGGATTGATTACATCCAGGAACTCGAGGAATTAATGGATTGAAAATTTTGAATACGAAATTCCGTAAGTATGGAAGAATATAACATTTGCCCCCCGCGATTTTAACCATACCCCTGTAATTTGGTGACTTGATATGACCCATTTGGGAATTAGACTTGCTAAGATGGATCATGGTCCAAATTTGGGTAATGTAGTGGCCCTGGTGCGATTAAATCAAATTTGTATGGCTTAAAGTATGTATGCAGTAATAGGGCGGTCATTCGGATGAATAAGAATGTCGTTTGAATAAGGAAGGTTGTGTCGTTCGAATGACCTTCTAACGAGAAATACCTATTTTTTCCACCTCTCTCTAGAATCTCGTTGGAACACCCTCATTCGAACGAGGTACGTTATTGCTCAAACGAACGGTATAATTATGTTTAAATGAATAAAGATTATACCCTATATTTAAACGTAGTTTGACTTTCGTTAGAACTCTCGTTTGAACGAGAATGGATGTCGTTCAAACAACCCAATGGAAACTAGAATTTTCTGGACATTTTAATGTGTTGTCGTGTCGTGGATCATCTAATTGGATGAGTTGTCGAGCTCTCAGTAGCTCAGATCAAAACGTGGGTTAAAGGCTTGATGGTCCAATGGATAAAGGGTTGAGTTTAAGGGAATTTTTTAGATTGGACCCCTAGGGTTTAGGGGACTATTTAAAGTGGGTTTTGGCTCATTTGAGCAACCTAATCAAATTTTGCCTCTCTCTCTTGCTCTTAGAGCTCCTCCTCCAGCAACCACTATACACTACCCTGGCACCACCATCCCTCCACCAAAAACCACCATACTTTAACCCTAATCCACCACATTTAATCTTATAAAACTCATGTAAACCACACGTTTGAGCAAGATGGGATTTCATGGAGATGTTGGGGATTTTTGGAGAAGAAGAATAAGGGAGCTATAAGGGGGTTTTGCTTAAAAGATTTTGTGGAGCACACTTTTGTGGAGCTAGGCAATCTCCTTGAGGCCACCTTAGGACGTGGGAGGTTTCCATCACCATCTTCTTCATCCTACCATTGTTGGAGATTTTTTGAGGTTGGAAACTCTACTCTTTAGCTTAAGAACTCTATTTTTCATAGTGTTGGTCTTGTAGTTAGAGTTTGTAAGAGTGGAATGCATATATGATTTAAGAAGGTTATTTCTTATGGTGATGTGTAAAATGGTTTACCAATGATTTCAAGAGTCTTGAGTAAAATGATATATTTTAAGAATTTAAACATTTTATGGAAAAAAATGTTTCAAATAATATTTAGCTTGTTGAAGATATTTTATGAACAAATATCTCAAAGCTTTATTATAAAAGTTAGAAGTTTTATAAATATAGACATTTATTCAAATTTTCAAGAAATAAAAATGTATTTTGTCTTGGAAGGCATGTTTTTGCAAATATTATGAAATTTCTAGAATGAAACATGTGTTAAACCCGTTTAATGGGATTTTTAGACTTAAAATCTCTCTTCCTATGTATATGAACTTGTAGTAATTTGGTAAGTGTGTGAATAAGTTTAGAAAATGTGATATATGGATACTTCAAGACTACATGTAAAAATAAAGGAAAAATTGGTTTTTTCTTGCAAAGTAGTCATCAAAATATCAAATGGTTTCCTTAGTAATGAAACAAATTGATCTTCAACTTGAAAGGCGGTTAACTCCAAAGAGTTCAATGAGTGTTAATGAATAAAATATTCAAAAAGTTAATGTGTAAAACTTAACAATATTATTTGAGAAATCAACACTTGTGAAAATTAAGGAAAAGACGAGTTTGAAAATAAAGGGGCAAAATGGTAATTTTATGTAAAGTGAAACATTTTTATGAAATAAAAATATTTAAAAAGATGTTACACAAATGGTCCTAAATGAAAGCGATTTTTGGGATAAAAATCAACGAAGTGTGTAAAGGACAAGAAATGGCGATTTTCAAAGTGTAACACAAGATGAGTCAAAACTTTGGATGGGGTCAAAACTTTGCTTGGAATACAACTTCGAGGAAGTAGTGATTGAATCAGACTCTTCTTATGTGATGAATCTGATAAATCAAAACTGGAAATCGCCTTGGAATCTTCTGAAATGTGTGGAAGAAATCAAAGAGAATCTCATCAATACCAAAAGTTCATTAGTTCACTCTTAAACAATTTCTCGGACCTTCCAAAGATAACTCGAGGAGTTTACAAGATGGACAAGATGGGATGTTGCTACATTAGATCTTCTTTCAAATGATCTTTCTTATCTCTTGTAATGGGACTTCTATAAAGCCCCATATTTATTGCTTTTTTAAGTTTCCAATATCACTCCTGTATCTAATCTTGCTTGATTGCCATCCGGGAGAGGCTTTTTCTCCTCAGTTTAATAATATCTAGGGAGTCCAGTCCCTCTTTAAAATAAAAAAAATAAAAACACAAGATGAGATGAAATTCCCGGGTTTTGGCTTCGACCGGTAAATGTGGAAGAAGATGGACATTGAAAAATATTAAAACACATTAATATGGACTCGGATGAGACCAAAAAAGAATTGAGAAGGGCCCGAAGCCCTAGGGTGAAAGACCCAAAACACTGGCCAGAGCATATGGTAGCGTGGTCGGCAATGCGGAACCCTTTAAAGTAAACGGTTATTTGGAGGATTTCGAGAAAAGATAATGGGAAAAGTGGAACATGTCAAGAAATGTGTTGTGTGGGGAATATAAGAAAAGATAGACTAACTTGAAATGGAAATGATAAATATTTCGGTTGAAAAGATAACGTGGACAAGTAATATGAAAAATTGGCTAAAATCCATGTAAAGTGAAAAAAATGTAAAGTGAAGTGATTAAGTGGGTAATTAAGCAACCTTAGGAGATTTTGACCCGTAATTAACACAAGTTTGTGGTTGCGACAGGTTTTGTACGGAAAATAAGTATTTTCTAACACAGAACATATGTGTGTTAAAAGGTTCTTTTAAAAAAAATACTAAGGTAAATTCAGTGTGAGTAAATGGGTGATTTCGATAAAAATAAGTATTCTCTCTAAAAAAAAATGGTATTTTATTTAAGTATTTAACCGGGTGCGTTAAATCGGGAAATTTGGTAAGTTAGGTAAAAAAAGGTCTCTTCGTAGGATTAATGCGATTTAATCGGAACAAATAACATTTTTGGAATAAAAACGGTCCATGCATTAATGTTTGTGTGTGTGTGTGTGTGTGTGTGTCTATATATATATATATATATATTCTGCCGTTCGATTCTATATTACATTGTTGTAATTCCCACTGGGCATTCGTCTCATTCCCACTTCTTTGTTATGATAGGTTGTGTACGATTCCGTATTTTGAGAGCGTTGTAGAGGCAAATATCTTTTTTATTTTACGCTAGTAGCTCCGAATTATCGGACTCCGGGAACGTTTCCCACGGGTCCCCCGCGTGGCTTCATTTGAATCAAAATTGCATGCTAAACAAGTGAAAAGTTAATTAAATAAACCTGGACTAACATCATTATTTAGGTTGTTTCATTGCACTTCACACCTAACGTTCGGGTCGGACCGAGTTGACCCACGTGTAATCCATAAATCTAGATCGAGGCATTATAAGAATGCTCTAGGATTAATTTGTTGTACCCTATTTTGTACACCTTTATTTTTACCTTTTATTTAAGGGCCCTTATCATATCCTTGTCCCCTTATATTATCAATTTTAAGCTCATTACTTTTTATAACCTCTATAAGTTTATTAAAAATCACTTAGCCAAATGTATCGTCTGCCTTTAGAAATCCTAAAAAAAATCTTCTAGCTTTATTGGACTTTGTTAGAATTGAAACCATAGATTTTAAAAACCTATTTATGGCATGGCATTGAATAAATGATTTTTTTAGGGGGGGACTAAATATTTGAAATGAAAAAAAAATAAAATAAAGTAGAGAGAGAGAGAGTAAGAATGTAATACTCCACTTTATCACCATCGATTTTGTCGCAAATTTAACCATTGATCACAATGCTATGGGGTTTTATTCCAGATCACATCCACAAACTAGTGCCAAGATGGATTGAACCCTGGACATGTGGTGTCATAAATCACATGCCTTACTAGTGAAGATGAAAAGGCCTTGGTGTTAAGAGAGTGCAAATCTACATATATGAGCCATTACTTTCCCTCGTCAAAGCTATGTGGGATGCAACTCTTTGACTACCAAACAAACTATGGAACCAGTCTATTATAATCCACTCCCCTTTTCCCCAACATCCTTGAGAGTCCATGTGTAAAGATATGAAAAGGCTCAAATAGCTAGAGAAAAACGAAGACTAAGAGAACCTACACAATTTAAAAATTATTATCAAATTGAAGTAGTGTTTTTTTTTAAATTCAATTTAGGAAAATATGAAAATTCCTAAAGTCTATGTGACAAATTTTTACCAAATATATAACACCGAATTTTATCTTAAATATTAGGTGATTTAATCTAAGTGCGAAAACAATAAACAATGTAACACAACCAAGGCGTATGAAGAAAAATCCACAACTGGAAAAATTCTCGGCCGAAAGAATGACAAATGTACTATAGTAGAGTATTAAAACTTGAAGAAAAAGACTTACAACCACACGATGCTATTATTAAATAGAAACTCTTTCACACCATATGATCCGAGGAGAGCACCGACATCATAAAAATGCTACATAACTGTCACATGTTTTGGTTAGCGACCAATGTCATTAAATCTTACACCAATAATTATTATTTTAAAGTTTGAAGATAACTTTGTCTTCTAATGCAACAAGTGAGAAGCCACCAATGAATATCTAACTTCCTTGGATGTGAGATTATTTAAATTTGAGGGAAGTGTGTAAAATTATTTGGCAACGCAAAATAAACTCATAAAGTACTTTTGAGATATCAAAAATCTAAAATCACACAAGAAAAAATTAGAAAAAGATTTCTTCAAGGTTTAATGATGAAGTAATGAAACCTCAAAAATATTTTTTATCAAAGTTTAAAAACTTCAATATCTCAAAAATACAAAGAAGGTTTTGCGCCTTAGAAAATATTATGAAAAAATCTCGAGGCAAAAATCTTTCAAAATCCTTAACTTGTTTGTGGGAAGAAGAAGAAGAAGAAGAAGAAGAAGAAGAAGAAGAAGAACAAGAACAAGAAAAAGAAGAAGAAAACGAGCTAAATAGCCATTGCAAATATTTGGTCAGAAATCTAAGCGCACCTAAACTATCATAGTGTACACAAATAAGTTTCTTCCCCAACACACCAAAAGATATGGCAAAAAATAGGCTTTACACGTGTTTTAATGAAATATTTTAAAACGGTCTCCTTTTTGCATAAGATTTGATCGCTTCGTTACAACTTTGCTACAATGAGGAAATACGTTATTGTAGCGAACCTGCACCAAAAACCCAAGTCACAGGAAGTTCTAGAAAATTTTAGAGTTTTGGACAACATCCTTCACTGCAGCAAGAAAAATCTTTACTACAATGAAAATATTCCATACTACAGTAATGTCGACAACAATAAAAACTTACAAAACTTGTGGTGACCAAAATCACAACACAAATAATAATGAACGAAAACAATCACCAAGAAAATAAGAACAACAAAGAATCATAATCACAACATAAGAATTTACGTGGTTCGGTAACTTGTCTACATCCATGGAGAGGTCTATAGTTTTTTAATTAAGTAACTCTCGAGATGGTGTTTCTCGCAATGCCCCTATGCCCCGGGCTAGGGGTACAATATATATTCAGTTAAAAGAAAGTGTTAGTAGCTAACACGTTGGCCTTTTATCCCTTGAACATCTCTCCGAGATTTTTGGGGATAGACTCGATCACGTCTTTTATTCTAATTGTTATTCAAAACTCATAATTTGGGTCGGGCGCCTGATTCATCTATTTGGGTTTGTCTAGCTACTCTTATGGGCTTGGTTGACAATGGGTACCCACAATTGCCCCTAAAATTTCTGGGGTCAAAATTTGGGCTCACAAATTTTAAAAAGTAACTCCTCGTCCCGTAATGATGGAACTGTTGTAATTCGTGCAATTAGAGGGTGCTTATTGTCATTTGGCAGGGAGTTTAAGCGCCAAATCTTCTTCGATGAGTGTGCGCCACCATTGGGGGGTTTAAACTGAAGTGTTGGACGATTCTATCGTCGCTTCAACTTTTTGCTTCCTCCACTTCCAAGCTATCTCTTTCTCCCAAGCTGTCGTTTTCTCTTCATCCTCCATATTTGTGGTTTTCCATTGTTTCAGGCTTCATTCTTTCCTTATAAGTTCGTTGTCTCTTCTCTTTCTTTACTTCCTTTCGTTATTTTTCTTTCTACTGTAGCTAGGGTTTTATCATGGCAAGAATAGACAACAAGTCTCTGGTACAATTCAGGAAATGCTACAATATCCCCAACTAGGTGGATATTGAGTGTTCCCCCGTCCCTCATAATATCCGTGACATTGAGGATGGTCACTGGATTCTTGTTTTTCTTTTATCTCAAGGGGGTTTAACCTTTCCCCCAAATCGTCTGTTCTTACATATCTTTCAATACTTCGATATAGTCACAGCTCAGTGTTCTCCAAATGTTTAGAAAATTGTAAATGGAATCCATAGAATAAACAAACTTTATGCCACTAACTTAGGGCTTGTTAAAATTTGCTTTTGTTATACCGTTTCTCGTATGAGCTCTAATCTTCTTTATTTGAAAGAGAGGAGTCCAGACAGGGTATTCATAGTGAACCTACCTAATTCCCATAAGAGCTACTGGTCTGAGGGGTTTATTGCTAGGAACTGGTAATTACCTCCCACGTAGGGGGAGCAAGGTATAGGTGACCTCGGATCCCTAACTATGGGGAGGAGTACATAGGTTGTTGTCCAATCTTGTTCCTTTTTTATTGTTCATCTAATGTGTTATTCCTTTAATATTTTCTTCTCTTTTTAAGCGAAGTCCAAAAATCAAGAGCCTGCTTCTGATGATATTCATGCTAATGAGTTGATCAAATCTTGGAAGATAAGGGACTCGATTGTAGAAGGTGAGCATCCCAGGTCGGCGGCCTTCTTGTTGGAATATAAGAACACTACCACTAGCATCATCACCCATTTAGTTGACTCTACTCCCCATCTTGATATCCCAGAGGATGAAGAAGAGGAAGAAGGTGCTCTTAAACCCATCGAGCTAAATGATGAGGATGAGAGCAACTCAGGTAGAGGTGTTGATATAGGTGGCGGAGGTGGTAGTGGTGAGGCAGGATCTAGCGAAGAGGGATCCAGTGACGAAGGATCTGGTGGAGAGAGGTCTAGTGAGGAAGGTTGTAGTTTAGGAGATTCTAGGTCATAGAGTTCTAGCGAGGAAGATATGGCTCCCCTAGAAGAAAAAACATGATCCATGATGATGATGATGATGATGATGATGATGTCCTTCCTTCCAACAGGCTGAAGATCTAAAAAAATAAGGTTTGGTGATACTGTTAGTGGTTCCCAAACAGTAGCTCATGAGAAATAGGTGGAGAGGAATAGGAAAGAAGAAGAAAAGAAAGATATATATATATATATATATATATATATATATATATATATATATATATATATAGAGAGAGAGAGAGAGAGAGAGGGGAAGAGAGAAGAAGAAGAAGAAGAAGAAGAAGAAGAAGAAGAAGAAGAAGAAGAAGAAGAAGAAGAAGAAGAAGAAGAAGAAGAAGAAGAAGAAGAAGAAGAAGAAGAAGAAGAAGAAAGAAGTGGAGAGGAGGAGTGCAGAAGAGAGGACGAAGAAAGAACAGGCTTCTCTTGTGCTTGTGGTTGTTTCAACTGAGGGAGCCTTTGTGGCTCTGACCCCTCATCTCGCTCCGATGATGCTCGAGAGAGCTGTGCTCATGGTGAACCATGAGCAGTCTTCGAATATAGGCCCAGACCAGTTATCCCTGAAAGCAGATAAAGGGATTGGTTTGGTAAGGCCACTTCCCTTTTTCTCTGTTTCTTGTACTTGTACTCTCTTTGTGCTCTGTTTACTAACTTTTGTCTCTTCCTGTAGTTTGTGTCTGACTATACCATCCTTTGTCTTAACCGAAATGAGACGGCAAGGAGGAACGCTAAACTCAAGGGGAGATTGAAGACTGCCCAGGAGGCCCAGAAGTCCTTCGAGAAAGCTCTCACAGAGGCTGAGGCTTCCTTTGCCAAGGACAGTGCTGGACAAGGAGCTAAAGTAACTTTGTGAGATGTACGAGCTGGTCATGATGAGAAAATTAGTCATCATGGATGAAAATAAAGGGCTCACTGAGAAGGTGAAGAGAGTGGAAATAAAGGTGGACACAGTCAGAGAGAGTGGCTACAATGAGGGCTGGGAGGCAGCCTATAAATATGCCAAAAAGTAGATCGACTACATCAGTCGTGAAAACTTTAAGAAAGGTTGGGATAGAGCCTTAGTTGGTACTAGAGTTGTTGTTGATTCTTCTTTGTTCGGCAAGCACAATCCTATTTCCCAAGCCGGTCATTGATGAAGAAGTCCCGACTATCGACTGGCCTGTTGCTCCTGCTGCTGATGCCCCTGCACTTTGGGCAGAGACGAGCAAAACTGTCACTAACAAGGGGAAGGATCCAGCTCCCACAGAGTAGGTTGAAGTCATCCAATAAACTTTTATGATTTTTTCCTTTACTTGTGTATTTTTTGTTCTTTCTTTTTGTCATTCCATGTATATGTACATGTCTAGTGCCACTTTTTAATGAAATGAAGGAATTTTGCTTTCGCATTCACTGATATACATGTCATTTGTGTTCCATATCTTGTAGTTTATTGATCTTGATGATTACATTCCTGCCACCTCCCGCCTAGGCCAAATCCTTGGTTCGAATGTAAGCGACCAAGTTCGTCGAGAATTTATCAAGATTTATAAATCCCTTAGGGCAAGGAACCAGGACTATAAATATCAGTCCGAAGTAGTTTCCAGGATAAAGGATATGCTTACAGAGATGGAGGAGGTTGGTGCCTCTGTTCAAGAAGATATTGATGCTCTGAAGGCTAAGCTATTGGACGCATCCGAGATCAATCGGGTTGGGGAGGTTCTGCAGTAGGAAAATGATGCCTCAAGGAGGGAAATTACGCACCTTAAGCAAAATGCTCCAAGCATTGCTCCCCAAGTTATATAAGGTTCCTCGTCATCATCCACATGGTGAGCTAGGAGAGATGATGGTAGTTTTGAGAGGGAGATTATTGAGCTGAAGAGGGACATTCGGTGAGCATACGTAATCGCAGTCGAACTACAAAGGGACGTCACAAATCTATGACATTTATTTCAAAAGGGTCCTTTGTAGGTGTGGGCTGATGATTATGATCAAGGATGGATAGATTCCCCCACCAAGATGAAAGAAAGTGAGGAGTTGGCCTTTATTAGAGGGTGGCTAAGTGCCCTCAGGGAGTTGATGGTCCCCAAAAACTCTCCCTTATGGTATAGGCATGAGATAACTCCCCCAATCTTGGAGCCGAATCCCTTTTGAAAGGATGATCATTGGATCCCTATTGATGCTATTCCAAGGCAACTATTGGAGCCAAGCTCGGAAGAGGCTGTAGAGAGCTTTGCCCCTCACCCTGATGATGGTCAAAGAGCTCGGGTAGCGGATTACCTTACCTAGCGACTTGGATCCTCTTAGGGTTAATTTATTTCATTACTGTTGTACATGTGACTATGTGATTCTTAGTAAGAAATAAAATATTTATGTTTTTAGCATAGGACAACTAAACATGTGTTGCCTTCTTTTGACTTATTAATAAAATTTAGTTATTTTGGGCACTTCCATAGACTAAATATCATTTAGAGTTTAATTTCAATTGTGCATTCCCTAAGTTCGGTATGCCTTAGCCATACCATTTCGCCTACTTTACCTTTTAGGTTGAGTCGTCACACTACCTTAGGCCTAAGTAGGGCAATGGAGAGAATACACCTGATTAATGGGTGATCCACCCGAGCAGGATTTTGGAGCCAAACTATGTTGGCGACCAACCTGAGTTAGTCGTATTGTCTAAGTATCCCTTATAGGTCTTTATTTGTTACCGGAGCAACCTAGGAAGCCAATTGTGTTTTGGAGCAAAGTCCTGAGGAGGGTTATCACTTATTGACCCTACTAATTATACTTTGAACAAGTTTATCTAGGATGGTCCTAACCACTGTATTGCAACCATGTGAGGTTAGTTCAAAAGATCCTTTTACTGAAGTAAGTTAACCTTACTGTAACCCAGGAATTCTATTATACTCATAAAAGAGTGGAGCTTGTAACTTGGAAAGGGTGCATATAACAAAATATATTAGATACAACCAATAAATATATAATGCCAAGGTCAATCTAGATTTATTAGTCAAAGTCATAAATAAAGAGAAACATTAGTTTGTAAAATAAAAATTTGCCTAAATTAATGGTGCATAGATAAAGAAATCTAGAAATAGAATTTTTTCAATTTAGCTACATTTCAAGACCTTAGTATATCCCTGCCCTCTAGAATTTCCAAGTGATAAGCTACTTGTATGTCGTTCCTCACTAACTTGAAAGGTTCTTCCTAGTTTAGTCCCAATTTTCCATAGGATGGATTTACAGCACTGCCAAGGACCTTCCTCAGGAAAAAGTACCCAACTTGAAATTTCCTTGGATTGACTTTCAGGTTGTACTGTTTGTCTAGTTGTTATTGGTAGGATGCCAGTTTAACTAGAGCCAATTCTCATCGTTCATCGACTAAGTCAAGTTCAGTGAGAAATGCTTCATCATTATGGCCTTGGTCGACCAACGTAGACCTCATGGTAGGGAAACCATCTTCTAGTGGAATAACTGTGTCATTCCATATGTGAGTGCAAAGGGTGTTTTCCTAGTTACTCGTCTTGGGGTCGTGGGATAGGCCTAGAGGATGTGTGGCGATTCATTCGCCCAAGCTCCTTTGGCCCGTTCCAGTCATTTTTTAGTCCATTGATCACTGTCTTGTTGGAATCCTCAGCTTAACCATTGATCTGAGGGTATGATACAGAGCTGAAGTAATGCCTAATTCCATGATCGTTGCAAAATCTTTGGAAAGGGCCACTTTTGAACTGGGCTTCATTGTCCGTAATGATCGTTATGGGTATACCCAAGCGGGTAATGATGTTTTTCCATATAAACCTCATCATGTATGTGTCACTGATGTTCTCCAGTGGTTCTTCTTCTATCCATTTAGTGAAGTAGTATGTGGTAACCAACAGATACTTCCAATTATTGGTCGTAGTAGACAGAAGACCTACGATGTCCAAACCCCACTGGGCGAAGGGCCACGGGCTAGTTAATGACTTTAGGTCGCTGGCGGGATGTGGACTATGCGAGAGTGTTTTGGGCATTTTTCACACTTATGAATGTAGACTTCAGTTTCCTTATGCATGTATGACCCCAAGTATCCTTCCTTCATTGCTCGAAAGGCTAGCGACCTTCCTCCTGTGTGACTTCCATAAATTCCCTCATGAAGTTCATTCAGAACTTTCTCGACGTCTTATGGTAGAACGCACTAGAGGTAGGGGCCGGTAAAGGATCTCTTATACAACTTCCCATTACGAGATATGTGAAATCGAGCATCTTTGAATCTTATCTGATGAGCTTACCTTCTATCACTTGGTAGTATATCACTTCGTAAGTACTCTGCGATAGGATCTATCCAACTCGGAGCCTTTTTAATATGGAGAATCTGTCGAGATTCAGAGGCTTAGTAGTCTCATCAATGCTGGTTTACGCGAGGAAATCTATTTGGATTGTTCTTCTCAAGTCAGAGTCTATTGCTGAACTTAGAGTTATTAGGGAATCTGCATGGTTGTTCTGTCCTCTGGGGAACTGTTGAACATCCATTTGATCAAAGTTGCCTATTAGTCCCTTCACAACGGCGAGATAAGTTGCCATCCTTTCATCCTTTGCATTAAAATCACCATTTATTTGGTTGGATACTAGTTGAGAGTTGTCGAAGACTTGAAGGTGCCTTGCCCCTAGAAGTTGTACTTTGCATAAACCAGTGATCAGTGCCTCGTATTCGACATCATTGTTAAATGCTTCAAATCCTAGTTTGATGCCTTACTCGAGCACTATGTTTTCGGGAGTTAACAGTATGATACCTACTCTTGCCCCCTTGACTTAGAGGCTCCATCAACATACAAGTTCCAAATGCTTGGTTCCCATTAGCTCTCCCTTGGTCAATTGGTTTCTAGCTGATCAGCAGGTTGTTCTCCTGTAAACTCAGCGATGAAATCAGCTAGGATCTGCCCTTTGACGGTTGTTCTTGGTTGAAAGTGAATATCGAACCTTTCGAGCTTGACTGAACACTTCGACAGTCGGCCAGAGAGGTCTGCTTTCCTCAGAATGGCCTTTAAAGGGTGCGAAGTAACCATGAAGATGGATTGGGCCTCAAAATCATGCTTCAGTTTCCTCGAGGCTATCACCAATGCGTAGTCGAGCTTCTCCAATGGCAAGTACCGTTGCTCGGCTACCAAAAGAGTCTTATTTGCATAGTAGATTGGATGTTGGCTTCCCTCTCTTTCACATACCAAGGCGGAGCTCATAGCATGGTTTGACCACTACACTAAAACTTTCGAATTATCACGGTCATTGACCATGACAAGTCGAACTTGTCAAGGTCAATGATCGTGACACGTCTGGGGGTGATAACTTTTATTGTCATGAACTTTTCACGTTCATTGACCGTGATAAGTTCGTTAGACTTGTCACGGTCCTGTCATGGTCTTTGACCTTGATAAGTTTTGTCACAGTTAAATACTGTGATAAACCCGTGACAAACTTTAAAAAATTATCACAGTCAATGATCGTGACAAATATGGGAAGAATTTAAAAAAAAAAACCACAGGGCAGTTTGGCCACTGCCACTGCCCAGCAGTATATTTGTACCATTTATAACAAAATTTTACTTTTTCAAACAGCATATATCCAAATAAAATAGAAAGAATGCACCAAATCATTTCATATATAATTTCATATCCAAATAAAATAAAAATACAATCCATATCCAAACCAAACTGTAACAAATCAAAACAATTCAGATATAATCCAAGTGTCCAAATAAAAATAGATACAAATAATGTCATGCCAATGAGTCTGGGGTAGGTTCGAGGAGGAAGGAAGGCCACACGATATACGCATTGAGACACCCCTCAATATACATCACCCTGCATTGTTCGCGCAACCACAATGTAGAGTTTTCCTTTTTTGGGTATAACATGCGTGATGAGCACCTTGGCCTCGATGTTTTGAAGGGTACGTCCATAAATCGGCATACTCGGGACGGTAATCGCTGTCCATCATATATGTCACGTAAAAACACACTCATCCAACCGATTGTTGACATAGGCCGCTGGAAGGGAGCCAAGTAGGGGACTGGATCATCAAGCGATGAGTCTGCGTGTATCGATGATGAAGCAGTGACGTCCACGTCCACGTCCTCATCTACCTCATCCTCCACTATCTTTTCCTTACCCTTACCCTTGCCCTTTCTTCCCAACTGATGCTTCATAAATGCGTACATATATAGGACCGTTGTCCCCAACCTTCATAGTTTCGCGTCATGCGTGTCCACCTGATGATCCAACCCGGTGTTGCTCATCTCCATTAAGATGATCCTAGAGTTTCCCACCCGTGATCTCACCCCTAGTCCTCCCCTTGCAATCAGTGCCAAGCACTTGGATGAGTGAGTCTGTGGACAAACATGCATTGTCGGCAGCAGACTGCAACTCATGCACTTTCATAAGCTTTGCCTGAAACACCAAAAAGCATATGATTTGTTAAATAAGTAAATAAAAAAATTATAACGTAATTCACAAAAATTAAACTGTTGGATTACTTACAATCATGACCGCGATGCTCAGGGATGCCTCCTTACCCTTTCCCTTCTTCATCTGAATTTCCACATAAGCATCGAGCCTATGTGGCCTACACCCAGGTCCACTCCCCATCCCCTGAAATAAAATAATACGAAATTAGTAAGTAATGCAAAGTAAAATAATGCAGAATAACATATTTCTATAATTATAGAAAAATAAAAACTTACCATCCTGAGCTCCACCTCGGCATAAGACGTCTAGCCGGAGCAGTGCACGTCCATCTTTTTTGTCCGATTTTTCCTCCCCGATTGGCGATATGTCAATGGTCGCTCCTCGATCTCATTGTCAATGAACTTTTACCATTGTGCCAATGCGATCGGCTCCTTTGGCGGGACGAACTCACGCATTCTGATACTGAAGCCCGGGTCTTCCCAAAGTATAGGTCCCCATAAATTCTCCTTTCATGTCTTGTGTTGCTCCCTCAACTGCTCCAACATAGAATCGCGAAATTCTGGAGGTAGGCTGAATTGTTCCTGTCAAACAAATACAAAACAAAAACAATGTAAGTATTAGTTGCGAATAAATATAAATCTAAATACACTACCTGTAGTGTCGCCCAAATAGCTAACTTGAGCTCATTTGTCATCTCCCTCAAAATGGTGTACCCCGGGCTGATAATCGTTTTCACCAACTCGAGGGATCTAGTCAATATGTCCGTCTTGTTCTCAATGGCCATTCCAAAATTGCCCCAATTGGGGAGACTAGTGGCTTAGGAGCCCTTGTCGCCTCAGCTACCATCGAGCCCTGAAGAAGACATCATCGTTATCATCATCATCATCCTTTCCTTAATCCCTGAAGGAGACAATTTCTGTAAAAATTATTGTTATTAGTACAAATCCAAATAAATTAGAATAATACAAACACACATGCACACACACACATGCACACACACACCTGAATAAGACATTCAAATATTTTATTTGGTCGTGACACTCTCGAATGGGTCGTGACACGAAGTAATTTTAGAAAAAAGTTGAAAACTCCCCCACCCCCCCACACACACACATATACAAAGAAAAGAGAGAAAGAGAGAAAATAATCAAGTACAAATGAATCAAAAGCATTAAACTGATGTTCGATAATAATAAAACACTAGAATAATACACCCACTAGACATGGACTTTGAATTAATGTTAAGAATTAAATCTAAATAGTACATGCACTAAACTAATCAAGTACAAATGAATTAAAAGCATTAAACTATGTACTACACAACCGGATAATGTACCATAAGCTGGAAAATCATGAATTACCCACATCAACATAGCTTTCAGCATAAACTCTTCTTTTCTAAAAGAGTCAAATGCTTGCACACCCTCTTCCCACAACTCATTTAATTATTCTACCAAATGAGCCAGGTAGATATCAATGTCATCACTTGGTGCCTTTGGCTCGGGTATCAATAAAGACAGCATTGAAAATTCAGGTCTCATACACTATGAAGGAAGGAGGTTGAGTGGGGCTACGATCACTGGTCATACACTCTAATTGGTGCTTAGATTTCCAAATGTATTGAAACCATCTATTGATATAGCCAAATGAATGTTACGCTGTTCTCGAAAAAAATGGGGATACTCATAACTCATCCTCCTCCAAGTTATAGAATCAATAGGATGACTCACGAGATTATCCCCTACTTCTTTCCTAGCATGAAAAGCCATTGCCTCCACTATCCATGGTACTGTGAAAAAACAATTTAATCTAGGCCCAACGGGGAAATATTTTAATACTTTTTGAGGCACTTTTGAGCTTGTGCCTTCCTTACCAGTAGATTGGACATATCTAGGTTCATCGCATACCGGATATCGATCAAGATTTCCATACTCCTTTCTGTATAGTATGTAGTCATACACACAAGCATGAATCAATTTATACTTCATTCCCAAACCTTTCAAACTGTTCTTCATAACAGGATAGCAATTTGGAAGCGTATTCTCCTTGGGTAGCAAGACCTTCACCCAATTCACACGCTATTGTCAGACAAACCATATTGGGTTGTCAAACTATGCAAACCAACCATGGTATGTAAAGTTATTTGATCTTTCTCACAGCTTGAGTATAACAGTTGGGTCGCCTTAAATTTCAAACTTTGGTAGTCATTGTCAAGGTTTATCCTGATATCTTCATGAGCACCTAAACCTTGTACATCGTCAATAACCTCATTCTATTCCACTTTATGAATGCTATATGTATCATCAACCAAATCCTCTAACATAGTATGTTCTATGTAGTCCCCTTCTACATCTATCCTACTTGTTGAAGGTTGTTGTGAAGATTGCTCGGGGACAAAAGGAACTTTCAATTCCTCATAAAAACTCCAAAATCGATAATTATCTTGCCTACCCCATCTTAACAAATTTAATTCAACTGTTTTCCACTCAAACACCTTACCATTTTCTCACCTAGCAAACGAACACGAAAAATCTTCATCATTATGACATCTCTTTGCGTATTTCACAAACTCATTAGCACCTCTGCGAAACACATCCCCCAATCTATTTATCTCACACATCCGCTCTTTGTATTTAGGATATCCCATCACAATTGCTTCAAACAATCACCTATTAAAGGTAAGAAGTGTATATTCGTGGATTAGTATAAACAAAACTTAGATTTATAGTATGTTTCATTTAATTATGTCTTATTTATATTCGATTTTTAAATTTCAAATTCAAATTCAATTTATAATATTAATTCCTATTTCCTCCATCTCCTCTAAAGGGTGAGTGATCCTATCCCATTCAAGGCAGCATATTTCTGTAATGTACTTAACAGCTCATGCACATTGTTACGACTTGAAAAAAATTCGGCAGCATATCCCCATAATTCTTTAAGTACACGACGTAGATTCGCAAGTGTGAGTGTTATTTCAATTTATCAATTGAAATAACACTCACACTTGCCAATCTAGTATGCACCCAGAGAACATTAGGATACGACTGCAGAACTTTATCCAAAAGTAACAAGTTTAAGACACTAAGAAGATTATTATACATAAATTATGCAGTCCCAAACTGTCCAAATGGGACAATTCGAGAGATCTCATTACAGGGGTAATGACTCTCGAACGGGTCTAATGGATATTGAATGCATACGCATAAGAGCTAGAAGGCTAGTATCTATGCGCACTATATGTAATTTCAAGTATGTTTCATTTAATTATCATAAATGAAACATACTATATATATGAATTAATAATATATTATCCATGACACAAAGTAATTTTAGAAAAAATTTGAAAACTCCCTCCCCCCCCCTCCCCCCCCATTTGGAAAATAATCCAGTGGTCATGCCACTTCCAAAATTAACCAACCCAACATCGGTTCACTATAATCCAACAGCAACAGCAACAGCAGCAACAAACCAATAAATGTGTATCACGTTCTCCTTCTAATTCATCTACTCAATTAATTCATTTCATTACATCTTATAAATATATCATCATTAAAGCTATACAATTAAAGTTACAATTCAATTAAAGCTATACAATTTAAGTTACATTTAAAACTATATTTTATTAATCAATTTGTCTTTTTCAACCGTCACAATGTAATATTAATGTTTAACAACTTAATTCTAAATTTCAAAACAACAACATCTAACCCATAATATGTACAATTACTAAAAATTCTAAACATCAATTCAAACTAACTACTTACTAATTTAAAACCAACAATTAATAAGGGAAATCTAAAGGCTCCTAAATCATTTATATCCAATTAAAATCATAATTAAATTAACAATAATAAGTATAAGTCCCAATTCCAATTCCTATTATGACTATTCCGTGAGAAAAATGTCAAATTGAACTTTAAGCATCTTAAACATGGGGAGAATCATCATTTACACATTTATGTATGAAATCAAGGGTTAATTACTTATCATTATGTATTAGCCAATAATATTTGGGTATTTATACTTAAGGGTACAACATATATTTGGGTATTTACACATTTACGTATGAAACCCTAATTTTTCCATTACCCACATGCACGCACACACACGCGCACACTACACACACGCCCTACCACTCCACCCCAGTTGCCCACACACACGCACACTACACACACAGCCTGCCCCCACCCACACCCACACCCACACACACGCGCGCGTGCAACACATCACACACACATACACACATATTCATATACACACAAAGGAAAAAGAGAGAGAAACACAGACTTGAAAGTACAGAGAGAGAGAAGGGGAGAAACAAAACAGTGGGAAAAAAAAGAGGGAAGGGTTTTTTTACTGAGAAAGTTGTCACGGACCTATCAAGGTATTAGACCGTGATAACTTTCTAACGTTGTCACAGTCATTAACCGTGACAATCCTTGTCATGGACTTATCACAGTCAATGATCGTGACAAAAAATGCTTATTTTTTTGTCACGATCATTGACCGTGACCCAGATGAAGGGTGGAAATTTGGCCTTTTTGGTGTAGTGGACACAGCGAGGTAGGGGTATAAAGGATCACCCTCCCTAGGAATCACTAGCAGAGGGGGACTTTGAGATAGGCTTTGAGTTCCTCTAAAGATCTGGAGCAGTCCTCGTTCCATGTTATGACTTTGTTTCTTTTCAACAACTGAAAGAAGGCTTGACATCATTCTTAGGATTTTGAAATGAACCAGTTGAGTGCGGTGGGCTAATATACATCCTTTACTATTTAAGGGGGCAAAACTTTGTTGATTGCATCAATCTAGTCGGGGTTTGCCTCTATCCCTCTCTTGCTGACCAAGTATCCGAGGAATTTTCCTGACTGAACACCGAAAGAGCACTTACTTGCATTAAGTTTCATTATGTATTTCCTGAGGCTATCGAAAGTCCTTGCTAGGTCATAGAGGTGATCGTCCTTAAACTTTCTCTTAACGATCATGTCGTCAATGTAAACTTCCATAGTATCCCCCATTTGCTCTTTAAACATTTTTGTAACTAGCTGTTGATAAGTCGTTCCTTCATTCTTAATACCGAAGTGCATAACTTTATAACTATACAAACCAACAGTGGTTATAAAAGAAATCTTATCTTGATCTGACACGTGAAGGGGTGTAACACCCCGCCTAATTATATACCGGGTGGCCAGTCCCATACCAAATTAAAACAGAATATACAGTTGACTCATTCTTAGCATCCTTGTCGAAAACATTTACAACTCACCCAATACCCAATTAAGCTGGTGTTAAAAACTTTCCAAATTTTAATTCAATAAAATCCATTTCTAGTTTAAGAATAACACAACATATTTTATTCTACAACCCTGATAACCAAATAGATAACATAAAAGAATTTAAATGCAATTGGAATAAACATTCCCAAATAATATTAATCCATTACAGTAATCCCAATAATAACAAATGTATTAAAATGACACGAACACAATAGTATTTGACCCCGATAGAAAGTGATAACTGAATCCTTTGGGAGACATGCACTAACTAGGAGATCACTCTGAATCAAAAGATGATAAGTGTCTAAGCAACACTCCATAGCTCCATAGCTCGTCAAGATCAACTAAGGTTGGCGTCCCTGTTGTTGGACACCTGATATAGAAGATACAATAGAAAAGAAAATATGCAAGGAAACAGGTCAGAGCCCAATTGTGAAAATGATTTTTTTAAAACAGCAAGTATTTAACAAGTGCAATAAAGCATTTATTATGTACATGTTAGTATCCAACTCTCACTTGTTATTCTCGCCTCTCAACTACAGTGCACACTTAACGTTCCTATTAACCTCCTAGTTAATGGTTTCTCTTTTCTAGTCTCCATTTTATAATATTATTCCCATATCATAATTCCCGTATGTCCCATACCATACTTCATATTATTATTCATTTACATTATTTATTTATGAATTAAGCTTTTCAATTCTTTAAGAATAAACTTTCATTAACTTAATTTCATTCTTTTTCTCATTCCACCGTTATCTACAATTATCACCGTAGATAGATTTAATCACTATATAACCATCCATTATTTTAATTAATTATATATATATATATATATATATATATATATATATATATATATATATATATATATATATATATATATATATATATATATAATCATATATAATACGGCACCCCGAGTCACAGCTACGGTGCAATGCATTACTCTGCTATCATGTCCCAATATCGTAGGTCGCTGAATAGGGGACATAAGGTTTGGTAAGGATTCCTCGAACCACAAACAACAACACAATCATTGGAGGCGAACATAGTTATCATACCCACGAGACACTCACATACCTACGTTCCCGTAGTCAGCGGACTTATTAACTCCCCGATAAGTCTTTCATAGACCTATGGTCTCGAGCGACAAATCAAAGATCCCATGGATTCATCAGGATATGACTGCCCTCACGCACAAACCTCCCGTCGATAGCAAGTAAGCTAGGTATGTCATACACATAATCATCAATCAATCAAATAGGCATTATCATACATATAATATACTATTAACAAGATACTCACATTAACTTATATTATACGTAGCATTATATCTCTTTAATTCCCACGTATTAAAATATCATAACTTTACTTCTTAATTTAATTATCCCCGAGCCTCACTCAATACTCAAGGTTCAAATAGGTTTTTCCTCAACATATATTCAGTAAGAAGTCACTAATATCCTACTGATCCATATCATCATATCTCCCGAATTACTACGAATTAAACTCTCCTTTTAATTAATGTTAAAATCGAAAGTTTCAAATCTCTTATAAACACATCTTCTTTCACTTAGGATTAAATCCTCTTATAAACTTAAGGATACCCAGGTGTTATATTCAATCACCCCTACTCGTCCTATATTAAATCCTCGTACATACCAATTAGAATCCAACAAATAAATCTAGTAACCTAAATTCCATTCAATATAATTATCATTATTTTAGTCAATTTAATCCCAATCAAATTAATTCAAATCTCATCAAGGGCTTACTGATATTTTCTAAGTCCCATAATATCCAAATAATAATCACCAAAGATCCACAAAAGGTTCGGGATAAGAATCAACATTTAAAAGAAACAGCTTTAGAAATTCTGGGGGGGGGGTGTCGATCGATCGAAGGCAGGGGGTCGATCGATCGATCACTCAGGTAACAGCCTGGTTTTTCTGTATTTTTGCAACTACGGGTTTCACCATTTTTGTTCATTAAAACCTTCATATTAACATCCCAAATGACTTATAATCTTTACTACATGATATATAAACATACATGAATGATTTATAATACTTTAAACATCCTAGAATCATCAAGAGATTGGATTAAAAAGCATGTTTTTCTCCTCTTTTTCCAGAAAATTATCAACCGAATATCCTCAAGAACACAACAATGGTTTTCAGAATTTCCTCAACAGATATATGATTATTTCGTGGATTATTATCAACCTACAACATGATTTTAATTCCTATATCATTTTAGTTTCCAGAAATCCATTTAACAACTCCATTATGTCTTCCAAACATGAAAAATCATCTCTTTTAATAACTATTCTAACATGGACAATATACAAACTTGGATTGCCATTATCAAACACTTGCCTATACTGAAGGTCTGATCCTTTGGTGTAGTGTATCTGAGGTGGTTGTACCTTCTCCGATGAACCTCCGGTGGTGGTGACTCTTGGTTCTTAGTTCTTCTCCTTCCCAAGTAGGCTTTTCCCTTCCCAAGCAACCTTTTACTCTCTCTAGGAAGATGACTTCTCAATTTTGTGTAGAGGAGATGAATAACCCATGTACACTTAATCTACCAATACTTATAATAGGACAAAATCCGAAATCACTATTCATCCCCCTATAAAAATGACCAAAATGTCCTTTTGGGTTGTCTTTTCATCTCCAAATGACCCGAGACTTAAAACCAACGCCCCAATAGACTTTTCTCACTATTTTGAACCTTCTGAACGCAACGATGCAATCAAAATGACTATAAGGTCGATAGAAATTAAATTTCCTTTTTAATCTCACAATTTAGTCCCGACACGTCCCATACCGCGTCCGACTAAAAATCCAAATTACTGAATTAATAACACACCGCCATATCAATAGCATCACATTCATATATTACCTAAATATATTTAAGTAATATTCAGAATTATACATTTTAATATCTTCAATTCGGATAAAACCCAAATGAATTAATTAATAATAAAATCCAATTAATCCATTAATTTAAAATATAACCCATTTTAAAAGTCATTAAAATCACGGGGTATTACAGGGGGATTTGGTTGTATCCAGAGTAGGCGGTTTAAAAAGCTCGTCCTCTCATGAGTTTTTATAGCATCGACCACTTGATAAATCTTCGAAAGAGGGAAACTATCTTTGGAATAGGCCCTGTTGAGGTCGGTGAACTCGATACAAACTCTCCATTTTCCATTATTTTTGGCAACTACTACCGGATTGGATAACCATTTGGGGAACTAAACTTCCAGTATGGAATATGCATCCAGTAGTTTTTTGACCTCTTTCTCTACTACTTTAGATTTCTTCGGGGTTGTTCAGTGGGCCTTCTGTTTGACTGGCCTGAAGGCTGGATCAACATGCAATCAAAAATAAGAAATGGTGGGATCAATCCCAGAAAGCTCATAGGGTTCCCATGTAAAAACATCCAAATTTATTCGGAGGAGGATGAATTATTCTTTCTTCTCATGATCGGTCAAAGATGTACCAATTAAAATGTTTTTCTCAGTCGAGTTATCTCTAGCAGCGACCTCCTCCAGGTCTTCAATGACCCTTTATAAGGGATGGAGCATGGCCTCCTCCACTTCTAGTCAATCGTACCTTAGCTGCTATTTGGAGGGTATCAACCCCTTCTGGGCTTCTTCCTTACTTTTTGATTCATAAGTTTTCCTTTCCTGCTTAGGGCGAATGGCTGCGATGAAACATTTCCTAGCCATAGCCTGGTCGCCATGTATCTCGACCACTCCCCGATCTGTTATACACTTCATCTTTTCATGATACATTGAGGGTACGGCCTTCATTGCATGTAGACACTCCCTGCCGAGGATGGCGTGGTACGGAGATTCAATGTCAACTACTAGAAACTTGATCATTTTTAAATGCTTCCTTCCCTAACTGGCAGGATAATCTTTCCCAAAGGAATTATAGTCTTTCCAGCGAAGCCAACCAATGGAACTGTGGCTTCCTTGAGGTCGGTTATGCTTAGTTTTAAGTTTCTGAATAATTCTAGGTACATCACTTCAGACGAGCTACCTTGGTCGATGAGCAACCTGTTAACGTCCCAATTGGTTGTCTTGAGTGTGATGACCAGTGCATCATGATGATGGGTTCTTACCCCGATCAAGTCTTCATCAGTGAACACAATATGCTTATTGTAGTCAACGTCCTCCAGTCGACTGAAAGGCCTGTATGACTGTAGTAAGTATCTTTACTTCCATTCGAGCTGCATTTCCTTGAATTTTCTTAAGGCTGACGCCCCATGTATCACTGGGAACTCGAGGCTAATATCCTCCTCGAGGACATTATCGGGCCTTTACTCGCCATTTGCTTTTACCTTCACTGCCTTCTTTTCTACTAACTCATTAAGATGGCCGACTTGGGCCAACTCCTCAAGATGAGATTTTAGGGCTTTACAATGCTTGATTTTGTGGCCGCCCTCCTTGTGAAAGGCGCATCTTAGTGCGTTATTCCGCTTGGAGGGAAATCCTCCCATCTTCTTCGGCCACTTAATAAATGTATCATCTTTGATCTTATCCAGAATCTTATATATTGACTCCTTAAAGACTGTATTCACAACCTGAAATGCCTTCGAGGCATTATTTTTGGTTCCATTTTTGGAGCCATTTTTTTCCCCGTTCTTGTTCCCTTTCTTCTGAGGTTCATTCTTCTCCACTTCCTTACTAGCCTTCGCACAACCATTATCCCACGCAATAATAAAGGTCACATCCTCGACTTTGGCATACTTCTTAATATGAGCCATCAAGTCATCGATAGATGTAGCCTCCCTTTTAGTTAAGGACTTGGGCAAGAGGCAAGAGGCAAGAGCTCGACAAACAGATTTTTAAGGATGCTACGATGATCTGCTCTGAGAAATTCTTAATTTTATTAAATACTTCCCAATATCTCTTCACGTAGTCTCTGAAGTTCTCCAGCGGCTTCTTCTTTATAATAAGCAATGCATCCGTCCTCTTCAGGTGGCAGCTGCTTATTATGAAGCGAGCTATAAATTGCTCAGCCAAGGATTTAAAATTTTGGATGGACCTACGAGATAGCTTATCAAACCACTTCTGGGCCATATCGTTCAAGCTCTAAGGGGAAGATTCAACACATGAGCACATCATTGTGACTCCATAAAGTCATAACTTATCGGTATTGCCTAACATGGTCAATGGGGTCAGTCTTCCCATCATAAATCTTGAACCTGGGAATCATGAACTTCTTCAAGGCCTTTTCCTATTCTATTGCCCTTGAAAAAGGGCACTTCATCTAGGTTTTGAGATCTCGCCTGGATAGCTCTCACATAGATCTGGCATCGCGATGAGCTGGGTGCTGCTCCATTTCCCTCCGGACCAAACTTTGTATGTCATCGTTTTGCCGACCAGGACTCCTATAACGGCGAATTGGTTACAGTCGTTCGAAATGGTCATCATCTGACCATTTTTTTGTTCTTTCTCACCCATGCCTCAGTCTCCTTCCTCGGCTGTGAGACTTACTCGCCTGAGGGCTAGTAGTCTGATTGTGGCGTCACCTTGTGCTTCGATGGAGTTCTCTCTCCATCCTTTCCAGGTGCCTCTTGAGGCGAGCATTTTCATCTTACTACTGGCGAGTAGCTTCCTCCTTCTCATGGAGTCTGGCCTCATAGGCTTCTATCAATCTAGAGATCTGCGTGGACCTGGGCAGCCCCTGGCTTTCTTTGGAGACTTGCCTGTCCTAGCAAAGTCTTGGGTTTGAATAGCGAATCTCAGACCTTACCCTTGGAGGGTTAGGCTGCTGCTAAATGTTACCTGCTTGAGGGACGTTACTACTATGATGGGACATCGCTAGTTCTTATTGATGAAGGTTTTCATAGTAATAATAATCATTTCCCACAGACGGCGCCAATTGTGGTGACCAAAATCATAACACAAATAATAATGAAGGAAAATAATTACCAAGAAAATAAGAACGGCAAAGAATCTCAATCACAACACAAGGATTTACGTGGTTTGGCAAGTTGCCTACGTCCACGAACAGGTCTATAATTTTTTAACTAAGTAACTCTCAAAATGGTGTTTTTCTCAATGCCCCTTTACCCCGAGACAGGGGTATAATATATATTCAGTTAAAATAAAGTGTTGGTAACTAACACGTTGGCCCTATATCCCTTGAATATCTCTCCAAGATTTTTGGGGATAGACTCGATCACATCTTTTATTCTAACTATTATTCAAAACTCATAATTTGGTTCGGGGGCTTGATTCATCTATTTGAGCTTGTCCGGCTATATCTTATGGCCAATTGTGGTGACCAAAATCACAACACAAATAATAATGAAGGAAAACAATTACCAAGAAAATAAGAACAATAAAGAATCACAATCACAACATAAGAATTTACGTGGTTCAGCAACTTGCCTAAGTCCACGGAGCGGTCTACTATTTTTTAATTAATTAACTCTCGAGATGGTGTTTTTCTCAATGTCCCTATTCCCCGAACCAGGGGTACAATATATATTCAGTTAAAAGAAAGTGTTGGTAACTAACACGTTGGACATGTATCCCTTAAATATCTCTCCGACATTTTTTGGGATAGACTCGGTCACATGTTTTATTCTAACTATTATTCAAAACTCATAATTTGGGTCGGGTGCCTGATTCATTTATTTGGGCTTGTCCGGCTACTCTATGGGCTTGGTCGACAATGGGTACCCACAAAAACTAAACGAAAAATTTAAAAAGTCTTCTACAAAAAGATTTATTTACATTTTAAAAAGTCTTCTAAAAATACATAATGCCCTTATAAAATATGTTTATATTAGTGAAAGTATATTTATAGAGAAATTCTTCCAAAATCACTACACCATAACACACTTTTTTTAGGAAAATTTATAATTAGGTCCCTTGGTAACAATTTTTAAACATTTAAAGACAATTTACTATTAGGTCCACTTGTTCTGCCACTAGCATGGACTTCTACAAGAAGAGAATTAGTGGACCTAGGTGTTTAAAATTTGTCAAAATTCATTTAGTGTTTAAAATTTGTTTGTGAAAGACCTAAGAGTATTTTCCTCTTTTTTTTAAACTATCGGTACCGTTGCTAACTTCCCACAATAATTATCCCTCCTGTCACCTCCCACCAAATTTCCAATTGAATTAAACTACAAGGACACACCCAAATACCCAAAAGTTATACCCAACAAATAAGATAAAAATTACATGAAACCACTTGTTAACTCCCAATTAAAAATAAAGCAAAAATTCTAGGTGTACCGCATTTTGAAACCACATTAAAATCGCATACCTATGTGGCGTGCGGAGATTGGTTAATTCTTTATGGACGTGGATCCGCACCAGCGGAATCAACTAATCTCCGCAAGCCACGTAGGCATGCGATTTAAAAATGCGGTAGATGTAGAATTACTCAAAATAAAGGATACACTCAGGATTTTTATTTCCTTCCCTCTATCCGGTCAAACCCAATTAAGCTACCCCTCTTAACTCCCGCCAAAACACTTTTTTTTTTCGGCAGCCTTCCACCGGCGTGATTATTTTTTCGGCAGCCTTCTACGGTAACATTCATTTATCCCTTTCTGTTTCTTTTTTTTCTTTCTCACTCTCTATGCTTAGAATACATTTTGAACATATTTGGTGGAAATTTGTTAACTGTTTCTTATTTATTTAACAATAATATATTTTTTATAATATTGGCAAAATATTATTTTTTTGTGCATTCCCATTTATCATAGCTAATACATTAAATTACAACCCAATAAATGACATCTAGTTCTGGAAGAATGAGTGTATGGAAATTGACACTGATAAAGATATATATCTTAGCGATGATGAAATAGAAAATATAGTTGGGGATGATAAAGAAAAAGATCCAGAAGTAGGGAAGGAATTTGCTACATTTAAAGAGTTTTTTTACTACTTAGAAAAATATGGTAATGAAAGGGGTTTTCTCGTGAAAAGAAGATCTTCGGGAAAGAATGGAGATAAATATGTAATATATGTTGTGGTGGCATGCTCTCATGCTGGAAAATTGATGAGCACTTCAAAATATATTTTCAAAAGGTGCCCGATTACAATAACAGATTGCAAAGCTAGAGTAAGGATAGTTTTTACTCCGATGGAAAGTGGTGTAATACCCCGTATTTTTATAGATTTTAAATTTTGGGATTTATTAAATTTAATTGAGATAAATTTATTTAATTTTAATCTGGAATGTTGTTTTAAATATTTACTAGCGTGACGAGAGTTAGTAATTATTAGAAATGTTATTTGTTGAATATTACTGGATGAGTATAGTAATATATGAGATTTATTTTTATAATATTGTCACGAGTGAATAAAATGACAATTATGGAAATTTAAGTCGGGACGCGCCTGTATCGCGTCGGAAATAAATGTTGATTAATAAAAGTAAATATTTTATAAGTTGTTCGTATGGTCGTTTTGAGTGCGCCAACGCGTCCGAAAGGGTCAAGGGTTGGTGAATCCCACCTTTGATATGGAATTTCAGGAACCAACAAAGATAAGGTTTCGTTTCGAGTAGGATGTATCACCCTTAGCCAGGGAATAGGCGCATGGTGATTAAATATTTGGGGAGCTACATGAAGGAGATTTTGGAATCTTGATACGATGATTTCAGGAATGCTCTGTAGAAGCACTCGTACCTGTTTGTCGCTTACGAGGTACTTATTTAGGTTTTGTTATGGAAGAACCTTGACTATTCTCCTTCCGTATGCTTAGAGGTGAGCAGATAATCAGGGTTTTTGGATCGGTCGACAGAACATCCGATAACTGTGGTAAAATTCCACGACTGTTTTAGACGAGCAAGAGTAATCAAATGTTCGTATAATTTTCTCATAATGGAAGTTTTGTGTATGAATAAATCCGAGTATTTGTCATGTAGTGAGGAGCGGCCTCCTAATGATAGTGAGATAAGGAAATTTATAATGTATAGGCGTGACCTATGCGAATGTTGTCGATTGGGAGCACAATGTGAAGTGTCTCCAATGAGAATGTAAAACAATGTTGTTGTGAAGAAAGGGCTATAGTGATTGAGCGTCGTAATGTGTAGTTAGTTTGTGTACGGAAAAGGATATCCAAAATTGTGCTACCTGATAGGACTTATTTTCCGAATTTCGGGACAAAATTCCGTTATTAGGGGGGAAGTATGTAATACCCCGTATTTTTATAGCTTTTAAATTATGGGATTTATTAAATTTAATTGAGATAAATTTATTTAATTTTAATCCGGAATGTTGTTTTAAATATTTACTAGCGTGACGAGAGTTAGTAATTATTGGAAATGTTATTTGTTGAATATTACTGGATGAGTATAGTAATATATGATATTTATTTTTATAATATTGTCACGTGTGAATAAAATGACAATTATGGAAATTTAAGTCGGGACGCGCCTGTGTCGCGTCGGGAATAAATGTTGATTAATAAAAGTAAATATTTTATAAGTTGTTCGTATGGTCATTTTGAGTGCGCCAACGCGTTCGAAAGGGTCGAGATAGTCAGAAAAGTATACCCGGGGGTTTGACTTGGGTCTCGGGGCGTTTTTAGGCCTAATTAGTACCCTGGGAGGGCATTTTAGTAATTTTGTATTTTAGGGTTATTAAACCCACGAAAATTAAAGGGTCTATATCAGATGCTTAGGTTATCTCCTAGGGTTAGATAACTCAAAACACTAGAACGGCCATTGGAGAAGAGAGGAGAGAGCTCTCAAGGCATTTCAAGGCTCAAAACTCACCCGTTTGCACCGCCGCCACCGCCAACGCGTAGATCGTGAGACGGGGAACGCAACCACACCAATTTCGGCACCAAACCAGACTTCTGAAAATCCCAGGCAAGTGTTTATCTTGCTTATTTCGTTGATGCATCTTTCATACTGGTTTAGGAATGATTAGGATGAATTGTATGGAAGAAAAAACCAATTTGAGAGAGGAAATTGGATGTAGTGATGACTTAAATGATATTCTGGAAACCTTTTGTGAAGTAGAAGATTAAACCACGAAATTTTTATGTTGTATAAGAAGGAAACCTTAGAGCCAATCTGAATAAAGGAGGCAAATTCGCGCATCAGACCCCCCGAACCGGTTCGCATGTACCCCGAACCGGTTCGCCCCCCAAACCGGTTCTCCCCTGGGTTCGCGAATGTTTGCTGGTCTGGGGTGCTTTTTCTTCCATTCAACACTTGGAATTTTTTTTTGTTTTCTTTCCTTTCTTCCTTGGATTTTTCTTCAACTTCAACGGGTCATAACTCATCAACCGTAGCTCGGATTTGGGTGACGTTTCTTCTAGTGTTCTCGTTGTTCCGAGCTCTTCAACTTTCCAGTTGACTCCTCCTTCGGGATCTGGCTGCAGAATTACCAAAATTCCCTTGAACTTGCCTTCTTAGCTTTTCTTTCATTGTCTCGCTTTCTCTTTTGCGCTGCATGCATAATTAACCTGTAAAACCAACAAGAGAAGCACGAAACACGAAATACTTGTCAACGAAGATTAGTAGCATAAATGTGCGTCAAATCCATATAGGATACATCACTCGGGTTCACAAATGCACTGAAATTAGGGGAATAAATATACAATATTTATGTCCAATCACGTAGTAAGTTGGAGAAACCCTTCGAATTAAAGTGAGAAACGAACCATTATACGTGATAACTAATAATGGGAAAATAAGGATAAATGTTGTGAATATGGGTTATGGGATAAACCTAAATTGATATGAGAAAAGTAGTATATTTATATGAATGTGTATGCATATATTATATACTTGTGAAAATCATGCCCGTGCTACTTGCTATCCCTGAGGTTACCGCGCTGGGACGGTCATATCTCGAATGGGCCTTAATGGGGGATATTGACTCGTACCCTAGAAGATAGAAATCCTAGGTATGGGCTATCGGATCGATAGTCGGACGGTCCTAAGAGACATGAGGGTATGTACTGACCTCTTAGAGTTGGAAACTATGCTTCGCCTCAATATTGTTTGTGTATGTATTTATACAGTTCGAGAGTGATTCCGAACTTGTATTCCCTTTAGTACGATTGATACGGGGATTGGATAGCAGAGTATGCCCGCGCCATAATTGTTATGTGGGGTGCGTTTAGAATATATATATTATACGAGTATTTAATATATATATGAACTTCTGACGTTTGGGAAACTGCCTACTGTGTTACGGTAAGTAAGACATGTATAATGACTCAAATTGGAAATACTTGTTTTGAAAAGTATAATATGATATTGAAAACTTTATGAATCAATAAAGTTAAAATGAGCGTTTTGTACTAAATGAAATTATCCTCTTAAACCATGATGTTGTTAAATCGTAAATCTTGAGAGTCACCTAAGATAAGTTAAATCCTTGGGGAAAGATAGTGTGATATATGATGAGATAAACCATTGGGAAGGTTAGTGCGATAGGAGTGCACATTAGAAGAGAGGTGAGAATTTCTCAAGAGAGTGTCACACTAATATGTTGTTGCATTGGCATGTATCAATTTAAATACTTGCTAAACGAATTTTTAAATCATATACACTATCGGGCTCTGACCCGTTTCCATTTCTCTTTCTCTCTTGTATATATATGTATGTATTACAGGTGCCCAGCCATAGGGGCGTCTTACATAGGATCCTTTGGATGGAACGCGCTGTAGCTTTTGTGGGAGTTGCAGGCCATTGTTTAGACGACCTCATTGTTGACTCTACTTATAGTTCAGCTTTATCCAGTGGGGGAATGTGTTGCCCTTTTTCCATTATTTAGTTGTCATTGTCAGAGATTGTAATTCTTTTAATTTCAGTATCTTTATTTCGGGATTGTTAATGTCAGGATGTTTTCCTTAGTATTTTAATGTTGGGATTTATTATTGTTGGGTAAACTCTTGAATGTTCATTTTATTCTTCTACTTATTGTGTGACTCTTTAGACGTTAATGGTTTAAGGTTTTATAACCGGATTTAATAAAATGAGAAAAAAAAATTTAAATGGTTTTGACACTTAGCTTAATTAATTAGGGTATTTAAATTGGAAAAGTTTTATTTTTCGATAGTGATGCTGAGAATGAACCAACTGTTCACCTTGAATTAATTTAATAAAGGAGTGATCGCCCGGTATTTAATTAGGCGGGGTGTCACAGGTGGTATCAGAGCATCAGGTTCTAGTGTCCTTTAGGATCTGTACGGCTTATTTCGTTTCCAGCTTAGCATCTTTGATATAGAGCCCTAATACTAGGAATGTTGTGTTCATCTCTATACATTGGGAATTCGTACTTCTGCGATTTGTTTATGCGAATGATGAACTCATCCAAATTTATTGAAATTTTCAAATGGATCGTCAAGAAGAACTAGCTAAAACGGTTAGGGGAGTCGACGAGCAAGATCGACCCACCCCTCAGGTATCTCCAGAGAGAATATCGACCGTCGAGTTAGCAGGTCTTATGGCACAGGCAGTTACCACTGCGGTCTTACAGTATCAAGAACGCAACATACAGCTCATGGGGGGCAAAAGATCTAGAGAGTACAGTCAGTCTGTCATGACTGGAAGTAACGAGTGTGTGAAGACACAAAAATCGCAACAACAAGCTCCTCAGGCCCGTAAAAGACACGAAGGTAACGAATTGTGCGGGGAAGCCCAAAAGTGTCAAGGCCAACAAGACCAGGGAAAAAGCGAGACTAGTCAACAACGTAGTGAAGTGAAGCAGTTTCGGGGGAGATGCTTCCAATGTGGCAGATATGGCCATAAGCGTCAAGATTGCCCAGAGAAGAATAGGGCCCCACGGCAGGAAGGTGCTAGTAATAAACCACAGAAGCCAGCTCCACCACCCTTTCCAACAGCCTCAGTTCAGCAGAGACAGTTACAGTATGGACGTGTCTGTAACGTCCACCAGATAGCAACATCTCAGGCCCCAACCGAGAAAAGAGGTATGTTTCCTATCCATGGTACTATGGGTCGAGTTTTATTTGATACTAGGGTGACGCATTGTTTTATAGCTACTCATTTTGCGAAGGCCTCAAGGCTATTAGTCACAGCAGAGAGCACTGTGACGTGTGTAGACTTACCACTGGGAAATGATTCACTTATTTTCTTTATATGCCGGGGTGTGGGAGTAGAGATTGGTGTCTTAGTATTACCAGCAGACATGTTAGTATTAGATATGCATGAGCACGACGTTATTATCAGTATGAATTGGCTCGCAACTTATAGAGCCATGGTAGATTGCTTTGGTGAGAGTAATGTCTTTGCCATTTCGGGGCAAGAAATGTTGAGTGGCAATACCTCGCCCATAAGGGGGATCTTACACCTAGTTTTATTATATAAAGGAGGATACCTTTAAGGAAATTGTAATTCTCCTGGAATCGATTCCAGTAGTTCGTGAGTTTTCGAATGTATTTCATATGGTAAGTGAATTAAATATCGAAATATCTTGCGGAGAGTGAGATCGCACGTGCTAAAATATTTTCCGAAGCAAGTATGTAGACAGAGTGTGGTGTGTAGTAAGGGACAACGATTATAATAGTTTTGTTTTGGTTTGGGCAGGTATGTTACATCTGGAGTCAATTTGTACGGTCAAGACGATTGGCAAGGCAGAATTATAGGTTTTATCCTCAGAGGGTGAAACATGTTTTCGGTGACACGAGCGAGTCATTGTATTATGTGCATTACTAAATTGGCTTGTGAGGCGGCTTTAATGTGTATAACTACGAGCGGTATTATCATGTGAATATTTTTCCTAGTATAGTGAGATTTTCCTTAATGCTATCCGCGGAGGATGAATTAGTATATTAATAGTTTTATATGCTTTATTGAGGTTACTCGTTTTAGTGAGGTGTTATACGAGTATAGTATGTTATTGATTACAACTTTATAGAAATGGCCAGTACAATAGTAGGCAGTTATTGCAAGGCTATTGGAGTAGTTTCTTTAGTACAACGTGTTCTGTTTTGGCGAGGCCTCACCTGCAAGAGGGTTGAACCCGTACTTATATATTATATATCCTAGAAACTTCGGAGGAGATAGTGGGCTCGAGATATTCGATGCCAAAGTATGTATAGACTTTGTCAGTATAATTCCGTATGTATCGGGATTTACCGTTGAGCGAAAAGATTTGACTCAGTATTATATTTGGCACTCCGGACTTAGTGATAAGAAAAGTGCATTGTTATATTTATCCTTTAGAGAAATGGGAGTTAATATTTATACCCTTATTATTAGGGAAAGGAATTTCGAGAATTTCGATTGTATGTATTCGAGGTTTATGGAATGCTATTACCACCAACCTATACTGAACAATAGTGCAATTAGTGAAACGTTCTTTGTTAAGCATAATTACGGGAGAAATTGTAACTTTTCTATCAAGAGACGGAATAAAGGGGTACATGCCACAGACGGAGGACCTAATGGATTTTGATAATCGACAATGCTAGGTAGTAGTGTATCGGGGGGGTTCCTTGTTTGGATTTTGCTTTGCGAGACATCCCACGCATGAAACTTAGCGTAAGGTTGGAAATAGGGAGACGTCTGGTCACTATTCCATGAGTTCGGTACCCTGGTCGAAATGGGATCAAGTAATTATGTATGTAAGTTGGAAGTTAAATTTTGTCTTAAAGCTATTGGAAGCCGGATCTTGTGGTAAGAAAGCATTGAAAGTTACCCCACGAGTTGAGGGGTGGAACGATGATAAGGAAGATTTAAAATCTTAATTTTTAGGGTGATTAAAGTGTTGTAATCACGCTGCAAGCACCAGGGAAAACAAAGAATTTGTTTATTAGTATGGAGCGTATGTGATACTTATGCTAGTATGCCCGGTTTATAGGGTGTGTAGACATCTTGGTTAACTGATGTTAAAACTCGTCCGAGATGAAGGGGCGTGGCAATGGACGTGTGGAAAATGTGTTTGTGGGGCTAACAGAACGAAGTGGAAGTGATATAGTGGATTAAACGTCACATGAGGGGCGATAATCCATACATAGGTGTGCAATTAGAATAGCACACCCAAATTTGAATTGGAAGACTGTGGGAAGCCATTTAAGAAGAGAATTCCTTGAATGGAGCAGAATTTAATGATTATGAAGAACACTCGAAGCAGAAATTGTTAGTAATCAAATGTGAGAGCGACTCACACATATAAAGGGTGATGATGTTAGTACGGTATAAGAGGTCCTAAAGTACGCTTCGTGAAGAGAAGAGCACGGGTGGAACCTCCAGCATACACCAAGGAATTTTGTGTTTATCTACAATTGCTGAAATTGGAAGAGGTCGGTACAGTCCTTGGATGGGTTTCCATCCTCAAAACAAGATCAAGGGTTCATCCCGAACATGTGAATTAAGCCGCCGAGAAGGAAGTGATTGATATTCCTTTGGGCTGGTTTACAATATTAACTAGTATGACCCAGACTTCCTTTGAAAGGAAGGTCGCGCCAGTGCATGGTCCGGTGCAGTATAAATTTCCGAATCAGGATGAGATTGGTGAATCCCACCATTGATATGGAATTTCAGGAACCAACAAAGATAAGGTTTCATTTCGAGTAGGATGTATCACCCTTAGCCAGGGAATAGGCGTATGGTGATTAAAGATTTGGGGAGCTACATGAAGGAGATTTTGGAATCTTAATACGATGATTTCAGGAATGCTCTGTAGAAGCACTCGTACCTGTTTGTCGCTTACGAGGTACTTATTTAGGTTTTGTTATGGAAGAACCTCGACTATTCTCCTTTCGTATGCTTAGAGGTGAGTAGATAATCAGGGTTTTTGGATCGATCGAGAGAACATCCGATAACTGTGGTAAAATTCCACGACTGTTTTAGACGAGCAAGAGTAATCAAATGTTCGTATAATTTTCTCAGAATGGGAGTTTTGTATATGAATAAATCCGAGTATTTGTCATATAGTGAGGTGCGGCCTCCTAATGATAGTGAGATAAGGAAATTTATAATGTATAGGCGTGACCTATGCGAATGTTGTCGGTTGGGAGCACAATATGAAGTGTCTCCAATGAGAATGTAAAACAATGTTGCTGTGAAGAATGGGTTATAGTGATTGAGCGCCGTAATGTGTAGTTAGTTTGTGTACGGAAAAGGATATCCAGAATTGTGCTACCTGATAGGACTTATTTTCCAAATTTCGGGACGAAATTCCGTTATTAGGGGGAAGTATGTAATACCCCGTATTTTTATAGCTTTTAAATTATGGAATTTATTAAATTGAATTGAGATAAATTTATTTAATTTTAATCCGGAATGTTGTTTTAAATATTTACTAGCGTGACGAGAGTTAGTAATTATTGGAAATGTTATTTGTTGAATATTACTGGATGAGTATAGTAATATATGAGATTTATTTTTTTAATATTGTCACGTGTGAATAAAATGACAATTATGAAAATTTAAGTCGGGACGCGCCTGTGTCGCGTCGGGAATAAATGTTGATTAGTAAAAGTAAATATTTCATAAGTTGTTCGTGTGGTCGTTTTGAGTGCACCAACGCGTTCGAAAGGGTCAAGATAGTCAGAAAAGTATATCCGGGGGTTTGACTTGGGTCTCGGGGCATTTTTAGGCCTAATTAGTACCCCGGGAGGGCATTTTAGTAATTTTGTATTTTAGGGTAATTAAACCCACGAAAATTAAAGGGGCTATATCAGATGCTTAGGTTATCTCCTAGGGCTAGATAACTCAAAACACTAGAACGGCCATTGGAGAAGAGAGGAGAGAGCTCTCAAGGCATTCCAAGGCTCAAAACTCACCCGTTTGCACCGCCGCCACCGCCAACGCGTAGATCGCGAGACGGGGAACGCAACCACACCAATTTCGGCACCAAACCAGGCTTCTGAAAATTTCGGCAAGTGTTTATCTTGCTTATTTCGTTGATGCATCTTTCATATTGGTTTAGGAATGATTAGGATGAATTGTATGGAAGAAAAACCCAATTTGAGATAGGAAATTGCATGTAGTGATGACTTAAATGATATTCTGGAAACCTTTTGTGAAGTAGAAGATTAAACCACGAAATTTTTATGCTGTATAAGAAGGAAACCTTAGAGCCAATCTAAATAAAGGAGGCAAATTCGCGCATCAGACCCCCCGAACCGGTTCGCATGTACCCCGAACCGGTTCGCCCCAGGGTTCGTGAATGTTTGCTGGTCAGGGGTGCTTTTTCTTCCATTCAACACTTAGAATTTTTTTTTGTTTTCATTCCTTTCTTCCTTGGATTTTTCTTCAACTTCAACGGGTCATAACTCATCGACCGTAGCTCGGATTTGGGTGACGTTTCTTCCAGTGTTCTCGTTGTTCCGAGATCTTTAACTTTACAGTTGACTCGTCCTTCTGGATCTGGCTGTAGAATTACCAAAATGCCCTTGAACTTGCCTTCTTAGCTTTTCTTTCATTGTCTCGCTTTCTCTTTTGCGCTGCGTGCATAATTAACCAGTAAAACCAATAAGAGAAGCACGAAACACGAAATACTTGCCAAGGAAGATTAGTAGCATAAATGTGCGTCAAATCCATATAGGATACATCACTCGGGTTCACAAATGCACTGAAATTAGGGGAATAAATATACAATATTTATGTCCAATCACGTAGTAAGTTGGAGAAACCCTTCGAATTAAAGTGAGAAACGAACCATTATACGTGATAACTAATAATGGGAAAATAAGGATAAATGTTGTGAATATGGGTTATGGGATAAACCCAAATTGATATGAGAAAAGTAGTATATTTATATGATTGTGTATGCATATATTATATACTTGTGAAAATCATGCCCGCGCTACTTGCTATCCCTGAGGTTACCGCGCTGGGACGGTCATATCTCGAATGGGCCTTCATGGGGGATATTGACTCGTACCCTAGAAGATAGAAATCCTAGGTACGGGCTATCGGATCGATAATCGGACGGTCCTAAGAGACGTGATGGTATGTACTGACCTCTTGGACTTGGAAATTATGCTTCGCCTCAATATTGTTTGTGTATGTATTTATACAGTTCGAGAGTGATTCCGAACTTGTATTCCCTTTAGTACGATTGATACGGGGATTGAATAGCAGAGTATGCCCGCACCATAATTGTTATGTGGGGTGCGTTTAGAATATATATTATACGAGTATTTAATATATAGATGAACTTCTGACGTTTGGGAAACTGCCTACTGTGTTATGGTAAGTAAGACATGTATAATGACTCAAATTGGAAATACTTGTTTTGAAAAGTATAATATGATATTGAAAAACTTTATGAATCAATAAAGTTAAAATGAGCGTTTTGTACAAAATGAAATTATCCTCTTAAACCATGATGTTGTTAAATCTTAAATCTTGAGAGTCACCTAAGATAAGTTAAATCCTTGGGGAAAGAAAGTGTGATATATGATGAGATAAACCATTGGGAAGGTTAGTGCGATAGGAGTGCACATTAGAAGAGAGGTGAGAATTTCTCAAGAGAGTGTCGCACTAATATGTTGTTGCATTGGCCTGTATCAATTTAAATACTTGCTAAACGAATTTTTAAATCATGTACACTATCGGGCTCTGACCCGTTTCCATTTCTCTTTATCTCTTGTATATATATGTATGTATTACAGGTGCCCAGCCACAGGGGAGTCTTGCATAGGATCCTTTGGATGGAACGCGTTGTAGCTTTTGTGGGAGTTGCAGGCCAGTGTTTAGACGACCTCGTTGTTGACTCTACTTCTAGTTCAGCTTTATCCAGTGGGGGGAATGTGTCGCCCTTTTTCCATTATTTAGTGGTTATTGTCAGAGATTGTAATTCTTTTAATTTCAGTATCTTTATTTCGGGATTGTTAATGTCAGGATGTTTTCCTTAGTATTTTAATGTTGGGATTTATTATTGTTGGGTAAACTCTTGAATGTTCATTTTATTCTTCTACTTATTGTGTGACTCTTTAGACGTTAATGGTTTAAGGTTTTATTACCGGATTTAATAAAATGAGAAAAAAAAAAGTTTAAATGGTTTTGACACTTAGCTTAATTAATTAGGGTGTTTAAATTGGAAAAGTTTTATTTTTCGACTGTGATGCTGAGAATGAACCAACTGTTCACCTTGAATTAATTTAATAAAGGAGTGATCGCCCGGTATTTAATTAGGCGGGGTGTCACAAGTGATGGGTGACAGTGGTAAACCTTGATCACAATCATAGTGTGAGTTCCAGAAAAATAAGATATTTCAAGAACAATCGTGTCATAAGACGTTCTATTAAACGGAGACTCGAAATGAATGATAAGGCAGGTATCCAACCAAACAAGAATTTTAATTCGATGTCAGTTGAAGTCGGTGGATATGAGAATGTGCCCTTTTTAGAGAGAGATTGCTATAATTTTATTAGTAAATCGAGATGATTAAGACTCAGAGAAGGTAATGTCGTGGCAATTCAAAATTATTTTATCAAAATTCAAGCCAACAATACTAATTTTTTTTAACAAATAAGTATGACATGCCATTTGCTCCATTTGTAGGTGTAAATCACCATGGTCACTCGACACTATGAGGGTGTGGATTGATATCTAATGAGGATGTTAAAAGTTTCACTTGGCTTTTTCAAGCTTGGCTTACTTGTATGAATGGTCGTGCTCTTATTGCAAATGGATGTGATATAAAGTGCACTTGTCAATTATTTTTTTGGCTACTGATTTTTTTGGATATAGTGGGGTGTTGTTGAAATTCTACTGATTTTTGTAGATAAAATTGTACTCTTTTTTTGGGCTATAGTGTTTATGGGATATAATGCTACTTTGTGCTACTGATTATTATGGCATATTTTTGTACTGTTAAAATGCTACTTTTTTTAATGTTGAAATTTTTTTTTTTAAATGTTTCTAATTTACTTTTTTTGAATGTTGAAATGCTACTGATTTTTTTGGCTACTTTGTGCTACTAATTTTTATGGCATAAAATTGTACTATTGAAATGTTGAAATTTTTTGGCTACTTTGTGCTACTGAAATTTGAATGTTGAAATGCATTTTGTAGATAAAATTTGAATGTTGAAATTGTTATTAGTCATTGGAATGTTACTGAGTCAATTAAAGTGCTACTGTGTGTTATTTTTTTTTATGACCTTAAAAGGCTTTATTTTCAGTTTGGTAGCAAAAAAAAAAAAATTAACTTTGATTGCTTGAATCATCTGAAAAGGAGCTGGTTATGTTTGGTTTTTGGCTAGATTTTGACTAGAGACAAGAAAGTGTATTTGTTGACTTTGTTTTCAATGGGGGGAAAATGAATGGGCCCTTATATTCTGTTTTACTAGGCGGGTCTAGGTTTTTGTTAAAAGAAATAGGGCACAGAAAGAATTTTAGAGATATGAAGAGTTCTCATTAATGGGTATCTAACAAAAAGGGGGGCCACCCCTTATTTATAATACAAGTTAGTAGAGTCCTAATAGGAGTGGACATCCACTTAAATAGGATAAATACAATATTTATAACACTCCCCCTTGGATGTACACCATATCCACCATTCAATGATTATTGCCTCATTAAAACCTTACTAAGGAAAACCCATTAGGGAAAAATCGAAGTGAAGAAAAAAGAGTACAATTTTTTTTTATCATTGATTCAGTGTTGGGTGTGCTTAATGCTGCCTCGTTAAAACCTTTACTAGGAAAACCCAGTGGGACAAAACCTAGTTAAAGAAAAAAGAGTACAGCGCACAAATGTCCCAAATTACATGTTCTTGTATCCTCCCCCTAATAAGATGTTCCCCCTAATTGATATATTCAATTTCATTGTTAGTGGAGTCGACGCATTCCAATCTCGTACACAAACTTTTGAAATGTTGCCTTTGGCAGTGACTTTGTGAAGAGATCAGCTAGGTTATCACTTGAATGAACTTGTATGACTTCAATCACATTTTTCTTATGAAGCTCATGAGTGAAGAAAATTTTTGGTGAAATGTGCTTTGTTATGTCTCCTTTGATGAATCCTTCTTTAATTTGTGCTATGCATGTTGCATTATCTTCATAGATAGTACTTGGAATATCTGTAATAAAAGGCAATTGACAAGAACTAAGAATATGCTGAATTAAGGACCTCAGCCATACACATTCACGACTAGCTTCATGAAGAGCCAAAATTTCAGAGTGGTTAGAAGAAGTAGCTACTAAAGTTTGTTTAGTAGAACGCTAGAAAATGGCAATATTACCACAAAGAAATACATAACCTGTCTGAGATCAACCCTTATGAGGATCAGAGAGATATCCAGAATCTCCATAACCAACTAGTTTGGAACTATTAAAGTTATAGGAATAAAATAAACCCATGTCAGTGGTTCCACGTAGATATCTTAAGATATGTTTGATATTATCCCAATGCCTTTTGGTTGGTTCAGAACAATATCTAGCAAGAAGATTCACATAGAATGAAATATCCGACCTAGTGCATTGTGCCAAGTATAATAATGCACCAATAGCACTTAAATAGGGTACTTCTGGACCCAATATTTCCTCATCCTTTTCTTTATGACGGTATGGATCTTTCTTTATGTCCAAAGACCGGACAACCATGGGATTACTTAGTGGGTGTGCTTTATCTATATTAAAACGGGTTAATACATTTTCAATATAATTGGACTGATGGGTTGAAATTCCACTATAATTTTTCTCGATCTGCAGGCCGAGACAAAATTTAGTTTTCCCAAGGTCTTTCATCTCAAATTCCTTTTTTAAATAATTAGCAGTTGTTTCGAGGTCTTCTGGAGTCCTGATTAAATTTATACCATCCATATAGACTGCTACTATTGCATATCCCTTTGAGGATTTCTTTATAAATACACAAGGGCAAATTGGATTGTTTTCATACCCTTCCTTAGACAAGTATTCACTAAGACGATTGTACCACATTCTTTCGGATTGCTTTAAGTCGTACAATGAATGTCTCAGTCAGATCGAGTACGTACTCCTCGACTTTGCGTTAGGCAAAGGAAATCCTTTAGGGATTTTAATGATATTTTTGTGTCTAAGTTCCCGTATAAATAAGCGGTCACAACATCCATGAGTCTCATATCAAGATTTTCATAAACCGCTAAGCTAATCAGATATCTGAAAGTTATACTATCCATAACAGGGGAGTATGTTTCCTCGAAATCAATCCGAGGTTTCCACGAGAAACCTTATGCTACAAGTCGTGCCTTATATCGAGTGATTTCATTATTCTCATTTATTTTTCTTATAAAAACCCACTGATAACCTACCGGGTTAAAACCTTTTGGGGTTTGTACTATAGGTCCAAATACACCACGTTTATTTAGATACTCAAATTCTGCCTTGATCGAAATTTCCCATTTTTTCCAATCTACTCTTTGTCGACATTCATTTAGAGAACGTGGTTTTTGAAATTCGTGTAGCTACTACGTATGAAAAAACATCATCAATGACAGTTTCTTTTCGATCCCACATTTCTCCTGGATATGTATAAAACATAGAGATCTCATTATTATTATCAGGTACCTTTTTCGCTTCAGGGGCTTGTATAGTCACTTTAGTGACTTGTATGTTTTCAGAAACAATAACCTCTTCAGGGGTTTCAGAGAAAGTGGATCTTTTATTCATAACCTCTTCGGGAGGATGATTAGGGCATGATTTTTCATTTGATCTCCGCTTTCGGGGAGTAGAGTCTTTGAAACCTATAGGTCTTCCACACTTCTGGCATGCGACAGATTCATTTGCTGCTGATGTGAATGTTTGTCCCACTGGTACATCAATTCTTGCAGGCACATTTTCAGCGGGTACATGAGACTTGGTTACTTTTACAGCATCATTGAATGCATCTGGTAATTTATTTGAAATTTCCTGAAGATGCAGTATCTTTATCACTTCATGCACATATTGAGCAGTACGGAGGTCTAGATGAGACAAAGTGGAAGTGTTACATCTTAATTCTCTTCGTTCTTTCCTCCCCCTAACGGTAGGAAGAGTATCTCATCAAAATGACAATTCGCAAATCTAGCGGTAAATGTATCTCCTTTCAGTGGCTCAATATAACGAATAATTGATGGCAAATCATAACTAACATATATTCCCAAACGATGTTGGGGACCCATTTTGGTACGATGGGATGGGGGATGGGTACATGAACTGCACAACCAAATTTACGCAAGTGTGATATATTTGGTTGACATCCAGACAGGAGTTGAAAAGATGAAAATGGGTGATAAACAGTGGGTCTAAGCTTAATTAACTTAGTAGCGTGAAGGATAGCATGTCCCCAAGCAGAAACTGAGAAATTGGATTGCATAAGTAAAGGTCGTGCAATAAGTTGCAAACGTTTAATTAAAGATTCGGCTAAACCATTTTGAGTGTGGACATGGGGGACTGGGTGCTCAACATCAATTCCTTGTAATAAATAATAGTCATCAAAAACTTGAGAAGTAAATTCTCCCACATTATCTAAACGAATGGATTTAATGTGTCGATCAGGAAAATGTGCTCTAAGTTTTATGATTTGAGCAAGTAATTATGAAAAAGTCAAATTACGAGTAGATAACAAACAAATATGTAACCAATGAGTGGATGCATCAATTAAAACCATAAAAAATTTAAAAGGTCCACTAAAAGGGTGGATGGAGCCACAAATATACCCTTGAATTCTTTGTAAAAAGGATGGTGACTCAGAAGCAATTTTGAGAAAAGATGGCTTAGTGATTAATTTACCTTGAGAACAAGGGGTGCAAAAATGATCGTCGGGTAAGGTAAGTTGTTTGTTTGTTAACGAGCGCCCGTATGAATTGTTTATGATTTGACGCAACATCTTTGATCCAGGGTGACTCAATCGGTCGTGCCACAATATTAAATTATAAGGATCATTGAGCTTACGGCTCATGACAGTATGTGATTCTACAATATTAATTGTTGTATGGTATAACCCCATGGATAATGCATGTAATTTCTCTAGCATGAGCTTCTGGCTTCCAATACTAGATGTAATGCAAAGGAACTCTTTATTACCTTCATTGCATGTTTCAATATGATACCCGTTCACTCGTATGTCCTTAAAACTTAATAAATTTCTTCTGGAATTTCTTGAGCGCATAGCATTATTTATGAATAAGTGGGTACCATTAGGTAACACCACGTGGGCTCTTTCGGAGCCTTCAATGATCTTAGCAAGACTAGCTATAGTGGAAACATTCGTTGTATTGTATACCAAATCTGAGAAAAACTTTTAGTTTTTCAAAATGGTGTGGGTTGTCCCACTGTCTACCAGGCAAGTATCATCGCTTGCGCTTACTTTCAGATCCATACCTCAATTCCTGTTCTGAAATAATTTACGTCTAATCGCTTAAGACGTATTAATATGTTTGAGGTATCGTGTTGATAACGTGTTAAAAGAAATAGGGCACAGAGAGAATTTTAGAGAGAGGAAGAGTTCTCATTAATTGGTATCTAAAAAATGGGGGGGTCACCCCTTATTTATAGTACAAGTTAGTAGAGTCCTAATAGGAGTGGGCATCCACTTAAAGAGGATAAATATAATATTTATAACAGTTCTGGGTATTTTAATAGGTCCGTGTAGTTATAGTAGCACTCTTTCCAATTCCCTCAAATAAAAAACTACACTCTTCGTTCAACATCCGCATCTCTTCACACTCATGGTTCATGCCCTCTCTTTGTACAACAAAACACTCAAAGGGAACTTCAAATTAATTGGCTTTACGGGTGATGGTGATATTCAAAGCCAAACTTTTTGCTATGAATAATTGATAGACCTTCACTTCATTTTTCTGCTACTTTTAATTTCCTTATTTGTCGACTTTTTTAAGTGTTATGTTTGTTATTGGTATATATTTGAATATGATGTATTTTTCAGAATGGTTGGGCATTCGTTCTTTTTTAATTAGTTGAATTTTTTGTCATGTATCAATAGGATGGTAGAACTCTCAAAGCTATTCAGATATTTATGTGTTAAAGATTGCATATGACTAATCGTTCGATTTATTTTTATTGAACCTAATTTTAAGTTGTGTATGGATATGAATTTGAAAGCTTTAAAAAATAATTCTCTTCCAATAGGAAATTCACTCAAAAGGTGCATTATTCCTGGTAATACTACTTTTCTCCTAAAACATATTTGTAACAAATTTAAAAGATTGCATATGACGGAAGTTTTATAATCTACAATGTTAAAGGGAAAGTTATTATTAAAATTTATTGTGAGTTTGATTACTCTAAACATTAAATAGCCCCCAAAAAGAACTCTCCATATTTTTTAAAAATTTGTTTTGAGCCCCGCGCGATGCGGGGGCTATTTTTAGTTTTTGTTATAATCAGAAATAAGGAAATGAGCATGATATTCATACTTAGAGTATCCTCCTTGCCTACAAAATGCAAAATAGATCATAGTTATGACACGATTCTTGCTTAGGTGCTTTGTTTATAGGGGCATATACCAAATAGTCCCTCAAATATTTTGTAATACACATTTAGTCCAAGCTTTTTTATTTGATCCAAAAAGTCCCTCAACATGCCACTAGCGCGGACTTTAAAAATAAGAGAATATTGCTTAAATGGGTGTTTGAGGGATTTTTTGAAATAAAATAAAAAGGCTTGGACTAAATGTGTATTAAAAAATATTTGAGGGGCTTTTTGATATTTGATCATTGTTTGTATGTGTTGTCATAAGTATCGTTATAAATAATTAGAGCGCAAACTCATTACTTATAAAGAAAGTGAAATACGATTTTCATGTTAAAATCAAATTCGGGAATATTAATCTTTATTTTGACAACTTTATACAATTCTCCAAAATGCAAAACTTATTAGGGTAATAAAACTAATCATTATATAAAAAAAAGTTGGGAAGCACAGGATGGTGTTCAATATAGTGTGGAGAACAAATTAAAAGAGGAAAAAAAGAAATACAAACGACAATTAGTATTGAGAATTATTTCTTCATGTTCAATCGGTAAAGTAGAAAGATGTATACACACATTTTAATCGAAAGATCACTGTCTATCACTATAATCAAAGGGTTGAAAATTAATTTCTCACCTCTCATATAACTGACTCAAACATATTTATACATGTATATATCAAAAGAAGAAAAAGACTAAATTGTTGAAATTGCATAAGAATATAATTTGTGAAAGAAAGTTTGTAAAAGGCAATCAACACGCAATTGCGCAAACGTTCATGTCATGGTTTCATATTACCCATCTTCGTTACAAACATTCATAATAAAGTTAAATGAATCTAAAGATCATTTAATGGTGACTTGTTAACAACAAGAAAAAATCCAAAAAAATTCAGTACTAAAACTTCTTTTATAAGTCCATTTGTTATAAATCTTTAAAAAAAGTAACTTGAGTCACAAATTGTCAAAACAGTTTGATATTTATAAACATCATGAGTTCCACAACATATAGGTCAAAACAGGGGCGGATCCAGCTCAGGCCGAAGCGGGGTGGCTGCCCCAATTCAACTTTTTTTTAAAAATTAGGGATTTTTTGGTAAAAAATTAAACTTGAAGGTTACTTCTAATTATATTCAAATATGAGAGAAAATGTGTAATAAATTCAAAAAGAAAACCAAACTTAAACGTTCATCTCTCAAATCTTATAACCTATTCTCTCCTTTTGTTTATAAACAATTTATTATTTATATGAATTTGTTTATATTTTGTGTTTGTTTATATGTTTATTTATATGAATTTGTTCATAGCGATATAGGTATGTTTATATGTGTTTGTTTAGCAAAATAAAATATGTATTTTTGTTTAGATTTGTTTAAATTTATAATGAATATTAAAATTAAAATTCCAAGAATCTATTAGTGTGAAATTTAATTTATAATATAAAATTAGTCTGAAATGAAATTAAATTTAGTTTGAATCTGTTAGTCTGAAATTAAATTAAATTTGTTGTAAATATAGAAAGTCAATGGAGAAATTTTTTAAACGAAAAAGAGAAGACAAGACATCACCCGTATCCGAAGCTGAGGTTCAACCACATCCGAAACCGAAAAATTTAGGAATTCAAATTTTTTTAATTAATACCTCAACATTTTTAGGGTTAAAAATTGTAAAAATATAAGTAGAAACAATCCAAAAAAATTGTCTCGGAGCTCCCGCTCCTAAACCACCAAACTTCATAAAAAAAGTTTCCCCCACTTCATTTCAAATCTTAGATCCGCCACTGGATCAAAGGTCTAAGGTATCTCTTTTGGGGGTACCTAAAGAGTACGACGCAGTTAATTACTAAAATTCAGAGATAATATAATGAGATTGACAGGTAACTACTAGGGGTGCCCGTGGGCCGGCCTGGGCAGGCCCGGTCGGGCTCGGGCCGGGCTTGAAAAATTAAGTGTTATCCCAAGCCCGCTCGGGCCTAGATCAGGCCTTATTATGTAATCCCAAGCCTGCCCAGATTTGAAAGCTCTTTACCCAGGCCCGCCCGATCGGGCCTTATTATGTTAATTAAAAGATTTTTTTTTAATAAAAATACCTATTTTTTTATTTAAAGACCAATTTTTTTAATTAAAAATCTGTTTTAAACTCCATATATTACAAAGTCCATATATAAAGTTTTCCACTTTACATGAAAAGACTTGGTATACGTTTTTATATTTATAAAAGTCTTCCCCCCCCTCCCCCCCCCCCCCCCCCACATATATATATATATATTTATTTATTTATATTTCGGGCCTCGGGCCGGGCCGGGCCTCATCCGGCTTAAGAACTCATGCCCAAGCCCGCCGGAAAAAAAATCGGGCCTATAAAATTTTGCCAAGCCCACTTTGCGGGCCTATTCACCTTACCCAAGCCCTATTTTTTTATTGGGCGGGCTTGGCGGGCCTCGGGCCTATGGCCACCCCTAGTAACTACTACACTTTTGTGCGTATTGTCAATTAGTGATCAATCCGTGGAATGTAAGGTAGTAACTTTCTATGGGAAAGAGTAAATAAACACTTGGGATTTCATATTTCTCAGTCCCCTCAAAAGGGATGTCAAGATCATTAACATGTGTATTAGCCCCTCGCGTTGGCTTATATGCTGAAGACCTCTCTATAGGTTCCAGTATGGGACTAATTTGCATCATTTTCAGTTCACATAACTGGCACAATACTCACAAACAAAGGATCTTTCAAAGAAAAATTCAACACAACAGACAATGATAAAAGGCAAGAACCATAACAAAGAAGAGCCTAGGGAAATTAGAATCCATAATATATCATATATTCCTTAAGATATTTGCTTGAATCTGATACAAAAAAAAACATAAAAGAAATCATAAAATTGTTCGGATCTACATATCAATATTTACAATCAAAATTCAAAATTGAATATTATGGTCAAAATAAAAACTCGCATAACAATCTAGAAATAACTCACATAAATTTGGAAACGGTCATCTAGTGGGAAATTGGGAAAATTACTCCTTGAATCCCATTGAGTACACATATGTTGTTTTTTACGAACTCCTCCCAAACCATTATGGCCTCTACTATGACATCTGATCCTCTGAATCTTTCTTTGGATAATTTGAGCTATCATGGTTAGTCTGCTCTGATTCTTAATTAATTGTATGAAAATTTGCAAAAATAACCGCTAACAAAGACCCTTATCAAATTTCCTTTTAAAAACTATGTTTGTATTTAATTAAGAAGTGTTTAACTACATGGTTATTATTTCTACGTGTCCATTCTATGAAATAATGGATTATTTCTATGTCGCAATATATAAAATAACACTAATAGTAGTTAACTAAGATATGATCTCAATTTTTCAACCCCTTCATCCTTAGAACTTCCACATCCATTACATAGCACCTACTAAATTGTCGTAAAATCAATATTTCAATTTTCCTATTCATTGCCTCTAGATCTCCATAAAAAATGAATAGGGGGTCAGGCTTATACATATGGAGAAACCACAGGGAAGCCATTTTAATGTTATATCTTAGTTGTACACGTATATTCTGTTTTCGTTTCTTAATTACATGTTAAAGTGAATGAGCTACCTATACAAATTTAGGTGATATAATATGAAGACCCAAAGTGCATATACCAATTTGAATAGTTTGAAATAAATAACAGAGAAAGATTTTCCCAATATTCCACAACACTAATAATGGATTTCTCATTTCATTCAGATACTAAAACATCAATACAATACCAATTCAAGAACCTCAATCACTTCAACATGAAGTTGTTGTCTACACATAATTATTTTCTTGAGCCCTTTGAAAACCAAAAAAATAAAAGATGCGGCCATATCATAAATAGAGAAAGAGCATTTGTATAGTCAAATGGTGTTGGATAGTTATTGCATCATCATCATATATGATGGTGCTCGATGGAAAAATATCAAAACCCATAACTTCAAGTGGAATGAAATGAAAGCATAATAATCTATATTATAACTCTAATTCGATAGTATTAGGATATCAACAGTCATTAATATAACTGCTTAAGATCCATTCCTTTCATTTATGCCTATGGGTAATCAAAAGACTCTCTTTTATTTTGGGTAACCAGAAGTCAGAAAGTCTGAGGAGTAAGTTTATTGGCATTAGTAAAAGCCAAAAACCTTTTCATTAGACTAAGACTTGAATAGGATATATATCAAACATATCTGATGGATTCAACATCGACCACATTTCGGCTTTACAATGATATGCCAAAAACCTTTTGTTCTCTCACCCACTCGGTATGAGCATCCTCACTCTCTCTCTCTCTCTCTCCATGCAGTGGAGTATTCTTTTTTGCAGAAACACATTCATTACATCAAACGAATGTACATCCTCAATGTATCTACCGATTTTCCACTTGTGTTTTTTTCTTTACTTTTTTTATGACTTTCGTTTGTGTGGGTTTTTCAGAGCCGAAATGGAGCACCATTTTCACAGCCTAAGGTATATATTTTTTCATTCAAATTTAATTTTTTTTTTAAACTTTGGTTTATATTTTAGATGAAATCAGTTATTTGAGTTTCAACATATTGTATAGGGTTCTTTGTTCCGGATTTCGGAGCTTATACAACAGGTATTTAATTATTTGGGTTCACCACAGCTAAATCTATCTTTATTAGCATCTATCTAATTTGTGCTTCTGTTTTGTTTTGAAGTTATTTAGCATCTACGGTTTTGTTACGAATATCTGGGGATGAATAAGTGTTTTGTGAATATAATTCTTGATTTCAAAAGGGGATCATAATTTTGGGGGTTATCTTGATATACCTGGGTTCAAAGCCTCTCTATCTATCTTTGTGTGCGTGTGTTTTATTTTGAAAGATTTTTTTGTGGTGGATTTATGTATTGTCTTTTGTACTCTATTTTATTTTTATTTGTTTTCTTTCTCCTTAAAGTAGTATCCATATCTTCTTTCTCACATAATAATAAATGTACTTTATAGTTATATTTTTTTGTGTGATTTCATTACGGGGTCTTGATGAAGTAAATTTATTATGATTTTGTTGGCAAATCTGATGCATTCATAATTGGGTACTTTGTGAGTATCTTTGCACATAAACAAATTTGGAAACTATAAAAGAGTAATTGTTTTCACATGTGTTTTTTGTCAGAACGTTATTTGTGTCGCATTCATTTGGTCATTTTGTTGATTCATGCTATGCAAGTGCTGCAATTGGAGAACATCTGTGTTATAATCATTTACATGATTGAGTTTCTCTTCTTTTTTCCTTTTACTTACACATTTGGATTCCAACTTTTTAGTTATTTTTTACCACCTTATTTTCTAACCCTTATCCACATAAACTCTTAAAAAAATGGAAAATGATAGTTTTATTGATAATATATAATGCAAGTAGTATTGTTTACTCAGTGTGTTGATCATAATGATTAATAATATTCCACCAGTGATGATTGTGTCCGCTTCACAGGTTCGTTTAACGTGCCTGTTTCGGCGGCCACGGTAGGTTACTAATTTGGCACGACCTGCCGAACATGCAAATTATGGATGCCACGACTGCTCCTCAACTTTCATGGCCACTGGATCTGAGTGTAGCGGAGGGGAAAATTGCCAAAGACATAAAGTTATACCAACCGGATTTGGGTATAAAAAGAAGGTGCGATCCGACCTAGGAGTTGCGTATTCGGTTCTTACCACCAGTAAAGTTTCAGTCGTGAATCCTCCACAAAAAGGAGTGTGTGAAGATATATTTACCACTGTGTGTAATCTTACTCTTGCACATGGCCATTTATGATGTTTGGATCGTGATTTTTTCTACATGATTTTTCATTTTTATTTAGGAATTTTTTTTCATGATGTATATGTTAGGAATTTGATAGATTTGAACAAGATATATTTATTGTTATTTTGTTGAACTGTGTTATAAATTTGAAGTATGGTAATTTTTTGTCATCCATCATCGCTCAGATTTTTTATGTATTAACACAAATTTGTTCCCAAAATCTATTATTGCCATAAATCTTACCATTGGAGTAAATTTTGACAAATGACATTTGGAGTTGTGCAGTTTGTTAATATGCATTCGAGGTAAATGTTCTTTTTTTGTTATTTTTATTAGTTTGGGTTATATTTTTATTGAAATTACCTTACTATATTTTTTGTTTTGTTACTTACTAAATATTAAATAGGAACAATACAACATTGGCACCTACTTCCCTCACTAACTAAACATAAGAATGTTTTATATTGTTTTGTTAAGTGCGGTACTAAATCAAAGATGGCTCCCTTGAATATGTAAAGGCGATTTGGCTCTCATTCTAAACTTTTAATTCACTTTTCTTTTTCCTTTTTTTTAATTAATTTTATATTATCCAATAGGCAAATTTTGTGGTAGTTACCTAAGTTTATACAAAGATAACAACTTTCTTAAAGTTAACTATTTATTTTTAATTATTTATATTTTTTTCAAATTATTATAATACGTCCGCGCATCGGGCGGGTTACATGCTATTGAAGAGAACAATTTCTCAAAATATACAATGTTTGAGAATTATAACCAACGATTAAATGCAATAAATACGGATGGCTAAACACTACATATAAGTTAAGTAAATGGTACAAATTCCAACTCTTACCGTTTCAGCAATATGTTCTCACTTTTTGGCTCAGCTCTGCGAGAAGTATATGTAAGCACGAACCACAAAAACTAGTATCAAACATTGAAAGATCAAGGATATATAACCAAAAGTCAGTAGTGGTAGTCAAGTGTATGGGATATATATTTACACAATAAGTTTAAAAAAATTATAGATTAACTATAATTATGTATAATAAATTAAGTTGTCAGCTAAAGTTTATTATTTAACATGTGATATATATTACATATATAATAAAAAAGACATTAGAACTATATAAGCGTGATTTAATTACTAAATCCTCACCACTGGTACGGGAATAGCAATTTCATATATGTCCATGTGCAAACCTGAAAACCAATGAGGAATCGTTGCATTTCCATAAGGATCATCATAAGCCAACCCAAGGTGATTCTGGGGTTCATCCCCATTAAGAAACAACTGTATATTGGTACTCTTGAACATGTTGAATTAATCAGCCCTCAAAAGAATCATTTAGTATGCAATCTGTTGGAAGAGAATTACTTGGTATTTCATTTTGTAAAAATCAAAAGGGGCATTTTTTTATTGATAATCTTTGTGTACGTAACTGGTATAAAGATGATGAAGTTGGCTACTTTCACATTTGCAGGGGAAGCACTTCTGTTGATAAACCTTTTAGCCACCTGCCTAACCAGTATAGGGACATAGACACGCCCAGTTTGACAAGACATATGCGCAAAATCCGTACTTTGTGAACAAAATTATATAATTCAGGAGGAGTGAATTGGTAAGTTTCGCATGAATCTGAAAGTTTATCTGATATGTTATGTTATTTACAGTGCGGGATAACATGTTTGATCTTGATATTGCTTTAGCTTTAAAAAGTAATTCTCTTCCAATCAGGAAATTCACTCAAAATCTGCATTATTCCACCATACTTGTGTGCTACTAAGTTGTAAATATGACAGCAATATGCTCATATGCTTTGCACAAATTTCTCCCACCCTCACCCCCTCAATTTCATTTATTATTCATATATTTTAAAAAATTTAACAATACTGTTGATACCAAAATTAATGTGCTGATGTGGACGAAGAAGATGAAGACACGTGTCAATCTACATGGCACAATAGCAGCGAGGAAGATCATTTCCCGACCAACCGTGCTTCTTTCCGAGGAACTCTATCATACCGAGGAACTCTATCATCCCGAGATACTCTAAGCACTCCGAGGAACTCTTGATCAACGAGCAACTAAGGCGGTCCGAACTGCATCTCGGCCGTATCATTAATTACCAGACGGACAACTGTTCAACTATTCATTATATTCTTGACGCACACTCTGCATTAAATGTATTACCCTTTCATATGTATATCATTTAATGTATTGGACCTTTCATGTACAGCCTAAAGGCTATAAATACCTTGTATCATCCTCAATTCAAGGGGATCGGAATTTCTTGAGAGAACTTGTAATCAAGAATTCCACAAACACTCAGCAATAACATAACAGTGGACGTAGGCTTTATTCCTAGCCGGCACCGAGGTACTCTAATGTTCCGAGAAACTCTTGATCAACAAGCAACTAAGGCGGTCCGAACTGCATCTCGGCCGTATCATTAATTACCAGACGGACAACTGTTCAACTATTCATTATATTCTTAACGCACACGCTGCATTAAATGTATTACCCTTTCATATGTATATCATTTAATGTATTGGACCTTTCATGTACAGCCTAAAGGCTATAAATACCATGTACCATCCTCATTCAAGGGGACCGGAATTTCTTGAGAGAATTTGTAATCAAGAATTCCACAAACACTCAGCAATAACATAACAGTGGACGTAGGCTTTATTCCTAGCCGAACCACTTTAAAAATCTTTGTCTTATTTATTTATCTGTGATTGAATAATTAGAGCGATCTAGTTTTTTACATCAACAGATTGGCGCCGTCTGTGGGAAGCGACTGTTATTATCGTTTTTCATAAAAATCATTTATCACCAATGGCTGATAATCCAGAATCCAGTAATCGAAATGTTGGAAATACTGGAAATCTTCCAAATCCATCTGCATCCCCAGATCTGGCTGGAATTATGACGAATCTGGCTCAAGGACAAACCGCCATGCAAGAATCTATGAGGCAACTCATTCAAACTCTTCAGGGCGGTGCACCTACCTATTCAGGGCAAAGGAGTGATCATAGGCAATCGCAATCCAGGCGTACTGGGTCATATCGCAATGAGGAGTCTAATGATTCTTCTTATCAACCTGGGCGAACTTCATCGATACGGGCTACGGATACAGATCAACGTATCACTCTTTCTCCGGAGAGAACTAGTGCTTTGGAAAGATTAAGCAGGGTGTCTCCTTTCAGTCGGTTAGGACCAAGGAGGAACATGAGTCCACCGAGGGCTCTATCAAGAAGTTTTCGACCACCACCAGGTTTGAGAGAAGGATCTGCGCAATCACGACCAACCACTCGTCGAGATAAATCTCAGGAAGCTACGTCAGAGCAATCAGTTGCTCGGACTAGGCGGCCCGAGGAAGGGAATGAAGCATGGAAAGGTTCCATTCAACGGTTGGAGGATAGACTGGGAGAAATGGCTAAGGCGAGGAACCCCTTACAGAGAACTTTTGTTCAAGGAACACCTTTTGTGCAAGCCATTGTGGATTTCCCTACACCGTCGAAATTCAAAGCACCCGTAGTGACTCCCAAGTACGATGGAAAGACAGATCCCGTACTTCATATAGAACAATACCAAGCTGCTGCAGATATCTACGCTGTCCCCGACGAGATGAGGTGTAGAGCATTCTCGGGAACTCTTACCGAATCTGCACAGATATGGTACAATAATCTTCCTCGGGGTAAGATTTCAACTTTTGTTCAGTTAGCCGAGCTGTTTATTGGCAATTTTTGTTTTGGAGCAAAGCCGGTAAAGCGAGTAGCACACTTGCTAAGTGTTAGACAAAAATCAGGTGAAAGTACTAGAGATTACATAACTCGTTTCAATAACGAAAAGTTGGAAGTCATAGATTATGAAGAAAAGACAGCAATCACTGCTCTGATGAGTGGTTTGCTGCCTAACAAGCTGTATTACACTTTGGCCAAAGATCCACCTAAAAATATGTCGGAGTTGATGGCAAAGGTGGCCAAAATCATGAATGCCGAGGAGGCTATGGCTGCGAAGAAGAATATGGATAAAGAAGTTAAAGTGGAGGTCGACAATTCTAAGAAGAAAGATCAGAAAAGTAATGGTGGTGACAAATATTCCAAGAATAACATGATGAAGTTGGAAGCCCTAAAGAAGTATGATAATTATACTCCATTGAAAGTGGGTATTAATCATGTTTTGGAAGAAATCAGGAATAACGAGGAAATCAAATGGCCAGAGAAACTGAAGACAGATCCCGACCTGAGGAATAAGACCAAATATTGCGAGTTTCACAAAGATCATGGCCATATGACCAAAAATTGTATAGCCCTTCAGAACGAGATTGAAACACTCATCCGAAGAGGAAAATTATCAAAGTATGTAGATCGCAGAGGTGAAAGGAAAAATGATGATAGAACTAGAGAAAGATCTAGATCTCCTCGTCGTGCAGAGGATAAAAAGAAGAGGGACCATGAAGAGGATCCAGATGATGACCCCGATCTTCCCAAGAAGCCAAGGAAACCCGAACGAGAGGTATTTTCCATATGTTTTGGGTCATTTGATTGTAATGTTATTACAGGAGGAGATGCAGGAGGAGGAGACCTTACTGCAGAAAGAAAAGCTTATCTCGGAGAGGCCCAAGCTTGTTCATACATTCAGCGAATAAACCTGGCCGAGGATGATCGTCCGAGGAAGGTAAACAAAGAGAAGCTAGTGATTGGTTTTTCAAAAAACGACCTGGCAGGTGTTCTCTACCCTCATGATGATCCTCTGGTGATCAAAATGAGGATGAAGGATGTGGTCATTTCAAGGGTGTTAGTAGACAATGGTAGTTCGGCAGACATCATGTACTATTCATGCTTTGATAGCTTGAATTTAAAATTATCTCAATTAGAACCTTATCACAGACCCCTTCTGGGTTTTGCTGGCGAGAAAGTTTTTCCACTTGGGACGATCAAGTTGGATATACTCATTGGAACTTGGCCTGCTTGTCGAACAGAAAGAATACGCTTTTTTGTGATGGATAAGAATGTGCAGTCCGCCTACAACATCATCATGGGAAGAGTTGGATTGAAGAAGTTCGAATCAGTTCCATCTACAGTACATCAGTGTTTGAAATTCCCAACGAATTTTGGAGTAGGAATTATGAAAGGTGATCAAAAAATAGCTCGGGAATGCTATTATTCGTCTGCCGAGCAAGAGGAACTTGAAGAATCAAAGAAAAAGACTACTACTTACCAAGTGGAGGAAGGCACAGAAATTGAAACTCTTGACCCAAGGGATGAATCTCAACTCGTAAAAGGGCAGGTTGTGGAATCTACAGAAATTGTTATCCTGGACGACGAGCATCCTGAACGAATAACTCAGATAGGATCGTCGTTGGATTTTTCAATAAAACAGGAGTTGATAACTTTCTTGAGAAACAGGAAGAATACTTTTGCTTGGAGTCATGAAGACATGCCAGGAATAGATCCAAACTTCTTATGTCATGAACTCAATGTGAATAAGGAGATCAAGCCTGTGAAGCAAAGAAGAAGAGTGTTTAGTCCCGAGAAGAACCAGGCCATACAAGAGGAGGTCGAGAAACTCCAGAAAGCCCAATTCATTGAAGATGTGAAATATCCTGATTGGTTAGCGAATGTGGTGATGGTAAAGAAGAAGAACAACAAATGGAGAATGTGTGTTGATTTTACTGATCTCAACAAGGCATGTCCAAAAGATCATTTTCCGTTGCCCAGAATTGATCAACTAGTGGATGCTACCTCGGGACATGAGCTACTCAGCTTCATGGATGCTTATTCTGGCTAGAACCAAATCAAAATGAAACCTGAAGACAGGGAAAGTACTTCTTTTATTACCCCAAGGGGAACTTATTGTTATAATGTTATGCCTTTTGGTTTAAAAAATGCAGGTGCAACATATCAGCGGTTGATGAACAAGGTGTTCACCGAACAAATCAGCCGTAATATGGAGGTCTATGTCGACGACATGCTCACCAAAAGCAAGAGAGCTGCAGATCATTTGGTTGACTTGAGTCAAACTTTTGATCAACTGGATAAATACCAGATGAAGCTTAACCCGACGAAATGTACCTTTGGAGTACGAGAAGGAATGTTCCTCGGATACATCGTCAACCAACGAGGTATTGAGGCAAATCCAGAAAAGATCAAAGCTCTTTTAGGGCTGCGATCCCCGACGACGAAGAAAGAAGTGCAAAGTCTTACCGGACGAGTTGCAGCACTCAACAGATTTGTATCCCGAGCAACTGATAACTGCCTCCCATTCTTCAAAACACTACGAAAAAGTTTTGAGTGGACTGATGAATGTGAGAAAGCCTTTCAAGATTTGAAGAAGTATTTGGGAGCCCCACCATTGTTGTCTAGGCCAATAACTGGAGAGAAGCTGTACTTGTATTTGGCAGTATCAGAAAATGCAGTTAGCTCGGCGTTGATCAGATTGGAGAATGGAGTCCAGAAGCCAATTTATTACACAAGCAAGGCCTTCCGAGGTGCGGAAATCAGATACCCAAAGCTGGAAAAATTGGCACTGGCATTAATTGAAGCAAGTAGAAGAATGAGACCATACTTCCAGGCCCATACCATCATTGTGTATACCGACATGCCGTTAAGACAAGCCCTTCACAAGCCAGAAAAATCAGGAAGATTGATGTACTGGGCAATAGAGCTCGGTGAATATGATATTGTGTATGAACCCAGATCATCGTTGAAAGGGCAAGCCGTGGCAGATTTTATAGCAGAGTTCACATACCCTGATACCCCCGAGGAGCAAAAGATGCTTGCTGACCTACCTGTGGACGATACAGGATCAACAGACACAAATCCAAACCAACCAAGGTTGGTAAAAGGACTTGTGGATGTAGAAAAATCATCATATTCAAACCCCGACCAACTCCGGTTGGTAGAGGGGCGCGAACAAATGACCGACGAGGAACGAAGGATACCCGGGGATGATGAAAGAAAACAGATGATATTTCACCGAGGAACTCTAACAGATAAGATATTTGAAGACGAGTTACATACATGGAGATTATATGTAGATGGATCATCTTGCAGGGCTGGTTGTGGAGCAGGGATTGTTTTAAATTCTCCAGATGATATTGACATGGAGTATGCCTTGAGATTCCAATTCAAAGCTTCCAATAATGAGGCTGAATATGAGGCTATGATAGCAGGTTTTCATTTGGCGAAAGTTATGGAGGCACGTCAAGTAATTGTTTTCAGTGATTCTCAATTAATTGTGAATCAAATGATGGGAATATATGCAGTGAAGGGAGAATTAATGGTGAAGTACCATGCAAAAGTGATGGAGTTATTGAAAGAATTTGATGCTATTCAATTGGTGAGGATACCGAGAATGGAGAATGCTAGAGCAGACGCATTGGCCCGACTAGCGTCAGCTACGCGCACCGAGCTGCGAAGAACAATACCAATTGAAGTACTAGAAAGTCGGAGCATAGAAGAAGATCTGACGGTGAAGATTATTACCCTTGATTTAGGACCGTCTTGGATGGATCCTATCAGAGCATACATTGAAGAAGGAGTGCTACCAGAGGACAAACTATCTGCCAAGAAATTGAAGTATAAAGTTGCTCGGTATGTGTTAACTAATGGTGTTTTGTATAGACGAGGCATTATGGCAGGTTTGCAGAGATGTGTGCATCCATCAGAAGTCAAAGAATTGATTGAAGAAATCCATGAAGGATCTTGTGGAGCTCATGTAGCAGGTCGGACTCTACTGTAAAGGGTGATGACACAGGGATACTACTGGCCGACGATGAGAGCTGATTGTATAGCCTATGCTAAGAAGTGTGACAAGTGCCAACGTTTTTCCTCCATCCGAAGAACTCCACAGGCATTGTTGACACCCATAACATCACCTTGGCCATTTGCCATGTGGGGGATTGATCTAGTTGGACCACTGCCAACGACCCGAGGAAGGTTCAAGTATCTCGTCGTAGCAGTAGACTATTTTACTAAGTGGGTGGAAGCTGAACCACTAATTGATATGACGTACGAGAAGGTGTATCAGTTCATATGGAAGAATATCATTTGTCGGTATGGTCTCCCCCACGCTTTCATCACAGACCATGGAACGCAATTTGATAATGAAGAATTTGCTGCCTATTGTCATCAGTCAAACGTCTTGAAGTTTCATTCAGCACCAGGCCATCCCCAAAGTAATGGACAGACTGAAGTGACGAACAGAACATTACTAAATGGGTTGAAGAAGAGGTTAAGTGAGGCTAAAGCAAATTGGATTAATGAGCTACAGTCAGTTTTGTGGGCTTACCGAACAACTCCCCGAGCAGCAACAGGAGAATCACCATATATGCTAGCATTTGGAAGTGAGGCTGTGATACCTGCCGAGTTGGGCCTACCAACACATAGGGTGTTAAATTTCAATTCTCCGATCAGTGATCTGATGAGAAGGATGGATTTGGATATGCTCGAGGAAGTCAGAGAAGAGGCAGCCATTAGGAATGCTGCTTATCAACAACGAACAGCTCTGTTTTACAACAAAAGGGTAAAGAAATGTGATTTAAAAGAGGGGGATTATGTGCTAAAGAAGGTCATTCAGAAGCAGAATAAACTGGAAGCAAACTGGCATGGACCTTACCGAGTTACAGAAGTTGTTCGACCAGGAACTTACAGAATAGCAACTCTAGAAGGAGAGGAATTTAAGAATGCATGGAATGCTGAACACCTGCGCAAGTATTATCAATGATGTCAAATGTAAAGCATTTCTTTCATTATGAATAAAACGAAGATGTTTCACCATTTTTCTTTCTGGATGAAAGTTTTTCGGGGAATACTAGTGTAATACACTACACAACAAAAGTGCTCTAAGGAGCCAACCTCCTTTGGTTAGGAGGACAGCTCTACGGAGCAAAAGTGCTATAAGTAGCCAACCTCCTTTGGTTAGGAGGACATGCTCTAAGGAGCCAAAAAATGCAGCTCTACGGAGCAAAAGTGCTCTAAGGAGCCAACCTCCTTTGGTTAGGAGGACAGCTCTATGGAGCAAAAGTGCTCTAAGGAGCCAACCTCCTTTGGTTAGGAGGACAGCTCTATGGAGCAAAAAGTGCTATAAGTAGCCAACCTCCTTTGGTTAGGAGGACATGCTCTAAGGAGCCAAAAAATGCTCTAAGGAGCCAAAAGCTTTAAGGAGCCAGAAAGTGTACACCAGCATGATCAACTACGGTTGGTAAGATAAAAATATACTCTCATATTACAACTTATGTTGGTCGGGAGGTAATATTATTACAATGAGTTCTTTGAAGAACAAAATGTTTAAAAAATACACCAAGTATAGTTGGTCGGGGATAAAAACCCAATAACTGTAGTTGGTCGGCAAGGACAAATTATTGATCTTAGTTGGTCGGACGCAATTTTATAAATAAACCAAGTATAGCTGGTCGGGAATAAAAACCCATCAACTGTAATTGGTCGACAAACATTATTCATCCACCTTGGTTGGTTGGAAACAGTTTGAATATTTTTACTCATTACTTTATTATTAAGTGATCGAGAAACATTACTAATACTTGTAACTTTTTATTAAGTTGCTTATTGAACAATAATATTGTTATCTTTTTAACAGATACATAGATACATATGTACAAATATAAATGTGCTTGATAAACACAAGACTAACAAAATTGGCAAACAGAAAATGAAAATCTTTTCATTAATCTAGAATAAATTACAAATTACAAGAAGGTACTAAATTGTTACATGGATATTACTATTCTATTGGTTTTTTGCCCTGTGATTTAGAAACAGGTTCCTCGCCGGCAGGAGGGTCTTCTAGGCAAAGGGGAGAATTGATGAAATTAACATCTCTGAGCATTCTGACGTTCATAACAGAAGGTGTATCCAAAAGATGCTCAGGACGAGATAATTCAACTTGGGAGTGAAGGCTATAATCACCAAGGTATTTTGAAATTAGACTGCGAGGAATGGAACGAGCTGGGATCCATGCCATATCCAATTTGAAAGGTGGTACAGGCAGGTCTAATAATGATGGAGCATGATAGTCCCATAAAAAATGCCCTTGCTCCAACTTTAATACACCCAATGCATTTAACCATCCTTGCTTGTAACCTTCATTGTTAGCATGTTCAATACGAGCATCCAGATGAACGAGAGCTTCATTGTATCCTGCCATCCAGAATTCCCTTGGCTGTTTATGGAATTGGAAGGTTAATCTATCCAATTGTTCATGAAGGCTTTTGGCAAAGAGATCCTTGTTATGCAAGGCAGATTTCGTTGATGCCAGCTGATCTTCCAGAGACAGATTTTTATTGGACATTTCAGTCAGAGCACGGTCTTTTACTTTCAACTGGAATGCTTGAGTTTCCAGAGTAGACTGAGTGCGAGCCTCTTCAACATTTTGGCTGAGGACTCTTCCTCGCCCCCGAGAACCTCTTCCTCGTCCCCGAGCAGTTCCAGAAATGGCAGATCTTCTTAAGTCCTCCAGCTCTTGCCTTAGTTTGGCATTTTCGACCTCTAAGAACGAGAAGCCCTCATCAGTAACTGGTATTAATGCAGTAGAAGATGAAGCAGCAGATTCATATTGAGCTAATTTTTTCTGCAAATTATTATTTTCTTGTTCCAGGATCTCGGCAATTTGTCTACAGGCTTCAACTTCACCTTTTAGGGTCCTCTCCCTAACGTCATACCCAAAAATGATCTTCTTGTGGCCCATTTCTGAAGAGAGCTGCTGGTATCTATTTTCATAATCCTTATGCAGCGAAGCCATTGATTCGTTGTGTTGATTTTGAAGATCCTCTAAGGAAAGATGAAGCTCTTCGATCAACTCATAGTAAGCAACATTGTTGGCCACTGCTCGGTCGAGTAAAGCTTTCAAGTACTGATAAGCTTTAATAGCCTGCTCTGAAGCACCATGACCAAGGATATCAGCAATTTCTGATGTACTAAGATCTGTATGACCAGCCTTATAGTATTGATGACATTGCTGCATCAGCTCGGTATCATGAGAAGAGATCAATTCCATTCTAGCAACAAACTAATGACAAGAAAAAGACAACAATCAACAAAAACAAGTTATCAACAACAGAGATGAGCAAAGATATATTTTATTAGATCATCAAAAAGTTACATCGTTCGATTACAAGGAAATACAGAAATGCTACCGAACAACTTCACACCTTTTCCTTGTCTCCCAAGACTTTCTCGGGAGGCTGGGACGAGGAGCTCGGTTGCTCGGTGGTAACAACAGCTTGATCGGTAGGATTCTTCTCGGGAGGAGGAGGCATGGAAGAAACATCCTCGGTGACAGAGGGGTGAGAAGCAGAAACCTGATCACCCATAGCCATAGAAGACTCATCTGAGGCAGGTTCGTCTTCTTCTTCTTCCACAATTGGTGGAGGAGGACCAGGGAGATGCCGTTGGAATAGCTCAGAATCGTCTTGGACTTTTAGCGCTTGCAGAGCAGCTACCCAACCATCATGGAAGTATTTCAACTCCCCATATTGAACTTGGGACGTCATTGCAGCTATCCCTCTCTCCCATCCTTTCTCCCAACCAACGCTGAAATGTTTCTTGAATGCGACTTTTCTCCTCGACTTCTCCGAGGAAAGCTTCACCTCCAATTCCTCTTTCTTAACCTTGATATCTCGCAGAGTAGATAATTCTTCTTCTGCCTTCTTCAATTTATCATCAGATTCCTGATGTTTAACCTCCAAATCTTTAATTTTCTCCTCCAAATTCTTGGAGGTTTCAGCCATCCTCATCTTATCACCCTCAGCCACAGCCAACTTTCTCTCCCAAACAGTTTTCTCCTCGATGTACTGTTGGCGAGATTCCTTCACAGATTGGGTTAAACCCAACAAAGCATCGTTAACATCGGACGAGGAAGTGGAAGCTTTAATAACTTGATCTTTCTTCACGATGGTATTGAAGCAGTTCACCAGCTGAAAGATAAGAAAAACAATAGAGTCAACACTAATACAAGAATTCAAGAAAAAGAAAGAAAGACCAAAGGTATGAGAAATTTACTGAAGAAAGATGGCGAGCAGCTAGGGATGTCAGTGTATCCCTAGGAATTTTTTCATCAACCCCGAGAACCTCGGGTATAACTGAGCTCGTTGAAGAACTCGGAAGAATGATTTTTGAGACACTACTACCACCAGCGGGTAGAGAAGATGCAGTTCCAGCAAGATTAACTGAGGATGATTTCCTCAATCTCTTCAAAGGACGGTCAGCAGCATCAACCAAGGAAGAAGTCTTGGTCGGAGAGATGGCAATTACATCAGCAGGAGCATTTTTCTTGCTCGGGGCCACTGGGGGCTTCTCGGCAACTTTGGAGGAACCAGCATCTACTTTTTTAGTCCCCTCTGGGACATCAATTTTGCCTTTCTGGGCTCCAACAGCAGAAGAAATTTCACCAAATAGAGCAGGAGGAGCTCTCTTCTTGCCCATTCTCTGAGATAGGGGGATATGAGAATCTGAAGATGAACTTTCTGGTGTTGAAGCTGGTTCAACAGGGCGAGCAGTATAAGAGGTTGTGTAACTCTTATACTGTAATAAATATGAAGCAGATCTGATGTGTTCGTCAGCAATGGTCTTATGCAAACTCCAGATAAGTTTCAAATGCTTGATATTCACTTCTGACTCTTTTGGAGTTTTTCTTTTGCTATCAACTGCAAATAAATACATGTTGAGATATCAGTCATACATTTTGTCAAACATGATGAAAGCATAATTTCATAAGTAAAATAAAATGAAAAATAAACCTATCCCATTGCCGTACGGGGGGCATCTGGGACCGTTGTATACTTCATTCCCAGATAAAGGGGCATGTTGCCAATTTTTTATGACCAACCCATGCTCAAAATAATCCCTATTTGAGTCAGGAAGATTAACTACAAGAGCCCTATTCAAATACCTAGTTTTTAAATAATAAATATTATCTAGAACAACCCATTTATAACAAAACATAATTTCAGGGATCCCAATACGAGTCCCATGAGTTAGATTTAATTTGTGCACCCCGTTAATTATTCTCCATGAATTGGGGGCTATTTTTGCAGGAACAAGATCAAAATATTGACAAAACTCAAGACATAATGGGTTTGGTGGAAAGGAAAAACCGCATTCAGCAACAAAAAGACTGGGGAACCAATGTCCCTCAGCTAATCGAAAGTAATCTAAAGGCTCAGAAAGAACCTCTAGAGTTACCCACGAAGGAATGGAAAAATCAGAACGGAATTTCTCAACAGACTCCACAATATAAACCATATTGAATAAAAGAGATACAGAAGAAAGAAAGAAGATCTTACAGAAAGAAAGGAGATGTGTTGACAACGAACGGAAACAAAGATAAACGCACAAGAGAAGAAGAGAAGAGAAAGCTTGAATGCAGAGAATGAAAAACGTAGACGACGGTATGGTTACCAAAGAAGTTTAAATACTTTGCATTGGGAAGCGGCGAAAGAAATGATTACCAAAAAGAAACTACTAAAGTTCCGGCGGCTAAAGGGACAAAATTTGCACGAATATCAAAGCGCTTATCAAAAAGGCGGAAACTGCGAAATAAGAAGGAAATTTGAATACAATGTTCCTGAAACCCGGGAAGTACATTTAATATTGCCATATACCGAGAAAGAATGTTCCATACTCTTCAAAGTTCAAAATATGAAACATTGGGGGCTTCTGTTGATACCAAAATTAATGTGCTGATGTGGACGAAGAAGATGAAGACACGTGTCAATCTACATGGCACAATAGCAGCGAGGAAGATCATTTCCCGACCAACCGTGCTTCTTTCCGAGCAACGAGAATACGCCGAGGAACTCTATCATGCCGAGGAACTTTAACACACCGAGGAACTCTATAGCACCGAGGTACTCTAATGTTCCGAGAAACTCTTGATCAACAAGCAACTAAGGCGGTCCGAACTGCATCTCGGCCGTATCATTAATTACCAGACGGACAACTGTTCAACTATTCATTATATTCTTGACGCACACGCTGCATTAAATGTATTACCCTTTCATATGTATATCATTTAATGTATTGGAACTTTCATGTACAGCCTAAAGGCTATAAATACCATGTACCATCCTCATTCAAGGGGACCGGAATTTCTTGAGAGAATTTGTAATCAAGAATTCCACAAACACCTCATCTCGTCGGGGACAGCGTAGATATCTGCAGCAGCTTGGTATTGTTCTATAATCTTCCTCGGGGTAAGATTTCAACTTTTGTTCAGTTAGCCGAGCTGTTTATTGGCAATTTTTGTTTTGGAGCAAAGCCGGTAAAGCGAGTAGCACACTTGCTAAGTGTTAGACAAAAATCAGGTGAAAGTACTAGAGATTACATAACTCGTTTCAATAACGAAAAGTTGGAAGTCATAGATTATGAAGAAAAGACAGCAATCACTGCTCTGATGAGTGGTTTGCTGCCTAACAAGCTGTATTACACTTTGGCCAAAGATCCACCTAAAAATATGTCGGAGTTGATGGCAAAGGCGGCCAAAATCATGAATGCCGAGGAGGCTATGGCTGCGAAGAAGAATATGGATAAAGAAGTTAAAGTGGAGGTCGACAATTCTAAGAAGAAAGATCAGAAAAGTAATGGTGGTGACAAATATTCCAAGAATAACAGAATGAAGTTGGAAGCCCTAAAGAAGTATGATAATTATACTCCATTGAAAGTGGGTATTAATCATGTTTTGGAAGAAATCAGGAATAACGAGGAAATCAAATGGCCAGAGAAACTGAAGACAGATCCCGACCTGAGGAATAAGACCAAAGGTATGAGAAATTTACTGAAGAAAGATGGCGAGCAGCTAGGGATGTCAGTGTATCCCTAGGAATTTTTTCATCAACCCCGAGAACCTCGGGTATAACTGAGCTCGTTGAAGAACTCGGAAGAATGATTTTTGAGACACTACTACCACCAGCGGGTAGAGAAGATGCAGTTCCAGCAAGATTAACTGAGGATGATTTCCTCAATCTCTTCAAAGGACGGTCAGCAGCATCAACCAAGGAAGAAGTCTTGGTCGGAGAGATGGCAATTACATCAGCAGGAGCATTTTTCTTGCTCGGGGCCACTGGGGGCTTCTCGGCAACTTTGGAGGAACCAACATCTACTTTTTTAGTCCCCTCTGGGACATCAATTTTGCCTTTCTGGGCTCCAACAGCAGAAGAAGTTTCACCAAATAGAGCAGGAGGAGCTCTTTTCTTACCCATTCTCTGAGATAGGAGGATATGAGAATCTGAAGATGAACTTTCTGGTGTTGAAGCTGGTTCAACAGGGCGAGCAGTATAAGAGGTTGTGTAACTCTTATACTGTAGTAAATATGAAGCAGATCTAATATGCTCGTCAGCAATGGTCTTATGCAAATTCCAGATAAGTTTCAAATGCTTGATATTCACTTCTAACTCTTTTGGAGTTTTTCTTTTGCTATCAACTGCAAATAAATACATAATGGAATATCAGTCATACATTTTGTCAAACATGATGAAAGCATAATTTCATAAGTAAAATAAAATGAAAAATAAACCTATCCCATTGCCGTATGGGGGGCATCTGGGACCGTTGTATACTTCATTCCCAGATAAAGGCGCATGTTGCCAATTTTTTATGACCAACCCATGCTCAAAATAATCCCTATTTGAGTCAGGGAGATTAACTACAAGAGCCCTATTCAAATACCTAGTTTTTAAATAATAAATATTATCTAGAACAGCCCATTTATAACAAAACATAATTTCAGGGATCCCAATACGAGTCCCATGAGTTAGATTTAATTTGTGCACCCCGTTAATTATTCTCCATGAATTGGGGGCTATTTTTGCAGGAACAAGATCAAAATATTGACAAAACTCAAGACATAATGGGTTTGGTGGAAAGGAAAAACCGCATTCAGCAACAAAAAGACTGGGGAACCAATGTCCCTCAGCCAATCGAAAGTAATCTAAAGGCTCAGAAAGAACCTCTAGAGTTACCCACGAAGGAATGGAAAAATCAGAACGGAATTTCTCAACAGACTCCACAATATAAACCATATTGAATAAAAGAGATACAGAAGAAAGAAAGAAGATCTTACAGAAAGAAAGGAGATGTGTTGACAACGAACGGAAACAAAGATAAACGCACAAGAGAAGAAGAGAAGAGAAAGCTTGAATGCAGAGAATGAAAAACGTAGACGACGGTATGGTTACCAAAGAAGTTTAAATACTTTGCATTGGGAAGCGGCGAAAGAAATGATTACCAAAAAGAAACTACTAAACTTTCGACGGCTAAAAGGACAAAATTTGCACGAATATCAAAGCGCTTTATCAAAAAGGCGGAAACTGCGAAATAAGAAGGAAATTTGAATACAATGTTCCTGAAACCCGGGAAGTACATTTAATATTGCCATATACCGAGAAAGAATGTTCCATACTCTTCAAAGTTCAAAATATGAAACATTGGGGGCTTCTGTTGATACCAAAATTAATGTGCTGATGTGGACGAAGAAGATGAAGACACGTGTCAATCTACATGGCACAATAGCAGCGAGGAAGATCATTTCCCGACCAACCGTGCTTCTTTCCGAGGAACTCTATCATACCGAGGAACTCTATCATACCGAGGAACTCTAAGCACTCCGAGGAACTCTTGATCAACGAGCAACTAAGGCGGTCCGAACTGCATCTCGGTCGTATCATTAATTACCAGACGGACAACTGTTCAACTATTCATTATATTCTTGACGCACACTCTGCATTAAATGTATTACCCTTTCATATGTATATCATTTAATGTATTGGACCTTTCATGTAGAGCCTAAAGGCTATAAATACCTTGTATCATCCTCAATTCAAGGGGACCGGAATTTCTTGAGAGAATTTGTAATCAAGAATTCCACAAACACTCAGCAATAACATAACAGTGGACGTAGGCTTTATTCCTAGCCGAACCACTTTAAAAATCTTTGTCTTATTTATTTATCTGTGATTGAATAATTAGAGCGATCTAGTTTTTTACATCAACAAATACGAATTGATATTGATTTAGCTTTCTGTAAAGTGGTGATCGCTTAAATAAGCTCTGATACCAATTTGAAGAATCGTTACAGCGAAAATATTGCGACTTCTCAAATAAAATCCAATTTTAATTAATCCCAAATTTTAGTTAAACCCTAAAACAAACATCTAGATGATTTATCCAACAAAATAAAGCATGCAGGATAAAACAAATAATTTCAAAAAAAAAACCCGAAGGGCAAAACCTTTTTATTTTACTATAATCTGTAAGAAAACGGCTTACACAGATTACAATGAAATAGGGTGACATACGAAATACCCGCAGGTGTCGATTTCGATGTCTCAGCTGGAACTTTCCCTTTCCAGGAGGGCAGCAGTGAAGAAGAAGACGACACCTCCAAAAGTTACAACTGGAATTTTCCCTTTTCAGGAGGGCAACAATGAAGAAGAAAAACGGTTTCTCCACAAGAGTGAACTTTATAAGGACTCCCTCCACAATAGCATGCAACTGTCGGTTGTAGAGATCTCCCCACAGAGTATAAACAAGAGCAAAGTATGTTCTTGAAAACCAAAACAATTCACTAAGGCATATGGGAGTTTTGTGAATTGAAAACAAAAAGGGATTAAAACCCTAAAGGAAGAAGCCTAAAAGAATTCTGATTTCACAGTTTTTCTGTTCGTCAAAACGCTGTGACTTCTTAATGAAAACGGAACCAGAGAATGAGATTTTATAGAAAATCGCGCCGCCTCAAAAACAGAGATCGTTCGAACGAGATCAACAAGTCGCTCGAACGAAGGACAGCTGTGGTTCGAACGAGATCGCGCGACATGCCATCTCGCTCGAACGACTGTTGGGAAAAAATTATTATTTTAATGTCCGCTTCAACACTTAGAAAAAATACTCATTCTTGAATTTTGACGAAAAAGTCCGCTCCAACACTTAGAAAATATTTTGTAAAAATATCCCAAAAGCTCTAAGTGAAAAGTTAAGGTATTAAAAACATAAACTTACTAAAGTAAACTTCGCGGAGTCTTTTTGATGAAGAACATGATTAATTCGGATCCGTCTTTGATGTAGATTGCTCTTGAATGCTCTTCGACGGTGTATCGGTATATGACATAACAAATTGATAACGGGCCTATGAAAATATGTCCTTACAAATCTCCCCCTATGTATATGCCGGTACATACATAAAAAAATTGAATTATCAAAAATCAAAAAGCCTGTACAAATCTACCCTCCCATGAATAAATTTGGAAGACCTCAAAACAGTTCTTCAATCATCTTCGTCAAATCTCAAAGCTTTTCTCATCAGGGTGTGCAAAATCATGATCTTCAATCTTTGTACCTACATACATGAGAAAAAGCAAAATACCTTCGTGACGCATCGAGTTTGAAATGATATAAGAATAAAGCATTAAAAAAATCAATCTCCCTCATAATGCAAAAACACTCCCATAACTGATAATTCTTTCTCCCCCTTTTTATGATGTCCCCAAATAGACAGATTAAAAGAAAAAATCAAAACATGGAGTGTCACGACAAAATGCATAGCAAACAAAGATCAAGCTACACGCATGCAAAGGTATGTCCCAAAAACATCCACAAACTATTTTTGATTTTTCAAAATTTTCATACAAAAATAGGATACAAAAAAAAATCACACCATAGATTTAAACTCAAACAACCAAGTCATGAAAATGGAATGTATGGGTGTGAACACACTCGATAGATAAATAAACTCAATCAATCATATGTGCACGATGCATACGTGTACCCCTAACGAATGAACATCAAAAGAATCCTTAGGTGTAAAAATTTGTTGAATTTAAATGACATCGTCTTATACAAATCAACAAATCAAAGTCAAATGATTTCCACAACAATAACGTCCAAAACTATTTAGCTCTTTTTCAAGATTTTCAAGGACGTGCAAACCCGTTATAAAATCTCCAACCAAACTCCCTCATATATATTTTCTTTTAAAGGTGAATAAACTAAATTCTCAAACTTTGGAGAATTGGTGCAAAAACCTAAATGACCCATAATTGACATGAATTTCTTTTTATTGCCTTTAAATTTTTTTCGGAGTCTTTTAAACCTCTTTGGACCCCGGATAATAAAATTGCTCCATTTTTTAGGTTCAATTTAACGGTGGCTTAGTATTCACAAAGGCAAAATGAACATTTCGCAGCTCTTCCCCGTTTTTTAAATAAAGCACACAAACTCACAAAACGGTTCTTATATGCACAATTTCCTTATCAAAATTTACCTCACTTGGTTCATTTTACGGACCGGATTGAAGTGAAAACACACAACCAACATGTGATAAGACAAGCACAATAATCAAACAAATCTGTGCATGTATGCAATAAAGGAAATCAGCAGTCAAACATGTAGGTAGTAACACTTAATTACATCTTAATGACTCCAAATATTATAAAGCACATGGATGAATTGACCTATTGTCTCAAAACACTATCAAATAGTCACATGAAAAATATGCAATGATGTTGTGACTCGGTCATCCTAAGTGTCCATCCATAAACGGGGCAAACAAAATACAAAAATCTTTTTAGATTTTTCAAAAATTTTGTCAAAATAAAATCTTTTTGTATTTTTCAAAAGCAAAAATCTATACAAAAAGTACATGCCACAACGCTAGCAAAAATGTATCAAAAAGCATAACTAGCGTATGATAAACATGCAAACACAATCATCTGTATGATATGGCAAGAGAAGAATCATGTGCAAGCAAATGAGAATCAACTATTTTAAAATATAGTGTATCCAAAAGTGATTTCCTAACCCAAACGGATGTAACACGTTGACACGGGGTTTTGGGAACCAACAAAATACTAGACTTTGAATTCCTAGGACCTCTTCCAAGATCAAAACAAAATCTCCTAAGTCGACCTTTCCTACCACAATATGAACATGTGTAAACGGGTGGAACGACACCTAAAGTGTGATCTTTTCTAACATCCTTGGAATTAATTGACCCTCTAAAACAAATAACGATTTTGGCTTTAGCATTAGAAGCATGAGAACACGATGAGCCATTACCATCACTATCAAACCTACTTGAGTCTGTCAAATTATTTTTTAACTTCAAAATTTATTACTCAAGCAAAAAATAAGACTCTTCCAAAGACAGGGATTTCTTTTTCAAATTTTCAATTAAACTTAACAGGTTATCACGCTCCCCCTCAATTAAAACAAACTTATCCCTAAGAGTCTTTTCACATGTCGTAAAATCATCGATTAATTTTTTATCCTCGACGGCACAAATGAGAACCCTAGAATTTTTTAAGTCCTCTAATTCCTTTCTTAAAACAAGGACTCTCTCATCACTCTTCTTTTTGGCAATTTTCAAAGAATCAAAATCAATACACAAATTACCAAAATGCTCATGACAAATATCACTTTGAGTTTGAAACGCTTGCAAATATTCAATCTTACTTTTAAAGAGAGAATTTTTTTTTTCAAAACTTTAATTCTTTTGCAAAGTTTCAAATTCAAACTTTTTAATTTTTCAGCACGGTCGTGAACTTTTTCAAAAATAGGCTCCTCATTAAATGGGAGTTCCATTGAAAAAATTGCGATTTTTCACAAAACTGATTTTTCAAAAAAAATAATATCACACAATTTTGTGGAAAAAGGAATACGCAATAAATTAGCGCAACCTGCTCTGATACCAATTTGTAAACGTGAGAAGACAAATTGTATCAGAAAGTAAACATTTGAAAAAATCAGGATCACGCGATAAATTAGCGTAACCCGCTCTGATACCAATTTGTAAAGTGGTAATCGCTTAAATAAGCTCTGATACCAATTTGAAGAATCGCTACAATAGAAATATTGCGACTTCTCAAATAAAATCCAATTTTAATTAATCCCAAATTTTAGTTAAACCCTAAAATATGCATCTAGATGATTTATCCAATAAAATAAAGCATGCAGGATAAAACAAATAATTTCAGAATAAATCTCCGAAGGGCAAAACCTTTTTATTTCATTATAATTTGTAAGAAAACGGCTAACACGGATTACAATGAAATAGGGTGGCATACGAAATACCCGTAGGTGTTGGTTCCGATGTCTCGGCTGGAACTTTCCCAATCCAGGAGGGCAGCAGTGAAGAAGAAGACGTCTCCTCCACAAGTTACGACTGGAATTTTTCCTTTTCAGGAGGGCAGCAATGAAGAAGAAAAACGGCTTCTCCACAAGAGTGAATTTTATAAGGACTCCCTCCACAATATTATGCAATTGTCGGTTGTAGAGCGCTCCCCACAGAGTATAAACAAGAGCAAAGTATGTTCTTGAAAACCAAAATAATTCACTAACGCATATGGGAGTTTTGTGAATTGAAAACAAAAAGGGATTAAAACCCTAAAGGAAGAAGCCTAAAAGAATTCTACTTTCGCAGTTTTTTTGTTCGTCAAAACGTTGTGACTTCTTAATGAAAACGGAACCAGAGAATGAGATTTTATAGAAAATCGCGCCGCCTCAAAAATAGTGCTCGTTCGAACGAGATCAGCAAGTCGCTCGAACGAAGGACAACTGTCGTTAGAACGAGATCGCGCGACATGCCATCTCGCGCGAACGACATGCTATGCCGCTCGAACGACTATTGCGAAAAAATTATTATTTTAATGTCCACTTCAACACTTAGAAAAAAATAATCATTCTTAAATTTTGACGAAAAAGTTTGCTCCAACACCTAAAAAATATTTTGTAAAAATATCCCAAAAACTTTAAGTGAAAAGTTAAGGTATTAAAAACATAACCTTGCCAAAGTAAACTTCGCGGAGTCTTTTTGATGAAGAACATGATTAATTCGGATCCGTCTTTAATATAGATTGCTCTTGAATACTCTTCGACGGTGTATCGGTATATGACATAACAAATTGATAACGGACCTATGAAAATATGTCCTTACACTTTCATACGGTATTGTTGGTTTCTTCTAGGAATTATTTGAGGGCTATTATTTTTGTCAAGCACAAAGGGAGGAGTATTTTCAGCAAGCAAAGCCTGAGGTGAAAATAACTGATTGGAATTGTTTTACAAGCTTTGCTTGGCATCCTGGTTATTTTAAATTAGTTATACTTGCATATATGATGTTGTAAGATCAATATTTATAATTTCTTATCATTTATCTTAGTTTGGCTTATCCCGTTACACCCCACCTCATCATCATAAATATTATCAAGACTTCAAGTGACGACAAGTTAATGACCGTACACAACAATCGAAGATCGATCGTCACTAAATTTATCGAAAAAGATTTATGAGGTTAATTTTGTGTAATATTTTCGTTCAAGGGTATTTTAAAAGAGTTTGAAAACTTAAAATATTTTTTCAAAATATTTTTTAAAAATTTTAATACGTTGTTGGAACGACATTGGAAGTCGTTCGAACGAGTTCCTATGCCTCATTATAACTGCATCAACTTTGTTCGAACGAGATTCATTATCGTATCTTTTGGCAGGCTGTGGAATCTCGTTGGATCAGTCGTTTGATGTATGTTCGAACGAGAAAGGGTACTTTGTTCGAATGAGATGTACCTTCGTTCAAACGAGTAAGTGAAAAAAATTACCAAATTTCAAATGCAATCTTTGTGAAACTCTGATTTTTGGGGATTAATGTGGAAAACCTTTTATGCTTTGATTTCATTTGAGAAGCTCCTCTTTTAAAGTAAAATCTTGCTTTTTCATTTTTGTGCCATAAATTCTCTTTAATTTAATTAATGAAATGATGTCCAGCTTATAAAATTTATAAGAACACTTAAAAAAAAGAGTTTTGACAACTTCATAGAATAAATAACAATTTAAGAAAGTCCACATCATCCTGTCTTATTACAAATCCAATTTAAAATGCTTCAAAACAGTTCCAAATAACGTAGTCAAAGTTATATTTTAATAACACATTTAAAGTAAATAGTAAACAGAGATCTATTGGTGCGTAAATCATTCCTTGCATCTCACGGTTTCCTTGCTTTTATCTTTTCCAAAGTATTGGGGGGTTTGACGAATGGTGGATTATGAGTATGCGCCCAGAAGGAGAACTACTAGCAGAGTAATACGTACAAAGAATATTTATACATATAAAGTATATTTTAGCAATTATGAAACCATCCATCATTTGATTAAGTGTTCTCATGCAAAATGCAAAGTGACATGCAATTGACGTTTTAACCATGTAACTCGGGCGATAAGTCCACTCACACTTAATATTTCTTTTAACAATACCCATATATCGTTAATTTAATCATTAATGTACTTTCATATTTTTCCAAGTTGTTTCATAAACTTGCATTTGTATTAATGAGCGTCGTGCTCAAAATCATCTTTTCACTTTCCTAATCAAGATGCAAATCCATGAGTGTTATACGGTCTTTCACCGACTCTCATCATGCCAGAACATGATACTAATCAGTTGGTTGGGGTTAAAACATTAAGCGCGCCTTAGGGCTCCGGTCGCTTCTTAAATTTTTCGATTACCTCCGAGTGCCTTTTACTTGTAACATCTTTGTAACCCTTTTTCCTTTCTTTCTTATTCACTTTTAAACTTTTTTTCCTTTATTTTTCTTTTATAGGCCGATGAGGCCAAATACCCGGGACGAGATAAGTCCTAAAACTCTTTATTATCTTCAAGTATCACACTTTATAAAAAGTATGTTTTCATTTTATCTTAGACTTGGTATTTCATCTTTTGAAAACAACTTTAATTTTAGACTCATGCGAGTCCAAAAATATAACACGACTTTATTAATTCAACAAAATTTCGGCGTTACAATTTTTCAAGTCTATCTCTTGAAGATTTTTCTACCTATAAATAGGGAGGTGGACCTGCATTTTAAACCAAGCCTTTTAGAGATCTTTAGCGAACTCTTTTTTTTCAATTCAAAGTCATTGGATGATTTGATATCACTTTACCAAACCACGAAGAATACAATCCACGTTTATTACCTTGTGAAGATTAATTCTTCAATTTTAAAGATAGATATACCGTTCCTGAGGTTGATCAGTTGACACTGACGCAAGTGGAGCCTGCCGTGGGGCGTTGTTAGATTTGCATCGCTTACGGTTGACAATCGGGATTGAGGACATTACTGCGTCGCTTAGTGCAGCCATAAGTTTTGTAAGTCATTAAATATCATTCTATAATACTTAGTTGTAACCAGTGATGAAATATAAGTTTTGCCCAAAAGAAATTTTTCCTCATCATTATCTTCTATTTGTGGTTTTTGGCTTGATTTCATTTAGTTTCAATATCTTGCATGTTTAGGTTCACCTAATTTAATCAAGATAAAATTTGGACCAAGTAGATTCTTTTTGCATGTGTGAACCGGACCACTCAACGTTCTTCAAATTAATATCAGATCTTGTTTCCACAAATTACTTAGATGAATCGTGGTATTTATGTGGATCACTTCTATAATAAGCCTCTTTTATTTTGTCTCTAATGATGCATATTGAAAATCCCGAACGAGATTGCCTTTGAAGTCGATTGACGAGCACATCTGGTTAGCTATTGAAAGAGAGTGATCTCCTTACTGTGACTAATGAACATGTCATTAGTCTTAAGCAAGTCGATAATTGGACTGAGGATGAACTTAGATTGTGAAATTTTAACTCTCGAGGTTTAAACGTAATTTTTGGTGCTGTCACACCAGAGGAATTTCATCACATCATAGCGTATAACACATCTAAAGAAGTTTGGGAAATCCTTCAACTCGCACACATGGGTACCAATGTTGTGAAAGCTTATAAGCTTCAAAATCTCACCACATAATTTGAGACCATAATCATGAATGAAACTGACACTTTTGATGAATTCTATGCACGTTTGTCTGATATTGTGGGTGAGCAAATTTCTGAAGTGAGAGTGGATAAGAAAATTATAAGGTCTCTCCCATCTCGTTTTATTGCAAAAGTCACCGTCCTAAACTCCTTCAAAATTTTAGACACGTTTAGGTAAGAAGAGCTCGTAGGCAGTGGAGGAGCCAGGAATATAGCCTAAGTGGAGCATAACCCAATAACGGGGGTTCAGGGGCGGTAAGCCCCCCCCCCCCCCCCCCCCTCCCCAAAAAAAAAAATGGGTTATTTTTATATTTTTACAAATATTTAATTGATCATTTGTATTTTTAGGCAATTATAACTCAATATGCCTAATATATAAATATAAAACACACATTGTAATTTTAATTCAGTTATCCCAAACAAAAATAAATCGCATCATTTACAAAGAATGCTAAGAATCTTCCAGTTATTAATATTTTTTTTATCTTCGTTCATTAATCAGCGCTCGAGAAACTAATCTTACTTAAAAGTGAAATAGTATTATAATAGTAACACCCACAATATATTACTTCAATCACCAACTGTTATAGGTAGCCTCCTAACTATCCAACCAGTAAAAAGAGACCAAACCTTTTTACCCACAAGTGTGACTCCTACTAAGATTCGTAGCAGTGGTTTAGCAGTAATATTTTTTTTAATTATGGGTGATGCACGTGCACCCCCCCCCCCCCCCCAGTAGCATGCTCCCTCCGCCACTGCTCGTAGTTGATCTTCAGACTTATGAAATTAACATGTTCCTTGAAACCCAAAGGAAAAAAGGTAGAAATGGCTTAAAAGTTAAATCAAAAGAAAAGTTTTTTGACTTCGATTTTGCAATTGATCTAGATGATATTTCATTATTTGCAAAAAAATTCAAAAAAAATCTCAAATTTAATAAATGAAATTCTTTATAAGTAAAAAATAATAGTTTTTAGAAAGATAAAAATTTCAAAGCAGCCAAGAATGATTTTGAGAATGATTAACAGAGATCTATATGTGAGTACCCTAGGCAAGTTGAATTGAAGAGATGCTACGAGTGCGAGGAGAAAGGTCACAAAATCCACGAGTTTCCCACTAGTCTTAAGAGAGTGGACAAAAGCAAAACTACCTATAATACCACTTTAAGCAATAGTGATATCGAGCCGATGGATTCCGGGTATGAATTACCATTTAAACCTAATTTCACAACGCTCATTACTAGTCACGTTAGCACTTCTAGTATGTCCCACGTCTATGAGGACATTTATAAATGCAATAGCCTTAACATTGTGTCTAACCATTCTAGAGAGAGTGAGGGTTATGAAGAGAATTGAAAGTGAAGGAGAATGTGTTCTCCAAAAAGCATACATCGAACTTTACACCAAGTCTTTAAAACCCAGAAAGAAAAATAAAAATTTGACTCTCAGGGTGTTGGATTTAGAAAAGCAGTTGAAAGTTTCAAGACAGTGTCAGGCCTCGGTGAGTCAACTCGGAAAGTTGAAAATTTCTTTGTGTGAGCAATTATTGTGGTAAGTAGGAAAAAGACCGTTGGTGGCTAGTCTTACGAGATATCTTCAATCATCTTTGAAGACTCGTGAGAAACTTGAAGCCCAAATTTTCCAACTCCGGAAGGATCTCGAACGTTCTCGGGAGGTCAAAGTTACTTTAGAGGATACATCTAAGAAAGTTTGAAAGATGTTTATCGATCATACATTAGGTTATAACGAGAGGAAAGGCATAGTTTACTGTGAGTGCATAAATTATCACAATAAAGGAATCTACGAAAATAATCACAAAGAATAGAAAGTAAGAGAAATCACATGCACAACAACGATATACGGGGTTCGACAACTTGCCTATGTCCAAGGAGAGGTTACTCGTTCTTATTAAGTGTCTCTATAATCTCAAGTTTGAATCACCTTCCCACGAGTCAGGCTTTACAATTTATAGATATGTTGTTACAGAGTTTGAGTTATTAAAGAAACTCCCAATAACGTGTGAATTTGCCATAAGGTACGTAAATATCTCATTCGAGATTTTTGGTGCCTAATTTCACCAGATCTGTCAGTGTTATATTATACTTCTAAAATACTGGTGTGGAAATTGGGTCATGATTTGGGTCGGGCCGCATGTTAATCCACCAGGACTGGTTGGGTACTCTTATGGACTGTAAAAAATGGGCTCCCACAATTGCCCCTAAAATCTTTGGGCTAACAGTTTTGAGCTAATAGATTTTAATTGAGTTAAATGCCCAAGGCCTAGAAAAAAAAATGCCATTGCATTTTTGTTATTTGTGAGAGATGGCAGGGATACGCTTATCTTAAGAAGAAATTTGAAGCGTCGAGATCTTTTTAGGGAAGCGTGACTCATGATTTGAGATGTTTCAAAACTGTCCGTGTAATTTAATCGTTAGTTCAGTTAATTCAGGCATTCTTTTCTCATCCTTCATCTCTAAGCCTCCTCTTTTGTTCTATTCAGAGTTCTTCATCATCTGTGCTTTTTCAAAGCTTCGCCACTACTTGTAAATTCTAGTCTTCATCTCCTCATAAGCTAATTCTTCGAATTAGCTTGTTACTGTAGCTAGGGTTTCTATTCTTTTGGCATATTAGTGGCGACTCCGGATAGCAAGTTAGTTTATTAGTTTAGAACATGTTATCGTATTCCTGACTGGATAGATATTTAATGTGTTCCAATCCCTCGAAATGTTCGTACCGTAGACGACGGCCACTGGATTCATACCTTGCTAGTTTCTCAAGGGGTTTGACATTTCCCCCCAATCACCTATTTTTACACTTCTTCCAATATTTCGATATCGTTCCTGCTTAATGTACTCCAAACGTTTGGAAAATTATGAATGGAGTACATAGGATAAATGAGTTGTATGGTACTAACTTGGGGTTTGCTGAAATTTGTTGTTGCTATGTCTTCTCATGCACAAAAGATGGACTTTTGTATATAAAGGCTAGGAGTGCAGATAGGGTTCTAGTTATAAATTTGCCTGACTCTCATAAATATTACTGGAGTGAAGGCTTTATTGCTAGGAATTGGCAATATCCTCCCCAATCAGAGGGCATAAGGTATAGGGGGCCTCGAATCCCTACCTTTAGGTAGGATTACATAGGTCACTAACACTGTCCTTTTCTTCATTTTTTGCTTGCTTATTCCTATTCGTTCTTTATCTGACACTTTTCCTGATTATACTGCAGCTAAGGCCAAGAACCTTCTTATCATGAATTCAAAGTTGTTGATCTCCTGAAAGCTTAAAAGATTAGGGTCACTCTTTCTGATAATAAGCATCATCGGTCTGTTGCGTATTTTCTTGAGTATAAGAACACCACCGTTAGTTTCATCGCTAGGTCAGTTGATTCCATCCCTGTTTTGGAGGTTCCATAGGAGGAGGTTGATGGCCCTTCTGAACCCATTCTGTTAGAAGAAGAAGAAGAAGAAGAAGAAGAAGAAGAAGATAAGAGCGAAGAGGAGGAAGAGGAAGACAACGAAGAAGAAGAAGAAGAAGAAGAAGAAGAAGAAGAAGAAGAAGAAGAAGAAGAAGAAGAAGAAGAAGAAGAAGAAGAAGAAGAAGAAGAAGAAGAAGAAGAAGAGAATGATGCCACTAAAAGGAGGTGTTTTATCGACTATGATGATGATGATGATCTGTTATCCAATCTCGTGTAGTCCTTAAAGAGGAAGGAAGGAGACTCCCCCAGTACAGGTGGTTCCAAGTAAGGAGCGAGGGAGAGTGAAGTAGAGAAGAGGAAGAGAAGAGAAAAGAGAGAGAAAAAGAGAGAGGGTGAAAAAAAGAGATGACACGGGCCTTAAAGGCCCCTGTTGTGCCTTCCTCTGTTGTTGCTAAGGGAAAGATGTGACACCCCGCCTAATTAATTACCGGGTGATCAGTCCTTATTTAATTAATTTCAGAATATCAAGTTGGTTCAGATAATGCATCACTGTCGAAGGACTCAAATTTTAATTTAATAAAAACTAACCACCTAATATTTAAAAAGGTTGGTGTCAAAATTTTATCTTGCCATTAACCATTATCATTAAAGGAAATAATTAAACATCACGATAGCATAAGGAAAGAACTAACTGAATTAATAAATGAAGCTACTGGAGTAAATACTTCCAGTCAAAATACCATACAATAATCCAAAGCCATGAAATAAAAGTCTACTAATAGAATAAAACATCTAAATCTTTGAATGTAAAATAAGAAGGGACGACGCGCCCAACTGAAGTAAATAACTGATAGATAAAGAAGGATAGAATATGAAGCGTCTACTAGCAATGTCCTGTAGCTTCCACAGCAGCTACATCTCGTCAAATGAGTGGAATCTCCTAAGCCTTGTATCCCTATGGCTGAGCACCTAAAATAAAGGAACAAGAAAAGAGGTTTGCAGAAAAACGGGTCAGAGCCCGAGTAGAAAATAGTTTAAATATAGCAAGTGCTTAAATTGGTTAATTAGCACAAATATTATTCATGTTAACTTAGCGTACTCACTTGGGATGCTCACCTATCATCTAATGTGCACGCCTAATGAATCTAACTACCCATACTAGTCACGATACTCTACCTGACTATACGTAGTATAACCACTATGTCGGATAAAATATCTAAATAACCCGAAGATAATATATTGCTATTATTTAGGAATAGGTTTAAAGATGATTTATCTCATTCTCATATCATTCTTAGTTCTCAACTGATGATCCAATAAGTATATGCTATACTAAAGCGGCCAATATGAAACACAGAATAGGAACTCAGTATGCATATATAAAATCTCGATATGTACATATATAAATATATATCAATAATGTACCCATGGTTAAGAACCCCTGGTTCTAGGCTTACTCGGCTATCTAGTCCCATGGCAATGCTCACGCATGAAGGACAACAGGTTTAATCTCTCAAGAACTAATAAAACATGTACACATATTGGAAGCGAATATAGTCCCAAGTCGATGGGCTACGCACATACCTATGCACCCATACGATCGTCATCACTATCGTTTCACTTATAGCCCGTACCTAGGTTCCATGCTCTAGTGGTACGATTCAAAATCTCCCGAAGGCACACAAGATATGGTCGTCCACAACGTGCTAACCTCTGATTGATAGCCAGTAGCTAGGTATGTCATACACATAATATCCCAAGTAATAAACATGCACACAACTAATATAACTTAATAGGCGTTCATGCAACCCGATTCCCATAATACGTAAGTAGTATTACTATTCCTACCACTCACCGTAATTCTTTCATATATTACCTCTCTTGAACCTACCTTCCTTTCTAGGTTCTATAAACTTTCTATATCACGAGAACAATTACACTCCCAACTAGATAATAACTCAGAATTTACGTTGTCCGATACTCACAAGGGTTATTACTCTCACTTGGGTATACTTAGGATGATTTTTAACTCGGACGGACCCTAAAAGTCATTCTGGAATCTCGTTAGAAGCCAAGAAAATCTCGTTCGAACGAGATCATTCAAACGAAGTTCTCACTTCGAACATACTCCGTCATTTCGTTAGAAGTGTCGTTGGAATTCTCGTTCGAATGAGGTCATTTGAACGACCTGGGCAAACTTCGAACGAGAAATCCGGGCAGACCCCTGTTCTTCTCCAAATTCAATTTTTTCAACTTTAAATTTTCAATATCAATCCAAAACTCCACCCAACTCTAATTTAATGTTCCTAAACTATTCCAAATTACCCTAAGACACTCTCTGATTCATATCAAATATTGTATATTTTCGCCCATTATCTTTATGCATTCTAGCGCTTTTACAATCCTAAATGCCTATATTTATACTCATTAACCAGACAACCTTGGAGTTAAATAGATACATGTTTTGCAGGGGTTATTTGTGCTTTTGTAGGTATTGGAACGCTAAAAGTGAGGTTCGGTTGCATTTCGGAGAAGTTCCATCATTGGACGCTACTTCAAGGGCATTTTAGTCAATTCACATTTCTTATCCGGCTCATGGAAATTCTACGAATGCGTAGTTCATTGAGTTAGCATCGCGTGGCAGCAAACGGTGCATCGTTTGGAGTTCGGACGAAGAAGCTAGGCTCGTTTCCGTAATGGACCTTTTCCCCCTCATCATGGACCAAATGCAGCCTGAAAACAGAGTACCGGTCGACCGCGTCCCTGGGACCGGTCGACCGCGGTTTCAACTTTTGTCATGGGAAGGAGACACTATGCTTTTGCCTAAGGGGCCGGTCGACCGCGACCTGCGACCGGTCGACCGGTAGTGCCAGATATTTTGGGCTCTTCCCTCTTTCTTTCCTTTTTCCCTTACTTTTTCCCACTTACTATGTAAACCCATTTTTGGTTTTTATTCAGAGATACTTAGTTAGAATAGATTGTAGAGAGTGGTACTTAGGGTTTGGGTGGTTTTGGATGGTTCTTCTTCATTTATACTTGGTTTGACACCCCATTTGTTGTGTAAGTTGACTATTCATCATCCTCTCCATTTAATTTAAGTTGTATTTCCTTTGTTTCCATTGTTGTAGTATAATTTACAAGCTTTATAATTTAGGTTTTCTTGCTTTATTTACATGCTTTGATTTACACGCTTTTTAGTATAGATTTACCACGTTTATTTATCGCTTTCCATTTACCGCATTTTTACGATGCTTTCTAGGTAACTTAAGTTAGGTTGTGTTTGAATTGAACTCACTCGGGTTGACGCGTTGCTTTGCTTTGGTGATGGAGTTTACGGGTCTATTTCGGGTGCGTTGTCCTAGTTATTACGCCTAGGAGATTTGACGGGGCATATCATGTATGTCCCGTGCTTACGACCTTTTGAGGATAATTTTCGGGATATTTGTTGACGCCAAAATCTTATTAGGCTTTTATGACGATTTAGGGCGTAACAACTCTTGATTTAATTAACTGTCGAAACGAGATGCATTTGTAATAAATCGTCGACCTATGTGACCATTTTATACTAATTAACTCGGGTGAGGGATATTCGACGCAACCTATAGTTTTACTTGCTTTCATAATCTAGTTTCAACACATTGCCTAGATTAATTTTTCCTTTTAGTTTGTAATCATCTTTTACACTTTTATTTCGGAGTATTAAATCACTTAAATTCTAGCAACTTGTCTCTGTGGATTTTCGATACCCGGACTAGCCGCTATACTCCCTTAAAAGAGTGTAGTCATAGTTTAGGTTTTTGTATTAAGGCGGTGAATAGAAAACAACGATCAGCGTTTGACACACGCTACTTTTCACCCTTAATCACTCTCCAATACAAATTAAAGGTCAAATCCTTATATACTCAAATGGAATTCAACAATTTCTTCAATTCCTAATAACTCTCTTAAATATGAACCCATAATTTTTTTAAACCTTCAAAGCCCTCAATAAATTTCATGATTTCAACATATAATTACCCAATTTCACAGTCCTTATAAGGGAAGATCTTCTATATGCAAACCCATTTCCAATTCACAAGGTTTCTTTACAAACCAGTCTAATTAACCCTAGGTTTTCATTGCAACAAGTTTATACCATTTAATCTAAATCAACAGGAATAGTATTTGCTAAAAGAGGAGCAAGATAAACACTTGCCTTTGTATGGATCTCTGATTCTCTGATTGAATTTGGTATTTGGTTGATCCTCTCATCGCGATCTTCACTTTGGTGTAACTATTTGTGAGAAATATCCAGTGTTTGGCCTTTTTCTCCAACGGTTCTTCTTCCTCCTTGGTTCTCCCTCTCTTTCTCTCTCTTTCTCAAGTAGGTTGCAACTAACAAACCACTAACCCTCGATGCTCCTATTTTAATCCTATTTTCGTCCATTTAATTACTCAAAAATCCCAAAAGACTAAAATATCCCTCTAGGGTGTCATTTTGGGCTAAAATGCCTCGGCCTCCAATTAAAACACCCGAGTAGTGCTTTTTTACTATTTCGATCCTTCCGGACACACTGGCACTCTCAAAACAGTCATTCGAGTTATATGAAAATAATTTACCTTTTTAACCCCCAAATATATAATAGTAACGCGACTCATACGCGCATCCCAAATAATTATATCTTAACTGTCATGTATCTCGTCCGCGGCCATATTATTATTTTCGAAACAATGTTACGTTACTCACTAGGTAATGTTCAACATAATTATAATTTGACATAATTATTTTCGATAACTACCAACTCTCGTCATGCTAATAATTATTACCCTTAAAATCGGATTAATTATAAATTAAATTTTCTCCCTTTAAATTAATTAATCCCGATTTCCATAATTTCATAATAAACTACATGTGCATAAAAATATGAGGTATTACAAAAGAGTGGTTGATTCTCCTCATCTTGCCCCTGCACTGTGAGAGGGGGTTGTGCTCGCTGTCGATCACGAGCAGTGGGCGAAGATGGGTGCCAACCAGTTGGCCCTAAAACCACCTCAAGGGATTGCATTGGTATGTCACCTTCTGTTTGTAATTCTTTAATTCTTTTTCTTGAATCTTGGCAAATTGACTTGCACTTCCTTTCTTTTTGTAGTTTATTTTCGATTTTACCACGTTGCTTCGTGGTCGGGCTTACCGATCAAGAAAGTATGCTGAGCTGGAAGAGTCCCTAAAGAGCTCTGAAGTGGCCCTAACCAATGCTAAGGCCACTTTTGATCAAGAGAAATAGAAGGCCTTAGACGCCCTCAAGTAAAAATCAACGAAAGAGCTGGCCGACCTACAGGAAGCTTATAACCATGTAAATGTAGATAAGTTGAAGGTGGTCAAGGCCAACATGGAGATGATCGCCAAGGTTAAAAAATTTGAGGGAGAGGTTGTGTCCATCCGGGAGGGTGGGTACAACGAGCGTTGGGAGGTGGTATATGATGATGTTGAACGCCAGATGGCCTATATTAGGTAGTTGGCTTTAAGAAGGGTTGGGGCCAAGCTTTGGTCATGGTTGAAGTTCCAACTGACTCCCTTATATTTTCCTAACACAAGTTAGGTTCAAACCCGATGAATATTGGGGAGCCTTTGACCGATGCGACTCCAATTCAAGCTAGGATATATCCTACTGGTCTTACTATTGGAATCCTTTCAGCTGACCAAGTTACAGATGGTCTTGTTGTGATCGTGGCTGCCGGCGATCAAACTTCCCTAGCCGCTAACAAGGGGAAGTAGCCATCATCTTCTGAGCAGGTGTAGACCTGTGTCGCTGGTTTAAGGTTTCTTCTTTTTTGTTCTTTTGTTATTATCATGTTTCATAATTTTTAGACTTGTACTTAGCGTATGCCCTCATTCATGCTTAAGTGAAAAGGAACTTATGGTTGTTAATCTTGTGTTGATACTGATGTTCATTGAATCTATTGCTTGTTTCATTGATTGTAGCTTATTGATATAGATAAGTATATACATGTAAACTCTCCACTAGGACAAATTCTTCGGTCGAATATCGAACCGAAGGTTCGCAGGGCCTTTGTGAAGATCTGCAAATTCCTAAGGGCAAGAAACCAGCAGTTCATGGACCAATCCGAATTGGTCGCTCAGATGAAAGAAAATCTCCAAGAGATAAAAGAGGTTGGGGTCTCAGTCCAGGAGGAGGTAAATGAGTTGAAGGCCAAACTTTTGGATACCAGTGAGGTAAATCAAGTGAACGAGCTGATCCAGAAGGAGAAAGACGATTTAAAGAATGAAATTGTTCCGATGAAGGAGAACGCGCCCCATCAGGGTCCTCCTTAGTGCTGTGAGGATACTCTTCATCGTCTATGGGTTCGCTCGAGCTGAGACCCAAGCTTTGCAAAGGGTGGTTGCTGAGCTCAAAGGGGATGTTCGACGGGCATATATGATTGTTGTTGGACTTCAGAGGGATGTGACGAGACTGAGGCACTTGTTCCAAAGGAATCCTCGATAGGTTTGGGCATGTGGTTATGACCGGGGTTGGATTGATGCTCCAATGACGTTGAAGGAGACATAGAACCTTGCCTTTGCCTGGGGGTCATTCAGTGCCCTTAGCGGACTGAAAATGCTTGAGGAGTCTCCCTTATCATCATAATCCCTTTTTGAGGGATGGCCGGTGGATCCCAATAGACCCCATTACTGCTTAGCTTCTGGAACATCACCTACAAGATGCAGGAGAAGAGATTATGCCTCACCTAGATGATAATCGGAGAGCGCATGTTGCAGATTACCTTGCTTGCCATCCTGGGTCATTGTAAATGTTTCATATATTTTGGTTTTGATGTAAATGTAACTTTCCATTTGGGTTAATGAAAAAGTGTTTTTCCCCAATGCTTCGAGCGTATGCTAACTAAACATTCATATTGGTTTACTATGTAACACTTAAACAAACATCTCTTTGTGTCTGATTTTATCATTTTGAGCTTCTCAGCTGACTAAATGGTATTAAAAGATAGTGTTGGTTATATGTTGTTTTATGTTTAGACATTCTCCCAGTCCAACATGCCTTAGCTACGTCGTTCCATCTACTTTACCTTTCAGGTCGTGTCGTCACACTTCCTTAGGCCTAAGTAAGATGATGGCGAGAATGCACATGGAAGCTGGGTCATCCACCCGAGCAATTTTTTGCAACCAATAATGTTGGTGACCAACATAAGTTGGTTTTATTGTCTAAGGATCCCATGTAGGGCTTTTATGGTTGCCAGGGCAACCCTTGAGGTCTCTTGTGTTTACAACAAGAAATCGATGGATGTAATAATTGAAACAAGTCTACTGACTTGCTATAATTTCTACGAACCCTACTTCACATGTTAAGTTTTCTGATTTGAAAACAAGTTGAACATCTTCCCATAATCTCAGAAGTTTAGCTATGCATGATGGAGTTATCGCTTGGAAGGGGTGCGTATCAATGAGATGTTATCGATAAGAGTTAAGCAGCCAATGTAAAGATATGAAAGTAAAGGAGCCAATCTGGCCTTCATTTATTGAATACTATCTGAGCAACATAATGTTTGAAAATAAAAATTCACATAAACTAAATGTGCTACTAAAAATAAAGAAGATTTAGAAGTAAAATTTCTTGAGATTGGCTGTATTCCACGCTCTTGGTATTTCCCTACTCTCTAGTGTTTCCAAATAATATGCTCCTTGAAGATCGTCTTTGATTACTCTGAAGGGTCTTTCCCAATTCGGTCCCAGTTTTCCATCTGATGGTTTAACAGCACTGCCGAGGACTTTCCTTAAGACATAGTCCCCTATTAGAAACTTCCTCGGGTTAACCCTCTTGTTGTACTGCTTGGCTAGTTACTGTTGGTAAGAAGTCAACTTGATCAAAGACAGCTCTCGTCGTTCATCTGCTAGGTCAAGCTTAGTATGTAGTGCTCTTCATCATTGTGTCCTTGGTCGACCAGAGTGGTTCTCATAGTAGGTAGACCTGCTTCCATAGAGATGACAGCCTCCATTCCATAAGCAAGTGCGAAGGGTGTTTCCCTAGTCAGTTTTCTGGGTGTAGTACGATAAGCCCATAGAACATGAGGGAGCTCATCTGCCCATGAACCTTTGGCTCTTTCTAGACACTTTTTCAGTCCATCGATCATAGTTTTATTGGAAGCCTCTGCTTGCATATTTCTTTGGGGATACACCGCAGAGCTGAAGTGGTGCTTGATAATGTGCTCGTCACAAAAAGATTGAGAGAACCCACTTTTAAATTGTGTACCGTTATTGATGATGATAGCCCTTGGTATCCCAAAGTGAATTATGATGTTCCTCCATATGAACCTTATCATATCAGAATATCGAATGTTTGCCAATGGTTCTGCCTCTACCCATTTGTTGAAGTAATCTGTGGTGACCAATAGATACTTGCTATTTCTAGGTGCGGTAGATAATGGTCCCACAATATCTAATCCCCATTAACGAAAGGCCATGGGCTGGTGAGGAATTTTAGGTCGTTGGCAGGCTAGTGAACCATAGGTGAGTGATTTTGACACTTTTCGCATTTGTGAACATAGGCACCTGTGTCCTTCTGCATGCGAAGCCACCAATATCCTTCCTTGATCGCGGAAAGGCAAATGATCTTCAACTTGCGTGACACCCATAAATGACCTCATGGAGCTCACAAAGTACTTGTTCGACATTTTGTGGGTGGACACACTGGAGGTAAGGGTCTGTAAATGATTTCTTGTAAGGTTTCCCCGCTTGGTCGAGGTAAAAATGAGCAGCCTTGACCCTAACCTAATGAGCCGACCTCCTGTCGTATGGCAGTATATCACTCCGTAGATAATTAGTAATAGGATCCATCTAATTTGGGGCCTTATCTGTGAGGAGGACTTGATCGGCCACGACTTCCTAGTTGATGTTACGCTGTGCGAGGAACTATATCTGAATTATTCTCTTTAGGTCAGAGTCAATTATTGAGCTTAACGCCGCTAAAGCTTTAGCATGACTGTTTTGTCCTCGAGGGAAATATTGAATTTCAACCTTTTTAAAGTCTTCCAGAAGACCTCTTACTACGGCGAGGTACGCTGCCATTCGATTATCTTTAAAATTGAAGTCCTCGTTTACCTGCTTAGAGACCAGTTTGGAATCACCGAATACGTGGAGACTCTTTGCCCATAATAGTTTGGCTTTTCGCAAACTGACGATCAGTGCTTCGTACTCAGCTTCGTTGTTGGAGGCTTCAAATCCAAATCTAATTCCCTGCTCGATTATAGTGTCTTTGGGGGTGATGAGAACAATACCTAATCTTGCCCCCTTGGAATTAGAGGCTCCATTAACGTACAAGGTCCAGTCTTTGGATTGCGCTTGTCGTATCATCGACTGCTCATTGTTCAGTTGTTCCACTTGCTGATCTCCTGTGAACTCAGCAATGAAATCGGTTAGGACCTATCCCTTGATCACCATTCTAGTCTAGAATTGGATATCAAATCTCCCAAGTTCAATCGACCACTTTGAGAGTCATTCAGAGAGGTCGGCTTTCCATAGAATGGCCTTGAGTGGGTAAGAAGTGATTACGATTATGGTTTGGGCTTAGAAGTAATGCGTTCACTTCCTTAAGGCGACCACAAGTGCATAGGTGATCTTTTCCAGAGGTAGGTCCCGTTGTTCAACGTCTAGGAGTGTCTTATTGGCGCAGTAAATCGAGTGATGCCCTCCCTCCTTCTCACATACTAAGGCAGAGCTCACAGCATGGTCTAATACTGCCAGGTAAAGATATAGTGGGTCTTCATCATTTAGAATTACTAGTAGTGGCATCTTGCTAAGGTAAGACTTGATTTCTTCCAGAGCTTGTGAACAGTCATCGTCTCATATGAGGCCTTTGCCCCTTTTTAGAAGATGGAAGAATGGTCGTAAGCGTTTCGAAGATTTGGAGATGAGGAGATTGAGCGCCACGAGCATTCTTATAAGCTTCTTAACATCTCTCAATGTCTAAGAAGGCTGAACTCTAGTGATAGCATCGATCTGATCTGGGTTGGCCTCAATTCTCCCCTTACTTACTTATCCTAAGAATTTTCTTGATTGGACACCGAATGAACACTTACTTGCATTAAGCTTCATCCGATACTTCCTGGGGATCTTAAAGATTGTCGCTACATTTGAGAGGTGATTGTCCTTGTCCTTTCTCTTAACTAGCATATCGTCGATGTATACTTCCATTGTTTCTCCCATCTCTTTATTGAACATCCTGGTGACCAACCTTTGGTAAGTTGACCCTTCATTCTTGAGGCCAAACGCCATGAGCTTATAATAATACAACCCGATTAAGGTTATCGTGTCAGTATAAGGGGATCTGGTGATAGCCAGAGTAGGCATCTAGGAAGCCAATCCTCTCATGTGTCTCCATGGCACTCACCAACTGATCTATTTTGGGGAGAGGGAAGCTATCCTTGGAGTATTCCCTATTAAGGTCGGTGAAATCGATACAAACCCTCTAGCTGCCATAGCTCTTGGGTACCACCACTAGGTTGGATAACTATATAGGGAACTGAACATCCTTGATGGATCCTGCTTCCAGTATCTTCCCTACTTCTTTATCCACTTCCTTAACCTTCTCGGGGGATGTTCGGCGAGCCTTCTAAGTGATTGGCTTAAAGGTTAGATCGACGTGTAGGTGACAGCAAGCCACACTGGGGTGGATCCCTGATAACTCGTACGGTTCCTAAGCAAAAACATCTAGGTTACTTTTGAGAAATTCAACTAACTATTTTTTCTCTTGATCGGTGAGAGCAGCCTCAATCAAAAACATCCTCTCGGTCAAGTTGTCATTAGTTACAACTTCTTCCAAGCTTTCTACGACCCTATCGGCGGGGTGGACCATTGTCTCTTCCACCTCTGATCGACCATACCGTTGTTGCTATTTGGAGATCACAACCCCCTCCTAGGCTTTCTCCTGGGAATTCTCTGACTCCTTCTTTTCTTTCTTTGGACGAATATCTGCAATAAATCACTTTTTGGTCATAGTCTCGTCACCACGAATTTCAACCACGCCTCGATCGGTAATGCACTTCAGCTTTGGACGATAGGTGGATGGTACGACCTTCATGGCATGGAGCCAACCTCTGCCCAAAATATCATGGTATAAGGACTCAATATCCACCATTGAAAACTCAATTAGCTTTGATATATTTCCTACCCTGACCGATAAGATTATCTTCCCTAGCGGTATCGTGATCCTCCTTGTAAAGCCGACGAACGGAACAACGGCCTCTTTGAGGTCGGCGATATTCAGCTTCAGTTTATGGAACAGTTCCAGGTACTTCACTTCGGATGAACTCCCTTGGTCCACAAGTAGCTTGTCAACATCCTAATTAGCACTTTTGAGTGTGATCACCAACGCATCACAATGTGGGGTCCTTACCCCAACCAAGTCTTCTTCGGTGAACACAATGTGCTTGGTGTAATCAACGCCTTCTGATCGCCAGCGCTTTCCTGTCTGGGACTTGGCAGGGTCAATTTGAAAAACTTCCATCCTGGTAGTCACCTTATTGAGTTCCATTCGGACGGCATTGCCCTGGATCTACTTAAGGTCTGATGCGCCATGGATTACTACAAACTCGTGTCTTGTATCATCACTGAGGACGTTGTTTTGCTTTGGGTCACCATTGGCTACGAATTTTTATGTTTTCTTCTAGATATACTCATTGAGGTGTCTTGCTTGAACCAGATACTCCAAGTGTGACTTCAGAGCTTTGCAATTCTCGATTCGGTGATTGCCCTCTTTATAGAACGCGCATCTCAATGGACTGTTTCTTTTAGTTGGGTCATCACCCATCTTCTTGGGCCATTTGATAAACGGTTCATCATTGATCTTGTTGAGAATCTTTTAAATAGGTTCCTTAAGACTGTGTTAACATCCTAGAATGCTTTGGAGGGGTAAGTCTTGTTTCCATTCTTGGAGCCATTTTTGCCCCCATTTTCATTTCCCTTCTTCTGGGTATTATTTTTCTTTGTTCCCTTGTTGGCCTTTGCTCGACCGTTGTCCCCTAAATTATGATGAACCATGTCTTCTACCTTGGCGTACTTCTCGTTACAAGCCATAAGATCATCGATGGTGCGGGCCTCTTTCTTAATAAGGGACTGGTGCAGCAATGAGGTGGTTGGCAAACCAATTTTGAAGGATGCTACGGCAACCTGCTCTGAGTAATCCTCGATCTTATTGAAAAAGTCCCAATATCTCTTAGCGTAGTCTCTGCGGCTCTCATGTGGCTTCTTCTTCATTATGATCAGTGCATCCATCCGCTTGGGGTGGGAGTTATTTGTTATGAATCCCACCGTGAAGGCCTCCGCCAGAGCTGCAAAATTTTTGATCGACTTGTTCTACATTATGTAGGATAAAATGGAAAATCTTGGACATAAGTGCGTCATTGTGACTCCACAAGGTCATTATTTGTCAATATTGCCTGACATGGTCAATGGGATCTGTTTTCCCATCGTAGACCTTGAACCTAGGGACAGTGAATTTCTTCGGGAGTTCTTCCTGCTCGATTGACCTTGAAAAATAGGACTTCATTTGAGTGTTGAGATCTCTCTTGGATAGTTTTCTACTAGATCTGTCTCCCCGCTACGCTGGATGTTGGTCCATCTCCCTACGGACCATAATCCTTAAGTCTTCTTTATGTCGATCATTGCTTCTATGGCGCCTCTCCTGCTGGCCACACTCTGATCTCCCTTTCTTTACCCTATCACGTTCCGTTCTTTCCTGGTCATGTACCGAGATCCTTCCTCGGCTGCGAGTGTTGCTCACCTGAGGGCTATGAGTCCTCATACGACATTTTCTAGTGGCCCTTTGAAGGTCTCTCTCCATTCTTTCGGGTCGCCTCGGTAGGCAAGCATTTTCTTTCGCTTTGAAGCACGCAGACTCCTCTTGTTCATGAAGCCTAGCTTCATAAGCATCGACCAGCCTAAAAATCTGGGTAGACCTAAGTGGCCCATGGCTTTCTTCATAGGGTTTCCTATCCTAGAGGAACATGGGGTCTATATGTCGACGAATCTCATACCTGACCCTAGTAGGAACTATGTCTTCTTGGACATCGTCGGCTTGAGGAATGTTGCTGCTGTGATGAGACATTACGGGCTTCCCGGTGATGAATATTCAATGGCGCGGATCCGTCCCGCCCAAGGAGCCGATCTCATTGGCACAATGGCAAAAGTTCATTGACAATGAGATCGAGGATCGACAATTGGCATCTCGCCAATCGGGGAGGGAAAATCGGGCTAAAAAGACGGACGTGCACTACTCCGGCCGGACCTCTTACGCTGAGGTGGAGCATAGGATGAAGGTAATATTTAATTTATCTATAACTACAGAAATATATTATTGGATATTATTTTACTTTGCGGGGCCGATACTAATTTTACTTTACTTTATTTTATTTCAGGGGGTAGGGAGTGGGCCAGGGGGTAAGCCACATAGGCTCGATACTTATGTGGCTCTTCGAACGAAGAAGGGGAAGGACAAGGAGGTGTCCCCGAGCGTCGCGGCCACGATTGTAAGTAATCCGACAGTTTAATTATTGTTAATTACGTTATAATTTTTTAGTTTACTTATTTTACTAATCATGTGCTTTTTGTCGTTTCAAGCAAAGCTTAAGGAAGTGCATGAGTCGCAGTCTGATGCCGACAAGGCATCTTTGTCCACAGACGCACTCAGCCAAGTGCTTGGCTCTGATCGCAAGGGGAGGACAAGGGGAGTGAGCTCGCGGGTGGCCAAATCTAGGATCATCGGATTGGAGACGAGCGACACCGGGTTGGCTCAAACGGTGGATTCACACGACGCGAAGCTGTCCCGTTTGGAGGCGACGGTCCAAGATATGTACACATTCATGAAGCGTACGTTGGGTGGAGACCGTAAAGAGAAAGGGAAAAGGAAAGGGAAGGAGAAGGCGGTGGAGGAGGAGGTGCGGGAGGACGAGGAGGTACGGGAGGACGAGGCGCAGGATGACGAGGATGTGGACCTCGCTGCTTCATCACCGACACGTTCGTACTTCGACGATCCACTTCCCTATTTGACGCCCTCCAACAGACCATTATCGACAATTGGTTGGCCGAGCGTGTTCATATTGGACATATTTGATGGCCAGCGGATAGGGCGGGGATTGAGGGACCCGAACATCGTCGAGGGTGGACTAGTCCATGGACGTGTGCTTCAAGAGATGGAGTCCAGGGTGCTCGTCACGTATGTCATACCCGGGAAGGAGAACTCCCTATTGTGGTTGCGCGAACAATGCGGCACGACGTATATTAGTGGGTGCGTCAATTCGTATGTCGTGTGGCCTACTCACCTCCTCAGTTTTATCTAAAACATGTAGTAACATTATTTTTAAGTTTGTCCATTTTAATTATATTTGGATTATATCGTCATGTATATTATTTTTACTTTGAAGATTTGGATTATACTGTCATGAATATATACTTGCATTATCTTTAGTTTGTGTTGGATATATGATGTTTGGAACAGGTACAACGTTGCTATAACAGGTACAAATATACTGCTGGGCAGTGGCGGTGGCCATACTACCCAGCAGATTTTTTTTAAATTCTGCCCAGAATTGTCACGGTCATTGACCGTGACAAGTCCTTGACAACATTTGTCACGGGCAATGACCGTGACAATTTTTTTAAAAAGGGTCACGGCTTTGTCATGGTTATAAACCGTGACAAACGTGTCACGGTCATTGACCTTGACACGACCGTGACACAAAACGCGAGTTTTTTGTCAAGGTCAATGACCGTGACACGACCGTGACAAAAAAAGTTGTCTCGCCTCGAAATGTCACGGTCATTGACCTTGACAAGGTGAATTTGTCAAGGTCAATGACCTTGACAAATGGGCAGATTTGGTGTAGTGAATGTTTTTGTAGGAATACGAGTCGTTTCCCACAGACGATGCCAATTATGAGTGCAAAAATTATCACAATAAAAGAATCTATGAAAATAATCACAAAGAACATAAAGTAAGGGAAATCACACGCACAACAACGATATACGTGGTTCGACAACTTGCTTACGTCCACGGAGAGGTTACTCATTCTTATTAAGTGTCTCTCCAATCTCAAGTTTTAATCCCCTTTCTCTGGGTTAGGGTTTACAATTTATAGATATATTGTTACAGAGTTTGAGTTGTTCAAGAAACTCCCAATACCGTGCGAATTTTCCATAAGGTACTTGAATATCTCATCCGAGATTTTTGGTACCTAATTTGATCATATCCGTAAGTGTTATTATACTCCTAAAATACTCGCGTGAAAATAAGGTCGTGATTTGGGTTGGGCCGCATTTTAATCCACCATGACTGGTCGGCTACTCTCATGGACTGTAAAAAATGGGCTCCCATAGTTATGATGGTGCATCCACTTTTAATACCGCACCCAAACCGGTTACCAAGTTTATGATGCACCTTTATGGGCCTCGACCTAACCCCACTTAGGAGAACTCATCCTAGGCATTTTAATTAAGGTAGACCCAAATCAATCTATGTGTGTACCAATTGCAAACCAAGAGGTCACCTTAGGAAATTTTACTTTAAGTAGGAAAAGTTTCTCACACATATGCTCCCACACATTGCCATAGAGTTCTTACTAGTCTTTGAGAGCAAGTGGATTTTTTAGTCAAGACCTCTCAATATTTGATGAAGGAATTTCAAAGGATGTCTACTCCTTTTGACAACACCTCCCGGACTAATGATTGAGGTTAAGACATGTTTCTAGTATAGGGTGATTATCATAGTCTTATGGATGCTTATTTAAGATGTTCGAATCACAATTACTTTCCATCCATTCATATGACTTACTCATGGTGTTATGAGACTTGGCTTCATTTATTTTGTGTGCTTAAAAATGCATGTTTATCATTGCGTTGTTCCTTGATGATTACTTCCTTCATGCTAGACTTTTTATATCGTCTTTATTACACACATGCATGAACTTTTAAACGTTGTGCTTGCTTGTCATATTTCGAATAGGATGTTGTCATCTCAATCTTAATTAATAATGAACCAAATGCACTAGGAACTAATTGTGCATGTAAAAACCTTTGCCCGGATTTTTTTACGAAAAGTTCGATTTTTGTGTATGCAGTGGAAAGGAGATACGAAAGAAGCAGTCTTCTTTGCGTTAACGAACACCATTGGCAAGAGTCTAAAAGATGATTTCGGCACACAAAAATAAAAATGCCAAGGCCATTTTTTTCATTGATGCTTCATTCATGTGAGCTATATGATTCCTTCAAAAAAATTAGAGTTTATGCTTAAAATGTGAGATTTTGAGGGTGTTATAAGTTTAAGATCAGTGGGGTTTCACAGTAAAATTTCTTCAAAAACATTAAATAGTTTAATATTATTGATTTGAGAAGAATTAAAATTCATGATATTTTGCATAAGTCGAGTCAATTTCATTTCGTTTAACTATTTCACACCTAAGGTTGAATTGAGTTCTTTATTTAGGAGTATCTCTTTAACTTCGTGCACCTTTGTTACGTATGTTGAATTTCACATCCATTAAGTTCACACAATTTCATTCCATGTTCATGATTCGAATATTTTCGTGCTACCCAAAAAAATTCAAAAAAATTCAAAAATAGTTTGTTGATTCGTTGAAGTTTCATTGCATATGTTTCATTGTTTATTCTTTGTGATGATATTTCATATTTGGATTCTCGTGATGCTAATATTTTGGGATTAGTTTATGACCCTTTGTCTATTATGAAAAAAAGGGGGGATAAGTTATTGAGGGGGAGTTTTGTGGAGTTTTTATGTTTTCTTTAAACTCTATGCAACACGGTATTTCCTTTGATTCATGTGTGTAGATCTTTTTCGTCTTGATGATTTCATGAACTATAAGATGATGATTTTTAATGAATACAAAGTCACAGATGTCTTTTCGTTTTCAGGTTTGGGAGGGCATTAGTTGAGCTTATCTTAGGGGTTATTTATTTATTATTTGTATCATGTATTGGTATAACTAGGGCTGTGTTTTTTTTCCGAACATTCCGATTTTTCCGATGTCCGATCCGATATTTTCCGATTTTGGAACATATATAAGGTTTCCGATTTCCGATTTTCCGATTTCCGATTTTTCCGAATTAAATTGGATAGGAAATTGGAACTATGTTTTAAATTCCGATTTTCCGATTTTTCCGATATAATTTCCGAATCTTTTTTCCGATTAATATTCCGAATATATCTTCCGATTAATATTTCGAATATTTTTTCCGAATATTTTCTATATATATATTTTTACCTTATAAGTTATATCCTTATGTAATAAGAATGTGTACAATTTAGATTTCCTTTATTTTTTACCTTACCCCGTATATTTATATATGCTGTTAGTAGAGAGCAACTAGGGTTGTATGATATTCTTATTAAAATATCTCTCACATCTCTCTCTCTCTCTCTCTCTCTCTCTCTCTCTCTCGTCTCGCCCCTTTCTCCTCGGCGGTGCATATCTCTCACCTCTCTCTCTCGACCCAATCTCTATACGGTCGTCCAACCCCTTTCTTCTACTTTCGGCGGCGCATATTTGTTTACATCATCCGACCCTTATAGTCTCGAACATAGGTAAGTCTTTTCTAGTTTATTTTTATCTGTTTATTTTTTTTATTTCTACTTATTTACAGATCTGTTTACATCGGTTTATAGGCTCTGTTTACATCTTGTTTAATTCTGTTTATAAGATCGGTTTACATCTTATTTACATCTGTTTACATCTTTTTTATTTCATCTAATACATCTGTTGGGATCGATTTATAGGTTTAATAGGTTTGTTATATTGATCGGTTTATAGGTTTACAGATTTGTTTACATCGGTTTGTTATATTGATGGCTGCGGCATAACAGAAAAAAACTAATTTCTAATTTCTCATACTGTCTTCATGCGGCAGAACAGAAAAAATTACCATATTTCTAATTTCCGAATTTTTCCGATTTTCCGATATTTCCGAATTCGGAAACTTTTTTGATTTTCCGAAAAAATTGGATAGTAAATTGGAACAAATATTTTATTTCCGAAAAAATTGGAATTTTTTTCGAAAGGTCATTTTCCGATCCGATCCGGCCGAAACACAGCCCTAGGTATAACCGTAGGGGGAGATTTGTAAGAACAAGATTTACAATTGCCCATCATCTATTTTAGTTTATCTATTTTAGTTTAGAACATCCAGTTACATCTTAATCCACCATCATGAACATTATTAAGACTTCAAGTGAAGACAAGTTAGTGACCATGTGAAACAATCGAAGATCGATCATCTCTACATTTATCAGAGAGGGTTTATGAGGTTGTTGTTGTGTAATCTTTTCGTTCAGTGATATTTTAAAAGAGTTTAAAATTTTAAAATATTTTTTAAAAATATTGCTAGGTCGTTGAAATGACATTGGATGTTGTTTGAATGAGTTCCTATACCTCGTTAGAACAACATTAACATCGTTTGACAAGATTGGTTGTTGCATCTTTTGGAAAGCTCGGGAGTCCCATCGAATCAGTCGTTTGATGTATGTTCGAATGAGAAGGGGCACTTCGTTCAAATGAGATGTACCTTCATACGAACAAGTATGTGAAAAATGATTTTTTACCAGATTTCAAATGGAATTTTTTATGCCCATCTCTTGGAGATTTTCTCCCTTTAAAAAGAGAGGCAGGCCTCCATTTTAAACCAATCCTTTCATAGATCTTCTAGTGATCAAAATCTTTTCTTTTTTCAATCCAAACCCCTTGGATCATTTGATATCACTTTACCAAACCATGAAGAACACAATCCTTGTTTATTACCTTATGAAGATTAATTATTTGCTGTTGAAGATAGGAATATGATTTCTTGAGGTTGATCGGTGAACACTTAGGCAAATGGAACTTGTTGTGGGGCATTGTTGGATCTGCATCGCTTGCTGCTGATAATTGATATTGAGGACATTACTGTGTCGCTTAGTGGATCTCTAAGTTTTTTAGGTCTGTAGATATCTTTCTATAATATCGAGTTGTAAATAGTGTTGAAATATAGGTTTGCCCAAAAGGGACTTTTCTCATCGCAAATCTTCTATTTGTGGTTTGCGTGTTGTTTTATTTAGATTCAATATCTTGCATGTTTAGGTTCTTTTAATTTAATAAAGATAAAATTTGGACTAAATAGATTTTATTGTGTGTATGGCCTACTTTACGAATTATAAATGTCCCCATACAACTCAACGTATTTCAGATATACATATTTTTTGGGATGCAAAGACTTGCAAACTAATTGGGAGTTATGATAGCAGTTAGCTTCTTTGAACAGGTAAATAATGCACATTACAATTCAGTATCTATAATTTATGCTGATGGAACTGATCTTGGACATTATATAAAGTCCCATATCCCAGATGGACCTGGTATGATATGGGCAATTTAGTTTTCCTTTGAATTCGGTGTGTTATATTTTTAGTTTGGTTATAACGTGTAGTTTGGTTACTGTGTGCAAGTATGACATGGCCCTTAATTTGGTCTTTAAATGATGTATATGGCCCTGAGGACTATGATTTACTATTTTCACCAGTAACTCAATGCGTAATCGTTGTACATCTCTAATAATAATATATATACATTTTCCTTACAATTAGATTATTGGAGGCAAATGGGCAAATAAAATTAGTGGGAAACTAGTAATCAAATTTGGAGTGATCTGATGGTCAATCGCAACAGTTTTGACATGCGTAGAGTAGAATTTGATGAAATTTTATTTTTTGCTTTTTCTAATTTTTAATTTGATCAAACAAATTTTGTGGTATTAAAGAGATTTTTATTCATTTTTCATACATGTCGGATGCTCAAATAGTCATATTCATGAAGAACGTTATACTGCCGACAAAATGGAAATCATGACCTTTCATGTTAATTTTTTTGTTATTTCCCCCTTCATATATCAATCAACTGATTTTGACTGAATCCTTTTAGATCTCAACTTTAGGACATTGCAAAGACAATTTGTTAATATGCCACAAAGAACTTTGGCAATGTTGTTTGTTAATATGCCATTAATGTTCACATACGTATGAGTTGTGAAGTAGTAGAAATTAGTTTCTCATATGGTCGTATATGTTTTCTTGATCCAACTATGTAGATATTTTGTGGTTATCATTTCAATTTATGGAGTTAATGTTAAAACATAAAGCTTCTATTAGGTTTGTTTTTACTATATTATGAGATACTCATATTCATTTTTTTTCTTGTAGGTTTTTTGTTGTTTGCATGGGATTTTCAAGAGACGAATTCAAGGTTGATACTTGATAAATAAGGGAAGAAGAACCTCACAAAAAACTTTATCATAGACGTAATATTTTTTGTCCTTAGAACTTTTTAGTTGCATTGAAATCACTTATTAAAAACTTTATTTTATGGCACGTGATCGTAAATAACTTGTTGGATTAGGGTCATAAAATACTATACATGCCAACTTACTATGGATTTTTATGCCAACTTATTGTTGATTAATATATATTTATTTTTCCAGGTTATTCATTATTGAGGTTTATATATATATGGAATTATACCGTTCAAAAATATGACAACCTGTTACAATTTTTGTGTCAAAAATCTGTTATGAAATGTTTTGTAAAGGTAAAGATCCGTTAGTATGTTAGTAATTATTAACGGTGACTAGAAAATTAGTAACAATAAAATTTTGCTAGTAATACGTAATTTAGTAACGGTAACTTACTGTTACTAATTTATTCCCACGCCTTTTTCTAACGGTATTTTACCATTACTAATATTTTGTAACGGTAACATACCTTACTAAAAGCGCGTTTTGGTATAGTGAATCCCCAAAAACACACACACAAGTTTAACATATTTTCACTTTAAGAAAAGTCAATTTGAGTTTTGTTAAACCATGGGTGTACTATGTCATCTAAGTTCTTTTACCTTTCCCTAAAGTGTCATTCTCATTGATGCGGAATTAAAAGATGTTGGGATGAAATTGATGAAGTCCCGTAAATAAATCTTGACATGAAGCTTTGTCGGAATAATTTCTTAGACTAGAGATTAAAAAAAATAGATTTTGATCAACGGAATAAGATAACCTAGTCCTATGGGACACATGAGTATAATGCGTACTCTTACAATCTCCCCCTTTGTTTATTTTGTGATAAAACATACAAAAACAAAGATTACAAACAAATGAATCAAATCTATCACTTATGACACGATACGCTAAGCTAAAGGCATAAAAAAGATAGAAAGACACTAAAATAAATCACAAGAGACTCCATAGCCATTTAAAACTCTTGTACTTATTCCTGTCAAATACTAGCAAACATATTAAAATACCAATATGTAATAAAATGACAATGAAATATAAGTAATAAGATGAAGTAATTGATGAATCAATATTAAACAAATTCATTTACTTACTAAAAAGAAATATTCTAAGTTTATCTAATATCTCTATAAGATATGATATATAAACTTCATTCCATAATATTATACTTTCACTAATTCATCTCCCTCTTTCTCAAACATCTCTCCCCTTAAGGAAGAAATCTCTCTCCCCTAAGAGGAAAGATCTCCATCCATTTTTGTCATAAAATTGACAAAGGAAACGATAAGAGAATCAAGAAGTGATATGGATAAAGATAATCCAAAGTATTGAAACTAATATACCACAATATATAATTAAGATAAAAGTTAAAATTGAATATGAAAACAAAGTAGTAATACATAAGGAAACAATGATAATTATAATAAGTAACGACCAAATATATATCACCAAAAATGAAAAAACAATAATTATCCCAAACTAAAATCTCCCTAGCATAGTATAGCATAAAGTATTACCTAAGAAAAAAAAATGTACCTCCTTATATCCTATAGCTAGATTTCTTTTATCATAAATTAATTCTACCCCTTAATCAAGTCTTCTCTCCCTGAAAAACTTGCTAGTGCAACTTATGGGGTAAATGGATTAGCAAAAACTAATTTTTAATTTTTAATTTTTAATTAAATTAATCAAATAAGCAATTAAACCAATTTTAATTGTGCACCAGTTTAAAAATGTGTAGTAAACTACTAACCAAATTTATCTTGCCTTGTCAATGTGATTTGCAAGAATAAAACAAACAGCAATAAACCACAATGTCACGATGTCACGATGTACAAAGAAAACTCACAATAGGAAAAATCTCGGACGGTCTAGCCACACAAGTCCACTATGATATAGGTCTCATACAAGGATAAATTAGACTTACTCATAGACTTGATTCCTTTAAGCCTTGATGCTCTCTTTGATCCTTGTTACCTTACTCACGTCCAGCATTGGAAATCTTTCAATGGCAAGCACAATGCAAGCACTTTTCACATCTCGGTATCCACTGATCTTACTTGTTTCTTGGCTAGTCAATCATCACCACAAATGAAATACGAAATCCACCGCACGAAATGTACTCAACCAATAATTAAGAGTAAACTAATCTTGCTGCTCAAACTGGAGATCTCAAACAAGCATATTATACGTAAACTTGGATCTCAAACTAAAGGAGTAAACTAGGGTTTGAGAGGCTCTAGTTTTGTTTCGCAAACGCTCTCTTGAAAATAACTTTGTCAACACTTTAATTTCTAGAAAAATGTGAAAAGGAGAAAGAATAAACTTAACCAAAGGGGATTGCCCCAATGGTTACCTCCCACCCTTGCTTGCAGAGGTGGGCGGTTTAAGTCCCTTCCCCTCCCCACCCCCTCCTCAGGGTCTGAACCCTGATTAAAAGAAGGAAGAACAAACTTTGAGGCATCTCGTTAGAATAAAAACCAAGGTCGTTCAAATGAGATTAACTACGTTGTTCAAACGGACCTCAAAGTCGTTCGAACCAGAACCACACATCTCATTTGAATGGACATCAAACGTCCTTTACATGAGAACTTTATGACAAGCAAAAACATTTTGCTTTAATCTCATTCAAAGCTCTTTATAACGACATTGTCATACTCATTTGAACGAAATCATAAGTTGTTCTAACGAAGTGTGTGAACTCGTTTGAACGACATCATAAGTTCGTTCGAACGGAGACTAAAAATCAAAAATTCTTTTCTTTAAAATTTTTTTTTTGAAAAACAGCATCGGTGATTTTAAACATTAAACACCTAAATTGAATCCATAGATTAACATACTGCACCATTAATACTTTTGTAGAGATCCTATGGACGAAGATGAAACTCAGCACGATACTTGATATCTCTTTAACTTGACCACTATGGTATTCGATGTACATAATAGGCTTAAAGGACAAACTGAACTCAAATCCTAATCTACGAGTCAAACAGGTTTTTTCGAATGAAATAAAGCCAAATCTTACAAATTTTACGTTAAACGTTACAAAATGACTCGATATGAAATTTTCCCTTACAAATCTCCATTTGTCTATTTCGGGACAACACCAAAAAAACTACTAGGACATCAAGATCTCTACGACTCAACCCCAAACCCAAAAGGAAAAATTACAAACTGATAATTGACCGACACAAACTCTTAAGTAGTTTTGCGCTTGTGAAACTTTGTCACATCATCGCTAAAACCTGCACACTTAAACACACCTTTTAAATGCAAAGAGAATATAGCAAATATAAACTGCATATGAAAAGCAGCAAACTCTTCTTAGAGAGGTAAGACTTCTCCCCCTTTTTGTTCGGGAATAGATACAGGTAAGGTGAATAATATGAAACAACTCCCCCCCCCCCTAATATAACATATGTGAACATAAAGGAAATAAGCATGTCATGCGATGTGAAATGATACGGCAACGATAAACAAACTCGACAACACAGGCACAAATAATCCAAATAAAGAACATATGATAAGAATATGAAGCATATGATATCAATGTAAACAAATATGATGAACATGGATTAAATGCAACGCAAAGACTCGAAAAAAAATATACCATATATATAAACACACATATAGTAAGAACGCACAAATATATAGGTATAAACATACTGCAAAATACAAAAAATAATAAGCTTTCCACACTCGTATGGCATAAATGTGTCTTAACCAAATTGGTACAAAGTGAAGGGCATGAACTAGAAAATAAAACAAGCATGTCCCGAACACTCAAAATAGTCTAAGGAGTTTCTATTTTATCGCATGAATCTATCAAACTTAGATTTCACCTCAAGTGACAAAAACGTGAACTCATAATGGACAAATGGACAAAATGCACACTAGCCTAGAAAATATTAATGATTCTCAAATAAATAGCATCATGCATTTAATAATGAACTAGGACTCATTGTACAGAATCATTCATCTTCAACTTATAACACCCTCAAAATTAAATATATTAAATTTTTTCACTCTATTTAAAGATATTCCATCTTGATGATCAATTTTAAACACTGGCCTTAGAAAATATTTTCTTTTCTTTTACCTTTCTTTTTCTTTTTCAGAGTCTCTTGCCAGTGGTGGCCTTTCATGCAAAGTATATTTACTCCCTTCATAACCATTTCCATTGCACACTCTTATTTTTTCAATCCTAAGAGAAAACTCACGCAGTGGTTCTTACATGCACAGATCCCCTATACATATAGACATATATATGACACGATTGATAGGAGAACACTTTATTTAGCTCATGAAATATAAGAAGTTAAAATTCAAAAGAGCTCATGTAAGTGTGTGCGGAGGCATATACTTTGATGAATACATTAAGCAAACCAAATTCGAATAATTTCACGCACACGTGATTCAGAAACAACACAAACTGTTGTAAACCATACTCTAATGTTCTATCCACATAGAAAATATGGAACAAATGGGATTCAAATATGCCACACAAAATGTGTAAAACCAACTACACAAAAAACCAAAAATATTTTTAAGCTTTCTAACATTTTTCAAAAAGACTCAAAAGATAAACAAAATCTTTTTTTATTTTCAATATAAACTAAAAATGGCAAAAAAATACAAAAGACAGAAACATCATGCAACTAATCATAACTTATGTCAAGAAGCACAAAAACTAGTGTATGAAAAACACATAAATATAATCACTCATAAGATATAGCATGTAAACATAATCACTCATATGAAAAACACGTCTAACATTTAGCGCCTCCAAATTGGATTTCCTAGCCCACATAGGTGTAACATAACAAACTTGGGTTTTAGGAACCTTGGTGACACTAGACTTAAACTTTTTAGGACCTTTTCTAAGATCATGACAAAAATGCCTAAGGTGACGTTTCCTACCACAATGTGAGCATGTGTAAACACGAGGAAGACAACCTTTGATTTCACATTTTTGAACGGCCTTGGCTATGGTTGACTCTCTTAAAATACTAGTCTTGGCAAAGCATTGTGATCATTAAAGACAATTCCAGCTTTATCATTTTTTATTTGGATGGTGCTTAAAATCTTATGCAAATTCTTCGAATTAGATTCCAAATAAAATTTGACACAACTTGAGTCTCTTAACTTTTCTTCTAACTCCACAATCCTAGACTCTAGCAAAAGCTTAGACTTATCAAAATTTAAGAACTCCTTCTTTAAAATTTTCAAACAAACCATGAAGTTTATCTCTCTCTTTCTCAGCATATTTGAGCTTCTCCCTGAGAGTCTTCTCATGTGCCCTCAAATCCTCAATCAATTTATCATCATCATTTCCTATGGCATGCTCTTTCAACTTAGTCTCTAACTTCAAGTTTGCCTTTTTAAACTTCAATGACACTGGTGTACAACTCACGAAAGGCAACTTGAATCTCACTTTCCTCCTCATCACAACTTCATCTTCTTCCTCAGTAGCTAGGAAATCATAATACTGGACCTAGAAATTATCATGCATATTACTAACTTCAACATCAAAAGATTTTACATTTAAACGCGCGTGACTTGCCATGAAAGCAATGAAGTTGTGCTCCACTAGAGAATTACACTTCTCTTCTGACTCACTATCACTAAGGGTAGCATTGTATGCCTTAGTCTTCTTACCTTCTTTAATTAGTCTATTGGGACACTCCCATGCAAGATGCTTACATCCTTGGCATTCAAAACAATTATCCCGGTCAACCACTTTATTAGGGTTATCCCTCTTTTTCCTATCATTGTCATTGAAGTTCATTGATTTCTTACCAAAATTCCTATCGTCTCTGATCTTAATATACTTACTGAACTTCCTAGCAAATCTAGCAATATCTTCGGGATCTAAATTTCCCTCACTATCGGAATGTGACAAATCCTCATGAATTTTTAATGCAACGATCTTCTTATCATCTTTCTTCGTAAGAGGAAATATGTTCATCTCATAGGTTTGGAGATCACCTACAAGTTCTTAGACCCGCATAGTATCAACACTGCTAAGAGAATCTATGGCCGTGACTTTGGCATTAAATCGTTCAGGCAACGACCTTATGATTTTTCTCAATACTCTCGACTCGAGAATAGGCTCACCTAACTTAAACGAGGAGTTAACAATATCCGACAACCTAGAATAAAAAGTATCAAAATACTCATGCCCTCCCATTTTGATCGTTTTAAATTTAGTTGTCAAATATTATAACTTATAGACCCTAACCGTATCAGTGACCTCGTGCACAAATTCAAAAAATTTCAAGTGCCTTTTGCACTCTCACGTGTCATGATATGTCTAAACTCTTCCACAGTGACAACACAAAATATAGCATTCCACCCTTGGAATTAAACATCGAGGCATCATTTTCCTCTGTTGTCCAAACGGAGGACGCTTATGGTAAACCACCCTTGCTCTATGGAGTTCCAAACATTATCGTCAATATATTTTAAGAACAATCTCATCCATGCCTTCCAATAGGGATAGTTTGAACCATCAAACATAGGAGGTCGGGTAATGGAACTTCCTCGCAGTTAAAATCAATTTAAACAACCCTAAAGCACTAAACAGGGATCAAACATGATAAATTAGAGTAACCCACTCTTATACCAATTTGAGAAATGTTCTAGTGCGACTAATAGGGCAAACGAATTGTCAAACATCAATTTGAATTTTTAATTAAATTAATCAAATAAATAATTAAACCAATTTTAATTGTGCACCATTTTAAACATGCGTTGTAAATTATTAACCAGTTTTATCTAGCCCTAAGAATGCATCTAGGTGATTTGCAAGAATAAAATAAAGTAATAAACCACAACACCGTGATATAAAGCAAAACCCACATCTAAAAAAACCTCGGACGGTTTAGTCACATAAGTCCACTATAATATTGCTCTCATACAAGGACAAATTAGACTTACCCACATACTCAATGCGTTAAAACCTTGATGCTATCTTTAATCCTTGTCAACTTTTCCACAACCACCGATGGACGCCTTCCAATGAAAATCACAATGTAAACCCTTCCCACATCTCGATATTAATCAATCTTACTTACTTCTTGGATAGTCAACTGTCATCGCAAACAAAATACAGAATCCACCGTACGAAATGTACTCAATTAATCTTGGTGCTTAAATTAGAGATCTCAAACAAGCATATTATGAAAAAACTTAGATCTCAAACTAAGGGTTAAACTACGGTTTTTGAGGCTCTTATTTTGTCTATAAATAATAACTTTGTCAGCACTTTATTTATAGAAAAACATGATAAGGCAGCAGCAAAAACATCGAGGCATCTCGTTCTAAAGAAAACTAAGGTCATTCGAATGAGATTGGCTACCTCATTCGAACAACCCTCAAGGTAGTTCAAACGAGACCACACATCTCGTTTGGATGGATATCAAACGACCTTTGTGCGAGAACCTTTTATCAAGCAGAAACATTTCGCTTGAAGCTCATTCGAAACTCATTAGAGTGAAACCCTCAAACTCATTTCAACTAAATCATAAGTCATTGGAACGAAGTGCGTAAACTAATTTGAACGACATCATAAGTTCGTTCGAACGAAATTAAAAACTAAAAATTATTTTTTCTTCAAAAATCCTTTTCCAAAAAATAGCATCGGTGATTTTAAAAAAAATTAAACACCCAAACTGAATCCAGGGATCAATATAATGCACCATTCATACCTTTGTAAAGATCTCACAGATGAAAACGAAACTCTACATGGAACTTGATGTCACTTTAACTCGGCCTCTACGATCTTCGATGTGCATTATAGGCTTGAAGAACAAACTGAACTCAAATCCTAACCTATGATTCAAACGGTTTTATCCAAACAGAATAAAATTAATCTTACAAATTTTACATTAAATGTTACAAAATGACTCGATGTGAAATCTTCCCCTACACTCCCCATAGGAAACTTCTCCCTATTTTAGTAAAGGTGAAGAGAATAAGAAACTGAATCAATAAAGACACAAGGAACATATCTATATGATATAATTAGAGAAAATAAGCTTAGATTGTGAAAAATATAGTATATATCACAATAAGCTCAAGGAGATGATAGTAATATGGAATATGAATGACATGGTATAACATATAAAGACACAAATTATCAATAAGTATATAATAAACCATATATATAAGCCATCATCAAGATTTTAGCAAAAATACTCAGAATGTACTAAACATCAAGCTAAATACAACGAGCAAAGAGTATAGGTTATAAATGAGATACCAAATGAGGAATCTAATATTCTAATCCCAACTCAAAACATAAACATAATTATAGATACAAAATGATAGTAGATGATAATTCAAGTATCTATGAAATATGTCTAAGAAACATTCAATGGTGAAGCATGGGTAAAGTATAAATGGCAACCACCAGGGATATAGGATATACTAAGATATGAAATATTTTAATCTCTCATCCTATCAAATAAGATCAACACAAGTGAATATCTAAAAACATTTGAACGGTGTAGAATTTTATCCTAATACAAGGACTATGATATCAACATATATGAAAATTTTATCTCAATATCAAAGTCGATGTCAACACAACATACTCGAAGAACATGATTGAGTGACATCAAAGTTTAAAGACATTTAAGACTATATAAGAATAATTATGCACTAAAAAAATTATCACTCAAAGAGTAATATCCCCAATCGTGCATTTCAAATAAATCATTTTAAGAAACTCAGTAGATATACTACATGGGGAAAGAGAATAAGATGCAAAGAAAATAATACAAAGTGACATTCTAACAACTTATCTCAAATAAAGGGTTTTATAAGGCACAATAACATTTATGCAATAAGAAAATAACACCAACACCCATTTTTTATAAGAAAAATATAGGCAACATTATCACACTTACCAAAATTTGAGTTTTATGTCCAACGTTCCTAATTAAGAATATATTATCCATAAAAGTATAGTAATGTGATGAGAGCATTAATCAAGAACATAATACCAAATCTCATACGTGAAAATAAAATAAAGAACGCCATTGAAAGAATAAAATCAAGTTTGAGTTCAATTAAGAATGATAATTCAAGAACAAATGGCTCAAAGCTTCAATAGTAGTGAAAATTTTGAACAACTTTTAATATATTTTCAACCAACGTTTTTTTCTTTCTCAATGACCAATTTGGTTAAAACCTTTAGTTTTACATCCTTGATGTTACTCAATTTTGAATGGATACATATCTTTGAAACATCTCTTTGTTTAAAATTATCTTTACACGTGGAGGCTTTTACTCGTTCATTACTAAGATGGGATATTATTTCCAATTTTCAAAGGTAGCATCATTCAATCAAAGTCGTAGCCCTAACCACATCATCTCTCGTGATTTTTTGATATAGAATCTAGTTTTTTCAACTCCTTCAAATCATGAAAAATTCTTACACATACACATTTAGGATAATGGACTCTCTCACACAAATATTCGAAGTTTTGAACTGTTTGTAAGAGATTGTACAACTTTTTCATTCCTCATAACGTGGCATATATACAATGTGTAGTGCGGTGTAAAGTGCAATAAGATATGATAATGTATTCGCAAGCATAAATTTTCTCAAAGTTTATAAGAAGAAAATGTAATTCATCTCATGAATGTCATATTCCCAAATAACGAAAAAATGATCAAATAAGCCATTTTGATATACAAAAATATATCATGGATCGTCTAAAAGAAGGCATAAACAGGATTGTACCAAAAATATTTTTGAATATATCGATAAAAGATTTATACAACCACAAAAGAGTTTGACATGTGATTAAAAGATATACATGAAGCACATAATCCTAAACATGTTCCAACAAACCCAATCAATCATGAAAATAACTAATGAAGTTCTAAGATAATCAATTTAGATAAATCACAAGGTTAAAACTAAGAGAGCATATAAAGCCAAAGAATAAAAATAAGCAAACCAAGGATAATAAGCATAAGCCAAAACAATATGTCAAAAGTAAAATGAAAACATGGAATAAAAATACATGGATAAATAAAAGATCAACTAGATGTGACAATCCTAAATATACTTTTGGAAAATCAAAGCAAAGTATTCTCAAAAACAAAATCTTTACAAATTATTCAAGATATAAAGCAAGAACAAATTAAGAAGATTAACAATCCACATATGAGTTATCAAAGATGATATCAATGATATACAAACTCAAACATGAATCAAAAGTACATAGCCAAGAATAGGATATATGAAAATAAAATCTAACAAATATGATGAGCAAAAATAAAACAAACTCCAGTGTTTAGATGTGGAGGGGACCAATTTCTGAATTTTCTTATTCTCAATTTTAACTTCTCACAAAATGTCATTCCTTACCCACACATGACTCACACAAGTTTCCTTAGGTATAAATGGGACCTTATGCATATTTTTCTTCATTGTCCTCTCTTACTATGGTCCTTTTTTCCCTCAACATTTTGATTCTTAACCCACATTTTTCTTTTAATGGGTTTATAGCAAAATTTTATTGAATAAAAATCGTTTGGACCTTTGTTGTTCCTCACAAAAGTATTACCATTATTACCATAGTGAAAAGGTGAGGTTGATTTGAGTAAAAAATAAAACTCCCTCAAATAACCAAACTTGTGACACTAATCACATATTAAAGATTTAGGTCTAGTCATTTGAGTTTTGGGCTTAAGAACAACCTTTTCAAAATATTGAACTTTATTTAACTTGTAATAAAAATATCTAAGGTGACCTTTCTTATGATAATAAGAACAAACAAATCCATTTTAGGTATTTTATGATTAAGGACATGATTTTTGTTATCACAAATGGGAGAAATAAAATTCTTCCCCTTTAAATGAGTGATAACATGTTTTCCTTTCTTTTAACAATTTCTGGGAACAATTTTAATAGATGTTGTCTCATTTGATGACGAAGGTTTAATAAAAATTATCTCTCCTCTAGGAAAGTCTTGATAGTTAGAATTTAGTTCCAAAGAAACAGCTTTATTTTTTTTCATAAGTTTGGCACTAAGATCAATACTATTACAAAATTTCGTTTTCAAAATGTCCACAGAGATCGTCAAATCATCACTTTCTTTTTTCAAAGTGGAGAAATATTCATCATCTACTTTAGGATCCTCATCCTAGTCTTTTAATTCATCAAGGAAATATAGTAGGTCACTAAAATCAACATCAAGGGCTTTGATTTTGCAAAATAGGGAATGACTATGAGCTTCCAAAACTTAAAAGAAATTATTTTCTTCTTTTACAAAAAGGAGCTCATAAGAAATTTTCGTTTTCTCATTTTTAAGGGTTTTGATCATTTGTAATAAATTTCAATGGACAGTCGGGAATACGAAAGATCTTCATTCTTCTTAACGAAATTTTATTCTTTAAATCACTTTAGCTTAAAAGATGGAATCATATTATTTTGCAATAGTCTTTTGGATTCTATATAAATCTTATCGTAAGAAGTTTAAAGATAATCTTCTTCATTATCATTATCACTGCTACTAACATAAACATCTTTAATGTTAGAAATACAGTGATCCAAAAAATTAAACGGGGTTACAAATCTAGTCAAATCACGATCAATATCACTAATAGGGGCATCTTCAAATATATCATTTTTTTTCAGAAAGACGACTAATAGTGAGGTCGAATGGAGTAACAAGTCCGGTATAAGAATGACTAGGAATAACATCTTGAAAAATCTTATATCCAAATGCCATTTTTACACAAAAATAAAGTATCAACTCGAGGTGATTAAACCTAAACAATGAGTAACCGCACTGATATCAGTTGAGAGTGGATGTGTAGATATATGAAAAGCTCAAATAATCAGAGAATGCTAAGAGGAAATACCTAATTTAAAAATTATTACCATGTTGAGGTAATATTTTTCTTATAAATTAAATCAAGAAAAATATGATAACGCCTAAAGTCTATGTGATAAATTATTTACCAAATAGATTACACCAAATTTTATCTTAGATATTATCTAACTTAATCTAAGTGTGGAAAAGGTAAAAAAAATATAGCACAACACCAACACTTATGAAGAAAAACCCACAGAGAAAAAAAAATCTCGTGCTGATAGAACGATAAATGTACTATGGTAGAGTATTACAACTGCAATATAAAGACTTACAACCACACGATGCTATGACCAACTAGAAACTATTTAACATCATATCCTCCGAGGAAAGTGCCGACAACTGAAGAACACTACACAACTGCCATTGATTTTGGTCTGCGACCAATGTCGTCATATCATACGCCAGCTAACAAATTTTCTTTTATAGTTTAAAGAACACTTTGTGGTCCAACGGAACAAGTGATAAGTCACCAATGAATATCTAACGTCCTCGGATGTGAGAGTGAAGTTTGTAAAAGTGTTTGCTAACTCAAAATTGAATGAGCAAGGTTTTAAAATTTCTCATAGTTTACATATATTGGCATATCTCGTTACAAACTAAACAATACATCTGCAGATGCATTCATACGATCATTAAAAACACGTTAGTGACCAAGAATCATTTTTGAATTTCAAGCCGTTAGAATCGTCACGAACACTTTAAGGAGGTATACGAATTTGAGGTTTTGATTATTTCTCAGTCAATTATATTCTGGGATCTTTTTAAACTCGAGGCATTTTTTTATAAAAAAAAAATTAATAATTTTTTTAGTTTGTTGGAACAAGATTGTCATCTCATTAGAACGAGACCTAATTCTCATTGGGACGAGGTTTAATTTCGTTGGAACGAAGTGTTAAATTCATTAGAACAAATTTCTAACGAGCATTTAGCGAGTGGTCTCTATTTAATAGAAGAAACCTCATTGGAAGTTCATTGAAAGCTGGTTCGAACGAGCTAAGTCTTTCGTTCGAACGAGATTAGACCTCGTTAGAACGAAACTATGTTTTCATTCGAACGGAGTCCCATTTTCGTTCGAACGAGTTCGTCGCCCCAAAATTCGTATTTTTCTATATAAAGGATTCTTTAAAACTGTCTTACACAATTCTTTTGGCGAAAACCAATTGCAATAGCTGCATTAAAAAATTTCTTCCTTTTGTTTCATAGAAACACTTTTATTTTTCAAATCATACATCTCTAAATATGATTTGTTGAGTTTTGTCAAATTCAATTTCCATACACTACAGCAAACCCCTGTAGAGGCTTCTCTAAGGCTGATTGTGGAGTTATGACTCTACTTCTGAAGAAGAAAGGATTCCACATCTTGAGGCTGATCGGTGGATACCAAGGTAAGAGCTACTTCCTGTGGGTGGTCCTGGACTGCATCACATTATGTTGAAAACTTGAAGACCAACATAACATTATACTTAGTGTATCTATAAGTAATTTATAAGTCGTATTGTGTCTGTCAATTCTGATAAAATGTTAAAATATAGATTTTTCTCGAAAGGGATTTTTCTTTAATTCTTCTTCTGCTTTGTTCGGCTATTTTTGGTTTGAATATTATCTTGCATGCACACCTAACTCTAATCAAGATGAAATTTAGTTAAGAAAAATGGATCTTTGTGTGTGTAACCTAATATACAAGTAAATCCATATAACCCAGCGTTTTAAAAAAAACTCACAAAGTATGTTTGAGATACCAAAATCTAAAATTACACAAGAAAAAATTAGAAAGAGTTTTGTTTAAGGTTGAATTATGAAGTAATAAAACCTCAAAAATATAAAGAATGTTTTTCTCTCTAGAAAATATAATGATAAAAGCTTGAGGCAAAAATCTTTCAAAAAAAACTTAACTTGTTTGTGGGAAGGAAAAAAAAGCTAAATAACCAGTTCAAACATATCGCCATAATTCTAAGAGGCCCTAAGATATTATTTTCCACAAAAGTAAGTTTCAACCCCAACAAACCAAAATATATGGCAGCATGTTTTTCAAAGTAATCTTTTAAAAAGATCTCTTTTTTGCACCAAATTTGGTCGTTTCGCTACAGCAAGTAAATGCATCGTTGTAGCGAACCTTTGGTAAAACCCCAAGTCGCGAAAAGTTTTAGATAATTTGGGAGTTTTGGACTGCATCCTTCTCTGCAGTGAGGAAAATCTTCGTTGTAGCGAAAATATTCCATGTTGCAGTAATGCTGACAGCAAGGCCAACGATAAAGAAAATTCATTGAACCAAATATAAAATTTTCTAGTTTTCGCATGGATATAAAATATTAAAAGTGTTATTTAAATTTTGAAAAGTCATCTAAAAATACATAATGACCATTTAAAATATGTTTATATTAGCGAAGGTATATGGCATATGTTTTGAGCCATTTTCTAAAAATCCCCAAAAGCACACAGATACAAAAGTTTAAAACATTTTCACTTTAAGGAAATCTAATTTTAGTTATGTTAAACCATGGGTGTACCACATTATCTAAGTTCTTTTACCTTTCCCTAAAGTGGCATTCTCATTTATGTGCGATTGAATGATGCCGGGATAAAGTTGATAGATTTTCGTGAATAAATCTTAACATGAAGCTTTATCAGAACGATTTCTTGGGATAAAGACAAAAAGTGAATTTCGATCAACAGAATAAGACAACCTAGTCTTATAGGGCACATAAGCATAATGCTTACTCTTACAATCCTAGTTGGGATTAAATCAACCATCACCCAATACGTTGGCACACTTATTTCGGTTGGGTACAACTCTGATACCATTATATAATACACCATTCTTCCACTATTAGAATTGTCCCCAATTTAACCATCGCCTATAGCGGTATGGGGTTTTATTCCAGCTAACATTCACAAGCTAGTAGCAACGGGGTTTGAACCCTTGACATGTGATGTCATAAACCATATGCTTTACCAATGGAGCTGAAAAGGACTCGGTGTTAGAAGAGTGAAAATCTGTATATATGAACCATTACTTTCCCTCTCCCAAGAAATGTGGAATGTAACTCTCTGGCTACCAAATCAACCATAACACCAGTTTGTTATAGAAAATAAGGGAGAGGGAAGGAAAGGTGAGAGAGAGAGAGAATAAGAAATGAATGGGGATTGAGGTCAGAAAGATGAGAGAGGTAGAAAAGAGCTTTGTGTTGGTGTGAGGAATGAGAGAAAGTTGATGTGAGGTAAGGTTGTGATTTGATTGTTGGAGAGAGGGAGAGAGAAGGGGGAGAGAGAGAGAATAAAAGAAATGTATGGTGTGGGGTTTTAATATCTAGTGTGTTAGGTATATTTTTTGTGTTTGGGCTTATTTTGAGTCATTGAATGTGCCTTTAAATTCGATCTCTTTTTTTATTATTATTGTAAGTGTAAGTGGATCTAGTTTTATTTATTTTGGAGCCTTTTATCTTAAGATTTGTTATAAATGGACAAATATTTATTTATTTTAGGGCCTTTTTTAAATGGTAAACTCTAATTATTATTTTTTTCCTATAATTGTTTTATACCTTAAAAACATAAAATTTCGGGGGCCCTAGGCGGGGTCTAACTGTCCTATATTCGAAGCCAACCTTGGTACTAAACTTTACTTTGGGGATTTTTGGCTTAACCCAAGAAACCCTCTAGGGGTCTAAGGTCCCTTTGACACCAATGATGTCGTTATTGACCCTATAAGGGTTCCTAAGGTCCCTGTGACACCATGCTACCCTTTGGTTACAACAGTGGTGGTGTTCAAATTTGGCTGTGCAATTTGGGAGAGCTTTCTAGAGTTTGAGCAACTATTAGAGAGTATCCTTCCACGTTGCGCAAAAACTTATTAGTCTTCACTTTTGGGATTTACAAGATAGGATTAATCTTGGTAAGATCCCCACCATTGGTTAACTATAACTTGAGCAAGAAGATATTCGTCTTTAAGATCTTCTTAATAAGTGGAGAGCCTTATTGCTTGGATTCGTGTGTTATGACTAGTAGGTCACCTCGCCATCCACGTGGTGATAAGGTTGCCTTGTTTGTCAACCCTTTCTTATACTTCCTCATCAAAGATGTCACGTGTAAGAGGGTGGTGAGTTTTGGGGTTGGCAACAGGTATAATTTGAGGTATCGTTGTGAATGTAGTCAGGCGTAACCAACTTATAAGGATATCAACACAATATATGCAAAGGAATATGGGGATCAAGGAGGGTGAAGACACGAGTGCCCTAATATTGTGAAGAGATGGACATGTTGGAAGGCACAACTTAGTGTTTTTTTACATGCTCAACAGAGCGAGTGATGCTCTTTTTTGTGTAAATTGGCTTCTTATTCAATAATTCTCGTAAGCAGACCTCTAAAAATGAACCAATTTTTTAAAATGCGAAACAAAAGAACTATTCATCCAAACTTTATGAATATGATATCTACAGCGAGTCGATAATCTACCAAATATTGCATCAAAAATTCAACGAAGAACTGCATAAAATGCATAAGTTAGCATATGTTCATTTTTCAACCATTGAAACTTTTGATAAATTTCACCCACATTTGAATTGAATTTTTGAGTTTTTTTTTTGTAAATGATTTCCTCGTAATGTAGATTAAACCCATTAAGTTTGGTTGAAAAAATCATTTTTGGTAAAATTGGGTATGTTGCATGGAGTCCGTTGAAAAGACATTGTGGGTGTGTGTGGGTGTATATGCATCAATAAACTTTGGTTCCCAAGTTGTACGTGAGGACCAATTAGGTGTGTTTATCATGGCTATGGGACAAAAAAGAGGTTAAAATGTTGTTAGGTTCTTTTTCGAAAAGTACAAAGTTATAGGGAGCATATCTCAAAAACTTGGTAGACATTTTACGAGGGTTGTTAGTTGTGTGTGTACATTGTGTCCCAAGGATTTCAAACAATAAGATTCTAGCAGGTTTCTATGGAGCACGGACACGAGTACGAGTGTTATGTTCGAGAAGACACGGTCCAACACAACAAATTTATAAAAATTAAGGCACAACCCGGCAGAGACACGGAGACAAGAGTGTGTGTGTGTGTGTGTGTGTGTGTGTGTGTGTGTGTGTGTGTGTGTGTATATATATATAGTGGTTCAAAAAAAAAGTGGTCAAACTAATATATCAAAATTAGCATGATCATATATTTCCTATCAACATTTAAATCACAAGTCAAAAGTCTAAATTGAAAGTGAGTGAGACACCCACTTCATTCTTTTTAACTTTTCTTTATATGATTTAGAGACCCTAAAAGATTTAATTTTACATGGTGCACTAGAATTTTTTAAGGTATTGATTAATTTTGGAATTTTTTTACTTAACCATCCACAATAATAGCTTATTTTGACTTAACACCCCCCCCCCCCCCCCCCCTTCTCAATGTTCAGAAATTAGACATGACCCCTAGAATAGGACGGACGCTAACCCTCTACAATAATAGCGTTTATTTTTTTACCCCGCCGTATCTGTGGAGTGTCTAGGGCATGTCCGTGGAGTGTCCACCTTCTTTAAAATTTCAAACGAGTTTGAAACGCTACGTGGCATGTCAGGCACGTGTCTGAGTCATATCGTATGCATGTCAGATTTGCCCCGCCACATGTATGTCGAAAGTGCCCTGCCACTTGTATGTCAAATGTGCCCATGCATCCTAGCTCGTGACTAATCCCTCCAAACCACATACCCTCTTGGTTCCCAAAGGAAAATTAGTCCGGACTTATTGCCCCTTCCTGGAGGCATGTCATGCTTCGTAAATTTATTGGGTTGGGACTCTAGCGTCCCAACGAATCTTTATTTGTTTCGAGTGAGTGGGTCAGAACCTCGCGGCCTGATAGCCATTCACATTTAGTGGAGCCCGTTTAAATATATAAGAATAATCCTTTTCCTATGACACTAAAAACTGAAATAAAGTGGTGAATTGAGTGAAATAGGAAATGAGTAAAAACCGGACAAGGAATAACAGAATGCCCAATCGTGTGGTCTTAATCTCTGTGAAAATATAATTTCTTGTGCCAAGAATTCTACCTTCTAAGTTACCAATGTATATTCTTCTAATTTTGCATTCTTGCCTTTTTGTATTGATAATGAAGTTGCGATTGTTTTTTCTGAAAAAGAGCATAAATTGTGGTTGACCATTATCTATGCCAATTATTATATTTTTCTTATGTTTGACAAATTGTAGGGGGGTGCCGAATAAGCTCTACTCAACTTTCTAGGAAATTTCCAAGTAAATTTTTTTAACAATTTGGAAACTGGAGGAAGACATGAGGATCTTCTGATTCTGCTTAAACTTAATTGCCTTCTAGATCAGTTGTTATGTGTATTGTATATAAGATTTAGCACATTAAGTAATAAGGAAAGTAGTTTTACCTGACGGAACTCCATATTCTTTTGTTCTCATTAATATATCAGAACTGACTAAATAAATTTGTACTTTACATGGAACCTTTTGGCTGTGATTTCAAACTTAAGATGGAAAAAATGGAAAAGCTGCAAAATATTTCAAGCGTGTGGACACTTACTCAGAAGTAGACAAAACATGCTCAGCAAGAGGTTCCCATGTGTGACTATTAAGGGTGGTAATTCGTTTTTTAGGGGGGCCGTCTTTTCGGACCATGCTTCAGGGCGACAAGAAACGACAAAGATTCTTTGGGACACGAACACAAAACGACTTCATATTTTTTTACCTGACAAACACATACCAGTTTAAAACACGAAATGGCACGAATAACGTGATTCTTAAATTTTAAAACTCAACTAAATATAAATACACGTTAACACGACTTAAAGGACAAGACATGACTAACGCTACAAGACAACTAACACGACTCATAATTTTGACACGAACACAATATAAACATGTCATATAGTGTTAATTTCATGTTGTTTCTAAAATTGCCACCCCTAACGACTATAAGACCTCTCAAATTGAATGTCTGAATGATCACTTTAACCATTTGCATGATCAGAAAAAACACATTATTGTTTTGAATGCAAGAGTCAAAACTCAAGATATATTTCAGTTCAAGTATTGTAACGAAATTCGAAAGATTCAATAAAGAATCAAAAATAGAAAAGACAGTAAGATCTTCATCACAAGTATTATTAGCGAAGTAGTTGAAAGAACTGCGATATGCAGAGAATGAGTTCCAGGTAACACAAATCATATAATAGCATCTTCAGCAAAGAAAAGGCGCAGTTAATGGGCTCTCAAAATCATGTAACAGCATCTTTAGCAAAGTTGAACCAAAAAATATATCTTTACCAAAGAAGGCTTAACACTCGCTTCCCATTAGTTGGGGAATTTAAAACCATGGGACCATTATAATCAAAGGGCTTTGTAAATCTAAGACCAATTATAATATGTATTTTGAAAATAGGACAACAAAAATTTTATTTATAATTTTAGCCCCTATTTTTGAATAATGCCGCTGGCGCGGACCATTTTCATAAAACGTCAACCAATCACAGCATGCCACGTGTCCTTTTAATTTGAAGGGACTAAAAATGAAAACGAAATGTTTGTTATCCTATATCCATAATCAATATTATTTGAAGTCCTAAAATTACATAATCTATATAATCAACTTATAATTTATATCATGTTTCAACTAAAGGTAATTGAGGATGGCGGTGAAAACATATAGATCCGATTTAGAAGCCCGCTGTTCATCACAATAGCTATAAAGCCCAAAAAAAATGTACCAGTTATATTCCCACAGCTTGGGAATTTAAAGTGCATGACCAAACACCAATATGAATAATTATGACCTAAAACTCATTCCAAAAAATCTTACGAAATTAATGCTTATGGGGATTTACCCATTAAATACATACAAAAGAAAAAGGGGGTGAAAAACAAATTGCACAGGAAGATGTCATTCTGTAGAAGAGGGGTAGGGGGAGAACATAAGCGTCGGCTTTTAAGAAAATAAAATGTAGCGAAATAGTGAGCAGCTGTGGGCATACGTAAAGATGCTTTTTCCTCTTCTAACCAGATCACCAGTAACATAACGTTCGGACAACGGGGTCAAGCTAACTCGCTATTAGGGTTATCCACAAATGAAGTGAGGAGGGTTGGTCTACTTATCTCCACCTCCAAACATCCCCATCATGTCCTTAGCGGAACCCATTTGCTTCATCAAGCTTTGTAAGCCACCCATACCACCAATCTGCTTGAGCATCTGTGGGGGAAGCACTTTGCTCATGTGTTGTGCATTCATGTTTCGGGACAAGGCACTCATCTCTCCCTTCTTGGGTATCTTAAGACCCTTCATCTTGCTCCAGATCTTGGCTAGTCGCTTGTACTCTTCCAACATTTCCATCACTTCCCTTAATTGACGACCAGATCCCCTTGCTATCCTCATTATTCTTGATTCATTCATCAGCTTTGGGTTGGAACTATCCAACTCTGCATCATCATATATATATATGTATGTATGTATATTAGAACAATGTCATTAACTATTGCAAAAAAGTAATCCCCCATAGGATATCACTGACTTACCTTCATTAGTCATTGAGTCCATCATAGTCATGTAGCGTTTGATCTTTGCCTGGCTTTCTTTTTCACGGCCTTGAGGCATTAATTCCGCGCTAAATCCTGGAAGCATTGAGAAAACCTACACAAGACGAGTATACGAGTTGATGATACATGGACATAAGAAAAATCCAGAAGATAAATTCCGAAGTGCCATTTTTCCTTTAGGCGTGCATGTGTGTATTGTGTGTTTGTTTGTGTGTGTGTGAGAGAGAGAGGGTCCGGTAGGAAGAACAATGAAATACGCTAGTCAAGGGACAAGAAATTATATACTAACATCCAGCCCAAGAACTCGGAAAAGGACTTCAGGTCTAGAAGTTTGTGGATTCATAGATAGAATATGTTAGTTCTAGGTCATATTTTTCATAATTTCTTTCACGGATCCAACTCTGCAATGAGTTGGCTGGAGGTTGCTTTTCGACCCATTTGTTCATCTTCGTTGTTCGCGTCAGAGGTATGAATTGATCCGCTGTTTTTTAGGGTTTGTATGTGGTTTCAGTCGTATTAGCAAATAGTTGTCTAAAGAGCTATATTTCTACACATCTGTTCCGTTTTTCACAAGTGTATATCCAAAAATCGTTATAAGGTCTGGTTCAGAAGTAAGCTCTATAGGAGGTCTTCATTAACTCACTTTAACAATGTCCAGGCATGTGTATCATCATTGTTTGGTTGACTAAGACAAATTATATGAGAGAGAGGGGGGGGGGGGCAGCAGGGGAATATATATGCATATCACAGGCCGGAGAATGATGAACCATATTGATGAAACTGCCACATACTTGGCCAAGAATGATTCTAAGTTTAAAGATTAGAGTGCTAAAAAAGCATTAGTTATGACATGATTGTTATAGTCAATATTCGTAAAACAAAGAGTGATTGGATGTTGTTAAAGAGACCTATTCATTTATCGGTAATTTGACTAAGTTGTATGAGCTTCAACAAGATATTGCAAAATTCAAGCAAGAAGATCTCTCTCTTGCTACCCCTATTACTATGCTATGCGTGGCAAGTAGGAAAATATTGATCACTATCAAGACTACCTACTAATAAGTGTGGCTTAAAGCATTTTGCGCTATGGTAAAATGAAATCGCAATTATGAGGTCTGCACCCAAAATGATAACCTCCCACTTCTATTAGAGAGGTGTTTCCATATATTCAGACCGAGGAAAGTCGGAAGAAAGTTAAGAATCAAGTTAACAATCCTAAGGCTGAGCCAGGAGTGCTCCTTACCTTAATCTGAAAGGTTAGTTTTCATTATACAACAATGGAATAGACCCTACCCCAAGAGCAAGGAAGCAAGATCATAAGAGCAAGCTGAGTGTGGCAATTGTGGGTGTACTCACCATACTCGGGAAACATGCTGGAATTTACACAGTTGACCTCCTGCACCTCAATCAAATGCTAGGCCTCGATCTGCTCCTTTTAGGAGCCATTTACGGCTAATACACTGCCGAAACCTCCTGCTCGTGTCATTCCCAGGCCAATGAACTTTATCAAAAAAGATGTTACCTACCTTCGACATATATTAACTCAACTTGATATCCATCACAGTTTTGCCTTTAAGTCCACATTTGATTTTGCTCAAACAAGTACTTCTCATTCGGCAAATCATATTTCTGTATCATTTGATACCCTACCTTGGATCATTGCTTCAAGGGACTCTGATCACGTAACCATTATGGCCTCCGATATCTCTTCATACGACTTATGTAAAGCGAACTGATCATTCCCTTCATTGCGGGGAAGGTCACAATTCATGCCTCTTATAATATTACCCTATCATTTGTTCTTCATGCTCCAAATCTCACTAGTAATCTTCTCGCAGTTAGGCATCTTACCAAAAGCTTGAATTGAAGTGTTAACATTTTTTCTATCTCATTGTATATTTCAGGACCTGACACGAGAAAGAAAACGAGCGGATGAAAAGACAATGGATTGTACTTGTTGGACACGAGACCCACTTCTTATTATGTTGCAAATTAATAAGTGTTGGGAATGGTAGAAGCAATAAAGATTTGTTGATGCGATGGCATAGTAAACTAGGGCATTTGCCTATTCCCATTTTGAGCATGTACTCCTGAAATTTGCTTGTATTGCACCTTTGAGCAAAATGCGTTTTTGCAAAACAATGTCGTGTTCCCTATCTTATTAGTATTAATGAAGCTACAACTACGTTCCTAAACCAACTACTTCATTACTTGGTTTTCGATACTTTATTATCTTTGTTGATGCCTTCAGTCGTTATACTTGAGTTCATCTTGAAAAAACTGAAAGTGAAGATCATTCAATTTTCAAGCCTCTCATAAGATGGTGTGTACTTAGTTTAGGTGTCCCCTCAAGATCCTTCAATCCGATAATGGAGGGGAGTTAATGTGTGGTGGCATTGCCTCCTTTTATATTAATAATGGGAATGTCCATCGAACCTCGTTTTAATAGTCCACAACAAAAATGGTGCAGCTGAAAGAAAACATCGTCATATTACAAAGATGACTAGTTCATTTCTCATAGGTATAGGGGCACCTATATTATATTGGGTCGATGCAACCTTAATCACAACACATCTAATCAATCGCATGCCTTCTAGAGTTCTAGGCTATCAATTCTCAATCTCTATTTTACGCTCTCAATCTCTATTTTACGCTCTCAATCCCCCCGTTCACTATTCCTCCAAAAAAGTTTGGTTGTGTATGTTATGTTCACCATTCATCATTGGAAGGACGAGGCTCAAAGGTTGTGTTTCTTGGGTACTTACCACTCAAAAGGGTTATTGATGTTGTAACCCTACTACTCATGATTCATTTGTCTTTGTGGATGTTAGATTTTTCGAGTCACTTCATTTCTTTTACCATACTCAGTGTTCTCTACAAGGAGAGATTTTAAGTATAAAGAACCCATGTCCCACTCCACTGCGTGAGGACGAGTTTCTCACTCAAGCAGAGCCTAAACAAGCCATTGTCTCACCCGAGGACCAAGAAGTCTCCCTCAGTTTGCTTGATCCCTCACTCAATCTTAATGTGTCCCTATTGATCTTCGTAAGGGTGTTCGTGATTGTACTAAACACCTTATATCTTAGTTTGTAACATATGATACCTCATCTCCAAAAATACTGTGCTTCCACTTCTATGTCACTAAACATCTTATATCTTAGTTTGTATCATATGATACCTCATCATCTCCAAAAATACTATACTTCCACTCAATGTTGTCAACAATGTTTTAAATCGCGGTCGCGCAGGGTGTCGCGTTCTGGCTCCTCCGAAGTAGCGTCGCGCTAATCGCGTCGCGCATTGCGCAAGCAATTCATGCATTCCCGTTTTTTAATTAAAAAACTTATAAATAAAATATAAATAAATAAAAAACATTTTAAAATGAAATTTGTAAGAAGGTAACATTTTAAACTGAAATTGGTAAAAAAAAGTTATAATTGAAATTGATTTTTTTAATTTTTTTCTAAAGTTACTTTTTAAATTGACAATTAAAAAAATAATAATAATAAGATTTTAAACAGAACTCTGAAAATAAGTAACATTCAAAGCTAAAAATAATAAAATAAATAAAATTTTAATATGAAATTTGTAAAATAAGTAAAGTTTAAACTTAAAATTATAATATAATAACATTTTAAACATAAATTTATAAAACAAGCAGTATTTTAAATTGACAAATATAAAAATAATAATAATAATAATAACAACATTTTAAGCAGAAATCTGAAAAATAAGTAACATTTAAAGCTGAAAATTATAAAATAAATAACAATTTAAACAGATATTTATGACACATGTAGCATTTTAAACTGACAATTATTATAAAAAAAAAACATTTTGAACTGAGATTTGAAAAATTAGTAACATTTAAAACTGGAAATTATAAACTAAAAACATTATTTACTGAAAAATGTAAAATAAGTAAACGTTAAAGTAAACCGAGAGTTTGGAATAGAAAATATTAAATAAAAGTAACCTTTTAAGCTAAACTTTTTAAAATAAGCAAATAACATCATTGAGACCTTCGTAAATAAGTAAATTGAGGGTTTGGAACAAAGAATACCTCACCCAAACAAAGTTCGTATGTGAAATAAGGTAACATTTTTTCCCCCTCCTTAACTAAACTGAGATTTCTAAAAAAAACATGAATAGCGTTCCTGTTGCGCCAAATAGCGCAAAATAGCGTACAATAGCGCAAAATAGCGCACAATAGCGCCAAATAGCGTACGCTTTTTGAGCATCCCGTAATACATTGACCGCAATGTTGCGTTTTTGGCCTGCAAAACGCAATAGCGCGCTTTTTAAAACATTGGTTGTCAATATAAGTCGTAGACGATATGTATCGAACGTATAGTTTCGTATCGATGGTAGAGCGTGTTGTATCGGTAGGTGTATCATTTTTTGTAAGTGTCAGCAATACATAATTATCACCCGCTACGTACGTATCGTATCGTATCGTATCGCCGATACATACTTTTTTTAGTTAAACGACGTCGCTTCGTTATTTAAAAAAACAAGAATAGAAGAAGCACAGGATCTGAAAGTTCGTAAAGGGTTTTGGGATTTGGTTGAAAGTTACGAAGGTTTCAAAAAAAACAAAGGAAAACTTACAAACCATAACAACTTTGCTAGGGTTTCCAATTACGAACCAAATCATATGCTCCTCTCTAATTCTTCTTCGATTTAAGTGGGGGTTGATTTTCCCTTCATCGCAACCTCCTCTCATTTTTCATTTACTATTTTTTTCTGATCCTTACTATCTTTGTTTTCTTTCTTTCTTATTCATTCCCACCAATTCATTTTGTATATGCCTGACTTAATCTCTTATGCAAGGTCACTATATTATTTAACGTTTACCATAGAATGCTACGACAAAAAGATCTATTGTATGATTATTGCACGCAAGTTGGTGAAGGGAAAAATAAAAGGCTGAGATCGCAATGTAATTATTGTGGCGATTGTCATTAAGGAGGAACAATTAGAAAATTCTAGCCTTTGGAATTATGTTATAAAATATGATATCATGAACATCTCATTATATTTGGATTGGTTGATGCTTCAAACATTATTTACTACTTAATATTGCATATAATTTGTGTTGATTTGTATTTTATATTATTTTTAGATACCACACGCACATATATTAATGTGTATAAAATTATTTATATAATTATTGAAAATTAAGTGTATCTTACGATACGATACACGATGCGATACATGGGATATTGTTCCATTCCCTAAAGGAAAGAAACCAGTAGATTGCAAACCTATATACGATTAAGTATCAAGGAGATGAAGATATTGAGAGAGATAAATAAAGCCCGATTAGATGCAGAGGGATTCACTCCAACATATGGGATTGCATCAGTTGCCAAGATGAACTCCGTACGAGTCCCCTCATTGGCACCTAATTTCTTGAAATTAACATCGGTTGAATTTAAAGAATGCCTTCATTGTGATTTGGAGAAAGAGGTATATATGGTGATGCCTCCTAGTTTTAAACTTACTGATAGCCATAATTTAGTGTGCAAACTAAATAAGACCTTGTATGGACTAAAGCGGTATCCATGTGTTTGGTTTGAGAGGTTCAGTATGGTTGTGAAGAGAGTAAGTACACATAGAGTCGGGCAGATTCTCCTCTCTTCACCAAGAGGCATTCAAGATCGCACAACTAGGGGTGTAAACAGATTAGATTCGGACCGGATAGGGGTGATCCAAATCCGATTTGTTAAGCTATTAACAGATTCGGATCCAATCCGATAATCCGACGGAGCATAGATCTGTTATACCGAACCCATTAAAGTTCAGAATAATCCGATTCGATCCGAAAATCCGATTATCTGAATTTTTTAACATATTTTTATGCATTTAAAAATAAACTTAAGACTATATATATATACAAACACACACATTCACATGTATATGTATAAATTATATGTATATATTCCTTTATAATTAAAACTAAAAAAATATATGTTTAAGTCTTTATATTTATATTTGTATTTATTATTATTATCATCATCATTATTATTATATAAACATATTATAAATAAATATTATATATATATATTAATCGGATCAGATTATTATCGAATCGAATTGGCATTAACCCATTTAGTAAATGAATAATCGGGTTATCGGATTTCAAAATCAATAACGGATCCGGTTAAACGAATCGGGTTCAGATCGGATCCGGATCAAAATCCTATCCGTTGACAGCCCTACGCACAAATGACCTTATTGCACATCTGTTGCGGGTAATCTTGTTTCATGACGAAGCAAGAATCGGAATGTAGTTACTATATCTAATGCAAAAGTTTTCAGATCCATGGCACATGTGTGGGTTAATGTGGCAATGGACTATATTAGATGTGTTGGGTTACCTTTTCATGATTTGTATTGTGATAATGAAGTTGCCACTAGTATTGTCCACAGCGATGTTAAACATGAGAAGAAAAAACACATTTAAATTGATCGGCATTTAATCAAGTAAGAGTTTCGTCGTGGATTGATTTGTACTCCGCATGTCAGAACAATTAATCAAGTGGTCGATGTCTTGACTAGCGTGTGCGCAAAACTGTTAACAAAATATGTTGGCTAGGCTTGACTGATATCTTTGCACCCCTTTGAGGGGGAATTTTGCCAGGGATTTAATTGTAACAGTTATGTTATTGTTAACCTGTGTAGGGTACTTGTGTAATTTCTGAGATTTCTTAATATAAATAGAATGTGATGGGAAAATAAAGGCTATTCATTCATTCAACCAATTTTCTTCTCTATTCTTCCTCTCTATATCTTCCCTTATTATGTTGGTTTGATTATCACATAAATATAACAATCTGATCAATTCTCGCAAAGCATACTATTAAAAAAAATTTGCTTTTTCATTCAGCAATTCGAAAAACACCGACTTTACTTCATAAACAAAAAATGCCTCTGTAGGCATATCCAGATCTGATCTAACGAAAGTGCCTCTCCAAAAAATATGCATTGTGAAACTCTGCGTCGTCCATATCTGATCTTAACTAGTTGCATTGTTGACACTATTGTCCCAAACGAGAGAGAGAGAGAGAGAGAGTCGACAATGATGTTGGCGGTCAGATTCATCAACAGTGGATAACATCACTGGGGAGTAATCAATGACGGTGAGGGAAGACTCAGGGGAGCAACCAACATCGACAAAGATGGCCTGTGCTGGAGAGAGGTGGAGAAGATCTACTTGGTCTGTTATTAGAGAGAGATGGGGGAGAATGAGAGATTGCGTACGCAAAAAAATAAATTAGACAGCTGTACATAATTCGTAAGTTTGAAACTTTTAACTAAACATGTGCATAGCCAGAGACAAAATACTAATCTTAAAAAAGCAAGTATAAGTAAGTTCAAATCTAATATAAAGCACGCGCCTTAAATAAGGCACGCGCCTATTAAATGGAGGCGCAAGGTGTAGGCCCAGCGCGAGGTGCACTTTTTCAAAGAAAGGCGCAAGACCTTTCACAAGACTTTGCTGCACATTTTTTTTCCCTAAAAAAAACGCCTAAAAAGTAGAAGGTGATAGATTTATAGTTTTATTGAAAAAAAGCTTAAAAAAAAGGTGTTGGATTTAAACGGTCGTTTAATATGCTGGAAGGCCAAAAGGTGCTTTTTTTAAGCTATTTTTCTTAAAAGTTTTTTTTAATTTATTTTTTTAACAACTGTTTTTTTAAAGCTTTTTTGTAGCTATTCTGAATTATTTGATGGACTTTTTTGACTTAACACTCTCAGATAATGCCATATTTTGACTTGATCCCCTCAAAATTGAAAAATTAAACATAACCCCCTAGAAATGGACGGAGTCAATCCTCCCTTAAAAATGGCCATTAATGTGTAATTTGACTTTACCCCCTGAATTTTTATGGACAAAAATACACTCATCTAACTTCCCAGATCATCGTCTTTCCCAAAATTAAAAAACCCTAACTCTCTCTCTCTCTCTCTCTCTCTCTCTCTCTTCATCAACACCCAACAAAACCCTCCCCACCCCGTCAACACCCACCCCAATTGCTCAATCAACTTGGAAATCTTTTAAATTCTAAGATAAAATCCACTCTAACAAAAACAGATGGTGGAATTTTAGTTATTTGGAATTAGAATACATTGAAATTAACGTGTCTGTATTTCATCACAGCTGACAGCGTTTTTTCAGCTCATTCTCTATTCTCGCTCTTCCTCACCGGAGCTCTCCCCAACGCTTACTATCTGCTCTCTTCTTCTCTCATGGGTGGTCCGCCGGCAATTCAGTGGAGGGGGTTTTATTGGGTTTTTGCGGCAAGATCCAAGGAAGGAGCGGGTGGTGGTTGTCGGGTTTTCTATTGAACAAAAATGGTGATAGTTTACTGTGTTAGTGGTAAACTGATTTTGATGGTTGGGGACGGTGGACTGATGGTAGGTTGTTGGTTAGTGTTTGTGTAATGGTTCGACAGTTAGGAGATTGGGTACTGGTAGTGTATAGGTGTTCGACACGTGTTCGGCAGTGATGTTGAATGGAGACGGGAGAAGTGTTGAGGAAGAAGATGAACAAAGGATAAAGAAGGGGTATTTTTGTACTAATAATATCGGGTGGGGAGGGGGGGTATATATAGTCAAATTACACATTAAAGGCCATTTTTAACGGAGGATGGAAGGATTGACGCTGTCCATTTCTAGGGGTTTATGTCTAATTTTTCAACTTTAAGGGGGTTAAGTTAAAATATGGCATAGCGTTAAGTCAAAAAAGTCCTTATTTTATCTTTGCTATCCCTATAATCGTTGCATATTGGTATTAATGGTTGCTTAGTATTTTTTGTAAATGCTAGGACTTATTTTTGTTCTATAAGACATTCCTAGTAATTAAAATAATTTTGTTAGAGGGTATGCATGCTAACAACATATTTACAAAAAAAGTCTACAAGGCAGCCTACAAGCCAGAAGGCCCTTGGCCGCCTAGTATTCACAGCTTTGAAATACCTATCCACAGACGATCAACTGTCCTTTTTGTTTTAAAACAACCCAAAAACCCTTGCGATCCCTTTCAAACCCAACCAACCCTTGCCATTCCTAAAGTCTAAACCGCCCATAGCAGACGTTTCTTCCCGGCGACCTATGAAGTACCGACACTCTCCCGAAGGCGACGAATCTTGTTTGACACGTGTCGGACACGCGACATGCTCCGACACGCTCCCAGAGTGTCCTCTTTTTTTTTAGTTGGACACGCTCCAGACACGCTAGTCCCTGTTTTTTTTGCTATTTCCTCTTCATTCTTTGCTGTTTTTCTTTACTTTTTTTCTTTGTTGTTTCTCCCTCTTTATTTTATGCAACTCCAGCAAAAAAAAAAAAGATTAGAAACAACAAAAAAATAAATAAATAAAAGAAACGGCAAAAAAAGTGCGTTTGAATGTTAAATGCAACTAATGTGATGGTGATTATGTTTTATTTATGATTTTTAATGTTAAAGTGTGTTTGAATGTTGTTTTGTATGGTCCATTTTCTTAATTTTATTATGTTAAATGCTCTAGTAATGTATTTTATGGAAGAAAAAAATATTTTATTTCTTTTATATATATTTAAATATATATTATATATTATACGTATCCTAGCATGTCGTATCCTAATTTTTAGAAAAATCACGCGTCGCATGTCGCGTGTCGTGTCGAAACCCGTGTTGAGTCCGTGCTTCATAGCCGGCGACCCTCCCACAACTGTCCTTTTGGTTTTCAAAACAACCCAAAAACCCTTTATATCCCCTTCAAACCCAAACAACCCTTGCCATTGCTAAAGTCTAAACCACCCATAGCAGGCGTTTCTTCCCGGCGACCCTCCCATTGGCGACGCAAGGTATTTTCTCACAATATGCAAAAAAAGGGTATTTTTTCAGTCAGCTTTATTTTCTGTGTTCTGTTTTGTTTCAAGCCAGAACATTTCTGCCATTTTTTGGGGGGGGGGTTCTTCTTGTCCTGCTTTGTTGTCTATGCCCGAACCTTTTTTTTTGTTATTCTTTTCCTTCTTCAACAAATATGCTTTGTTCTTTTTTTTTATTCTGGAACTTTTTAGTTCTGTTAGCTTCTCTGTTAAGTTTACTCCAAGTTATTCATGATTTGTCACAGCTTCGCACCAAGAGGAGAAACCGACTAGTTCAATCACAACTCAATGACTTGGTGTTTGTCAAATATAATAGAGCATTAAGTCACCGATTTTAATTGAGAAACACCATTTATCCCAACTCTTTAAATGAAAAAGATGAAAGCAGTGAGCAGTGAGAGTTGCTTGGGAGAGTTGAAGAGGAGTCAGAAGCAAGTAATGAGTATGTTTTTACCGAGGCCCATGCATTGACATGGTGAAGTTGGTAGAACTAGTGGCGCCTATGAAGCAAGGACACTTCTCCAGAGGTGACGTACCCATGTCGAACACTCCGACACACGTAAGACACTTCGAAGACACATGTCCGACACTCCGCGTAGCGTGTCAGACTTATTTGAAATTTTAAAGAAGGTGGACACTTCGCAAACACTTCATGGACACAACTAAGACACTCCGCTGACACGACTAGGCGCCAAAAACTAATCAACTTTAATAAATTTTAGTGTCATCATGCAAAATATAACTATTTTCGAAGTTCATGCATAGTAAGAAGAAAAGTTAAAAATGAAGGAAGTTAATCTCTGGATCGATTTCAATGCATACTTTTGATTTACGGTCATGGTTCACAGTCTTGGTATCTGTCCTGGTAGTGGACACCCGAATTTTAACTCGGTCAAGGTATCAGTCGCAGTCACAGTATCGGGCGATACGCAAAGATGTGCTATTTAGAGAGCGCAAAAAATTCCGAAAAAATATAGAAATTGATGTGAATCTAAGAATGCGAAAACGTTATTACTACACTACACAACAACTATTACCTACACAACAACAACGACAACAAAAAATAAAACTATACTAAAGAAATGGGTTTCTTTCTATCTCTATTCTCTTTCTCAATATTCAAGTGTGTTTACAAATGAGGGCCATGGACCTATTTATAGGAGATGTTAGCTTGCTCGCCAAGCGAATACCCAAAAAGACAAAAAAATGACAACTAATAACTAAAAATGACTAATTAACCCCAAAAATACTTGGGAGACCAATTAAACACTAAAAATAAAAGAAAATGGCAATAATAAAAGATAATCTTCTCCCAGGAGCACAATCACGCGCCACGTGTCGCTACGATTCACCAAACACATAATTTTTCTCGTCTTCGAAAAAGCTCGTACTCGAGCTTCGAGAGTGACTCATCAATGCCACATGATATAAACTACGAAAAAGCTTCGAACCCCAATCAAAATCAACAAAAAGTGGGTTGTCCAAACTAGAATTAGTCTCATGTGTATGAACCCCATCAATAATGGGTCTAATACACCCAAATCCAGCGATGTCCCTCTACAAAATCCGAACAACCAAAAACTGACGGCCATACACGTCTTCTCGACACCATAAGTACATGGTTGCAACTTGGTGTGGTGGACCCTTGAATCTGACCGGACTGGAACTCCGGCGACCACACCTTTGCAAGTACGATGGAAAAACATGCGGACTAAAGACGGCGACATTCCAAAAAGCAGGACCCAAAATGGCAAATAGTCGAAAATGGGCCCCAAGTGGGATGCATTTTCATGGATGTCATAAGTTCTGTCACAAATAGGCCCTAGGACCAATTTTGACCGGATTTAAGGTCAAATAGCAGGTAGGGGATTAGATCGGAGTAGGGTAGCCCATTTTTGTTGGGTTTGAATGTGGTTAGGCATAAATGAGTGGGGAAATGGTGAAAATGGTGTAAAAACAAGGGTGGGGAAGATTAGGGCTAAAAGGGGAAAGGTTTAGGGCTAGGGAGTGGTCGGCAGCCAAGGGTTTGGCCTAGGGTTTGGTCGGCAGGGGCAGGAGGGAAGTGGGGTGGCAGTGAGGGGCCAGCTAGGGTTGAACGGGGGTGGAGAAGTCTGGAAGGAGTAGGGGGTGGTCGGGTGGGATTTTTTGGGCCGGTGGGAGGTCGGTCGGTTGGCAAATGGGTCGGAAGGGGGTCGACGAGGCGGGGTAGTGGCAGCGGATTGGTCGGAGATGGGTGGGGGTGCCACCGGTGGTGAGAAACAGGGCGGGTTGGACTGGGATGGGGGTCGGGTGGGGGTATATGGGTTTGGGCAGGCCGAGGTTAGGGATTTTTTTTTTTTTTTTTGGGGGGGGGGGGGGGGGGGGGGGGGCTAGGGTGTTATGGGGATTTGAGCGGCTGGTGGGGCTGAGAGTTCCGTAGTTAGGGGGCGTGCTGGGTTGGATCGGGTAGATTAGAGTAATGAGAGGGGTAGATGGAAGATGGTGGGTTTTTTTTTTTTTTAAGTAATGGTGGTTGTGTGGTGGTAGGAGATGGAGGTGGAGGAAAGTGGTGATGAAGGAGACTAAATGGGTTGGCATCCCCCCTTTTAAGCGTGATGGGACTTGTGATTTCCATCCACCGGATTCTCATTTGGACATTTTATCAATCTACCGATTGAAGGGTTGCTCGAGCCGGAATCACAACTTGATACCCACTTCACACCTCACGACGAAGACCAAGAACAGACGCAACTCTGATACCAATTTGATGTAAATCTAAGAATGAGGATGCGTTATTACTAAACTACACTACACAACAACTATTATCTACACAACAACAATAAAAAATAAAACTGTACTAAAGAAATGGTTTATTTCTCTCTATTCTCTGTCTCAATATTCAAGTGTGTTTACAAATGAGGGTCGAGGGCCTATTTATAAGAGAGGCTACCCCAAAGGAGAAAAATTGACAGCTAATAACTAAAAATGACTAATTAGCCCGATACATGCTTGGAGACCAATTAAACACTAAAAATAAAAGAAAATGATAATAATACCCTAAACTAAAATGCAAAATAAAAGATAGTCTTCAGGAGCACAACCACGCACCACGTGCCGCTATGGATCACCAAACACATCATTGCGCTTGCCGTTGTACCAAAAGCTATAGCTGATAGTAATGGCGCAACTTAATTCACATATACAAAGGGTGAGTCTTCCCCATGAGTCCAAGCCCAGCGAGCCTCGGCCCATTTTATAGGAGGGAGAATGCTAGGTTGGCCCAAGAGCCTGCATCCATTTAGATGCACCTGTATCAAATCCTCCCCATGGGTTGCCACTGGTCGCCACTCTGTGACTCAAACCCATGGCCTCGCTTTGATACCAATTTGATGTGAATCTAAGAATGCGTTAGCATTATTACTACACTACACTACACAATAATTATTTCCTACACAACAAAAAAAAAAAAATATATATATATATATATATATATACACACACACTAAAGAAATGGTTTTCTCTCTCTCTATTCTCTTTCTCAATATTCAAATGTGTTTACAAATGAGGACCAAGGGCCTATTTATAGGATGGGTTAGCTTGCTAGCCAAGCTAATACCCAAAAAGACAAAAAAAGATCACTAATAACTAAAAATAACTAATTGGCCTCAAACATGCTTGAAGACCAATTAAACACTAAAAATAAAAGAAAATGACAATAATACCCTAAACTAAAATGCAAAATCAAAGTTGGTCTTCTCTTGGGAGCACAGCCACGAGCCACGTGTCGCTACGGATCACCACACACATCAGAAATTTTAACAAAAAATAAGATTAACAATGTGGACCAATCAAATACGTTCAAACCATCCTTTAATATGCATTGCATTGTACAATTGGTTATACTGAAGCGCGACGGGATTGTCAGATTCAATATTCCATAATAAACCAATATTAATATAGAAGAAATTATCTAATGACACATAGAATTTTAGAATTTGATTAAGAGGTTGCATTTTTTATAAGAATTTTAAACATTTTTTTGTACAAAACATTATTTTAATGAATTTTTAGAAATTCTAAACATTTTTTTTTAATTCTAAATATTTTTGTACAAAACATCAATTTTAACTTTTAGAAACTCTAGACAATTATTTAAGAGTTCAACAATTTTTGTACAAAATATTATTTTTAGAAATTTTAATGTTTCTCCATTCAAATCAACTGCAAAAGGAGAGATGACTTGAAGATTCTTTGAATTATTTTCCAACATTCTATCCATTCAATACTTTTTTTACAAAAAAGTTCATCTCACGATCGAGTTTCTTTGTCTCGCCCGATATCTCGAATCGGCCGATATCTAGGCGAGTTATAAAGATATTGAACGATTCTGTCTTTTTGTATCGCGACCCGAGTTGACTCGACCTAGACTTTGAACCATGTTTATGGTTTAACTATTATTATGAAATATTTCACCATATTAATTTTGATAAACTAGTTTGACAACTAAGGCTTTTTTTCAAGTGCAAATTAGATTAACTATATATATATATATATATAGAGAGAGAGAGAGAGAGGCAGGCTCCTGTGCACACTAAGTTTGCACATTACTTTTTTAAAGTAGTAAAAAAAATATTTTTAAGTGCTGGCGCCCACCAATTTTTTTATGTGATATTTTAACATTTCAACGGACTCACATAAAAAAAATTAGCTGAAAAAAACTTTTTTTGCTATTTTTAAAAAATCGGTCAAACTTTCGCAGTTTTTAAAGGGCTTAAAAGCATAAAATGTTTGACCGATTTTTTAAAACTAGCAAAAAAAGTTTTTTTGAGCTGATTTTTTTTATATGGGTTCCTTGAAATGTTTAAATATCACACAAAAAAAATCAACTCAAAAATATTTTTTTTACTACTTTAAAAAAGTAATGTGCAAACTTAGTGTGCACAGGAGCCTGCCTCTCTCTCTCTCTATATATATATATATATATATATAGAGAGAGAGAGAGGCCCCCTCCTGTAAAGACTCCTTATGATGCAGACCTCGGTACATAGTATTTTTTTAAATAGTAAAAAAATGATTTTTTTGATGAAACTTCATGGATATAATCTCCACGGTGAGAAGATCATCTCCAATTTTTTTCATCAAAAAATTCGATAAAAAAAACGTTGAGATGAGGTGATATGTAAAAAAATAGAATAAATATGCATTTTCGATCGTTGAAATGTTGGGTTGGCGATCATCTCACCTACTTTTTGATTGAATTTTTTTATGAAACTTCATGGATATGATCTCGACAGTAAGAAGATCATATCCATGAAGTTTCATCAAAAAATTCAATCAATAAAGTGGCTAGCGCCGACCCAACATTTCAACGGTTGAAAATGAATATTTATATCATTTTTTTACATATCGCTTCATTTCAACGGTTTTTTTATTGAATTTTTTGATGAAAAAAATTGAAGATGATCATCTAACCGTGGACATTATAACCACAAAGTTTCATCAAAAAATTTATTGTTTTACTATTTTAAAAAAATGGTATTTATCGGGGTTTGCACCATAAGGAGTCCTTACAGGAGACTTTCTGTATATATATATATATACACACACAAAACTGATCGGATGCAGACTCAAAACGACGTCGTTTTAAGTTCAAATGAAGAAGAAAAAAAACATGTTCATGTTAACGCAAAACAATGTCATTTATAGACTTCATTAAAAAATACGCTATTTGAGTTCTCTCTCTCTCTCTCTCTCTCTCTCTCTCTATATATATATATATATATATATATATATATATATACATATATTTATATATATACATACACACACACATATATAGAGAGCGGATCAAGTGAGGTCCCAATTTGAGGTCCCTAAATGAGGTCCATTTTTTTAAAATAGTAAAACAAATATTTTGGGGCTGATTTTTTTTGTATGGTTCTTAAACATTTCAGTAGGACCATAAAAAAATAACCAGCTCAAAATGAATTTTTTTACTATTTTAAAAAAATCGATCAAACTGTGTCAATTTTTAAGTTGTTTTTAAAAACTGACAAAGTTTGACCGATTTTTTTAAAATAGTAAAAAAATTCATTTTGAGCTGATTATTTTTTTATGGTCCTACTGAAATGTTTAAGAACCATACAAAAAAAATCAGCCCCAAAATATTTGTTTTACTATTTTAAAAAAATGGACCTCATTTGGGGACCTCAAACTCGAGGACCTCACTTGATCCGCTCTCCACATATATACACACTAGCGGATACCCGTGCCGAGGGCAGGGTGATAAATTTGCCCCGTGATAAAAAAACCCAACTTTAAAAAAAAATATTAATTTTTTTAAATATATTTAATAAAGAAAAACACCTTTAAAAAAAATATTGAAAAACAAATATTAATTTTTTTTTAAATATATTTAATAAAAAAATAATATAATAATATATGTATGTATGCATGTTAAACATGTATGATATTTTATGTCTTCCATGTACCCATAAAAGACATAAAATATCATGCATGTTTAACATGCATGAAATCACCCCATGGCCATATGGTCCCTTATTATATGGATATATATATACAGTTCTGCTCTTGTACTGACTAATCCGCATTTTAAGAGTGCGGACTGGACATGTCTCACCTGGCGGTGAGCCTAGAAAACAGAGAGAGTGTGCCTATAATTTAAGCGATAATTTCTAGGCGCACTGTTAAGTGACACATGTTCGGTCCGCATTCTTAAAATGTGAACTAGTCAGCACCAGAGCATTATTATATATATATATATATATATATATATAGATAGATATTTGTCGTGGTGTCTCTGGCATGTCGTGTCCTAGTTTTTTTTATATTTATTGTGTTCGTGTCCGACACGACACCCATGTCCATGTTCATCCTTCATAGGGTCGCGCTAAAGGGCCTAAGTACAATTCTACATCAAGAGCAACTTCAAGGGCAACACACATGGTTCAAAGTATCGGCCGAGTTGACTCGGTATCGGCCGAGTCAACTCGGAATCGGAGTGTACCGATCCGATACCGAGAGACGTTTCAAAAAAAACACTGAATCGGCCGAGACAGCCGCGATATCGCCCGAGACAACTGATTCCGAGACGCCTCGCCGCGATATCGGTCGAGACAGCCGATTCAAGTGATATTGTCATATTTTGTTTTATTTTTTGATAGAACTTTTATCTTTTACCATATTTCTTCGTTGTTGAAAATATATTGTAGCATTTACAGAATGGTATTACTTTTTCAAAAGTATTAACATTAATTTTTTAAAACATAAAACTCTTTTTTTTTCTTTAAATGACTACTAAAAAAAATATATAAATCTTTTAAAAAGTAGTACTCTTTTTTTTTTAAATGACTACTAAAACTCTTTTTTCAAAGAAATTTATTTTTTTACAAAAAATATTCAAATCTTTTACAAAAAATATATAATGTACATTTATGTTTGTAAAAAATTTACATTTCTATACAAATGTTATTTTGTACGTTTTTGTAAAAATGTAAAAAAAAATGTACATTTTTGTTAAAAAAAAAATGTACATATTTGTAAAAAAAAAATATATTTTTGTAAAAAAATATATATTTGTACATATTTGTAAAAAAAGTGTACATATTTGTAAAAAATATATATTTTTGTTAAAAAAATTGTACATTTTTGTAAAAAAAATTCCTTTTGTACGTTTTTGTAAAAATGTACATTTTTGAAATTTTTTGTTAAAAATGTTCTTTTGTACGTTTTAATAAAAATGTAAAAAAACATATACATATTTGTTAAAAAAATGTACATTTTTTGTAAAAATGTTCTTTTGTACGTTTTTGTAAAAATGTAAAAAAATGTACATTTTTGTAATAATGTTCTTTTGTACGTTTTTGTAAAAATGTAAAAAAATGTACATTTTTGTAATAACAAAATGTACATTTTTGTTTTTCAATATAATTATTGGTTTACTATGCAATATTGAATTTGACAACTCTGTCGCGCTTCAGTATAACCAATTCTACAATGCAATGCATATTGAATGATGGGTGTGAATGTATCTCATTGGTCCACATTGTTAATCTTATTTTTTTTAAATTTTCTATATTTTTTCCGGAATTTTTTGGGCTCTCTAAATAGCGTATCATTGCGCATCGCCCGCGACCGAGTTGAAAATCGAGTGTCCGATACCGGGACCGATACCGAGACTTTGAACCATGGCAACACAAGATACAAAGAGAGTCATTCAGCGCACCTTACCTTGCAGATGAAAGGGAGGAGACCGAAGAAAAAAGAATTTTAAGAAAGGGGGGACATAGTTGTTACAATGAAGAAGAGGATAGTTTCTCGTGGTTGCAACAAATTTGAACTCTTAATGATTTCAAATGTGTTGACCGAACGAGGATTATTTCTTGTGGTTCCAACAAATCTGAACTCTTAATGAGTTCAAATTTGTTGACCCACCTCAAAAGTGGGTAATGACCCTATCACTTCATTTGGCTGAAACATTAGAATATTAGATAGAGGATGATGATGATGACATTATGGCCATATAGGTTAAGGGATATTTTGCTTTTGTTGATGACTATATAGTGTAGGTTATATGACACTTGCCATATTGGAGATATGATTTTTGATAGCTGTTTTTTGGGTTACTTGCAAAATATTTCTAATTAATGTGCATGCTTCGTTATAACACGTCTGCAATTTAATTCTTGTTGCTTTAGAACTTGCACAATATTATTTCTTCCATTTATTTTTATGTCATCAAGTCAAATGATTAGTATTATACATGTGCACTTTACTTAATGTTGATTAGATGTGATTTAACATTTTTACAATTTGTTGATTGGTGGTGATTTAACATTTTAACAATTTATTGGTTGGTTACAACAATTTATACTGTAAAAATATGCTAAGCTAGAAAATTGGAATAGCTTTTGATGAAAAAAATATTTTTTTATCTTTCATAATGAGTGTGCCGTGCGCTTCATTTCGCTATGCGCCTAGGCTCCACGAAGACCTTTGCGCTTTGGTGAGACTTTCGCCTCTGACAACTATGATCTTGGATCCACATTGCCATACGTTAAAGATTCATCCCTAATGATGGAAAACTGACAGATCGATGGAGACCGACAAAAAAATAAGTACCAATTACTATGGAAGTTTCTCAAGTAGCTAGGGTAAATCTTGTATTTTAACTTTGTCGATAAAAAATGGAAGACACCAAATATAAAGGAAAACTAGAAATCAAGAAACTTCCAACCAGACATTATGTTTATTTCGTTGATTTGCAGTTGGTATAGTTCTTTTCAGATGGAAAATTTGATTGAGAATTTCAACTCATAAAGGAACTATGAAATTTGAAATCAACAATCCATCACTTTGGTAACTAGAGCAAGCATTTCTAGAACTCCTCGAAAAAACCTCTTACAGAACGAAGGATGATCATTGACTAGCACTTACAAGAAGGCACTGATGGGATGAGTTCCTTATAATTTACTAGTCAAGAGATTCTCCGGAGAGCTATTACTATATGTTCGATAAGTGCACGAAAAGTGGTATGATCGCAAGGAAAGGACCTATGAGAAACCTTTTGCACCAAGCTATGGAACAAAACTTGCCTTGGATCAAGGATGGGCTCTTAGTCAAGTAATCTACTTTTTTGGTCCAAAACCTTTCTTTTAATAGTACGCCGCTCCGCAAGCAAGTAGTGCCACGCACAAGCGGAGCGCAAACAAAGCAAGGGGAAATCTTCAATTTTTTGGGGTAACCTTTTCACGGGGATAAAAAGGGTTGTGTTAGGTAGAGCGTAAAACTTTGTTAAATCCTTAAAATGTTAATCCTATTAATATGAAAGCTAATACTAGGGCACTTTCCATAGGCAATGCATTGCACCTGCACCGGATGTCTCAAAAATAGGCACGGGGAATTACATCAGTGTCCAATAAGAAATTGGTAAGAGTTACTATACTATTTTGGACTTGTGTGGGTAAAGAAACTAATCCACGATAGAAAACTTGAATAAGCGACTTGAAATATAGGTAATTTGAAAAGAAAAGGTTTGAAGTTAGTGGATACCACGATGAGAAGATTAGTTAACATAGCAGTTTACAGCAAACTAGCAAACTAACTAAATAGGCCGATGAAAATCAGTGAGAAAGCTAGAGAATAAAGGGTTACACGCATAGATATAAGAACGGAGTTGAAATAATAGTAAATAAGAATATTAAGGAAGAATATTATAATTGTTAATAAGAAATACGATAGGCTCGTACTTATAAAACTTGTATTATAAGAAAATATAATCAAAATTATTAGTGCTAATACACCACAAGGAGGAATGGATGAACACAGTAAAATACAAATTAAGGAACAAATGGATGACTTAATTAAAGAAATTCCTGTAGGTGATAAACGTTATATGGGGGCAATTTTATAGCCATGTAAGAGAAAATCATGTAAGATATGAGATGGTGCATGAAGGCTATGAGTTTGGAGATAAGAATATAAATTATAGTGGAGAGTCCATCTTAGATTCTGTAATGAATTATGATTAAGTGGAATAGATAACAATATGATAAACATCTTAATTACTATAAAAGGAGATCGATTTTGACTTACGAGAGCCTAATCTCGCAACGTGGAATAATAATACTCGATGTCAACATTAAAAATCAATCATGAGTGAAAAAGAGTATTAATCCACGAATTAGGTAGTAGAACTTAAATTTTTAGAAATAAGAACAAATTAAAGAAAAAATATCCGCACAAGCAACATGGAATGTATAATGTCGAAGATGAGATTAATATAATGCTGAATAAGATGGCTACATATTTTAAGTGAATATTGTAGGTGATTCTTGGAGTATCAATGGTAAGTGGCTCAAACAAAATAAACTTGGTGGTGGAACGAAGAAGTACAAGATATAGTAAAACCCAAAAGGGAGTGTCTTAAAACATTGCAAACAACCATAAACAAAGAAAATTGTGAAAAATATACATGTGCTGAGGAAAAAGTTAATAGTGGTAAGAGTAACTATGTTTGAGATGCGTGATGATCTTTACATAAAACTAAGAGCACGAGAAGAAGAAAAAGAGTAATTATAAGTTCCCTAAACTTATGGATAGAAAAACAAAAGATTTTACTAATGTTAAGTGCATTAAGAGTGATGATTTGAGAGTCTTAGTCAAGCATGAAGAGATTAACGAATAATGAAAAGGTTATTGACAAGGTCATGCAATGAAGATAAGGGAGTAAATTGAACATAGAGGAACTTAATGGGATTCAAAAAAAATACATTTCTTCGCAGAATTAGGACATCAAAGGTTAGGATTGGTGGGTTTAAAATAAGAAAATGAGCACTTGATAGATATATTGATATGATTAAGGATATGTGAGATAAAGTATAGTAAAACTATAGTAAGAAAAACAACTAGGAAAGGTAGAAAAATTCCCATTACGATGGCTCTGCATCAAGGTTCAACTCATAAGTCTTGAAAAAAAAAACTAAAAACAAGATGCTTTAGAATAAATAGGATTAAAGTAGAGTATATGGGCTGCAATTTAGTTAATAGTTGAAGAACAATGGGGACGTGGAGAAACTTGGTGAATACCTAAAAGTAATCATTTTCATTATTTAAGCTCGAGCATCCAAAATGATGGTGATATTACTAATGATGTTATCCATAGGATTAAAGCAGGTTGGGTCAAGAGTGCTACTGACGTATTATATTATAAGCGTATTGATGGGAATGCCAAAGCATAAATAGACCTTAATAGAAAGAAACAATGTTTAAAAAGGCGAATGAGGAGTACACCTCGAGGCGAGGCACTAAGAAAAAGCCTCGGGGCTTAAGCCTCAACACTGTTACATGAGGTTTACACCTTTTGTGCCTCAGGCGTTGCGCCTCAAGGCGGTGAGGCGTACGCCTCATCCACTATGCTTAAAAAAAATGGGGTTAAGTTACTTTTTAAAAAAACGCAAGTTAAAATCACATTCCGACAGTCAATGTTTAAAAACATAAGCCCTAGCTTCTCTTCTCTACTTGAAAATCAAATTCCGGCCTTCGTATCTAATTTTCGGCCTTCAGATCTCATTTTCGGCCTTCGTTTCTGATTTTCGGACATCGGTTCTACTATTCTGACCTTCGTTCCTGCCTTAGGTAACTTCTACTGCCTTTGTTTCAACTGTGTTAGCTTGTACGACTTTTATTTAGTTAGAAAACTTTTTTTTTTGTATTTTTTTTTGGTTCAGAAAAGGTAGAAACCTTTATTTGGTTAAAAAACTTTGTTTTATTCAATGTTTATTTGAAAAAAAAAAATCTATTTTTTTGTAAAAACCTGTTTTATTTTTTATTTTTTGTAAAAAATTGTTGTTTTAGTTTTAGTTTTTTTTACACTGTTTTGGTTTTTTTTATACTGTTGTTTTTAGTTTTTATTCAATAAAATTGTTGTTTTCTTTGTAAAAAATATGTTTTATCCACTGTTTTTTGTAATAACTTTTTTTTTGTAATTGAATTATGTCTAGAAAGGATCCCGCCTGGAAATATGGTACGGAGGTTGATAATGGGTAAGGATATGTCTATCTACAATGTAATTTTTGCAATAAGGTTATAAAAGGGGGTGTCAAACGAATGAAAGATCATCTTGCAGGTACGAAAATAAATGTTCCAGAATGTGATAAGAGTTCTTGGGGATGTGAGGATGTGTGACAGGGAATGGCAGATTTCTTGAAAAATAAAAACTTTGAAAAAGACGTGGCCCGAAGAAAATCCGAGAAACATATTGGGAGTGGTGTGTATTCCACGAGTTCAAAAGATGGTTCAAGCATGGGTAGTACGGCTAGGGGGATTAGGGGACCCATGGATAGGTTTTTAGTTGATCTTGATGATGAGGGTTGTGATGATCAACCTAAGCCTAGAACTGAAAAGGAAGCTAGAGATGAAGCATGCCTTGATATTGGTAGATTTTCTTTGAAAATGGTCTTCCATTTCATGTGGCAAATAGTCCATCCTTTATTAGTATGGTGCGGGCAATTGGAAAGTATGGTCGCGGGTTGAAACCTCCTACTGCATACGAGCTTAGCACGTGGATATTAGATGAGGATGAAAGGCGTGCCAAAAAAATAGTTGATGAGGTAAAGAAAACGTGGAAGCAAACAGGGGTGTCCATATTATCGGATGGTTGGAAGGATATTCGAGGTCGCCATTTGATAAATTTTCTCGTTAATAATTCACATGGCACGGTTTTCTTGCGATCAGTTGATAAGTCAGATGCTCTAAAGGACGCAAACATGTTGTTTATGCTTCTTGATGGTGTTGTTGAGGAGGTAGGGGAGGAGTTGGTCATTCAAGTTGTAACCGACAATGCCTCGAATTATAAGGCGGCGGGAAAGTTTTTGATGGAGAAGAGGAAACGTTTATGGTGGACACCATGCGCCGCCCATTGTATTGACCTAATGTTAGAGAAAGTTGGAGAATAACCGCAGCACAAAAACGCCTTGATAAAGTCAAAGAAGGTATTAATTCATCTTTAATTTTTATTTTTTACTTTTTAATTCCTTTCACATATTAACAATGTGATATATAATTGTAGGTGAGTAACTTCATATATAATCATGGGTGGGTTTTGCAACTGATGAGAGATCATACGAAGAAGGATCTTATTCGCCCGGCTGCAACGAGATTTGCTACCGCTTATTTGACGCTTCAGAGTATGTATAGCCTTAAGGAACCATTGGAGCGTATGTTCACTTCTCCTGAATGGGCTGGATCAAGTTGGGGAAAGAAGGATGAAGGGAAACAAATAAATAAAATCATTTTACAGGATCGAAATTTTTGGGGTAGTATGTCGTATGCAATTAGAAGCACAAAACCTCTTGTGGGGGTTTTGAGGATGACTGATTCAGAGAAGATGCCAGGGATGGGTTTCATTTATGGTGCCATGGACAAAACAAAGGAGGCCATAGCCGAAAACTTGGGAGGAGATGAGGGGTCTTATAAGGAGATATGGAGCATAATTGATAAGAAATGGGAGTTCCAGTTACATCGTCATTTGCATGCGGCGGCATATTTCCTAAATCCACATTTTCAATATGAAGAGAACTTCTATAACCATCCTGAAATTAAATTGGGTTTATTGACTTGCATGGAAAAGCTTATATTCCGAATGAGCAAGATAGATTGAAAGCGGATTTACAGATTGATGATTGATGATTTCAGGAATAGGAAGGAGTTTTTTTCTTTCGCATCAGCAAAAACAAGTTGCAAATTGCGTAGTCCCAGTAAGTAAATCTTTTATTTAAGTACGCTTTGCTTTTGATTAATACCATTAAATACACTTTTTAACTAAATTTCTCTTCACTTTTATTTTAGCAAATTGGTGGATTCAATTTGGAGATGGAACTTCAGAATTGACTAGTTTTGCGGTGAGGGTTTTGAGTCTTACATGCTCTTCGTCCGCATGTGAACGCAACTGGAGCACATTTAATCAGGTATTCGTTTGTAAAAAATTATTATTTGTTTAATGACTAAAAAATTATTATTTGTAAAATTTATACAGCTCCATACAAAGAAGATAAATCGTTTGTCAATGAAGAGGTTGAATTCATTGGTGTATATAATGTATAACAAGAAGTTAAAGACGAAGTTTTTGCTAAAGAAGGCGCTTAAAGAGGATGAGGACCCATTAATAATTGGTCATCTACCGTCATCAGATGATGAGTGGGTTGCGGGGAAAGATGATGATTCTCATTCAACGGATGCCTCGGTGGTTACGGATGTCTCAGGAGCGATGGATGATGTGACAGGGGTAGGAGAGATTCCCATTCCCATTCGCAGTGAACATGCTAGAGGGGGACGAGAAAGAAAGAGGAATAATTCACAATTGAACACTTCAAGAAAGGGCTAGTATTCACAATTGTCTTTTTTTACATTAAATAATTATTTTAAAGGGTTAAAATAATTATATTTTATCTTATAAGTAAAGGAAAGGGGGTCTTGGTGGATGAAGAAGATGAATTTGTTGATGTTGACTCGGGTGATGATGATGAGATAATCATTAGATATGATGATGATTCCATGGACGATCCTATTAGCGATGGTGATGATAGCGGGGATGAGGATGGATTAAATCCGCTTTTCAAGCCTTTGGATACGGATGATCCATTATTGTTTTAGTAGTAAACTTGAGGGGATGCTTTGTTTTTGTATGTTTTTGTGATGAACAATATGGTAATGATGTAATGGAGATGAACTTTAAGTTTGATCGGTCGATGGATTGAATGATTATGGATGCTTTTGCATCATTTAATGTGTTGGATTATTTTTTTGTGAATTTATTACACTTTTTATATTTTTTCCCCTTTTTTTTCTCTTCGGTGAGGCTTACGCCTCAAGCGCCTCGAGGCTTACGCCTAGCCTAGCCTCGACCAAAACGCCTCGCCTTTCGTCTTTTAAACATTGGAAAGAAATACACAAACTCTCGTTATGATTTCTCCATAATGTGGTAATTGAATGATTTCCACACTGGGGGTGTATGCCATATATATATATATATATTAGAGGGAGGCTATAGTAAAATTCATAAGATATTCTAGCTATAAGGCCTTAGTGATGCCATGACATGACATCACTAATGAAATGACATAAGCCATGACCTTATTAGGAATCATTTTTATATTCCAATTATTACATATGGGCCCAAACGTCCCTATTAGCGATTACTAATTACTATGGATATATTCTTTTAAGGAATTTTCCTTCGTCTACTAATAATTGAACAATAAATAAAGTAAAAATTACAATTATATATATATTCTTCATTCTCGACTGGACTCTATTCGTTCACCACCTCCCCGCATACATCAGTCCCCTCCTTTGAAAGTGTGAGGGGATACTTGGAAAAACTTCTTCCACCACAATAAAAAATTTAAAATATTTTCATCTCCAGTCGCGGCACAAATTGATTTTAATTTTAAATTTGTGAGCTTCCAATTAAAATAACATAAGAATTGAACTTTTAGAATGAACCCGAATGATTATAGCCCTATAAAATCAGCCTTTAGTTCACTTAAATCTAGCCCAAAATCGGCATTAAAGCTAGGTGCAGTCCCTTGAATAAATGAGCCAGAGTCCAGACCCTTTCAGCATCATAAAACTCTCCCAAGCTTGTTCCTCCCATAGAAAATTAAACGCCAAAACATGTACCGAGCTTTAAACGGGCCGAATAACCCTTTTTTCTTTATTAAGCCCAAAGGCAAACAAACCTTTGATTCCATTAATCCCAGCATTAGCCGCAGGGACCTTGTGCCTAAATAGTCCCCTTGCTACCTTATGAGATGTTAGGATTTCCAAAGAAATCCTTTCCGCAAATGATGCGCTAAAGCCCAAAGCAGCATCGGCGAGCTTTTCAGCATTGAGCATTACCTTTGCTAGATTGTCTTTTCAACTTTCTTTCTCCTTCCCCTGCTAACGACACTTCCTTCACCTTTGAAGACTAAGTAAGCCCTTCGCAACCCCGTCGCGAATGTCGGAGACAAGTCGATGATTGACTCGTGCTCGTCGAGAGCTTCCGCAGATTGGTTGTGATTTGCTTCCCATGGAGCTATGTCTCGCTAATGTCGATAAGGGTCGTCTGAGGGTGAGGGGTTTGGGGACTCGCGAGCCTAGAACTTTCAATGACGAGGGCTAGGGGTCCAATTTCAGCTACCCTTGCACCTCGTGAGATACTCCAGCCACCTTGGGGTAAGTAGCAACTATTAGTGTGTTCATCATCATCTCCTTAGGCGGGCTCCGCAATCAAATTGGTTTCCTTGACATAAAAAAGCTCAATCGATTATGTGTCAGTATGGTAACAAGGGTCGGGGGTTTTCGATAGGGAAAGTGTGTGACGGTGACGATTGGTGGTTCAAAAGCAATGAGGTTGGGGGTGTAACGCTAGCTCCCTATGAATCCCTCAAATTGGGCACCAAGTGACGACTCTGAATCTGAGGGATGTCGTTAAGGTTGAGCAACAGTTCCTTATTGGAGATCTGTTAGGGCGGAAGGGGCTGAATGAAAGACTCGGGTAGAGGAAGAGTAATATATTCGCGGAGGTGGTGAATGTAATGGAGAGTAGTGGTGGGTTGGGGATGTCATGTAGGTGGTCAAGGTGTTGGTGACAGTAGTGCAAGGGTGATTAAAGGAGCCTCAACCCGACTCGTACCACATAGAATGCAAGACTCCACTTCCACATCCCGAACAAACGTCATTATGATACCAATTTGATATGAACGTGGTAGCATAAATACAACTTAATAATAAGAAATACTCAAAACTCTCGATACCATTTCTCTAAATGTGTAATTAAATGATTTCTCAATGTGTACATGTAATTAAATGATTTCTCAATGTGTACATGTAATTAAATGATTTCTCATATGTACACCATATATACTAGAGGGCTAGGACAATATTCCAAAGATATTCTAGCTACAATGGGAAAGGTTTAGGGTTAGGACCTAGTGATGTCATGGTTGACATCACTAAAGCCTTAACATAAGCCATGACCTCATTAGGAACCTTTAACACTCCATTCATTACATATGGGCCCATACGCCCCTACTAGCTAATAATTACTAACTGTAGAAATATTCTTTATAGGACTATTCCGCTATTTTACTAGTAACTGAAAATGGGTATGGTTAAATTCACTCCACCTAGGTATTAATATACTCCCAAAAGTATCATCAAAGGTTTTATAGTGCCACAAAAGATTATTAAAAAGTGTCGCAATATATTTTGGAGTGCTAAAATACTCATTTGTAGTGCATTTGGCCATAACTGTAGAAAGTAAAAATAACAATTTAAAATATTTGCATGTTCGGCTTGCCTATGTGTGTTTCACCTTCCCACATACATCACGAATATGTTAAACCCTAGTGAAATTAAGGGGAAGTTATGTAGGACAGCGACTAAGCCTTCCTTGAACATATAACATGACGGAGTGTTGGGCAAGCAAGAAACTAAATGTGCTGAAAATGAGCATGGCAGAGATGCTAATAATTATCCTCTTTTTTTGCCACTCATTTTTTATGTGGAGTGGGATGAGTAGTAACCTCGGGTACCAATGATTGGCGATCCCACAAAGGAAGTTCAATGGGTTGAAATAATCCATATGCGTAACTCAATGATAGCATATTTTATTTAGGGGTGTCTCGTGAAGTTTCATCCTACCCATATGGCATGCTGTTATATTTAGTGTAAACGTTAAGGCTGGGTTAAGCCTTTAGTGAGATCGAGGTAGGTAAACACCCACAGGGTGGGGATCTCACACACCCACACTTGGAGACCGTGAGAAATTGGGCTACCCTCTCTAAAACCTCTCATGAGAATCAAGATTAAGCGCATGGTCTTGACCTCTTAGGTGGATAAACACCCACAGGGTGGGGATCACACATACCCTTGGAGACTCACTTAAGAGGTCACGACCGTGAGAAATTGGGCTACCCTCTCTAAAACCTCTCATGAGAATCAAGATTAAGCGCATGGTCTTCAATAGCGCTAACCACCCACGCACCTATCTCATAATCATATTATCTATGTGATATTTTGAAGTTTGACTCGAGAGGGCTATCCACTATGGTGCTCTCAAATGGAGATTCCAAGTTGGAAGTTTACTACACCCATTGCATAATATATGTCGTTGCCCATTATTTTGTACATATTTTTATACATATATTACTAATCGATTTTTTAAGCTCTCGCCAGCGAGCCCAGCAAAGCCTTTTCCCCATTATGTGGGATCAGCTACATGAAAACTCATTTTACCATTTAGTTTTGTTTAGCTTAATGTCCTCAGTTAAACCACGTGAAATCATTTCTTATTTTACACTATCCCACCAATTCGGCTAAGGTCTACCTCTACCCCTAACGTTAACTGCAAAATTAACTAAATCACTTTTCCTTACGAGGGCGCTTATTGATATACGTTTGACTTTTCTAAACCATCTAAGGATATTTTCTCTCCATTTATCTTCTATGGGAGCTCCTTCTACGATTTCATGAATCATTTCTAATTTATACTTTTGAATTTTACCACAAATCCAAAATTTGGGACGAACGAACTCTTTCACTAATCTTTAATCATAATATCCAATAATCGGAAAATTTTGACCAAAAGGGTTTCTTACGAAGATTCTCCCCTACCCATCCCTATGGCACAGTGTTATATTTAGTGTAAATGTAAAGACTGGGTTATGGTGGTCACATACACCCTTGGAGACTACCCTAAGTGAGAGGTGTCTTGAGGCCGGGACCATGAGAAAATTGGCTACTCTCTAACTTCTAATGAGAATCAAGATAAAGATGCCAAATAGATCTAGTTTTTGGGTAATTTAAAACTACTTACAACTCAGTGCCAACATTAAATCTGGAAGAAACAATGTTCAGATAGTTCCCTTAACATGTTTACATTTTCAATCCCCTTTTGTTTTAAGATTTTGATTTCTCTAGATTAGGAAATAGTCATAATCCAGTACACGAAGTTGGAAATTGATCACCATCCAATACATGAATGAAAATATGTAAAATTTCAATTAAAGTCTGCTGAATGCATTTGCTATGCTGTAAATACCAACTCTTCTGAAGAAAGAAAGAAAGGATGTATACCAACAAATATTTAACAATCAAATCCCAAAATTTTGATAAAAACATATTTTATTACTAAAATTGAAAGGATTCACGTATAAAGATATATGCCAAGAATACTTTCATTAATTGGTTAAAAAACAAAATTCTTAAACAAAAGTGGAATATACTTTGTTCTCACATATAAACTAATTTATTAAACATGGGAATTTGAAAGACAGTATAACAAAAGAAATTTAAAAGATTTTTTTATAGGCAATAAGTCCAGAAGTTACAAACAGGCAATACCTAATTAGCAATACTTTCAAAAAGAAATTGCGTGAAAATAACATTGCTCAAAATGAAAATATAGCTCGGAGCAAATGAACTTTAATCAAGTTAATCCGTTAGGTGACAAACCTGGCCAATAGGTCCCATTTTGAGTATGTTTTGAAATTGCTCATACATAATCCTCAAGGTAAAGTTTCCTTCTGAAAGTTTTTGCAGAAGCTCAGGTTGTTGATCCATAGGAACAACTTCTTGAATTTTGTCCATAAATCCAGACCAGTCACCCATTCCTAGTTGAAATTAAAGTTCAAAGGTAATTACATTTAGAAAATGTCAGAAGTAATTCAAAATAGACTGCTATCATGCAGTTCAACAGAAAAAACAAACGTGTAGTGATTGAGATGCGGAGATTAAAACCTAAAAGTCGGCTAACAAATGGTTTAACATCAAAAACTTCAAACTCATCCATATGTTCTCCAGTTCCAATAAATATGACTGGACTCTTTGTTGCTGCAACTCTGCAACACAGAAAAATCGAATATACTCAAGACAAATGAAGATAAACATACCTCGCTCATATATGTAATACATATGGTCTCAAAATGATCTTATTAATATACCCAATTATCTTCATTGTATTTTTTTAAATTGCAATATAATAAAAACCTTGTTTCTTCCCTCAGTTATATTTCTTTATCAAAACATATAAACAAAGATAATATATTTATAGCATATTGCATTCTAAGAACTAATAAGAAGATACCTTTCAAGGAGAAGATATGAGAAAATGACAATAGATGCTGATGATCAAACCTACTCGTAACAAATACAAGTTTTATCTTCTCACATAGAAAATTTCGGCCATGTTTAGTTCAGGTTAATTATTCCCCCATAGGTAACCGTAAAATGTAAAATGGTAAAACTATTTTCACCTATTCGTGGTTAACTTTCTTAACTATTTTGTCCAAACTTCGGTTATGTAGAAAAAAATCGCCATTTTACTTATTACCCAAGTGAAATATTTTAGCAAAAAACAAACAGGGCCTTAATGGTAAAATGCATACAATGAAAGTAGCTAAAGAATCTTTTGCAAAATTTGGGGAAAAATATTTTTTGGCGACATGGAGTGGGGAAGTGCAAAACAGTGAAGACAGTTCAAGGAGTGTTTCGCAAAATGATTAGTTCAGTAAAGAGATTTAGTTCAAGAGAGAGTAATCGGCTATTCGTATAGTAATATTTACTAGAAGAGTATCTACTCTTGTAATACGTATTTACTGTAAGTGTAATTTTTTATGCTGAGGAGTAAATATTTACTGCAGAAAATGATCATAAAAAGTGCAAAAAAAGTTTCTGTGTCAGATATTGATAAAAAGTGGAGCCCACTAAATGTCTGACCCAAGCAGAGAGTGATAGAACCTGTTTTTGTTCGTTTCGTGTGACTAGCATTAGCATTATTCATCAATTAATTGACGTCAAATCACCTCAGAAAAACAAGGTGATTAAAGGTAGTAATAGATATGAAGTCTCGTCTGCCTGAATCTATCAGATCGAAAGCCTAGTCTCATTGCAAATATGCCAATGTATTGCATAAATTAAGTGCATTATCTATTGGATAATGAAAGCCTGTAATAATACTCTACAGTAAATAAAAAGCACAAGATGACAATTTATCATAACACGTATCCACACAATATTAATAATTACGAAAGTAAATGTGGAACTTCCACAAACCGGGGAAACAGGAAAGCAAGAATGATGTGTATACGTATGATGACAGCTGACAAATCACTGCTGAATGCTAAAATCAGAGCAAATAACACTTACGCACTAAGGGCGCCACCTCCCTTTGCATGACCATCCATCTTGGTGACAATTACAGCTCCGACTGCAACACTTTGTTTAAATGCTTGAGCCTGATCAAATGCAGCTTGACCAATACTGCTATCCATAACAAAAATAACAAGATCCGGTTTCTGGGAGATTGAATTATAAAAGATTAGCATTTGTAATCCTGAGTAAAGAAGTCTTTAGAGCATAGAGAGACAGAACTATACCGTTGCTTCAGCAACTTGGCGCATTTCTTCAAAGAGGGCCGCCTCCTGTTTGTGTCGCCCACTGGTGTCAACAAGTATAAGATCACAACTTTCCTTCTTGAATCTCTCCACACCTTCCACTGCAATTTTAACAGGATCTGACTCCATGTAGCTGTTGAGCGAGAGCCAACGATTATGTAATATACCAAGGGGCACAACAAATAATGAGCTCTAAATGGTAAACTGTAAACGAATAACTCAAAATTAGAGTAATATTATTATTTCATGATGTTAAGGGCCACTGAACCTTATAGACTATAAATCAGAGTATCATAGAAAGTCCAGGAAATATATTTTACTGATAGGGAATATATAAAACAATAAATAATTACAATTCCCCGCAACTACACATAATCTTCTTTTACAAAAATAATATCGAAAGAAACTATAAAGTCAAAAAGAACTACTTTGGGGGATGACTAATAGTAGTGCAGGTAAAAATTGTTCCAATTTTAATACGAATCCACCACCAAGTTGTCAACAGCTCCATATCCCAATTACCAAGGTTCAGCTCGAGACCGTGACAAATCAGTCTCTGCGCCCATAGACCATCCTACTCCCCACCACAGATCTGTATGACTATCGAGAAGTTCAACTTGGTAGGATGGGAAGTGTATCTTAAACATAAAAGAGGGTATGTTGAAGGCAAAAGGGTTGAAAACAGATCCTTTTCTTTCGTTCCCCTTCTCCTCCCACTTTCATTTAAAAAGACAATGGTGGACCTAGAGGAAAAGAGTATTACCCCTCTATACCTTTCTGTATCCCTTTTGATCCTACCAAACAAAGTAAACCTATTCCTTCACACTGCTTTTCCTTTTCCTGTTCCCTCTTACCCAATTGGCAAAAAATTAATGGGAAAAAAGGGGAAAAAAACAGACGATATCCAAGCTTTGGCTTGCAAAATATCATTCCATTTACCCAAGTCCTTTACCTATGCTACAGAAATGGTTAATTACGTACACAATTTATTGTCCACTGTAGCAATTAATAGAAGAATGATAAAACTGCATGAACTCTTTTCTTAGCCAAAGTTTATTTGACGCAAGAATTAGGCAATCTACTAATATGACCGAGTGAATGGGATGGCTCATCACTAAGGGAACGATAAGGCCCCAGTTTGACATGATTGTTGTTAGTGCATTTCTTTGCTTTCACTTCTACCCTTCATCAAGACATGGCAAGGTGGCAGTGGCTCATCACTAAGAGTCGTAAAAAATGGTCTTTTTTTTTTTTTGGAAAAGTCGTATCAATGACTGCCACTTGCTCCAAGGATTTGAAATGAGATGGAATTTTTTAGGTCACCCCTAATAGGATGGATTAGTGGGTTGGTGGGTAAGGCTTCGAAAACCCTGTTAAATTCTGGGTGGGGTCGGGGTAGAGATTTTTCAATCAACCAGATATACCATAAAATTACAACATACCACAATATATATTTATTTATAACAGTATCCAGCAATACATACACATAAGAATACTGTATTTAATATATTAAAAGGAGCAAGCCTGCTGGTTATATCACGTACATATTTATGTAAGGAACGAAGAATATAGTTAGTTATAAAAGTCGAGGATCTGCAAGATGTACATTTTGATGTTCAAAATTAGTTATAACGGTGTTCTTTTGCCCCTTAATCAGTTTCAATACTTTCTTTTTCTTCAAAAACTGATTTATTTTCTGTTGATTTCTTTTTCTTTAAAAATTATTTACTTTCGGTTGCTGGGGATTATAAAATGAGTTTATGCACTTCTCACGACAAAGACAGTGTTACGTTTCAGGGAAGGACGGAGGTGGGGGTACTCCTTACACAGGCTGGGTGCGGGTGACCTTAAAATGGTCGGGGTCAGGGGAGAGATGCCCCTTGCCAAACCCCTCCCATTGCTATTCCTACCAACTCTTCTTCATTCTTCCTCTCAGTTCTCCTCTCCTTATTTTTACCCAACTCGTTTCTAAAATCTAACGCAAAATTAATAATAGGGTTTTAAGAAAAGACCTTCCGTAAAAAGGAATTTTAGCTTTAGTGGCGTTCTGCTTCAACTGATCAAAAGCACCAGCTCTGAATGTATCTGCACACACCAAAGCTGGTTTCCAACCCTTCTTCTGGTGGTAATGTGCATATTTTGTACATGTTGTTGTTTTCCCCGACCCTGGATTATTAATATACAAATGAGCACGTGTATCAATATTCTAAACGAAGATAAAAAAACAGACCAAGGTTATATGATGTAATATAGAGCATATTTTCAAAATATATATTTGATGTGTGATAAAATATCTTGCAAACATGCGTTGATCATAAACTTGGCCATTTAACATGACCATGTCACCGTGGTCATAGCTGTTCCAGCTTTCCAAAAATCAAATGAATAACTCAGTATTGCACAACATAAAAATATAGGCTAATGATGTTTGTCAAGGTAACTTTATCTTTTGCAAAAGCAAGTTTTACTGTGGGGGATTTTAAGCTGTAACATATGTTTCCACTAGCTGTACAATGTTTTGACAAAGGCATTATTGATTTGGCAACAAAACCGGCCAAATTATTTTATCCAATCTAATGTCATAATAGGAAGTAACATACCTTGCAAACCTACGAACATAACAACACTTGTTTTCCCTTTCTTTGGGGCGAAAGAAGGCTTTCCAGGATCCAACATCTTGCAGAGCTCGTTAAATATAGCCTGCAAGAAAAGATATATTAAAATCATGCAATACATCACAGGGACATTAAAAAAAATGCACAATGATCTTTCTCTAACAATGAATGAGGGCAGTTGTAGAGTTTTCTTATTATCAATATAGTTGCTTTGTTTTAAAAAAGAAAAAAAAAAGCTTTACAACCATATTTAAGTGGGTCTCTATCTAGCGTGATCGCGCCCCCCCCCGGCAAAAGCTTCAATTAAGACCATGATTTCAGATCAAAGGATGGAACCCACAATTGGAACGACTGCGAGAGTGAAGGACAGCGATTCTGGGAAAAAAATTCAAAAAACATTCTACGAAAAACCTTGAATTTTGCCGGATAATCCATGAACTTTTTGTTGTTCAATCGAAACAAAAACAAACACACACGGAATGAATATCCATGAAAACATATATGTAAGTATGTAGGCATATATATAACAAGGCTTCTATACATCATGTTTCCTACATCACACCTAGACTCTAGGCCCAAAAGAACTTTTTTTTTTCAATTTTTTTATTTTACTCATGGAGTTAACCTTCCAATCAACACACGTTCAAAAAATTAGGTCAAAATACAATTTCTAGCTATTTTTTTAAAATCCCTACCTTACTTATAAGGGTCTGCGCCAGCAAAATTTTGTGAATTTTTTAAAAGTAGCTAGAAAATGTATTCTGACCTAATTTTTTGAACACGTATTGACTGAAAGGTTAATTTCAATAGAAAAATTAAAAAAATTGGGAAAAAAATTTCTTAGGGGCTAGAACTGTGATGTAGAAGAGTCTTCACATATATATACACACATATATATATATAAACACACACACACACATATATATAGTACCCCGCAGTGGCGGGAGCCTCGTGCACTGGGTTTGCCCTTTTATATATATTATATACATTAACACATGTATGTATGTGTGTGTGCATATGTATATAATTATATATAAATTTGGGTTTTGAATCGCTGGTGCTAGGGAACTCTCTCTCTCTCTCTCTCTCTCTCTCTCTATATATATATATATATATATATATATATAGGGCCGGTCTTGGCCATGTGCCAGGTGGGCAGTGGCACAAGGCCCATTTTACAATAAGTATCAGTATATGTGTATTTTAGGGGTCCAAAAATATTTTTTATATATTAAAAAATATTTTTTCTTTAATGAATTTAGTTTTTTAGGGGGCCATTTTTTCAACTATTCAAAAAAAGAATGATACAACTTCCCAAAAAAACTCACCCAGCTCATTTAAGATTACCAATTTTTTAGGAGTCATTTTTTCAACTACCCACAACATCTTTTTGGTTTCCTCTCTCTCTCTTTCTTTTTCCACTTTTTCCAGCTCATACTCTCCCTCTCTCCTCTCTCCTCACGTCTCTCTCTCTCTCTCTCTCTCTCTCTCTTGCAAGCTTTCTTTTTTAATTTTTGCAGAAGTTGGAGGCTGTCCATTACCATTTTACTACTGTACGCAAGTTGGAGGATATCTTCTTTTTTCATTTGACAGTTGTTTTCTTCTTTTGCATTTCCAGCAAAAGGTAAGTTGTCTTCTTTTGCAAGTTGTTCTCTTCTTTTTTCATTATTTTTTTATACATATGTTAATCTTTTTTATTACTATTTTTTTTAATAATCTGTTTTTTTTTTTAAATTCATCAATGTTTTACTAATCTGTTTTTTATGCAATTAATTTTTTTTATCAGGTTGCTTCTTTCTACATTAATCAAGTCGATGAAATTGGAGAGGGAATAAAAGGCTCAAAACAGGTGACATTTTTCCATATTTTTTATATTCAATCAATTGAGATATTTCTAGACTAAAATTATCTATTAGATTCGTTGTTAATTGCGTATTTTATTTTTATTTATAAATTTATAATTTTTAGAAATGTTACCAAAAAAACAAGCATCCGAATATCAAAAACGAAAAAAACAATTGTATTTTGCAAGTCAAAATGCTAGAAGAACAATTTTTCAATGAGTTTTTAGGTGTCTAATATTTTTGTACAATATTTTTTTGAAAGGGCCCTAAATTGAGTATCGCACAGGGTACTATAAATCTCAGGACCGGCCCTGTATATATATATATATATCAATGCCAAGGCCAAAGTCATATTTTTTGCATTAAATTTAAGCCAGGAGTTAAGATAAGAGTTAAGATATATCTGTACATACACATTATAGGAGGGTATTATGATAACCTCTCATTAAGATGATAATATACAAGCAAGGAGAAATAAAATGACTAGCATCAAAACATCACATCTCAGTACCACTAATGGACCGTGTTTAGTTAGGGCTCGAGGGAACACATGATAATATCTATCAAGGAAGCTCATTAAAGGAATTTTTCGAGAGAACTGGATTGGAGGATGGGGAACAAAGCTTCAAGATTGAACTTAACTAACCATTTCAAGCACAAAGGCAAGAAGCACCAAGGTAGTCGGAGGATCGTTCAAGGCCATGGAAAACACCTCATTCACATGCATTACTATATACATTCTTATACTCTGGGCCCAAATCTGCATATTATTTGGGATCTTTTTCACATGACAAATTGGGATACACTCTGACATGACACGTCGTGGACACTAGCAGGTTTTGTGTGCGAAAATCAGACACAAAAAGAATAGTTAATCGGTATTACCATCGCATTAAATGTTTTGACATGTTAGGCAATGATAGACCAGATTTGTATTTAATGCTTAGTTGAAAATTACTCCGCCTCTAGCCCCATATATGCGTGTGTGTCTGTTTGTGTGTATATATATATATATATACATATATATATATATATATATATATATATATATATATATATATATATTCATCAGAATGTTATGATGTGATTCATGGTTCAAAGTCAAGGCCGATACCGCAACGATACGGCCGAGTTGACTAGATATCGGTGCCCACCGATCCGATTCCGAGTTACGAGTTAAGTTTTCAATTATTAATGTGAATCGACTCTATATCGGTAATTTCTCAGTAGTATCGGTGATATAGCGGTATAATCGGCCCATATCGACGATATCGCAATAGGATCGGCCCATATCGACGATATCGCAATAGAATCGGCCCATATCGGCGATATCGCGATGAAATCGGCCCATATCGGTGATATATCGGCCGAGATGGTATAAGTTACTAAGCATCAATCTCTCTCTCTCTCTCTCTCTCTCTCTCTCTCTCTCTCCACAGTGTTATGTTGGTAAGCGTGGTTTTTTTGGGGGGTTACGAAATGCTAATTGCTTTTTTAATTTAGTGTGCTGTGTGTGGGTTATTTGATCATCGTGTGGGTTTAATTTAGTGCGTTGTATATGTGCCATTTTTGTTTTTTTAAAGAATGCAAATGATCCAAATGTTATTTATTATTTTTTATAATAATGTTCCCAATGTTATTTTATAATATGTTATTATTTATAAAAAAAACGTAAATGTTTCTTTAACAAACAAATATACAACTGTAATTATTGTAAAAATAATATTTGTAACCTCTAAACATTTGTAAAAATAATATTTGCATCCTTTATGTAAAAATAACATTTGCAACACAAGTAAAAAAAAATACTTGCATCCTCTTTGTAAAAAAATAAAATTTCCATCGATTTAAAAAAAAAACATTTGCAACCCAACAACAAAAAAAAATAACATTTGCATCATTTTTTGTAAGAAAATAACATTTGCATCCTTTTTGTAAAAAAATGTAGTGCTTTGTCAAAATCACTATTTGTATCCTCTTTGTAAAAAAATAACAATACTAAAAAAGAAACATTTTTATTCTTTTTAGAAAAAATTAACATACTTAAAAAACACATTTGTATCCTCTTACTAAAAATAATACTAAGAATATAATAGTTGTATCCTCTTTGTAAAAAAAAATTATCCTCTTACTAAAAAAGTACCATTTGTTTTTCTTTGTAAAAACATAATATTTGTATCCTCCGTGAAATAAAACATTAAATTATTATGAAACATTGAATCTGGCAAGTTCGCAGCACGTCAATATAATCGATTGTACAATGTTATGCATATTAAAGTATAGTTTTAAACTTATCTGATTGGTCCACATTGTTAATCGTATTTTTTTAAAAAAATTTAGATTTTTTTCGAAATTTTTTGCACTCTCTATATAGTGTATCTTTGCATATCGCCCGATACCGTGACCGATACCGCGACCGAGTTGAAAATCGAGTGGCCGATACCGAGACTTTGAACCAGTGAACACGAAATTACACGTCTAGCCCCATATATGTGTGTGTGTCTGTGTGTGTGCGTATATATATATATATATATATATATATATATATATATATATATATATCAAAATCCATAAATTTAAAAGGTGGGGGAGGGGGGGCTATGCGTAGTTGAGGTGTTTCTTTTGATTGCACGTGTAATCGAAAACTAAAACCAAAAGTTAAACTATCGATATATATATATATATATATATATATATATATATATATAGGGGAGGGGGGGCTATGCGTAGTTGAGGTGTTTCTTTTGATTGCACGTGTAATCGAAAACTAAAACCAAAAGTTAAACTATCGACTTCCAAGTGAACTGATTTAAGCTCATTAAATTCCTTCAAAATAAAATGAACTACGTAAATCTTAAGAAAATGGGATATATGACCCCACCCCCACCACCCACCCCACCCAACCAGAGGGGTAAAAATTATTCTTTATTTATTTTTTTGATTTTTTTTAAAATAAATCTTTTAATTTGGGATTTGTCACCTAATTAGTTTAGATAATAATGGTTAGGTTTTTCCTACTTTTATCTTTATTCCTTTATGAGAACCCTTGCCTAAGGCAAGGATTGCTCCTAGATTACTATTTATAAGGAATAGCCCCTAATTGTATTAATTCAATCATAAATCTGAGTTTAGATAATATTGTGTGTTCGCATCAATTGCTTTCACAGCTACGCCGTTCCAATCTCGATCGACGAAGATTCCACCGAAGAAGCCGACCATGTGGAGGTAGGGCTGCAAACATGACAGTTGGTCGTTAACAGTTCGTTCATTAGGCAAACTGAGATCGATATCAATCTTATGCTTGTTTAAAAAATTGAACTCGATGAGCTAAGCTCGAGATTGGCTCGTTTAGTTTGTTATAGCATAAAAGAGATCAATTAGGCCCCTCATAACCAACTTGTGCTCGGCTCATTTAAAGCTCAAGCTCAGAACGTTCAGTAAGAAATGAATTGAGTTTGAACTTAAAAATCGAGCTCAATTAGGCCCAAGCTCACAGCTAGAGCTGCCCTACATGGAGGAGAGTGTTGACCAACCGCCCACCCACGCCCCAACCCAAACCTAAACCAAGTCTTTGGTTCCAAGGCTCTCTCCGGTCGTCCTGTCTCCTTTATCGCGCCATTGATGCCACAAGCCCCTGTCGCTGCCCGCCGTGTTTGTCAATGCCGCCCATCCCTATGACGAACCACTTCTGCCAACAGCCCTACGCCATGTCCCTTAGCCTCCACGTCAAGCTGTCAACTCTCGGACCGCGATGCCACCCCCCCCCCCCCCCCCAACAAGTGCCCTACAGTAGCGTTGACGCTGCAATCGCGAGCAACCTAGCCATCATGGACTCTAATGGTGGCCAGCCCCTATTTATAATCTATGGATTTCACATTATATATTTATTAGGCTACTTTCTACCTTAATCTACATATTACTATAATCATCATACTCTATTCATATAAACTGGAGGGGGGGAGGGGGACATATAGTTATTTTAAGCAATTCTAATGTAGTAAATTTGAAATTTATTATGTATTAATATTTACATTTTGTCTTTATACTATTACAAAGTTCTGAACAATGTTCTAACTATTATTCCATGCATCAAGAGTACGTTGGCCAGATGCTTCAAATCTTGTAAACGCGTGACGTTAATTGGAAAATAATAGCAAGATAAATTACCATTTATGGTTGTAAAACCCTAAAACTTAAGTTAATTAAAACAAAGAAAGCTAAACTGTGACTAATTCAACCCTTTAGGTTGGTATTCAGTTGTTCCAATACAGAATCATTACGGTTGTCTTATCTACAATTATAATTGGGCTTCAAAATTAACAGAAGCAGATCCTAAAAACATATAAAAGTGATATAGGTATTAAAAGGAAGGCGTACCTGTTGGATGATTTTACGCTTGTTGTGTCCAGCAGCGAGATCTTCGATATTAACGATCTTCTTAATATTGGACTGCATGTCCCTCACGAGTTTGAATTGAACATCGGATTGGAGGAGAGCACGGGTAATCTCGTTGAGGCATTCATTGAGAACCTTCTCGTCGATGATGGTGGCGTTGCTCATCTGCTGGAGAGCACGTGTTATGCTCCCCCCTAACTGTGCTAACACCATCTTGATCGATTCTTATAAACAAAACGATCTCTTCTGTTCTGAGAGAGGAACAAATGCTGTGGAGATAGAGAAAATCTGATAGGATGATGGATTTATGGAGTGATATTATCTGAAAATGTTGGAGGTGCTAAGGAATTTGAGTCAGGGTATATGAGGATTGGGGTCGATGATGGATGTATAAAATTATAAGGCTTCACCGGCGGCCAAGCGTGGAGTGAGTAATTGTAAACCAAAGTTACCGGTTTGTCTCGGTGCCAAATAGCTCACCTTTGGGGCTCGGGTTTACCATAAAGACTTTGTGGGCTCGTATTTGCAAGGGTGCAAATAACCGGTCTGTCAATGTGTCATTTTGGGCGATCCAACTTTGCCATAAAAAGGTTTTGAACTAAAAGTTCTTAAAGCATATTTAGTCTAAGTTTTTTTTTTTATGATTATTACACCCGTGCATCATGAATATAATTTCGAAAAATGCGTGACATATGATTTTAAAAAATGGGCATATATCAAATAGTCTTTTGATCTTTTTTTAATACATGTATAGTTCAAGCTTTTTTATTTTGCACCAAAAGTCATTCGCCGTGTCAAAAAGACTTTACCATGCCGTTGGCGCGGACCTTTAAAGATAAGAGAATAAGGGACTTTTTGGTACAAAATAAAAGGCTTGGACTAAATATGTATTAAAAAATGTTTGAGGGACTTTTTGGTATTTGATCCCTTAAAAAATGAGAGTTCAAATTGTTAACTGACAATAACCGATAGGCCTATAAATTGAGCGCTCGAGGCCCGAAGTTAGCCCGTTCAGCCAGCTATTTTCGGGCGGAGCTTTATTTGAGTTTGAGTCGAGCCGAGTTTGAGCCAAAATTTCAAGCCCGGATGAATTCCGGGCCGAGCTTGAGCCGAACTATGGTAAGCCCGAATTGGGCCGAAGTTCGAATTTCATATTTATAAATAAATAATTTATATAATATAGCATATTTATGTTAACATTGTTTAATTAGGTTTCGTTCTTTTATTTCATTTACTACTTTAAAAAAAATCATTTGTCATAATACATTAGATTACATGTGATTTTCAATTTTGTGATTTTATTGTTAATCTCATTATGGGTATTTGATTTAATAATTGCTCAAGTCACAATAGACCTTTGTTAGTAATCAAATTTTGCTAAGTGTATGAAATTTAATAGGCATTTGTAGGTTTTCACTCTTATTTCCCTTGTTTTAATTTAATACATTTCATAATTATATATTTTATTTCATGAAATATCAATTAGATTTTAATATGTAATTTTGTCCATGATGGAAATACAAGAAAAAAAATTAATTCAAACTTTTTTAACAAAAAAAATTGAAATCGGGCCCGAAGCTCGTAATATTTATGAGCTGAGTTCGGGTCTAGGTGGAAAAAAAAATATTCGGGCCGAGCTCGGGCTTGAGCATGGGTAAGTGAGTTCGGGGCGAGCCTGAGCAACCCCAAGCCCGGCTCACCCAGCCCGATTTACAACCCTAATAACCGATTATCATAACAAAACGGTGATCCTCATATTTATTGGATTTTCAAAAAATGAAAAAGTTGTCATTTGTTGTTTCAACAAAAAATTCTCATCATTACCGTCTTCATATAAATATCTAGTTGTTCCATTTGCATATTGAAATATAAGTTTTTAATGCATTCCTCATTTTGCTATAAATTGTGTTCATATGTTACGCCCCGATTCAGATTTATGTGTTACTCGTGGTCAACCCGGTCCGATCCGAGCGTCAAGTGTGAAATGCAATGAAGCAACCCAAATAATGTTGCTAGTCTAGTTTTATTTAATTAGCATTTCACTTGTTTAACATGTGATTTCCATTCAAATCAATCTACGTGAGGGATTTGTGGGAAACATCTCCAGAATCAAAGACATAACAAAGACGATGGAATGAGTCGAATGCCCACTGAAAAATTACAACAATGCAATATAGAATCGAATAGTATAAAGGAGACTCTAACACGTTATATCTGTGTGCACATGCAACTACCTTATATATATACATACATAGATATACTTACATGCGTGAAACCGATTTTATTCCACAAACGTTACTTACCTCCACTAATTATGTAAACGCGGTGTGTGATACTGATCAAATTAATTTGCAAATTCCAAACACACTTGTTTAATTAGGAGTCTAAATATGAACAAACCAAATTCAATTTTAGTTGAGCCCCTAAAATATGCAACTATGTGTTAAATAAAATCAAGCAATGAACAAAGCTGACAAAAGCAGGTTTCAGGAAAAAATCCCCTCAGGGCAAAAACCTTTTATTTTTACTATAATTTGTAAAGTACCGGTTACAATCGGATTACAATGAAAATACACTTTGACTTACGAACAATTCGTCGGTGTCGGTTCGTAGTCGTCAGCCCGAGAACATCGTAGTACTTCCTATGACACGCAGTCCTAAATCTTAGCAGAGTCTCCTTCCACAATAGCTCGCAGCTCTCGGTTGTAGAGATTACCCTCCAAAGATTGAACCAGCCTAGTACATCCCGCAAGTGGCACCTATGATCAGCCCAGTACCTTTCCAAGGCACCTATGAATCAGCAGCAAAACTCCCAGCAAAATTATGCTTTCGGGTTCCAAGAACAACTCACACAAAAGACTAGGATTTGTGAATTGTAAAACAAATTTTTGAACCCTCAAAGTGATGGAGAATAAACCAAAAATACTAAAAACGTATTCTATGAAAACCAGTATTTTTTTCACACGAAAAACAGTACGTCTGACACTCTATTTATAAAACATTAAGGTGGTGACGTGTCAAACTTAAACAGCTCATTCGAACGAGACACGACGTCGTTCGAGCGATAATTAATCTCGTTGGAATGAGATACGATATCATTCGAACGACATCATACACGTGTCAATTTATGCTTCAGTCTTTTAAAAAACTTGGAAACCTCAAACTTAAGACTGTTTACGAGATCAACAAAGTTTTTCCAAAATATTTATGAGAAAATATTTTTGAAAAATTAAAAACCATTTCAAATCATTTCAAAAATCATTTTTTCATAATTTGAAAATTATTTTATTTTTAATAAAAATATCCCAACACTTTTTATGTAAATTGTAACTGAAACAAAAACACAATTTACCAATTTCCTCCTTGTCGGGCATGATTATTGAAGTAGACTTGAAACTCGGATCGTCGATTGTAGATGTACGCTTTCCAATGCTTCGACAAACTTGTAGTGGTATACGACATACTAAGTGTGACGGATAATGTCTTTACAAATTCACCTTAATTTTGTAAAAAAAAAATCCTTTTACTTGACTTGACATTTATTCCTTGATTTAACAGACCCGATTAAATACTTTAAACAAATACACTTTGTTTAAGAAAAAATTATTTCTTTTATCGAAATTACCCCTTTTGTCCATACCAATCCACGTAAGTATTTCAACGAAGACCACCTTTCAACACAGGCAAGCACAGTGTTAGAAAATACTTATTTTTCTTTTGAAAAAATTTCATAAACACATCCTTGTGTTAACTACCCATTTAGCCAATACACTTTACCGTTCCTTTACTTTATGGATATTAATTAATTTTCACATTTATTGTCCACTTTATCCTTTACCGAAATATTTATTAATTTGTTTAAGTTAGGTTGTCTTTTCACATATTCGTCACATAACTCATTTCTTTACGCTACACCAAATCCTGCAAGTGGTCACGCCTAGTGGGCACGGCCCAAATTCGCGACCAGAGGGTCGCGGACTTGGGCCGTGACCATTCTATTTTTTGGCGTAACCATATTTATTACCACGTTAAGTCATAGATACTCTAGAAGTGGTCACGGCCTAATTCCCTGACCATCTTAGTGTCACGGACTTGGGCCGTGACCAGGGCGTGACCATCTTGGGGCCAAATTCGCGCCAAAACTCCCTCCAAGATTAGTCGCGGATGGGTCACGGACTTGGGTCGTGACCAAAGGAATGATGAAGCAGAAAACATACACATCATGGGTCACGGTTGGGGGCCGTGACCATTTCTTCGTGCGGGTCACGGCTATGGGTCGTGATCATACCTCATTCAAGCACTAGGGCTGATGGGAAAAGGGTAACGCGTGGTGGGTCATGGCTCTATGCCATGACCAGTAGCAATCTATCACCACCCTAATTTCATTTATTGGTCGCGCGCTTGGTGGGTCACGACTCTAGGTCATGACCAGATTCAGTACTTACAAAAAAATCGCTGCAATTTCATTTGCGAATTCTAAGGGGTTGTGCGATTTCAATGATTTGATTTGGATTTCTAAGGGCTGGTATGTATAGATTCATTTGGATTTCGTGATTTGTGAACAAGCTCTCATTTATGTGTATGTATGTGTAGATTTATGTTTGTATATGTGCATGTGTGTGTATGTATTGATTTATGTTTATGTTTATGTGTGTATGTGTGTGTATGTATAGATTATATGTGTGTGTATGCATAGATTTATGTCAAAAAAAATATTAGGGTTTAGTAAACCCTAAATTGTATGTGTGTGTGTATGTATAGGTTTATATCAAAAAAAATATTAGGGTTTAGTAAACCCTAAATTGTATGTGTGTGTATATATAGATTATGTCAATAAACCCTATATTGTATGTGTGTGTATGTATAGATTATGTCAATAAACCCTAGATTGTATGTGTGTGTATGTATAGATTATGCCAATAAACCCTAGATTGTATGTGTGTGTATTTTTTTATCAAAATATTATTCAAAACCCTAGACATTATATTCTTTTTTACAAAATATAATTAAATGGATTTTTAATAAGTAAAAATTTTACATCCACCTTGTCGTGATTTTATTGGGGGTTATATGCATACCATCATATTATATTTGGGGTTATATGCAAGTCGTGATTTTTTGCACTACAATATGTGTGTAAGTACAGTGTGTGTTTCTGTTGATTCTGCAGTTTGTATGTTTATTGAATAGGTAATACACATATACTTTTAAACCCTCTCATAATAAACCCTAACAAAACGTGTTATAAACAATTACGACAGATATACTTTTCTCAGAAAAATTAGGCACGGTGATAATTACTGTCAAGAAGAGTGGGAGAGGTTGCAATTAGACCGCACACATAACTCTTTTATTAGTATGCGTCATATAGAGTACTCCTATTTATAGGTATGGAAATAAAAAGATCGAACAATTTAACTACCTTGTAAATCGTGGAGTTGATCTCCAAAAAGACTACTTGTTCGATCGTATTCTATTTTCTCTACCAGAAAACTGGGATGACGTTATACAAAATATATTTCACACACATAATCCTGATATAGCCCGGACCTTGGTTATGTTATTGGAGAAGGCGAAAACAAAAATCCACCCGTTATGGATACAACTTCGTACAGAGAGCATCGATATAGACTGTGATGTCTCGCGCCACATGCACATAATATTGAATCTTGCCAACAAGTTGAGAAATATGGGATTCCGAGTTCATGTCACGAATATCTAGACATCAATCATAGATACACTTACTCCTAGTTGGCCACGTGCAAAAATTCATAGGTTCTTAAAAACTAATACCGAATGGATGGAGATCTGACACATTGAACTTATTCTAAAGTCTTACTCTAAAAAGGTATCTATCTATCTATATAGTCTTACTCTGAAGACTAAAGATCGCATAGTCGACGAGCCTTTAATTTGTGCCTTTCAGAACGTAAAGAAGGCATTTTACCCGAAGTGCATAAACGATGGCAATTGGTCTATTATTGTGCATGCACCAAAGGGTATGACTACTGAAGTAGACGCATTAAAGGCTCTAGAAGAGTTTCAGTCAGCTCTTGATGACAACCCTAATTTGAAGGATCTTTGAGTTGATTTAGAGGAAGATTGAATATCAAAATATTATTTTATCCTCGTCAATCTTATTTGTATCCTATTATGATATTGACATTGTATTAGCACTTTACTTTAATGTATGAATGTTTAGTTACTTTTACGAAGGTATATCCTTGTCAATTTTATTTCTTATAAGCGTAGTTTTAGGCAATCTGTTTGTACAATATCATTTACTTTTAAGTGTAATGTCCTGTTATTTGTGCAAATGGTATGTGACCTCGATCGATTCTTTTGTTTAGAATAGATATATTTTCATTTATTTATTTTACTATTACACTTGGCTTACTAATTTGTATGTTATCAGCACGAGAAGTGGAAAACATAAAAATTTCCACTGATGTTAGTAGTGATGGGTGAAGAAGCCAAGTAGGTGTTTCTTCATATTACATGGAAAGTAGGGGTGGCAATTCGGGTTAGTCGTGTCATTTTCGGGTCGCGTTGTTTTTTATTTGAGTATAAGTTTTGGGTACTCTTTAATCTATACAAGTTAATCGTGTCAAGTTCGGGTTATTACCATAAACGGATTATCGTGTAAAAAATTGCCAGCCCTAATGGAAACTCACGCCTAAAGGTAAGGGGAAAACCTGAAACAACCATGTGAGAGGTACCAACACCTCTCACGGGACCAATGTACCTTGTAGGAACTGACTACATGGTCATGGGGCTCCCGGTTTGATAATACGATGATAATTTGAAAATATGTAGACTTAACTTAAAAACTTGACGTCAGAGTGCGAAAACCCGAAATAGCCTCCAAACGGCCGGGTGAGAGGTACCGACACCTCGTACGGGACCAATGTAACTCGTAAGAACTGACCGCATGGTCACGGGATTCCTGACTTGAGAATACGACGATAATTTGAAAATATATAAACTTAGGCTTAAAAAGATGGCGCTAGAGGGGAGAACCCCGAAACAGCCCCCAAATGGCCACGGGAGAGGCAAAGACACCTCGCATGGGACCAATGTAACTCGTAGGAAATGACCACGTGGTTATGGGACTCCCGACTTGAGAATACGACGATAATTTTTAAATAATAGACATAGGCTGGAAAAATGGCGTTATAGGGGTGAACCTCCCCGGGAGAGGCAACAACACCTCGCATGGGACCAATGTAACTCGTAGGAACTGACCGCGTATTCACAGGACTCTCAGTTTGAGAATACGATGATAATTTCAAAATAATAGACTTAGGCTTGAAAAAGGGCGCAAGAGGGGTGAACCTCGAAACAGCTCCCAAATGGCCCCAAAAGAGGCACCGACACCTCGCAAGGGACCAATGTAACTTGTAGGAACTGACCGCGCGATCATGTTACTCCCGGTTTGAGAATATGATGATAATTTGGAAATATTTAGACTTAGGCTTAAAAACATGGCGCTAGAGGTGGGAAACCCAAAACAGCCCCCGGGCGGCCCCGTGAGAGGCGCTGACACCTCGCACGGGACCAATGTAACTCGTAGGAACTGACCGTGCGATCATAGTACTCTCGATTTGAGAATACAACGATCATTTTGAAATATCTAGACTTAGGCTTAAAAACATAGCGCTAGAGGTGGGAAACCCAAAATAGCCCCAAATGGCCCCGTGAGAGGCACCAACAGCACGCACGGGACCAATATAACTCGTAAAAATTGATCGCGCGATCATGGTACTCGCAGTTTGAGAATACGATGATAATTTAAAAATGTCTAGACATAGGCTGAAAAACATGGTGCTAGAGAAGGGAAACCCGAAACAGCCCCGAGCGACCCCGTGAGAGGCACCGATACCTCGCACGGGACCAATGTAACTCGTAAGAACTGATCGTGCGATCACGGTACTCCCGATTTGAGAATACGATGATAATTTGGAAATACCAAGACTTAGGCTTAAAAACATGGCGCTAGCAGTGGGAAACCCGAAACATCCCCAGAGCGTCCCCGTGAGAGGCACTGACACCTCGCACGGGAGCAATGTAACTCGTAGGAACTGACCGTGCATTCACGGTACTCCCGATTTGAGAATACAACGATAATTTGGAAATATCTAGACTTAGTCTTAAAAACATGACGCTTGAGGGGTAAAATCTGAAACAGCCCCTGAGCGACCCCGTGAGAGGCACTAACACCTCGCACGGGACCAATGTAACTCGTAAGAACTGATCGCGCGATCACAGTACTCGCGGTTTGGGAATACGACGATAATTTGACAATATCTAAACATAGTCTTAAAACTTGTCGTAAGAGTGGGAAAACCCGAAATAGCCCCCAAAAGTCCCTGTGAGAGGCATCGATACCTCACACAGGACCAATGTAACTCGTAGGAACTGACTGCATGATCACGGTACTCGTGTTTTGAGAATACAATGATAGCTTGACAATATCTGGACTTGGACTTAAAAACATGGCGCTAGAGGTGGGAAACCCGAAACAACCCCCGAGCGACCCCGTGAGAGGCACCCACACCTCGCACGGGACCCATGTAACTCGTAGGAACTGACCGCGCGATCACGGTACTCCTGGTTTGAGAATGTGATGATAATTTGACAATATATAGACTTAGGCTTAAAACATGGCGCTAGTGGGAAACCCGAAACAGCTCCCGAGCAGCCCCCTGAGAGCCACTAACACCTCGTACAGGACCAATGTAACTCGTAGGAACTGACCGCGGGATCACGGTACTCCCGGTTTGAAAATACGACGATAATTTATAAATATCTAGACTTAGGCTTAAAAATATGGCGCTAGAGGTGGGAAACCTGAAACAGACTCGAAGCGGCCCCTTGAGAGGCACCCACACCACACACGGGACCAATGTAACTCGTAGGAATTGACCACGCGATCACGATACTCACGATTTTAGAATACGACAATAATTTGACAATATCAAAATTTAGGCTTAAAACTTGGCGTCAGAGTGCGAAAACTCGAAACAGCCCCCGACCGACCCCGTGAGAGACACCTACACCTCGCACGGGACCAATGTAACTCGTAGGAACTGATCGTGGGATCACGGTACTCGCGGTTTGAGAATACGACGATAATTTGATAATATCTAGACTTAGGCTTAAAACTTGGCGTCAGAGTGGAAAAACCCGAAATATCCCCCAAACGGTCCCGTGAGAAGCACCGACACGTCGCACGGGACCAATGTAACTCGTAGGAATAGGCCGTGCGATCATGATACTCGCCGTTTGAGAATACGATAATAATTTAACAATATCTAGACTTAGGCTTAAAAACTTGGCGCTAGAGGTGGAAAACCCAAAATAACCCCCGAGCGGCCCCGTGAGAGGCACCAACACCTCGCACGGGACTAATATAACTCGTAGAAACTGATCGCGCGATCACGGTACTCCCGGTTGGAGAATACGATAATAATTTGGAAATATCTAGACTTAGGCTTAAAAATATGGCGTTAGTGGTGGGAAATCTGAAATAGCTCCCGAGCATCCCCGTGAGAGGTACCAACACCTCGCGTGGGACCAATGTATCTCATAGGAATAGGCCACGGGTTCTGGGTACTCCCTATTTGAGAATACGACGATAATTTGAAAATATCGAGACTTAGGCTTAAAAATATGGCACTAGAGGTGGGAAGCCCGAAACAGCATCGAGCGGCCCCGTGAGAGGCTCCGACACCTAGCACGAGACCAATGTAACTCGTAAAAACTGATCGCGCGATCACGGTACAAGCGGTTTGAGAATACGCCGATAATTTGACAATATCTAGACTTAGGCTTAAAACTTGGGGTAAGAGTGGGAAAACTCGAAACAGCCCTCGAATGGCACCGTGAGAGGCACCGACGCCTCGCACGGGACCAATATAACTCGTTGGAACTGACCGCGGGATCACGGTACTCCCAGTTTGAGAATACAATGATAATTTCAAAATATCTTGACTTAGGCTTAAAAATATGGCGCTAGAGGTGAAAAACTCGGAACAGTCCCGTGAGAGGCACTAACACCTCGCATGGTACCAATGTAACTCGTAGGAACTGATCGCTCGATCACGGTACTCATAATTTGAGAATACGACGATAATTTGACAATATCTAAACTTAGGCTTAAAACTTGGCATCGGAGTGGAAAAACCCGAAACAGCCCCCGAACGGCCCCGTGAGAGGCACCGACACCTCGCACGAGACCAATGTAACTCGTAGGAATTGACCGCGCGATCACGGTACTCCCGATTTGAGAATACGATGATAATTTGTAAATATCTAGACTTAGGCCTAAAAACATGGCGCTAGTGGTGGAAAACCCAAAACAGCCCCCGAGTGTCCCCGTGAGAGGTACCGACACCTCGCATGGGACCAATTTAACTCGTAGGAACTAATCGCGGGATCACGGTGCTCCCGATTTGAGAATATGACGATAATTTGGAAATATCTAGACTTAGGCTTAAAACCATGGCGCTAGAGGTGGGAAATCCGAAACAGCACTGAGCAATCCCATGAGAGGCATCGATACCTAGCCAGGACGAATGTAACTCGTAGGAAGAGACTGTGCAATCACGATTCAAGCTGTTTGAGAATTCGTCGATAATTTGACAATATCTACACTTAGACTTAAAACTTGGCGTTAGAGTGGGAAAATCCGAAACAGCTCCGAACGGCACCGTCAGAGGCACCGACGCCTCGCACGGGACCAATATAACTCGCAAGAACTGACCGCAGAATCACGGTACTCTCGATTTGAGAATACAATGATAATTTGGAAATATCTTAACTTAGACTTAAAAACCTGGCGCTAGAGGTGGAAAACTCGAAACAGCCCAGCGAGAGTCACCAACACCTCGCACGGGACCAATATAACTCGTTGGAACTGATCGCGTGATCACAGTACTCGCGGTTTGAGAATACGACGATAATTTAACAATATCTGAACTTAGGCTTAAAACTTGGCGTCAGAGTTGGAAAACCCAAAACTGCCCCCGAACGGCCCCGAGAAATGCACCGACACCTCGTACGGGATCGATGTAACTTGTAGGAACTGACCGCGCGACCACAATACTTTCGTTTTGAGAATACGACTTAAAAATATGGCTCTTGAGGTGGTAAACCCAAAACAACCACGAGCAGCCCCATGAGAGGCACCGATACCTCGCACGGGATCAATGTAACTCATAGGAATGACCGCGCGATCATAGTACTCTTGATTTGAGAATATGACGATAATTTAGAAATATCTAGACTGAGGCTAAAAAATATATCACTAGAGGTGGGAAACTCGAACCATCCCCCGAACGTCCCCGTGAGGGTTACCAACAACTTGCACGGGACCAATGTAACTCATAGGCACTGATCGCATGATCATAGTACTCGCGGTTTGAGAATACGACGATAATTTTAAAATATCTAGACTTAGGCTTAAAATTCGACGTCAGAGTGGGAAAAGTCGAAACAACCCCCGAACGGCTTTGTGAGAGGCCCCGTAAGAGGTGGGAAGCTCGAAACAGCCAAAGAGTGGCCCCATAAGAGGTACCCACACCTCGCACGAGACCAATGTAACTCGTAGGAACTGACCGTGCGATCACGGTACTCGCGGTTTGAGAATACGATGATAATCTAAAAATATCTAGACTTAGGCTTAAAAACCCGAAATAGCCCCCGAGCGGTCCCGTGAGAGGCACCGACACCTCGCACGGGACCAATGTAACTCGTAGAAACTTATTACGCATTTAGGGTACTCCCGATTTGAGAATACGATGATAATTTAAAAATATCTAGACTTAGGCTTAAAAATATGGCGCTAGAGGTGGGAAACTCGAAACAGTCCCCGAGCAGCCCCGTGAGAGGGACCAACACCTCGCACGGGACCAATGTAACTCATAGGAACTGATCACACGATCACAGTACTCGCGGTTTAAGAATACAACAATAATTTTATAATATCTAGACTTAGGCTTAAAACTTAGCATCAGAGTGCGAAAACTCGAAACATCCCCATGAGAGGCACCAACACCTCGCACGGGACCACTGCAACTCTTTGGAACAGACAGCGCAATCATGGTACTCCCAGTTTGTGAATACCATGATAATTTATAAATATCTAGACTTAGGCTTCAAAATATGGCACTAGTGGTGGGAAACCCGAAACAGTCCTCTAGTGGTCCCGTGAGAGGCACCGACACCTCCCACGTGACCAATGTAACTCGTATGAACTGGTCGCGCGATCACGGTACTCTCGGTTTGAGAATATGGCGATAATTTGGAAATATCTAAACTTAGGCTTATAAATATGGCGCTAGAGGTGGGAAACTCAAACTAGCCTCCGAACGGCCCCGTGAGGGGCACCAACAACTCGCACGGGACCAATGTAACTCATAGGAACTGACCGCGTGATCACGATACTCGCAGTTTGAGAATACGACGATAATTTGACAATATCTAGACTTAGGCTTAAAACTTGGTGTCAGAGTTGGAAAACCCGCAACAGCCCCCGAACGGCCCAGTGAGAGGCACCGACACCTCGCACAGGACCAATATATCTCGTAGGAAATGACGGCGCGATCACGGTACTCGCGATTTGAGGATACGATGATAATTTGACAATATCTAGACTTAGGCTTAAAAATATGACGGTAGAGGTGGAAAACTCGAAACATCCCCCGAGCGGCCCCGTGAGAGGCACCCACACCTCACATGGGACCAATGTAACTCGTAAGAACTGACCGCGCAATCACGGTACTTGCAGTTTGAGAATACGATGATAATTTAAAAATATCTAGACTTAGGTTTAAAAACCCAAAATAGCCCCGGAACGGCCTCGTGAGAGGCACCGACACCTCGCACGAGACCAATGTAACTCGTAGGAACTAATCGCAATCATGGTACTCACGGTGTGAGAATATGATGATAATTTGACAATATCTAGACTCAGGTTTAAAACTTGGCATTAAAGTGGGAAAACCCAAAACAAGCCCCGAACGGCTCCGTGAGAGGTACCGACACCTCGTACAGGACTAATGTAACTTGTAGGAACTGATCGCACGATCACACTACTCGCAGTTTGAGAATACGACTATAATTTGGCGATATCTAGATTTTGGCTTCAAATGGCATCAGAGTGCGAAAACTCGAAACAGCCCCCGAGCGGCCCCTTGAGAGGCACCAACACCTCGCATGGGACCAATGTAACTCGTAGAAATTGACCGCATGATCACAGTACTCCTGGTTTGAGAATACGACGATAATTTAAAAATGTCTAGACTTAGGATTAAAAATATGGCCCTAGAGGTGGGAAACCCGAAATATCCCCGAGCGGCCCCGTAAGAGGCACCGACATCTCGTACGGGACCAATATAACTCGTAGGAACTGACCACGTGATCACGGTACTCCCGGTTTGAGAATACGACGACAATTTGAGAATATCTAGACTTAGTCTTAAAAATATAGTGCTTGAGGTGGCAAACACGAAACAGCCCTCGAGCGGCCCCGTGAGAGGCATCAACACCTCGCATTGACTAATATAACTCGTAGGAACTGACCGCGCGGTTTCGATACTCGCGGTTTGAGAATTCGACGATAGTTTGACAATATCTCGACTTAGGCTTAAAACTTGGCATCAGAGAACGAAAACTCGAAACTACCCCCGAGCAACCCCCTAAGAGGCACCAACACCTCGCACGGGACCAGTGTAACTTGTAGGAACTAACCGCGCAATCACGGTACTCCCAATTTGAGAATACGACGATAATTTGAAAATATCTTGACTCAAGCTTAAAAACATGACGCTAGATGTGGGAAACCCGAAACAAACTCTTGAAAGGCACTAACACCTCGCACTGGAAGAATGTAACTCGTAGGAACTGACCGCGTGATCATGGTACTCGCGATTTGAGAATACGATGATAATTTCACAACATCTAAACTTAGGCTTAAAACATGGCGACAAAGTGGAAAAACTCGAAACAGCCCCCGAATGGCCCTATGAGAGCCACCGACACCTCACACGGGACCGATGTAACTCGTAGGAACTGATCGCGCGAACACGATACTCCCGGTTTGAGAATACGATGATAATTTTGAAATATTTAGACTTAGGCTTAAAAACGTAGCGCTAGAGGTGGGAAAACCGAAACAACCCTCGAGCATCCCCGTGAGAGGCACCGACACCTTGCACGGGACTAATGTAAATCGTAGGAACTGAATGCGCAATCACGGTACTCGCGATTTGAGAATATGATGATAATTTGAAAATATCTAGACTTAGGCTTAAAATTAGGCGTCAGAGTGAGAAAACTCGAACCAGCCTCCGAACGGCCTCGTGAGAGACACCGACACCTCGCACGGGACCAATATAACTCGTAGGAACTGATCGCATGATCACAGTACTTGCGGTTTGAGAATACGATGATAATTTGAAAATATCTAAACTTGGGCTTAAAATTTGGCATCAGAGTGGGAAAAGTAAAAATAGTTCCCGAACGGTCCCGTGAGAGGCACCGACACCTCGCACGGGACTAATGTAACTCGTAGAAACTGACCGCGCAATCATGACGCTCGCGATTTGAAAATACCACTATAATTTGATAATATCTAGGCTTAGGCTTAAAAACTCGAAACAACCCCCAAGAAGACCCGTGAGAGGCACCGACACCTCATACGGGACCAATGTAACTCGTAGGAACTGACTGTGCGATTAGGGTACTCTCGATTTGGGAATACGATAATAATTTAGAAATATCTAGACTTAGGCGTAAAAATATGACGCTAGAGGTGGAAAACTCAAAACAGCCCTCGAGCGGCCCCGTGAGAGGCACCGACACCTCGCACGGGACCAATGTAACTCGTAGGAACTGATCGCGCGATCATGGTACTCGCAGTTTGATAATATGACGAAAATTTGACAACATCTAGACTTAGGCTTAAAACTTGGCATCATAGTGTGAAAACTCGAAACTACCCCTTGAGAGGCACGAACACCTCGCACGGGACCCATGCAAGTCTTTGGAACAGATCGCGTGATTATGGTACTCCCGATTTGAGAATACTACAATAATTTAGAAATATCTAGACTTAGGCTTAAAAACATGTCGCTAGTGGTGGGAAATCCGAAACAGTCTTCGAGTGGCCCCATGAGAGGCATCTACACCTCTCATGGGACTAATGTAACTCGTAGGAACTGACCGCGTGATCACGGTACTCTAGGTTTGAGAATACGATGATAATTGGGAAATATCTAAACTGAGGCTTAAAAACATGTCGCTAGAGGTGGGAAACTCGAACAAGCCCCCGAACGGCCCCGTGAGGGTTACCAACAACTTGCACGGGACCAATATAACTCATAGGAACTGATCGTATGATCACAGTACTCGCGATTTGAGAATATCACGATAATTTTAAAATATCTAGACTTAGGCTTAAAATTCGTCATCAGAGTGGGAAAAGTCGAAACACCCCGAACGGCCCCGTGAGAGGTGGGAAGTCCGAAACAGCTCCCGAGCGAATCCGTGAGAGGCACCCACACCTCGCACGGGACCAATGTAACTCGTAGGAACTGACTGTGCCATTACGGTACTCGTGGTTTGAGAATACGACGATAATTTGAAAATATCTAGACTTAGGCTTAAAAACTCGAAACAGCCCACGAGCGGCCCCGTGAGAGGCATCGACACCTCGCATGGGACCAAAGTAACTCGTAGGAACTTACTGCGCGTTTAGGGTACTCCTGATTTGAGAATACGACGATAATTTAAAAATATCTAGACTTAGGCTTAAAAATATGGCGCTAGAGGTGGAAAACTCGAAACAGCACCCGAGGAACCCCGTGAGAGGGACCAACACCTCACACGGGACCAATGTAACTCATAGGAACTGATCGCGCGATCACGGTACACGCGGTTTGAGAATATAATAATAATTTTATAATATCTAGACTTAGGCTTAAAACTTAGCGTCAGAGTGCGAAAACTCGAAACAGCCCCGTGAAAGGCCCCAACCCCTCGCACGGGACCACTTCAACTCTTTGGAACAGACCGCGCAATCATGGTACTCCCAGTTTTTGAATACTACGATAATTTATAAATATCCAGACTTAGGCTTAAAAACATATCGCTAGTGGTGGGAAACCCAAAACAGTCCTCGAGCTGCCCCGTGAGAGGCATCGACACCTCCCACGGGACCAATGTAACTCGTATGAACTGATCGCGCGATCACGATACTCCCGGTTTGAGAATATGTCGATAATTTGGAAATATCTAGACTTAGGCTTACAAACATGGCGCTAGAGGTGGGAAACTCGAACCAGCCCCCGAACGGCCCCGTGAGGGGCACCAACAACTCGTACGGGACCAATGTATCTCGTAGGAATTGACTGCGTGATCACAATACTCGCGGTTTGTGAATACGATGATAATTTGACATTATCTAGACTGAGGCTTGAAACTTGGCATCAGAGTGCGTAAATGAGAACCAGCCCCCGAACGGCCCCGTGAAAGGCACCGAGACCTCGCACGGGACCAATGTAACTCATAGGAATTAACAGCGCGATCACGGTACTCGTGGTTTTAAAAGAAGACAATAATTTGACAATATCTAGACTTAGGCTTAAAACTTGGCGTCAGAGTGGAAAAACCCGAAATATCCCCCGAACGGCCCTGTGAGAGGCACCAACACCTCGCACGGGACCAATGTAACTCGTAGGAACTGACCGCGCGATCATGGTACTCGCGGTTTGAGAATACAATGATAATTTGAAAGTACCTAAACTTAGGCTTAAAAATACGACGCTCGAGGTGGGAAACCCGAAATAGCCCCCGAGTGGCCCCGTGAGAGGTACCAACACCTTGCACGAGACCAATGTATCTCGTAAGAACTGACCGCGTGATCATGGTACAAGCGGTTTAACAATAATTGGTTGTGACCAAAGTCCGTGACCTATATCGCGATTAAAATGGAAAAAATAGGCGCGGTATGGGTCACGGACTTTAACCGCGACAATTTTTTCCTTATATTTACGTTGCGGTGTGGGTTACAGACTTTTCCCGCGACCAATTTTTGTCACGGTTGTGGGTCACGATCTTGAGCCGCGACCATTTTTTTCCCGTCATAGTATGGTTCACGGCCCATGTTCGCGACTATCTGCCGTGACCAACGAAATTGGTCGCGCCCCAAGTCCGCAACCCATAGTCTTCGTCAGGAATTTTGGTCGTGACCATTCGCCAGCTTTGGTGTAGTGGTAATTACATGTTCCATTTTCTTTATATTTTTCTCGAAATCTTCCAATATTCGCATACTTTAACGAGCTCCACATCGTCGATTATATTACCATATGCTCTAGCCAGTGATTTTGTGTCTCTTATCCCAGACTTCGGCCCCTCCTTAACTATCCTGGTGTCATCCGAGTCCATGTTAATGTGTTTTAACATTTTACAAATGTCCACAGTATTTCACTTTTCCTTTTTTTTCCGGCCGAAGTCAAAATCGGAGTTTCACCCCAACTTTTGTTACATTTTAAAATCATCATTTATTGTCCTTTTTACTCTAGCATTGATTTTATCCCAAAATTCATGTTCAATTAGAACCACTTTGTGAAACACCTTTTTCAATATTTTTATTTCATAAAAAATTTTCAATTTACATAAAGTTACTAATTTACCCATTTGGTTTTGAACTTGTCTTTTCCTCCATTTTCACAAGTGTTATTTTCCAAAACTTTATTCGGTTTCCCACGCTAACTTTTTAAGTACTTTCAACTCATTAACACTTGTTTAACACTTTGGAGTGACATACTTCTCAAGTTAGGAATCTCTTTTATTTCATTACCTTTTTTCTCTAAGAAATTGATAACTAGACTTTTGCGTGTGTTTGTCGTTGTTTGAAGCCAAGTTAATCAAAACCTCACATACCTACAAATATAATAAACTCAAGTATAGAGGTAAGTAAGGGTATCAATCCACTTTCTAGGGAGTAAAGCACATGGAACAAATTCAATTGTAATTCACCTTTTATTTTCTTTTTGTGCTTTTTTACTTTTCTATTTTTTTTTAGCTTTTTCAATATTAAAACAAAAGGGTGAGGTGAGATCTAAACTAAACTAAACTAAATGAAAATAACTAACTAGAAATTTACTAAAATGAAAAATTAAGTCTAACACTAAAAATAAGAGATAAAGTGAGAAAAATAATTGTGAGAACAATCAAGGAGTGAGATTACACCACAAATTTTAGTTATTCTAATTAATTAATTTAATTATTTGAATTCTCCCAAATTAATATCAAAATTACAAATCAACTCTCGTTGCAAGTGTAATTAGAATAGTAATCTTTTAGAAAATTAAAATTAACACCTCACAACTCTAGAAAATTAGATCAACACTCCTTTTAATTAATCACCCGCTAGGATCGATCAATTAGAATTTATGTCAATCTTAGAAATTAAATTTAGAGTTGAAATTCAAATGATAATACCCCACTTAAGAAACCTCTATCTCTAGTTCGAATCTAAAATGGGTATTATCACTAGAATTTCGATTTTCTCTCGAAAATCATTTACCCTCTCTCGAGGCGTAAATCTAAGGGTGAGGGATCAAAATTAACATTCAAAGGGATAATTCAAGTAAACAAACTAATTAAACTAAAATAATATCAAATAAGGGTTTCACCCCATCCTTTGAAAGGGGTTTTAGCCTAACATGATATGAAATATGACAAATTAATAATCAAGGCTATTAAAATAAAAGAGAAGAGAATAGAACAAGCAAATCAAATCTCTTTGAGAAAGTTGAACTCTAGTCTTCCAATTTGAAGCATACACCTCTAAATTTGAATGATCAACAAATACACATGAAGCACTAACACACAAATTGATTCTCACTAGAATTACTTTCACTCAATTTAAATTGAAAAGAAGAAAATAAAAAAACTAATTCTAATCTACTATTTATTTCTAACCCTAAAATTTCTCTCTACAATTTCCTCTCTCTGATCTAGAATTCTCCCTTACAAATGAGGTCTTCATCTTCTTTTTATATGCAATGGAGCAAAGGGGCATATATGGGAATTGGCTAGAGGTGCATGGGTTTTGGGTGAGGTCACATGTGCATGGGGGTGTGAGGTGAGGGAATAATTGGAAAAAAATCTGATTTGTTATTGAGGGTAATTTGGGAAAATGGGGTTAAGTGGTTGTTGGGGGGTAAAATGGGTAGTGGGACCTAAATGGGTATTAGGCACATGGGGAAATGGGGTGGCTTGGTTTTGGGATTTGGCAGGTGGAATAGCATGAGGTTTTAAAATCGTGCAAGGGATATGGACAAGACAAATGGGTCTTGGGTTTTGGAATTTGAAATTGGGATTGATTTGGAAATGGGTATAAGGCTGGGTCTGCCCGGATATGGGTTTACACGGGTTGGTTGCACACCCGGGTTCGGGTTGGAGGTGCCAGTGCAGCGCCAGAAGGGGTTGGAGGTCCGACGAGGTTCGAGGCTGGGGACGCCGGAGTCGCGGTGGTTGGTTGGCTGGCGGGTTGTGATGACGTCGGCGCTGGTTTGAGCAGTGTCCCGAGGTCGCCGGTGGGACAAAGGTAGGGGGCTAGGATCGGGTTGCTGGGTTTGCGAGGGGATAAAGAGAGGGGTGCAAGGCAGGTTGTAGGAGAGAGAGAGAGAGAGAGGGTCGTCAATGGCTAGAGGGAAGAGGTTTTGGTAGTCGGTTTATTGGGATTGGCGAGACCGGCGGCGGGGCTAGGCGCGGCGTCGACAGGTCAGGGTGAGAGAGGGGAATTGTTAATGGAGGTTGTTTTTGGTTATGGAGTAGGAGAGAGAGTATGGGTTTGGGGAAGATGATGATAGAGGTGATAAGGTGTGTGAGTGTGTATGGGAGTTATGGTGAGGGGTAGGGTGTAGGATAGGTTAGTGGGTGTAGGATAGGTTAGTGGGTATAGGTGTGTAGTGTGTGTATTAGTTTGGACCCTAATAAAACTAAAAAAATAAAAATAAAATTTAAGTAATAAAATAAAACTTATAAAAACTAAAAACTAAAAATTAAATTCCTATACTAAAAATTAAAATCAAGACTCAATAAAAATAAAACTAAAAAAATAACAATGTAAATCTATTAAACTTAAAAACTAAAGTCCTAAAAAAAATAAAATGTAATAAAACTAAATTCCTAAAAACTAATCCTAAAAAAATAAAAATAAAAAAAGATAAAAACTAAAACTAAAAACTTAATAAAATAAAATAAAATTATATTATATTAATAAAAATAGAAATAAAAAATATAAAAATAGGAAATAAAACCTAAAAAATTCTAAAATAATCCTAAAATTAAAATGACTTAAACTAAAAATCTAAAAAATTAAAATAAAATAAAAAGGGACCAAACCAACACACACGGGTCTTGGGTGACGGTTTAGGGACAAGTTTAGGCTAGGATGGGTTAGGTTAGGGTCAGGAAATTTGGTATTTAGCTCCGTAAAATGCACAATTGCCTTGAAATACGCGTTTGAATACCGCAACGTACATTAAACCTGCATATTAAACATTTAAGCTCATAAGACCCATATTGTCGAGAAATAGCAACTAAAATACAACTATTCGGGGTATAAAATGTACAGTTTTGGGTGCTTATCAGAAATCATTGAACATTTAAAGACTACTTTATAAGAGAAATACCATTTTTTTTATTAATACATGTAGTCCTGAAATTTTTCACTTATTAAGTTTCCAAAACTTTTTCGCACACTTTTAAGGGCTGAAATTTCTATTTCCTTTATTTCATATTTAAACCCAATAACTGACATAACAGACTTTAACTACAACTTGATACCAGTAGGCCCAGGCACTGATGTAAAGTGAAAGTTTTCACCAATGCTTAATATTATCTAGTCCACATTGTACTCCCATAATAATAAGGCAAGAAAGCGAAAAATTGTAAAGAGAAGAAAAGTAGAGTAAGATGGAAAAGGTGCCCCCTTTTCATAAACCAGTTCCTTTACTTTGAATGAATTCACTCATTAAACTTGTTTATATGTTTATCATCAAAATATTACAATTTTATATACACGAGAAGATGGATTTTGAGTCCAGAAATCCTATTAAATGGGTTTAACATGTGATATATTCTAAAAAAATTATAATGTTATACTTTTCAAGGCAAAAGATATTTTTGTTTATTCAAAACTTGAATAAGTGTAAATTTACATAAAAATCGTAATTCTTCACAAGAAAACTTTGAAATATTTATTCATAAATGGTTCCTAACAAAATAAACACTCTTTCAACATTTTTATTTCATAAAAATGTTTAATACCGAGTTTTCTTAAAATATATCATTTTACCTCCATTGAAACCCTTTTGTAAACACATTTTTACAAATCATAAGAAATATCATTCTTATATCATAAATGTATTATACTCTTACAAACTCTAACTTCATGACTAACACATGAAAAAATAGAGTTTTTAACTAAAGAGTAGAGTTTTTTCAACTCAAATGAAGCTTTAGCAATGGTGGATGAAAAGGTAGGTGATGGAAACCCCCACCTCCTAAGGTGGTCTCTATGAGGTGTCCTAACTCCACAAAGCTTGCCTCTACAAAATCTCCAAGTAAAATCCCCTTCAAGCTTTATTACTCTTCTATTCTTCTTCCTCAAACCCACCAACAATAACTCTAAATTTGTAGATATACTCAGCAATGGAGGAAATGGGTGTATATGGATTATATATGGTGGAATACTTGTAAAATATGGCGGCATAAGGTGGAGGGGTGGCAGTAGTATGGTGCAGCAGTGGTGGGAGGAGCAAGGGGAAGATGAACCACCCTTAAAATTCTAGAGAGGTATATATATATATATATATATATATATATATAGAGAGAGAGAGAGAGAGAGGAAATCTGATGGGTTTTGGTGAGGGAAGAACCTCCCCACCTGCCTCTTCTTCTCACCCGAATAAACCCACTTAAAAACCAAGGCCCAAACACAAAATCACGATTTTGATCATTTGGGTTCACCAGGAGGCGACACGTCATCGATCTAACGACCCAAAATGTGACAACAAACAAGGACAATTCGATTTAAAAGATTTATGACCAGGTCATTCGAACGAGATTGGGGCCTTGTTCGAATAAGATTGAGGTCTCATTCAATATACCATCGACCGACCTTATAACGAGGTTAGAACCTTATACGTATGAGGGTCGTTGGATCACCGTTAGATGTACACTTTGAACGAAATGGTCTTTTCATTCGAACCACTAGTATTCTCATTCGAATGACCTTCAAATTCGTTCGATCTATAAAATTCCTTAATGTGACACCCCGCCTAATTAAATACCGGGTGATCAGTCTTTTATTATATTATAACCAAGGTGAACGGTTGGTTCATTCTTAGCATCACTGTCGCAAAATAAAATTTTCAATTTAAACACCCTAAATAATTAAGCTAAGTGTCAAAACCATTTAAAACATTATTTCTATTTTTAATTTCAGTCCAATAGTAAAATCTTTCATAATTCACCGTTTAAGAGTCACACAATTAACTAAACTGGAAAAGATCATCCAAGCAATTTAAGTATTCAATTAACTAATTCCAACTTTAAAACCATGAAGGAAAAACATACTGGCAGTAACAAATCCCAAAGTAAAAATACTAAAAGTAAATGAATCACAATCTCTGACAAAACCCACTGAATAAGGAAAAAGGGCGACACATGCCCAACTGGATAAAACATAACTAGGAGTGGTGTGAATAATGAGGTCATCTAATCAAAAGGCCTACAACTCCCACCTAAGCTGCAGCACGTTCCTTTCAAAGAATACTAAGCATGACTCCCCTGTGGTTGGGAACCTGTAGTATATATATATATGTGTGTGTGTGTGTGTGTGTGTGTATAAGAGAGAAGAGATAACAGGAAACGGGTCAGAGCCCGATTGTAAAGCAGTTTAAAAATTTAGTTTAGCAAGTATTTAAAATGCTTACCGGCTAATGCAACAATCATATTACTATGCAGCACTCTCTTGAGAAATTTCTCACCTCTCTTCTAATGTGCACACCTACCGCACTATTAATCCCCACAAGTTTAGCTTATATTAAATTTCTCATAAGGTTTCATGCCGACAATTAATAGGGCTAAGATAATTAATTTTTGAAAGCAAAGTTTTCACATAAATCTCATTTTATTATAAAGTCTTTCAGTATTGCCTCAAACACTGCAAACACTTATAAATTCGGAATATTTATTCATTACTTAGCTACTTTTAGTCACAGTAGAAAGTTCTCAATTTCAAGTCTATATATATATTAATCACTCATATAATATATATATACTAACGACACCCCACATAAAATTTATGGTGCTGGCATACTCTGCTATCAAGTCCCCGTCACTCGTATTAAGGGAAACACTAGTTCGGAATCATTCTCAAACTGTATTAATACAAAACACATACGAATTTAGGCGAATCATAGTTCCAAGTCACTAAGAGGTCAGCACATACCCTCACGTCTCTTAGGACCGTCTGACTATCGATCAGATAGCCTGTACCAAGGATTCCTATGTTTTAGGGTACAAGTCAATATCCCCCATATAGGTCCCATCGGGATAAGACTGTCCCGACGCGGTAAACTCAGTGATAACAAGTAGCGCGGGCATGATTTTTACACGTATATAGTATGTACACAAACACAGTCATATATATGTATATTACCATTCCCATTTCTCAATTAGGTACGCCCACGACCCATACTATGATATTCGTTCTTAGTACATGCTACTAGATTATCCCGTATAACGGCTCGTCTCTTTTATTCTTAATTATTGGTTATTCCATACATTCCTCATTTCACTCGTAATATTCTATTCCCTAATGTATAAATTCAATAAGTACTCTCTTATTTCCTAATGTAGCTTTCTCATGGGTCTTACTCCTTTAATTACACGTTTCTATAATTTCCTATGAATAAATTACTCCCCGTTAACTTTAAATTCACCATACTTTAAATGCCCCCTTTTTACTAAGTCCTACTGATCCTCTTTATGTCCCAAAATGTTCTATTAATAAGTTCCAAAGGTTACTACTCATTTTAATTCGAAATAACTATTTAAAGGAGGAATATGAATTTTTCAGGAGGGGTCGATCGATCGATGCTCTTTGGTCGATTGATCGATCAAGCAGTTATGACGAAACTGCAGAAAATCCAGTTACGGGAATCCTATTCCAAACTCATCCAAATCATCATGTTCCACTCCCAAACTCCCAAAAAATGATATTACAATTGTTATATACCCAAATAAAAAAATTTCTACGTAAAACATGTGAGTTTTCATCAAGTATGACAATTGACAAGGGCAAAATCTATATAAACCTCAAGAACCCTAATATTTTCTTTAACTTAGTTCTTCCCATTTTTTTTCCAGATTTTCTACCCCTAACTCAATGAAAATTCTTGGTTTAACCTCTACATGTGAAATAGATTTCAAGAACATGATTATTACCTCTATAACATGTGAATTTTAGTCTCCAATATATGCTTTCTTTCATGGAATTGGTTCTAATCATTCCTAGGCTAATATAATTGAAGCATTAACTAAAATAAAGCAAGATAGATACTTGCTTGGAAATCTTTGTTTATGATTTGTGGAAGAAATTGGTGTGGTTGTGTTCCTCGTCACGCGATCTACAATTTGGGTGTGACGGCGGTGCAAACGATGGAGTTCTTGGCCTAGAACTCCTTGGAAAGCTTCTCCTCTTCCTCACCAATGGCCGTGCTTGATTTTTAGTTATGCTAACCCTAGAAGACAACCCTTAACATCTGATAAAACCTTAGAAAATTCGTGGGTTTCCATGCCCAAAAATATCAAATGTCTAAAATGCCCTCTCGGGATGCTCATTAGGCCTAAAAATGCCCCGAGACCCAAACTACACCCCCGAGTACATTGTTTTGACTATCTCGATCCTTCCGGACCCATTGACGCACTAAAACTGACCATATGTGTGACTTATAATTTATTCACTTTTAATAATGCGAATTTAATCCCGACACGACACAGGCGTGTCCCGATAAATTTTTTAAAACTATCAAATTATATTCTCATGATAATTTTACTAAATTTAATTACACATTTTACTTTACCCATAAAGTAATTTACAATAAAATTCCAATAATTACTAACTCTTATCACACTAGTAAATACTTAAATGATTTTCGGATTAATATTAAATTAATATCTCTAATTAATTTTAATAAATCCCCAAATTTAAAAGTCATAAAAATACGGGGTATTACATACTTTCCCCCTAATAACGGAATTTCATCCCGAAATTCAAAAAAAAAATTATACCTGGTAAGAATAACTCTGAGTATTTCTCACGCGTGTCTGTCTCACGCCCCCAAGTGGAATGCTCCACATTATAATGCTCCCACTGGACCCGTACAAGTGGAACTACCTTTGACCTTAACCTCCTTTCGCTACGGTCTAGGATAGCCACTGGTCTCTCCTCGTAAGAGCTATCGGGCTGTAAGTCAATCTCCTCAATTGCGACGTGGGTATGGGTCATGTTATCCCGAAGGTATCGACTCAAAGACGAAATGTGGAATATATCGTGAATGCGGTGTAAATTCTCTGGCAGACCCAATCTATATGCTACCGACCCATTCCTCTCGATAATGGGAAATGGTCCCACATTCCTTGGGGCCAGTTTCCCTTTCTTCCCAAACCTCATCACTCCTTTCATAGGAGATACACGTAGTAATACTTGGCCCCTCACATTAAATTCTCGAAAAAAACATTTTGCATCGGCGTAGCTTTTCTGCCTGTCATGGGCTGCTCGAATGCGACTCCTGATAAGTTCAATCCTAGAGGAGGTTTCCTTAATCACTTTTGGTCCTAGCAACTTGTTATCCCCCACCTCTAGCCAACAAGTTGGGGAACGACAAGGCCTGCCATATAATGCCTCAAATGGAGCCATGCCAATCGTGAACTGATAGGAGTTATTATAAGAAAACTCCACTAGTGGAAGATGTGGCTCCCATCCTCCTCCAAAATTAAGGACACACGTGTGTAGCATATCTTCCAACATCTGATTAGTACGCTCTGTTTATCCATCTGTCTGTGGGTGATAAGAGGAACTCAATCTCAACTCTGTACCCATGGCCTCTTGAAAGCTCTCCCATAATTGTGACACGAAAATCTTGTCTCTATCCGACATAATATCCAGGGGCACCTCATGTAGTCCAACAATCTCAGCAATGAACAACTGAGCATACTGGTCCGCGGTATAGTCTGTCCGTACTGGCAGAAAATGAGCAACCTTAGTCAAACGGTCCACGATCACCCAGACGGAGTCGTGACCCGCTGTGATGTAGGCAGCCCAGTAATGAAGTCCATGGAAATACTCTTCCACTTCTATGTAGGTATCTCCAACGACTGAAGCAACCCCAACGGTCTCTGGTGGTCTACCTTTACCATCTGTCAAGTAGAACACTTGGACACGAACTTAGTAATGTCCTTCTTTATCCCACTCCACCAGTACTATCGCCTTATATCCTGGTACATCTTATTTCCCCCCGGATGCACCGCAAATCTGGACCCGTGCGACTGTGTCATTACTGCATGACGTAAGTCTCTTCCTTCTGGGACCACTAACCTCCCATTAAACCTCAAACCTCCTTCGGAACCAATTGAATAAGACTCAGCACCCTCAGTTAAAAGTCGTACAATCTGCTCCTGGAAAAATGAGTATGATGTCTGTGTCTGTATTACTCTCGTAACAATCTCAGGTGTCATTGTCATGACAGATATGAAAGAACGGGCTACCGCGTCCTGGTGACCCAACTCTTTCCACTTTGCTTTCCAAATGTCCGCTACGTCGCCTATCGGTCTACGGCTCAACGCATCAGCAACTACGTTAGCCTTTCCCGGATGATACTGTATGTTAAACTAATAGTCTTTCATAAACTTTAACCACATGCGCTGACGCATATTCAGCTCTCGCTGAGTGAACTGGTACTGCAGTGACTTGTGGTCTGTGAACAAGCGAAACTTCTCTCCCAGTAGACAATGTCTCCATATCCTCAATGCAAAGACGACCGCTTCTAACTCTAGGTTGTGAGTGGGGTAATTTATCTCGTGCAGCTTAAGCTTGCGGGAGGCAAAAGCTATAGCCTTTTCCTCCTGCTAAAGTACTCCCTCGAGTCCCCATAAGGAGGCGTCGGTGTAAACCAGGTACTCCACTCCCAGCTTGGATAAAGCAAGAACTGGTGCCGAAGTCTGCTTATCTTTCAGCTCATCGAAAGCCAATTGACAAGCATCGTCCCAAATATATGGTATCCCCTTGCGAGTCAGGTTTATCAATGGACCCGCTATTTTGGAGAACCCTCAGATGAACTTCCTGTAGTACCTGGGTAACCCCAAGAAACTAAGCACTTTTGTCGGTGTCGTGGGCTATCCCCACTCCCTCACTGCTGACACTTTACTTGGGTCAACTGCTATCCCCAATTCGGGTACAACATGCCCCCAAAACTGCACCTTCCGTATCCAGAATCCGCACTTCTCATACTTATCATACATCTGATGCTCTCGTAGAGTCTGAAGAACCTGCCTCAAGTGCTCAGCATGCTCTTCCTCAGTGTGTGAATATATCAAGATGCCATCTATGAAGACGATGGCAAACTGATCCAAGAACTCTCTGAACACTTGGTTCATCAAGTCTATGAATACGGATGGAGCATTTGTGAGTCCAAATGGCATGACTCTGAATTCATAGGACCCATACCACGTCAAGAAAGCAGTCTTCGAAACATCCTGCTCCCTAATTCGTCCCTGATGGTATCCTGATCTCAAATCTATCTTCGAAATGAAAGTTTCTCCCCTCAGTTGGTCAAACAGATAATCGATTCGATGTAACGGATATTTATTCAGTATCGTGACCTTGTTCAGCTCCCGATAATCCACGCATAACCTCAGTAAACCATCTCTCTTTTTTACAAACAAAACTGAAGAGCCTCAAGGTGAGGTACTCCTACGAATGAAGCCCTGACCTAACAGTTGTTCTATCTGATCTCGTAACTCCCTCATTTCTGCTGGAGCCATACGGTACGGAGCGCGTGCTATCGGTCGAGTATCCGGTAATAAGTCTATGACGAAATCTATCTCTCGACTGGGGGGTAGGCCTGGTATCTCCTGAAATACATCAGAATACTCACGAGCAACTGGGATCGAGTCTAAGGGAATCACGACCTCCTTAGAGGTATCCTCCTCTATGTAATATAAATGAGCGGTAGAGCCTCCCTCTGGGCGAGGCATCACCACTACAAATATCTCCTGCCCCGGAATGGCAAAGATAATACTCCCATCGAAACAATCTATCATGGCTCTGTAGGCGGCGAGCCAATCCATGCCAATAATAACATCGTGCTCATACATCTCTAAGACTAACATGTCTGCCGGTAAAATCAAGCTACCAATCTCTACTCCCACGCCCCTGCATATAAAGAAAATTAATGACCCATTCCCCAGTGGTGAGTCTACGCATGTCACTGTGCTCTCTGCTGTGGCTAATAATCCAAAAGCCTTCGTAAAATGAGTAGCTATGAAACAGTGTGTTGCCCCAGTATCAAATAAAACCTGAGCCATAGTGCCATGGATAGGAAATGTACCCTCAATCACGGGTGGTGCCTGAGGAGTTGCTGCATTGTAGACATTATAGACACGTCTGTACTGTAACTGTCCCTGCTGTACTGGAGCTGCTGGGATGGCTGGTAGGGCTGGTACCTGAGCTGGTGCTTGGAGGGCGACTGGAAAGAGTGGCCTCTATGGCTCATTGCGGGCACCCTGCTGCTGTGGGGCCCTATCCCCCTCAGGACAATCCTGGCTCCTATGGCCATTCTTGTCACACCCGAACATCGGCCCCTGAAATTTCCTCCCCTCTGTCCCTGCTGACCATGACCCAATTGGTCGTTACCACCCCGCCACTGGCCCTGCTGGAACGCTGTTGTCCCTGATGACCCTGCTGCTATCCCTGCTACTGACGGTGTTGTCCCTGATGGCCCTGCTGAGTAGACTGACCTGCTAACCCATCCTAAATCCTCCAAATCCCTGTCTGGAGTCACCTAATCAGAACCGCTTGGCAGGGTCCCCCTGATGAGAACTCTGCTCAATATGACGAGTCTGCCCTTGAGATGTCGGTGCCCCACCAGTATTACTACCCCCTGTCATGCCCTGCTGGATGGACTCTCCTGCTCGTTTGCTTCCCTGTAAATGGAAGCGATGGTCCTAGCAGTGTAACAACGCAGCGTTAAGTACATCCGTGTAGGTACTCAGTGATAGATTGCCTATGAGGTGCTGGTGGATCCTCCAGGCCAACTCGTCCATAAACAACAGTATCTTCTTACCCTTAGTGGGTGCCTTATCTGGCACTATAGTGAGAAGTCTAGTGAACTCCTCCTCGTACTCGGCAATAGTCGTATTCTCTTGTTTCAGATTCAGTAATTTCTGCCTCATCTCAGTCTGCACGGCGGATGGAAAGTATTTGTGGTCAAACCACGCCCAGAATGACTGAATAGTGATAATTTCCCTCTCCTCCAAGGTGGTGGTGGATTCCCACCACTGCAAAGCGGCCCTCACTAGCTTAAAGGAAGCCAACAACTGTTTCTGCACGTACGTGCACTCGTACATGCGCAGATGCCTCTGGATATCTTTCTTCCATTGACTGACTACAATGATATTCGAACTACCCGAGAACTATGGGGGATGCGCCTTCTGGAAGGTATCCCTAACCCGCTCCCACGCAGATGGAATCTGTGCTGGTGCTGGCGCCACTGCCTGAACCTGGGGTGGAGCCCGCTGCACTACTGCTATTACGGCATTCACCGCCTGAGCAACGATAGCGACTACCTCGGTTGCGTTCATCATACCCAGAGCCGGAGTTGCATGTTGCTCGGCTTGGGCACGTCTATCCTTGGGTGCGCGTCTCGGAGGCATCTGAAACGAGAAAGAAGTTTATTAGTTTACAGTTATTAACAAATCTCGAATAGCTGAAGACGTAAGTGTAAATGTAAGAATACAACAATCCTAAAAATAAGGCTCAATAACAAGGACGCTAAGCTGAAAGCGAAATAAGCCGTACAGATCCTAAAGGACACTAGAACCTAATGCTCTGATACCACCTGTCACACCCCGCCTGATTAAATACCGGGTGATCAGTCTTTTATTAAATTATAACCAAGGTGAAAAGTTGGTTCATTCTTAGCATCACTGTCGCAAAATAAACTTTTCAACTTAAACACCCTAAATAATTAAGCTAAGTGTCAAAACCATTTAAAACATTATTTCTATTTTTAATTTAAGTCCAATAATAAAATCTTTCATAATTCACCGTTTAAGAGTCACACAATTAACTAAACTGGAAAAGATCATCCAAGCAATTTAAGCATTCAAATAACTAATTCCAACTTTAAAACCACGAAGGAAAAACATACTGACAGTAACAAATCCCAAAGTAAAATTACTAAAAGTAAATGAATCACAATCTCTGACAAAACCAACTGAATAAGGATAAAGGGCGACACATGCCCAACTGGATAAAACAGAACTAAGAGTGGAGTCAATAATGAGGTCCTCTAAGCAAAAGGCCTGCAACTCCCACCTAAGTTGCAGCACGTTCCTTCCAAATAATCCTAAGCATGATGCCCCTGTGGCTGGGCACCTGTAGTATATAGATATATATATATATATATATATATATATATATATATATATATATATATATATATATATATATATATATAAGAGGAGATAACAGGAAACGAGTCAGAGCCTGATTGTAAAACAATTTAAAATTTTAGTTTAGCAAGTATTTAAAATGCTTACCGGCTAATGCAACAATCATATTAGTATGCGACACTCTCTTGAGAAATTTCTCACATCTCTTCTAATGTGCACACCTACCGCACTATTAATCCCCACAAGTTTAGCTTATCTTAAATTTCTCATAAGGTTTCATGCCCACAATTAATAGGGCTAAGATAATTAATTTCTGAAAGCAAAGTTTTCACATAAATCTCATTTTATTATAAAGTCTTTCAGTATTGCCTCAAACATTGCAAACACTTATAAATTCGGAATATTTATTCATTACTTAACTACTTATAGTCACAGTAGAAAGTTACCCATTTCAAGTCTATATATATATATATATATATATATACTAACGGCACCCCACATAAAATTTATGGTGCTGGCATACTCTGCTATCAAGTCCTCATCACTCGTACTAAGGGAAATACTAGTTCGGAATCACTCTCGAACTGTATTAATACAAAACACATACAAATTTAGGCGAAGCATAGTTCCAAGTCACTAAGAGGTCAGCACAAACCCTCACGTCTCTTAGGACCGTTTGACTATCGATCAAATAGCATGTACCAAGGAATTTTATGTTCTAGGGTACAAGTCAATATCCCCCATAAAGGTCCCATCGAGATAAGACTGTCCCGATGCGGTAAACTCAGTGATAACAAGTAGCGCGGGCATGATTTTTACACGTATATAGTTTGTACACAAACACAGTCATATATATGTATATTACCATTCCCATTTCTAAATTAGGTACGCCCACGACCCATACTATGATATTCGTTCTTAGTACATGTTACTAGATTATCCCGTATAACGGCTCGTCTCTTTTATTCTTAATTATAGGTTATTCCATACATTCCTCATTTCACTCGTAATATTCTATTCCCTAATGTATAAATTCAGTAGGTACTCTCTTATTTCCTAACGTATCTTTCTTACGGGTCTTACTCCTTTAATTAAACGTTTCCATAATTTCCTATGAATAAATTACTCCCCGTTAACTTTAAATTCACCATACTTTAAATGCCCCCTTTTCACTAAGTCCTACTGATCCTCTTTATGTCCCAAAATGTTCTATTAATAAGGTCCAAAGGTTACTACTCATTTTAAATCGAAATAACTATTTAAAGGAGGAATATGAATTTTCCAGGAGGGGTCGATCGATCAATGCTCTTTGGTCCATCGATTGATCAAGCAGTTATGACGAAACTGCAGAAAATCCAGTTACGGGAATCCTGTACCAAACTCATCCAAATCATCATGTTCCACTCCCAAACCCCCAAAAAATGATATTACAAGTGTTATATACCCAAATAAATAATTTTCTACGTAAAACATGTGAGTTTTCATCAAGTATAACAATTGACAAGGGCAAAATCTATATAAACCTCAAGAACCCTAATCTCTTCTTTAACTTAGTTCTTCCCATTATTTTTCCAGATTTTCCACCCCTAACTCAATGAAAATTCATGGTTTAACCTCTACATGTGAAATAGATTTCCAGAACATGATTATTACCTCTATAACATGTGAATTTTAGTCTCCAATATATGTTTTCTTTCATGGAATTGGTTCTAATCAACCTTAGGCTAAGATAATTGAAGCATTAACTAAAATAAAGCAAGATAGATACTTGCCTGGAAATCTTTGTTTCTGATTTGTGGAAGAAATTGGTGTGGTTGTGTTCCTCGTCGCGCGATCTATAATTTGGCGGTGACGGCGGTGCAAACGGTGGAGTTCTTGGCCTAGAACTCCTTGGAAAGCTTCTATTCTTCCTCTCTAATGGCCGTTCTTGGTTTTTAGTTATGCTAAACCTAGAAGACAACCCCTAACATATGATAAAACCTTAGAAAATTCGTGGGTTTCCATGCCCAAAAATACCAAATATCTAAAACGCCCTCCCAGGATGCTCATTTAGCCTAAAAACACTCTGAGACCCAAACTACACCCCCGGGTACATTATTTTGACTATCTCGACCCTTCCGGACACATTGATGCAGTCAAAATGACCATACGGGTGACTTATAATTTATTCACTTTTAATAATACAAATTTAATCCCGACACGACACAGGCGTATCCTGATAAAATTTTCAAAATTATCAAATTATATTCTCATGATAATTTTACTAAATTTAATTACACATCTTACTTTACCCATAAAGTAATTTACAACAAAATTCCAATAATTACTAACTCTCATCACGCTAGTAAATATTTAAATGATTTTCGAATTAATATTAAATTAATATCTCCAATTAATTTTAATAAATTCCCGAATTTAAAAGTCATAAAAATACGGGGTACTACTCTTAAATCTCCGCTTTCATCCTAAACTTCCAATAATTACTATCAAGACTCAAAGAATAACCAATCATAGAGATAAAAGCCCATGCATTAATGGTCCAAGTCCCAAGGTTTTTCTAAGATTACAATTTACACGGGAAAGATAATAAAATATTGGGCGCGGGTATTACATCATTTTCTCTTTAGAAAATTTCATCCCCAAAATTATCGTTCCGCCAATTCTTCAAGTCCATGGAGCTCACAAACTCTTATTCTATGTCATAGGAAGCTTCAAAGACTAAATCATCGAAGTCCTGAATAGCTAAGACAACATCATACGCTCTTCCACAGGGGTTGTCACCAAAAGTTCAACATGCAACATGCTATGACGCTCACCGTCATGCTAACCATCAACGTCACATAACCGTCCCTTAGTCTCCACTCACTTAATTATTACGTTAAATCAAGTCTTAGGACTACCTTGCTAATACCCCCAAGTATACCAATGCCCCTATCGGGTAACGCCCTCTAGTGTTCAACATTCACCCAAGTGTAAACCGTAATACAACCAATCATCAAATTTATCATCAAGAATCATTTCAAACCTTAGGACCACATTTCCTGCGTCTCCAAAAAATTTCGGGTCATCGTGACTACATGATTTCGCTTAAGCTTGATACTAACCTTGCATCTCTAATTACTCACTTCGAGGAGTAACACACCGACCAGATTATCATCGTCCACCCAACTGACACCTTCCGAAGGTCCCCCTATGAACCTAGTATCACTTTAGGCGTCCTTTGGAGAACTCACTCGAGTATTGTACCACTACACTCATCGTGGTAAAGTAACAATGTATGATAAGATTCCTTGAGTTCTAACACTATACAATGCCCTCAATTCATCATCATGTTCTTTACAACCGGAGCCACTAACTACTACACTAGCCAATCATAAGGTCGTTAATTATAAGGCGAATAAATACTAAGAGAAAACTGTGTGGCCAAAAGCATAGCCACACATACACATAACTTTATGCAATAGCAAGGATACCTTAAACAAGGGATCACCTAGTTACCGAGATGCATTGACCATGCCGGGTCCAACCACACTCTACTGGCTAAACCGTGTCGTATCATAACCTAGTACAAATTTGGGCCACCATAATCGGGGGAACACGATTTTTGATCACTGGAACTTAAAGGGACACAATAATAAAAAAAAGAATGAACAGTCGTTTCGAAAAATTCCATTCACACGCAAAGGACTATGATATACGAAAGGCGAACCTACGTTGCGTGCTTTGAAGTTTACGACTCTTCCCAAACATTCTCACTGGGTACTAACCAATCCATACACCCTGGCTCGAGTCACCAACTGTGACGAATCAGATTACAAATCGTTCTTCCTCACAAGATGAAAGCTACATACGAACCTATTGTCATCTGAAAAGTTAAACACTGGACTTCCCTCCTTAAGAATAAGGTTTCCTCCTTACATCTTCGATTAATGCGAGCCACCCTGGTAGACGAATTCTAATGCCCTTTACGACACCGACCTTGTCCATCTTACTGGTGATGACATCACCAATCTACTACAACTCGATTACTTTCTGCCTTATCATATCATGTCACAACCCCAAGTCTCCTTAAGCAATACCCTGTTTATGCAAAATATTCACCTTATTATAACCTTTAACTACGCAAAGTTGTCACTGATATTATCTACGGGTTCTACCCAAATTGAATTTACGTGATGGCCACACCGGTGACTATTAGCATTTTAAGGGTAGTAAGTGTTACACAAGTCTACATCTCCTACTTCGTACTAGTTTGGCAAGACACGCCGAGAACTAATCCCTTCCTTACTAGGGCTATTCTAACTTATGCCGCGGACACATGTCGATACCCTAATAATGTTTCGATATCTCCCATTGCAATACCATTTTCATGTCTTCATTATGACATCATCAATCTAAGTTCCAATTGTATTTCCTAGTACCCATCAGAATCAAGCACTACACTTCCCACATTAGTCATCTTACGACGAGGGCATTATTTCCAACCGCGGTACTAATCTTCAATTATCCTTAGAAGGTTACCTCACCTACTTATATCAAATTGGATGACCTCGTCAAGGACTACACGGTTCGACTTCTTTGAGTTTAACTAATTTCTTGAGATCATCAGTTGACCCTCAATACAATCATTGCTAGAACGATAACACTTCATAATACCAAACTTAATTGGTTCCCTAAGTATGCCAAACATACCCCACATAAGACTCCTCAAACCCGATAAGATTTTATTACCCATGACTCTGTCGTCGTAGGCATGCTCTACACATTTCTCAATATCCACACTATAAATATTAGGTACTCATAAAGATACTTGTCCACACGCCTCTACATATGGCGCGCCTTAACCATTGAATACCTTAAGTCATCAAAACAAGTTGATTTATTTTCCCAATAACCCCACATTCAATTAGTCATACAAACACTCCAAGACTCCCTTAAAGCATACTCAAACTGGAATTACCTCGCATATAGCCATTATATAGGCTTGTAAAACGGGCCATAACAATTAGATAATAATTTTATCTCCTCTCCAAATGGTTGTGGTCATAAGCCACGTACCAAATCACAGACTGACACTAATAAGGATTTCAGAAGGATATGGGATGTCATATACAACCTATAAGCCTCTAGGTTTACATCACCGATATCTCTAGGGATCCTATTCCTCCAAATTTCATCATATCTCCTAAAAGCATGACATGGAAGACTATTTAGAGTTCACTTCTAAGCCCCCTTAACCATCATTGTTGCATGCTTAACATACTTATCGCAATTTGCCTGTAACTTTCATCATACCTTGCAAGGTAAACCTTGAAATCAACCGTCACCAAGGCACTTACTACAATAGTATCTTAATGGATTAGACTGAGTACACATCCTCAAGTGTTGACTAATATGGTTCCTCATGTCTATCGAATCATCAATTGTCTACGACATGACACTACCCCTGAGGATCGAGTTCGCCTAATCACATTATCGACAATAATTACCCGAAAGTACCTAACTAAGGAACTTAACGCGTCTTTATCACCAGTCAACATCACTTAGGCATGACGCTTCACTCGCATAATCTCTATAATTTAACTTTACACAATCCATGTTCCTGACTCAATGAACGCCATTTCGCGCTATTAATATCTTAATGGACCTCTCACGCACACAAGCACCTCACACTAGGAATCATGGGTGAAAGCGATTAATGTCAACTAACTTGGTCGTATTCTACTTGACAATGAATCACCCGTCGTGCTAATTTTTTTTACTATACCATCGAGAACACGAACTGAAATCGTCACCAATCTAGTGTGACCGACCTGAAACTAACACCGACATCAAAAGATCTATAACCGACCTCACCATGTCACTCCCAAAAGGAACTTTAAACCTAGAGCTTTGATACCATTTGTAACACCCCTACCCGGATTTATGGGTTACCCGTGGTCAACCTGCTCCAACCTGAGCATCAAGTGTGAAGTGCAGTGAAATAATCTACATAATATTGGTAGTCCAATTTTATTTAATTAACATTTCACTTGTTTAGCATGCGATTTCCATCTAAATCAAGCTACATGAGGGATCCATGGGAAACGTCCCCGGAGTCTAAGCATACAGAGCTACTAATGCAAAATAAAAAGAATACTTACATGTACAATGCTCTCAAAACCGCACCCAACCTACCGTAACAAAGGCGAGGGAATGAGCCAAATGCCCAGTGAAAAATTACAACAATGCAACATAGAATCGAACGGCATAAAGGAGACTTTAACACGTTATATCTACGTGCACATGCAACTGCTATATATATATATATATATATATATATATATATATATATATATAATATAACTTACATGCATGAAACCATTTTTATTTCAATAACGTTGCTTACCCTGATTAATTCACCTTAATCCTGTAAAATAATTTCTCTTTTACTTGACTTGACATTTATTTCTTGATTTCACACACCCCAATAAATACTTTAAACAAACACACTTCGTTTAAGGAAAAATAATTTATTTTACTTAAATTACCCCTTTTGTCCATACCAATCCACGTTAGTATGTTAATTAAAGATCATCTTTCAACACACACAAGCACCGTAATAGAAAATACTTATCTTTATTTTGAAAATATTTCAAAAACACACCCTTGTATTAATTATGTGTTAAACCTCTTTAGGTTACTTAACTACCCACTTAACCATACACTTTACCGTTGTTTTACTTTATGGACATTAATTAATTTTTACATTTTATTATCTACTTTATTCTTTACGAAACATTTATTAATTCATTTAAGTTAGATTGTCTTCTCATATATTCATCACACAACCCATGTCCTGACATGTTCCATTTTCATTATTTTTTCTCACAATCTTTTAATATTTGCATACTTGAACGGGCTTCACACCGCCGACTATGCTACCATACATTCTGGCCACTTGATGCCAGGGAAACCGAGTGTTCGTGCAGGGACACTATCGTTGATTTCGGTTCCCGCTCGGCATGCAAAAGAATAAACCTAAGCTACAGCTACACTTGACAAGCAAGTAGAGCGGTAAGTCGGGTATCGAGAATCCACAGGGAATTATTAAATTTCAGATGTTAATTGTTTAATTACTTCAGGAATAAAAGTGTAAAAGGTGATAGGTGGTTATGGTAACAAAAGAAAAGAATAAGTTAATGCTAAAATAAAGGAAAGCGAGGATCGGGATCGCATTCTACCAAACGGATCGAAACAACTACTAACTAGAGTTAAGGCTCGAAAGCAATCTAATCGAGCATTTTCAATTAAGCATAAACATCACACAAGAAGGAATTTAACCCAAAGTTGCGAGATTAAACATTTAACTGAAAAATGGACACACGCGGATTAAATTCGGATTGTCGCTATAAACTCTAACGTTGCATGACAAAGAAAGATAAACGCTTAGCAATCCAACTTTGATATGCGCGGTTTCAATTAAACGCGATTTTTCACTAAACCTAGTTTTCGGAGCTCGGGGCCCGAAAATGGCGGAAATGAAATCCCGACCCTATTTATCTAAGGGTGCATGGTGAGTTAAACTAAATTATGCTAATTAAACTAAGAAAGCAAGAATTAAAGCATGTAAACTAGTTAGAAAGCATTGAAACTAAATTACAAGGCAAGAGGAGAAGAAGAACAAACTAGATTAATGGAGAGGAAGTGAATAGTTCAATCTTACAAACCACATGGGTTGTCAATCCAAGAAGAAGAAGAAAGGAAATCTCCACACCAAACCCTAACTAAACCTAACTAATCTCTATCTCTCTAAAAATATCAGGTCCCCCTTTTATTACAACCAAAAACAACTTATATAGTAAGTTGTAAGAAAAGAAAATATCTGCAGGGGAAAACAGGGGATCGATCGATCGACCCCTTTGGTCGATCGATCGACAGTATAATTCGTGGCAAAAATAAGAAGAGTCGATCGATCGACCCTTATGGTCGATAGATCGACCAAGCAGGGGCAGCCTGCAATCCTCCCTGTTTTGGCATACAATCCAACGTCGCTCCAATCGCCGTAACTTTGTCGTTATGCATCGGAATCGCGCACCGTTCGCGGCCACGCGAAGCTAGCGAGGAGGGATACAACTTCCGTGTAGATGTCGGGCCAGGTGCCCAAGCTGTCAAAAGACTAAAATGCCCTTGCGCGTGCGGTTGTGTACGGAAATCGAGCGAAACGCATCCGGACTTCACACTTAGCATCCAAATACCTACAAAAGCTCAATTAACACCTGAGAAACATGTTAACATAGAAATCCGAGGGTTGTCTGGTTAACGAGCATAAATATAGGGAATAAGATACCCGAGGGGGCTAATAACGCGTAGGTTAACGGGTGAAATACGCAATATTTCCGCCGTATCACACCCCCTAACTTACACATTGCTAGTCCCTAGCAATGAAATAAGATGCAACAAGAAGAACAAGTAAACCAACACAGGAGAGAGTACAAAAGTATGGTATAAAAGCAATAAAAAGATAAGGCCACTTTCGCGGGCGATTCGATTGCATTTAGCGTATGCAATAAGCCGTTAAACCCCTAGGTTACCCTAGTGGACGAGTGTCGTCTCGTGAGGGTTTTCAGGGATGAAACCCACAAACATCATAAAGTTTCCTCAAAATATGCCCAATCAAGTAAGACAAACTCATCAGTGCGAACAAGATTTCAACATGTTATTAGCATAGCAAACGAATTCGCATGAGAAGTCCGTAGTTATTAACATTATCGAATGCACCTCAATGAATTGAAACTCTAGCATGTGGGAGGGAAGTGAGCATATGCAAAGTATGATTTGGCGAAAAACTTAAATAATTCGGATACTAAACATCAAAGCATGCATACATTCAATCCTCATGGGTATTACGCTCAACAAATGAATTCACTATGAAAAGGGAGGTAATACACGGGACATGCGGGCATAAAGAGTAAATGTAAATGGAAACTAGGCCGCACACATGTCACGAATGAGGAACGCTATATAGGAAATGAAAATTGCAATCTCAGTGAAAGGATACCGCACACTAAAAGAGGCGAAATGCATTTTCACAGATTATCAACACTATTTAAACATTTGAATTACATATACTTAAGATCACATAGGACTTGTAATAGGGTTGTAATGTATGGCTAGGTTAAGGTACGAAATGAAAGGGATGTATATACGGATTCAAAGTGTTTGGGGATGAAACTCGGAATAATGTAAAAAGTGGGCAATATCAAAAGTTGGACAAGAATGTCCAAACGAGCTTAGATAAAACAATCGAGAGAGTAATCAAAGCTTATTGAAACACTACAAACAATATTTACAACTTTCTCTTTCTTTTTCTTTTCTTTCTTTTTCTCACTTTTTCTTTTGTTTTCTTTGCTTTTTGCTTTCTCTTTTTAACTCTTTTTCACTATTTTCTTTTTTCTGACACTTCTTACTCTTTTCATACTCAAATTGCAACCACACAACAATAATAACATTCAATTCCAAGCAACAATCCAAACAAGGGTATGTAAGGTAATATATATGGTATAAAACTCCAATTTGGAGTTGGATATGGGATTTTGGGTAATGAAACGAAAGGCTAGTATATAGGCTCAAGCGGGTTGACTAGGGAACATATAAAGGTGAGGTCAAGGTCATATGGGTGATATATCAAAGAGGGCCTATGATCATTTCACAAAGTATACGCAATTCGCGAGTCAAAACAACATAAGAAAATCATGCTCAAGTAACACATTTCAATGATGAACTCAATTAATGAACGGTCAATGAAAGAATAAAGAGATTACCAACGACTGTAACGTTTTCAATGAGAAAAGAATAGTGTATACACTCACAAATGAAGATAAGTCTCTAATCTCACTCGGTGTAAGTATATACAATGCAACAAAAGATTACCGAGTTATAAAAATCTTAAACCAAATCCATATAACCAGGAAAGTGCATATGCTCACGGATGAAGTTTAATTCATGAAGTTATTCATAATATTAATGATTTAGGGACTAAAATCTAATAACTTCTAAAATCGAGAACATGCATAGTTGAATTGTCTATTTGATCGGGCAATTATTAAAATTTATCATTGGAAACAAGGGCAAAATGCCCAACAAAGGAGAAAAAAGAAAGAAAATATTTTTGAAAATTTTCAAATTTTAACAAAAACATGCTTTGTAACTAAATTGTAATCCAATCCAAGGACTAAACAGCAAAATGGATAGACTATCCTACACCCCCTAACTTAAATGTTGCATTGTCCCCAATGCGTCCATTAAAGAACACAACACAAAGCTAGGAAAGGAATGATATTACCCACACGTGGAACGATCTCCATAAGTACAAGTCCAAATGAAGCTGCAAAACAAGTTAGTACAAAGCATATGAAGAATATGTACCGATGTATCAAGTAAAGAGAATCTATGTCACAAGTCACAATAATATAGAGGGGCTGAAGTGCAAATACTAGATAAATTGATGGTGAACTTTTTGATTTTATAAAATGGAAGGTCACACACATCAAAATCCAATAAACAACCACAAACTACATTTTCATTTCTCATTTCATAAGTTCAATACAAAATAACTTAATACATTACAACTTCTGAAATAAAAGAAATACAAATACAAGTACAAATAAAAATAAAAATAAAAAGTACAATACTATCCGATCCCCAAAATACAAAAATGAAATCCAGCACAACAACAGCCTAGTGGCCAGAACCACTAGGATCGGAGGGGTCCTGAAAATGAGGAGGCACTGGTGCGTCGAAATCACTGCGCTGCAGATAAAGATCTATCATCATCCGCTGCATCATCCGGTACTCCTGTCTACTCTGTGCCCTGGCCTGCCTCTGCACTGACCACTCCTGCCGCTGCTCGGCCTGAAACTGCTCCTGATGAGCCTGCTGCTGAGCCCACTGCTGCCGCTGATCGGCCTGCAACTGGTCCAGGCGCGACTCCCAAGTCGCCCACCTGAGCTGGGTCTCCTCCCAGCGCTGGTCCTGCACTGCCTGGTATGCCGCAAAGCGGGCATCATCCTCTGTATGTGGCACGTGAGAACCCTCACCAGTCTCCATCTCTCTAATCTCCTCCTCCTCGGCCATATCGTCAGCAACCTCTGCCCTCTGCCTCTTCGTCGCCGGTTGCCCCCACTCGCGCTTCAGCATTCTTGTGATGTTGGCCTGTGTTAGAAGCCCGAGTGGATCGTGTTTGCGGTCGGCGATTAACTCTGGGCAACCGTGAGAAATACAAATCTTAGTGATGAGGGCAGGAAAAGGGAGGGAAAATGTCTTGGCTCTCTCCTTGGCAGTAGCGCACATCATATCCATAAATATGTTGGGCAAACTGATATTGCCCAAATTGTTAATCAGCGCGTAGATAAATGCGGCGTGCTTGTGACGCACCTCAGATCGGTTGCTCGTCACCATAAAGGAGTGAACATTGATGTAGTGAATTAGTCTCGGTAGGTCCTCCATTGCAGCCGAACGAAAAGCCATTCTTTTCCATTCTTCACCCGGTGCAAGGCTCTCTATCAATGTCGTCAAACCAAAAACATCCCCATCGGTTAAACTGACAGCGTTCTCGGGGTTCGGTACATGCATGAAGGCGGCCAAATCTGATAAGCGGAAAGGTACCCTCACCCCTCGAACCATGGCCTCGAAAGTGGTCGGCCCGTCACCTTTCACCACCACTAATGTCGCATAAAATATTCTTACCAATTCTTCATTGATGCGCCCATTAGTGGCGAGAAAAGTCTCCCATCCCTGGCGCCGCAAAATAACCCGCGCCTCACTCGGCAAATCCTCAAGCTTCCAGGCAAGATTGTAGGCCAACGGCCTCTGAGCAGTCTCAAAATACGCCTGAAACCATTCCCGTTCCTTCTTGCAACGGAAACCCTCGAAACCCAGGGTGGGCATGCACACAGTGGAATTATATTTCTTTGGTTGTGCCATTTCAACCTACAAAACAAGAATTAAGCAATACAAAAAATATTGTAAGCGCAATTAATGGTTAGTTTAGTGTACGAGTTGAAATGGGGTGCGAGTGCCCAAAACCGAGGTAACAAAGTGCAACATTGCGCTAAAATATGTCGGAATACGACAACGAGTAAAAATCAACCAAGTGTGCGCCAAAAAATGCATTGAAAACTATTTTGGGCATTTTGGCGAACACTTGGCGCGCGCAATGTGCGTCAAGGGTGAGAAATGTGCCAATGATCCAACAAAACCACCCCACTCATGAACAACCAACAATGCAGCAATCAAAACATGTTCATGAGTGGATTTATAACAAGAATAATGCATAAATTCAGTTGGAACAAAGGGAAAAACCATACACATTCAACATATGTCAATTAAGGGTTTAAACATGCAAATTGTGACAAAAATCAACCCTAATCTACAAAAACATAAGTAAGTGGGAAGAATGATACCGTTAGAATGTAGAGAATGGAAGAAAAATGATGAAATGTGATGAAGGGAAACTAGGGCACGAAATTGGTGTAGAGAGGAGAAGAGAGAAATAAGAAGAATGGGGAGAAATAAAGAGGCAGTTTCGGTTTTACTGGTCGATCGATCGACCAAGCAGAAAAACCTCACTGCATTGAAAATTTAAAGTGGGGGGGGGGGGGGGGGGGGGAATGCAATTTGGGAACAATTAAGGGGTCTAAAATCAAAATAACTTTAAATATAGTATATATATATATATATACACATAAAAATATGAAATAAAAATAGAAAAAATAAAAATAAAAATAAAAATAAAAATAAAATACACATAGGCATAAATATACACACCAGAAAAGCCTATGCTAAAGAGAATAAAATAATAAAAATGAAAGAAAATAAAAATATGCACACGAACAACGCACACGCATAATCATGACAACAAATGAAAAATAAAAAATAAAAATAAAAGAAAAATAAAAACAAATGCAATTGCATGAGGATGCGTGTGTGAATATCAAAGGGAAAAAAAATTGTTTTTGTGATTTTTGATTGTTTTCTTAACAAATGTGTGTCGGGCGCATATCTCCGCAAATTCAAGTCCGTTGAACCTACAAAAGAATTAGAACCAAGCATACGAAAAGAAATAAAAAGAGTTTAGCTAATTACACTAGGCTAAAATCAAGAAAAACAAAAATAAAGAAGTTAGTATATACAACCTACACTTGGGATGTGCAATTAACTATATACCAAAAGTCGAAATTTTTGAGGGTCCATCCAAAACACGATTTGACTTTGGAGGATCAACGGTGGACCCTCCCGAGCATGCATGCCTCCCGGAAAATAGAAATTCCGTTTGAACAACGGAAGGCATGTGGGCGGTGAAAGAAATGAACCATCGCCAATTTGAAATTCTAGGCGGACGATGGGAGATTTGGATAAAAAGGGGGAAAAGTACACTTGAGGTCCAAGAAAAATCAATTCATCTCCCAAAGGTTTTTCAAATGAAATGGGAGATGGTGCACACATCGGGACAACAACCATCGACAACAAGTCCGGTAAAGAGTCCTCGTCGGCAAAAAGTGTAGAAGTTTTAATTTCTACCGACTCACAGGAATCAACCGGTAATTCTAATGGTTCGATCACGGAAAATGAATATGGTGATGAAACAAATTCAATCTCAATCGACACATCGTCGGAAGGAGATTGAATTTCGAGGGAGAGAGATTCACACTCGATGAGAAATTCTTTGAAAAATTGAGGTGAAACACTAGTTTCCACCTCCTCGTTGATTTGTGCAAAAGAATTCATCTCATCGCAAAGTGAACCAAGTCTCATTCCAGCATCATTTAAGCCTTCCAAACCTTGGGAGTAAAGAAGAAAAGTTTCTTCCAAAGTAGGCTTCCTCGGCTCTAGATCCTCGGATTCCTCATTTGGTTGAAATTCGTCTTCGAAAGTAATGAGATGAAGATCGTCATTGGATTCGAATAATGAATCCAACTCAAGATCCCAATAACGATTTTCATTCCGATAAATGTTTTCAAGTCTTTGATTTTCAAGAAAATCTTCAAAATGGAAAACTTGAAAACTATCCCCAAAGTAAGAATCATTAGAATGACCGTAATAACTATAAAAGAAAGACATGGTTACCTTGGTGTTGAAAGATGGAGAATCCAAAAAAAGAAAGTGAGCAACCTCGAATAGAAGCTTCTTAGCGCTCAAAGCATGCAAATCCTACAAGAAAGGTTAAAAGAAAGAATACAAATAGAAAAGGAAAAATACTACGAAATCATAAAACAATTACTATCTAAAACAACAATTCCCCGGCAACGGCGCCAATTTGATGCCAGGGAAACCGAGTGTTCGTGCAGGGACACTATCGTTGATTTCGGTTCCCGCTCGGCATGCAAAAGAATAAACCTAAGCTACAGCTACACTTGACAAGCAAGTAGAGCGGTAAGTCGGGTATCGAGAATCCACAGGGAATTATTAAATTTCAGATGTTAATTGTTTAATTACTTCAGGAATAAAAGTGTAAAAGGTGATAGGTGGTTATGGTAACAAAAGAAAAGAATAAGTTAATGCTAAAATAAAGGAAAGCGAGGATCGGGATCGCATTCTACCAAACGGATCGAAACAACTACTAACTAGAGTTAAGGCTCGAAAGCAATCTAATCGAGCATTTTCAATTAAGCATAAACATCACACAAGAAGGAATTTAACCCAAAGTTGCGAGATTAAACATTTAACTGAAAAATGGACACACGCGGATTAAATTCGGATTGTCGCTATAAACTCTAACGTTGCATGACAAAGAAAGATAAACGCTTAGCAATCCAACTTTGATACGCGCGGTTTCAATTAAACGCGATTTTTCACTAAACCTAGTTTTCGGAGCTCGGGGCCCGAAAATGGCGGAAATGAAATCCCGACCCTATTTATCTAAGGGTGCATGGTGAGTTAAACTAAATTATGCTAATTAAACTAAGAAAGCAAGAATTAAAGCATGTAAACTAGTTAGAAAGCATTGAAACTAAATTACAAGGCAAGAGGAGAAGAAGAACAAACTAGATTAATGGAGAGGAAGTGAATAGTTCAATCTTACAAACCACATGGGTTGTCAATCCAAGAAGAAGAAGAAAGGAAATATCCACACCAAACCCTAACTAAACCTAACTAATCTCTATCTCTCTAAAAATATCAGGTCCCCCTTTTATTACAACCAAAAACAACTTATATAGTAAGTTGTAAGAAAAGAAAATATCTGTAGGGGAAAACAGGGGATCGATCGATCGACCCCTTTGGTCGATCGATCGACAGTATAATTCGTGGCAAAAATAAGAAGAGTCGATCGATCGACCCTTATGGTCGATAGATCGACCAAGCAGGGGCAGCCTGCAATCCTCCCTGTTTTGGCATACAATCCAACGTCGCTCCAATCGCCGTAACTTTGTCGTTATGCATCGGAATCGCGCACCGTTCGCGGCCACGCGAAGCTAGCGAGGAGGGATACAACTTCCGTGTAGATGTCGGGCCAGGTGCCCAAGCTGTCAAAAGACTAAAATGCCCTTGCGCGTGCGGTTGTGTACGGAAATCGAGCGAAACGCATCCGGACTTCACACTTAGCATCCAAATACCTACAAAAGCTCAATTAACACCTGCGAAACATGTTAACATAGAAATCCGAGGGTTGTCTGGTTAACGAGCATAAATATAGGGAATAAGATACCCGAGGGGGCTAATAACGCGTAGGTTAACGGGTGAAATACGCAATATTTCCGCCGTATCACCACTGATTTTTGGTCTTTCACCCCAGGGCTCCGGGGCCCTTCTTAATTATCCCGATGTCATCCGATTCCATATTAATGTGCTTTAATATTTTGAAAATGTCCATATTTATTCCATTTTTCCTTTTTTTTTTCGACCGAAATCAAAATTCGGGGTTTCACCCCAACATGTGTTACACTTTAAAATCATCATTTATTGTCCTTTTTACTTTAGCATTGATTTTATCTAAAAAATCATGTTTATTTATGACCACTTTGTATAACACATTTTTCAACATTTTTGTTTCATAAAAGTATTCCACTTTACGTAAAGTTATCATTTTACCCATTTAATTCCAAACTTGTTTTTCCTCCATTTTCACAAGTGTTATTTTCCAAAATATCACTGGCTTACCCAACTAACTTCTTAAGTTTTAATAACTCATTAACACTTATTTAACACTTTGGAATGACGTACTTATCAAGCTAGGAATATCTTTAATTTCATTACCTTATTTATCTGAGAAATCATTAAACATTATAAGACTACTTTATAAGAAAAATACCATTTTCCTTTATTAATACATGTAGTCTTGAAACCTTACTCACGTTTCCCACACGTTTTCACGTACTTTAAGGGCTAAAAATTCTACATCCTTTATTTCATGTTTAAACCTAATAAAATCCTCATTAAACTTGTTTCTATGTACATCATCAAAATACAACAAGTTTATATGCATGAGAAGATGGATTTTAAGTCCAAAAATCCTATTAAATGGGTTTAACATGTGATTTATTCTAGAAATGTCATAATGTTTGCTCAAACGTAATTTTCAAGGTAAAAGATATTTTTGTTTATTAAGGACTTGAATAAATGTCAATTTATATAAAAATCCCAATCTTTCACAAGAATTTTTTTAAATATTTATTCATAAATTGTTCCCAGCAAAATAAACACTCTTGTAATATTTTTATTTCATGAAAATATTTAATATCAAGTTTTCTTGAAATATATCATTTTACCCAAAACTATTGAAACCCTTTTGTAAATGAATTATTACAAATCATAACAAATGCCATTCTTATATCATAAATGCATCATACTCTTAAACTTTTAACTAAATGACCAACACATGGGAAAATATAGTTGTTAACTAAAGAGTAATGTTTTTCCACCTTAAATGATAATGGAATAAGAAGAATGTAATGGCAACCTCCACCTTCTAAGGTGGCCTCAAGGAGGTTGCCTAGCTCCGCAAAGCTTGCCTCCATAAAATCTCCAAGTAAACCCCCCTTCAAGCTTCATTAATCTTCTATTCTTCTTCCTTAGAACCCCCAACAATAACTCTAAATTTGTAGCTCCACTCAGCAATGGAGGAAATAGATGTATAAGGCTCATATATGATAGAATACTTGTAAAATATGGTGGCACAATGTGGAGGTGGTGGTGGTGGTGGTGGTATGGTGTGGTAATAGTGGGAGACGTTTGGGGAAGATGAAACACTCTTAAAATTATAGATAAAGAGGAAATCAAATGGGTTTTGGTGGGGGAAGAACCTCCCCACATCTCTCTTCTTCTCACCAACATAAGCCCACAAACCCACTTAAAAATCAAGTCCCAAACATAAAATCCCTATTTTGGTCACCAAGAGGCATCACATTATTAATTTAACGGTCTAAAATATGACAATAAATAATGACATTTCGATTTAAAATATTTATGGGCAGGTCATTTGAATGAGAATTGAGCCTCATTCGAACGAGATTGAGATCTTGTTCGATCTCCCGTCGAACGACCTTCTAGCGAGGTTGGAACCTTATACAAACGAGGGTCATTGGATCGTCGTTGGATGTCCACTTGAACGAAATGGTCTTTTCGTTCGAACCACTAATATTCTCGTTCGATCGAGACAAGGATTTATTTCGAACGACCTTCAAGAGTATTCAATCCACAAAATTTCTTAAATCTTCAATTTCACCAAAAAACTTCTAACAATTACCATAAAGGCTCAAAGAATAACCAATTATAGAGATAAAATCCCATGCATTAATAGTCTAAGTCCCAAGGGTTTCCTGAGATTATAATTTACACGAAAAAGATAATAAAATATTGGGCGCGGGTATTACATCGTCAATTATATAATGTCAGTTTTTTTATCTTAATAAATAACAATCTCAACATTAAGATAAAAATTAATTCCGAGTGAGATACAATACAAAAACGACCAAGTGAACAGTGTTTATACTTTTGCAAATAAATAACAAACAAAGTGCTCGGTCATTTTATTATTTGTTATCATATTATTTTCAGTTGAAATTATGTCAAATATATAATTGCAAATGTAATTGTGAAATAATAATGCATAAATGACAAATATTTCTTTGATTTTTAACAGTTTTGTGCGAAACTGCATCATTAATACATCTTTTTCCTTTCTTCTAATAGTCATTGTTATCATTTATAGACTTTGTAACATTTTTGTGAAATTAAAGCATTAATATATCTCTTTCATTTTGTGATAATAGTCAATGCTCGAGGAATTTGTATTGCAAAATAATAGGACATCACTTTTGGAACTTAAAAATATAACATAGGGTAGCCATGATAATTTGAAGTTTAGATTTAAAATTTGGTGGTTTTCTTAAAAATTGCATCAATTTTGCAGTCAATACAATCTAACCGTTCATACTATTCCTTAGAGAAGATCCTCTTAAATTATCATATATCTTACAAACAGACTCATACTGAGCATAATAGCCATAAAACCTTGAATTTCTTGCAACCACTTAAAAACGCTGGAATAATTCCTTCAAAAAATCCTGATCCCTTTCAAAAACCCTATCCCTCAATAATTTTAATATAAATTCCAAGTCCTTTGATAAACGAGTGCGGATAGAAAATATTGCAAAAGCATGTAAAATATTTATATCTCCACTAGTGCCCAAATCTTTCAATAAAGATTGTGATAACCCACCAGCTCCTGCTTTTATAAAGCTAAACATAACATAAATATATTTAATGCCATTTGAAGATTTGTTAGACCTAGTATGGTACCATTTTTGCAATAATTCGCTCTTTTTGAAAAATTCAATGGATATATCTCCCATGTAAATTTCATCTAGTGTATTATCATATAAACATATTTTTATATATTTTTTTAAAACATCAAGTGCCTTCAAAATATCAATAATAGACAAAAGTAAAATTATCTTAATGAGCAATTCATCACCGAGATAAAATATGTATGCCATTTCATATGTAATTTATGAAAAAGAAGAGGAGGAAGAAGGTGGAGGAAGAGGAGGAGTAAAAGAAGAAGGTGAAGAAGAAAATGGAGGAGGAAGAAGAGGAGAATAATAAGAAGAAGGTGGATGATGATGATGATGATGAGGAGGAGGAGGAGGAGGAGGAGGAGGAGGATGACAATAATGATGATGATGATGATGATGATGATGATGAGGAGGAGGAGGAGGAGGAGGAGAAAAAGAAGAAGAAGAAGAAGAAGGAGAAAAAGAAGAAGAAGAAGAAGAAGAAGAAGAAGAAGAAGAAGAAGAAGAAAAAGAAGAAGAAGAAGAAGAAGAAGAAATATCGACATGTTAATGAAAGTGTAGCAAGTATTTATAAAAGTAGATAATAGTCCACCACTCCTTAGAAAATGCATCGTTGGTGTTGTAAGTAATTATGAAGAACATAAAAATTAACGGTAGTTCAAAAGCTTGTCTATATGTAATGATCTCATATAGTAACTTCCCTATAAATTTGTAGTGAGAGTTTGCATTGTCGTTTGTAGTTTGCAAAAGGACAATGTGAACTCTCACTGCGAAATTTCACATCTTTGTAAATAAACTTAATAGTAATTAATTAAACTTTCATTTTTATAGTGGAATACTAAACAAATTCATAATATATTGCATTGAACGAAATAAATACTTACGTTAAAATGAGGACAGAGTAATGATGACGATTGTTTGCCTATTTAAATATATAAATGGATACTTTTTGGGTATGAAAAGAAAGTGAAAATAGTATTCAGTTAATCAAATTATTGGACGTATATGTTTTTAATACCTCTACACGCATTTATATGTTATTTAAGTAGTCCTCGTTAAAAGAAATTAGAAATTATTATTTTATATTAATAATTATTAAAACTTTGTTTGCTCCCTCTCTCGAGGACTACATAAATAACGTAAATATATGTTGTTTATGTATTTATGTATGTATTGAAGTTATCTTCTTCATATTTGGAATTATCTACGCCGTAATGATTGATTTGATTCAATACACTGAGAGGGGAAGTGCCACAACTTTTTTAGAGAGTAATTTTAAAGGGCTAAGTATTCAATAAAGTTGATTAATGACCTTTACATAGACTGAAAAGGTGGATTTGATATCTGAAAAAGTCAAATAATAAAATGACATGACGTTTGTTTTATCCACTTCTATACACTCACTGTTTATATATATAAATATACATTAATCACATTCGCATTCAGTATTCATTTACATCCTTTTTACCAAATATGAACACTCGAACCTTAATACTCTTTTAACTTTTTAGTCAAAAATGGTTTAACTTATCGAAAGTTTTCAAGACTATATAGATTTGGAAAGAAAATGGAGACAAGAACTTGAAGAAATCGAGGATGTTGTCCATGAATACAACGTGTCATTATCAACACTTACGTTGAATTCCCAGATAACTTCTTCCCCTAATAGATTTTTTTTCATTATGAAGTAAGTCTAGAAGCCAATTCATAAATTCTTCAAACGTTATATAGAGGTGTTAGTTTTATGATATTAGTTTGCATCAGTATTGGTTGTATGCACTGTTTGTGTAGGAGAACAAATATTTCTAAACCAATTGTTAACACCTTACTGAAAAAAATTGAAGAAAACTGAAGGTTTTCTTAGACTGTTAGGTTTTTGCCATGTATTTTCAATTATTGTCGATGTTCCAAACAATAGCAAGACTAGCTGGATATGGAAATGAAGTGGAGACAAGAGATTAAAGATATCGAAGAAGGTGTGAAGATCAATTTAGAAACTTCGGCATTTTGTACGACGATTTAAAATGGTTTTACGCTAGTCATTTTATCTTTTGACTCTACCAGGTTGGTGATGCTCGAAAGAACTACTTATATGAAACCAACATTTTCTTTTCACTAGTACATTATCATATGCATATGTTGATTTCATAAATATAGTTTCGTGCAAGCTTCTTAGACCTCACGTACTTATACGAGCAAGCTATTATTATGAAACCAACACATGCATTCGAAATTGTATAAGTGAAAGGCGATTGTGGTTTCATACAAGTAGTTCCTTCCGAGCTTCACCAACCTGCCATCATCAAAGAGAAAGGACTATCGTGAAATCAAGATCTATCTCCGAAGTGCCGAAGTTGCTAAAGAGGTCTTTATGCCTTGCTCAAGAGAAAGTGAAGAACACTGAAGGCCGATTTCATCAATTACCCTTATTAAGTGTATTTCCAATTGTTGTTTATGTTCCAAACAATAGCAAAAAGTTGTATACACAGAAATTGTAACATTTTATGATTATTCTTAAACAATAACAAGATATTGTATCAAAATTTATAACAAGTTATGGTTATGAAATATGTATTTTACATTAAGAAGTATTATACCCTGCAAAATATAGTTTTTCACAATGCGAACTACTATAATTCGCATTGCGAAATATAGTAATTAGATATAATATTATATGAAGTGTATGTCTTAAAATCCTACATACATTTAACTGTTATTTAAATGACCGCCACAATGGTGATTGTGTCCTTTAAGGACCTTCAAAATTGAAACCCACTAATTTCTCCTTTTTAACTTCTCTCTTTTTATTGCAGCCCCTTTTTTGTTTCATATTTTTCTCTTCTGCTCACACACAAAACTGCAAAATCCATGCAAAATTATTTGAAAAATGTACAATATAAAATAACTTATAGAGAACAAAAAAATTGAAAAATAAAGAGAATGGTCTACTATGAATAAAACGATAGAAACTTTATTAGAGTGTGAGTGGAATTGTAAGTGCTCGAAAGGTTAGGGTAATAAATTTGTTGTAAAGAAGGTGGGATGAAGATAGGGAGAGAGAAAAAGTTATATATTTTAATATACTCGCAAATAAGATCCCCTAAACCCATAATTTTTATTGAAAGTGCTATCAACTTCCTACATAATGTTTATTTTGGCTTAGTTTGATTAATATCCAATGGTTGTAAAAAAAAAACTCATTGTCATCGGTAAGTCACCTATTTGAATATCTCTTGTAAGTTATATGTTAATTTCCCAAATGCCATTATGTTGTGGAGAATTTTAACCCGTTGGATTGACCGCACAAGTTTAATCCCAACCACCAATTAGGAAGATAAGGGAAATTACTATAATTTGTTATATAAACATGATTTATTTGAGCTTTGACACCATTCACTCTTTGATATTCACTTCGATCCCCAACCACCAATTGGGAAGATAAGGGAGACTACTATAATTTGTTATATAAATATGATTTATGTGACACCCCGACTAATTAAATACCGGGTAGCTACTCCTTTATTAAATTAATTCAAAATGCCAAGTTGGCTCAGTTAATAGCATTACTGTCGAAAACATTTTAATATTACAAACCACCTAGTATTTAAAAAGCAAGTTGCCAAATTTTAATTTAAGTCTAATTAACATGCAACAAAAGTAATGAAGAAGTAAATAACACCATTCACCATACTGAAGTAAAACAAATAACCATCACAATAGAGTAAATAAAGTCTGGAGGAAAAACTCCTCACTACAATCCCACAACTGAAATAAATAAACTGAAACAATACATGCTAAAGTCTGAAAACTGAGATGTAAAAGATGCTCTAAGTAGAAATGGGCAACATGCCCTACAACTGATAGATAGTGACTCTGGAATCCAAAAGATAGAAGCGTCTATAAGCAAATTCCTGTAGCTTCCACAAACAGCTACAGCTCGTCACCTGAATGAACATCCTATGCTTGGTGTCCTTGTGGCTGGGCACCTAAAAATGGTTTTACAAGAAAAAGATTTGAAAAGCAAACTGGTCAGAGCCCGAATGTGGAGTTATATTTTAAAAACCTGCAAGTGCTTAAAAAAAACATTTAAAACATTAAATGCAAAGTACATGTTAGGACGTGCACTCACATTATATTCTCACCTCTCGTCTAACTGTGCACTCCTAACGCAAGTACCCATCTATAACTACCCATACTACTAGATAAGTGACAACATATCTAGCTAGACTGCCAAAGGTCCTGCCCATAATACTTGGTTCCATTTACATAATAACGCTCGTAATTAAATAGGGGTTTAACGTAAACTCAGATACTCAATATGCAATATATAACTATCAGTTAACTCGTTATATTTCTCGAAACAATACCGTAATATAATTACAACATTAACATGAGGATTCTCATTAATTAAATGTATATTAATCTCATCATATATATACAATACAAGCACCCCGAGTACTAAGCTACGGTGCACACATACTCTGCTATCCATCCCGGTACATCACGTACATAAGGATCACATATTCCGAATCTCTCAGGAATAGTCCAGATAACACAAATCACAAATAGTGGAGGCGAACACAGTCACCATCACGTGGGTCACGCACATACCTACGCTTCCACGGTCAGCGGACTTATTAATATCCCAATAAGTCTTTCTATGACCTATGTTCATCGAGGTACCAGTCTATATCCCCCCCGTAGGCACACAAGGAATAGAGGGTCCTAAGCGAACGCAACCTCCCGTGATAGCAAGTATGGTAGGTATGTCATACACACAATCCATATACCAATACTAAGTAAACACACGTCTTAGTAATATCGTATTTTAATCGTAGTACATATTCTCATACTATCTTATAATTATCACAATTCATACTAATCCGGTTTGTAATTATACGCGTCATAATTATCTCACGTCGTAGTAGACACTCACGTCTCAACCAAAATCGTCCATGTAATACACTCTCGTATGTAAATTCCTTCTCAAAAATACCCAAATGTCCCAATCCTATCACTACGAAGGTTAACTATATCCTCGAACAAGTTTACGGAACTCCAAAAGTCAAAACAGTCCAAAAAGGACCAAACTGCCAGCTCGTTAGAAGTCTCGTTCGAACGAGGCTTCGAACGAGTTTGGACTGTCAGGTCGTTAGAAGTCTCGTTCGAACGAGGCTGTTCGAACGAGATCCCAGTTCGTTCGAACGAACTGTCCCTTCTAACGATATCTCGTTCGAACGAGATATCGAACGAAATCCCTTCTCGTTAGTAACGACTGGTCAACTCGTTAGAAGCTCGTTCGAACGAGTTCGTTCGAACGACCTGGGGGCTGCTTCTAACGAGCTACCAGTTTCGGCCCAGATTTTTCCCCATCTCGTTTTTCACCATTTTTATCAATTCTAATCTCTTCCAAAGTTCATCCAATCAACGTTTTAGGGTCTCTAATTCATCCTAAACATATTTACATCATCTCCTAACATGTTTTCAAGGATTGAATCATCATAACATCAACCAAATTTACAAATTCTCTACACTTTTCCCAATTTCTCTAGAACATGAACCCTAGGCTTATATCATCATCAAATCCCAGAATTTATTTTGTTTTAATTCCTTCAAATCACAGTTATTATAAGGGAAATCATCTACCTATCATACTACATGCAATTCTCTTCACAATTTCTCAAGTTCTATGATCTAAACTACATGGGTTTTCATATTTTCTTCAAGAACAAACCATAAATCCGAATTTTCTAACATGGAGGAAACATTATCAGAAATTAAATGGAATAAAGTCACTTGCCTTGGTTGTCTCTGAGTTTGGTGTAGACTAGATGAAGTTTTCTGCAGAAATTCCTCTCTATCCAAGCTCTTCTCCAATGGTGGCTTAAGGTGGCTAGGGTTTTGATTTGGGGAAACTTAGAAAACCTAAATGATAACCTACGTAGCTTTATAGGTTAATATGGTTTGGCTAATGGGCTTAATGGGCCAAATTCCACATCAGATTTACATCTCCAATTTTCGTCACTTTTAATTCCTCAAAATGTAAAATTACCAAAATACCCTTTAAGTTACCGGTATGACTTAAAAATACCCCGGGACCCAAACTATACCCCCGGCTAGTGTTTTCTGACTATCTCGACCCTTCTGGACGCGTTGGCGCATTCAAAACGACCATACGGATTATAGATTTTAAATTCACTTTTTATTATCAAAATATTATACCGTGACGCGGCGGTCCCACGCGTCTCAACAAAATTTCTAAAATGCCGTATATAAATCTCACGACAAATTTTATAATACCAAATACATATATAGTCATATATGCACATAATCAAATACCAATTCGCATCTTATTAGTATTTATAACCCGGATTAATTTCCAATTAATACGCAATTTAATTAATTAATCCCAAAAATAAATATAGTCAAAAGTACGGGGTATTATAATTTATTTGAGCTTTGACCCCATTCACTCTTTGATATTCACTTCGGCCCCCAACACTTTCAATTCTTGAGTTTTGACTCGTTAAAGTGAATTTAATGATGATACAACTTTTCACTTGCAAAAAAGAAGTGTGGAATCCCAAAAAATAAATATTAGAAGGGTTTATCTCAGTTACCAAAATAATATATTACATTTTATCATAAAAAACCTCACTTACCAAAATGATAATAGTGGCCAAATCCTACATAACACCCTTTCTTAAAAAAAAGGAGAATTTTTAAAGAGTGATTCTATTTAAATCGAATTTTTGACAAAAATTTGATAGACATATTGACATGGAGACATATTGTTGATTGATATTTGATCCCACTAATGTGATTTTCGATTGTTGGTTGATATTTGATCCCTCTAATGTGATCTTCGAAAATCATCTAATAACAAGTCGTCACGTGAGTGTACCTACAAAATTTCGGTAGGAAATTCCATCAGAATAGAATTTTTGATTTCTAAAACTAACCCAAAATTTGATGTCGGAGTTTTTTTGGGGGTGCATTGAATATATAAAGGAAAGTGCCTTTGTGTGGCCAATTTTCCGGATATGGCAGCGGCGACTTCTCATGTTCCGAGTATTTACTCCTCACTGCTCACTCACCGGCGATCCAATGCTCCCCAGAAGGCAATGAGTCCCAAGATAATCGCCGCTGGAGTCTCCATTTTCTTCCCAACGGCGTCGTCTTTTCGTGCTCTTCCCGTTCGAGCTTCCAAACCCGAAAGGGATGAAATGAAATCCAACATAAACGACCTACCCATGCTTCCACAGGTTTAATGTCTATTATCTCTCTCTCTCTCGTCAGCTTAATTGGTCTCCATCGAATTTTCCAGTTTTCATTAGCTACGATGCTTTGGACGTGACATGTCTTAGTGTGCACATTCATTTACTCGAGTTACCTCATCTTGATACTTGTTTTTCCAGATTATTATGTTTCTTATACTCGAGAGCAAGTGCGAGACTCAATTTGACCCGAGGGCTGAGGCCCTGTTTCATGCCATAGATAAAGGGCGAAAATGTTTTAGTGAAAAAATCACTTTTTTGCACATTATTTCACATTATTTTTTCTTTCAAGATATTGCACAATTTTCACAAAGATAATTTAAAGAAGTCCAAAATATTTTACAAACAAAATAACTGAGAACGGATGCCTAAAGTTTTAAAAATATTGAGGAGCTTTCTTAAAGATGATATGATGCCTTAAATCTCATAGGAAGTACCACCAAATCTGGCCACATAAGATGGCATTCTTATCTTCCACAACTGTGTTAGTTTCCTCAGTTTACTGGCAAGTTACTGAAATTGATAGCCAACCGATTATTTTTCTCATATCATCACCCATTAGAGTATATACCACCCCAACCAGCACCAAAGATTTCTTGGTTAGCGTAATTTGGAACCCAAGACTGTGCTACAATTACCACCCAAAAGCTTCGTATTGGATTTCTTCTAACCAGTCCTTAAAAATTAAAAGCCCAATCAACACTCAATATCTCTAATAACCTATAAGGAAGTATCTATACTTTATTGCAGGTGAGATGAATTCAAATTTATTAACCCCTACTTAGTGAGTGTTAACATGACCCTCACTTTCTAAGTATTAAAATTGCAAATTTATCTATTTGTCTATATATATAAATAGGTCTCTGGACCTTTCATAATCCTACCGATAGGGTGCGAGGCTCATGTTTACCATTACTAAGTAGGGGTCAACAAATTTGAATCCAGTGATACACTAGCAACTCAGGACGGGTTTAGAAACCTTTTATAAGCTAGGAGAACTATATAACATAGAATTTTTTATTAATAGTGAGAAACATTCAAGATCTTAGTCGGTGCTAGAGAAAATGTTAAAGCATACACTAAATTTTCATTAGAAAATCACCACAAGTGGGGATGCAATAGTATAGACAGAAAAAACATATACAAAGGTCTACATTCCCATTCACACTTGAAAAAAATAATCCAGAAAAACTCCTCTTGCTAACTACATTTTCTACCCTAGTTAAGAGAGTCAACAGCATATAGTTTAATTGTCACCCTAAAATTATTATCTAATTCCCCTCACCCTGCCTAAACTCATTATCTAATCCACACTGCACAAATATTAAAGTGGCCAACTAACTACCTTAGTGTGGCTGTAGATCCACCACTGAGCAGCTAACTATGTACAATGAGCAAAAATAGACTTCACTCGATGAATATATTGTGATCGCAATACTGAAGGACCTAAAAACCATTGTCATGTGTTATTTCACTATGCTTATATTATTGCTATTGTTTGGTGTTTTTGACACTGCTATATTTAGCTAAGCAGGATGATCTGAACTACTTGCTTAAATTAGGAGGTGGTTCTGTTTTGGGTGCCGCTGCAATTAAGTATGGAAGCGCTCTGTTCCCTGAGATAACTAGACCCAGCATTTTACAAGCTCTGATTATGATTTCTGCTCCAGTTATTGTAGCTGTTTTGCTTTTGATCAGGGAAAGTCTCGAAGAGTACTAAAAGCCAACTTTCATGGTCCATGTTCTTTAACAGTTTAACGATTTTCGAAGATTTTTATGTGTAATGACGGAACAAATGTTACAGGAGGTAAATATTACATTTGCAATTAGTCTTGAAACCTAAATACTGTTGGCAAAAACAATAATTGATAATTCGTGTTTCGATTTTCTAGTGAAATATCTGGGTTTCTTAATGCTATGTTTGGATCTTGAAAGACATGAAGAAAAGAGATATATGCTACAGTTAATTGTAAATTTAGAGTATTTTTCCTTTCTCTCACATTTTGCTGAATACTTTATTATAATCCTTAACATAGTGTATGTATTTTGAATTTTCCTTGCGTTTTTGAAGGGAACTCAAATAATAGTACTTTGTGACAAAGTCACTTGAGAAAGTCACATTTCCTGCTTTTGTGATGGGGTTGGATTACATTTGTAATATTTCCCACATACTTGGTTAATATCACGGCATAAACTGAATTGGGCAGGTGAATTCAAGCTTTTCTGTTTTAATTTTCCATCTAAAAAGGAAGGAAACCATTATCCATCACCATGAACAAATTCATAATTTTATCACCAAGGTCCTATATTCTGTCTTCCTGTACATAATTTTCCTTTACATAGAGTGAATTCCTCGTTTTTTGTTGGAAATTTGAGTAAAGGGTGTCTCATATTGTGGAGTCCATGGTACACGTTATCCCAAACAAGCTCCTCCCCCCACCCTATCCACAAACACACACCACAATACAATTTTTTTTTTGTTATTTGGAAAAATTCAATAGTTTTGGATTTTTTTTTTGTGTTTTCTCCTACTAGTTGTGACATTTTGAAGTTTGAAACAATAGGTAAAAAATAAGAGAATATTTAGCATGACTTAACCCCAATAGGTTTTGTTTCATTTATTGGCCTTTGTGGAAAAAAGTATGTTTTGTGGAGGGTAACTCCGTGCTCAACAACAATACGGCTATGACACGGGTGTGATATCTCTAGCATGTTTCCCACTATGATTTGTATGTGTAAATTTGGCTTGTTAATATTAGTATTAAGTATGAACACTTGGTACCCTCCAAACATTATACTATATCTCATGTTTATGAGATTAGTTTGGTTAGTTTCTCCCTCTTATTAAATTGCTTTGTTCGTCAATTTGGTTTCTACATAAAATGTTTTTGAGTTGTTTGACTATTCATTACAAAAAATATGTAGAATGACGGTTAATTATTAAGTATACTAGGAATTACATGCCCAATACCATCTCCAGAAGTTTCATGCATTATGGTTTGCAAAATGTATTTTGCATGACTAAAATTTGGGCGTTGCTCCAAATTATTCAGCAGATGTTCATGTGCCAATTACATTGCCATGGGATCATCTACATTGCAATTGTCTTTCTCTTTCCCTTTTTACACTTGTACAAAGCGGAGACATAAGAGGTATTCAAGTTCATTAAGACCATCTTTAGGCCATTATGGCATTTTGATGGGGCAAAATGCTACAATGGTAAAATGTTTGATTGGTGGTCCAAATCATGGGACATAGAGGATGTGTCTACAATAATTAAAACGTTTTGGAAGGATCCCCTTGTGGCAACTGGACTGATGCGGGGACAATGGTTATGTTGGCAACGGTACTTTTGTCATTTGAACAAGAATATTGTTAAAAGTTTATATACACCCTTTTATGTTAACAAGTTATACAAACAACTTAAATCATATGCTTGTCCTCTCTCACTTCAAATTCCCTCTTAAGTTCGTCCTTGTAGACACCCAATTCTAATACCCCTATTTTACTACCCTCTTGCACCTTCTTAGGTCCCAAACACAATTCCTAAAACCCTCGCCCCCTATTCTTCCCTTTAAACCCTAATGTAGAGGCGCTACCGGACGGGTTCTGTTTGCTTCAGTCAACTCTCGAAATCGAAAATAGCTCAATGCACTTTCATAAAGCTCTGAATACCCTTTCTAATGGTCCATATCGTGTGCAAATCAGCCTTACGGTTCGCATTTACTTGCCTTTTCACTCCAAAACTCTAAACTAGAGGCCAATGGATGCTTCCGAGCTCCGTTTGACTTCGATCAACTATTGGAATCAAGAGTAACCCAATGCACTTTCATAGGGCTCTAAATACCCTTTCCAAAAGTCCATACTGTGCGTGAATCGAATTACGGTTTGCATTTTATACCCATTTTCTGAAAAAGTCTATTTCGAGCTGCGTATGAGCACCCCTTACCCTATGCCTATCGGCATATGGTTACTTTACTTAGCCTGCAAGTTAGGGAGTGTGTCGATAGGCAAGCCTAGGCCTACGCTGATCGACAGTCCCCCTCAACCCTAAAAGGTTTCCTATTTAAAGTGGCCATGACCTCATTTAAAAGGAACCTTTTTTTTCCCAAATCCCATGACCTCATTTTCCTTTTACACATTCCTTTCAAAACATTCTCCCAACATTCCATTACATTATCCACACGCTTCACTTTTCTTACACACTTTATCACCATTACACCACCATCAAAATCAACCTACATCACTATTAAAGTAAGAATTCAAGCTTCATAGAAAGTCCAAATCCTATTCATTCAAACTTGTTACTTTAGTGCTATTACTCACTTTTTTACTAAGTATACTGTTTACATTCCGTTGTCATTTCCTCACCTTAATCACCTTTTTACTTTTTAGATATTCACTAAATTTATTTTCATAAATTCAAAAAACCAAAAAAGATGATTTGATCCTTAAACCCCAAATTACAACCTTCCTTCCATTTTTACTACATATAACTCACTTGTGCACATTTTTCAATAAACTAAAATAAGAAAATTCTAGTTTTGGGTTCATGGGTTAAATCCCATCCTTTTGTGTTTTCGAACTACGTGAACTTTGATGTCATTTTCGGTTACGTAGGCGTCTCGAGTTTTTTTCGGGATTCGAGTCCTCTTTTATTACTTTTTCACTTGATTCATTCTCACTTTTATTAATATATATCAATGTTCTAAAAAACGCGGGGCGTGATCATGACGTGGAGGCCAAGCCTTAAGCCTTGGAAGTCTAGGCGGGCCTTAGGCGTGAAAAGGCGTTTATGCCGTTTTTAATATATTTTAACATTTTTTTAACTATAACAAGGCTATTAAAAATACTAAAATGGAACATACCTAAAAAAATGTCTGAATACATGCAAACTAAAGTACTATTTTTTTTAAATACTTAGAAAATATAAAAAGAAAAGGCGTTTTTTAAATACTTAGAAAAAAAAATGAAAAAATGCGCATTTTTTTGGACGGGAGGCAGAGAGGTTTGGGACACCATTTGTCTTTTGATTGTTTTGAATGAGACGTTGGTCCGGTTTTTAAAACAAAAGTCTTAAGGCGGTATCCTTTCACTAACGCATTTTTGTTTTTTTTAAAAAGTGCATCTTAAGCCTTTTACTAAGAATAAGACGTAAAAAGCTTAAGGCGGGGAGTTTCGCCCAAGTTTCAAGCCTCAAGTCTAGGCGCACCTTTTAGAACATTAATATATATATATATATATATATATATATATATATATATATATATAGAGAGAGAGAGAGAGAGAGAGAGAGAGAGGATCAAGTGAGGGCCCAGTTTGAAACCCCTAAATGAGGTCCATTTTTTTTTAAATAGTAAAAAAAATATTTTGCAGTGAATTTTTTTTCGATGGTTTTTAAAATTTCAGTAGGACCATAAAAAAATTATGAGCTCAAAATGAAATTGACAAAGTTTGACTGATTTTTTTTAAAATAGTAAAAAAATTCATTTTGAGCTCATAATTTTTTATGGTCCTACTGAAATGTTTAAAAACCATAGAAAAAAATCAACTCCAAAATATTTTTTTTACTATTTTAAAAAAATGAACCTCATTCAAGGTCTTCAAACGGAGGGACCTCATTTGATCCTCTCTCTCTCAGAGGTAGAGAGACTCTCCTACATCACATCATATATCACACTTAGTTTTAGGCCTTAAGAAACTTGTTTTTCATTTTTTTTAATTTTTCTATCTAAATTAATCTTTCAATCAACATATGTTCAAAAAATTACGTCAAAATACATTTTCTAACTATTTTTGAAAAATTCACAAAAATCTGCTGGCGCAAAATCTTATAAATAAACTATTTTCAGTTGTTTTTTGTTGGATGTTTAAAAAATAGCTATAAATTGTATTTTGACCTAATTTTTTAAAAATGTGTTAATTGAAAGGTTAACTCCATGGGTAAATTAAAAAAGTTGATTTTTTTAAGATCTAGAAGTAGGTGTGATGTAAGAAGCATGGTATATAGGAATACACACACACACACACACACACACACACACACACACACACATATATATATATATATATATATATATATATATATATGTTTCTAGTATTCCCTTCAGACATGCATATTCACTTCCTCATAGTGAATCATGATCTGGTGTGTTGCTCACATTATATTATATTTTCATATTTTTTATTCTTTTTCATTTTCACAATCCCGACAGACACGTATATTCATTTCGTCATAGTGGATTATGATCCAGTGTATTGCATATATCGTAGCCTTTTCTCTTTATTATATTTTTAGCAGCCCCATCAGACATGTGTATTCCATTATTTGAGATTGATTGTAATCCGCTGTTCTGGTCACATTTCGACTATCTTTTAGATTATTATCTTTCCTCTTTATTTGTACTCCTTAGAATGACTCGTCCCCACTTCTCCATGACGTGGGTATGACGATTTCTTTTCTCACCTATTCCACCCACGCACATGGTACACACAAATTGCATTTTTGAGAAAAGGAGAAGATTATCGTAGCCCATGAGAGATCGAAATGTTGAAATGGGTGCCTAACACCTTCCCATTTTGTAACTTAGTCCCGGAACCCGTGATCTATCTGGTTTCGTATGCATCAGTTTATCTTTGATGCCGCTTCTTCGAGGATAGCTACATCTTTTGCCTATTTTGAGCAAAATAGATTGGCCAGTCAATTCTCTATATTTTTACACCTCTTGACGATGGTCAATTTATATCCGCGGGAGCCTGCGAATATCACATGAGTGGTGGAAAGGATTTTCTTCCTTGATCCCAGCATGCCCTCTTTTTACGAAGCGAACTCATTAATCCCGGATAGCCACAATGGTGACTACATTGGGAACTATTATATTTAGAGGACTAGACTCTATTTTACACGGGCCATATTTTCTTTTTTCACCTTTTCTCTATTTCTCTACATGTGTATATGGATCTCCACTTGTATATTCTTCTTACTCTCATGCTCACATATTGTATATATGCCTTGCTCATATCATGTTATCCATGTATATTATTCTCTCTATCATGCTCCTTTTTCTCATCAAATGTATATAGTATCTTTTCCATCACATGCTTTATATCTCATGTTTTCACATCTCACTTATATATACTTACTATGTTACACTCCACTTATTCACTTCTTTCATATACTCCATGTCACTTGTAGATATCCATCATTTTTCCCCACTTGTATATATTCACATGCTTCATATACCACTTGTGTATATATCCACCTTACTCTCGCTTGCACACACTTTCACGTTACTCTTACTTTCACACACTTTTACATTACTCTCACTTGCACACACTTCACGTTATTCTCACTTTCACACACTTCCATGATACATGCTTTCATGTCACTCTCACTTTGCACACATGTCTCTCTCACTTGTGTATATTCACATGTCTCATACCTTGTATATATCACCATACCCTTTATAAGCTTTATGCGTCATGTTACTTGTACGTATTTGTTAGCTTTATTCTTCTTGTATGCTTAGCTCTTTTTCATATGCCATTCATGTATATTCCCATGCTTTACTTCATGCTTAGTAGTAGTACTTATTCCCCTTAGCATACATAAAGCTTTTCATAAAAATACTAATTAAGGCTCGTGCATTTTGTGAGGCAATTCATATACACTCGAGTATATCAAATTGCTTCTCCATACGTACCAATGAATGATTGCCTTATAGGCAAAAGGTATATCGTGTACGTCATGCTAAAGGGGGGGACCCTTAAACTAACCTCCCACTGTATAAAACTCATATAGGCACCTGCCCTAGGATACTCATACCTAGTTTGTCGATTTCAATGCGAAATTTTGTCAAAATTTTGATTCATCGTACCGCCCAAATTTTGTGCTATTCGCTCGTTTTTAAAACAGGACCATGTCCGTGAGTCTGGAAACAAGTCAAACTGTGTCTTTCATCGCGCACCCAATCCTTTACCAGACTCGGGTCCTGTTCGACATTTCACTTGCATCATAGGTGGAACATAATACAAGTGCAACCTAGTAATAACAACTACACTGGGAATTTTCCTTCCATCCCTTTTCAAAAATACCAAAAATATTTCCTTCCCTTTTCAAAAAAACATATACCAAAAGTATTTTCTCATTTTCTAAAAAATAGTCAAAAATATTATTTTTTCGATAAAAAAAAAATCTTTCCCTCTCAGGTGCGACCGCAATCCTTCGTCTGGCTCCTTATTGACTCAGATCTACTATCAAGCAACCCCGGAGTTCCATAACCCCATCAATCTCTTTTATGGAAACCGAGAGATCCTACAAGAGATTCCACATGGAGAACCCTTATCAGAACGCCAATGTTCAGCGAAAATCGATGGAAATACTTGCTCAGCCCAACGCCAAGATCGCTAGTCTACAAGCAGATGTCCAATAGATACAATGAAACGGGGATCAGATGCTCAAGCTTCCTAAACCCGTGTCATAGGTCTGTAAGCACCATAACATATATGGGATCGAGAGGAATATCAATAAGTTCCCCATGCCCCGCGCGTCCCACTTGTTAATGGGTCGCTGTCAGCTCAGTTGCCAATGTTAAACCTTGCCCACCCAAGGGCTAACTTGCCAATTTCTATTCCTGCTAATCCCCAAGAAGAAGAATTGAATATGATTAAGGAAGATCTCAGATTGCTATCCAAGAAGTTTGACCAAGTCAAGATTTTAGGGAACTATATGGATTACACCCATATGTCTCCCTACCCGATGGCTCGATTGCCAAAAAAGTTCAAAATGCCGAGGTAGCGGACCTCCCATCGTGCATCTTCGCAATTATCCCCGTTCTATGAGCCTATTGGGGTTACTGAGAAGATAATGGCTCAGAATTTCTAGTTGAGAATATGTAGCCGGGGAATTCATGACCCAATACAAATATAATGAGGAGTTTGAAATCACCCATTGAGAACTTAAATTACTTAAGCAAAATCCTAGAGAGTCAGTTAACAACTTTATCAGCAGGTGGAGAGAAAAGGTCACTACCATGACAAACCTACCTTCCAAGAAGGAACAAGTGAGTATAGTGATGCAGAATTTTTAACCACACATTCGAACCTCCATAGGAAGCCATTACTACCCACATGTTCATTGCTAAACCCACTTCCATGGAATTTTAAGCATGACGCTCGTTGTGATTTCCATCGGATCGTCTGGCATACCACCGACCAGTTCTCCCACCTAAAAAATGTCACTCAAGGCCTCATCGATAAGGGGGTCATATCTCGTCCAGCTAATCCTAAACATAATACTACTCAAAACCCTTTGCCAATATACAAAACCAGTGCAAATGCCATCCTCAGTGATGAAGACCCTAATTTCGATCCTTCCACTAAAATATGACTAATCAATATACCTGCTCCATCTACTAGTTCCCCTGAACCCCTTAAAATTTGTCACTTTTTCCTTTTGCATCCTGAAAATGATCCAGACCAAGCCCCATCCTTAATGACAAGGGCATGTATTGTCATCCGAATCCGCTCAAAAGGGGGAGTATGGAGCTACCAACTGTTTTGGATTAACTCAGAGATTTTGGGCTGAAGTTTTTGCCTAGGATAACCATCGGGAAAACAATTGTGAAATAATCAACAATGTATAGATGGAAGCTTGAGAGTGGGCTCGATAGTCAAATGATTGGTTTTTGTCAGCGGAGGAATTCAACTTAGACAGTGTTGTGCATGTTATGTTTGATGAGTTCCATAAGGAAAGAGAGGTATGTACAACTTCCAGACTGCTCACTGTCCCGAGACTCAAGGAATATTTAGTTCCCTTTTTCCAACACTTCTCCGTTGAGTGGGAATATTTGTACGAGGAAGCAGTTAAAGTCATAGAATACATCGATTTCTCGTGGAAAGACAATATTGTTGCTACCGGGTGGGGTGATGACTCAGACGCAAGTTCCCCGGATAATTAGAGCACAAACAACACAGAAAGTACATGGAACAACAGCAATGATGAATCGTTTGACTTCCCCACATTGGGGTTGGATCTCTGCATGATCCACACTAAGGCTAAGTTGTCTGACCCATCTGCGAATATAGTCCTCGCTGATAAACCACTTCTTAACTGGCTTAGTTTTCCTCTCAACACAACTCTAACCATCCAAAACCTTGTTGTTTACCTCCTAAAAAATGAACCTGAACTTGTCCCTTCTTTTTCAGTTACTAATATGAATGTATACGAGAGCTCCTTTGTTGAGGTTCTTGCTGTTGTATTTCCAGAAAATATTTCTAAGGAAATGAATGAAGATTTTGAGTATCTTGTTATGCCTTATATTAATTGCATTGATTCTAATCAAACAATTAATGAACATAATCTAATAAATGAACAATTCTTAACTGATCTCAATTAGGAAGAAATTGAACATCATAATCGTGGTCAAACTAATGATGATGAGACTGTTGTTATTAATCTTAATTCTAGTAGCTATCTGCGTAAGATTAGGATATGGTCAACACTCGACGCGCATAGGATTAGGACAGGGTCAACACTCGACGAGCATGAGCGATCGCAGTTCGAGAAACTCCTAAAGGAATTCATAGACGTCTTCGCATGGTCCTACAGTGATATGCTTGATATCAACCTACAGATTGTGCAAAATGAGATCCCTAATTAGCCAGAGTGTAATATTGTCAAATAGAAATTGCGAAAAATCTACCCTGAGTGGTCTCTCAAGGTCAAAGATGAAGTTGTCAAACAACTAAATGTCGATTTTATTCGCGTAGTCAAATATCCGACATGGCTCGCCAACATCATTCTCGTGCTGAAATTAGGAGGCAAAGTTTGCATGTGCGTCGACTATCAAAATTTGAACAAGGCCTCCCAAAGGACGACTATCCTTTGCCCAATATTGACATGATAATTGATAACACTACCAATCACACCCTTAAGTCATTTATCAATGACTTTGTCGGGTACAACTAGATCAAGATGCATCTCAATCACCGAGAAAATACTGGTTTCTCTACCCATTGGAGTACCTTTTGATACCCCGTCATGCCTTTCGGTCTTAAAAATGTCGTGGATGCCTACCAGAGGGTAACTATAACCTTCTTGCATGATATTATCCACAAAGAGGTTGAGGTCTAAGTTGATGATATGATCATTAACTCCATAACCTTCTTGCATGATATGATCATTAACTACGTTGATGATATTACCCACTATTTTTTGCCCACAAAACATGATCACGACCCAAATCCGTGACCAGTTTTATTTTAAAAATAAAATGGTCACGGTCCAAATCTGTTATTATTTTTAATAATAAAAAGTATTTTTTCCTCGAACCGAGAGTCTAATCGATCAGTTGTTGCTAGTGCCCCTTGGCTTACATTGACCCCTTGGGTGACTACGCGGTCGGTTCCTATGGGTTACATTTATCCCATAAAAGTCTAACAATTTGGAAATTTTGGTCATGTTCTCAAATCGGGGGTTCCTTGACTACTTGTTTGGTTCCTGCGGGTTACATTAGTCCCGTGCGAGGTGTTCGTGCCACTTATGGTGCCGTTTGTGGCTATTTTATGTTTTCACCCTTTGACAACATGTTTTTAAGCCTAAGTCTAACAATGTATAAATTTTGGTCGTGCTCTCAAATCGGGGGTCCCGTGATTATGCGATCGGTTCCTTCAGATTACATTTGTCCCGTGCGAGGTGTTCGTGCCTCTCACGGGGCCATTTTGTAGTTGTTTTACGTTTCACCATTTGACGGCATATTTTTAAGCTTAAGTCTAACAATTTGGAAATTTTGGTCCTGTTCTCAAATCGGGGGTCCCGTGACTACTTATTTGGTTCATACGGGTTACATTGGTCCCGTGCGAGGTGTCCGTGCCTCTTATGGGGCCGTTTTGTGGCTATTTTATGTTTTCAACATTTGATGAACAGTTTACAAATTTTGATCGTGATCTCAAACCAAGGATCCCGTGACTACGCGATCGGTTCATGCGGGTTACATGGTCCTGTGCGAGGTGTATGTGCCTCTTACGGGGCCGCTTTGTGATTGTTTTGCATTTTTACCCTTTAATGGTATAATTTTAAACCTAAGTCTAACAGTTTGTAAATTTTGATCGTGCTCCCAAATCGGGGGTCCCGTGACTACGTGGTCGGTTCCTATAGGTTACATTAGTCCCGTGCGAGGTATTCCTGCCTCTTAAGGGGCCGTTTTGTGACTCTTTTACATCCTCAACCTTTGACGGCATGTTTTTAAGCCTAAGTCTATCTATTTTGCAAATTTTGGTCGTGCTCTCAAACCGGGGGTCATGTGACTACGCGATCTGTTCCTGCGGGTTACATTTGTCCCCTGCGAGGTGTTAGTGCCACTTACGGGGACATTTTGTGTCTGTTTTATGTTTTCACACTTTAACGACATGTTTTTAAGCTCAAACCTAAAAATTTGCAAATTTTGGTCATGCTCTCAAATCGGGAGTCCCGTGACTACGCGATCGGTTCCTGCGGGTTACATTTGTCTTGTATGAGGTGTTCGTGCCTCTTACGGAGCCGTTTTGTGTCTGTTTTACATTTCACCCTTTAACGTCATGTTTTTAAGCCTAATTATACTAGTTTGCTAATTTTGATCATGCTCTCAAACCTGGGGTCCCGTGACCTATGCGGTCGGTTCCTGCGGGATACATTGGTCCTGTATGGGGTGTCCATGCCTCTTACGGGGCCGATTTGTGGTTGTTTTACGTCTTTACCATTTCATGACATGTTTTTAAGACTAAGTCTAACAGTTTGTAAATTTTGGTTGTGCTCTCAAACCGGAGGTCCCGTGACTACGCGGTCGGTTCCTGCGAATTACATTGGTCCGAGGTGTCTGTGGATCTTACGGGGCCGCTTTGTGGCTGTTTTACGTTTTCACCCTTTGACGACATGTTTTTAAGCCTAAGTCTAACGGTTTATAAATTTTAGTTGTGCTCTTAAATCGGAGGTCCCGTGACTACGCGGTCGGTTCCTGCGGGTTACATTGATCCCGTGAGAGGTGTTCGTGCCTCTTACGAGGTCATTTTATGATTGTTTTATGTCTTCAACCTTTCACGGCATATTTTAAGGCGTAAGTCTAGATAATTTGTAAATTTTGGTCGTGCTCTCAAATCGGGGCCTGTTACTATGCGGTCGGTTGATGCGAGTTACATTCATTCCATGCGAGGTGTTCGTTCCTCTTACGGGGACGTTTTGTGACTGTTTTACGTTTTCATCCTTTGACGGCATGTTTTTAAGCCTAAGTCTAGATATTTTTCAAATTTGGTCGTGCTCTCAAATCGGGGGGTCCCGTTATTACGCGATTAGTTCCTATGGGGTACATCGATTCGGTGCGAGGTGTTCGTGCCTCTTACAGGGACATTTTCTAGCTGTTTTACATTTCAACCTTTGACGGCATGTTTTTAAGCGTAAGTCTAACAGTTTATAAATTTTGGTCGTGCTCTCAAATCGGGGGTCCCGTGAGTACGCGATCGGTTCCTGCGGATTACATTGTTCCCGTGCGAGGTGTTCGTGCCTCTTATGGGGCCGCTTTGTGGCTATTTTACGTTTTCACCATTTGATGACATATTTTTAAGCGTAAGTCTAATGGTTTGCAAATTTTGATCATGCTCTCAAATCGGGGATCCCGTGACTACGTGGTCGGTGCCTACGGGTTACATTAGTCCCGTACGAGGTGTTCCTGCCTCTTTAGGGGTCGTTTTGTGGTTGTTTTACGTCTTCAACCTTTGACGGATTTTTTAAGCCTAAGTCTAAATATTTTGCAAATCTTGGTCGTGCTCTCAAACCGGGGGTCCCGTTACTATGCAGTCGGTTACTGCGAGTTGCATTGATCCCGTGTGAGGTGTTCGTGCCTCTTACAGGGCCGTTTTGTGGCTGTTTTATGTTTTCGCCCTTTGACGATATGTTTTTAAGCCTACGTCTAGATATTTTGCAAATTTGGTCGTGCTCTCAAACTGGGGTCCCGTTACTACGCAGTCGTTTCCTACGGATTAGATCGGTCTCGTACAAGGTGCCCATGCCTCTTACGGGACCGTTTTCTAGTTGTTTACGTTATCACCCTTTGATGAAATATTTTTAAGCCTAAGTCTAACAATTTGCAAATTTTCACCGTGCTCTCAAATCGGGGGTCCCGTGACTACGTGGTCGGTTCTCGCGGGTTACATTGGTCCCATACGAGGTGTTTATGTCTCTTACGGGGCCGTTTTGTGTCTGTTTTATGTTTCACCATTTGACGGTATGTTTTTAAGCCTAAGTCTTGATATTTTGTAAATTTGGCCGTGCTCTCAAACCGAGGGTCCCGTTACTACGCGATCGGTTCCTGCGGGTTACATCGATCCCGTGCAAGGTGTTCGTGTCTCTTACGAGGCCGTTTTGTGTCTATTTTACGTTTCACCCTTTGACGGTATGTTTTTAAGCCCAAGTCTAGATATTTTACAAATTTAGTCGTGCTCCCAAATTGTGGGTCCCGTTACTACGCGGTCGGTTCCTACAAGTTATATTGGTCCCGTGCAAGGTGTTCATGCCTCTTATGGGGTCGTTTTTTTTGCTGTTTTACGTTTTTACCCTTTGATGGCATATTTTTAAGCATAAGTCTAACAATTTGAAAATTTTTATCGTGCTCTCAAATCGAGGGTCCCGTGACTATGCGATTTGTTCCCACGGGTTACGTTGGTCTCATGTGAGGTGTTCGCACTTCTTATGGGGCCGTTTTGTGGTTGTTTGTTATTTTCACCCGTTGACGACATGCTTTTGAGCCCAAGTCTAACAGTTTGCAAATTTTAATCGTGCTCTCAAACCGAGGGTCCCGTAGCTATGCGGTCGGTTCTTGTGGATTACATTGGTCCCGTGCGAGGTGTTCGTGCCTCTTAAGGGGCTGTTTTGTGGCTATTTTACATTTTCACCGTTTGACGGCACGATTTTAAGCACAAGTTTAATAGTTTGTAAATTTTGATCATGCTCTCAAACCAGGGGTCCCATGACTACCCGGTCGGTTCTTGCAGGTTACATTGGTCCCATGCGAGGTGTTCATGCCTCTTACGTGGCCGTTTTGTGACTGTTTTACGTTTTCACCATTTGACGACATCTTTTTAAGCCTAAGTCTAACAGTTTGTAAATTTTGGCCATGCTCTTAAATCGGGGGTCTCTTGACTATGTGGTCGGTTCCTGCGGGTTATATTGGTCTCGTGCGAGGTGTTCGTGCCTCTTATGGGGCCGTTTTGTGGTTGTTTTATGTTTTCACCATTTGACGACATGTTTTTAAGCCTAGGTTTAATAGTTTACAAATTTTGATCGTGCTCTCAAATCGGGAGTCCCGTGACTACGCGGTCGGTTCCTGTGGGTTACATTGGTCCCTTGCGAGATGTTTGTGCCTCTTAGGGGGCGTTTTGTAGCTAATTTACGATTTCACCCTTTGACGGCATGTTTTTAAGCCTAAGTCTAATCGTTTGCAAATTTTGATCGTGCTCTCAAATCGGGGGTCCCGTGACTACACAGTCGGTTCCTGTGGGTTACATTGGTCCCGTGCGAGGTGTTCGTGCCTCCCCACCTCTTGTTTTGGCATATATTCCCTAGCGTATAGCGATGATTTCATAGTTACGTATTCTTGATCAAATGACCCTCCAATATACCATGTATTCTTTACGTAATCTTTGAAGGTTGTCATTTAGCGCTCAAAAGGATACATCCAACGATACTTAACGGGACCACATAATAAAGCTTCATCTCATAAATTCACAAGCAGGTGGATACTGATAACGAAGAACGACGGAGGAAAATACTTCTCTAATACATAAATTGCCTCGGCTAAAGTTGATTTTGCAGCTTTAATGTGCATTATGTTTACCACTTTTACACAAACTAGGGTAAAACACACACGGATTTGCAAATTGCCCAACTGAGATCTTTGTGTTCAGAGAAGCAATGTCAAAATAACATAGGGATTAATTAAATGATTACATGTCAGTCGTGAGACTTGCACTGTTTTAAGTTATTTACTTGGTAGCTTATTACCTTACGTAAATTACCAGAATAATCTGTTGGAGTCCTCAAGTTGAACAACGTATCTAAGAGTATATTCTTCTCACTCATAGTCAAAGTGAAAGAAGACGGAGGGGTAGAAATTCTTCCTGTTGTAGGATCATTTTTTTAGCCAGAGTTTCTTCTTAATTTTCATATCCTGTAGATCTCGACGGGCCCGCTCTCCATCTTCGGAATGAGATCCACCCAGACATGTTCCTATCAGATATTCTGCAATATTCTTCTCTGTGTGCATCACATCAGTTACATGCCTTACACGAAGATCTTTCCAATACGACAAATTAAAAATATTGATCGCATGGACCATGGTTTCGCTTTAATAGGGTCGTTAGGATCCCCCCTTGCTTTATGCTTCAGGTTTACAAACTTGAGGTGTTTTCCTACGTACCTATTCCCCGCAGTCGCAGCCTTCTTCACAATCTACTGGCCAGAAAGTCGAGCAAGTGGCATCCGACACTCGTAACCAATAGGATAAAAGTTAGACTTGTCAATCCTGAAAGGGTGACTGGTCGACAGAAATTTACGATGACCCGTGTCACTCATCTTACTACAATGTTGTAGCCAACTGGCTTCAGTTTCCTCTCCACATATATGAAATCCATAATAACTGTGAACATTACAATCGGACAAGGTTCCAAAGTAGGAAGGTCGTGGATCGCCCACATCACCATTGCTTTAAGTGTGAACTCTTCACCCTTGTGAGAGTCTAACGCTGTCACGCCTTTATCCCACAACTCTTTAAGTTTTTCGATTAATGGGGCTAAGAATATATCAATATCCTCACTTGGAGCCTTCAGTCGGGTATTAACGAAGATAACAATGTGAACTCCTTTCTCATGCACAGTGTCAGAGGGAGACTTAAAAGCGCTATGAGAACTGGCAAATAACTCTGACTAGTACTTAAATTACCGAAAGGGTTAACCCACGGTTGAGATTGCAAGACGAATGTTGCACAGTTCCTTTGCAAATTCTCGGTGTCGTGCGTTTGAAATTTGCGAGATGAGTGAATCAACCAGATGACGCATTAGATTCTCACCCACCTCACATCGAGCATGCCATGGCCTCTGTTATCCACGATACAGTAAAAATCGTTTTAACCGTGGTCCAAGTGAAAAATACTTCGAAACCTTTTGTGGAAATTGCGAGAACTTTTAATATTTTCCAGGTTTGTCCTTTCCCTTCTCACAAACGACATATCTAGGCTCACCACATACTAGACATTCATCCTTCTCTCCTTGATCGCTGCGGTACAATGTGTAGGGTGGTAATTCGGGTTAGTCATGTCATTTTTGGGTCATGTTGATTTTTATTTAAGTATAAGTTTTGGGTATTCATAAATCTATACAAGCTAATCGTGTCATGTTTAGGGAATTTCGGGTTATTAACGTAAACGGATTATCGTGTCAAAAATTGCCAGCCCTAATAATATGCAATCATACTTGCATGCATGAATAGATTTATATTTCAATCCCAAACCCTTCAAGCTCTTCTTCATGGTAGGGTAATTGTCTGGTAACGTGTTCTCTTTGGGGAGAATTTATTTAACCCACTTAAGAATTCTGGTTACGCTGTTCCCAGACAAACCAAAATGACTCTTCAATTCTGCAAACCAATCATAGCATATAATACTGAGTGATCTTCATCGCAATCTTTATACAATGGTCTAGCCGCATCGACTTTTAACCGTATATACTCTCGGTCTCCTGGTCGTTCAGTATCAAATTATTCATTGTGCGCATTATTTGCCTCCATAGGTTGGTGATTTTGGTCGTGGTGGACTCCGTAAGCATCGCCAATTAGGTCGTTCAATGGATGATGTGTTGGCAAATCATTTACCACTTTCACTCGTTGGTGTTTTGTTACGCGATCGGTTACCGGTAATTCTTCGGGAACATAAGGTACTTGTTTTTCACCGTTGTATGTCTATTTGTTATAATCTTGATAAAATCCCCATTTTACTAATGTAACTCAACATCTTATGAAGATTTATATTTTTCGGTCATACAATGGGTGCACGGACACGGAATTTTCTCATTTTAAAGGTTCTTTAAAGCGTAGCTAATAAATTCTTGAACGTCTTTAACATAACTATTTATTCAATCAGTCTCCCCCATACACCACTCTTTATATTATGGAAAATCCATTTAGTAATCTTCAAATAGTAGTCCTATGTTAACATGATAAAATAAATATCATATTGCATAAATATCATTTTGCATAAATGTGTTAATAGGATAATCTTCAAATGGAGGGAATATTATTTGTAAATCAAAGTAAAGAACTAATACAGTATTAACAATGCACCAATCAATCAAACTATGCAATAACTTAAATATAATAACACACCAATCAATGATACTACGCAACCACTTAAACTCAAATTAAATTAATTTGTCTAGTGATATTATTATAACATAAGAAAAATACTACTACATCTTCATCAAACAATAAAGTGGCCAAATGATAAAAGAGTTTAAATAATTTTTTAACCCATTCCCTTTCTCAACTGTCGACGTGCACAGACACATCTTCGAAACCACCATATATTTTATCAACCATGATCTGACACTTAACTTCCTACAATGGCTGACTATGTACTAAAGTCCCTACTTTAGTGGAGATGAGTGTGCACACCCAATAATATTTTACCGCTCAGGTCCTTCATATAGTATTTCTCACCATAATCATCGTGGGTTATTGACAATGATCCAAGACCTGTGACATGCTGAGGCGCTGAGATGGGGAATGTTGAAGGAGGACCGTAATTTTTGAGGGGAATGGAGAAGAAGGAAAATATTGAGGAGGTAAAGGGAAATAGGGATGCGTTGGGGGATGCAGGGGTATACGATCAATTAAAAGGGACACAATTTGTGAAAGTTTCTCATTCACGCCTCCCAATTCATTTCAAAGCCCCATTACATGCCCTTCGGTCCTAGAATGACGTTCATTGTTGGACGAGAAATTCTTATTAATAGAAGAAAGCTCGTCTACAAGATGTGCAGTGTGTTTGGATTTTGTTTTTGACACATGTGACCCTAAACCTCTCATTTGCCCCCTATGGTCCTTCCCCAAGGTTTGTGGGAGGACATAATTGTTACGGTCATAAAACGGGCTTAAAACTAATTGATTACTCATAGACTCTATTGATTTTAGAGTCTTAGCCAAGTGAGGAGGGAATTTATAATCTTTGTCTCGTTTTGAATGCATGTACAAGTTATCCTGATTCGGTATCTTCCCTTCATATAGGTTGCCTTTTGTCTTGCTCGACCACTCATTCTTTAAATCTTCATAAGATTTAGAGCCAAGTCGGTGGACATCAATTTTTTTGGTCCTATTCTGCTTATTTTCTCCCTTTGAAGCATTTTCGAGTCCTTCACCTAACTTTCCAGAAAATCATTCCATTGACCGATTGACATCTCAACGTTTGAAGGGACTTTGTCTTTGAGCGCCAAAATATCGGATCTCGATGCTCCCTTAGGGAAATTCTTATGCCTAAGGTTTCTCCGATATGTTCGGAGTTGTTGAGCAACCCGAGAAAGTACCTTATGTTTTGAGTTGGAAAATGGAAATCGTTTGTTGAGTTGCTCGTAGATGTCATCTTTAACAGCTTTATATACGAGGTTTTAATTATCAACTCCTCCCACTCCGGCATTCTTTTTTGCCGAGGACAAACATTGGGCTTTAAACTATTGAACGTGATTCTTATCCCTTGTGGGGTTTGAAGTTGTAAGGTTATATGTTCTTAGTTTAATTCGTGAAATACACACACGCAATCCAAATTAAAATTAGCTATGAAGAGATATTCTCCAATTTTAATTTATGTAGCAGATTCACAAGTTCGCAAGAACAAATTTCAATTAATGCAATGTGATTGATAACTTGACTAATTAAAATAAAATTATTCCAATTTTATTCATTTTATCCTAAGCATACATCTAAGTGATTTAATAAAGTAAAATGCGAAAATCCCAACCACAACACGCCAATGTACGAGGAAAACCCAAATGGGAAAAACCTCGGATGGCTGGGCCTAGACAAAATCCACTACAAAATAGGTTTTACAAGAGACTCAAAAGACTTACAAACATTGACTCACTCAAGACTTGCTTATGCCGTCCTCGACCTCCGAATTTGTAGTACGCGAAGTTCCAACGTGTTGCTCGACACTCCTCGTGTCGCGGTATCCACCGAAGCCCAAAACTACCATCTCCACAAAGATTGAATGCAGAGATCCATCGCAAACTTGCTTGTTGAATGTCAAGTTTATTGAAGGGGTTTTGTTTCAAAAGATGATAAAAGTGTTGGAGATGATTTTTACCAAAAAGAGGGAAGTTGTGAAAAATGCTCTTAAGAGAATAATAAACTTCCTTAGCCTTTGAAACTGATTTTCGTCCATATAATATAACTGAAAAAGTAGTGGACCAAAACAGTTGTGAAAAAAAACTGCTTAAAAAATAAGTTCAAAAATTCAGATCTGGCATAACTCATTCGAACGAGGTCGTTCGAACGACTTGTCGAACTAGATAGGTCGTTAGAAACCTTGTTCGAACGAGATCGTTCGAACGACCTTTCTAACGAACTTCTAACGAAGTTCCAGTATAGCCTGGGGAATGTCGTTAGATCCAGGTCGTTCAAACGACCTGGATAAACTTCGAACGAGATTTCATATTTTGCACAAATTTGTTCAAATTTATTTCAAAGATATTTCTTTATGAAAATTACTTATTTACGAACATTTCTCTATATGAAAATTTCTCGATTAAACAAAATACTCCAACACATAAAATTTATTTTGGTCATATACCTTTTTAGGATAGCTAGCATGGCGTGCATATTGATGACGCGTGAACTTTGGATGCGATGCTTGAATCTTTACGTTGAATGATGCTTGATGCAGAATGACCCAAAATTGTTTTGTCCAACGGAATATAGCCAATATAAAAAATGACTCGATTGGAAATTTGTCCTTACAAATCTCCCCTTTTGGCTATTCCGGGACAAAACAGAATTAATAAAAAAAAAAACTGAATTTGCTAAACCAGCCGTCAAGTCGATTCTAAAGCCCGTCCCAAAAACCCAAAAAAAAGACAGACTCAAAGACAAGACTGACGAGCTGCAAAGGAGTATGAGATGTATCCTACACACATGAAACAACAAATTCATAAACGCATGGGGAAGTAGAGAATGAATTATATATAAAACTATGTGATAGCATATGTTGTGAATGGTAAATGAAAGTCCCCCTTAAATATGCATATGTTCAATATTAAGAATTTAACTCCCCCTAAATTATGTACATGATCAATATTAATCCAATTAATTTATTCAACTCTCCCTAAATATGAATTCTCCCCCTAAATGTGAATTCCCATTAATTAATGTTTCTCCCCTTTTTTTCCAGGAAAAGGCAAAGGGATAAGGGGCCTGCATGATAAATGATAATAGAGAGAATAAAAGGCAACAAATCAATAAATATGAAGAAATAAGAGTGACAAGGGAAATAATGAGGATTCATTAAGCAAAGGGAAAGGGGAAATAGTTAAGGTTCATACATGACATTAGGAAAATATCCAAACCAAATGAAACAATACATGAAATAAGACAACCACTCATCCTCACAAGAACAAGTAAACAAGAAATGAAAAAACAAATTACATCAAGAGCCTGGAGCATCAGGTGGAGTATCATCGGGAAGAGAGCCGGTTCCGGAAGAGCCTGCCCCGCAGTGCATCTCCATATGGCGAATGGCATCAAGATGCTCTAAAAGGAGAGAGTCCCGAGGAGCCTGAGCTTCATCTCGACGCGCTTGTGCCTCCTCCCGGCGAGCGTGTGCATCGCGGTACTGCTGCATAGAAACCAAAAGCTCATGCATAAGGGCCCTGTCCTGACGTCTCTCCTCCTGAAGCTGTTCAACCTGAGAACGGACAAACAAAAAATTCTCCGACTCGACGGGTGCAGGAACATAGGAAGGGGAGGGGCGATGGATAGAGCGAGAGGGTGCGGAACGACTGGGGGCAGGGTGAGTGGAAGCGGCGGAGTGAGAAGAGGTGGAGGGGTATCCGGGGAAAAATGACCACGAGATCGGCTGACCGAGGACATGTCGATGGTTTGATATTTGGTGAAGGGGATATCGGTGGAGACGCGGGGGCAGCCGGCGGCAAGACAAAAGCGAGTAATAATGTCCACAAAAGGGAGGGCTTGGCGAGCGGGACTGGAGGGGAGGATCCTAACAGTCCGAATGACACTAAAAATGTAGGCGGGGAGGTCGATGTGAGCCCGAATGCTAATTGCAAACATAAGATCCACGTGTTGTTTGGTTATTTGGGTTGTGTTTGCACGTGGAAGAAGACAGGCAAATACGATCCAATTAAGGACCATAAAGTCAGGATGTAAATGTTTGTGGAAGATTGTGACAGTGCCGGGAGGGAGGAACCTAAAAACGATGTTTATAACAAGGGAAGGATCGAGACGGGTATCGGATGTCCAAGGGAAGGAGGGATTAGTGACCCGAGGTAAGGGGATGAGTTGAGCTATTGAGTCGGGAGAGACAATAATCTCCCTACCGCGCACCTTGGAATAAATGTGGTTATCCTTATCGTACATCCCAAAATAAAATTCCCGAACAAGGTCGGGAAAAACAGTATCCTTGAGAGAGAAGAGAGGGTCCCACCCTAAATCATAAATCCACGAATGCACAGTGGTGCCGTGGAGAGAGTGGAGATTAATAATTTTCTCACGAACGATAGAACGTGTAGCGAAACCTTGTGTGTGATAAAGAGTGTGTGCGAAAAGGGTCCTCCAACGCAACCAAAGGTCGGGTATAGCTGCATTGGCACGGGTCTCCTCATCAGAGGACGAGGAGCGTTCCTCGGGGGAATTGCTTATACGGCATTGGCGACGGTTACGGGCCATGGTAAACACGACGGAAACTAGAACCTACCCGAACAAATTCCAACCAATCCACCAATCACACCAACAAACCAACAACCAATCAGAATAATCCCATCCTCCGTTAAGTAAAAAAAATAAAAAAAACTTAGTTAAGATAAATTCCATGAAATTAAAAAATTTAAGTTAAAAAAAACTTATAATATCATGGAATAGATCTCAACCAGGGGCAATCAGAAATATAATCAGATAAATTAAAAGGCCCCAAAAAAATAGTAGGGATATACACACATTTATATATAAATGTTGGGAAAATATGAAATCGATTTGAATGTTATTATAAGACCAAACAGTAGATATATATATATATATATATATATATATATATATATATATATATATATATATATATATATATATATAGAGAGAGAGAGAGAGAGAGAGAGAGAGAGAAATATAAGTATATATATATCGAGAAAGCGCAAGAAAAAAAATATACCTCGAAGAGAAATAGGGAAACAACAAACCCTGGTCGGCAGAGCAAATGGGGGGAAGAAGTGAGGTTTATGGAGAAAGGAAAGAGGTTGAAATCCTGGGAGAGAGTAAGAATGTGGGATAGAGGAAAGAGAGTGGGAAAATGGAAGATGTGGGAGAAAAAAAATCTGGGAAAGTGGGTGTGTTGGAAAACGTGGCAGGTGGTGAGAGAAAAAACAGGAGAGGCGACAGTTTTTGGAAAGAGGGACTGCAGGTTTTAAACGCAGGTCGTTCGAACGAGTTATGTCGTTCGAACGAGGTATTTCGAACGAAGTCACAGTAGCGATTCGTTAGATATCTCGTTAGAACTTCGTTCGAACGAATTATGTCGTTCGAACGACATTTCGAACGAAGTGACAGAATGATGGATATGAAGGTCGTTAGAAATCTCGTTCGAACGAGAAAAACTGACGAAAATCAAAATTTTGAAATAAAAATAAAGTAAAATAGGGTTAAAAAATAGCATACCAGCAGGAATTGGGAAGGCCAGAACAATGCCAAAATGTGATTTTTATAGTCCTAGCTTGTGTCAACATATCCAAATGGTGGGAGCGAGAATGTAGGGGTGTGAACAATACGCGTGAGAGTTTTTAGCCACAACAATGTACAAGTGCGTAATGCCAAACAATATATAAGCGCAATATTCACTCACATGAGCCTTGTGTCAAGAAGGAAATATCATTGAACACTTAAACACGAATGTAACAAGCATACAAAATAGATGATTCTCTCGCCAATAATGTCACAATGAGAAAGCAATAAATCGATTAAATGTGCATGCCCATTGATCTTCAACTTATATCTCCCATGAGCAACGATAGATTGAGACTATTCTTTGTGAAGAATCAATCAAGCTAATTATTTTGGCTTTGGCATTATATATCATTTTCAATGCTTTTATTTTAGGCACACAAGCGAGAATGCAAATGGAGGCTTTTTACGCAAAAACTTTATGTTTTTCGCAGCCCGAGTCCATTGCTGAAACAGAAACCAACCGGAAGAATATAGTGATGTTTTGTTTCAGTCCGGGCAACAGATGATCATGCATAATTTTGCTTGCTTATAACAAATGTGACAGGATTGACAAGACAACACCAAATCTCACTTTGCAAGTACAATGTGAATAAGATATCCGCAATATTTCGTGAACGGTGTGTGCAAAAGGCAAAGATGTGAGGAAATCACAAAATTATATATCATAAAAGAGCATTATTGTGCACAAGATAAACAAGGTCTGGATTAACTACTCATCGAAAGCCGCGTGGATATGGAAAAAGATAGTGATCCGAATACATCGACCACAAAGCCATACGGACAAAAGTTTGAAAGCTTTTCTAACCATTCCCGTTTTCCTTGAAGATAAAAGAAAAAATATTTTTGAGATTTTGAATAAAATATATACAAAAGAAATCTAGTTCATAGGTATAAAAATATGCAAGAGAAACAACCTAAACTAGATAAACCGCTTCGATCTCAATCAATGGAGAAAACCCCAATTGATTTCCTAAGGTTTTCAAACCTAAGGGCATCTAGAGATTTAGTAAAGATATCGGCCAATTGTTGATCGTTAGGAACGAAGCTTAGAGAAATAATTTTCTCTTCAACCAAGTCACGAATGAAATGTTCATGGATCTTAATATTCTTGGTTCTAGAATGTTGAACAGGATTACGGGAAATATGAACTGCACTAGTATTATCACAATATATAGTCCTAGTGCCTTGGGAAATACCGTAATCTTCCAACATTTGTTTCATCCAAATGAGTTAAGTGCAACAACTCCCGGCGGCAATGTATTCGGCCTCCGCCGTGGACAAGGAAATAGAATTTTGTTTCTTGCTCATCCATGGGACAAGCGCACTTCCAAAATAGAAACAACCGCCAGATGTACTTTTACATCCATCAACATCTCCTGCCTAATCGGCGTCTAAGTATGCCGATAGACAATCATTGGTGTCAAAAGAGTACCAAATTCCAAAAGACAGGGTCCCACTAACATATTTGATGATACGTTTGATAACAAGTAAATGAGACTCTTTTGGAGAGACTTGATAACGAGCACAAACTCCTACACTAAAGGAAATATCCGGATGGCTAGCAGTTAGGTAAAGTAAACTACCTATCTACTTCTAAAAAGTGTATGCTCTACATCCTTTCCGTCGGTATCCTTACTAAGTTTAATAGATGAACTCATGGGAGTACAAGCATGTTTAGCGGATTCGAGTTTAAATTTCTTAACGAGGTCTTTAGCATACTTAGTTTGGGACAAAAATATCCCACTTTTGAGTTGACGAACTTGAAGACCTAGAAAGAAAGTAAGTTCACATACCATACTCATCTCATATTTATTGTGCATTTCTTTTGAAAAAATTTGAGTATGTTTATCACACGTAGACCCAAACACTATGTCGTCGACATATACTTGAGCAACTAGGATACCTTTTTCATCACGACGAATGAAAAGTGTCATATCAACTCCCCTCTCAAAAAGCCACGAGAAAGGAGATAAGAGGTGAGTCTTTCATACCAAGCACGGGGTGCTTGTTTCAAGCCATATAGAGCTTTCTTTAGGAAGAAGACATGAGTAGGATGTTTTGGGTCCTCAAACCCTTTTGGTTTTTCAACATAGACTTCCTCTTGAATAATACCATTTAAAAAAGCACTTTTAACATCCATTTGATATAATTTAAATTGAAGGTGACATGCTATGGCGAGTAAAAGGCGAACCAATTCTAACCTAGCAACAGGAGCAAAAATTTCTTCAAAGTCAACACCTTCTATTTGGGTGTATCCTTGAGCAACTAATCTAGCTTTATTTCGAACAATGACACCATTTTCATCCATTTTATTTTTGAAAATCCATTTAGTGCTAATGACATTGGTATTAGAAGGCCTAGGGACTAATTCCCAAACATCATTTTTCTTAAATTGAAACAGTTCTTCTTGCATAGCATTAATCCAATGTTCATCTTTTAATGCTTCTTTAAAGTTTTTAGGTTCAATTTTAGAAGTATAGCATAGATAGGTAACTTCATTTTCTAATTGCGCCCTAGTCTTGACACCTACCTCGGGATCTCCTATAATTTTTGAAGTGTCATGACTTTTACGCACCCAAGGAGTAGAATCCTTTTTCTCGGTAGTTGGAACAACCAAATCATTTTGAGATTCAATACTTTCAACATTTGACACAACATCACACTTACATGACAAATCTTCCTCATTATCAATATATGTGGCTGGAGCATCATCTTTTATGACAACATTAATGGATTCCATGACTTTAGAGTTACTTAAGTTGAATACTCTAAAGGCTATACTATTTTGAGAATATCCTTGGAAAATACCTTCATCACTCCTTGAGTCAAATTTGCCTAGAAGTTCTCTATCTCGAAGAATATAGCATGGACTACCAAACACTGTAAAATAGGACAAATTAGGTTTCTTACCCATCCACAATTCATAAGAAGTTTTGTTAGTGTTAGGACGCAAATAAACTCTATTTACTGTGTGACATGCAGTGTTAACCGCTTCGGCCCAAAACCTACGGGGCACATTTCTTCCTAGGAGCATAGATCTTGCCATTTCTTGGATCGTTCGATTTTTTCTTTCAATTATACCATTTTGTTGTGGTGTTCGAACGGCCGAGAATTCATGTTTTATTCCTATTTCATCACAAAAGGCATTCACACCGGATTCCTTGAATTCGGTTCCATTATCACTCCTAAAGCGGTTTATGGTAACACCGTGTAGATTTTGAAGAGCTCTACATTTAACAGTAAGAAAATCAACTGTTTCAGATTTTTCTCTTAGAAAGCCTACAATAGAGTACCTAGAGAAATCATCCACCATAACTAAGATGTATCTTTTTCCTCATATGCTCTCGGTACGAGTGGGACCCATAAGGTCCATGTGTATCAATTCTAAGACACGAGATGTTGTTATAGAGTTTAATTTCTTATGAGGACTCTTAATTTGTTTTCCTAATTGATACGGCCCGCAAATGGTGGAGGTTGGCTTTCCTAGTGGCGGTAAGCCTCGAACTAGCTCTTTTCTCACTAGTCTCTCAATATCTCTAAAGTTTACATGACCTAATACTTGATGCCAAAGATCGGCAGATGAGGCTTTTGTATTATTGCAAACTAATGATGATTTAGGAATAATTCCATAGCAATTGTCACTAGTTCTAACACCTTGTAAAATAGATTCACCTGACAGATCATAGACGATGCACTCTGATTGACTAAATTTCACATCAAGATTTTCATCAAATAGTTTGCTAATACTTATCAAATTAGCCTTGAGACACTCAACATAAAGAACATTTTCAAGTTTAGGAAACCCAGAGATTTCAATAGATCCTCTACCCATGATTTGAGACTTGCTACCATCCCCAAAAGTGACTTTACCATCTTTATAGTTTTCAAGAGTGGTAAATAAAGATTTATCACCAGTCGTATGTCTTGAACAACCACTATCAAAGTACCATTGAGAGGTATTTTGAGCCTTTAGTGCAACATGAGCAACAAAAGCTTTCTTGGTATGATTTTTCTTAACCCAAGCTTGAGTTGTTTTCTTTCCTTGATTGGCTCTAGTCTTATAATTAGAATTATTTCCTTGGACTTTAGAAAACCTAAGAAACTCTTCCATTAGACTTTTAGAAGTATTGACAAGATCCTCGACTTGCTCTTAAGACTAGCAAATGAGCTATAAGGTTGTTTAGAATTTGTGAATTGAGAGTTCTTTCCAAGCTTGTAGCAAAAATCTTTAAGATGACCCCGTTTGTGACAATATATGCACACATAGGGTTGTTTTGGGCCAGCTTTTAAAGGTTACTTAGTAGGACTTGTTTTAGAAACATTAGATTTGGTAACAAACTTAGCTACTGGTTCAGGTTTGACTCTCGATGAATCTCCTTCTTCATATCCTATACCCTTTCTCTCTTGATAACCTTTCTCCTTATATCCTAAAACAAGACCTAGAAATAATTTTCCCATTCTTCCTGAATTATCCTCGAGTGTGACTTTAACTTCACGAGAGGACTCGAGATCCTTTTCAAGTTGGGAAATTTTAGCTTCTAGAGATTTTCTAATTTCTAAAGACTCATTAAGATCTTTGTTAACACCTTCCAAGGAGATAATTAAGTCACATTTTTCTTTACCAATCATGATAAGCTTCTCAGAAAGAGATATCTTAATTGCCTCGAGTTGACTAACTAAAGCCTCCTTCTCATTCAGGCCTTTCAACTCTTTTTCTAAAGTTAAAACTTTAAAGGTTAATCTTTTGTTAACTTTTTGAATGCGAAGAGATTCATTGTAGAGTTCAGAATAATCAGATTGTAGTTCACTCTCATCTATATCACTATCACTCTCTTTTTCATCACTACTAGTAGAATGAGTAGAAACAACCTCAAGATTTTGTTCGGAATTGTCAACATTAAGGTATGACACACTCGAATTACTAGCATGGCTTGCCATAAAGGCAGTGAAGTTATTTCTAGACGGGTTAGAGTCATCAGAGTCTTCAGACTCATTATCACTGTCACTTAGAGTAACATTGTAAACAACTTTTTCTTTGCCTTGTCTTTTAAGTTTTGTAGGGCACTCGAAAGCTCTATGACCACGTCCTCACATTCAAAGCATCTCTCCGAATCATCCTTTTTAAAGTTATCTTTGTTGAACTTCTTTGGATCCTAATTATTGAATTTTTTATTTCCTCCTTCGTTTTTGTTCTCAAATTTAGGTTTTTCAAATTTAGAGTTTTGTTTTTTAAACTTGAGATTTTTTTTAAATTTTTTAGCAAATAAGGCTATATCATCAGGATCAAAGTCAGACTCATCAGAATCAGACACATCGACTTTCTTAACTTTTAAAGCAACACCTTTATCTTTGCCTTTGTTATCTTTAGGAAACATATCAAGTTCATAAGTTTGCAGATCACCAACAAGTTCTTCCAGTTTTAAAGTATTTAGGTTTCCTAAAGAATTAAGAACAGTGACTTTAGGAATGAATCGCTTAGGAAGACATCTAAGTATTTTCTTAACAACACGATTTTCAGGTATTTTTTCACCTGAGTTAAAGCAAGAGTTAACTATGTCTGATAAACGAGCATAAATCTCATCAAATGTTTCAGTTATGGTGATCGTTTCAAATTGTGTAGTTAAATTTTGAAGTTTTGACACTTTAACAACACTGGTTCCCTCATGAGTAACTTGGAGAATCTTCCAAGCTTCCTTTGATGTTTCGCACGTCATTATACGACGAAATTCATCGGGAGACACGGCACCAAATAAGGCATTTAATCCTTTAGAGTTAAAGTTACACCATTTTAGTTCTTCCTCACACCACTGTTCAAAAAGAGTCAAAATAATTTCATCATTAACAACCATAGTAGGAGGGGACCATCCTCTTTCAACAGTAACCCAAACACGTTCATCAATTGATTTAAGAGCAGATTTCATACGTGCTTTCCAATAGGTGTAATTAGTTCCATCAAACAAAGGTAGTCTATTCGACGAAAAACTATCCATATAACCTACAGGATTCATCTAAATAACTTTTAGAGACTTGCTCTGATACCAATTTGAAGTTGCAAGGTTATATGTTCTTAGTTTAATTCGTGAAATACACACGCAATCCAAATTAAAATTAGCTATGAAGAGATATTCTCCAATTTTAATTTATGTAGCAAATTCACAAGTTCGCAAGAACAAATTTCAATTAATGCAATGTGATTGATAACTTGACTAATTAAAATAAAATTATTCCAATTTTATTCATTTTATCCTAAGCATACATCTAAGTGATTTAATAAAGTGAAATGCGAAAATCCCAACCACAACACGCCGATGTACGAGGAAAACCCAAATGGGAAAAACCTCGGATGACTGGGCCTAGACAAAAGCCACTACAAAATAGGTTTTACAAGAGACTCAAAAGACTTAGAGACATTGACTCACTCAAGACTTGCTTATGCTGTCCTCAACCTCCGAATTTGTAGTACGCGAAGTTCCAATGCGTTGCTCGACACTCCTCGTGTCGCGGTATCCACCGAAGCCCAAAACCACCGTCTCTACAAAGCTTGAATGCAGAGATCCACCACAAACTTGCTTGTTGAATGTCTAGTTGATTGAAGGGGTTTTGTTTCAAAAGATGATAAAAGTGTTGGAGATGATTTTTACCAAAAAGAAGGAAGTTATGAAAAATGCCCTCAAGAGAATAATAAACTTCCTTAGCCTTTGAAACTGATTTTCGTCCATATAATATAACTGAAAAAGCAGTGGACCAAAACAGTTGTGAAAAAAAAACTGCTTAAAAAATAAGTTCAAAAATTCAGATCTGGCATAACTCATTCGAACGAGGTCGTTCGAACGACTTGTCGTTTGAATGAGTTATCTAACGAAGTTCTAGTTTCGAATTAGATAGGTCGTTAGAAACCTCGTTCGAACGAGATCGTTCGAACGACCTTTCTAACGAACTTCTAACGAAGTTCCAGTATAGTCTGGGGAATGTCGTTTGATCCAGGTCGTTCGAACGACCTGGATAAACTTCGAACGAGACTTCATATTTTGCACAAATTTGTTCAAATTTATTTCAAAGATATTTCTGTATGAAAATTACTTATTTACGAACATTTCTCTATATGAAAATTTCTTGATTAAATAAAATACTCCAACACATAAAATTTATTTTGGTCATATACCTTTTTAGGATAGCTAGCATGGCGTGCATATTGATGACGCGTGAACTTTGGATGAAATGCTTGAATCTTTACGTTGAATGATGCTTGATGCAGAATGAACCAAATTTTTTTTGTCCAACGGAATATAACCAATATAACAAATGACTCGATTGGAAATTTGTCCTTACAGGGTTATTTTTCAATAGAGAGAACCCAATGGGCTTCTTCTCAACTGACCCGACAGTTTCAGGAGCGTTGGGCGTGTCTGTTGGATTAATGGGAGTGCATTGCCTATTGCAACTCGGAGTAGTGGAGTGAATCTTTGATGGAGTTGTGTATTGCTCACCAAATGGTGATGAAAATTCTCCTCGGGGTCGTGTCATCTCGTCGGTTGGAGAATTGTGTCCATTAGTGTCTGACATTATCTACTAAAATGATAAAAGTTCGTTGTGTATCTATGATGGATGCATAATTTCAAAGTTCAGTATGAAATTATAAGTAACAAAATAAATTTTATGACTATATATTATAATCTGCCTTTTCATGCTAAGACTTTTATAAAAGTTTAATGTATCTGATCTCCATCCAGTCGAGATTTGTTTTTAAAAACCTATGGATTTTTGTAAGTGGCCAATTAGGAGGAAGCGTATCTATAATGGATGCATATATGTCAGCAATATGAACTCGAAATCTCATCTTCTAGAGCCTATTGGCAAGATTGAGTTTGACGTGTATATGTTGCGAGACATCACAGTCTTCGTCAATGCTCCTTGTACATAATTCTATCCATAATGGGTGACTTTTTTTAAACATTCTCTAACCGCATAAGCAAAGTCAATGCTCTGTCGGGATTATGAACCCGAAATATATACCGTACAGCTTCATCCCAACATTCTGATAGGGTAAACATAATACAATTGAACAAGTACTCTTGCTGAAGATGAACTCTACGGTTTACAAGGTAGTTAAATTGTTCGATCTTCCTATTCCCATGCTAATAAACCAGTGTACCCTCTGAATGAGGATCATTAATAAAAGAGGTACGAGTGCGGTCCAATTACAACCTTTCACACTCTTGTTGCCATTTATTATCACCGTTATTCATTTTTTCTGAGAAAAATGAGTGAGGGCGTGAATATGATTCCTATAAATAATGTCTCTAATGAATCATTAACTAGTTAGGTTAGTTTGATTTAGGTTTTGAATAATCACTACCCTTCTCTTCACCCAGTGCAATTTTAGTTTGGGGCAATTTACAATTAGGTCCCCTTGTTGAAAATTTTTAAACATTTAAGGGAAATTTACCATCAGGTCCACTTCTTATGCCATTAATGTGGACTTCTACAAGAAGAGAATTAGTGAACCTAAGTGTTTAAAATTTGTCAAAATTCCTTTAATGTTTAAAATTTGTTTACAAGGGACCTAAAAGTACTTCTCTATTTAATTTATTAGTTATTATGTAAGAGGGCATGAATCTCATGCATATAGGATCTGATCGATGTGAAATCCAAACAACAACTCGTCGTATAAGACACAAAATTGAACCGTGTGATTTGTTCCATGCTTACGTGGATAGACTGAAGACGATTATGGTTACTTTATTTCCATGCTAAGATTTCAAAATGTCAACACTCAGTATACATACACGGTACGTACAAATATTATGTTAATAGTTATCCCAAAAAATAATAGCATATCAAACCATACACATATAAAATTATAATAAACCAAATAGTTATATATACCTACTTTTATATTTTTTAAATAATCGTCCCGTACACACACACACACACACACATACACACATACGGAAAAATCACACACTCACACACAATATATACAATGTGTGTGTATACCTACTTTTGTATTTATTTTAATTTTTACCCAAATAATTATATATACATACTTTTCATTTTTTTTAAAATGTCTCTTACACACACACACACACAATACACATTAGACACACACATACACAATATACACACATACACACAAGATACACACATACACACACATATACATAGAAATACACACATACACACAGAAATACACACATATATACAAATGCACAAATACCCGAATATAAAGGGTTTAAGTGTTACCATTGAGATTGATCTTGAAAAACTTGAGATCGAAATATTAGAATTTAGAAATCGCCGAAATCGTCGGAGAGAGGGAAAGTTGAAGGGTTTGGAATTTTTTTAGGGAAATATGAAAACTGGTTTGGGTTTTTAATATAAAGACATTAGTCACGACCCTGACCACATGCTATGACCCCTTTAAAATTTAACATGTCATCTTGGAAATAAGAACATCATCACGGCCAAAAGTCGTGGCTCCTAAATTGGAATAGTCACGACCTAAAGCCGTGGCCAAGCCAATGTGTATTTTGTTCGGTGGTAATGGACTTTGATCATGACCACATACGTGACTAGCTTGGAGGGAACTTTGGCACAAATTTAACGCCATAATGGCCACGCACATGTCACGGCTATGGTCCATAACCCATCGTGGTCACGGACTTCGGTCGTGACCACCTTCAAGAGGATCCATGACCACACTGGGTCATGGACTTGGTCAAGGGAAAGTTTGATGTGGTCACGGCTTTCGACCGTGACCAGTTGGTCATGGATATGGGCTACAACCCCCAAGTCGTGACCATGCGCAGGATTTGGTGTAGTGGTAGAGCTCACTTTCCAGTTCAAGGATGTCACCTTCCACTACCTTTACCACTTAAGAAATAACTTTGTCGATGCATTGGCAACCTTTTCCCACATGGTTGACATGCCCGAGGGAATAATGATGGCCCCCTTTATCTCTGTCAACTCACTATTACCACATCAAGCTCGCTACAGAGGAGGACTCAGGCAAAGTTGGGTTGTGGTATTACGACATAAGGTGCCTTCTCAATCATGGTTGAAATCCTCAAGGGACTGATAAGAAAGATTGTGTAACTCTTTCCAAGCTGGCGACTCAATACATTATCTGCGATAAGTCTCTTTTCAAAAGGAACTTCGATGGAACCTATTTGCAATGCATAGCAGAGGCCGACATTAAAGACACAATGTAAAAAATCCACAGTTGAGAAGGTGGATCCCACATGAATGGTTATATGCTCGCTAAAAATTTCTTTCGTCAGGGATACTACTGTACCACCATAGTCCAAGACAACACTGCTTATGTTAGAAGGTGCTTCAAATGCCAACGGTTTGCCAATCAACAACACTTACCTCCCCGTGACTTGTACGACATGGTCTCGCCGTGGACTGTCTCAGCCTGGGGATTTTTTTTATAGAAGAGGGATAAGACCCCATAAGATTTTATTATGAGGAGAAATAGCCTCTCTTCAATGGAACTTACAAGCAATAAAACAACTTAAAAAAGAAAGAGGGATAAATCCCAAGAAAACCAACTATAAATAATGGAAACCTAAGAAATTCTAAGACTAGGTAAACCTTACATATCTAATATAATAGACCTTTAATGATTTGAGGGATCTCATTGAAGGAGTGGAAATTTTTGGACTGTCTTAATGAAGATGCTAAGGTAGTTAATACATTAGCTACTGTGTTATTTTGTCTCTAAATGTGGGAAATATGGACTTGCTTAGAGGTGACTAAAGAAAAGATCTTTTGGAATGAGTTTTTAGTAATTCATGGAGGTTTCCAAGTGCCTAAAGCCATATTCACTACAACCAAGGAATCTAATTCAACATATAGCTTCTTAAAACTAATTCTCAAACAAAGTTGGATACCTCTTTGAAGAGCTAAAACTTCTGCCAATAAGATTGAGGAGTAATCAATGTATTCATGAAAAGAGGACACAAAGCAGCCCCGAGATCCTCAAATGATGCCTCAAATCCCACTATCTCCTAGAATTCCCTTATTAAAACCATTAACATCGAGTTTAATTGAACCAGGTAATGGGCATAACCATCTAGTAATTTTGGCAGAAGGATTCTTAGCATGAATTCTAAAGTTGAACCTTGCAACTATATCAACGTGCTTTTGGGACAAAGAGAGTCTAAAGGTAATAGAACTGGCCTTGTATGAAATCATCTCAAAAACTTTCTTAATTATCTTATCAGGACACATAGGAGAACCTTCATATAAGTTGGTAGATCTGCTTTTCCATATTTTCCACATAACAATCATAGGCAGAATCTGATATAAAAACCTCAAATAGTCCTTAATATACTTAACCACCAAGAGATTAAAAGAGATTGAATGGAGTTAAAGTTGGGAGATACTTTAACAAGAAAATATATGTAAGACTAAATAGTCTTAGTCATGTTACTGTCTAAAAACAAATAATCAACTATTTCCACCTCTTTATTGCAACAATGACATATAGAGGCAAGAATAATATATAGACCTTGAATATGAACATCAATATGAATGGAATTTTGAAGCAATTTACAAATAGAAATGGAGACTTTGGGAGGTATGTGATGAGACCATACGTATTTCCATGAAGCACTTAAAGCAAAAGTTGGATTACAAATTTGGTACGGTGACATGAACATGAAATTTCTAGAAGAAGAAGGCTTCCAAATAATGTCTTGACCACTGGTCAAAGAATTATCTTGAAAATCAGAATGAGGAGACCTGATTCTTTTAATAATACTGGAACCAGTTAAGTCAGTAGATAAGGAATATATATATATATATATATATATATATTGTTTTTTAAGAAAACTAGTGACTGAATTTAGTCGTCCAATTGTCACAAAAGTACCTCACATGAGAGTTAAAAACTAGGTATTCAATAATAAAACGAAGTTCAAAATTGCACTCACATAAAAACAAACATCATTAAAACTCCCTCGTAAGCAATAATACCAGCAAGAAATTTCAATTACATACGCTTATGCAGTTGCAGCAGTTTGGGTAGTCTGCCTCTACCTAGCCTCCTCATTAATGGTATGCTTGATACCCTTGCCCTTGGGAAGGGACGCCCAAGTCTTTGTGCCTTTTCGAATGGTGTACACGTTGGCCAACCTAGTAGTAAACTTGTGACCCAAAGCATCCGAGATGTGAATAGTCTCAAAGCTTCCCTTATGTTACTCCATATTCTTGAGAATTATAACACGCCCTTTGTCCATTCCTCCGGTTACCATCACAACATTATCCACATCGAACTTAATGAAATCAACAATCTTGTTGGTCTCAAGGTCGAGTTTGATAGTAGTATTGGCCTTAATTAAAAGGCCTGGGTAGCGGATAGTCCGCCCATAGTAGGTTTTGATGTATGTAAAGCCTTTAGACCCAAACTGAACTAATCGAACTTTGCACATCTTGAACTTCGACTCTTCTTCCCTGACAGAGTAAAGATGGAATCAACTATTTGTATCATAGAGGATATGGAAGTTCTCATTTATCTTGGGAATCGATACAACATCCATGAAACCTACAAGATATGTTTTGTCAGTTCTAACCTTTGTGTCTTAAAGGAATTTTTATATTTGTTCTTCATAGAACAAGGCCAAAAGACTTTAGACATGTTTACTCTCCTGCTAATTTCAACACAAATGTTGCACAGATGCCAACTAAGTTCCTCGCTCCAAGACCTCCTTCACTATTAGGCCTGTAAATGTTGTGTCATTTAATCCATACATGTGTATCCCCCCTCTTATCATATGATCCCCAATAGAACTTGCTAGAGATATTATGGATTCTTTGGATAACCCTTGAACTTCCCTCTAATTTGATCTAGAAGCCCTGAAATGTAGCTAATTTTGCATTTACGTTTGAAAAGAGGGCAACCAAGGTATTTAATGGGGAGCTTTTTGAATGATAGGACTAAGAAAGAGCTAATAGCAAATATCCTCTCTAGAAGAAGTGAAGGATCAATGGTGAAATGCTTTTGGACTTATTGATCGACTGACCATAATAGGAATCGTATTTAGCAAGGAATTTCATGAGGATGCTATGGCTCTTTTTACTTCCATTCAAAAAAATGATTGTATGATCAATAAAACAGAGGTGAGAGATAATAGAACTAACAGAAGGATGAGAGAAAGCTTTAACCTGCTTGAAGTGAATGAGAATGTCCAGACCTCTACTCAACACTTCAGCTATGATAAAAAATAGAGAAGGGGATAGAGGGTCCCCTTTCTTGAGACCTCTTGAGGAGTTAAAGAAACCGACAGGGATCCCATTTATCAGTATAGAAAACCAATTGTTTAAAATTATTCTCCATATAAAATCAATGAAAACCTCACTAAACCCAAACTTTCTCAAAACTTTAAGCAGAATAAGCCATGAAACCCTATAATAATATTTTTCTATATCAAGTTTGATAAGAACATTAGATTCATGCCATTTCCTATGCAAGAAGTTAATCATCTCATGAGCTAACAAAATGTTATCTTGAATGCATTTTCCCTTTATGAAACCACTTTGGTTGGGGGATGTAGTGAGAGGAGGGATTTTGGCTAATCTAGAGTTAAGAATTTTGGAAATAATTTTAACACAAAAGTTGCAAAGGCTTATAGGTCTAAATTGGGAACAAAGTGTTGGATTGGAAATTTTTGGAATGAGCACTATAAAGGTTCTAGACCAACTTCTTAGAATTTGGGCTCCCGCAAAAAGGATTGAATGGATGCAATAAAATCTTGCTTGATAATATCCCAACAACTAATATATAAAAAGCACTACAAAACCCATCTACTCCAGCACTACTATCAACACTTAATTCCTTAATAACATAGTGATTTTCTTCTCCATTGGCCATCTTAGACATGTCCTTATTCATCTCTTCATTTAACATTATGGGAATCACCTCCAATATATTATGCTTCTCTGAATTAGCCTCTGCCTTCCATCTATCTTCAAAGTGATCCACAAACACACTTTGAATGTTTTCTTTGGTGACCCTCCATTGATCGTTGCCATCTTTAATTATATTCATAGCTATTGCAGCCTGCCTAGCCTTGAAAGGAGAATAAAAGAATTTGGTATATTAATCCCCTCTTTTAAGGCATTTAATTTTTTACTTTTGTTGCCAATAAGTCTTCTCTTGATCCATAGCTACGTTAAGCTTGTTTCTAGTGATCTGCATCTTAATCCTATTGTGACACCTTGCCTAAATAAATTCCGGGTGATCAGTCATAAATCAAATTAAAATAGGTTTCTCAGTTGGTTCATTCTTAGCATCACTGTCGAAAACTTTTTAATTACTAATCACTTAAGTGAAATGAGACTAGTGCCAAATTTTATCTTTCATTAACCCAAACTAATTTCTCATGCGGAAATAAATTAAGCATTCACAATATGCTATAATTCAAAACCACACGAAATATAAAGGATAAAATCTTGTCGAGTCAACATTCGGCTAAAAACCAAAACTGCTAAATAAAACTAACATAATCCAAAACTGAATAGCTGAAATAATGTCAATCGACGACATGTCCCAATAGAAAATACCAAAGAGGAGATCATAAACTATATCTGAATAAATGACTCGTCTATGCAAATTCCTGCTAGCCTCCACAAAGCTGCAGCTACGAGTCCCTAGGTTGAATCATCAAGTCTGGCGTCCCTGTGGCTGGACACCTAAAAGGGTTTTGAAAATATTTTGATAGCAAGAGTTAGTACTCAAAATATTTTGAAAATATTATGCAAGTGATTATCACAATAGAATGAGTTATTGATTACACATGTTAAGATTTAGCGTACACTCTCTTGAATTACCTCACCGGTCATCTATCGTGCACGCCTAACGTCCCGTACTTAGCCCACCTTGCTATACCACCCAAGCTAACGGAACTAAAGTATTCAACTGAAGTCATCTACGCGACTAAGTTCCCATACCTCCCACTTAGTATGTAATAGTAACCATATCTCGTAATTTATAAACTTAGATAACGGTTCATGCCTTGTTACCTTTAATCGAATTATAATTAAGTTTCCCTACTTAATTTGCTTTTAGATGTATTCACGGCATCTCATTATCTACTCACTCGCATAAGTAGATTATTAATACATTATACATTTCACACATAATATATACTTATAAATTCATTCATTACAAATATGAACTTTTTACACACATCAAGGACTTTTGGTTCAGAATGGTCCATTGACACCAAGTAAAAGATTTGTTTTGGAATGTCACCTCGACTCCAAGTTCATTTCATGTAGTAGTTCGGAATATCACCTCGACCCCACTAATGAAACTTTATACATGCATTGGTTCAGAACTCTTTCGTCACGACCCCAACTTACTATTTCCATCTATTAGTTCGTAATCCTACCTCGACCCTAATATAGGCAATTATACTTCAGGTATTCTCTCCACCTAAGTATCTATATAATTCAATAGGTATACACACAACCTAATAATAGTGCTCGTACGTAATATTTTCTCTTTAATATTCATCGTACTTATTAATTTACGATTTATCTCACTGTCGTATTTTAATAGAGTATTCACACAACTCTAAGGGCCCTAGTTACCCCTCTATTTATTTCAGTAGTTAAACTATATCGAACCTACTGGTATACTTCTTGGGATGATGTTTACTCTCTCCGAAACTCAAATCCCAAATTCCCGATACATTACTCGATCGGTTTTCCCTCGTCGGTCCATCACTTTAATTCTTGCACTCAATGATTCTAACGGACCCCCACTATACACCTACTAGTACTCTCTAATTACCTACATAGGTATAAAATCATCACTAAGGTTCCCCTCTAGCGTCGGCCATCGAATAGGACTCAACCAACAGAAGAACCCAAAATCATCCAGGGTCGATCGACATTCAAGGGTTGATCGATCGAACGAGCAGTAACAGGTGCATTTCTTGTTCTTCTTCATGTGTTTTCAACCAATTTCAATAATCTAACTCCCATGATAATCCACCAAACTTGTAACTAACGATACCTAACCATTCCTACATATGCTAGGATGATTTTCAACGAATTAAACATTATAAATCCTTCCAATTTAGCCCAGAATAATTCAAATCTTCTAATTATTTAAGAACCCTAGTATGGCATATTCTTCCCATGTTTTCAATCATCAACCCAGATTTTAATTCATGTTAATAATTATAATTCCTCTGATTTTCAATCCTCTACAGATATAAATCTAACTACATGTGATTCCTACCCAAACATGCAATTAATCAATTATTTTTCTCCAAGAATATTCTTCAAAATCAATTATTCCCGAATCTTACTCATGGATATTATAACTCAAAATAATTTGCAAATATCCACTTGCCTTATTCGGAGATTATCTAATTTCGTGATTGTTGTTGGTAATTGATTGTCTTTCTTCTCCAATCTTCCTTCCCAACTAGTTTGTGGTGTAAGAACCTTTTGAATCCTTCACCAATTATTCCTTAAGCTTCAAGAATAATCTCTTCTCTAGACCTTGCCTCCAACTCTTATAATCTGATTTAGAGTTTGTAAATTTGTAGGTATCCTCACCCCCATGTGCCAAAGGACTAAAACGTCCCCGTACGGTTCCAGTTTAGCCCAAAAAGCCCCGGTGCCCGACTAGTACCCCCCGGGTATACTATTTTGACTAATTCGACCCTTTCGTAATCATTTGTGACCTCTAAATTATCATTTGAGTCATGATTCGTATCAAATATTGCATATTTTTTCCCTATTTTTTTTATGCATTCTAGTGCTTTTACGGTCCTAAATGCTTATATTTATGCTCATTAACCAGACAACCTTGGATTTGGTGAGATACATGTTTTTCAGGGGTTAATTGTGCTTTTTTAGGTATTGGAACACTAAAAGTGAGGATCCGTTGCATTTCGGAAAAGTTCCGTCGTCGGATGCTACTTTAAGAAAATTTTAGTCAATTCACATTTCTTATCTGACTCAAGTAAATTCCACGGATGCGTAGTTCGTTGAGTTAGCATCGCGTGGCCGCAAACGATGCATTGTTTGGAATTTGGACGAAGAAGATATACCCGTTTCCGTAATTAACCTTTTCTTCCATCTGATGACCAAAGGAGGCCAGAAAACAGAGTACCGGTCGACCGCGTCCCTGGGACCGATTGAACCACGATTTGATATTTTTCCGTGGGAAGGAGACAGTGGCTTATACATGAAGGACCGATCGACCGCTCCCCTGCGACTGGTCGACCGGTTATGCCAGATATTTTGTGCTCTTTCCTCTTTCTTTCCTATTTCCTTTACTTTTTCCCACTTACTATAAATACCCAATTTTGTTGTAATATCAAGGAGGAAGTAGTTAGAATAGATTTTAGAGAGTGGTAGCTTAGGGTTTGAGGGTTTTGGAGAGTTTGGCTTTAATTCTTCTTGGTTTGACACCCAATTGGTTGTAAGTTGCACTATTCATCACCCTCTTCCTTTAATATAGTTGTATTTCATTCTTTATTGCTTTTATAATTAGGTTTACATGCTTTGTTAATTAGTTTACATGCTCTCTTTAATCGCTTTCTAGTGTAGTTTTATCGCGTTTATTTATTGCGTTTATTTATCGTGTTTTTAATATGCTTTCTAGATAATTTAAATTAGGTTGTGTTTGAATGGAACTCACTCGGGTTAACGAGTTGATTTGCTTTGGTGATGGTGTTTACGGGTTTATTTCGAGTGCGTTGTCCTAGTTATTATGCCTAGGAGATTTGATGGGGCATATCAAGTATGTCCCATGCTTACAACCTTTCGCGCGTAATTTTCGGGATATTTGTTGACGCCAAAATCATATTCGGCTTTTATGTGGATTTAGGGGCGTGACAACCCTTGATTTAATTAACTATCGAAACGAGATGCATTTGTAATAACTCGTCGACCCATGTAACCATTTTATACAAATTAACCCGGATGAGGGATATTCGACGCAACCTATAGTTTTACTTGCTTTCTTAATCTAGATTCATTTTCCCTTGTCTAGTTAATCATTTCTCTTTTTCGCATCTTTTCCTTTTTGTTGTTATTTATCTTTTACATTTTTATTTCGGAGCACTAAATCACTTAAATTCTAGCAACTCGTCCCTATGGATTTTCGATACCCGACCTACCGTTGTGCTTGCCTCGCAAGTGTAGTAGTAACTTAGGTTTGTTTGTATAGTCACGGCGAGACAGAAAATAACGACTGTGCACTTACACGCGCACACTTCTCGCGCGCTATCAAAATGGCGCCGTTGCCGGGGATGAGTTTTTTTTAGATTTTATTTGATTTAGTATTTCATAGTATTTTCTTTCTAGTTGTATTATTTGTTAACCTTTTTGCAGGACTTCCACATTTAAGCACTTAGAAACGCACGAATTTTTCCTGCGCGCACCTACTTTGTGGAATCCGCCACTTCGAGCCATTTTTGGGGTAAGCATGTCTTATTCCAATTCTTTTGGTAATCCTTGTTATAATTCTCAAAATGCTCTTAATCCTATGACTTTCAGTGAATACTTATAATCCCAAAGTATAACAAAATCAAATATGACTTTGGGCGAGTATAACGAAAGTCAAAATTTGGGTTATTGGAATTTTGATGATGATGACAATGATTTTGGGCCTTTATCTCCTTATAATAGGAATTTTGAAATGAATTGCAATAGTTTTCAAAATTCCTATCATAATGAGTTTTCGTTTAAGTCCGATGGTAATTTTCAAACTTCCCATTTTCATGCATCCGCACCTCGACCCATGACATTCGGTGAGGGATTGCGTATGTATGTGAATGAGAAAATTGAAAATCGTTATTTGGAAAAAAATCGTTCGTGAGAACATGACTTGGATTTACTTTTTGAGTCCAATAATAATTTTGCTTTCGAGACTTTCGAAGTCGAAGAATGTTTTGAACCAAATGAGGTACTTGTGCCCACTTTGGAACAAACCCTTCTAGACTTTGCCCATTGTATAATAGATATTGAAAGTGCGGATGAAAATGACGTAACATCTATTTGCAATGAAATGATTTCTTCTTTGGCCCCCAAAGAAGAACATTTCATTGAAAATGATATTATTTCCTTCGAAACTCAATCTTCATGTGATGATGATTCATCTCATGAGTTTGAATTTCTTTCATCCCCATTTTCATCCTCTATTATCACACCGTCACAAGTACCCGATGATTCGGTTTCAAACTTTAATATTTTAAACCTTTTCACCGATGAGGAGTACTTGTTCGAGTCGCCTTCCACGATCGCATTCGTGCCTTCGTGTGCGCCGCCTCCCATTCCAATTTCAAAATCTTTGAGAGTATATTCGGCTTTTCTCGGTCCCCACATGTTTTTGTCACCCGTTCAATCCAAACCCCACATCGTCCCTCCAAAACTTTTAATTGGCGATGGTTCATTTCTTCCGTCTTACACAGGCCTTCCGTTGTTAAAACGGAATTCATATTTTTCGGAAGGCATGCTTGTTTATGAGGGTACACCGGTTATCTTCCAAAGTCAAATCATTTTTATGGTGGACCCTCAGCTATTTAGACTTCTAGTGTATTGTTAGTGTGAAGCCTAAATAGTAGGTTGTATATAGTTAGTTTTTTATTCTTTCTTTCTTTTTATTTTAGTCTAGTGTAATAAGTTCACTTTTTGTTATTTGTTTTTGTTATGCTCGGTACTAACTTGTTTTGTAGATTCTTTGGACTTGTTCTTATAGGGATCGCTTCAATTTTGGATAATATCGTTATTTTCCTCTCTTTGACTTGGTTCTTAATGTACATTGAGGACAATGTAAAGTTTTAAGTTAGGGGGTGTGGGATATTCTATCCATTTTCTTTATTTAGTCCATGTTTTTGCTCACATGTTAGTTACTTAGTATGCTTTTCTTAGAAAAATTGAAAATTTTCAAAAATATTTTCTTTCTTTTTTCTCCTTTTTTCTCCTTTTTTGCCTTTGTTTCCGATGATAAATTTCAATAATTGCCCGATCCAATAAACAGCCCGATGATGCATGTTCTCGATTTTAAAAGTTATTAGACTTTAGTTCTCAAATCATTAATATTATGAATAACTTCTTGAATTAAACTTTAATCCCATGAGCACATGCACTTTTATTGCCTTATAGATTTGGTTTAAGATTTTTATAACTCGATAATCTTTTGTTGAATTGTATATACTTACACCGAGTAAGCTTTGTACCTTTCGTCGTTTGTGAGTGTATACACTATTCTCTTCTCATTAAAAACGTTGAATTCGTTGGTAATCTCACTATTCTTTCATTTGATCTTCATTAATTGAGTTCATACTTGAAATGTGTTACTTGATCATGATTTTCATATATTATTTTGACTCGAGAATTGCGTAAACTTTGTGAAATGATCATAGGCCATCTTTGTTATATCACCCATATTAGCCTTGACCTCACCATTATATGTTTCCCCTCGTTAACCCCTTTGAGCCTAAATATAGCCTTTCATTTCATAACCCAAATTCCCATAACCAACTCCTCATTGGAGTTTTACACCATATATACACTTTCCATACCTTTGTTTGGAATGTTACTTGGGATTGAATGTTGTTGTTGTGATGTCGGTTGCAATTTAGGCATGTGCGAGTTTGATAAGTAAAGAAAAGAAAGTAGTAAAAAAAGTGAAGAAAAAGAGAAAGCAAAAAGCAAAAGAAAACAAAAGAAAAAAAATGAGAAAAAGAAGAAAAGAAAAGAAAGGGAAAGTTGTAAATGATGTGTATATAGTTCAATAAGCTTTGATTACTCTCCCCGATGATATATCTAATGCCGTTTTGGAACTTGTTTTCCAATTTTGATATTGCCCGCATTTTCCCATTATCCCGAGTTTTCGTTTCGAACACTTTGAATCCGTACATACATTCCTTCATTTCGTACCCTAGACTAGCCTACATTACAACCCTAGTAAAGTCCTATGTGATCTTTAGTAGATGTAATTTAAAAGTCATAATAGTTTTGATAATCTATGAAAATGCATTTCGCCTCTTTTAGTGTGCGGTATTTTTCATTGAGATTACAGTTTTTCAGTTTATATATAGCGTTCTTCATTTATGACATGTGTGCGGCCTAGTTTCCACTTAGATTTACTCTTTTTTCCCGCATGTTCCGTGTGTTACCTCCCTGTTTCGAGTGAATTCACTTGATGAGTGTAATGCCCGTGAGGATTGAATATATGCCTGCTTTATTTAGTATCCGATTTATATAATCTTTTCGCCAAATCACACTTTGCATGTGCTCGCTCCCCTCCCACATTTTAAGGTTTCAATTCTATGAGGTGCATTCTATAATGTTAATGATTTGGACTTTTGTTTGAATTCATTCAATGTGCTAATAATGCGTATGAAATCCTTTTCGACATTATTGGGCTTGTCTCATGTTGGGTTGGGCATATTTTGAGGAAACCATGTGATGTTTGTAGGTATCATCCCTGAAAACCCTCACGAGGCGACACTCGTCCACTAGGGTGACCTAGGGGTTTAACGGCTTATTGCATATACTAAATGCAATCGTGCTCCCTACGAAAGTGGCATTTATGTTTCTATGCATATATACGTCTTGTACCGCTTATGTGGTCTGGTTTTGTTTGTTTCATTACTAGGGACTAGCAATGTTTAAGTTAGGGGGTGTGATTCGTATCAAATATTGCATATTTCTCCCCTATTTATTTATGCATTCTAGAGATTTTACGATCCTAAATGCCTATATTTATGCTCATTAACCATACAACCTTAGATTTGGTGAGATACATGTTTTGCAGGGGTTGATTGTGCTTTTGTAGGTATTGGAACGCTAAAAGTGAGGATCCGTTGCATTTCGGAGAAGTTTCGTCATCGGATGCTACTTCAAGGGCATTTTAGTCAATTCACATTTCTTATCCGGCTCATGGATATTCCACGGATGTGTAGTTCATTGAGTTAGCATCGTGTGGCTGCAAACGGTGCGTCGTTTGGAGTTCGAAGGAAGAAGATATGCCCATTTTTGTAATCAACCTTTTCTTTCATGTGATGACCAAAGGAGGCCAGAAAACAGAGTACCGGTCGACCGCGTCCCTGGGACCGATCGACTGCGGTTTCATATTTTGTCGTGGGAAGGAGACAGAGGGCTTATACATGAAGGACCGATCGACCGGGCCCCTGCAACCGGTCGACCGGTTATGCCAGATATTTTGTGCTCTTTCCTCTTTCTTTCCTTTTTCCTTTACTTTTTCCCACTTACTATAAATACCTAATTTTGTTTTAATATCAGGGAAGAAATAGTTATAATAGATTTTACAGAGTGGTAGCTTAGGTTTTGAGGGTTTTGGAGAGTTTGGCTTTGATTCTTCTTGGTTGACAACCAATTGGGTTGTAAGTTGCACTATTCATCATCCTCCTCCTTTAATATAGTTGAATTTCATTCTTTATTGCTTTGATAATTAGGTTTATATGCTTTGTTTATTAGTTTACATGCTCTCTTTAATCGCTTTCTAGTGTAGTTTTATCACGTTTATTTATTACCATTTATTTACCGTGTTTTTAATATGCTTTCTAGGTAATTTAAATTAGGTTGTGTTTGAATGTAACTCACTCGGGTTAACGCGTTGCTTTACTTTAGTGATGGTGTTTACGGGTTTATTTCGGGTGCGTTGTCCTAGTTATTATGCCTAGGAGATTTGACGGGGCATATCATGTATGTCCCATGCTTACGACCTTTCGCGCGTAATTTCCGGGATATTTGTTGACGCCAAAATCATATTAAGCTTTTATGCGGATTTAGGGGCGTGACAACCCTTGATTTAATTAACTGTCGAAACGAGACGCATTTGTAATAACTCGTCGACCCATGTAACCATTTTATACAAATTAACCCGGGTGAGGGATATTCGATGCAACCTATAGTTTTACTTTCTTTCTTAATCTATATTCATTTTACCTTGCCTAGTTAATCATTTCCCTTTTTCGCATCTTTTCCTTTTTGTTGTTATTTATCTTTTACACTTTTATTTCGGAGCACTAAATCACTTAAATTCTAGCAACTCGTCCCTGTGGACTTTTGATACCCGACTTACCGCTATGCTTGCCTCGCAATTGTAGTAGTAACTTAGGTTTGTTTGTATAGTCGCGGCGAGACAGAAAACAACGACTGTGCACTTACACGCGCACACTTCTCGCTCGCTATCAAGTCACTTAAAAATAATTTCCTCTCTCATCCTCAATTTAGTCTGCACGCGACATTCGGTTGAGATATAATCAAGTACGTCCATATCACTCGATATGTCGTACAAATGAACTATCAACATTTACTATTCACACTTAGTAAATTTGAATCATAATATTAATCAGTGTCTATCTCGATTAATATTTAATAATCATAATTATTATTTAATCCCTTAATAATCATAATTATTATTAAATCGCCTTAAATTACTTCACTCGAGTAACTTAAATATAAAATCACATTAAATTATTCCACTCACGTAATTTAAATTGGAATGTATTTTCTATTTAATTACCCCATCAATTAAATTCTAAATACGCAAAAAATACGGGGATTACATATTTCCCCTCTTACAAAGGAATTTTGTCCTTAAAATTAGGATATACCTGCGGTGAATAACTCTGGATACTGGTTTTGCATATCCTCCTCCCGCTCCCATATCGACTCGTCAACATTGTGGTGTCCCCACTGCACTCACACTAATGGTACCACCTTGGATCGAAGCTTACGCTCGCTATGATTCAGAATAGCCACAGTTCTCTCCTCATACGAGACATCTAGCTACAAATCAATATCCTCAAGTGAAACGTGCCAGAAGGCTCTTTCGCTCCTCCTGTATTTCTTCAGCGACGCCACATGGAACACGTCGTGTATCCGCTGAAGATGCTTTGGGAGTCCCAATCTGTATGCTACCGGTCCCACCCTCTAAAATAATAAGAAACGGTCCCACATATCTCGGCGCTAACTGCCCCTTCTTGCCGAACCTCATAATCCCCATCATATAAGATTCCCGAATCAATACCTGGTCGCCCACCTTTAGCTCCACGTGTCTCCTACCGGCGTCATCATAACTCTTCTGCCTATCATGAGTTATTCGAATACGTCCTCAAATCAACTCTATATTAGCAGATAGCTCATGTATCATCTCCGCCCTCAATAGCTTGTTGTCCCCCACCTCTAGCCAGCAGGAGGGGGAACGACAAGGCCTCCCATAAAGTGCCTCGAATGGAGCCATGCCGATAGTGAATTGGTAAGAGTTATACGCAAACTCTACGAATGGAAGATATCGCTCCCATCCTCCCCCGAAGTCTAGGATACACATCCTCAACATATCCTCAAGCATATGATTTACCCTCTCAGTCTGCCCGTCTGTCTGCGAGTGATATGTCGTACTCAACCGCAAGTCTGTGCCCATGGCCTCCTGAAAACTCTGCAAGAAATACAACTCAAATATTTTGTTTTTGTCCGACACAATATTAATAGGAACCCCATGCAGCTTCACGATCTCTGAAATCAATAGCTGTGCGTACTGCATCATATCAAAATCCGTACGAATCGGCAAGAAATAGTATACCTTGGTCAGCCGATCCACTATCACCCATATGGAATCGTGACCCCTCTGCGATGTCGGTAGCCTAGTAATAAATTCCATCAAGATGCTCTCCCATTTCCACACGAGAATTTCCAGTGGTTGTAGTATCCCTGAAGATCTCTAATGGTCAACTTTCATAAGCTGACACGTAACACACTTCGAGACAAACTCTGCTACGTCTCGCTTCATACCTGACCACCAATACTATCATCGCACATCCCGGTACATCTTATCCCCATCGGGATGTACCTCAAATCTCGACCCGTTCGAATCTGTCATGACTGTATGCCTCAAATATTCATCCTCGGGTACTACCAGCCTTCCATTGAACTCTAGTCCACCCTCGGAGATGATGGAGTAGGAATTCACCCTCTTGGCTAGTAAATGTCGTACTTTGTCCTAACAGAATATGTCCTCTGCCTGTGCCCTCACCAAATACTGCCATGTACGCTCTGGCTACCTCATCCTCATGTCGAAATTCGCTCCACTTCGCTTTCCAAACCTCTGCCAACTCTCCAGTAGATCTTCGGCTCAACGCGTCTGCCACCACGTTGGCCTTGCCAGGATGATACTATATATCAAACTGGTAATCCTTCAGTAATTCAAGCCACCGCCTCTACCTCATATTCAGATCCTTATGTGTGAAGAGATACTGAAGTGACTTATAATTCGTGAATAGAGTGAACTGCTCTCCCAGCAGATAATGTCTCTGTATCTTCAAAGCAAAGACGACCACTGCCAACTCGAGGTCGTGGGTGGGGTAATTCTTCTCATATGGATTTATCTTTCGAGAAGCATAAGTTATTGCCCTTTCCTCCTGCTATAACACACCCCCAAGTCCCTGTAAGGATGCGTTAGTATAGACCCGGTACTCCAATCCACTCCTAGGCAATGCAAGTACGGGTGTTGATGCCAACTTGTCCTTTAGCTCATCAAACGCTAACTGACAGTAGTCGCTCCACACTAATGGCACTCCCTTCCGAGTATAATTCGTCAAAGGACCAGCAATATTTGAGAACCCCTTGATGAAGCGACGATAGTAACCGGCCAACCCCAAAAATCTCTGAACCTTGGTCGATGTCGTGGGCTGTCCTCACTCCCTCACCACTGATACCTTACTCGGATCAACAACAATGCATTTGCCGGACACAATGTGGACAAGAAATTGAACTTCCCGAAGCCAAAATCCACACTTCTTGAATTTGGCATACAACGGATGGTCCCGTAACGTCTGAAGAACCATACGTAATTGCTCGGTGTGCTCCTCCTCCGTGCGAGAGTAAACTAGAATATTGTCGATGAACACGATCACAAACTGGTCCAAAAACTCCCTGAATACCCTATTCACGAGGTCCATAAACACTGCAGGCGCATTAATGAGCCCAAACGGCATCACTCTAAACTCGTATGACCCGTACCGCGACAAGAAAGCAGTCTTAGGTACATCCTCCCCTCGAATGACCAACTGATGGTAACCTGACCTCAAATCGATCTTTAAGAAGTATGCAACCCCTCTCAACTGATCAAGCAATTCGTCAATCCTAAGTAACGGATACTTATTGCGTATCATCACCTTGTAGTCTACACCCAAACGAAGCGAACCATCCCTTTTCTTCACAAATAACACCGGCACATCCACGACGATGTACTCCGCCGAATGAAACCCTGTCCCAAGAGCTGTTGAATATGCTCTCTCAACTCTTGCATTTTCGAAGGGGCCATGCGATACGATGCTCTGGAAATCGATCTCGTCCCCAGTGCTAAGTCAATAGCGAACTCCATCTCTCTGCTAGGTGGTAACCCTGGTATCTCCTAGAAGACATCCTCGAAATCCCTCACGACTGGGATTGAGTCCAGAGAAACCACCACCTCGTGTGAGGACTCCTCCTAAATGTAATATAAGTGAGTGCGTGATCCTCCCTCGGGAAGAGGCATCGCCACTAGGAACATCTCTTGTCCCGAAATGGCAAAAATGATCGTCCTCATATAACAAAATGACATCACCCTATAACTCGCCAACCAATCCATGCCTAGGATGACGTCATAATGAGAACGCGTGTAATATCGATTTAAATTAAATTCGCAAGTTTTCAAGAACCCTTATTTAATTAGCGTCTACTTTTAAGCTAAATAAAATCAACCCTTAAACATGCATCTAAATCAACCCATCAAATATAAAGCATGCGACACAAAGTTAAGGAAAAATCCCCGAAGGGCAAAACCTTTTATTTCTAGAACTTTAAAGAACTTACAAGACCATTGACTTACATACAACCTGATAATCGCCCACAAGTGTAACGCACGGTGTCTTCGGTAAACCTTCAAAGCAACGGCTAGAAAGAGTGTGACACAGAAATACCCGCAGGTGTCGGTTCCTATGTCGGCGGCTGGAATTTTCCCTTTCCAGGAGGGCAGCAATGAAGAAGAGAACGGCTTCTCCACAAGGGTTGAACAAACCAAAGTTGTGTTCTTGGGTTACCAAAAAGATTCACAAAGGTTTGGCAATTGTGTGAATCAAAACATGAGTCTTGGGACTCAAAAAATATGAAGACTAGAGTAATTTGGACTCTCAAAAACGTCTTCTAAAGTCTTGCAAAACAACTCCCCCGAAGTTGTTATTTATAGGAAAAAATATGAAGAGTCCCGCTTTGTTAAAACTCTAAAAATCTTATCAGCGTACAGGTACACCGAACCCCATCTGGGGTACACCGAACCGGTTTGGTTGTACCATTCTGGTATGGGGTTAAAAAATAGCATTCTTCAAGGAATTTTCTCCAACTTCAAAAGGTCATAACTTCTTCATCGTAGCTCGGATTGAGGTGCCGTTTCTTCCAGTATCTTCGTTGCGGCGAGCTCTTCAACTTTCAAGTTGACCAGACCTCCGGACTATGGATGTGAAATTACGAAAATGCCCTTGAACTTTCCTATCGTGCCTTTTTTCACTGTTTTGACTTCCCTTGCATACCACTTGCATTAAGTCCCTAAAATCTTGGAACATGAAGTCATTGAGGCAGATGTGGGACACATTAATGGAGATGTTGAATGCTTGATTCCTGGAATTCGGATAGAGGCCGTCATGTGAGATCATGAGGTGACGTGCCAAATGTAGCGGCGTACGACATACATAAATGTAACATGTTGGACATGAGAAAAATGTCCTTACAAATCTCCCCCTATGTCTATGCCGGTACATACATAAAAAATCCGAATTATCAAATATGAAATTGCCTATACAAATCTACCCTCCCATGAACCCAAAACTGGAAAAGGTACAAATGAATAGTCTTCATCGTTTGTTCTTCAAATGTTCAGGAATCTCAAATCTTTTCTCATCAGGGTGTGCAATTCAGAGATCATCATTGTAGTACCTACACACATGAGAAAAAGAAAAAATACCAAGTGACGTATCGAGTTTGATATGAGATAAACATAGATACCAATAAATGATATGCATACGTCAAATCTCAAAACTCCCTAAAATTCAAACTCCCCCAAAATAAGATAATTCTTTCTCCACCTTTTTATGATGTCCCCAAAAAGACAAATAAGAAGAATGAATCAAATAAGCAAAATCGGGGTGTCACGGTATTCAAAAAAATACACAAACTATTTTTGAATTTTTTCAAATTTTTTCATACAAAAATAAGATACCAATATGAACAAATATGAAACAAAAATCACACCATGGATTTAGACTCAAACAACCAATCATGGAAATGGAATGAATGGGTGTGAACACATTCGATAGGTAAATCAACTCAATCAATCATATGTGCACGATGAATACGTGTACTCCTAACGAATGAACATCAAAGGTATCCTTAAGTGTAAACGTTTGTTGAATTTAGATGACATCGTTTTATGCAAATCAACAAATCAAAGTCAAATGATTTTCACACCAATAACGTCCAAAACTATATAGCGCATTTTCAAAAATTTCAAGGACGTGCAAACCCGTTTTAATTCTCCAACCAAACTCCCTCGTAAATATTTCTTTTAGAGGTAATCTAAATTCTCAAACTTTGGAGAATTGGTGCAAAAACCTAAATGGCCCATATTTGGCATGAATTGCTTTTTATTGCCTTTCAATTTTTTTCGGGCTCTTTTAACCTCTTTGGACCTCGGATAATAAAATTCCTCAATTTTTTAGGTCCTTTTTAACGGTGTCTTTTGCACAAAGGATAGATAATTACCTTTCGCAGCCCCTCCCCGTTATTCAAACAAAGCACACAAACACACAACACGGTTTTTATATGCACACTTTCCTTATAAAAATTATCGCGCTTGGTTCGTTTTAAAGACAGGATTGAAGTGAAAACACCCAACCAACATGTGATAAGACAAGCACAATAATCAATCAAATCCGTGCATGTGTGCAATAAAGGAAATTATGAGTCAAACATGTAGGAAGTAACACTTAAATGCATCTTAATGACTCCAAACATTATAAAGCACATGGATGAATTGACCTATTGTCTCAAAACACTATCAAATAGTCACATGAAAATAATGGAATGATGTTGTGACTCGGTCATCCTAAGTGTTCATCCATAAACAGTGCAATTCAAAAATCTTTTTGGATTTTCTCAAAATTTTATCAAAATAAAATCTTTTTGTATTTTTTCAAAAAAAATTCAAAAACAAGAATTTATACAAAAAGTACAAGTCATCACACTAGTAAAAATATATCATGAAACCACAACTAGTGTATGACAAACATGCAACCACAATCAACCAAAAGATTTCACATGGGGTGAATCACGTGCAAGCAAACGGGAATCGTGGACAAATAAACCATAAGCCTTTAAATCCGATTTTCTAACCCAAATAGATGTGTAACGAGGTGTGGGGGTGTGGGGAATCGAATTTATTCTTCTATTAACCTTCCTAGGTTCATTTAACAGCTTGTAACAGAATCGCCTAATATGACCTTGCCTACCGCAATGTGTGCAAGTGTAAATCGGGCAGTGTGTGTTACCTAAAGGTGGCCCTCTCCTCAAATTTCTCGGTTGCTCTCTCCGAATTTGCATAGGTGGGTCTCTCCTAATGATCCTAGGAGGCACTCTCATGATGTTCCTAGGGGGCTCTTTCCTAACAACCTTAGGTGTCTCTTTCTTAACAATCCTAGGGGGCTCTCTCACACGTGTGGGAATGGGTGCAACATATTTTTCAAGACCAATCCCACCCCTGTCCGTTTTGATCTCGACTGTGCCTAAAATCTTATCAAGTTTTTCAGACCTAGACTCCAAATCAAATTTCACCTTACTTGAATCTTTCAATTTCATCTCAAGTTCACCTATCCTAGATTCAAGTACTCGTCTAGAATCCTCACACTCTAAAAACTGCTTTTTCATAGTCTCCATCAACCCTCTAAGACTATCTCTCTCACCCTCGACGTACTCAAGCTTCTCTTTCAAAATTTTCTCATGTGCCCTAAGTTCTTTAATTAAAAAATCATTATTTTTTATGGCACACTCTTTCAATTGAGCTTTCAATTTCAAATTTTCTTTCTTTGTTTTCAAAGTTTCAGCATATAGTTCATTGAAAGCAGTTTGCAAGTCATGCTCATCTACACTTTCCTCCTCACTTTCATCCACACTCCCATCACCTTCACTATCATTACTAATCACATGGATGGGAAACTCTCGCCTAGAAGCATAAAAAACTTCTTCTTCCGAATCACAATCACTAAGGGTAGAAACATGAGAAATCGGTTTATTCAATTTCTTCTTTAAATTTGCGGTACACACATGTAACGTGTGACCAACACCCTCACAACAAGGACACCTCTCAGATTCGTTTTCAACAGAAGATTTAAAACAAGAGTTCGTGTGAATTTTCCAATTAATTTTTTCAAAAATTTGACATCGAAGATCATCAAAACCATCAAAAGCCATTTTTGTGCAAAATTAGGATCAAAACACAATAACTTAGTGCAACAGGATCTGATACCAATTTGACAACGTGAGAAGTCAAATTGTATCAAAAAAAAAAATCCTTGAAAAATCAGGATCACGCGATAAATTAGCGTAACCCGCTCTTATACCAATTTGAGAACGCGTGTAATATCGATTTAAATTAAATTCGCAAGTTTTCAAGAACCCTTATTTAATTAGTGTCTACTTTTAAGCTAAATAAAATCAACCCTTAAACATGCATCTAAATCAACCCATCAAATATAAAGCATGCGACACAAAGTTAAGGAAAAATCCCCGAAGGGCAAAACCTTTTATTTCTAGAACTTTAAAGAATTTACAAGACCATTGACTTACATACAACCTGATAATTACCCACAAGTGTAACGCACGGTGTCTTCGGTAAACCTTCAAAGCAACGGCTAGAAAGAGTGTGACACAGAAATACCCGCAGGTGTCGGTTCCTATGTCGGCGGCTGGAATTTTCCCTTTCTAGGAGGGCAGCAATGAAGAAGAGAACGGCTTCTCCACAAGGGTTGAACAAACCAAAGTTGTGTTCTTGGGTTACCAAAAAGATTCACAAAGGTTTGGCAATTGTGTGAATCAAAACATGAGTCTTGGGACTCAAAAAATATGAAGACTAGAGTAATTTGGACTCTCAAAAACGTCTTCTAAAGTCTTGCAAAACAACTCCCCCGAAGTTGTTATTTATAGGAAAAAATATGAAGAGTCCCGCTTTGTTAAAACTCTAAAAATCTTATCAGCGTACAGGTACACCGAACCCCATCTGGGGTACACCGAACCGGTTTGGTTGTACCATTCTGGTATGGGGTTAAAAAACAGCATTCTTCAAGGAATTTTCTCCAACTTCAAAAGGTCATAACTTCTTCATCGTAGCTCGGATTGAGGTGCCATTTCTTCCAGTATCTTCGTTGCGGTGAGCTCTTCAACTTTCAAGTTGACCAGACCTCCGGACTATGGATGTGAAATTACGAAAATGCCCTTGAACTTTCCTATCGTGCCTTTTTTCACTGTTTTGACTTCCCTTGCGTACCACTTGCATTAAGTCCCTAAAATCTTGGAACGTGAAGTCATTAAGGCAGATGTGGGACACATTAATGGAGATGTTGAATGCTTGATTCCCGGAATTCGGATAGAAGCCGTCATGTGAGATCGTGAGGTGACGTGCCAAATGTAGCGCCGTACGACATACATAAATGTAACATGTTGGACATGAGAAAAATGTCCTTACAAATCTCCCCCCTATGTCTATGCCGGTACATACATAAAAAATCCGAATTATCAAATATGAAATTGCCTATACAAATCTACCCTCCCATGAACCCAAAACTGGAAAAGGTACAAATGAATAGTCTTCATCGTTTGTTCTTCAAATGTTCAGGAATCTCAAATCTTTTCTCATCAGGGTGTGCAATTCAGAGATCATCATTGTAGTACCTACACACATGAGAAAAAGAAAAAATACCAAGTGACGTATCGAGTTTGATATGAGATAAACATAGATACTAATAAATGATATGCATACGTCAAATCTCAAAACTCCCTAAAATTCAAACTCCCCCAAAATAAGATAATTCTTTCTCCACCTTTTTATGATGTCCCCAAATAGACAAATAAGAAGAATGAATCAAATAAGCAAAATCGGGGTGTCACGGTATTCAAAAAAATACACAAACTATTTTTGAATTTTTTCAAATTTTTTCATACAAAAATAAGATACCAATATGAACAAATATGAAACAAAAATCACACCATGGATTTAGACTCAAACAACCAATTATGGAAATGGAATGAATGGGTGTGAACACATTCGATAGGTAAATCAACTCAATCAATCATATGTGCACGATGAATACGTGTACTCCTAACGAATGAACATCAAAGGTATCCTTAAGTGTAAACGTTTGTTGAATTTAGATGACATCGTTTTATGCAAATCAACAAATCAAAGTCAAATGATTTTCACACCAATAACGTCCAAAACTATATAGCGCATTTTCAAAAATTTCAAGGACGTGCAAACCCGTTTTAATTCTCCAACCAAACTCCCTCGTAAATATTTTCTTTTAGAGGTAATCTAAATTCTCAAACTTTGGAGAATTGGTGCAAAAACCTAAATGGCCCATATTTGGCATGAATTGCTTTTTATTGCCTTTCAATTTTTTTCGGGCTCTTTTAACCTCTTTGGACCTCGGATAATAAAATTCCTCAATTTTTTAGGTCCTTTTTAACGGTGGCTTTTGCGCAAAGGATATATAATTACCTTTCGCAGCCCCTCCCCGTTATTCAAACAAAGCACACAAACACACAACACGGTTTTTATATGCACACTTTCCTTATAAAAATTATCGCGCTTGGTTCGTTTTAAAGACAGGATTGAAGTGAAAACACCCAACCAACATGTGATAAGACAAGCACAATAATCAATCAAATCCGTGCATGTGTGCAATAAAGGAAATTATGAGTCAAACATGTAGGAAGTAACACTTAAATGCATCTTAATGACTCCAAACATTATAAAGCACATGGATGAATTGACCTATTGTCTCAAAACACTATCAAATAGTCACATGAAAATAATAGAATGATGTTGTGACTCGGTCATCCTAAGTGTTCATCCATAAACAGTGCAATACAAAAATCTTTTTGGATTTTCTCAAAATTTTATCAAAATAAAATCTTTTTGTATTTTTTCAAAAAAAATTCAAAAACAAGAATTTATACAAAAAGTACAAGTCATCACACTAGTAAAAATATATCATGAAACCACAACTAGTGTATGACAAACATGCAACCACAATCAACCAAAAGATTTCACATGGGGTGAATCACGTGCAAGCAAACGGAAATCGTGGACAAATAAACCATAAGCCTTTAAATCCGATTTTCTAACCCAAATAGATGTGTAACGAGGTGTGGGGGTGTGGGGAATCGAATTTATTCTTCTATTAACCTTCCTAGGTTCATTTAACAGCTTGTAACAGAATTGCCTAATATGACCTTGCCTACCGCAATGTGTGCAAGTGTAAATCGGGCGGTGTGTGTTACCTAAAGGTGGCCCTCTCCTCAAATTTCTCGGTTGCTCTCTCCGAATTTGCATAGGTGGGTCTCTCCTAATGATCCTAGGAGGCACTCTCACGATGTTCCTAGGGGGCTCTTTCCTAACAACCTTAGGTGTCTCTTTCTTAACAATCCTAGGGGGCTCTCTCACACGTGTGGGAATGGGTGCAACATATTTTTCAAGACCAATCCCACCCCTGTCCGTTTTGATCTCGACTGTGCCTAAAATCTTATCAAGTTTTTCAGACCTAGACTCCAAATCAAATTTCACCTTACTTGAATCTTTCAATTTCATCTCAAGTTCACCTATCCTAGATTCAAGTACTCGTCTAGAATCCTCACACTCTAAAAGCTACTTTTTCATAGTCTCCATCAACCCTCTAAGACTATCTCTCTCACCCTCGACGTACTCAAGCTTCTCTTTCAAAATTTTCTCATGTGCCCTAAGTTCTTTAATTAAAAAATCATTATTTTTTATGGCACACTCTTTCAATTGAGCTTTCAATTTCAAATTTTCTTTCTTTGTTTTCAAAGTTTCAGCATATAGTTCATTGAAAGCAGTTTGCAAGTCATGCTCATCTACACTTTCCTCCTCACTTTCATCCACACTCCCATCACCTTCACTATCATTACTAATCACATGGATGGGAAACTCTCGCCTAGAAGCATAAAAAACTTCTTCTTCCGAATCACAATCACTAAGGGTAGAAACATAAGAAATCGGTTTATTCAATTTCTTCTTTAAATTTGTGGTACACTCATGTAACGTGTGACCAACACCCTCACAACAAGGACACCTCTAAGATTCGTTTTCAACAGAAGATTTAAAACAAGAGTTCGTGTGAATTTTCCAATTAATTTTTTCAAAAATTTGACATCGAAGATCATCAAAACCATCAAAAACCATTTACGTGCAAAATTAGGATCAAAACACAATAACTTAGTGCAACAGGATCTGATACCAATTTGACGACGTGAGAAGTCAAATTGTATCAAAAAAAAAAAATCCTTGAAAAATCAGGATCACGCGATAAATTAGCGTAACCCGCTCTGATACCAATTTGAGAACGCGTGTAATATCGATTTAAATTAAATTCGCAAGTTTTCAAGAACCCTTATTGAATTAGCGTCTACTTTTAAGCTAAATAAAATCAACCCTTAAACATGCATCTAAATCAACCCATCAAATATAAAGCATGCGACACAAAGTTAAGGAAAAATCCCCGAAGGGCAAAACTTTTTATTTCTAGAACTTTAAAGAATTTACAAGACCATTGACTTACATACAACCTGATAATCGCCCACAAGTGTAACGCACGGTGTCTTCGGTAAACCTTCAAAGCAACGGCTAGAAAGAGTGTGACACAGAAATACCCGCAGGTGTCGGTTCCTATGTCGGCGGCTGGAATTTTCCCTTTCCAAGAGGGCAGCAATGAAGAAGAGAACGGCTTCTCCACAAGGGTTGAACAAACCAATGTTGTGTTCTTGGGTTACCAAAAAGATTCACAAAGGTTTGGCAATTGTGTGAATCAAAACATGAGTCTTGGGACTCAAAAAATATGAAGACTAGAGTAATTTGGACTCTCAAAAACGTCTTCTAAAGTCTTGCAAAACAACTCCCCCGAAGTTGTTATTTATAGGAAAAAATATGAAGAGTCCCGCTTTGTTAAAACTCTAAAAATCTTATCAGCGTACAGGTACACCGAACCCCATCTGGGGTACACCGAACCGGTTTGGTTGTACCATTCTGGTATGGGGTTAAAAAACAGCATTCTTCAAGGAATTTTCTCCAACTTCAAAAGGTCATAACTTCTTCATCGTAGCTCGGATTGAGGTGCCATTTCTTCCAGTATCTTCGTTGCGGCGAGCTCTTCAACGTTCAAGTTGACCAAACCTCCGGACTATGGATGTGAAATTACGAAAATGCCCTTGAACTTTCCTATCGTGCCTTTTTTCACTGTTTTGACTTCCCTTGCGTACCATTTGCATTAAGTCCCTAAAATCTTGGAACGTGAAGTCATTGAGGCAGATGTGGGACACATTAATGGAGATGTTGAATGCTTGATTCCTGGAATTCGGATAGAGGCCGTCATGTGAGATCGTGAGGTGACGTGCCAAATGTAGCGGCGTACGACATACATAAATGTAACATGTTGGACATGAGAAAAATGTCCTTACACATAACCCTCCACATATAACACTAGAAGGTCTATCGCTAGACTCAATCTCCCGATCATAATGTCCACACCCCTACAGATCGAGTGTATAAGGGACCCACTACCCATCGGTGACTCAACACACATAAGATGAGTGTCAGCTGTCTTTAAAAGACCGATTGCTCGTGCAAATCTAGTGGCAATATATGAATGTGTCGCACCCCTGTCAAACAGAATACTACCCTCATGCCCATGGACATGGATAAGAAACGTACATGAGACTGTCGGCGGTGCCAGAGGTGCTGGTTGAAAAGGCACGTCCCGAACGTTGTACACACGCCCGTAATGCATTTGTCCAGGCTTCTACTGTGGGGCCTGTGTTGGTGCTGGGGCTAACGGAGCCTGCTGCCCCTGTTGGGCACCCTGCTGCTGTGCCCTGTCTCCCAGTGGACAAGTCCTACTCTTGTGACCCTATTGGCCAAACGTGAAACACTGCCCCGAGAACTGTCTCTGTCCTTGGCCCTGCTAGCCCTGATGGCCGTGGCCCTGCTGGCCTCCCCCTTAGTTCCCTTGACCCTGACGGCCATGAGGAACCTGCTGCTGGGAAACTTGCTATCCCTGTCTGTCAGATTGATGTCTCCTATATCTAAATCTCTTGGCCTAGTTCTCCTTTCGGGAATCCTGCCCCTACTGACCCGTTGTCTGCTGATGCGGTGTGTTGTTGTCACTACTCCCATTTGCCTTACTCGGCTAGCTAGACTCACCCCTCTTGCTTCCCTTCGCATGGAAGCGATGATCTTAACAGTGCAATATTGCGGCATTGACGACGTCTGTATATGTCATCAGTGTTGGGTTACCGATCAAATGTTGCCTGATCTTCCAGGCCAAACCATTCATGAACTTGGACTTCTTTTGCTCCTCGTTGCTCACCTCGTCTGGTACAAAGTTAGCCAGACGGGTGAACTCCTCCTCATAGTCATCCACTGAGGGATCAAACTGAACCACTTCGCTAAATTTCTTCCTCATCTCTGGCTCTACTGCAGGCAGGAAGTACTTGCAGTCCAACCACACCCAGAACTCAGAAATCGTCATTAAATCCCTCTCCTCTGTCGTGGTAACTGACTCCCACCACTATAAGGCTGCTCCCGACAGACGAAAAGTAGCAAGCATCTGCTTCTGCAACTCGGTAAATTCAAGCATGCACAGATGGCGTTGAATATTCTTCTTCCAGTCGCAAGCCTCTACCACGCCTCTACTGCCCTGAAACTCGGGCGGATGGCCCCTCCGAAAGGTCTCCCTGACTTGCTGCCAAGAAGGTGGCCCTGCCGGGGACCGAACTGCTGGTGCCACTAGGGGCTGTGCCTAGGGCTGAGGAAAATGTCCTTCCATGGCCTTCATAGCCATCTCAACGGCCTAAGCCATTATCACGGCCACCTGAGTAGCAGAAATCATCTCGGGTGAGGGTAGGGGTGGCGGTGCCTGTGGATCCTGATGATCCTCCCTCACCTCATCTCTGGCCTTGGCCCTCTATGCTCGTTGTCTCCTTGGTGGTATCTGAAAAAAGATCGAATCGTATAAGTACACAGTTTATACGAAATCTAATAGCAGAAGTACGATATCTTAAGTACACAAAGACAAAGGCAACAGTCCTAACATAGGGCTCTACATCAAGAGAACGAAACGCTGAAAACGTAAAAACCACTCAGATCTAATGGACACTAGAACCTGATGCTCTGATACCATCTGTGACACCCTGCCTAATTAAATCCTGGGTGATCAGTCCTAAATCAAATTAAAACAGGTTTCTCAGTTGGTTCATTCTTTGCATCACTATCGAAAACTTTTTAATTACTAATCACCTAAGTGAAATTAGACCGGTGCCAAATTTTATCTTTCATTAACCCAAAAAAATTCTCATGCGGAAATAAATTAAACATTCACAATATGCTATAATTCAAACCACCACACAAAATATAAAGGATAAAATCTTGTCGAGTCAACATTCGGCTAAAAATCGAAACTGCTAAATAAAATCAACATAATCCAAAACTGAATAACTGAAATAATGTCAATGGACGACATGTCCCAATAGAAAATAATAAAGAGGAGATCCTACACTAGATCTGAATAAATGAGTCGTCTATGCAAAGTCCTGCTAGCCTCCACAAACCTGCAGCTACGAGTCCCTCGGCTGAATCCTCAAGTCTGGCGTCCCTGTGGCTAGACACCTAAAAGGGTTTTGAAAATATTTTGATAATAAGAGTTAGTACTAAAAACATTTTGAAAATATTTAGCAAGTGATTATCACAATAAAATGAGTTATTGATTACACATGTTAAGATTTAGCATACACTCTCTTGAGTTACCTCCCCCCCCCCCCATCTATCATGCACACCTAATGTCCCATACTTAACCCACCTAGCTATACCACCCAAGCTAACTCAACTAAAGTATTCAACTGAACTCATCTATGCGACTAAGTTTCCATACCGCCCATTTAGTATGTAATAATAACCATATCTCATGATTTATAAACTTTGATAACTGTTCACGCCTTGTTACCTTTAACCAAATTATAATTAAGTTTCCCTACTTAATTTTCTTTTAGATGTATTCACGACATCTCATTATCTACTCACTGGCATAAGTAGATTATTAATATAGTATGAATTTCACACACAATATATACTTATAAATCCATTCATTACTAATATGTCCTTTTTACGCACATCAAGGACTGTTGGTTCGGAATGGTCCATCGACACCAAGTAAAAGGTTTGGTTTTATAATGTCACCTCGACCCCGAGTTCATTTCATGTAGTAGTTCGTAATATTATCTCGACGCCACTAAAGAAACTTTACACATGCATTGGTTCGGAACTCTTTCGTCACGACCCCAACTTACTATTTCCATATATTAGTTCGGAATCCTATCTTCACCCTAATATAGGCAATTATACTTTAGGTATTCTCTCCACCTAAGTATCTATATAATTCAGTAGGTATACACGCAACCTAATAATAGTGCTCGTACGTAATATTTCCTCTTTAATATTCCTCGTACTTATTAATTTATGATTTATCTCACTATCGTATTTTAATAAAGTACTCACACAATTCTAAGGGCCCTAGTTAGTCCTCTATTTATTTCAGTAGTTAAGTTATATCTAACCTATTGGTATACTTCTTGGGATGACGTTTATTCTCTCCGAAACTCAAATCCTAAATTCCCGATCCACTACTTGATCCATCACTTCAATTCTTGCACTCAATGATTCTAACGGACCCCCACTATACACCTACTGGTACTGTCTAATTACCTACATAGGTATAAAATCATCACTAAGGTTCCCCTCAAGCGTCGGCCATCGAATAAGACTCAACCAACAAAAGAATCCAAAATCAGCCTGGGTCGATCGATCGACCTTGAGCATCGATCGATCAACTCCATCGATCAATCGACATTCAAGGGTCGATCGATCGACCGAGAAGTGACAGGCGCAGTTCTTCTTTTTCATGTGTTTTCCACCATATTCAATTATATAACTCCCATGCTAATCCACCAAACTTATAACTAACGATACCTAGCCATTCCTACATGTTCTAGGATGATTTCCAACGAATTAAACATTATAAATCCTTCCAATTTAGCCCAAAATAATTCAAATCTTCTAATTATTCAAGAACCCTAGTATGACATGTTCTTCCCATGTTTTCAATCATCAACCCGGATTTTAATTCGTGTTAACAATTACAATTCCTCTTATTTTCAATCCTCTACCGGTATAAATCTAACTACATGTGATTCCTACCCAAACATGCAATTAATCAATTCTTTTTCTTCAAAAATATATATCAAAATCAATTATTCATGAATCCTACGCATGGATATTATAACTCAAAATAATTTGCAAATAACCAGTTGACTTATTTATAGATGATATGATTTCGTGATTGTTGTTGGTGATTGATTGTCTTTCTCCTCCAATCTTCCTTACCAACTAGTTTGTGGTGTAAGAACCCTTTGAATCCTTCACCAATTCTTCCTTAGGCTTTAAGAATAATCTATCTTCTCTCTCTAATGGCTTTTGTGTGTTTTCCTCCTCTCTAGCCCTAGCCTCCAACTCTTATAATTTGATTTAGAGTTTGTAAATTCATAGGTCTCCTCACCCCATATGCCAAAGGGCTAAAACTCCCCCGTACGGTCCCTATTTGGCCCAAAAATGCCCTGGTAACCGACTAATACCCCCCGAGTACACTATTTTGAATAATTCAACCCTTTCGGAATCATCTGTGACCTCTAAATTATCATTTGAGTCACTTAAAAATAATTTCTTATCCCATCCTCAATTTAGTCTACATGTGACACTCGGTTGAGATATAATCAGGTACGTCCATATCACTCGCTATGTTGTACAAATTCACTATCAACATTTACTATTCACACTTAGTAAATTTAAATCATAATATTAATCAGTGTCTATCTCTCGATTAATATTTAATAATCACAATTATTATTTAATCCCTTAATAATACTAATTATTATTAAATCGCATTAAATTACTTCACTCGCGAAATTTAAATATAAAATCACATTAAATTATTCCAATCATGTAATTTAAATTGGAACGTATTTTCTATTTAATTACCCCATCAATTAAATTCTAAATACGCAGAAATACGGGAGATTACACCTATACTGGGAAAAAGTATCATTCTCAAAATCATTTCCCCTCATCAAAACATCATCTTTTAAGTCTTTCACCCTTTTTGGAAAATATCCTTAAAAGTGGTCTTGTTCCAGTTCTTCAGATTTGCCTTAAGTCTTCTTAGTTTCAAAGAAACACCATCATAGGATTGGCCATAAGAGATAGAGTCCATGAAAGGAGAACTGTAGATTTAAAAACTGATTGTTGAGCCACATCTTTTGGAATTTGAAAGGTCTAGGACTAGAATCAAAGTTCCTTTTAATAAAGAAGAGGTAATGGGAGTGATCACTGTAATATTTGGCAAGATGAGATATAGAAGAGTTTAGGAATAAGGTCTTCTATTGAAGGTTACAAATTCCCCTATCAAGTCTGGCACAAATAGCATTGTCCTCAATTTTGAAGCTTATCGAAGTGAATCTAGAGCCTATATAACCCAAGTCATATAAACCACAACCGTTATAACAGTCATTAAAGTCTTCTACTGCCTGATGGTTTACCATATTACCTCCAATTTTTTCACTTTGGTTTGCAACCACATTTAAATTTTCAATGAATAAATGAGGATCATTAAAGGAATTACTAATGGACTCTAAGCCTCTCTATAAAATGACTCTCTCCTCTTTTGTACATTTAGCATAGATCAAAGTAAGGATTACCTCTTTAGATAATCTGGGATGACTAATCTTAAGAGATAAACATTGATCCTCATCCATTAGAATATATATAAACATTCCCATCCTCCAAAAAACCAAATTTTGTTAGGGTTATTACTTATGGCATCATCAAAGTTCCACTTTAATCGGAAGTTCTTCAACTTTTGGTAATCAATTTTTCGCTCTTAGATTGACTAGACAGGTAAACAGTAAGTTATAATGAGTCTTTTAATTATTCTTCTAGTTGTCTTATTAGTTGCTCCCCTCTTATTCCAACTGAGAAAATTAATCATTGAGAGTTATAAAGGAAAGAGTTCTTGATCACCTTGGTTTATCTCTAGTTAATCTTCTAAACAAAGGGTCAATAGGGAAGGGTCTGGGCCTCAATATAAGAGAATCATTTTACTTCATAATAGGTCCTTCAACCACTATTTTCTCTCTTGAGACTTCTTGTTTTTGTTTGAGGCCTTAACACACATATTTCTCCATTTCCTATAAAAGAAGCTTGCAAACATCATTAGTTCTTCTTGCATGGGAACATTCCTCTCTTTATTCTGGTACGTGTCTGATAAGTAGTCTTTGTGTTTGACATGGTGCCTCTCATAATGTGGATGGTATAAGGCTCTAGGGGAAAGCATTATATGGTCCACTCTTATTGCTTCTTTAGAGGATATGTCACGGGTAGGATTTTAGTTATGTGATCTGCTATTATTTTGGCTTGATTGTGGAGGGAATATGGGAGAGTTTAGGCAGAGGGATGGTTTAGGGTAAATGATTTTCATTAGCTAGAGGATGTGGAGATAAGACATGATAACAATAGGACTATATGTATTAGATTTATTGGTTTCTTAAGTGGAAGGTTTTGGAGGGATTGGTTTATAAAAATGCTTCACTATAGTGATGTTTTTTTTGCGTGTGTTTTTTTTTTTTTGGGGGGGGGGGGGGGGTGTTAGTAGTTGTAACCTTTTCACCATTCAGGAAAATACAAGATTCTTCTTCTTATCCCTTCTTCAAGTAATATTTACAGTATTGAGGAAGGTCTTTATACATTACATCTTACCAAAACCCATTATCCCCCATGCCAATCCATACTCTTCTTGTTTTTTCATGAGTGAGAACAAGTTCCACACAAGCCCTTGCTAGATTAGGTCATGATTGGTTAACTGTGGAAGCATCCAACTTTAGAGGCTTACTTATCAACTGGGCTATCGAGAATAAAAAAGATTTTGTAAATAGGTGAATGGGAAGATTAGGAAAGCTAATCCAAGCAGGGACCACCAGGCTCTCTTGATCAGCTCTGAATTGAGGAGTCCATTTGAAAGTGCACGTGGGATATTCTCCAAAGAACCATTGTTCTCTAGTCCAAAGTCTCAGAAGGTCTTCTTCATAACCAAGTTCGATAAGAACATGTTAAACACTTTAGAAGGCCTATAAAATATGATTGTTTAAGATTAAACGTAAGGAAGGTTTTCCTCATGCCATCCATCGTTAGCCTACCTTAATAAATCTTGCTAAAAATTGAGTGTTTGAAAGGTTCAGTCAAAACTTTAATATCATCTACCGTAACGTGGACTATTGGCTCTCCTTTAAAGGATGTTAGGGTTTTAAGGCAAGGTTCTTTTGCATCGGTGTTTGCAACTACACTTGCGAAGGATTTTGTCCATATATAATAAGGATCAGGGGGTTTAATTTCATGGGCAGAACAAGCATGGAAGTGGAGGCCGTGCAAACCCCAATTAGGGCTAGGGAGGATGAGAAAAAAAGTGGATGGGCTCTCAAATTTTGTGTACGAAACAAGCTAGGGCACTGATAGAATTAGAAAAGTCACCCCCAAAGCATCCAATGGGGACGGGTTTATTCTCATCGCCGTCGATTATTTTCCCAAATGGGTATAAATTGAGTCATATATTGTACTGAACGTGAAGAAAGTAGACAAATTCATCAGAAAGAACATCATACGTTGCTACGGGGTTCCTCCCTAGCTTGTAATAGACAATGGACTCTAATTCAAAGCAAATGTTACAGAACTAGTCGACTAGTACAAAATTTATAGACACAAATATTCTCCCTAATGACTGCAAACCAATCGGGTTGTCGAATCTGCTAACAAAAGCGCTAAGACCATAATAAGTAAGATGACCTAATGTTGTCTTGACTGGGTTGATCGAATCCCTTATGCCCTCTAGGGCTATCGCACATCTGTCAGGACACCCCGGGCTATGCCCTATTCCTTGGTATACGACATGGAAACAGTCATGCCTGTTGGTCTTGAAATACCCTCTATGCGAGTTATGCTCGAAGATCAAATCAGAGAAGTTGATTGGCAACAAAGTTGTTACAATGAGCTCACATTCTTGGATGAAAATAGATTGAAAGATTTATACCACGTACAAGGATACCACCACTATATTGTGCGATCATTCGATAAGAATGTGAAAGACCGTGGTGTGCAAGAAGGTGACCTTTATCTCAAGGAAATAGTATATCCCATCACTAAACCAAAAATAGGAATCTGGCATGGTTTTGAACTGCGCCAGAATCAGGTGCTCCAAAATGGCCATTTTTTCTGGCACGGTTTAAAAGTGTGCCAGATTTGACCAAACAGGAACACTTCTGGCACACTTTTAAACCGTGCCAGAATTTGATATTTCTGACACACTTTTGGCACAGTTTTGAACTGTGACAAATTGAGCACTTTTTGATAAACTTTTGGCACAGTTCAAAATCGTGCCAAAATTTGATACACTTTTGGCATGGTTTTGAACTGTGCCAAATTTTTGGATAAAAGAAAAAAAAAATTATTTGAAAACAAGAAAATTCACAAATTGCAAATCTCGCACGTTGTTGATAAACTAATGTACATACAAACTTCAAAATATTACAAGTCTTAAATAGTTCAATGACCAAAAAAAATTGGGCAGAGTTTCCTCTATTTTCTGGACATTCTAAAACCTGCTAATATAAAACCTGCGTAATATAAAGCCCGCACGACCACAAAATATAACAATAAACTTATAAAATCCCGCACGGCCATAACACAAAAAAAATAGAATCATGAATAAACCCCTTGTTGTAAACCATTGAGTTCTCCGTGTGTTCTGCGTGAATAAATGCTAACGACATAATGCTATCCTGCAAAAAAAATAGGATATAAAAAAGAGACGATATTAGTAACCAAGTAATTTATAAAAAAAAAGCTTACTCAAGATAAAAAAAATTACATATAGGAGTTGCAATTATTATTATATTCTAAAATTAAAAAGATTACGCAAGTTATGACTACCTAATTAGTTCCTACAAGTTACATTGGTCTTGTGGGAGGTGTTAGTGCTTCTTACGGGATCGATTGGGGTTGGTTTGGGTTTTCACCCTTCAACGGCTTGTTTCTAAGCCTAATCCCTATATTATCAAATTATCGTCATATTCTCAAACCGAGAGGCCCGTGACTACGCTGTCAGTTCGTACAAGTTACATTGATCCCGTGCGAGGTGTTCGTGCCTCTTACGGGGCCGTTTGGGGGCTGGTTTGAGTTTTCACCCTCAAACGGCTTATTTTTAAGCTTAATCTATATATTTTGAAATTATCATCATATTCTCAAACCGGGAGACCCGTGACTACGCGGTCAGTTCGTACAGCTTATATTGGTCCCGTGCGAGGTGTTCATGCCTCTTACGGGGACGTTTGGGGTGCTGGTTTGGATTTTCACCCTTTAAGGGCTTTTTTTAAGCTTAATCGATATATTTTCTAATTATCGTCATATTCTCAAACCTAGAGACACGCGACTACAAGAACAGTTCGTACAAGTTACATTGGTCCCGTGCGAGGTGTTTGTGCCTCTTATGGGGCCGTTTGGGGACTGGTTTGGGTTTTCACCCTCAAACGGCTTGTTTTTAAGCCTAATAGACATATTTTGAAATTATCGTCATATTCTCAAATCGGGAGACCCGCGACTACACGGTCAGTTCGTACAAGTTACATTGGTCCCGTGCAAGGTGTTCATGCCTCTTACGGGGCCGTTTGGGATCTTGTTTGGGTTTTCACCCTCAAACGGCTAATTTTTAAGCCTAATCTACATATTTTGAAATTATCGTCATATTCTCAAACCGGGAGACCCACGACTGTGCGATCAATTCGTACAAGTTATATTGGTCCCGTGCGAGGTGTTCGTGCCTCTTATGGGGTCGTTTGGGGGCTAGTTTGGGTTTTCACCCTCAAACGGCTTATTTTTAAGCCTAATCTACATATTTTGAAATTATCGTCATATTCTCAAACTGGGAGCCTCGTGACTACACGGTCAGTGCCTACATGTTACATTAGTCCCATGCAAGGTGTTCGTGCCTCTTACGAGGTCATTTCAGTAGTAAAGTTCTATCCAAATTTACATTACAATTATTAGCATTTTCATTTGTCTAAAAGGAAATTATTTTTATTATTAAACATATATGTTTTCTAATCGTTCTAGCTCCTTTAATCAGACAACAATAACCACAAGATGAATATCGAACATGAACATAAAGAAATTTACAAACCTGTAGAACTGGTGTGTCGATTTTAACAAAGCCTACAGATTCCATCGTCTTGCTTATCTTCGATATAATCTACATAAGGAAAACAGTGATCAACAAACTAAGCTTTACCACTCAGAGTATAACTTTTGAATTAATTGGTCCACCCACAGTAGACTTGGAATTTTAACATAATCTTTTATATAATACTAGCACGTAGACCTGCGTAATACGCGAACGAATACAAAATAATTATAAAATATGTTTAATAAATTGGATAGTTTAATCATGAATAAATATATATATATATATATATATATATATATATATATATATATATATATATATATATATATATATATATATGTACATCAACACTTCTAAACACACAAACAATGCTTACCGGTGTTCAGATATGGAGCCGTTTGGTCTGGACTCCAAAAAAACGAAAGGGATTAAAATCTAAAAAACATATTTGATGTCTACAGATCTAAAAAGTGAAATCTAAAAATGAAATCTAGAAAACGAAATCGAACTAAAGGTTATCTGTGATCAAAACGAAAAACGAAATCGAAATAAAAAACGAAGGACCTGTTTACCTTACGGTCGGCGGTATGGATTAAATCGGTGGTCGTTTACTGGTGAAGTCGGTGGTCATTTGTTGGTCGTTTACTGTGCTCGGTCTGGTGGTTTGGTCTATGGTCGTTTGCTGGTCGATCCAATTAACACGGGGATTTTCATGAAAAACGAAGATGGTTTGCTGTTGATGAAGAAAATGAATGAGAGAGAGGGGGGCGACCAAAGAGCGGGGACCCGTGAAAATGAGAGAGAGGAACGAGCGGGAGACCAAAAGTGAGATTATTATTTTTAGGGGGGTATTATATATTTTAGTTAAGTGTTCTCAATTCTGGCACACTTTTAAATATTGCCAAATTTTGGCACTGTTTAAAAGTGTGCCAGATTATTATTAAATCGTGCCCAAATTTGGCAAAGTTTTAAACTGTGCCAGATTTTTAATATCAAAGTGTGCCAAATTTCTATTTTTGGTGTGGTGCATCTAGGATCCAAAAGGGAAATTCAAATCCAATTGGAGTGGTCCATACCTCATAAAGAAAATTCTATCGGGTGGTGTCGCTATGCTCACAGGCCTTGGTGGAAAAGAAATGGCGCGTCCAGTCAACTTGGACCATCTCAATAAATTTTACCCTTAAATACGGTTCTCTCCACGCTACGTTTTTACTCACCTCCCTTTTATTCTAAAAAAATCACTTCTCTTCTCCATCTGTAACAACTACGTGGGACCTAACCCTCTCAGAATCACCTTTTCTAAACTTACAGAATAATATTTCCTATCCCCACAGAGGTACGTAGGTAGCCCATAAAGTCTTTTTGAGCACGATCATTTCTTTTTCACAAAATGTTTTTCTTTTCTTCCACTAAGGGATATTGGTCTCATGCATCGTTTTAAATGAACATAATGATTATGCAGGCCTTAATGGTCGGTATAGCTAGTTCAAATAAAAATAAATTCTTCCAAGGCACAATGAGATATGACAAAATCATCGCTTATTTATTTTATTTTAAAGACTACAATTACGTGGAGTATCGGTGATAAGAAAGTTCCTTTAAACTTACATAATCATCCCATTCACCTGTAATAACATGAACCTACCCAAATCCGTACCCAAACACAAACGCTTACACACCCACAACAAAACCTACACCACTAAAATCCACAAACTCTCTTCAACTGCCAGAAGGCTTTGCCTCATCATTACCATCATCATCGCCATTTCCCAAAGGACCCCAAGAATCCCCGTCTTGATAAAAGTTCCTTATGCTCTCCATGCAGCAATATGCCTTGATCAGCTTAGATGAAATCATAACACTATTCTCCCTAACTTCAAACATTGCAAGCCACCTCTGCCCAGTCTCCTCAGCACGAATCTTGTAACTACATCGCCCCATAACCACCTCAAATAAACCTCAAATATTACTCCAGATGCCATAGTAGATCGAGATAAACAGGTAGACGGCATGCGACGTCGCTATAAATATCCCTAGGTCATCCTGAGCGATTCAGTCAAATCCTCCACAGGAAATAAATTGGTTATGCGCGGAGGGACAATTTGCTCCCAACTCACTTGAAGTAGAAGTCACCAAGGATAATAGAAAGAAGTTTGGTGAAGACCTACTAACTGATTGCAAGACCGACTGCAACTCACCCCACCATGGTATAGACCAGCGAAGGTGTCTAGCCCCATGCTGCACAAGACAGTTAACCTAGTTCTCCACAGAGGGACCGAAACTATGGAAACATCGTTCAAAGAAATTTGGGGTGCCAGTCAAAGGATATTTAGAAGGACCACCTATGCACAATCTCTATGAAAACCAAATGAATAACATCACAGGGTTGTCACTATAAAATATCGTTTGACTTTCCTTACAGCTGTCAAGACTGTTCAGTGTCTCCGCCATTATAGTAGCGGTAGGGTTACATCGATAACACATATACAACACAATGGTGGAAACATGGGCATCAACGGTTATTTCTCCCGTCATCAAAAGCATTCTAGCAGTCAATACAAAGTTACGACACAAGCAAACCTATTATCACAATAATCTCTCTAATGCATAAAATTCAGCACCGTCGGAAGGTTAATATACCTCCCCCACGCACCATCGATCGGGTAGCAGAGGGAGAAATATGCAACAATTCAGCCAACGATTCCCAAGGAGAATGTGACATGTCATGCATAGTTGGAGAAATGCTAAGGTCGACACCCAATATGGTGGAAAATTCTTCGTAGGTGGTGTTGTATATAGAAATTATTCATCTACGTGGACCAATGAGAAATGGACACATGTCCTCCTATGTGGAAATTCTCATAGTGTTTACTTACTTAGTCGACTTCAGAGACATTTGGTCGGCCAACATCAAGAATACGAACCATCAAGAATAGCAAAAGTCATTAGTGTGGAATCACTATCAATAATTGTACATGTATCAGTGAATATCAACAGTCTTATTTATTGTATACAGATGTAAATGTCTGAATATATAAATGCATTCCATCTCTTGAGTTCCTCACCACTCTAAATACATAATCTCCCTTAGCTCAAAGAGATGATTAGACCAGGTACAAACATACACAACTCTGAGCTATTGTAACCACCAAAAATGAAAACAACAATGGATGTAGGCTTTTCTTATAGTTGAATCACTTTAAAAACCTTTTTGTTGTGTGTTTGTCTTGCTTGATTATCTTTATTTTATCTTTGATTATAAATTCGGACTCTGTTGATGTAAAAAATTAGATTTGACCTAATTGTTTTAATCACAGATAAAAAGAATAATGAAATAGTAGACAATAGATTTTTAAAGTGGTTCAGCCTTGCAAGAATGGCCTACGTCCACTGTTTTTGTTATTGCTGACTTTTTGTTTGGAATTCTCGAGGTATGGTTTTCTCCAGAAATTCCTCCCCCCCCCCCCCCCCACAATGAGGAGGTTACAATGTATTTATAGCCTTTAGGCTGTACAAATGGAAGGACAATGCGCTGTTATTTAGTAGACATGTACATTTGTATGATAATAAATAAGCATTTAATGCGCAGTCGTCTCCTTGATTATCCTGATTAGAATGTTAAGTTGCTCGGACCGCCTAAGTAGCTCGGACCGCCTAATCTGCTCGGACTGCCTAAGTAGCTCGACACGCTCGAGCTGCTCGGGGCCTCTGAGTTCCTCGTGGATTTTTGGTTGCTCGGTGATCTTGAGTTGCTCGGTAGCAGTATACATATTTGCCACATTAGCAGACACACGTCTGTAAGTGAGTAGTCCATGTCAGCAGACTAAATTTGGTATCAACAGAAGCCCCCAATGTTTCATAGTTTGATGTTGAAGAAAAGTATGGAACATTCTGCTTGGAAACTGCACTCGTTGTATAGTTTTGGGGAGAGCATTCGTTGTATATAACTTCTTTTTGGGTGCACAGTATCAGGCCTCATAAATATTTTGAATTTTCATGACCGCTTCAATATTTGTGCTCTTTTTCTTCTTTTAGCCGCCGGATACGCAAACGTCTTTCTTATTAATCATTACCTTTCTCTATTCCCGAGGTAAAATATTTAAACACGGAAAAATTTTTATCGTCTTCAAACTTTTCATTTCTTCTCTATCTTATGCGTTCGTTTCTTCCTTTGTTCGTTGTCAACTGATCCACTATTCTCCTGTAAGCTCTTCTTCCTTCTCTTTTACTTATTTTGTTTATCATGGTTTACCCTGTTAAATCTCTTGACAAATTTCGTTCTGAATTTTCAATTCCTTCATGGGTCATATTAGAAGAACTTTCTGAACCCTCTGATTATTTTTCTTTGGCTGAGGGACATTGGTTCCCAAGTCTCTTTGTGGCCGAATGTGGCTTTTCTTTTCCTCCAAATCCTTTATGTTTGGAGTTCTGTCAATATTTTGACGTTGTTCCTGCAAGAATAGCGCCAAATACCTGCAGAATAGTTAATTGAGTCCATAGGTTAAACCAAATTCATGGAACCCGTTTAGGAATTCTAGAAATTATGTTTTGCTACTGATGGGTTGTCAGCGATAGTACTTTTTATTTAAAAACTAGGTTTTTGAATAGGGCTTTAGTTGTCAATCTTCCAGATGCCAATAAGGATTACTTTGAATATGGGGTTGTTATGAACAATTAGCAATATACTCCATTAAATGGAGATGATGTATATCAGGGTCCCAGGTGTCCCCCTTATGGCAATGTGATAGGTTGTTTTTCATTTTTTGAAATCTCATTTTCTTGATGTTTGATAAAATGTATCACTGACATGTAATTTTTATTATTTGCAGTTGACAGCAAAAGAAAATCTCCAAAGGAGACAGAGGTTAATTTAAAGCATTTGAAACTTATCTGGAGTTTGCACCAGTCTGTGGCCGAGGAACACATTAGGTCGGCCTCTTACTTGTTGCAATACAAGAGTTACACTTCATCCTTTACTCCTCGTCCAGTGGTGGTGGACATTGAGCAAGTACCAGCTGCTGATACTAGTGTGGAAGGTTCTTCGTCAGAGTCAAATATTCCTATTAGTGATATAATGAAGAGAAGAAAAGCTCCTTCCTTTTTTGACAAGTCTGATTCTCCTGCTGTGGAGGCAAAGAGAAGTAAAAAAGATGTCCCAGAAGAGGGGGTAAAGACTGTAGAGGTACCCCCTTCTGATGCTACCAAGAAATTTGGCGAGAAGCCCCCTGTGGCTCCGAACAAGATCGTTGAGAAGCCCCCTGTAGTCCCAAGTAAGATTGTTACTATCACTCCTCCTAGTGAGGTTATTATCATATCACCAACTAAGACCACGTCCTTAGTTGAGAATGTTCCTATTCCTCCAAGGAGGTTAAAGAAAAATCTTTCTGAGAGACTTGCTGAACCAGCCTCTCAACCATCATCTGTTGAAGGTGGTGTTTCAACTTTTATTCCCCCGAGCTCCGCTGTGGGCTTAGTCAAATCTTGGACTATCCTGGAGGTCCCTGACATTGAAAACTCTCTTACTCTTGAGAAAGTTACTACTCTAGTTGCTCAACACATTGCCTCAGTAAGTATTATTGATTTGAGCCTTTCATTCTTTTAATGTTATGTTCATACATTGACTTAGAGTTATCTCTTTTCTCAGCTGGTAACGTGTTTCAATAGCATTGTAAAAAGGGATGAAGCCATCAGGGCCTCCAGTTCCTCGGATGGGGTAGAAAAGGCTTTTAATGGTTTAACCCAATCTTTGAAAGACTCTCATCAGAAGTATGAGGAAAGTAAAGTTGTTTGGGAGAACTAGGTTAAGTCTGTTGAGAAAGAGAGAGATCGAGTTGTGGAAGCCTCCAAAGGATTGGAGAAGAAATTGAAAGAGTTTGAGAAGAATAATAAAGAGCTTGAGGCGAAGCTCAAGAATATTGAAGAGCTTGAGGCGAAGCTCAAGAATGTTAAAGAGCTTGAGAATAAGCTCAAAATTACTGAAGGGGAAGTTGTTAGACTTCATGATGTTGATCGTCAGAAGCAGGAGGTGGAAGGGAAATTGAAGGCTGCCGAGGAACTTATAATTGAGAGGACTTCCTCGGAGAAGGCAAAAAGAAGAAATGCTGTTAAGAAGTCCTTCAGTGCTGGTTGGGACAAAGGCTGGAATAAAGGTCTGGCTGCTATATCCTCTCAAATGGAGTTTGTCAGCCTTAAGTATTTTAGGGATGGATGGGTTGCAGCTCTGTAGGAGCTAAAAGTCGCTGAGAATTATGAATTGTTCTAGCGACACACTCAAGGACCTCCTCCCTCTCCTGGAGAAGAAGAAGAGGACGAAGCTGCCTCAGAAGAATCTTCCATGATAATTGGGGACCAGGCCCCTGTTGTTGAACCTTGCTCCGAGCAGCCCCAACCAGCGAACACTTCTGCCGAGCAGCTTTTATTGCCCTCCGAACAACTTTTATTTCCCTCCGAGCAACCAACCTCTTCATCCAAGCCTTACGAGGAAATCTTAGAAAACAAGGAGAAGGTGTAGAGTTATTCGGATCTTTCTTTTGTTTTTTGTTGAATGTAATTTTGGACTATGTACTTATTTTTGTAATGAAATAAAATTCAAACTTTTGGTCATTTTTCTTGACTTATTCTTCTACTTGCTCTGTCTGCGTTCTTATTAATTCTTTTTATCTCTTTTCTTTACTAGTTTATGGCTAGGATGGAGCTCTTGTCAGCTCATAACACTGAACTGATGAAAAAATGCAATGACTATTTCAAGGCTGGTCGTGCAGATCTGAATGATGCTCAAATCATTGATATCCTAGGTTCAGATGCCTGTGAATGAGCAATTAAAGCTGATCAGTATCTGAAGTGTTTGCTCGATCGTGCAGTATCCAATAATGTGGCATATTATGAGATGATTGAAGATCTCCAGGGTACCATCGATGAACTCCAACAATAATATAAGGAGTCTTCTACCCTTTTGCACCAAGGGTATGAGAAAAAATATCAGCAACTGAGTGCTGACAAAGGATATGATAAGTTTATCTCTGCTTATGAGAAAAAAGAGAGCATTTGAAACTTGAGGTAGAAGAACACATGCATATCGCTAAGTTGTTGGAGAAGGAAAACCTTATTTTGCAAGGAGAGATTAAACAACTTAAGTCTGTCGCATCTTCCTCGGGGACCCTGGTCCCTGTCATTGATGAAGGTTTCTCTTTCTTGGAGGTCGAAAATGCCAACTTAAGAGATGAATTGGAAACTATAAAAAGAGCTGGACCTTCCTCCTCCGCTCGTGGACGAGCAAGATCTTCTTCTCGGGGACGAGCAAGGGCTGGTCGGATCTCTATTGAAGATTCAAGAACTCAAGCAGCTTTGGAAAATCAGGCAGTTCAATTAATGGCAAAGAATCAAGATTTAGCAGAGATGTCTAAGAAGAATCTGAACCTCAGCGAGCAACTTTCCACACAAAGCTCTGCCTTGGAAAATAAGGAAATCCTGGTGAAGAATCTCCACGAGCAACTGGAGAGGTTAACTTACCAGTTCCACAAATAGCCCAGAGAATTTTGGATAGATGGCTACAATAAAGCCCTTTACCATCTTGATGATCGAATTCAGCAGTCAAATAATGAAGGGTACAAGCAAGGGTGGCTGAATGCGTTGTGCGTGTTAAAAGTGGAGCGGGGTCACTACTTATGGGATTATTATGATCCTTGATTGCTTGAGTTACCCGTGCCTCCTTTTAAGCTCGACATGAGTTGGATTCCTACTCGGGCAATTCCTCAGTGCTTGATTTCAAAGTACCTTAGCGATTACAGTCTTCATTCAAGTTTTGACATATCTCGCCCAGAGCATTTGCTTGATCGGCCATCAGTGATGAATGTTCGAATGCTTCAAGATGTAAATTTCATAAACTCCCCTTATGCTTTAGACGATCCTCCTGCTGGAGTAGAACCTGTTTCGAAGGCAGAAGGGAAAAACCCAATAGAGTAGGATTTTTGATGTAATGACTTGTAATTTTTCCAGCATATGTAATTCTTCTTAATTTGAATGAAGAAATTTTTTCATCTTTTGCTATTTTATTTTCTTCTAAGTATTTTGCAGAATATCTTTGTTTGTGAATACATGCATATTTTGATATGTTTTATTTTTTTATTATAGTGACTTATCACTCTTTGATTCTAAGCAATGAAACGACTTACATACCATGATCCTGCTTAGTTTAACCAACCGGAGTTCATTGCAATTGATTTACCGACCAACCGGAGTTGGTGGATATTGATTCCCGACCAACCGAAGTTGGAGGAGATTAATTTGCAGACCAACCGGAGTTGGTGGATATTAATTCCCGACCAACCGAAGTTGGAGGAGATTAATTTATCGACCAACCGGAGTTGGAGGAGATTAATTTACCGACCAACCGGAGTTGGTGGATTTTAATTCCCGACCAACCGGAGTTGGAGGAGATTAATTTGCCGACCAATCGGAGTTGGTGGATATTGATTCCCGACCAACCGGAGTTGATGGAGATTAATTTGCCGACCAACAGGAGTTGGTGGAAATTAATTCCCGACCAACCGGAGTTGGAGGAGATTAATTTGCCGACCAACCGGAGTTGGTGGATATTGATTACCGACCAATCAGAGTTGGAGGAGATTAATTTGCCGACCAACCGGAGTTGGTGGATATTGATTCCCGACCAACCGGAGTTGGAGGAGATTAATTTACCGACCAACTGGAGTTGGTGGATATTGATTCCCGACCAACCGGAGTTGGACATGATGCATAGTGTGTAGCACTAATACTCCGACAAAATTTCAACAAAAAGAGAGAACTGGGTAAAACATTCAACACTTTATTCATACTGAAGAAAACTACATTTACGTAGGGATCCCAACTACTGATAATACTTGTGTAGATGCTCTGCATTCCATGCATTCTTAAACTCTTCTCCCTCCAAGGTTTCAATCTTGTATGTCCCTGGTCGAACAACTTATGTTACTCTGTAGGGTCCATGCCATTTAGCTTCCAGTTTGTTGTGATTTTGAATTACTTTCTTCAGCACATAGTCTCCTTCCTTCAAATCACACTTCTTTACCCTTTTGTTGTAAAACAGAGTTGTTCATTGTTGGTATGCAGCATTCCTGATTGCTGCTTCTTCTCTAACTTCTTCGAGCATATCTAGATCTAATCGCCTCATCAATTCACTGATAAGAGAATTAAAATTTAGCACCATGTGTGTGGATAGGCCCAACTCGGCAGGTATAACAGCTTCACTTCCAAAGGCCAGTATGTATCGAGATTCTCCAGTTGCTGCTCGTGGTGTAGTACGATAATCCCATAGCACAGAATGTAGCTCGTTAATCCAATTTGCCTTTGCATCATCCAGTCATTTTTTTAAACCATTCAGTAGCATTTTATTCATCACCTCAGTTTGTCCATTGCTCTGTGGATGGCCTGGTGCAGAGTGGGTCTTCAATATGTTTGACTGGTGACAATATGCAGTGAACTCCTCATTGTCGAACTGAGTTTCATGATCTGTGATGAATGCATGGGGAAAACCATATCTACAAATGATGTTCTTCCAAATAAATTGATACACCTTGTCACACGTCATATCAATAAGAGGCTCAGCTTCTACCCATTTAGTAAAATAATCCACAGCGACCACGAGGTATTTAAATCTTCCTCGGGTCGTTGGAAGTGGCCCGACCAAGTCTATTCCCCACATGGCGAATGGCCAAGGAGACGTGATTGGTGTTAGAAATGCTTGGGGAGTTCTTCGGATAGAGGAAAAACGTTGACATTTATCACACTTCTTGACATAAGATGTACAATTAGCTCTCATCGTCGGCCAATAATACCCCTGTGTTGTTATTCTTCGCAAGAGTGTTCCACTTGCTATATGGGCTCTACAAGACCCTTCATGGACCTCTTCAATCAAATTTTTCACCTCGGAGGGGTGTACACATCTTTGTAACCCCGCTATAATTCCTCGTCTATATAAAATGCCATTGGTCAATACATAACGAGCAGCTTTAAACTTTAGTTTCTTAGTTGCGAGTTTATCAGTTGGTAAATCTGCCTCCTCAATATAGGCCCAGATAGGATCCATCCAAGATGGTCCTAAATCAAGGGTAATGAAGTTCACCATCAGATCTTCGTCAATGCTCTGACTAGTCAAGATTTCTATTGGGATTGTTCTTCGCAGCTCGATGCGTGTGGCTGAGGCTAACCGAGCTAAGGCATCTGCTCTTGCATTCTCCAACCTTAGTATTCTAATTAACTGCACTGCGTTAAAGCTCGATACATTCTCCATTGCTTCCGCATGATATTGGATCATTAATTCTCCTTTTGCTGCATATACTCCCAACATTTGATTTACAATCAATTGTGAGTCACTAAATACAACGACCTGCTCCGCTTTCATAGTTTTGGCTAGAGTGAGACCCACGATCATAGCCTCATATTCAACCTCATTATTAGAAGCTTTAAATTGAAAACGCAGAGCATACTCCACATTAATTTTATCAGGGCTGTTTAAAATAACCCCTGCTCCACGGCCTGTAGTGCAAGAAGAGCCATCTACATATAAATTCCACACAGGTATCTCATTGTCAAATTCTTGGTCAGACAGAGTTCCTCGGTGGAATATTTGTTGCTTCTTTATATCCTCTTATAACGTTTCTTGCTGTTCGTCGACCATCTTTTCTTGCTCGTCAATCGACTTAAGTTGGTCGGGGTTTAAATTTGATGATCCTGTAACATCCATAGGCTGGTCGGTATTCAACTTCTGCTCTTCGGAGGTGTCTGGATAGGTGAACTCTGCGATGAAATCTGCCACTGCTTGTCCTTTGAGCAATGGCCTAGGCTCATAAATTATATCGTATTCGCCCAATTCTACTGCCCAATGCATCAATCTTCTTGATTTCTCTGATTTATGCAGAGCTTGCCTTAATGGCATGTCTGTATACACGACTATAGTATGAGCTTGGAAGTATGGCCTCATCCTTCTACTTGCTTCGATAAATGTCAGTGTTAACTTTTCCAGCCTTGGATATCTGATCTCTAATCCTCGGAAGGCCTTGCTAGTGTAATAGATGGGTTTTTGCACTCCATCCTCCATTCTTATCAACGCCGAGCTAACTGCGTTCTCTGAAACTGCCAGATACAAGTATAATTTCTCTCCCATCACTGGCCTGGACAACAATGCAGGTGTTCCCAAGTATTTCTTCAATTCTTGAAAGGCCTTCTCGCATTCATCATTCCACTCAAAAGTCTTTCGGAGTGTTTTAAAGAATGGGAGACATCTATCAGTTGCTCGTGATATAAACCTATTAAGTGTTGCAACTCGCCCTGTAAGACTTTGCACTTCCTTCTTCGTCGTCGGAGATCGCAGCTCCAATAGAGCCTTGATCTTTTCAGGATTTGCCTCAATTCCTCGTTGGTTAACAATTATCCGAAAAACATGCCCTCTCGTACTCCGAATATGCATTTGGTGGAATTAAACTTCATTTGATATTCCTCTAGTTGATCAAAGGTCTGGCCTAAGTCAATTAGATGATCAGCATCTTTCTTGCTCTTCGTTAGCATATCGTCAACATAAATCTCCATGTTATGACCGATTTGCTCTGCAAACACCTTGTTCATCAACCGCTGATATGTAGCACCTGTATTTTTAAGTCCAAAAGGCATAACATTATAACAATAATTTCCCCTCGGGGTAATAAAAGAGGTACTCTCCCTATTTTCAGGCTTCATTTTAATCTGGTTATAACCAGAATAAGCATCCATGAAACTTAATAGTTCGTGTCCCGAGGTAGCATACCACCAGTTGATCAATTCGGGGCAAAGGAAAATGATCCTTCGGGCATGCCCTGTTGAGGTCGGTGAAGTCTACACACATCCTCCACTTGTTATTTTTCTTCTTTACCATCACCACATTTGCTAGCTAGTCAGGATATTTGACATCCTCAATGAAAGAGGCTTTTTGTAGCTTCTATACTTCCTCCTGTATAGCTTGATTTTTCTCAGGACTGAACACTCTTATTCGCTGCTTTACTGGCTTGATTTCCTTATTCACATTGAGCTCATGACACAAAAATTCGGATCTATTCCTGGCATGTCTTCATGACTCCACGCAAAAGTTTGCTTTCTTCACCTTAGAAAGGCAATCAATTCTTATTTTATTGATTCATCCAAGGATGCACCAATTTGAGTTGTTCGTTCTGGATGCTCGTCATCCAGAATGACATTCTCAGTATCCTCCATGGCCTGTCCTTTCATGAGTTGGGACTCGTCTCTAGGGTCTAATGTTTCAATCTTCGCATCTTCTATTTGGTAGGTAGTAGTCTTCTTTCTAGATTCTCCATGCTCCTCCTACTCGGTAGATGAATAGTAGCATTCTCGAGCTACTTTCTGGTCGCCCTTTACCACTCCTACTCCAAAACTGGTTGGGAATTTTAAACACTGATGTACAGTAGATGGTACTGCTTCGAATTTTTTTAATCCTACCCTTCCCATGATGATGTTATAAGCTAATTGGACGTTTTTATCCATTATGAAGAAGCGTACTCTTTCAATTCGACAAGCAGGCCATGTACCAATAAACATATCCAACTTGATCGTCCCAAGTGGAAAAACCTTTTCGCCAGTAAAACCAAGGAAGGGTCTGTGGTATGGCTCCAACTGGGATAATTTCAAATTTAAACTGTCAAAGCATAGATAGATCATGATATCTGTCGAGCTACCATTGTCCACCAGTACTCGTGAAATCACCACTTCCTTCATTCTCATTTTGATCACCAATGGGTCATCATGAGGATATAGTACGCTGGGCAAATCGTTCTTAGAGAAACCAATGACCATTTTGTCTTTATTCACCTTTATCGGGCGATCATCTTCAGCCAGATTTATTCGCTGAATGTATGAGCAAGCTTGAGCCTCATTGAGGTAAGCTTTTCTCTCAGCAGTCATATCTTCGCCTCCTACATCTCCACCTGTAATTACATTACATTCAAATGATCCAAAATGGATAGAGAATACCTCACGTTCTGGCTATTTTTGTCTTTTGGGGAGATCGGGATCATCTTGGTCATCATCCGGGTCTTCTTCATGACTTCTCTTCTTATCTTCTTTTTCTCGACGAGGAGATCTAGAGCTCTACCTTGCTCGGTCGTTGTTTTTTCCACCATTTTAGTGATCAACATACTTGGTCAGTTTTCCTCGTCTGATGAGTGCTTCAATTTCATTCTAAAGAGCTATGCAGCTCTTGGTCGTGTGACCATGATCTTTATGGAACTCGTAATATTTGGACTTATTCCTTTTGTCAGGATCTTCCTTCATTTTCTCTGTCCAGTTCAGCTCCTCGCTGTTCTTGATCTCTTCCAGAATGTGGTTTATATCTACTTTCAGAGGAGTATAATTTCCAAATCTCTTCAATTGTTCCAATGCTTGCTTCGCTTTTGACTGCCTGTTACCACCATTGTTCTTTTGCTCCTTCTTCTCAGGCTTATCCACCTCAACCTTGGTTTCTTTGGTGTCCATATTCTTCTTCGCAACCATAGCTTCCTCGGCGTTCATAATCTTAGCTGCTTTTGCCATTAATTCTGCCATGGTTCTAGGCGAATCTTGGGCTAGAGTGTAGTACAATTTATCTGGCAATAGTCCACTCATCAGAGTAGTAATTGTTGTCTTCTCCTTGTAATCAATGACCTCGAGCTTCTCATTATTGAAACGAGTAATATAATCCCTGGTACTCTCACCTGCCTTCTGTCTAACACTTAGCAAATGTGCTACTCGTTTGACTGGCTTAGCTCCAAAATAAAAATTTCTAATAAATAGTTTTGCTAGCTGAAAGAAAGTCGCAATTTTCCCCCGAGGAAGGTTATTGTACCACATTTGAGTAGATCCGGTAAGGGTTCCTGAAAATGCTCTGCATCGCATCTCGTCTGGAACAGCATAGATATCATCTGCTGCCTGGTATTATTCTATATGGAGAATAGGATCAGTTTTTCCATCATATTTAGGCGTCACCACAGGAGCTTTGAATTTTGATGGCGTAGGAAAGTCCACAATCTCTTGTATGAATGGTGTTCCTCGGACGAAAGTCCTTTGTAGAGGATTTTTTGTTTTAACCATCTCCCCTAATCTATCCTCCAACCTTTGAATTGAGCCTTTCCATGCATCATTTCCTTCCTCGATCCTATTGGTTCGAGCAACTGATCGTGTTAAATTTGCCTCTTGGGATCTTTCATAACGAGCAGCTGGTCGTGATTGGGCAGAGCCTTCCTTTAAATCAGATGGTCGTTGAGAGTTCCTCGACATAGTCCTAGGGGAACTTCTATTCCTCCTAGGACCTAAACGATCAAAAGGTGAGACTCTACTCAATCTTTCAAGAGCACTTGTCCTTTATGGAGATAGAGTGATGTCTTGATGAGTATCTGTAGCTGGTACCGAGGAAGTCCGTCCTTGCTGATAAGAAGGATCATTGGATCTCTCAGTACGATATGAATCGGTGCATCTGGACTGAGATTCCTCTGGGAATAACGTTTGTCTTCGCGAAGAGAGTAAACGAGTATTTCTCTGAACGCTTTGTTGCCCTGATTGGGCTAGCACTCCCCCTTGAACAGTTTGTATGAGTTGACGCATAGTTTCTTGCATGGCAGTTTGCCGTTGGGACAAATTAGCCATTATACCAGCCAGATCTTGAACATTTTGAAGGAGTAGATGGAGGATTCAGAGGGATCCCAGCGTTTCGATTGCTGGATTCAGGATGATCAACCATTGGTGATGAATTATTTTGGTGAAAAACGATAATTACAGTCGTTTCCCACAGACGGTGCCAATCTGTTGATGTAAAAAATTAGATTTGACCTAATTGTTTTAATCACAAATAAAAAAGAATAATAAAATAATAGACAATAGATTTTTAAAGTGGTTCAGCCTTGCAAGAATGGCTTACGTCCACTGTTTTTGTTATTGCTGACTGTTTGTTTGGAATTCTCGAGGTATGGTTTTCTCCAGAAATTCCTCCCCCCCAATGAGGAGGTTACAATGTATTTATAGCCTTTAGGTTGTACAAATGGAAGGATAATGCGTTGTTATCTAGTAGACATGTACATCTGTATGATAATAAATGAGCATTTAATTCGTAGTCGTCTCCTTAATTATCCTGATTAGAATGCTAAGTAGCTCGGACCGCATAAGCTGCTTGGACCGCCTAAGTAGCTCGACACACTGGAGCTACTCGGGGCCCCTGAGTTCCTCGTGGATTTTTGGTTGCTCGGTGATCTTGAGTTGCTCGGTAGCAGTATACATATTTGCCACGTTAGCAGACACGCGTCTGTAAGTGAGTAGTCCATATCAGCAGACTAAATTTGGTATCAACGGACTCAATCCATTTTAGATATCAACAGGTGGGACACACCTCATCCAAGCCAAAGCGGAACACATGGTTTTCACGGTACCAAAACTACAAAGTCTCCTCCAAAAGACACAAGTCAATTGGATGGTTATTCCACAAAGTAGTCGGACGCAAGTTGAATGCCTCGTAATTGACATTATATAGGCACATTACCTTCAACCCCTCAAGGTTAGAAGCAAAATCTTCGATTATCGGAATATAAATTTTAGAGAGTAAGAAATCTTGATGAAATAAATAAAGAAAGAAATAAGTTGAAGTATGGTTTGAAGCTACACCCAAAAGGCCCCTTTTATACTTGAAATTATCCACAAAAGGCGAAGTAATTAATCTGTTGATACAACAACAGTTTTTAAGTACAAAGGAATGCGAAAGGAGGATAATTGTGGCTAAAAAACAAGCATGCCTGCAGGGGTATACCATTATGCACGCCAAGGGGTATATCGATAGGCATACCCCCCATTTTGGGAAGATTCCATTTTCCTTTTTTTCCTCCTTCATTTGAAATACTCCCCTTTTTAAATCAACTTTTCACAATAAGGGTTTCCCGAGCATTTTTTCTAGAAAATTTTCAAAAATACGCTTTTTATTTTTAAACATCTTTCCTTACTTTTCATAATTAAGTAAAATCCCTACTAGAAAACTAAAAGTGCATGTAGACTAGATCATTGATTCAAGATAAAAAAAAAATGCATCATTCTATATATATCTGTAATTTCTGTTACATTTTTCAGGAATAAAAAAAGGAAGAAAAGGAAAAAAAATACCAAAATTATCAGGACGCAACCCGGACTTTCCAACCTAAACCTAATCATGGACCACCATCTCAAGGATTCGAGCGAAGACGCTTCCCACAATGACGAGCAATGGACCCTCCGCTTCGAGAGATAGAACCCCCTCACGATCATCAGTCGTTGCCATCGGCACAATACAAGATCATACCTTCTCCCACTCACGTTTTGCCATCGAGGACATCCATTCCCTGATCTCCCACAGCTAAGACGTTGGCTCGTGGACAGACTGCAAAAAAAAAGATTAAAAAATCAAGCAAAATACGCAAAGTCAGTAACATGAAAATAAATTAAGAGCCAAAGTTGTACCTCTCATCAAAGATCCTCCACAAGAAATGGAGGAAGACCATCACTCGTCACCTGTGGACGATGAGATACCGACACGACATGTCCCCCATCCAACTGAATATGACATGAAGGAATGGAGTAATATCGAACATCTCGAACCGCCTCCGCTATGGCTTCGCTCCCTAATGCCTGTGCCGAGGAACGTGTCACACTAATACTTCCCCTAGTCCCTGCCTATGGTGGAGGAACACCCTCCATATTATATATATATGGCGACATCAACCAAGTCGTCACGAAATCCAGGTAATCATACCCTGTCGCCATATCCTTGTAAAGCATATAAGGCTCACCCTTCATCGCTGTCGCTCGGCCCTCGTTTCACAAGTCCCATTATCCTCATAAAAGTATGAGGTGCCGATGGTGGGACCTTTACCTCACCTTCCACTATCTGGCTAACCACCCTATCACTAAGATACCATGAGTACACGTACTCATGTGCCAACAACCGCCCCATCTAGACATGTATGCTCGTAACCCTCATCGTTCTCGAGGCGTGACGCTATGGGTAAAAAGTCACATGATCCCCCGATAAAAATCATTCATCAAAATCCAAAACAAAAAATATAAAATACACAATTTTAAAAATAGAACAAATCTAACCTGATTGCTCGAAAGGGTATTCAACCCAGACCTTACTTCCCTAAGGGCCAAAAACTCCTTCGACACCCTGTTCATCTCCCTTCGTCAAAGCATCCTTGTGTACTCCCCATCTTCACTCGCTAGCAAGGATACCGACCCATGTTGTTCCCAATCACCTCATAAAACCCGTCTAAAAAGATCACACATTCCCTTTTTGATAAAAATCTTAAAAAAGATAAAAAAAGAAACAAAAACAAATTAAAGCAGTATTCAAAGGTTACATATAGAAGGTATGTGGGACCTATAAAAGAGTGGCAGTAGCACCGACCGAAGCCATTAAGAGATGCATAAAGAGATGTCATCATCATATTCCCCCAATCATATGTGTGGATTTTAGAGATGATTCGGAGATAGGGAAAGAACCACAAGTGGACGATATCCCCACTCATCGCGACCATAAAGCCTCATAGCAAGATCAATATAAACATACAGGTCGCCTGCCATACCTGCTAACCATCTGTAATATCTATCTGTTGTGACAACAGGGTATCTTTCATCACGGATACCTTCACCAACTCCTTGGAGCCCACTCGTCCGAAAAGTCACACACTACTTAATCATTTCCTTAAAAATGTGAAGCCCCCAGCCCACGATTACCTGTTAACCTTTGCACTCCAGTCCTGTCAGCTGATCCACGTCTATGGGGGTAATTGTCATCTCCCCTACTCCCAAATGGAATGTATGGATGATATCCCACCATCTCTCACCTAGGTTGCACAAAACTGTCGAAGATCTCGACGTATCATTCAGAGATCCTGCAAGATGACCAAACCCAACGACCTACATCATAAGTTTCACTACACTAAGGAGCTTATCCCATACCTTCTTAAATTCCATCGTTCCCCAAGAACGAATATCGAAGAAATAATATTAATCTGTAGGAGAAAGTTAAAGATGCAACATGAATCCCCAACGAAAAACAAATCAAAAGAATTTTTTTACTCACGTAACCATTTGGATTCTTCACCTTTACGGAATGAAGATGATCAATCTCTCACGAAAGTATCCGCTCATCAGCTGGGTAATTGGCATCCCAATATGCATTCTCATCCCCGTTGGCTTCACTCCGACACCTCGCCACTCGACATCGGCCCAATCGTCAACATCCAGAATGTTAATCATAACCATTTTCTTCAAAAAATTTCTAATAAATAACTCGGATGCACTTCTTAGGTAGAGGGAGGAAAAGTTTCATTTCAGGATGTGAGAAATAAGGAACCCTCACCTCCTTTTTATAAAGAGTCTAAGGGTATGCCGATCGACAGACCCCTAGCTATGCCTATCGGCATAACCCCTCGGTATACCCCAAACCACTCAGGATTCCATGCTATTGCCTATAGACACACCGCTGCATATGCTTATCGGCATACCCCCCTAAATTTTGTTACAAAAAATCTAGAAATTGCTCAAAAAATTCACAAAAATCTCTATAAAAAAAACAAGTCAAAAACCTCAAAATCCATTAAAAAACACATTTTTTCCATAAAAATCATCCATTTTCAAAAATGCAGGATGCATTTAATAATTCAAAAAAGTTCCAAAAAATTCTTAAAATAAGGAATCAAAGGCACAAGCGTTAACAAATTATCGAAGTTCTAAAAATGTTTCGCGCATCCGTTCCAACACTCTTTAAGCCCGTAGAATTGGCCTCGACCCTCTGAATTAGGTCTCCTTCACTCTTTAGGTTCGTAAAATTGACTTAGGTCCATAGAACTTATCTTGACCCTCTGAATCAAGTTGTCTTTACTCTTTAGGTCCAAAGAATTGATCTAAACTCGCAGAATTTTCCTCAACCTTATAAATCAAGTTACTTTCACTTTATAGGTTTGCGTAATTGACCTACGCCGCGAAATTGGCCTCTACCCTCTGAAACAAGTCACTATTACTCTCTAGGTCCACATAATTGACCTAAACTTGCAGATTTAGCATCGACCATCTGAATCAAGTCACCTTGACTCTTTAGGTTTGCAAAATTAATCATGGCCCACAGAATTGACCCCAACCCTCTGAATCAGGTCACTTCACTCTTTGGTCTGTAAAATTGACCTAAGCCTACATAATTGGCCTTGACCCTCATAATCGGGTCACTTTAACTCTTTAGGCCCATAAAATTGACTTAGGCCCACAAATTTGGCCTCGACCCTCTGAATATGGTCGTTCTCACTCTTTAGGTCTGCATAATTGATATAGGCCACCAGAATTGGCCTCGATAATTTGAATTAGGTCGCCTTCATTCTTTAAGTTTTAAAAATTAACCTAGACCCTCATAATTGGCCTCGGTCGTCTGAATCAGGTCGATTTCACTGTTTAGGTTCGTAAAATTGACCCAATCCCTTAAATTGGCCTTGACCCTCTAAATCAGATTGTCTTCACTCTTTAGGTTCATGGAATTGACCTAGTTCCATAGAATTGGCCTCGACCCCCTGAGTTAGGTCGTCTTCACTTTTTAGGTCCGCAAAATTGACCTAGGCCCGAATAATTGGCCTCGACCCTCTGAATCAGGTCACCTTCACTCTTTAGGTTCGCATAATTAACCTTGGCCCACATAATTTTCCTCGACCCTTTGCATCAGGTCACTTACACTTTTTAACTCCTCAGGATATGCACTTTCATTCCTTAGGTCCTCAAAACTGGCCTCTTAAAAACCTTGGGCCAATATAATTGGCTTCTACCCTCAAAATCAGGTCACTCAACTTCCCTAGGTCCTCTGACTCAAACCTTTCCCCCGGCGCTTATAACTCTAATCAGGGCGTCTATCTTTGACGACCTTCGCATATCCTAATCTCGTCCGACCTGGGGATCTATAGACACTTAACTTTAGTACCCATATTTTACTACCCCTCATGCACCTTCATAAGTCCCAAATACAATTTTCAAAACCATTGGACCCCGATGCTTCCCTTCAAACCCTAATCTTATGGCCATCAGACACTTACGAGCTCCATTTGACTTCAGTAAACTCTCGAAATTGAGAGTAGCTCATGCACATCCATAGGGCCTTGAATACCATTTCCAATGGTTTATACAATGTGCAAATTAGCCTTATGATTTTCATTTACTTATCATTTTACTCTGAAACCCTAAACTAGAGGCCACTGGACAATTGCAATCTCTATTTAATTTCGGTCAGATCTCAATACTTAGAGTAACCCAATGCACTTTCATAGGTCTCTAAATACCATTTCCAAAGGTTCACACCGTGCACAAATCGTACTTACTGTTTGCATTTTATGTCAGTCTTCCAAAAAAGTCCATTTCGGACTCCCTATAACCCCGACCCTCTGTCTATCAACATTGGTTTATTTTACTTGGATTACAAGTGAGGGTGTGCCGATAGGTAGGCCTAGTCCTATGCCGATCGGAAGATCCCCCATCCCTAAAAAGCTTCCTATTTAAAGAGGCCATGACCTCATTTGAAAGGGACTTTCTTTTTCAAATTCCAATACCTCCTTTCCTCGAAATTACGGCATAACCTTTTATATAGCCCTTTTCAAAACATTCGCTAACATTCCATTACATCATCCACGCACATCATCTTTCTTTCCCACTTTACCACCATTACACTACCACTAAAATCAACGTACATCACCATCAAAGTCAGAATTCAAGTTTCATAGAAGGTCCAGATCCTATTCATTCAAATTTATTACTTTAGTGCTATTACTCACTTTTTTAGTTGCTAGTATATGGATTACATTTAGCTGTCATTTCCTCACCTTAATCACCTTTTTACTATTTATATATTTAACAAATTTATTTTGCATAAACTCAAAAAAAACAAAAAAGAGGATTTGATTCTTAAATCCCAAATTATAACTTTCCTTCCATTTTTACTACACTTACCTCATTTGTGCACGTTTTCCAACAAAACAAAATGAGAAAATTATTATTTTGAATTCATGGGTTAAATCCCACTCTTATATATATTTTCGAACTATGTGGGACTTTGATGTCATTTTCGGCTATGTAGGCGTCCCGAGTTTTTTTCGAGATTCGAGCCCTCTTTTCATGCTTTTTCACTTTATTTATTCTCATTTTTATTTATTCTCGTTCGTTTTCACAATTCCATTAGACACGCATATCCACTTCCTCATAGTTGATTATGATCCGGTGTATTGCATATAGCATAGCCTTTTCTCTTTATTATATTTTTAGCAGCCCCGTCACACTTGTGTATTCCGTTCTTTGTGATGGATTGTGATCCGTTGTTGTAGCCCCTATAATTTATGCGTATTTATTAATAGTTAAATAAAAAAATGAAATTGTTTTAATTGATTAATTATATAAATGGAAATTGATTTTTTTTAATATTCTGAAGAATAATATTTCGAATAGTACTAGTACTATTCCGAATAGTACTATTTCAAATTACAATGGATTCTTTAAAAAAATAAAAATACAATTCCAAGTAGTAAAACACTGTTTTGTTGGTGGCACTATTCACATCGGATTCTAAAAAGAAGAAGAAATAAATGGTATTAAATATCATTTCTTCTTCTCTCATTTTCTCATTTCCTACTCACAACTCAAACTGTCCTAAATTTAAATATTAAATCTAAAAAATCTTACTCTTTTATTCTAGCCCAAAAAAATAATTTTTTGGGGAAGAAAAAAATTAGGATAACTTTGGATCAATTCTAAAGAATTTTTGGAGGTCAATGCAAATAATTTTTAGAGGAATTTTTTCTGTACATTTGGGAGATTATTTTCATCAATTAAGGAGCAATTTTTGAGGGACTTCTTTTATAATTCTTTCTTATTACTGTAGAGGTTTTTTTTCAATTGAGATAATATAATTCTACTCTTTCCTCTCGCGAGACAAATAGCATTTTCTACCTAAATAGTTTTTTATATAAATCCTAAAATTTATGTAGAGATAATTAAAGATTATTTTATTTTTATCACACTTTTATACATTCTGATTTTTAGTGAATAAATTTAATGAAACTAATTCAATAACTTATATACTTGATTAATTTAGACGAATTTGGTATAATTGAATTGGATTATAATTTGTACATTCTTGGTATGATTTAAATATTAAATCCGGCATTGAATGACTTATATGTGTTGAAAATCATAATAATAGATTAAATTCATGTCTTACTATCGTAAATTTTATTTTTCATATTACTGGGGATTGGGGTTCTAGTAAATATTAACTTCTTCAATTCTAGGTTTATGAATTATGTTGAATATCTGAGATAGTCTCGATTTTTTTTTAAAATAGTAATTTTATTCATAAAATTATGAAACTTCGTAATCTTATGTAAAATATAATTTTTAAAAGTTTAATTTTAACAAAATCCAAAAAAGGTCATTTAGGACTTGAAAAATAAGAAAAACTAAACTAGGTATATTTATCGATGTGTAGTAACGTTATAAAAAAGTGAATTTTTAATCCATGTAGAAGGCATAGATTGAGACGTTTTGCGAATTTTTGAATGAAATCATATTCTCGACAACTTTTATATTTTAAGTTTTCTCAAAATTCGCTTATAAGAGGCCCAAAATAACAAATTTTTATTCTGACGGCATGATACTTATAATATTCTAAAGGGCCAGTTATTGTTTAGTCCGTGATATAATTGTACATTTTAAAAAAAAGACGGATATTTTCACTTTTACCCATATAGTCCCTCCATATATATTATACATTTTGTGTTTTCGATTATGACCTTCGCATTTTAAAAAAAATTATTTGTTCACTTCTATTACTATATCGTAGGAGTCCAAACATGAACATTGGTTAGACTTTCGAAATTACTGAGTCCATTCAAATTATCCAACTTCTTCTTCAAGAAATTGAAAATCTCTACATTCAAATGTATTCAATCTCAAAGTTAGGTTAACATTTGGTACATACTTCTGATTCTTCATTGTTCTTCATATGATTGTGATCCCTTTTGTTCTTATTCCCATTTGATGGTATATATTGTTCTTTTGTCAATCTGAATTCATATATCAGTTCATATATGTATATGCTTCTATGTTTTATTCTTCAATTACTTTTTATTTGTGATTTTATATTTGATTTGTGTGATTAGGTTTGGCTGTATGTATTTTGATGTTTATACATCCTTACGTTTTTTATTCATCAACACACACACACACACACACACACACAAACAATATATATATATATAATAATTTTGATTTCATTATGTATTATTTGATCTGTTTTTATCTTTCATAAAGTAATCGATTATGGACTGTATTAACATCATAATTGTTATGTTCTAATTTTATTTATTATGCATTTTCTTTGATTTCATGATGAAGTTGAATTATATGTGAATTTAATTAATGTATGATATCCGTATGTTGCTTAATATGATAGTTAGTCTTTTTTTGTATATTTAATGGTTATATTTAATGTGTTGGTTATTGTTTTGTAACAATATGTGGTTTTGATGCTTTGTTTTACCCTTTTTTTTAAAATATTTTTCTTTGTTTTTGAAAGGATTACTCTGCTTTTTTAACAGTTTGTTAGTGTTGTTAATTTAGTAGTGTAGGATTTTATTTTTTTGAGTTTTAATGGCAATATGACGTGTAAAATTATTTTTTTCCCATTTCGTAAAGCTATGGATAGTATTCATGTTTGTATGTGTTCTTATGATTATATTTTGGCCGCTATAAGCGTTGAAACTGCAAGTTTGAATTATTCTTTTATTGACAAAGTATGTTCAAAATTTAAGATTTTGCAAAGAGAAATTATCAAGTTCTCATATTCTGTGGAAATTTTTCGGGAGTTATTTTGGAATCCGATGGAGATTTTAGACTTATGTTGATTTGTTGGAAGATGTCAACTTATGATTTTATTAAAATTAAGGTAGAAGATTGTAATTGTGTTGGTAATGAAGTTTTTGAGATTAAGAACGGTTTAATTGATGCTGAGCATTCAGTAATTATTAACTCATTAGATGTTATTGATGAATATTTAGTTGAATCAACATCTTCAAAATCAAATTTGTTTTTGTCGAATTCTTGGGCAAATGGCATTATTGAAGTTAGGCAAAAGTTTGAAGGGGCTCCGAAAGAGTTTCGAATAATTTTACGTAAGTATGCATTGGAGACTGGATTTAAGTTCAAGTATATAAATAATGATAATTTTAGGGTGACGGCTCGTTGTATTCAAGATGAAGATGTTGTTCAAGTATATAAAGAATGATAATTTTAGGGTGATGGCTCTTTGTATTCAAGATGAATATGTTGTATGTAGCTGCCATGCATGCATCTGTGAATGTTGTGAATGGTTTTTTCTATATTTGAACGTTGAATAATACGCACACTAGTAGAAGTCGTATTTGTAAGTCAATAAGTGAAATGATGTCATCTCAAATTGTTTCATTAGTGTTTTTGGATGAAGTTCGTGATCCTCGATTAGGCCAATTAACATAATGAGTAGCTTTAAGAGAAAATAACAGTTTGATATATCTTACCATTTAGCGTGGAATGGAAATGAACTTGCAAGTGTTGACTTGCATGGGCACGAGGAGAAATCTTACAAGTAATTAATGTTGTATTGAAACAAATTCAAATTCATTTTGTTTTATTGAGTGTGATGTTGTTGATTTTCGATTTAATAGATTGTTCATAAGCTTTGGGACATGTGCACTAGGATTTCAATATTGTTGTCCATTACTATTCTTGGATGGGACACATTTGTATAGTAAATACAAAGGGACATTGTTGGCGGCCACATCAAAAACGGTGATCAAGATATGTTATGGTATTAAATTACTTTTCTGCTAGTAGTGACTTTATTTAGTCTGTACAGTTTTAGTGACTTTATCAGTGTGGATGGCCTATATATATATATATATATATATATATATATATATATATATATATACACGTGTGTGTGTGTGTGTGAATTTCAGAATTAGTCATATATTCAGAAAAGGGAATAAAGTAGCTGATAAATTGGCCAATATAGGTTCAAATTATCCTATGAGGCATTGGTGGGCCATCCCTCCTAAAGAAATTGATGGCCTTCTTCAAATGGTCAAGTTTGGATTTCCAAATTACAGAGTTAGATGATTTTTTTCCTTTTTCCTTGATGTATATGATTCTTTTTTTTTCATTTTGATTATTTGTAATTGCCATCGCGGGGAGGCTATTTCCTCACTTTTACTTTCTTTAATACATAGTTCTCTAAATGGGCAATTCCCTCTAGAGTTTACCAAAAAAAAATGTGTGTGTGTGTGTGTTATTTTGTTATATTTTTGTATGTTTTATTTTGTTTTAAACTTTTTGCAAGTTTATTTCCACTTGCTTTTACTATTGTTGATGCTGAAAGGAGAGCAATTAGAATTGGTTTATGAAATGTCTTGGGGAGGTTTTAAATCCCATGGGGAGAGAGGTGACATTTATATCGAATCGCAATCAAGGAATTTTGGATGTTGTTCTGAAACATTTCAGATGCTTTGTGTCTTTATCATCTTCAAAATAAAATACGGGATAGATATCGTGGATTCGGTTCAAATTTTAAGGAGAAAATGGTAAAAATGTTTAATATGTGAGCATTTTCTACAACTATCAAGTATTACCTAAAACATCGAAACGAATTGATAAATAAGGGAGGCGATTTGATGAGAGATTTCTTGCAAAATTATCCAAAGAAGCATTTTGGTTGTGCATTTTTCAAGGAACATAGATATGGGGAGATGTATTCAAATGCAGCTGAATCATTCAATTCTTGAATTAAAGAGGCTAGCTATTTACTGATAGCACAATTGGTTAAAACTATTCAAATTCAAGTGATGACCCAAATCTCTAAAAAGATAGCATGAGTCAGTAAATGGACAATGATATTATGTCCTGAGATGAACAAGAGGTTGAATGAGTTACTAATATTTGGTAGGGTATGGAATGTTACACGGGTGAGTGAGTTCATTTTTCAAGTTCATAGCGAGAAAGCTAAGAATGTAAATTTGTTAAATTGTGCTTATTCTTATTTCAAATGGCAATTAAGTGAATTTCCATGCTCACATACCTTGGTTGCAATTTAGTCAAATGGTCGCGATATATTTCAATATGTTGAGGAGTATTTCACTGTTGAATATTTCAAGAAGACTTACTCGTTTCCTATTGTTTCGGTGACTGGTATACAAGAAGAGGAAGTTGTTAGTAATGATGTGATTTTAAAAGCCCTTATAACCGAAATTCCTCCGGGAAGACCAAGAAATCATAAAATAGCATGTCGACGAGAATACTGAAGGCTAATGAAGCTCAGTGGGTGCCAAATGTTTAGGAATCGTGATAAGAAAACTTGTAAAGCAACCATATAAGCTAATTGACCATAGTTTATTGATGTAATTTTTTGTTTACAATTGCTTTGTATTTATCTTTTGGATATATAATTTGATATATCAGTTTGTATTGGAGTTTTCATTAATGAGAAATAAAAGCAGTGCATTTTTCTACTTTTGATACTATTAATATTGTTATGTTAGTAATCAAAAGATATGATTTTCGTTTCTTTGTTAGTCTAACCAAAGAAGTGTGTTCATTTAAGCAGTACTTGTAATAATAGTTTGTAAGATTCTTGGTTTAATAGATGAAGTCAATGATTTTATAATTAAAAAAAATGAATTATTGAGTTTATTTGTAGTTCAAATGCTAATATATTGTTTAACTTCAGGCTTTATAGTTAATAAGTTAACATGTTCACACATGGTATTTCAAAAGTGATTTTAGTGACCTTATTTGTGAAAAGGAATAAATCAGTTACTTAAAGAATGACATCATACACATCAATCTTCATTTTATTTTCCAACTTTATTTGACATCGTTGAATGTTTTATCAATTAAAAATATTTTTAATTTTCTTTTAATTATCAAAAAGTCCTTCAAACATTTGTTAATACACATTTCGTTTAAGCATTTTTATTTTATTTCAAAAAGTCCCTCAAATACCCATATAACCAACATTATCTTATTGTTGAAGGTCCACGCCAATGGCACTCCCACCTCACGTCTCCCCGCCCCCACATCCCCAATGCCGGAGTTGTATTGACCCTCATCGAAGCTCTTTGTTTAAGAGACTATTTGGTCTATGACACTTAAATTATGTTTAAAAGTGAGTTTATGTGTAGTTGAAAGTTTTATATATTGTTTATGTTTTGATTTTACAATAAGTAAGTAAATATATGAAGATATTGTAATACAACAATGGTTTTAGTGACCTTATTTGTGAAAAGGAATAAGTCGATTACTTTAAGAATGACTTAATACACAACAATGTTCGTTTTATTTTCCAACTTTATAACTGAAAAAATTGGAATTATTGAGTTTATGTCTAGTTCAAAGGTCAATATATTACTTAAGCTCAGTTTTATAGGTAATAAGTTAACATATTCACACATGGTAATTTAAAGTGATTTTAGTAACCTTATTTGTGAGAAAAGAATGAATCAGTTACTTAAAGAATGACATCATACACACCAATCTTCGTTTTATTTTCCAACTTTACTTGACATTGTTGAATGTTTTATCAATTAAAAATATTTTTAATTTTGGATCAATTATCAAAAAGTCCTTCAAACATTTGTCAGTACACATTTAGTCTAAGCGTTTTTATTTTATTTCTAAAAGTCCCTTAAAGACCCATATAACTAATATTCTTTTATTTTTGAAGGTCCGCACCAGCGGCACTCCCACCCTACGTCTCTCCGCCCCCACACCCCTACTTTTTGAGCTCCGTTGCCCTCATCGGAGTTCCTTATTAAAGGGACTATTTGGTATATGGCACTATAATTATGTATAAAACTGAGTTTATGTGTAGTTGACAAATTTATATATTGTTTATGTTCTGAATTTATAGTAAGTAAGTAAATATATTAAGACGTCATAATTCAACATTGGTTTTAGTGACCTTATTTGTGAAAAGGAATAAGCCTGTTACTTTAAGAATGACTTTATTCACAACAGTCTTCGTTTTATTTTCCAACTTTATAACTGAAACTTTTTGGAATTACTGAGTTTATGTGTAGTTCAAAGTTTAATATATTATTTAAGTTTAGGTTTTATAGTTAATAAGTTAACATATTCATACATGGTAATTCAAAGTGATTTTAGTGACCTTATTTGTGAAAAGCAATAAATAAGTTACTTAAAGAATGACATCATACACATCAATCTTTGTTTTATTCTCCAACTTTATTCTTTTTTACAATTGATAGTTAAATAGCAGTGTCTTTGTAGTTGAAAAAGGTAGTCACTTTAACTATATAACAAGACATAATTGTCGTGTGTTATTAGTGACTTCGCGTGGGAAATCGAAAAAATCAGTTATTGCATAATTGATAACATATTACATGTCCATTTTGAAACATTAGTTACTTTACAACTGAAAACATACAACACCGTGTTCAATTTAGTATCCTAACTTTATTTTACTTTGTTCAATGATTATCATTAAACAACTTTTCTACCATCCAACAATATTAAAATCATATAAAATGAAACCAACATTCCTTCATTAGAATGCCAATATTATGTATATGTATAAGAAACATTAGCTTAACTGTCAAGTAAAATACATGCAAAAAATTGAAAACACAATATTTGGGTTACAGAACTTCAACAACTGAATATGATGTTTCAAACATTGTCTTTTATTGCTATCTAATTCTCTAAATCGAGTCACTTTTGTGCTCAGCAAAATTTAGTAACTTGATAAGCATTTTTGCACGCAATTCGTCCATCACATTTTCTGCAAATATTTTTTCAAGTGCCTTCCCATAAGCAATTTTCTCCATGTAGTATGACACTGCTGTACCACAATCATTCCTTTTTAATATAAAAAAATCAAGTTTAGTAAAAGAATTTTGATATCAAATAAGTTTTGTAATTCAAAGTAAAATAGCTTACGAATCTTCTTTTTGTTGAGGGCAAATGATAGAAAATTGGAGTTGGCTTTATGTATGTGATTTTATCCATATCTTAGCCGCATCCAAATATATTTTCATTTCATTTAAAGAGGTTGCATAAGACCCTATTTTTTAGGAGGTTGTTCCAAAGTAATGCTTTAATTCTTGCTCAATTCATTCATCTTTTCTTCAACATATTGCTCAATATGTTTTACTTGATAAAAATCATTTGAAATAAATTAGTATTATATAATAATGAATTTGAGATTCGTTTTTTTACCATTAGCACAACTTCCCAGAAGAATTTTCCTTTATTTTCTGGGCCTCCATAACTTGTTGAGTCATGGTGCAACCATTTGCTTGCAAGCCTGTCAAATAGTAGTAAAGTGAAATGACGAGGCTTTTCATAGAATAGAGGGAAGAGTATAAAACGTACACTTCCAGTGTACATTAATATTGTCTCAAATATTTGTTTGTTCGTAGCCACAGTCTTTCCTTTTGGACATAATATATTATAAAAACATAGCTTAAGTGAATTTCATCGTTTATAGGTGAAGTAGAACTTACTTTATGAGTTATTTTCATTAACATATATGATTAGTGACTATAATAATAACATTACAAAAAATAAGTTACTTTAGCTGTAAAATTTTAAACTTAAGAATAATATTACATTGTGTTATTTATTATATTTAGGAGTTCATATATATTTATATATGGTATGTAAGCTTACTAGAGAGTAAGTTGTTATGAACAAGGATTTGTGCTCGATATTATTGTCTTTAAGCAGTGCAGCACAGAGCAACTCTGTGTAAGCATCAATTGCCTACAAAAAAATAATTTCAGTATTTTTTAACTATATTTTTTAGCATGATAAAGTAGTTATTGTAGAAGGATTTTGTATAAGTAATTTTGACATTAACAATCATATGAAAAATACACAATAAGAAATATTGGATTACATGGCTTGTAATTTTTTTTTTTTTGTAGTATCAATGATGCTTCTCTCCTACTAAGATAACGCCTACTTCAGTCTAAAAATAGGTGTTGAAAATTATAAACAAAACTTGTAAATTGCAATAATATCTAATTATAATGAAGTTAATAATAAAACAAAGTTTATAGTAAACTTACTAGACATTTGACTTGTCAATTTTTTTTTGAAGTTTCGTCTTCTCTAAATTTGGAATGTGAATTTGAATTTCAAAATCTTCAACGACTATTCTCTTTGTTTTATCCATTAATGGATCAACTTTGCCCTCGCTCTTTTGTACTTTTTCTTTCTTTGAAGTTTCATCCAAACCAGTTGCATTCTTATCCTCCCTCTTTCTCTTATTTTTGTCATAAGTGTAATCTTCATGCACTTTTAGAATTTTGTTTGCTCTAACCTTCACATGTTTAGCCATGGAACTTGGTTCAACTTTGTTGCTTTTAGATACGGGTTCTAGGCTAATTAGAATATCAATTATTTCTGTACACTTGTTGGCAGATTTGAAAGCGTTTAACTCTCCTTACAACTTCTTGATTTTAATATTTTTTCGACAATTTCACACGTCAAAACTTTCACTTCATCACCGTGTGCACTGTTCTTTCTCTCCTCTTCATCTCACAACCTTTCTATTTTAAGAGATTGATACCGTATTTGATCTAAGAATCGAAGTTCTTTTTCTTTATTATCTCTTTCCATAGCCTCTATTTGCATTTTTGTTTCCTCTCGAATCTTCTGAATTTCAGTTGCATTATTTTGCCTTTGCTTTGCTTTCTTCTATAAGCTTCACATTTTTTCTTTTCAACTCCCGTTCTCTTCATTCATCTAATTTATCTTTAAGTTTAACTCTCCACAACACTCATTCTCAACTTCATAGCCACAAAAAATTTCATTCATATCAAAAGTATCCTCTCTTTCTTTAATTTGAGATTCAATCCTTTCATTTTGACCCAAATTATCTTTCAAGTCGTTGTCATCATCCCTTTCACATATATTTTCACTTGGATGATTCAGACTTGTTGTTGTTCGTCGTTATTTGCTTTTTGTCCATGCATAAGTAGTTCCCCATCATTTTCCTATAAAATAAAGAATTAAAAAACTTATATGTTTGAATTTAAAATCAATAATAATAATGTTAACGCAAAAATTCTCCATCTACGAGGACCAATCAAAAAAGGACACATCTCATCCTACGTGGCAATATTCGACACCCGGGGAGAGTTGGTCGGCACCCGAGAAGTGTTAGTCGGCACCCGAGGAGAGTTGGTCGGCACCCGAGGAGTATTAGTCGGCACCCGAGGAGAGTTGGTCGGCATACCAACCGGGAAGATCAAAGGATAACTGCGCATTTAATGATCCTAAATGTACATTTATACTGTAGATGACAACACATAGCATACCAAGCAATTCAACAATTAGATTCGTTGAATGTAGACATAATGTATAAATGTCTACATGCAATGAATCTCTTTATCTCCCATCACTATAAATACATGTATTCCCTTAGCCAAAAGGGGGAGATCCAATAAGAACCGAGAGACACCATACACAAGATCCACACCCTTTTTCTCCCTCTCTCTACCACATTGTGCTATTGTAAACCCCTGCGAATAAAATAACAGTGGACGTAGGATTTTCCTTATAGTCGAACCACTTTAAAAATCTTTGTCTCTTATATGTTTGATGTGAATGTTTATCTTCATCTTCAATCTCATCCTCATCATTTATCTGCTGTTGACGCCACTAAAATGGCAGTGGCCATTTTCTGTCTTCAACAGATTGGCGCCGTCTGTGGGAACGTGTTACAAGCATTGTTCTCCATCAAAAGCTAAGTTTTTATTTTCTATATGTATAATAAATTATATATTATACATACATCTGTTGATTCAATCATAATTTTTATGTTTATATACATAAATTAATTGTCCAATTTTTATTTACAAAATATTGCAAATCACGATTTTATTAAATTAGTGGATCGGTTTTTATTTCAAATATGAATAAACGAAAATTTCATAATCACAAGTCCGTTAAATATTTTTATGGAGACACGTTTATGTACATCATATTTTTATGAGAACACGAGATATTTTGATTGTTATCTCTCATATTATTATCTGGAAATTTAAATTGCCCAATATTGAAGCCAATGCACACTATATATTGGTTGGCTGAATAATTATTCTAATCGTAATTTTTATATGATTCAGCCTCAACAGGTGCTCAGGAAAAATTATCTGCCCAGTACAATTCTTGGATGCTCATCAACATCACATAAAGACCTTAAAAGGTCAATACCGAACAAAAACAACGCAGTTAGACTGCACACAGCACAGCAGCAAGACTGCAAACAACAATTCAATTGGCACCATCAGATTCATTTCATACATGCCCCAATCCTGGGCATAGAGATTCATACTTGACTTAATCGAGTTAAGAGAAGAGATACATGTATTCCATTAGCCAAGAGGGGGGAGATCCGAGAGATCCAAGAGAACCTAGAAACCCCATACACAAGATACACATCCTTTCTCTCTCTACACCCTATGGTGCTATTGTAAACCCCTGGGAATAAAATAACAGTGGACGTAGGCTTTATTCATAGCCGAACCACTTTAAAAACCCTTGTCTCTTATATGTTTGATGTGAATGTTTATCTTCATCTTCAATCTCATCCTCATCATTTATCTGCTGTTGACGCCACTAAAATGGCAGTGGCCATTTTCTGTCTTCAACAGATAACAAATAACAAAATTAATAGATAAGTTAAATAGTTTTTACTAACTTTTACATTTTTTTATATGTAAAAATAGTTACATTCACTGTATAGATATAATATATTAATTATTGTTTTGATGACGCAATTAATATAATATTTTGTGGGTCAAAAATTAAAATTGTGTAGCAATTACCAAAACAACGACAATTATTATTAATATATAATTATTTCGCATTAAGATAACTCTGATACCAAGTTTAAGAGGAACAGTATGATCAACAGTAGGTTTGACTTTTACAGATTGCTGTAGCAGCCAATCCAGCCAAATAATAGCCAAAACAACGACAATAAATGGTGATGGAACACACAGGACACAAAAAATCATCAAAACATGTGCATACATATATTCTTATTAAAAAACTACCAAGGATCTCTTAATAGGACATAATCATATATTAATAATCTTATCAAAGTACTCAGAGTGGATAACTCGAAAAATTAAATAGAAAAAGATTAAAACAAAGTTGTTAAATTTATATATTCACAACAATTTACAAGTAATATAATAATTTACAAGTCGTAGAAAGCTTACAATTATTTACAAGAGATTTACAAACTATTTTCAGAATAGTTGGTCGGAAAGTGTCTAGAAAAACTATAAAGGTTTTTAGGAATGTTGAGAGAGAGAAAAGGTTTTTTGTTTCCGGATGATCTCAAATGCTACCTTACAAGGGTTTATATACAGATTTTTGGATGTACAAATTACTATAATTGTCCCTGGATATTATTCAAGCTAGGGGTATATAGATAATTGAGATGGAAATTATTGAAGGCATCTCTGTACAGTGAAGAATTGGCCGCTGCTTTTACTTTTCTTCTACTTTCTTGGTAAGGAATCTTTGAAAAATTGTTTTGTTTTCCATTTCTTTCATCACTATTGTCTTTTTTATCCGCCTCATTTTTCTTTGCAGGTTTTTAATTATGGAGAGTTTAGGTCATGGCTTTCATTGCATTTAATATTTTGGCTTTCGTCATTACTTGCGTTTGTGAAGAAAATTATTGTTGCTTGCTTCTATCTTTCCATCATATTCTTAATGTTGTGTTTGGTGATGGAGTCTTCCGAATCTTCACTTTAATAGGCATCAATTTTACGGAGAGAAATTTTTTCATTTTCTATTGCTTCTTCAAGTTCCTCGGAATTGAGAAGACTATTATAGAAAAACTGATAGTACGTTCTATTGCTTTTTTCAGGAATTAAAATTTGCATACTTATATTTTCTTTTATCATTTGGACACGAGTTAATGACATTTTATCTTACAATTCTATGTACCTTATAAATTTTTAATAGTTCTTATGTTACCTCTGTTGTTTGTGTTAAATATTCTTGGTCATCATGAAATTCAAAAAAGTACTTTTTAATTTTTGCTTCTCTGTGTTCAATTAGAATTTCATGTTGTCCACGAATGATTTATCCATCGTTAATCCATTCTGGAGGAACATTTTTATAATTAACAAAATTCTTAATTTATTTAGAGTTTTATACAAGTGTCTACCTTATTCAACTAGTGCTTCTACAAGTCCTTTCGAAAATTGTTATTAATTCTTTCAAATAGTGCATCTATAAGTAAACTTGAAATTAATCCATATTTTAATAATAGGCTTAATGTAGCTATTATTTTTATACTTCGATTATTAGTAAATATCTTATTATGTGTAAGGCCCTAAAACATGATTAGGAATGGTAATTATATGATTAGGTACAAGTTATAAGTTATAAGTTGGTGAGGGGTGTTAAATATGTTAATTATCATATTTGGGGGATGCATACTCATATGATATATGTGTTGGTTGCATTTGATGTTAATCGAGCTTATGATCGGGGATAACTTGTTTAGATCATATGATTAGTTATGTGGTTAAATACATCATGAAAATATATTTTTCATACATCATTGTGATTATAAAATTAAACCAAGGTGTTGGTCCAAAATTGGCGATGTTAGGTCGCCAAATGTGAAAGTTTTGAGATTTTCGATAAATTGCTACTCTTCTGTTCGGGCCCAAATTAGGCATACTAATTTTATGATATAGGGAAAACACAAAATATGGAATTTGTATATATATCAGTTAAGTTTATAACACAATAAATATTGCATTAAACGGACATTCGAGTGAGAAGATATTGTCTTTTTACGAATAGGGGGTAAAGTGGTCATTTAGCTTTAAATTATATTTTGTATTATATGGCGTCACATGTCATATTTTGATTGGATCAAGGGGGGTGACCTTATGCTGACATTAAATCTTTAATATGACCTCCTCCTTAAGCCAAAATTATCCATGAGAAAGTTTGGCCCGAGGAGAGAGAACCGGGAAGCTTAGGAAGGGAAAAGCGAGGAGAAGTTGGAGAAAAATTCGTAGAAAATTACGAAAAAGTCCTTAAGATAATTCTATGTCTTGTTATATTTTTTGGTATTACTGATTAAAATGGTAGAAATCGTCATTTGGTTGTTGAACTTGCAAGCCTTGGAGGTTATATACGGATAGATGCAAGTTCAAGCAAAGTTAAACGTGTAAACCCTCAAAATTGCTTTGTTTAGAAACCTTATGTATTCAAACTTCTATTTCTATTTGTGTACTTAATCGAATTGAGAAAATCTAATTGAAGATTAAAATAGACTCGTATATGTATATCATATCTGAAAACTATGTTAAAATACCCAGAAATGAATCGTGGATGATAGTTTGAGGTTCAAGTATAAAATCTGCCCCAAAAGTGTAAGTGCGCACACCTGGTGTTCGACGTTTTGCTTGACTTAGGAAATGAAATCTAAAAATTATGCAACTTTAATTTTATATTATTCAATATGTTTAATATATGTTACCATGATTTATAGCCGGGGCAGGGGTTATATATGCGTAAAAAATGTTAAGATATGCTTTGATGGTCTACTCATCCCTAGATGTGTTAAAAGTGGCATAAATCATTGAATACTTGTTGAAATTAAGATATTCCAATTGAAAATGTTAGAGAACATATATGAGTATGATATATTTGAAGGGGAGAATAAAATACTTTCTGGTTTGGCTTGGGGGTTGTGTTGAAATTGAAGTTTTGTTGTTGTATTTCTCCAAAAATGATTTGGAAACGGTTGTAATAAAACAGCCATAACTTTGTCTAGAGAATTCGTAATTTAATTCCGTAAATTATGTTAGAACCCTAATTAATAAGGTGTTATAGAAATGTGAAGTATCATATTTAATTAATTTTCAGTTCTGTTAGATTGACCTACTAATGTGATGTGTTACTGAGTTTAATGTGATTTGGTGTATTCAAATACTAATGATGTTGAATTATTAGGTGGGGAAGCGGTTAACACTATCATACAAAGGAAATAGTTTGGGTATTAATCTTAGTACCAAATTTAGGATGAGTGACATATCCTATGAAAGATAGATGCTTATATATTCATATGGAAATGTGTAGTTAAATACATGTCTTAAAATGCTTATGGGAGTGATGTTGTATTTATGAAACATACGCATATGATTAAGAATGTTAAATGATGTTATATAATGTTATGGACTATGGCGGGTACTTTATCTAATGTTAAGGACTGTGGTGGGTCCTACGGGATGCAGCGACCCTGCTGATCCAACATAAAGGTTTGTTGTACTCGGACCCAATTATGGGATTTGGTGTTCCCCATTAACTCCATGAATCCAACTTAAAGGTTTGTTGTACTCAGGCCTCATTATGGGATTTGGTGTTCCCCATTAACCGGGAGTTAGTTGGACTGGCGGGTCCAGGCTTACGAGAGTTACACAATTCCTGTTGGTTTACAACATTAGAAAATAAAAATGGTTATTTTAATTGGTTATATGGATGGTATTTGGTAATTCACCAAGCTTATGTTGCTTACACTCCTATAATGTTATGTTTCAGGTATACCTATTGTTTGGAGTTCACTGCCAAGTTAAAACCTTAAATGGGGAGTGTCGAATATCTAATGTGGGTTGAATATCAACAAGCTTTTTTTTAGTTAAATATTATATTAAAGAATTTTTGTATGTAAAGATGTTTAGTACTTGTAAATTACATGTTAAGGTAGTTATGTTTTCATCCAAACATGCTTTTGAAAAAAAAAATGGTGCTACTTTCATAGAGAATTAAAGTAAAGTATCCGTTAAGGGAATTTATCTCTAATTTAAAGGACGATTTGAAGTTAATTAAGTAGGGGCGCAATAACTTGGTATCAGAGCATGGTTGTTAGGTTTTGGATAGGGTGTGAGGGTCTAGATTGGCAGTGGATGTAGAAACTGTTTGAGTCATAAGTATTCAGTTTCAAGGGATACATTTAAGTATGTTGGATTCCTGAGGCGTGGACACAAAGGGTTAGTTATTAAGTTTTAAATTGACTTTGTTGACTAACATTTGTCAGTTATACACATATATTGTTGTACATAATATGAAATGCAAGGATCTTGCAGGAAAGGAAATAAGATGTTAAGGTTTATTCGGGGATGATAGGGAATACAGGTATTTTAATATAAAGCTTTACATTATTTTATATGTTGTATGAACAAATGTGTCAATGGAAAAAAAAATTAAAGACACAATGTGGTATACAAATTATGAAGTATTGGAGGTGATCTCTTCCTATGCTGGTATATGTGGACTTAGGTCGTGTTACGTATATCATTATGAATGGGTGCGCTCCTCATATGTATGGGAGAGTGATGTACAGGAATACATATTCCATTAAAGGATGAGAAGTGAGAAGAATTATTGTTACATGATTATAATGAGACTTAAATTGTTGGAGTGTGAATAAAAATGAAGATTCACATAATAGAGGTTAAATGATAAGGTTAGTGGTTGTATATGTTTATATTTAACATGTGAAAAAGGTATGAAATTCAATAACTAGTTGATATATCACAAATGATCAGAATATGAATTCATAGTGAATTATGATAAGTAGAATAAAAGACCAATGAGAGTTGAGATGTACGTATTTAATAGTATGAGTAAATGTAGTGGATATTACTCTTATGATGTTTTAAAAAGCTTATATGAATAGTAAAGTTGAGATAAGGTGTTAAAGAGTTGGAAGTTTAAAAATATTAAGGAATCCTTTTAGGCGTATGTGTTGTGTATTATGGCAAGTAATTTCTTATCGGGTGAAAGGTAAGAATTATTTATGAGAATTGAATATGTAATTGGGAATGAAGGGTAGAGAATTATTGATATCTAGTGTTTATGATAACTGAGTAGGAGTTATTAAATAGGAAAAATGGGGCGAGTGTATGTTTATACTCAATATCAGTAAAACCTAATGGGATATGGCCATGATGAAATATAAATGTAGTATGATGGGGTGTGATGAATTGTTGATAAAATATAATCAGGGCTAAATGAGACTTTCACAGTTAATAAATAAATAAGATATAAACCTTAACTAATGACGAGTAAGGAATAAGGATGGTTAAAGTTTTAAGTGGTGATGTTACGTTTAACATCCATGTTACCAAACGGGTAAGATGAGTGTATTAATGATGTTGCGTAGAACTATAATGCTAAAAGGATTGGTGTAAGAATATGATTGTAATGTTGTTGTGTTGGATAAATGCCTAGTTAAGGTCAGTGTATGTTTAGTTAAAGAACAATCAAACGATACTGAATATAAGAATATAGTGAGAAGTTATAGTGAGTTCATAGTGCATGACTGCACAAGATACATGAAAGTGAATATGGAATATTGGTTAAAAATATACATTTGGTGAATGATTATTCATTATCGATATGTGGAAAGTAGTGAGGCTATGTTTATATGAAGGATCATAAGAACGATATTTAATATACTCTAAAACTTCAGAGATGATACAAATAGTAGTCAAAGTCGAACGCATATATTTCGTATTGAGCGGAAGATGAGAAGATAACATGTAATAAGTTGTTATTGTAATATGATGTTTATAATTTGAAGTAATGAATGGAAGTTGGAGAGATTAACTTTAAGAAGTTAGTCTTGTAATAGAATATTTATTATTTGAAATGTTACACGATGATAAGGATGGACTATGGGAATGAAGTGAGAAACATAAAGAATGATGTTTGGTTTATTAAGAATGTTTACTCAACGTTAATATAAGAGGATACAGCCAGTAATCTATTATGTGTGATTTTTTTACATGCATATATAAAGGTATGGAGTAATATATGAGTTGGGAATTATCTTTCATTGATAAGAAATCACTAGACGATTATCCTTACATATGAATGATAAAGACGCTTATGTGTTGATAGATCCTGGTTCTACATATTCTTTGTGTTTTGCTTTATCTATTGCATCTTAATAAACCATTATCATTATTAGATTCTGGTTTAGCTATTATTACTCCAGTAGGGAGGATTAGTTTTTATTGATAGGGTGTGTAGGGAGTGTATGGTGCGAATAAGTAAAAAAAAGTTGTTAGTTGACTTACTAGCTTTCCATATGCGTGACTTTTATGAGATATTGGGTATGGATTGGTTGTCATCATATCATGTATGTTTAGATTATTTTAGAAGGTAGGTGGTGTTTCAGTTACTGGGTGAACCTGAATTTAAATTTATTGGAGAACGGAATGTCACATGCGTATTATTCTACAGACCTTACGAGAGAAGTAGTTATATACTAAATTTTATAACTGTGAATTTTGGCTAGACCAAAGTAATATTTTGGGGTCATGTTATTTTTTGCTAATGGAAATTGTGTTGCTTGAAAAGAAGATGGATGGAATTTATAAAGGATTATGACTACACAATACATCACCATCCGGGTAAGGCTAATGTTGTTGCTGATGCTTTGAGTAGAAAATTGCTAGGCAAAGTATTTTGTATTTACTGTATTCGAGTTGACCTGCTGAGAGAATTAACTTTAATGGGGATGATATTAACTTTGAATGAGTTTTGTGGAATGCTAGGGCGTTTAAATGTTCGACCTATGCCAATAGACTGGATAAGACCATTACAAGCAGGGCATATAGAATTGGAGAAAATTAAAGACAATATGAAAAAGGGTAAAGCAAATGAATTTTCTATTCGTAATAATGACATTGTTATGTATGATAACCATTGTGTGTACCTAATGTTCCTAATTTAAGGACAAAATTTTAAAGGAGGTCCATTGTTCTTTATATGTTATGCATCCAAGAAACACATAACTTTATATAAATTTGAAACAATATTATTGGTGGCCGGGAATGAAACACGACAATGTAGATTTTGTTGCTAGATGTCCAGTTTACCAACAAGTGAAGGCGGAGCATCAGAAGCCTAGTGGTTTACTACAATCCTCACCTATTCCTTAGTGGAAATAGGATCATGTTATTACCAATTTTGTTATAGGTTTACCAAAATCATCCCGAGGGTTTGATTCTATTTGGGTTATTGTTGCTAGATTAACTAAGTCTGCACATTTTCTTCCTGTTAAAGCTACTTATTCCATTGATAGATATGCCAACATATATGTGGATGAGATAATTAGATTTCATGGTGTACCTGCTTCTATTATCTCTTATCGAAATCCTAAATTTACTTCACACTTTTATCCTAGTTTAAAACAAGTTTTGGGGACTAAATTGAAATATAGTACAACTTTTCATCCTCAGACTGATGGGAACTTAGAGAGAATGATCCAGACACTCGAAGACATATGTATTAGAGTTCAAGGGAAGTTGGGATGAACACTTGTCACTAATAGAGTTGCTTATAATAATAGTTATAATTTGAGTATTGAAATGGCTCCTTATGAAGTATTGTATGGGAGGAAGTGCAGGACCCCATTGTGTTGGACCAAAGTAGGAGAACGAAAAACTACTTGGGACATAAATTTTGTAACTAACTACAGAGAAGATAAATTTTATTCATAATCATTTGAAGGCGGTGCAAAGTAGACAAAAGGTTATGCAGACAGCAGAAGAATGAAATTGAAATTTGAGGAAGGTGATCAAGTATTCCTACGTATTTATCCTTGGAGAAGGGTTATGAGATTTGAGAATAAGGGCATATTAAGTCCTAGGTACGCTGGCCCTTATAAAATAGTGAAACGAGTTGGAATCGCAGCTTATAAATTGGCTTTGATACAAGAATTATTTTGGATACACAATGTTTTTTATGTATCAATGTTACGTAAGTATGTGCCCGATCCTTCACCTGTGTTTATTTCACAAACGATGGAGCTTAAAGATGACTTGACCTACGTGGAGGAACCAATCATTAAATTTAAACCGAAAAAGTAGGTGTTATGAAATAAAAACTATTCCGTTAATTAAGGTAATGTAGAAAAGTCAAAATGTGGAGTATTCCACCTGGGAAAGAGAGAATAATATGAAGGTGTAATATCCTCATCTGTTTGGTAAGTTCTTAGGTATTAAATTTCGAGGACGAAATTTTTATAATAGGGGTAGAATTGTAAGGCCCTAAAATGTGATTAGGAGTGTTAACTATATGATTAAGTATAAGTTATAAGTTATAAGTTATAAGTTGGTGAGGGGTGTTAAACATGTTAATTATCATATTTGGGGGATGCATACTCATGTGATATATGTGTTGGTTGCATTAGATGTTAATCGAGCTTATGATTGGGGATAACTTGTTTAGATCATATGATTAGTTATATGGTTAAATACATCATGAAAATATATTTTTCATACATCATTATGATTATAAAATTAAACCAAGGTGTTGCTCCGAAATTGACGATGTTAGGTCGTCAAATGTGAAAGTTTTGAGATTTTTGGTAAATTGCTACTCTTCTATTCGGGCCCAAATTAGGCATATTAATTTTATGATTTGGGGAAAAAACAAAATATGTAATTTGTAGATATATGAGTTAAGTTTATAACACAACAAAGGGTGCATCAAACGGACATTCGAGTGAGAAGATATTGTCTTTTTGCGAACAGAGGGTAAAGTGGTCATTTAGCTTTAAATGATATTTTATCCTATATGGCGTCGCATGTCATATTTTGATTGGATCAAGGGGTGACCTTATGCTGACTTAAACCTTTAATATGACCTCCTCCTTCAGCCATAATCATCCATGAGAAAGTTCGGCCTGAGGAGAGAGAACCGGGGAGCTTACGAAGGGAAAAACGAGGAGAAGTTGGAGAAAAATCCGTAAAAAATTACGAAAAAGTCTTTAAGGTAATTATATCCCAATATCTTGTTATATTTTTTGGTATTATTGGTTAAAATTGTAGAAATCATCAATTGGTCATTGAACTTGCAAGCATTGGTTGTTATGTACGGATAGATGCAAGTTCAAGCAAAGTTAAACGTGTAAACTCTCAAAATCGTTTTGTTTAGAAACCTTGTGTATTCAAACTTCTATATCTTTTTGTGTACTTACTAAAATTGATAAATTCCAATTAGAGATTAAAATAGACTCATATGTGTATATTATATCCAAAAATTATGTTAAAATAACAAGAAATGAATAGTGGGTGATAGTTTGAAGTTCAATTATAAAATTTGTCCCAAAAGTGTAAGTGCACACACCAAGTGTTCGACGTTTTGCTTGACTTATTAAATGAACTATAAAAATTATGCAACTTTAATTTTATATTATTCAATATGTTTAATATATGTTGCCATGATTTATAGCCGAGGTGGAGGCTATATATGCTTGAAAAATATTAAGTTATACTTTGATGGTCTACTCATCCCTAGATGTGTTAAAAGTGGCATAAATCATTGAATACTTGTTAAAATCAAGAAATTCCAATTGAAAATGTTAGAGAACAAATATGAGTATGATATACTTGAAGTGAAGAATAAAATACCTTCTGGTTTGGATTGGGGGTTGTGTTGAAGTTGAAATTTTGTTGTTATTTTTTTCCATAAATGATTTGAAAAACTTTGTAATAAAACGGGCATAAGTTTGTCTAGAGAATTCATAATTTAATTTCGTAAATTGTGTTAGTGCCTTAATAAATAAGGTGTTATAGAAATATGAAGTAGCATATTCAGTTAATTTTCACTTATGTTATATTGACCAACTGATGTGATATGTTATTGAGTTTAATGTGATTTGGTGTATTCAAATACTCATGATGTTGAATTGTTAGGCGGGGAAGCGGTTAACACTACCATACCAAGGAAATATTTTGGGTATTAATCTTGGTACCAAATTCAAGGTGAGTTACCTGTCCTACGAAATATAGATGCTTATATATTCATATGAAAATATGTAGTTAAATACATGTGTTAAAATGCTTATGGGAGTGATGTTGTATATATGCAACATATGCATATGATTAAGAATGTTAAGTGATGTTGTGGAATGTGGCGGGTCCTTTATCTAAAGTTAAGGACTGTGGTGGATCCTACGGGATGCAGCAGCCCCGTTAATCCAACATAAAGGTTTATACTCGGGCCTAATTATGGGATTTGGTGTTCCCCATTAACTTTGTGAATCCAAATTAAAGGTTTGATGTACTCAGGCCTAATTATGGAATTTGTTGTTCCCCATTAACTGGGAGTTAATTGGACTGGCGGGTCCAGGCTAGCGAGAGTTACACAATTCTTGTCGGGGTATAACCTTAGAAAATAAAAATGGTTATTTAAATTGGTTATGTGTATGGTATATGGTCATTCACTAAGCTTATATTGCTTACACTCCTATAATATTATATTTTAGGTATGCCTATTATTTGGACTTTACTGCCAAGTTAGGACCTTAAACGGGGGAGTGTTGGATATTTAATGTGGGTTAAATATCAACAAGCTTTTTTTTCTTAAGTATTAAATTAAAGAACTTTTGTATGTAAAGTTGTAGTACTTGTAAATTGCTTGTTAAGGTAGTTATATTTTTATCCAAACACGCTTTTGAAAAAAATATATGGTGCTATTTTTAGAGAGAATTGAAGTAAAGTATCCATTAAGGGGATTTATCTCTAAATTAAAGGATGATTTGAATTTAATTAAGTCGGGGCGCTACATTATTTCTAGTTATAATAAAAGTTTCAAAGGTTTTTAAATCAACATCTAATAATATAATATTTCTGTGTTTGCCTTGAGAAAATATATGCATTTTTTCATACTTATATTTACATATTATTGGTGGTGGATTAAATCGAAAATAGTTTTGCAAAGCTATGCAGTTACTAATATCTTTTTCTGTAGCATAAGTAAATATTTTTTCACTAATTCCTTTTGGTAATAAATATTCTACCTTTTTGCGTAAAATACTTTAGTAATAAGGATCAAAAGATGATAAAAATTTACTACTATTATGTAATAGTATATCATTTAGATCTTTTTCTAGCTCTTGCTTTTGGATATTTATTTTTCTAAAATGTTTAATAAGAGTATCATGATCGTCATGTAACTGCTTATTTACTGTAGTAGGGGAGAGGGAGTTAACTTTTGTTTCTAAAGAGTATACTGTATTATTTATTTGGTAAAAATAATTGCTTAAATAATTTAAAGTGTGTAAAAAAAGAAGTTCTATTGAACTCTCGACTAAACCAAAGGTTGTCAAGAATTAGCTTTCGTTCATCATTGACCTGACTGGTGCATCTAAACTTGTGCTTCTCATTAAGAACAATAATTAGTTTGTTATTAAATTTTTGTGCTTCTGAGGATGAGGAACAATGATAAGACATCTGTAAGATTAAGAAGTGTTAGTAATTAATCTTGATAAAATATTTATTAATTTATTATATTTACCTTTAATATGTTCAAAATCTGTTGTGAATCATTTTCCTGTAATATTAACTGTAAAGCTTAACCATCATTTTTATGTTGATCAACTTTGATGCGTTTTATTAAAATATTTTACAATATTTTCGCCATCTGTTCTTATTAAAAATTCTTTTTGTAAAAACAATTGAAATTTTTCTACTTAATTAAATATTCCTAGAATTTCTAAATCAGTAGAAGGAAGTCTCTTTTATGTTTTATTAAAATTACTTGAACAATATTTACATATTACTTTTTCGTTTTTATTACTTTCCTCTTTTAGTCTTTGTAGAAGGATTCCTGGCTATCCTATGCCTGATGCTTCTGTCTGTATAATTTTATAGCTTTTTTAATGGTAAAGATAATGGTTCTAATTAACTCACTACTCTTTTGATTTTTTGAACTAATTCTATATCTTCAAGATTAAAATACGTTTGATCATTTTTTCCTAATTTACTATACAATGGTCCTACTAATTTTGATAAATTTGGGATAAAAGATCTACAATAATTTAATAATCCTAAAAAAGCCTATAACTTTTTTGTATTTTTTATCTTATCTGAAAATTCTAGAACTTTCTTTGTTATATGTTCTTATAATTCTATTTGCCTCCTTTTATATATAAACATATTTAGTCTATTTTTTATTTTTCTAGTTGTATCTTTTTGCTACTTATTATTAATCCTTGATCTATGAATTCTCTAAAAATTATTTCTAAATATTTTCTATGCTCCTGTTTATTATTACTAAACACAATAATATCATCAATTAGGGGTGGCAATTCGGGTTAGTCGTGTCATTTTCGGGTCGTGTTGATTTTTATTTTAGTATATGTTTTGGGCACTCCTAAATCTATACAAGCTAATTGGGTCATTTCGGGTTATTACTGTAAACGGATTATCGGGTCAAAAATTGCCAGCTCTATCATCAATATATACTATACAAAAATTTAAATGTCTTTTAAAAATTGCAATCATTTTATTTTGGAATATATGTGGTGCATTTATTAATCCAAAAGGCATGACTAGCCATTCAAAGTGTCATTTTATACAAGTGAGCACAATCCATTTTATTGAGTCTTTTTCGTTTTTATTTGCCAAAATCCTTATTTACATCAAATTTTGAAAAATATTTTTTGCCTTGTAATTTATTTATCAATTCTACTTTTTTAAGTATTTTATAATTATCATCATAAGTATTGTCATTTAATCTTTTATAATTTATTACCGTTTTAACTTTTCCTCTTTTGATTTCTGAGTGATTTCATGCCATAAAAGTTGGGCTTCTATGTATTCTGATGCTTCTTCTTATTACTCCTAAATTTAATAGTTCTTGTATTTATATTTTAAATTCTTCTTGATCTATTAAATAATATGCTATATCTTTTATCTTTCTAGTTAAATCTGGATTTATTATTCTTAAATTTGCCTTTAGCTTCTTTTTATTCCAACACTTTTGTGGATCTACTCCTATAATTTCGGTTCTTTCTGCTAATCTGATTAAATCTTCTAATTCTAATTTTGTATTTATAAAAGTTATTTTATTTTATTTTTTAAAATTTATTTTTTGTGTCTGGCTTTCTTCCATTTGTCGTAAATATTCATATAAATAATTTCGTCTAAATTATCTTTTTTATTTTATCTTTTTGTAAATTTTCTATTGTTTATAATATTATTTTATTATTAAGAACTATTGATTTTTTTTGCTATTCTATATTATTTTGTTGATTATTAGGTATAATATTAGTTCCCTTTTTAAAGAATTGTAGTCATGATGGGGCATACATAAATCCTCATGTTAAAGATTGAATAGAATTTAATCCTAGAATAAAATAGTGATGACTTCTTACATGTGTTAGATATGTTTGTCTTAAGATTAATTGTTCTATATTTATGTATATCGGTATATTTTATATACATTATTTTATTAGTATTGGTTATTTATTAAATTGATGAATATGTGCATGGTAATTTAATTATGTTATGCTTTCTTTTTGTACTAATTCTGTATGAATTAAACTTTTTATGGCTCCTATATCTAACATTGGTGTTGTATCTAGAATTTTATCTGCAAATTTTATTTGTATAGGAAAAGTAATTAATGCCGATTTATTTGTGCTATTGATTTGTTCTTTAGATTGTTCTTTAATTTCTTTATAACAATTTATACATAATTTTTTACAATATGTTTATAAATATACATCTTCTTGTCTTCTTTTAAACATTTTATACATCTTCCTTTTATAAACATATATTGTATAATTTTGTATTCATATTCTTCTACATTATATAAGAAATTTAAATCATCTAGACTTTTTTCTATGTTTTTTATGTGCCCATGTTCTAATTTTATTGACTCTATACTATATATGCTAATATTACATATTTCATCATTTTCATCGTATATACTTTATAGTTCTATTGTATCTTCTAGATTATCTTCAATATCATCTAATATATTTATTTTTCTTGAATTTTTGATACATTGTTATTTTTATATCTCAAAGGGAAATTATGTTGAATATGATTAGGGTCTCCACATATAAAACATTTACAATTTTTTATCTTTTTATTTTCGTCCTTTTTTGCTTCTTTATTTTCTCTGTTTCTTTTTCTTTTTCTAAACCATGGTCTTTTGCGCCTATATTTACTATATTGATTATATTTACTTTGATTATACCTTTTATATGTTCTACTAGGTCTAATTCTATAATTTCTGTAAGGACAAAATTTTAATTGAGTCAATTTGTAGTGTTGGCTTAATTCCGGACAAAACTATTTGAGTCATTGGATATAAGTTTGTTGTGTCCTTCCAAGCCTATGACGTTTGCGTTGAAGACGTAGCGGCCAAGCTTAAATTGAAGATGTCATCGTTGTCGATTTATTTTGTCATGTTTATCGTTATCAACCTCGCAATTTGTCCAACGTGTCTGAAGGCATGAATGCACTTAATATATATGGAGACTTGGATATTCGTATGGGTGTCTTTTTATAAATCTTTTGTCAGAGTGACTTTATATTGTCTAAAAAAATCTTTTTAAAACTTAACATAAAAGTTTTGGGGCTTGAAAAATGATTTTTAATTTTCTGAAAAATCGTTCGAACGATTATGGGATCTCGTTCGAACGAGATTCCCAGGTCGTTCGAACGAATTTTCTAACAAGATTCTTTACTTTTTCTTTGTTTTCTCATTAGAACGACATCGTTCAAACAAACTTATTTGAACAATATTCTGTTGTTCTCTTCTGTTTTCTCGTTAGTAATCTCGTTCGAACGACTTCGTTTGAACAACGTCAAAAAGTCGTTCGAACAACCTGGGCGATTTTGCAGTTTTTCGACAGTTTCCTTTTTTAACCTCCCATTTCCCTACTAATTTTTATTGTTTTAATATGTGCGGGAACAGAGTTTTTCGTAAGACTTTTTGACACTTTCCAAAAGCTTGATAGAGAAAAAATCTTCATCCAAAAAGTCCATTTGTGTTGATAATTTTTATGGTTTAATTACTACCAAAAACAAAAACTTTACACCCATAGTTTATCATGATCCAAGTTTCAATATATATACTTGTATGAGATCATCTTTGGCACCGAGTCCCAAAAGAGGAAGTTTTCAACGGAGGAGTTCGTGTTTGTTATTTCATGATGGGCATATGGAGAAACGCTTCATGTGTTGTTGGTGGTGGATTTGCCCTATCGGTGGATTTCGAGACTACGGCGAATTCCAGAGTTATCAACTAGGCAGAGGTGGAAGCAAGAAGAAGCATCAAGGCTTGAGAGTGAGTCTAGTCGAGGAAGTAAGTATTTTGTCTTGTCTTTTGTAAAACCATACCTAGTGGATTTGTGGTTGGGTCGTCTGAGGTTTTTCCCGTTGTGGTTTTTTCTCGTACATCGCGGCGTTATGATAGTTTTTATTCTTATCTTGTAAATCACGTAAATGCATGTTTAGGCTTAGAAATATAAAAATTGGTTCAAATCGCATCTTTTGTGTAAATTGGTGCAAGTTTAAATTCGGGTAATTTTAGTTTAATTCAAGTCAACTAATTTAATTTGGAAATATTCATGCTTTGTTTGTTTGGAAAATTTAGAACTTGAATTGAATTAATTTTGTTTAATTGGAAATTTAAATATTTGTTTAGTTTAATTTCACTTTAATTTTGAAAGAAATTAAAATTTGTTTATAAAATAAAATTTTGGAATAGTTCGGGGACCATCACCCCTAACAAGTGGCATCAAAGAAAATCTTATAATTTAAAGGAAATTGTCACTCTCAATTTCTATATTTTTTATACCTTTTTGTGCTTTTATTTTATGGTTTATTAATCTTTTATCATCACACCCATATTGTGGCGGTACATCTATTTGCTGACAAGTATAGTATATTACTTTTTAATTTATTTTCATTCTTTTAACTTTTTTCATTATGCTTTTAAAGTATCATATACTATTTTTACTTTTGTTACTATTGAATAATCACGTTAGTTTTCCATCTTATCTTTCCATTTTTTCCACCTATTGTTCCTCGTATTTTTTTTATGTATCTATCTAATAATGTATCGTCTAAAGTTTTACCTGTATGCGTCTAGTATTCTGTAAATTTCTTTGTTTATTCTCCTATGTATTATAATCTACATATTTGTAATTATTCTAAATTTCTTAATTTTTATATTGTTTTTCTGATATCCCTAATAGTCTATTTTCTCCTATTAATGCTTGTTTAGTTAAATTAGTACGCCATGAACGCCAACCAGGAAAGCAACAACATATTATACACGACTTCACTGTCTACGGAGCAAGAAGAAGCTTTCTTACAAAGCAACAAAAAGAAGAAGAATACACACGAAGAGGCAGCTGATCTAATGAACACTGATACAAGTGAAACGAGATTACAAGATGAAACGACCAACCCTCCTGCTATGACAACCCATATGGAACAAGACGTCAACCGCTCTAAAACTAAAGTTTTCTACAGGGATGCTGTAGTAAGGAAGGACAATAAAGATGTCTATTTTGACGAGACAAAACTATGCTGGTCTGATGATGAAGACAACTAAGATATAGCCATTAACGAATCACAAAACTTTGACCTCAACTCTAAGCCTAAAGTTGATGCTCCCCACAAGCCTGAAATCATCATCTCACCAAAAAGGCTCGAGAAACTTCAGAGCAAATGGAAAGATAGCATTATTGTAAGACTACTAGGAAGAGTAATTGGGTTTAAATCCCTCATCAACAAAATCCCTTCCTTGTGGAACCTACAAGGGGACTATGAGATCATTGATCTAGAAGAAGGCCATTTCCTTTTTAAGTTTGATATGAAAAGTGACTACAACCATGTCTTAACAGAAGGTCCCTGGATTATCAATAATCACTACCTCACGGTTAGGAAGTGGGAACCGTTTTTCAATCCAAAAAAGGCCTCAGAAACTCATACGGCAATGTGGGTAAGACTCCCATGCGTATCTTTGGAATTTTTCCAGGAGAGGATCCTGCATGAGATTGGAAAATTAATTGGTGAACCCATTAAAACAGACACAAACTCTGCTGCCTCTGGCAGAGGTAAGTTTGCACGCATTTGTGTTGTCGTGGATATATCCAAGCCCCTTATACCCAAATACCTCATAAATGGAGTCGAATACGACATTGAATATGAGTTCCTACCATCCCTATGCTTTAAATGTGGCATGGTTGGCCACAGACAAGACTTTTGATCCACATTTAAAGCGCCGGCCAAAACTCCGATGAATCCACCGGAAAATAACCATGTCTTGGCTGGAGGAACGGGTCAGGGCAATATAACGGCTAGTACCTACAAGGAACATACTAATGAACCTAAAAGACAGCTGGATATGGAAAGCAGTTCGGAGTATGGCCCTTGGATGCTCGTACAAAGGAAAAACACAAAACAAACAATGAAAAGCATTGGAAATGGAAATATGCAGAATATGGGGTATCACTCCTATCAGAAACAGTACAACCGTTTTAATGCTTTGAGTGATAAGGCACCCAAAGCTCCCAGTAACGTAACATCAAAAAACACGAATGGAGCGGGCAGGTACCAACGCAGCAACAACCACCGTACAGAAATATTAAATAAGGGTACCATGATAACTGATAATGGAAGAGAATGGAGCATTCTCATTGACTGCGCTATGACAAACCGGAATAAAAGGGTTCGTGATATTGAGAAATCCCATAATGATACTGAAAAGGCGCCCCACACGTCAGAGAAGGAGTCTAATCTCCTGAGGAATACAATTGGAACCAGCCACATGGAGAACCCACTTAATGTAAACTGCGAGAACTCTAGCCACACACGTCTGGCTAGTGAACAGATCCCCAATTCAGAAACTGCCCCATTTATTATTGATAGTGACGCACGAACACTTCATCAAGCAAACCAACCTTCCTTGGAAACCCACCATACTACTAATACTAGCCTAAATACGACTGAGTCCAGCCAGTTATCATTACCCTCTCCGATAATCAATACAAGCATCCAGCATGGAAGCAAACAAAGAGATGGAAATGAGCGCTCTAGCCATGATAGGAGACACCCAAGTCATACATAAAATACTGTCGAGGAAGGAGGAGGGCAACTTTCTGGTGGAGACCATGGTGGACGAAGTAGTTGTGGTAAGAGTAGCATGGAAATTTGCCCAGGTTCGACTGAAAATATTAGTAAATCCCATACAACCATGGGAGGATCGGAAACTACTGGCAAATGTATTGCCAACAATGTCAACGGAAGAAATAGTGACTATGGTGAAAAACCAACTCCCTTGGCCTGAAACGGAGCCACTACCTTTACAACCCAACTTGTTCTCAATGAAAATGCTTGTTTGGAACGTAAGGGGAGCGGGTAAACCCTTGTTTAAACCCACCTTGGTTGAACTGAATAATATGTACTCACCGGAGGTGATAATTATTCTAGAGGCACAAATTTCACTTGTTGATATGGGAACCTTCTTCGATGATTTAGGTTTCAACGAGAAAGAAAAATTTGACCCGCATGGAAGAGCGGGCGGCATTTGGGTGCTTTGGAAGGAAGTTGCCATCTTTATCCAACCCATCGCGGTTTCAAGGCAAGCCATCCATCTCCTTGTGACGAGGAGAAACTATGATGACTGGCTTCTCACGGCTGTCTATGCAAGTCCACTCCCCACGCTAAGAAGGAAACTCTGGGAGAATCTCTGCATACTCGCCGATCAATCCAACATTCCCAAGCTGGTCACGGGAGACTTTAACGACCATCTTGACACTAGTGAGAAAAAGAACTTCTCTAACTCACAGACTAAAGGCAACTGCTCCTCTTTCGTAAGGAATATTGATAAATGTAAGCTCTCTGAAATTAGTAGCACCGGGCCGAGACTAACTTGGACTAACAGCAGGAAGGGCTTCGCAAATTCCATGGTAAGGCTGGACCGATCAATGGCTAATTCGGATTGGTGGATTATATTCCCGGAGGCGGTCGTGGATAACTTACCGAGAACAGCCTCGGATCACTGCCTTATGCTCATCTTCACGGAAGGTAAACCCACTCCCAACTCTACTAACAAACCTTTCAGACTCCTGGCCAGTTGGTTTGAGAGGACGGATTTCGACGAACTCGTTAGAGAAAGTTGGCACCCGCCCTTTAACATTAACCAAAATATTAATTTACTCACCAACAATGCCATAGTCTGGAACAAAAATGTCTATGGAAATATTTTTCAGAGAAAAATGAGGCTTTTTAATACAATTAAAGGAATCCAAATGGCCCAACAATGGAAATTTTCGCATAGTCTAGACTGTCTCAAAATTGACCTTAGGAAGGATTATAATAATATCCTTCGCAAGGAGGAAATGTTTTGGAAACAAAAATCTAGAATTCTTTGGCTTACGGAGGGTGACAAGAATACAAAATTTTTTCACACCTCTACCATTATTAGAAGGAGAAGAAATAAAATTGATAGGTTAAACATTGAGGGTGAGTGGACCGATAACAGGGACTCAATTGGCAATCATATCAAGGACTATTTTGAAAATCTTTTTTCGGAAATGAACCCTATTGATATCGAGAATTATTTTGACCACTCACTTCTCCCAAAAATCAAAATTGAGGAAAGTAATAGACTCAATTATGAGATTAGCGAATATGAAATTAGGAGAGCCCTCTTTAGCATGAAACCTCTGAAAGCTCCCGGGCCCGACGGTTTTCAACCCTTATTTTTCCAAAAATATTGGGACACGATCGCTCCGAGCCTCGAGGATGCGATTAAAGATTACTTTAGTAAAGGAATTGTGCCTGACTATATGAACAAAAACCACATAACTCTAATACCTAAAATTGACAACCCGAAAACCATCAACCAGTTTAGACCCATCACACTATGCAACGTCACGTATAAAATACTAGCTAAAACTATTGTGAATAGAATCAGACCCATCCTTATGAAAATAATCAGCTCTTACCAAGCTAGCTTCTTACCTGGCAGACAGACCACGGACAACATTATCATCACCCAAGAAATCCTCCATACCCTTCAATATTGGAAGGGTAATTCGGGTGGTATCGTTTTTAAGATCGATTTAGAGAAAGCCTATGATAAAGTGAGCTAGAAGTTCCTTCACAAAGTCCTTACGACTTTCAATATTAGTACAAACTTGATTGATCTCATCATGAATCGTGTTACAACCACCAGCACGGCCATCTTATGGAACGACGAACCTCTCCCATCCTTCAGACCTTCTAGGGGGCTTCGATAAGGGGACCCTCTTTCCCCATATCTGTTCGTACTATGTATGGAATACCTATCTTGCAACATCTCGAAAAAGTGGATTGCAAAGATTGGAAGGGACTCCGTTCCTCCCCCGGGGGCCCAATCATCTCGTATTTATTCTTTGATGATGACTTAATCCTCTTCACTGAGGCTACTAGCACTGCGTGCTACACGGTCAAAGAAACCCTGAAAGACTTATGTCTTCTCTCCGGACAAACTATCAACCTCACAAAGTCCAAGATCTATGTGTCTCCCAATATTTCCAGAAGAGATGCCCTCGATCTTGCTCACATCTGCGGTATGAGCCTCACCGACGATCTGGGGAAGTATCTGGGCACCCCTCTTATTATGGGACGTGTGAGTAAGAACTCCTTCTCCGACATCCTTGATAAGATGAAGAGAAAACTCGTCGGGTGGAAGACCAATCTCCTTTCCTTGGCTGGAAGAGCCACACTCATTCAGGCCACCACCTCTGCCATCCCAAGTTATAACATGCAAACTATACCCTTCCCTGTCAGCGTCTGCAAGGAAATTGATAGGATAAATCGCAACTTTCTTTGGGGAGAACACGGGAATAATAAGAAGGTCCACCTAGTTAAATGGGACATTGTCTGTCGACCCAAATGGTCAGGGGGTTGGGGATCGGGAAGGCTGCTATTAATAACATGACGACCATTCCCAAACCCGGTTGGAGACTCATAAATGAAGACAATTATCTCTGGGTAAAAGTCTTGAGAAAGAAATACGTGAAAAACCACAACCCCAGAACATGGCCGAAGAAAAGCAAGGCCTCCCACATCTGGCGGGGAATATTCAAGAATAAGGCGATCATGAATAAAAATATCAAGTGGAATATCGAAAATGGAAAGACAGTCAACCTATTTGACGATTGGTGGTGTGGTGAAAACCCCGTAAAACCCAACTTGGGGGTTAACACAGAGGAGGACACGAGAGTGGAAATCTTATTGGACCAACAGGGTAGATGGGACTATAACGCCATACACCATTGGATCCACCCTTCGGACACAAATGTCGTCCTCAACATGAATTTACCTAGGATTAGCTCCCAAAGCGACAGACCCATATGGACCCCCAACCCGAATGGTAAATTCACCACCAAGTCGTACTATGATCTTCTCCTGGGGAGGGACCTTAATGTGCCGGGGCATAACGAGTGGAACCTCATATGGAAGAAACAAATTCCCCAAAAACTGAAAACTTTCCTATGGACCATCCTACATGGAAAGCTCCTAACTAACCAGCACCGTTCGATCAGAAATATGACGAATGACCCCGCCTGTCACACGTGTGGTAGGATTGAGGACATGGAGCACGTGTTTCGTGAGTGCTCCGCTGCCAAGGAAACTTGGCAACTGATGAGACCGAGGGTTAACCTGATCAGTGAGGGCACGAAGATTCTTGGAGAATGGGTCATAATGAATGTGAAAAATAATAAACATGACATCCTCTTTATCTCAACTATTTGGCACCTTTGGAAAGCTAGGAACCAACGAATCTTCGAGGATTTTTCTCCTCCGCCTACTATGATTGCCAAGTCTAGTGTAAACTATGCACTCGAGATCCTTAGTGCATACACTAAACCTGACAAGCATAGGGGGGCATCAGTTTCTTCACTAATTTTGTGGTCTTGTCCTTGTGCAGGCAGATTGAAGATCAACACCGATGGAGGTTGGGACAATAGTATCGGAGTGGGATCTTTCGATGGAATTGTGAGAGACTGGAGGGGCGAATGGATCATCGGCTTTATTGGAAAAATCATCGGAGCTCACCCACTTCGTGCGGAGTTCGAAGGCATCTTCTACGGCTTGCTCTTGGCTAGAGACAGGGGGTGGAAGAACATCAACCTTGAGTCGGATTGCAAAGTGGCAGTGGACATGATCAATGAGGGGAAGTGGATGAATCACCTACATTCAACCATTATTCTAGACTGCAGGGACCTGAAGACGGAGCTGAGCATTGCTGTCAAGTTCATCCCAAGAGAAGCCAACCGATGTGCGGACTGGTTAGCCAAATATGCCAAGTCTCTGGCGACAGACTTCTTCACCTTGATGGAACCCCCGGACCAACTCAGAGCAATTATCGATGAAGAGAAAAACAAGTTTCAGGATGAGGCATTTGGATCAAACTAAATGTAGCTGCCTCCACTGTGTGGAGTTACTGTTAGGATTATGCTTGATATTATGGATGTATGTCGGACTATTTGTACTATCATGGTGTGTTTGGTTAATTAGTTAATATATTCCCCTTTTCACCAAAAAAAAATTAAATTAGTAAACTTTTCTACACTAAATTCGTCTTAAATTTTTTTATATTCATCTACTCTTTTATAACTTAAATACCGATTAGATACACTACCTTGTAATGTATTTTCAAAATATGTTTCAATATCAGTTTTATTTTCAAAGCTTACCACTGTACATGTTCTAAATAATCATTTTTTTAATCTTCTATTGCAATCTCTCAATCTTAGGGATTTATTCTATGTAGGTTTAATATACTTCCATATTTACTTACAATATTAGAATATGTGCCAAATATATATATATATATATATATATATATATATATATATATATATACATCTCTTAGTTTATATGTTGGTATTTTTTTTATTATTTTCACTATAGCTTTCTTTTGTTACTTCTAATTTTTGATGAGTTGAATAGTCATGCATAGGGTTAATTATAGTTGATGTTGATGTTTATCCTTCTCCTGTTGGATTTATTTCTTAGATTATTTATTCAATTTCTTTATTATTTATAAATTTGTCTATTCATATTGCTAATATTTTTCTTATATTATCTTCATTTGTTCCTTCTGCATAATATATAAATACTACCATTTTTTTTGCCTCTTCGCTATCATATTTTTTTGCGAGTTCCTCTTCTGTCATATTATCACAATTTTCTACAACTAAATCATATATTTTATCTTCTAATATTTCATAGATTTGTTCTAGTTGTCCTTTTACTATTAATACATTATTTTCTTCTAATATTTATTTATTATCTTCTAAAGATTTATATTTACTAAATCTAATGTTGCTTTCTCCAATTACATTCTCATATATTTTGTTTATTGCAGGATTCTTTTGTGCATTTATGGTTAATTGTGGTAATTTTCATTCTATTTTTTCATACATGCTACTATCTATTTTTTGAGTTTATATCATTTCTACATATATACTATTAAACTATTTTACTATACAATCGAATTTTTCTTTAAAACTTATTTTATAATGATTAAATAATTTTTCCATAAATAATGTATATACTAGAAGGTTATTATAATTTCCTACCATATTATTGCCTCTCGCCCTTATTGCTATTTTTATATGTTTACTAAATTCATTTATGTCCACAAAAAAATTAGGTAAACATCCTATAACTGTTGCATTCTTTGCTAAATCTTCTTAAACGCTTGCTATTTGTCCTTCTTTACGATTGTCCCATTTATCATCATCATCATCATCATCATCATCATATATATATATATATATATATATATATATATATATATACCAGTACTTTTGTTCCATCTTCTAAACTAATAAGTCTTACAAGTCCTATTACAATTAATCATAAATGCATAAATTCGAAATTTTTGTTTTCTAATTCTTTTGCTGATTCTGGAGTAATTATGTCTAATACTATTTCATGATTTACAGCTGTTATTTTTATTTGACTAATGTGATTATAAATTTTATTTTTATTAAATTCTAAAATATTTTTATTATATAATTGTCATCCTTTACTTTTCTAAATGCCCCTTTCTATATATCTTTTAGAGTCTTCTTTGTTATCTTATATATTCTATATCCTATATATTTCTTTCCCTTTGCCACTGAATGCCATTTTTTGAGTAAAAAAGGTTTAATTTCCTTTTAGTTACCTTTGCGTCTACTTTAATTCTTTTAAACTTATCTATTAGTTCTTCTATTTCTGGGGATTATTTATTTTGTAGGTTTTTTAATGTTTTATTTACTTTATATATATACACACACACACATACATGTTTGCCAATTTTATCAAATTTTCAAAAACTGTATGTAAAAAACAAGTTTACCAAACGTGCGACAATAATTATAAACACAAAAAATTGAATTTTAAAACTGTATTTAAAAATAGCGTTTAAATCGAGTTTTTCGAATACAAAACAAACAGACCCATTATTGTTTTGGTGTATAGAGTTGCAATAAAGTAGTTACACCAATAACATATTGTATTAATTAATCTTAATGTTGGCACATGTAATAATATTGATTCATAATATTCAAAGTGCTAGAGAATATTTACTTTTATTGTATAGAGCTATCATATTAGTTATTTTTCAAAAGGTAGTTATATCAGTTACTGGTGTGAATCTCATAAGTTACTCTTCATGTAATGATACTTAATTTATGACCCACAACATATTGTATTAGTTACTGTATATGTCGATATAAACAATAATAATGATTCATAATTTTCAAAATGCAATAGAGTCGTTACTTTCATTGTATATAACTATCATATTAGTTACTTTTCAAAAATCATAATTTTTTTTGCTGTGTGAAAGTGATGCACAGTAGTTGCTTTCACCGAATTAAGCAATCATATTAGTTATATTAGTTACTCTACATGTTGATACAACCATGAATACTGATTCATAATATTAGAAGCACAACATATTAATTACTTTTACTGTGTAATATTATTACATTAATTACATTTTAAAACCCATAATTATTTCTGTTATATAATGGTAGTTACTTTAAAAGTTAGTAGAATTAAAATATTGAATTATAATACCATACAAGCAGCATATTACTTACTACGTAATACCAGACATGTAACATATTACTTGCTTCATAATGTAGTAACTATGTTATTTGTACGAAACAATAATGTACTTATTTACCTCCTGGAAATGTAATTCAGATATGGGGACTTCTTGCAGCTTTTGAGCTAAATCCCGAAGATTCCATCTTGTGAAGAGACGTATATTCTTCAGTGATAATGGTCGATTGCTCAATGATGACAGTGCTCTCACAAAGACAAAACTGAAATAACATTTCATTATGTTAATTTGATAAATGCAAATGAAAAGAAAAATAACAATTCATACATTTATAACGTACTGGTAATTACACATCCAATGACTTTCATTGGAGATGCATAGTACTTATTTACTTACTTCAATAAGAAGGTTGTAACTGCATTTGCCTAATTGAATGTTGTGATGTTCTCCAACTGCTCAATGTAATTAAACAAAGAATCAAGCTAGCTTCGATCCCTTTTTCGAAAATAATAGTGTGCAACAGATATGTGAGCATATCAATCTCACAAAATTTTTGTGATCTCTTGTTTGTTTGCCATTGATGGATTTCTTAATTACCCATTTTTTATTATCACGCTTGTTAATTTATTTCCTTTCTAAAGATGTCGTTTGACATAAGTTGTTTCTTATATATTCTTTTGCGATGTGCTGAATACTTCCTCACCAGATTCTAATCCAAAAACAGTTTGAATTTGTTCTTCTTCAATATCAATAAAATATCCTCAAATTCTAAACTTGTTTGTTTCTATATCGAAGGATAAAATTATTGAGCATATCGTTGCATTTGATTTCCAGAAACTATTTGTTGCAAGTTTTTCATCGAAAATTATCTTGAAGATTTTCCAAAATGGTGTCTTCTTCAATTATACCAAATGCTGCAACTAAATTTAAGATTTCACAGCTTTAATTATCGTGTTTAATTGTAAGAGACTTGACCTTATTTAATTGAAATTTATAACCTTTTTTGCAGGATCTTGTGCCAAATTGTGCAATTCTTGTTCATTATTCACATGATCTTGATTATTAGAGCTTATATTTGGAGGTTTGTTTAAGCTTGATTTTTCCATCTTTCCTACAATTTAAATAATCAAATACTATAAATAATTCAAATTATTGGTTTTCAAATATTATATATAAAAGCAGAGACTTTAAAAGTTATTAATATAGTAACTAGTTACTTTTATTTGTAGCATTTTGATATAAATATATCATATAAATTTACATATTTATGTTGATTTTCTAATTACCTTATGAATGAAAATATAATTAAAGTACTTAATAAACAAAACAAATCTAATTTACATGTTAATATTACTCAAAATTTCTCAGATATAAGTAAAGTACTTCATAAATGCACAAATCTTGTTCTTATTTTCAAATTATTGAAATGTATATGAAACTAACTACATGCAAGTCATAAAATAGATTTTCAGAACTCTAGTTGTAAGGACATAAATTACCAATTGAGTCCCTGTATTGTTTCAACTTAATTTCGTGAACAACACTGTGTTTGTAATATGTTATAGGAAGATTTTATTTTGTCACGATCCCACTTGCTCTACGATGTATTGAAGAAATTGAAGACGTTGTGGCAAAGCTTCAAAGAATTAATCATGCCGATGTTTAATTAGTACAAGTTTACTCGTCTTCAAAGTTAATTGCATTCCGAGATCACACAGGTATAAATGCGTATAATTAATGGTGCTCGGAATTATTTTTATAAAAGAAAATGATGTATTTTTATAAAGAAAAATATTTTAAAATATTTTCAAAAGTGTTTTAAGTGTTTACACTACGTTTTAATTATGATAAACTCAAAATAGAGTTTGACTTATTTGGATCTCCTTTAAAAGAGACGTTTTGAACTAAAAGTCAAACTGACACATCAGTTCGTTCAAACGACATAAGGATCTCGCTCGAACGACATAAGGATCTCGCTCGAACGAGATGCCTATGTTGCGCGAATAATGTGGCATTGTCGTTCGAATGACACTCTTTTCAAGGCGACGCTTGATTGTTATTTAAAGTATGTTTCTATAAGAGTTTCGTAAGTGTGCATCTGGAAAAAACATAATACATTCCAGTACGTGTTTGCACATATTTTCTAAGGTTTAAAAAGCATAAACACATCCTTAGAGTTTGCAAAGATCTGAGTTATCATTCTTATATGTTTAAGTGATCTTGCGACACCAAAGAAGTTTGTTCTATCATTGAACATCAAAGGGTTTTGTGGTGAAGAAAAGAGAAGGACTTCTTGTTCGACATCGTAGACGACTCAAAGCCAATCGGTGGACACCGAGACATACTTGGACGCGTGTGTTGTGGACAGGTATCGTGGAATAAGGACTTTCTGCGTGGGCACTGTGAGAGGAGTGGTTGAGTATCAGAAGAGCATCAAGACTCATGGGGATCGAGTCGTTGAGTGAGTCTTTGTTTGTTTATTATAAATCCACATTCATAGTGATTGTCTGGCTTGGGGCGTCCGAGGTTGTATTCCCATTTTGGGTTTTTTTCTCGTACATCCAGCGTTGTGAGTATCCTTTACTTTACTTTACTTGCTTTAATCACTAGATGCATATTTAGGATTAATCAAGATAAAATTGATTTAAAGTAAGAATTGGGTTTTCACAACTTGGTTTGGTGCACATTAAAAGTTGGATAATTTTTTGGTGAAAATTTGGTTTTGTTTAAAACACACATATTGGGCACTTTCAAATTGGTATCAGAGCTAGAAAACATATTTTATTTATTTTGTGATCCTGTGTGTTTTCAAAGATGAATTCTGGATATAATGAATTTTCTCGAACTCCTGTTTTTGATGGCACTAACTACACTTATTGGAAAATGAGAATGAGATGTGCATTAAAATCTATTGATGAGCGTGTATGGCTAATAATTGAGAAAGGTTGGATACCCCCTATCACTATTGTAGGTGAGGTCACTAGTTTAAAGCGTGTTGAGTCATGGACTGAAACTGAACAAAGAATTGCACAATATAATTCTAAGGGTCTGCACGTGATTGCTTCACATGTCACACAGGATGAATATAATATAATTATGACTTGTGAAGCATCAAAAGAGGCTTGGGATATTTTGGCACTCACTCACGAGGGCACTAGCACGGTTAGGGCGTCAAAACCTTAAAATCTCACTATACAGTTTGAGACCATTAGGATGTTAGAGAGTGAGACTTTTGATGAGTTTTATGCTAGGTTGTCCAATATTATCAACTCGTCGTTTAACCTAGGTGAGAAAATTCCCGACAGCTGTGTCATTAAGAAAATCCTTAGGTCGTTGCCTAGTAGGTTTGATGCGAAAGTGACCATTTTAAACTCCTTGGGTAGGTTAGAGTCGACGAAACTATAAGAGATTGTAGGTGACTTACAAACCTATGAAATCAACATGATTACCTCCAAGCAAGTGCCTAAGAAAGAAAAGGGTATTGCTTAAAAAACCCGAAAGGAGGAAATTAAAGTTTCGAATTCCGATTCCGATTCTGATTTTAAGGATGTTGCTTTGTTGGCAAAGAAATTTAAAAAATTTATTAAGTTTCAAAAGCAATCAAAAGATGCCAAGAAATTTGAAAAATTCAATAACAACAAAGTAGATCCCACCTCTAAGGATAAGTTTGAGAAGCCTAAGAGAGATGAGTCGGATAAGTGTTTTGGGTATGAGGGGTACGGTCACAAAGTTAAGGAGTGTCCCACTAGACTTAAGAAAGAGGGCAAGCAACCCATTGTCTATAATGCCACCTTAATTGATAGTGATCCGGAAGAGGGAGAGAGTTCCCCCATTGATCGTAACTTTGTTACGTTTATGGCATGTCATGTGAGCGATGACGATTCTCATGTGCATGACACTTTCGAGGAGTTTTTGAGTGAATCCCATGTTAGTGAGGGTGAAGAGAGTGATGATGAGGAGTTAGATGTGAAAGAGTTACAAAATGCGTTTAATGAGTTGTATGCCGAAACGGTGAAGGTGAAAAAGGCTAACTCAAAATTGCAAGCTAAGTTGAATGAGCGTGCCATAGAAAATAATGATAGCTTGATTGAGGATCTTAGGGCACGAGAGAAGAAGTTTAGGGATAAACTAGAGTTTGTGGAGAAAGAGAGAGATAATCTCCGTGGTTTGATGGAGTCCTTGAAGAAGGAGATTTTAGAGTTTGAGGAGTCTAGGCGTTTGCTCGATTCTAGGATTCACGAGTTGGAGGAGAGATTGAGAGACTCGTCTAGATTCAAGTTTGATTTGGAGGCTAGGTCGGAAAAGTTAGATAAGATCCTAGGCATCGTCTAAATTAAGGGAGATAGGGGAGGTATAGGTTTTGGTTAAAGAGTTGTTCCCATCCCTCCCCCCCCCCCCCCCCCCCCCCCCCGTGTGAGAAGCACTAGGAAGGTTATAAAAGGTTCACATATAGGTAACCATTCCCACCACCGCTACACTTGCACGTTTTGTGGTAGGAAAGGTCACCTTAGGCATTATTGTTACGACCTTAGACAAGCTCATAGGAAGTTTAGGAATAAAGTTACCCCGATTCCCCAAACCCCCATGCGTCGTTTTACACCTACTTGGGTTAAGAAATCGGATTTAGTGGCTTTAGGAATTAAACTTCATGATTCTCGTTTGGGTGCACTTGATTCTTCCCATGCTAAATATAAAGGATGATAGTGTTGCCATGTTTGTCATATGCTAGTTTGCGTCATGATATATCCATTGCTAGTATTATGACATGTGTATCATTTGTATTATAGTTTTCATTTGTTTGAGTCCTATTGAAAAATACAAAAAGATTTTATTTTTTAGAATTTTTTTTGAAAAATCCAAAAAGATTTTGTTTTGGAGAAACCCCCCCCAAAAATTTGCTTTTATTTGAGTCAAAATATGAAAAGCCAAAAAGATTTTCGTTTTTTTATTTTTGAGTTTACATGTTTGATGTGGCATATTGGCGTGCTTGGACCCCCCCAATCGTTTCATATCCATGTGGCTAGGACATTTGGTCATTATTATCGATGCTTAGAATGATCTTAAACATTGTTTATATGGGGTTGTTTCGAAGTTGATATGCATTTTGATTCGACTTTGTATATATGCCAACATTGCACACGTGCACGAGTTTATATGGATGTTTGACTTCTCTTGCATATTTGAATCTAGTGAGGCGTTCTTATCTCAATCTTGTCATTTATGCGTAAGTAGACTTAAGGAGAAGTGTGCATGTAAGAACCATTTATCGCGAGGATTTAAATTGGTAAAAATAATGAGTGATTCACGGGAAAGGGCTGCGAGAGTTCAAAATTAACTCATCGTGAAAGCCACCGTTTAAAAGAGCTCAAAAAGAAAATGCAATATGCTAAGAAAAGGGCCAAATTAGTTTAGTTCATTCCAAAGAAAATATGAAATTATTGAGGGAGTTTGGATGGATTAAAAATTTAAACGGGTTTGTACAACTAATCCTAATGTTGAAACATTGCAATTTGACGCTATTGTTTGTAGAATTGTCAAAATTCTGGATTTGTGTGCATGTAGTATGCTTAGTTCATTAAGCTCGCACTTTTATTGTCATATGGCTATGATAAAGTTTAATGATTTATCGCTATCAATTAGAGCTTCTTGATCTTTTCGATGTGTTGGAATGATGACTCATTTGTTCTAGTTTCACGCCCATTCATTCCATATCCATATTTGAGCACATCGATACTATGTTTGCATGTAACTCACATTATTAGTTTTTATGAGTTTTTTGCGGTTTGTGTTAAAGGCCTACTGTTTTAACACTGTTTTGTTTCTGTCAGGCCCTTCCTGGAATTTTTTGTGAAAATTTTTTCACTGGAAAATATTATATAATATTTATAGGAATCTGGGAAATTTTGACAGGTCGTGAGAAGTCGTTCAAGCGACATATCCATCTTGCTCGAACGATAGTGTACTTCGTTCGAGCGACATCCTCAACTCGTTTGAGCGACGTCCCTGGCTCGTTCGAACGATAGGCTGACTTATGACTTCTGATTGGTTTGCAGTCCCCTGGTTTAAATTGGTATTTTTTTTGGTACTGCTGGAAGTGTTTCTGGACTGACTGATTAATATGCAGGTTTTATTGGTTCTAAATTGATTTTTTGCATATGGTCCGTTTATTACATCTGATTAGATTATTTTATTCTTTGTGTGATTCATTGGTTTACTAGCTACTGATTTGTCATCTATTGATCATATTTAGTTAGTTGTTTCATGGTTCTCTAGTATTTTCAATTCTCAAATTGGTATCCACTTGGTTCAAGTTGGTATATTCTCATGCTACATACTTTGATTGGTTTATCTTTTCACCGGATTGTCTATTCGAGACAAAAAAGGGGAGATATGTATGTGATGTAGTGGGAGATTTGAGCATATTTTGGTTTTCATATGTTTACAAATTGGTATCTCAAATTGGTAGCACGCATTGGTATCATTTTGTTGTTGGTATCAGTTGCTCAAATTGTTTAACAAAAGATTTTTTCAAAGATTATTCACATTGGTATCATTTTGTTGTTGGTATCAGTTTCTCAAATTGTTTAACAAAAGAATTTCAGAGATTATTCATATTGGTATCTATTATTTTTGGTATCATTTGTATATATATATTAGTTTCATTTGTTCCTCCATACTTCACTGGGTATTTGTTTATCTGTTTCATGTGTGTAGGTATGCTTCAGCAATTCGAGATTTTAAGTCTACATCACATTCAGACAGTTTATGCTTGCCGGTGCTACATATACTAGTCCATGTCCTGTATTTTTTATTTTTGGTTTATGGGATGGGATTTAGGCGTCATACGACTTGACGACCCGGCTTAGGCATTTCACTGGTTTAGTTTTGTACCGGAATAGTCAAAGGGGGAGATTCATAAGGACATAAATTTCCAATTGAGTCCCCGTATTGCTTTGACTTAATTCCGTGAATAAAATTGTGTTTGTAATATGTCATAGGAAGATTTTATTTTGTCACGATCCCACTTGGTCTATGACGTATTGAAGAAATTGAAGACGTTGTGGCAAAGCCTTAAAGAATTAATCATGCCGATGTTTAATTGGTGCAAGTTTACTCGTCTTCAAAGTTAATTGCATTCCGAGATCACATAGGTATGAATGCGTATAATTAATGGTGCTCGAAATTATTTTTATAAAAGATAAGGATGTATTTTTATAAAGAAAAATATTTTAAAATGTTTTTAAAAGTGTTTTAAGTGTTTACACTATGTTTTAATTCTGATAAACTCGAAATAGAGTTTGACTTATTTGGATCTCCTTTAAAAGAGACGTTTTGAACTAAAAGTCAAAAAGTCAAACTGACACGTCAACTCGTTCAAACGACATAAGGATCTCGCTCGAACGAGATGCCTATGTCGCGCGAACGACGTGACATTGTCGTTCGAATGACACTCTTTTCGAGGCGGCGCTTAATTGTTATTTAAAGCATGCTTCTATCAGAGTTTCGTAAGTGTGCATCTGAAAAAAATAGAATACATTTCAGTACGTGTTTGCACATGTTTTATAAGGTTTAAAAAGCATAACCACATCCTTAGAGTTTGCAAAGATCCGAGTTATCATTCTTATATGTTTAAGTGATCTTGTGGCACCAAAGAAGTTTGTTTTATTATTGAACTTCAAAGGGTTTTGCGGTGAAGAAAATAGAAGGGCTTCTCGTCCGACATCGTAGACGAATCAAAGCCAATCGGTGGACGCCGAGACATACGTGAACGCGTGTGTTGTGGACAGGTATCGTGGAAGAAGAATTTTCTGCGTGGGCACTGTGAGAGGAGTAGCTGAAGATCAGAAGAGCGTCAAGACCCGTGGGGATTGAGTCGTTGAGTGAGTCTTTGTTTGTTCATTGTAAATCCACATTCATAGTGATTGTCTGGCTTGAGCCGTCCGAGATTGTTTTCCCGTTTTGGATTTTTTCCTCGTACATTCGGCGTCGTGAGTATTCTTTACTTTACTTACTTTAATCACTAGATACATGTTTAGGATTAATCAAGATAAATTTGGTTTAAAGTAAAAGTTGGGTTTTCACAACTTGGTTTGGTGCACATTAAAAGTTGGATATTTTTTTGGTGAAAATTTGGTTTTGTTTAAAACACACATATTGGGCACTTTCACTAGTTTTAGACGTATTGTAGCAATTTCCTTATTAATGACATATATAACAATATCTTTTAATAGGTAGTAAAAGAATATCACTGTTCATATAAAATTTGTTTACGTTTAAAGGTTAGGGTTTCGAAACACGTATTATTCAATCATGTGATTTTGTTCAATATAAATAAAACAATTAATATTCAAGATATACCTGTTCAATTTCTTATTCGTACTTGTACTTCGCACTAGAGTTTGATCATCGAAAAATGAATTTCAGGGTTTAGTATTGAGTTTAGAGTTGATGGTTGAGTTTAAAGGGACTAAAGTCAATGTAATTGATGTTTGGGAAAAGAAAGGAAAAGGAACCATTTGTTTGAAATGGTGAGGATGTTATGTTAAAACACGTGTGGCATCATCTAGGGGTACATTTGTCCGTTGCAAAAAAAAAAAGAAGAATTAAGAGTGCATTGTGCATAATGAATGGACTAATCAGGTATTATTTTTTATTTAAGGGCCCAAATGGTTTAAATTTTCCAAAATGGTGTCTTCTTCAATTATACCAAATGTTGCAACTAAATTTAAGATGGGCAATTTACATTTAGGTCCCTTGGTAATAATTTTTAAACATTTAAGGACAATTTACAATTAGGTCAACTTGGTATGCCACTAGCTTGGACTTGTACAAGAAGAGAATTAGTGGACCTAAGTGTTTAAAATTTGTCAAAATTACTTTAGTGTTTAAAATTTATTTGTGAGGGACCTAAGAGTACTTTCCCCATTTAAGATTTTATAGCTTTAATTACCGTGTTTAATGGTAAGAGACTTGACCTTATCGGATTGAAATTTATAACCTTTTCTGCAGGATCTTTTGCCAAATTATGCTATTCTTATTCATTATTCACATGATCTTGATTGTTAGAGCTTATATTTGAAGGTTTGTTTGAGCTTGATTTTTTCATCTTTCCTACAATTTAAATGATCAAATACTATAAATAATTCAAATTATTGATTTTCAAATATTATATATAAAAAGGGAGACTTTAAAAGTTATTAATATAGTAACTAGTTACTTTTATTTGTAGCATTTTGATATAAGCATTTCATATAAATTTACATATTTTAGTTGATTTCTAATTACCTTATGAATGAAAATATAATAAAAGTACTTAATAAACAAAACAAATCTAATTTACATGTTAATATTACTCAAATTTTCTCAGATATAAGTAAACCTAATGAAGAACTTCATAAATGCACAATCTTGTTATTATTTTCAATTTATTGAAATGTATATGAAACTAACTACATGCAAGTCATAAAATAGATTTTCAGAACTCTAGTTTTAGACTTATTGTAGTAATTTTCTTATTAATGACATATGTAACAATATCTTTGAATAGGTAATAAGAGAATATCATTGTAAATGTAAAATTTATTTACGTTTGAAGGTTAGGATTACGAAACACAAATTATTCAATCATGTGATTTTGTTCAATGGAAATGAAATGATTAATATTCAAAATATACCTTTCAATTTCTTATTCGTACTTGTACTTCGCACTAGAGTTTGATCATCAAAAAAGGAATTTTAGGGTTTAGTATTGAGTTTAGAGCTGATGGTTGGGTTTGAAGGGGCTGAAGTCTATATTTGGAATGCAATTGATGTTTGGAAAAAGAAAGGAAAAGGAACTAGTGGTGAGGATGTTGTGTTCAAATACGTGTGGCATCATCTAGCAGTATATTTATCCATTGACAAAATAATAAAAAAGTAGGAGAATTACGTGTGCATTGTGCATAATGAATAGACTAATGAGATATTAATTTTCGAGTGATTCTACCTTGACCGCCTGGAAACCGCCTGGGAACCGCATTCAGCATCTTTTTTTTTTTTTTTTTTCTTGTTCTTTTTCTTGTTCTTTTGTATTTAACAATTAATATGAAAATAATTTTTTATATAAAAAAAATAGTTTTTCATATAGAAAAACGGTTTCTTCTATTAATATAAAAAAATAATTTTTTTTATTGAAAGTAAATTTTTTATTAAAGTTAATATTTTTTTATAAATAAAAAAAATTATGTTTTTGACATGATATCGCGATTGATAAGAGCCGTTAACACGAACCCATAAAATATCGCAATTAATTAGTATCACTGGCGCGGACCCACATTCAACAAATGATGTGGACTCGAAAATGTGGGTCCGCGCCAGCGGCACTAATTAATCGCGATATTTTTTCATAAAAAAATATCGCGATTAATTAGTGCCGCTGGCGCGGAGCCACATTCAACAAATGATTTGGATCCGGGAATGTGGGTTTGCGCCAATGGCACTAATTAATTGCCATATTTTTTAATAAAATATCGCGATTAATTAATGCCGCTGGCGCAGACCCACATTCAACAAATGATGTGGACTCGAAAATGTGGATCCGCGTCAGCGGCACAAATTAATCGTGATATTTTTTATTGAAAAAATATCGCGATTAATTAGTATTATTGGCGCGGACCCACAATCAACAAATGATTTTGTCCGAAAATGTAGGTCCATGCCAGCGACACTAGGCGATTAATTAGTGTATCATTCCCGGACCCACATTCCTGGATCCAAATTTATGAAAAAATATTGTTATTAATTAGTGCCGCTGGCGCGGATCCACATTCAACAAATGATTTGGATCCGAGAATGATACACTAATTAATCGCGAAATTTTTTATTGAAAAAAAATTATTTTATTGTTTTTTTGTTAATAAACATAATTTTTTTTATTTATGAAAAAAATATATGTTTTTAATTTTAATTAAAAGTTGTTTAATTTTAATAAAAAATATTTTTTTTTATATTAATCGAAAAACCTTTTTTTAAATATAAAAACTGTTTTTTTTCATATAAAAACTGCTTTTATATGAATAAAAGAATAAAAAGTATAAAAAAAAAAAAAAAAAAGGGGTAAGATGCGGTCTCCAGGCGGGCTAGGAGGCGGGACATCTAGAGTTTCTCTTAATTTTCATTTAAGGGCTTAAATTGTTTAAACCCTCGCAAAAAATACAATTTCGAGATGGTGTTAGGTTTGTTTTTTATGAGTCGCATGAATGAGGCCGCCTTTACCCAATAGCCCACAAACATAAAACCCCGCCCCGAATGCTAGTCTCTCTCCATCCATCCCTTCATTTATCTGTCTCACCAAGTGAGAGTACTTTGTTACGTTGTAGTCTCTGTGAGACCTGAAAACCTAGAATCCCAATTCTGTATCAGAGAACATGAACACGAACGGTATATACAGCTTGAGATAAAAACCTACCGCCTATCAGTTTATTAGCTTTTCCGATCCGATATGTGGAACAACAGCAACATCGGTCATATAGCTCCTCCGGGCACCGGAGGAGCAGGAGGGTCGATACCACCTCCACCAGCGGCGCAACCTTCTTACACCGTACTCCCTTCTCCAGCCGAGACAGAGGCCCTCCTCGAAGAAAAAGCCAGAAAATGGATGCAACTCAACTCCAAGCGCTATGGCGATAAGCGCAAGTTTGGATTCGTAGAGACTCAAAAAGAAGACATGCCTCCCGAGCACGTTAGAAAGATCATTCGGTCAGTCACCACATTACCTTTCACCTTTAACACTCGCCTTGCATTCATTTCATTTTCTAGATATATGAGTCAGACAGTTAACCTCGGTTTAGGTATTACAGTGAGATTACTTGATTAAACGATTAAGCTTCCTTACTCTTTAGTTTATTTATTCTTATTTTCACCAATTGGGAATTTTCTGGAAGGTTTTTTACAGGATTCAGTTCATGGATGTAGTCTGTGTTTAGATGTATCATTCAGCTCAGTTTTTTCCCCAAATAATTGGTAAAAGGGTTTTGTTGTGTTAAATCAGCTCTGTTGGTACGGAAACTAGAAATAACTTTCATGTGAATTTGGGGGAAAATCTCTCAAAGATCTTTAGTTAGTCGTGTAAACCAAGCAAGCAAATCTCACCAATATACATACATACATACATACATAGAGAGAGAGAGAGCGCTTTAAATTAAGGTCAGTTTGCAGTATATATTTTTTTTTAATTTATAAAAGGATCCCGTACGGGGGCGGGGTTCATGAGTGGTGCGTCTAAGGAACCCCCCCTCGTACGGGATGCTTTTATAAAAAAAAAACTGCGAACAGGCCTTAATTTAAGGCTCTCATATATATATATATATATATATAGAGAGAGAGAGAGAGAGAGAGAGAGAGAGAGGATTAAGTGAGGTTCCAGTTTGAGGATTCTGAATGAGGTCCATTTTTTAAAATAGTAAAAAAAATATTTTTGGGTTGATTTTTTTTATGGTTTTTAAACATTTGAGTAGGATCATAAAAAAAGAATCAGCGCAAAATGAATTTTTTTGCTATTTTAAAAAATCGATCAAACCGTGTCAGTTTTTAAGTTGTTTAAAATTGACATAGTTTGACCGATTTTTTTAAAATAGTGAAAAAATTCATTTTGAGGTGATTATTTTTTTTATGGCCCTACTGAAATGTTTAAAAATCATAGAAAAAAATCAGCTCCATAATATTTTTTTTATTATTTAAAAAAAATAGACCTCATTTAGGGTCCTCAAACTGGGGACCTCACTTGATTCTCTCTCTCTCTCTCTCTCTCTCTCTCTATATATATATATATATATATATATATATATATATATATTCTAGTTTACCTCATTTGACCTAGAAATTTCTCTAAGAGTTTCGGGTGTTGCAAAAGAGGAGGAGAGGGAAGGGATGGAGATTGAAGAAGAGAGGCGTACATATAACAACGAATAATAATAATAAGAAGAAAGGCGTATGGAGGGAAGAAGGAGGAGAAGAAGAGGAAGAGGGTAAAGAGAGAATGGGTTTAAGACGGACTTAGTGGACAAACTCATTTTCTCAACCAATAGAGAAAACCTCCCTACGGTCGGTTGATAAATAATAAACACAAAAATGAAAAGAAAATATAAGGGGGTGCTAATCTATAAAGCACGAATACTCTCCGGTAGTCACGTATTTTTTTTAGACTCGAAATCGAATTCGGATACATTTGGATACGCTCAGATTCGCTTAGATACACGAGTTCGAGAGTATTCTATTTTATTTATTTATTTATTAAATACACCAGATACGTTGGGATATGTCCAAATACGTTTTTGGATTTGTTTTTGGATACTTAAGGGGTCTATTTGATATTGTAAAACATAAAATTGTGGTCAAATGTCTAATAATGAAAAGTCATTAAGTTTTTAACAAAAAACAAATAAAAAAAATAAACCACAATCGACCAACACCTCTAGCTAGGGTTTTCTTTCATCTCCTTTACGACTCACGTTCTGGCTGTCAACCATCCCACTTCCAGCGACCAACCACATATATATTATAACTTTAGGTTGTTTCGACCCACTTAGGCTATTCCAACTCACCTAAGTTTGTAACAGTCAAGAGAAGAAGAAGAAAGGCTCACAAAAGAGAGAAAAAAAGGTTTCAATCGGTAGCCTCTTGTATGAAAGGAAAATGAACATCAATATGCTTGGACATCCCATGATAAACTTGGTTCTTAGCCAAGTGAATAGCACTTTGGCTATCACAAAAGCACCTCCACACTATCTTATGTAATCCTTAAATCACCATTAAGACCATAAAGCCAGAAGGCTTCTTTAACTGCTTTCATTGCCTCCATATACTCGGCCTCTGTCGTAAATAAAGCAATAGTGGTTTGCAAGCAATGTTCTAAAAAGCGCTAGGCACCTAGTGCCTTTTTTTTCCCCCCATTTTACACACAACACCAAGTATACATTGAAGTTTAAATTACCACCAATCTAACAATGCTTTACACATCAATATTGCTAACGATACTTTAAAGCCCCATACTTTTAACATTACTAATATCCCATACCTACACAAGATTGCTAAACTAAGAGAGAATAAAAATATTACACAAACAACATTTTGCGCAATTGATATTTGATTCTGAAAACAAAGAATACAAATATGACACACAGGAAAAATGACTATTGTAGAAATTAAAATTGTGTAACATTTGGAAATATTACACAAAAAATGCTATTATAATCATTTATATAGATATCCACAACATCATTCACACATACGATATAAATGTAATTCTTAAATATTAATATGATTTCTATCTATCGATCGATCGATCGATCGATCGATCTATCTATCTATCTATCTAATTTAATAAAACATAGTAGAAAATCAATAGAACATAACAAAATTGTTGCACTATCTTCAAAGTGTGTGTGTGTGTGTGTGTGTAATAATCAAATTAGTACCTTTGTTATATTTATTCAAAGCCCAAATTGAATAAATGTAAATGAAAATCTAAACACTAATTTAATTTAGTAGAAAATTTAATTTAGTTGAACATAACAAAATTGTTGCACTATCTTCAAAGTATGTGTGTGTGTGTGTGTGTATATACTAATTGTCGATATATATTAAAATAACAAAAAACCAGTGCTTGTGATGGAAGAAAAACAATATTTTTTTTCCCGGCATTGAGGCATAAGCCTCAAATTCAACCCCGTGGCTTATATCTATCTATCTAAACACTAATTTAATTTAGTAGAAAATTTAATTTAGTAGAACATAACAATAGAACATAACAAAATTGTTGCACTATCTTCAAAGTGTGTGTGTGTGTGTGTGTGTAATAATCAAATTAGTACCTTTGTTATATTTATTCAAAGCCCAAATTGAATAAATGTAAATGAAAATCTAAACACTAATTTAATTTAGTAGAAAATTTAATTTAGTTGAACATAACAAAATTGTTGCACTATCTTCAAAGTATGTGTGTGTGTGTGTGTGTATATATACTAATTGTCGATATATATTAAAATAACAAAAAACCAGTGCTTGTGATGGAAGAAAAACAATATTTTTTTTCCCGGCATTGAGGCATAAGCCTCAAATTCAACCCCGTGGCTTAGTCCTTAGGGCAATTTTTTGATGATTCGCTTTGAGGCCCAAATTGAATAAATGTAAATGAAAATCTAAACACTAATTTAATTTAGTAGAAAATTTAATTTAGTAGAACATAACAAAATTGTTGCACTATCTTCAAAGTATGTGTGTGTGTGTGTGTATATATACTAATTGTCGATATATATTAAAATAACAAAAACCAGTGCTTGTGATGGAAGAAAAACAATATTTTTTTTCCCGGCATTGAGGCATAAGCCTCAAATTCAACCCCGTGGCTTAGTCCTTAGGGCAATTTTTTGATGATTCGCTTTGAGGCGCTCTTCTGATTTTTAAAACATTGATCGCTTGTACCACTGGTGAGTAGATTGCTTCAATCCATACAAAGACTTTTGCAATTTGTACCCGGCCTTCGTTGCCAACAACTGTGAATTCCTCTCGTTGACACATAAATCTCTTCCTCTTGATTCCCATGCAAGAATGTCGTTTTGACGTCGAGTTGTTCAAGCTGTTAAGTCAAAATGCGCCGCTATAGTCAATGGCACTCGAATGGAAGTACATTTAACCATCGAAGATAACACTTTATCGTAATCCATACAATCCCTTTGTGCAAAACCCTTGTCTACAAACCTTACCTTGTATCGAATGTTGGATTTTGGATCACCATATTTCTTGGCAAAAACCCGTTTGCACCCGATAGATTTATTTCCCTTAATATCAACTTCACAAGTACTTAAGTTTGGTTCTTGTGAAAAGAATTAATCTCCTCAGCCATGGTCACCTTCCTCTTGTTAAAACGAGGATCACTCATTGCCTCATGGTAAGTAAACCAATGATCACCATAGATTAATATTGTATATGCTTCCATCTCATTATTGAAGCCATATCTTCTTATAGGTTTACAAACACTCGGTTCTTTTTCAAAGATGGTTATTGTCGCAGTTGACTAGGTCTTACACCGCACAATTGAGAATCACTATTCTCCTTCTTCCGCTTCTTACTTCCCATAAATGCCGTAAAAGACATCATCAAGCCTTATTTCATCCTTCTCATATATCAATGTGGTGCTCAAGTGCTCATATGAATCCGGAAGTGGAAGTGAATTGAGATGCAATAAAGTTTTATCATCATCATCAATATTAGCATCTAAGCTTAATAAGTTGGAATATAATTTTATTAAATTCATTAAGATGTTCGGACATCGACATACTATCGATATAGTTAAATCGAAATAACTTTTCATCGAGTTAAGAGACAATTCTCTCTCTCATTGCCATATACTTGTCTTCCATTTTCTTTCATATTTATTCAGCCCGTTCCTCCTTCATCACATAATATACCACATTTTGCGCGAGATTTAAGCGGAAAGTACTACATACTTGCAAGTCATATTCCTTCCAATCATCTTCTGACATATCCATGGGCTTAGCAACAATGCCCTTCAACATCTTGTGTAAACCTTATACAATTCGATTCTTTTACGGCCAAATCTCAATATGTGGAAAGCCTTCGATGGCTTCCTTACGAAAACATCCATTTTTATTTAACATTGCGATATGCCAAAATTCATGGTTTTACCATCAAACTTTTCTAGGTCAAACTTCACCGTTGACACCTTTGTAACCTTAAATGTAGGCACTCTCTAATCCCCGAATCGAGTTCTCTTCATTAAACAACGGGGCCAAATCAAAATCCCACTTCGAAATTTTTTTCAAATACCTTGGATGCACACAAAATAAAGACCCTACAAGCCAAAAGTTCCCGATATCAATTTGTAATGCAAATTAGTCACTTAAGAGAGTGGTTCATGCACGCCTAAGATCCAAGACGAGACAACTCAACAAGAGAAATGCAATCTAAATGCATAGTAATGAGAAATCACATAGCAACAAAGAGTTCACCAATATGGCTACCTCCACGGATGATGATGGCTTCCTTTTTTTGGTTAAATTAACACTTACTGGTTAAAACTTCTCTCCATGTGTGTAATAGAGCATTCAATGATGAAAAGCTGGTCAATAACTTTGGTTAAATGACCAAAAATGCTCTATTTATACAAGGGAGAACCAAAGGATGAAATGCCCCAAAAATAACCTTTATTAAAACCCATTTTTCGCACATTTTCCTGCTCGGGTAAAGCCAAAATTCTGCTCATATCTATAAGCAGCCAATCAACCTTTTGCTGCAACCAAAAGCCAAAGTTATGACTGGACCAACAAGAAGAAGAAAATAATTTTAGGATCGGCTGCAAATGAATCTTTATTAATGAGACTAAATACCCTTGTTCCCTTTAAATTATAGACACGTGAAGTGTCGGATGTGTGTCCATGAGTCGGTGTCCGACACGGATAAGTAGGAGTATCCATGCTTTCCATATATATTTATTTGGAAATATACTTTTAAAAGTATCAAAGTAATCCCGAAGTACTCCTAACATGTAATTTAGAGCTAAAGAGCAACATCCCATACCAGAATTACAACTCACATTCCAGGTAAACTTGTTTATGGACAAATAATTTATTATAAATGATAAATTCTGGAGATTTGAACTGACTGTCCCCTGACTCCACCCCCCTACCCACCCAACACATACACACTATAACACAAATAAATAAATAAATAAATAAAACTTGAGATTTGAAGGTTGAGAGACAGTTCAGTTGAAGAAAACTATATTTCCGTAGAAAAAAATAATCCTCAAATTACATCTAAAGATGCTAAAAGTACGATTAGTGTGTTGACTTTAATACCATCAATGATTTCCTTTTTGTGAAGGAGGTATTTTATGTATTTATGAGCTGAGAAGCATTGTGCCCATCTAGTCATTTTCATCTCATCTTGTATGAGTTCATATTAGAAAGTAAATTCAAATTTTTTATACATGACAGAAGCTTCTTGGTCATACAAGCATGATTAAGATGGATGTGTTGGAAAAAAAATTGGTTCTGGGCCCATGTCTTCCCCTGGAAGCTGGTAATCCATTAAGCTGCCTACCGGTGACATATCAAATTGTTTTGTTCAGTAGATTTTCCCTTGAAGTAATGCGATTAAATGTATTTTCTATGAATTCACACTATCCTTTTATGAATATGTAGTACCAATACTCATTAATTTAGATTACTTGATTGCCATAAAATGTAGTATACACAATTTTGCCTTCATTATATTGATTGGCTTGATGCTCCTTTACAGGGACCATGGTGATATGTCATCCAAAAAATATCGACACGATAAACGTGTATATCTAGGAGCTCTTAAATTTGTTCCACATGCAGTCTATAAGCTCCTTGAAAACATGCCAATGCCTTGGGAACAGGTATTAATACTTTGGATTGGATCTATTCAATCTGCTTCTTGTTTGTTGAGTCTGTTATGGATTGCTTCCATTGTTCTCGGTCTGAGATCTTTTTAATGTTTATGTGATTATAGGTCCGTGATGTGAAGGTCCTATACCATATTACTGGTGCCATCACTTTCGTTAATGAAATACCATGGGTTGTTGAACCTATCTATCTTGCTCAAGTAAGTTTTTTGACGTCTCCTTGTGTGTGTTATTTCCTAATGTTGGGGTCTCATTTTGTGAAGGATAAAAGTAATGCAAAGGTTGCTATACTTGTCATTAAGAGTTCTGTTGTGACAAGTCTGTTATTTTATAACGATTTGCAAAATAAAATAAAATTGAAGAGGCGTAGTTTCTTCTCTGCCAATGCTCACGTCTTCAATTCTACACACTTACATTTCTTGCTCCCTACGGTCTATAATTATTGTTTTACTGCACTTTGAATTCCATGAGACTGATCTTAGATGATTTGTTATAGTGGGGTACAATGTGGATCATGATGCGTAGGGAGAAAAGGGATCGTCGGCATTTCAAGAGAATGAGATTTCCTCCTTTTGATGATGAGGAGCCTCCTTTGGATTACGCCGATAATCTTCTAGATGTGGATCCGCTGGAGCCAATTCAATTAGAGATGGACGAGGAAGAAGATTCTGCTGTATATACTTGGTTTTATGACCATAAACCTCTTGTGAAAACAAAGCTTATCAATGGACCCAGTTATCGGAAATGGCATCTCTCCCTCCCAATCATGGCAACACTCCATCGTCTTGCAGGGCAGCTGCTTTCCGATTTAATTGATCGCAACTATTTCTACTTATTTGATATGGAGTCTTTTTTTACAGCTAAAGCACTGAATATGTGCATACCTGGTATGTTTTCAGTTCTCTTGGTTTTGCCACATCGGTATAAACGTTAACTTAAGCCTATACTATAGTATCTAGAATTGTAATCTTATTGTGTCATAGTGTCATCATGTTCTTGGTTTAAACCATGCTTCCGCCATGCTTCAGTTAGCTGTCAATATCATAATGAGACGTTTGTCCAGAATATGGCAATATGTTTAATTTATGTACAGAATGTCGACCTAATATATTCTAAGGTCTGTTCCTTTTATTTACAGGTGGACCTAAGTTTGAACCTTTGTACCGTGACATGGAGAAGGGGGACGAGGACTGGAACGAGTTTAATGACATCAACAAACTAATAATCCGGTCACCTCTCAGGACAGAGTACAGGATTGCATTCCCTCATCTTTATAATAACAGGCCAAGGAAAGTGAAGCTTTGTGTATATCACACACCAATGATAATGTACATTAAAACCGAGGATCCTGATTTGCCTGCATTTTATTATGATCCTTTAATACACCCCATTACATCTACCAGTAAGGATCGACGCGAGAAGAAAGTTCATGAAGAGAATGATGACGATGATGATTTTTATTTGCCAGATGAGGTGGAACCATTTCTCAAAAGCACTCCAATATACACTGATACTACAGCTGCTGGTATTTCACTACTGTTTGCACCACGGCCTTTTAACATGAGGTCTGGTCGGATGCGACGTGCTGAAGATATACCCCTTGTGTCAGAGTGGTACAAGGAGCACTGGTAAGACTCGGATATCTTGCTTTCTTATGCTATTTGCTGTTATGACTACCAATGCATGATAAACATAAAATCTGAGCTCTGTGGTTTTCACTTGCAGTCCTCCATCATACCCAGTTAAAGTCCGAGTCAGCTACCAGAAACTGTTGAAATGTTTTGTGTTGAATGAGCTACATCACAGACCACCCAAAGCTCAGAAGAAAAAACATCTGTTTCGGTCTCTTCAAGCTACAAAGTTTTTCCAGACTACGGAGCTTGATTGGGCTGAAGCGGGTCTCCAAGTGTGTAAGCAAGGGTACAATATGCTTAACCTGTTAATACATAGGAAAAATCTGAATTACCTTCACCTGGATTATAATTTTAATCTAAAGCCTGTGAAAACTCTCACTACTAAGGAACGCAAGAAATCACGGTTTGGTAATGCTTTTCATCTGTGCCGTGAAATCCTGCGTTTGACAAAGCTCGTAGTAGATGCCAATATCCAGTTTCGCTTGGGCAATGTGGATGCGTTTCAGTTGGCCGATGGTTTGCAATATACATTTTCACATGTTGGCCAGTTGACAGGAATGTACCGCTACAAGTACAGGCTTATGCGGCAGATACGGATGTGCAAAGATCTGAAGCACTTGATTTATTATCGATTTAATACTGGGCCGGTTGGGAAAGGACCTGGATGTGGTTTCTGGGCACCAATGTGGAGGGTGTGGCTGTTCTTCCTTCGTGGCATAGTGCCTCTCCTGGAGCGGTGGTTGGGAAATTTACTTGCACGACAATTTGAGGGGCGGCATTCTAAAGGGGTGGCAAAGACAGTTACTAAGCAACGTGTTGAAAGTCACTTTGATTTAGAGCTTCGTGCTGCTGTTATGCACGATGTTCTTGATGCAATGCCAGGTGATCAGTCTATTATTTTAATTTTATATGATTAATTTCATGAAGCTTGTTGTTTCATTTGAAAGATTTGGTATAATTTAAAAACAATGTTTCTTGCTGCACCATTAATGGTTTAACTTCGTACTGCAGAGGGCATTAAGCAAAATAAGGCAAGAACCATTTTGCAGCATTTGAGTGAAGCATGGCGCTGTTGGAAAGCAAATATTCCTTGGAAGGTATTATAATGATCTAGATGTTTACCTTTTTTCTTTCATCCTTTTGTTGTATGTTTGTCTCACCGCGGGTCTTTGTAGGTGCCTGGTTTGCCGGTTCCAATTGAGAACATGATTCTTCGTTATGTCAAATCAAAAGCTGATTGGTGGACAAATGTCGCTCATTATAATCGTGAACGTATTAGAAGGGGTGCTACAGTTGACAAGACAGTGTGCCGGAAGAATCTTGGGAGATTGACCCGGCTTTGGCTAAAGGCGGAACAGGTGCATATCGTAACCATAATCTGTGTATTCATTCAATTTTATGATCCTCAGATAGTGATGTTTCTTAATAAGCTTATTGGCAGTTCGATAATGATATTTTTCTGCTGAATTGTTGTTTCTTTGCATATAATTTTTTCACAACCCATCTTACAGGAACGGCAACACAATTATTTGAAAGATGGGCCTTATGTCACACCAGAAGAAGCAGTGGCCATTTACACAACTACTGTGCATTGGTTAGAATCAAGAAAATTTTCTCCTATTCCGTTCCCTCCACTGTCTTATAAGCACGATACAAAGCTTCTCATCCTTGCTCTCGAGAGGTTGAAAGAATCTTATAGTGTGGCTGTCAGATTAAATCAATTACAAAGAGAAGAGCTGGGCTTAATTGAACAAGCTTATGACAATCCACATGAAGCTTTGTCAAGGATTAAGCGTCATCTACTTACCCAGCGTGCCTTCAAAGAAGTAAGTTTCAAGATATTTGAGAATGACTTCAGCCTTTTTACTTTGCTTTTTAAGATGCAAGAGACAAACTGAGAAAATTATTTGTAGGTTGGAATTGAGTTCATGGATTTGTACAGCTATTTGATTCCAGTCTACGAGATTGAACCTCTTGAGAAGATTACAGATGCATACCTTGACCAATATCTATGGTATGAAGGAGACAAGCGCCATCTCTTCCCGAATTGGATTAAGCCTGCAGATTCAGAACCACCACCTCTCTTAGTTTATAAATGGTGTCAGGGCATAAACAATTTACAAGGTGTATGGGACACTAGTGAAGGACAATGCGTGGTGATGGTTCAGACCAAGTTTGAGAAATTCTTTGAAAAGATTGATTTGACCATGCTGAACAGGTGAATATGGTTAAAAGATTTGCATGATGTATTGAACTAATTTTTTGAACCTTTTTGATCCATATCTTATGCTTTTGTAGGCTATTACGTTTGGTCCTTGATCACAACATTGCTGATTATGTTACCGCAAAGAACAACATAGTATTATCTTACAAGGACATGAGTCACACAAACTCATATGGACTTATACGTGGTCTTCAGTTTGCTTCTTTTGTCGTACAGTATTATGGACTCATGTTGGACCTACTGCTTCTTGGTTTGACTCGAGCTAGTGAAATTGCCGGTCCACCACAGATGCCAAATGAGTTTATTACTTATTGGGACACTAAAGTAGAAACGAGACATCCAATTCGATTGTACTCTCGATATATCGACAAAGTGCATATATTGTTCCGCTTTACTCATGAAGAGGCTCGTGACCTTATCCAACGATATCTTACGGAGCATCCTGATCCCAACAATGAAAATATGGTTGGTTATAATAACAAGAAGTGTTGGCCAAGAGATGCAAGAATGAGGCTAATGAAGCATGACGGTGAGCTGTTCTTTATTTTAGAGTTTACCTAGAATAGGGTTATCTGAATTGGAGCTATTTAGGAAATCTGATTGCTGTTGTTGATATTTTATTTCAGTCAATCTTGGGCGAAGTGTTTTTTGGGATATGAAGAACCGTCTTCCTCGAAGTATCACCACACTGGAGTGGGAGAACGGCTTTGTTTCTGTTTATAGCAAGGACAATCCAAATTTGCTTTTCAGCATGTATGTAACTCTTTGTCTCATTCCCCCACAGAGATGCTCTTTTCACGCAATATTATCATATTTTAGCATGTACTCAGCGCTCTGCCTGAATTGCTTAGTTTTCCCCCTTGGACATTCTGGGTTCTTATGTGATAATGTGATTAACTTATTTGTTCACTTCGGTATATTTTACCTGTATATATTCATTTGAACATTCCACATCTATGGTTAACGAATTCCGTGGTTTATAATGTTGACCTGATCTTATTTAACCTTTTTCCATTATTTCCCTCCTTTCAAAATAGCTGTCCTGGTTTTGCTCGAGCCTAATATGGGTTTAGTTGTTGGCTTACAAGAGCGCACACAAAAAAATTCAAATTATGATTGTGATTCTTAACTGTGTTCACTGAAATGATACTTGTTATATTGCTTTGATTTTGTTGTTTGCATTATAATAATCTGCCGTTGTCATGTAGGAGTGGATTCGAAGTTCGTATACTCCCCAAAATAAGAATGAGTCAAGAGGCATTCAGCAATACGCGAGATGGAGTTTGGAATCTGCAGAACGAACAGACCAAAGAGCGAACAGCAGTTGCTTTCTTACGGGTTGATGATGAACACATGAAGGTGTTTGAGAATCGGGTGAGACAAATTCTTATGTCTTCAGGTTCAACAACATTCACAAAGATTGTCAACAAGTGGAATACAGCTCTCATAGGTAGTTTTTTTTTTGGCTTCCTTGCAATGGTTTTCTTTATGCTACCTTGTATCCAGTGGTATCCTTTATGCTAAACGTTTTCTTTTTGTTCTGGTAGGTCTGATGACATATTTCCGTGAAGCAACAGTGCATACACAAGAACTGTTAGATCTATTGGTCAAATGTGAAAATAAAATTCAGACCCGTATCAAGATTGGATTAAATTCGAAAATGCCTAGCAGGTGAAGTTTGCGGTCATTTACGTTACTAATTTTTTTTTTTGAAATTCTAATACTCTTATTTCAGGTTCCCTCCTGTTATTTTTTATACACCAAAGGAAATTGGAGGGCTTGGCATGTTATCGATGGGTCATATATTGATTCCACAGAGTGATCTTCGGTACAGTCAGCAGACAGATGTTGGCGTGACACACTTTAGGAGCGGAATGAGTCATGAAGAAGACCAACTGATTCCAAATCTTTATCGTTATATACAGGTATGATAACTGCCTTGTACGTTGCATTATGCATTTAGTAGGTATACATTTACTGTTCTGATTGTTATTTCTGCTCCTCAACAGCCGTGGGAGAGTGAGTTTATTGATTCACAGAGAGTTTGGGCAGAATATGCACTAAAGAGACAGGAGGCTCAGTCGCAGAATAGGCGTCTAACCCTTGAAGATTTAGAAGTGAGTATTGTTGATATATTCTTCCCTTATCCTCTAGGCGTTGAAGTGGGTGTAATTATAGGATTTGCTCACATCATCTAAATCTTGGCAGTTTTCTCTATTGCTAATCTGTGAATCGACTGGTCTTATCATTTCATTGCATAATTTGCAATGGTCACTCTTAGGTATTCTTGGCGTTGATTGTCTTTGGAATCAACTTTCTTTTTGCATGTGCAAGGATTCCCATTTGGGCATGTTGTACCATTTGTTTAGTTAATATCATTTTGTTGGGTAATCATGTATATCTTTTTTGGTTACGTATTTTTGTATAGGCCCTAGGGGACATCTGTTCCTTTATTTGCAATCATTTGATTTTTAATGAAATTTTTGTTTTCATTGAAAAATACCATTTTGTTTGGTTAGGTATACTTCACGTAGTATAATTGTTCATTAATGCATTTTACAGGACTCATGGGATCGTGGAATACCTCGAATCAATACTTTGTTTCAGAAGGACCGACACACCTTGGCGTATGACAAAGGATGGAGAGTTAGAACAGATTTTAAACAATATCAAGTTTTGAAACAAAATCCATTTTGGTGGACTCACCAGAGGCATGATGGAAAACTTTGGAATTTGAACAACTATCGAACTGATGTCATCCAAGCACTTGGAGGTGTTGAGGGAATTCTTGAGCATACATTATTCAAGGGAACTTAGTATGTTTATTTTTTCCTCTCCTATACCCTCTTTACCTTTATTATTTTTTCAAACCAACTTTGTTATCATCTTGATTCTGCCACACTCATCATAATTGCTGTCATTATTAGTTTTGTATTTAGCTGGTATGGATACAATGGAACTGGGAGTGAGATGCTATAAATTAACAACGAAGAATTGATCACCATTTATATGGTCAAAGAATTTTGGGTTTTCAAGGATTGTGAAACCTTGTGTACAACTTTGGGAGTGTAAATTTCTTTGGGATTTTGATGAGTTAAATCTTGGTGTGGCAATTTGTATTTTTTCTTTCGGGATATCTTTAGAATCTGGATTGAGTACTCTCTGTAATTGACTTATATACTTTGGCTTTTCAGCTTCCCAACATGGGAGGGTCTTTTCTGGGAGAAGGCTTCAGGTTTTGAGGAGTCTATGAAGTACAAGAAGCTGACTAATGCCCAAAGATCGGGGCTCAACCAAATTCCTAACCGTAGGTTTACCCTTTGGTGGTCGCCTACAATTAATCGAGCCAATGTCTATGTTGGTTTCCAAGTGCAACTGGATTTGACTGGAATATTCATGCATGGAAAGATACCAACTCTGAAGATTTCTCTGATTCAAATCTTTCGTGCTCACTTGTGGCAAAAGGTTCATGAGAGTGTGGTGATGGACCTTTGCCAGGTTTTGGATCAAGAGCTAGATGCTTTAGAAATTGAGACAGTCCAGAAGGAAACTATCCATCCGAGAAAGAGCTACAAAATGAACAGTTCCTGCGCCGATGTTCTCCTCTTTGCTGCGCATAGGTGGCCCATGTCAAAGCCCAGTTTGGTTGCGGAGTCCAAGGATGTATTTGATCAAAAAGCAAGCAACAAGTACTGGATAGATGTTCAGCTCCGTTGGGGTGATTATGACTCCCATGATATTGAGCGTTACACCAGGGCGAAGTTTATGGATTACACTACAGATAACATGTCTATTTATCCATCTCCAACTGGTATGCCATATGCTTCACTTGCTGTAGTAGTCAATTTAGGTGATCGTCTGTGTTACTAAAAATAAGCAATTTGTTGTCAATGCAGGGGTGATGATTGGTCTTGATCTTGCATATAACTTGCATTCTGCATTTGGAAACTGGTTCCCTGGCTCAAAACCATTGCTTGCTCAGGCTATGAATAAGATTATGAAGGTGCGTAAATATCATCTTTTATCATCTGTTCATGTTTAGTCTGTTCAGTAGTTAATTCAACAATGAGATCTAATTATAAACACTAAACTAATTATTGTAGTTAATGAATCAGTGATTGATTTAGCAAACTAAAACTAATGATTTATTTGGGTGGCAGTCAAATCCAGCTCTATATGTTTTGAGGGAGCGGATTAGGAAAGGATTGCAATTGTATTCTTCAGAACCAACAGAGCCATACCTATCATCTCAGAACTACGGAGAGATATTCAGCAATCAAATAATCTGGTTTGTTGATGACACAAATGTATATCGTGTCACAATTCACAAGACATTTGAAGGAAATCTCACAACAAAACCCATTAATGGTGCTATTTTTATATTCAATCCGAGGACAGGGCAGCTGTTTCTGAAGGTTTGTGCTTCTTAGTGTAAAATTTATGAGTACTCAGAGCTTCATTAGTAGGCACCATGAAGATCATTCATAATATTATATTTTGCAGGTAATTCACACAAGTGTGTGGGCTGGGCAAAAGCGACTTGGTCAGCTGGCCAAATGGAAAACAGCAGAGGAAGTAGCTGCCCTTGTGCGGTCCTTGCCTGTTGAAGAACAGCCAAAACAGATTATTGTGACTCGTAAAGGAATGTTGGACCCCCTGGAGGTTCACTTGCTCGATTTTCCCAATATTGTCATTAAAGGAAGTGAGTTACAGCTTCCATTCCAGGCTTGCTTGAAGATTGAGAAATTCGGTGATCTGATTCTGAAGGCTACAGAGCCACAAATGGTTTTGTTCAATATATATGATGATTGGTTGAAGAGTATTTCATCCTACACAGCATTCTCCAGGCTCATTTTGATTCTGCGTGCTCTTCACGTCAACAATGAGAAGGCAAAAATGTTACTAAAGCCTGACAAGACAATTATCACCGAGCCTCACCACATTTGGCCTTCCCTTTCGGATGATCAATGGATGAAGGTAAACCTTATATATGAACATTTCCCCCACCCCAACCAGCGCGTACACAAAAAGAAACAAAAACAAAAACAAAAAAGGAATAAGAGGAAATTGTGATTTCATTGATTCAATTTTTAATTATAGTTCATTAGTTATATGAGTGACATCTATGTATGATGCAGGTTGAGGTCGCATTGAGAGACCTTATACTGTCCGACTATGCAAAGAAGAACAATGTCAACACATCAGCACTGACCCAGTCTGAAATACGAGATATAATCCTTGGAGCTGAGATTACTCCACCCTCTCAACAACGTCAACAAATAGCAGAGATTGAGAAACAGGTGATGTTTTGTTTCTTGTTTTTTAGTCCATTCTGTTTTTTCTTATAAAATAGAAGGTATTTTATAGGTGATTATGTGTGTCGTGATAAATTATGGACTTCTATTTCAGGCTAAAGAAGCAAGTCAGCTGACAGCAGTCACTACAAAGACCACAAACGTTCACGGTGATGAACTCATTGTCACAACCACGAGTCCCTATGAACAAGCTGCGTTTGGGTCCAAAACTGATTGGCGTGTGAGAGCAATATCTGCTACAAACCTATATCTTCGAGTAAATCATATATATGTAAATTCAGAGGACATAAAGGTATGTATTCACTTTTCCTGTCTAAATTGAATAGATGATGATGAACCTCAAAAAGGTTTAATTAATTACTTACATCAGAATAAAACTATTGTGCAGGAAACGGGATATACATATATCATGCCAAAAAATATATTGAAAAAATTCATATGCATAGCAGATTTGAGAACTCAGATTGCAGGGTACTTGTATGGTGTAAGTCCTCCAGACAATCCTCAGGTTAAGGAAATTCGTTGTATCGCCATGCCACCACAGTGGGGAACCCATCAACAAGTGCATCTCCCATCAGCTCTTCCTGATCACGACTTCCTTAATGACTTGGAGCCCCTAGGATGGATGCATACCCAACCTAATGAGCTTCCCCAGCTATCCCCGCAGGTTTTACTTCTGTCTTTATATAAAACTGTTAAATAGACATTTCATTTCCTAATTAGGGCCTCCTTTTAAGTGTTACTATAATAAAATATTTGAATGCAATTAATGGTCATTATCAAAACGCATCTCCCACTATCTATTAGATGTGACGAGTTTGAAACGGTATGTGTTCGAGCATATCATAGTTCATAGATATTGTATGTCATGACTTGTTGACCTGATTTTTTTTTGGTGCGGGTATGTGGTGCAGGATCTCACTTCACATGCCAGGGTGCTAGAGAACAACAAGCAGTGGGACGGGGAGAAATGCATTATCCTGACTTGCAGTTTTACTCCAGGGTCTTGTTCATTAACTGCATACAAGCTTACCCCAACGGGTTATGAGTGGGGACGGGCCAACAAGGACAGTGGAAGCAATCCTCATGGTTATTTACCAACTCATTACGAGAAAGTCCAGATGCTCCTCAGTGACCGTTTCCTTGGTTTCTATATGGTAAGAGTGTTTTCAATTTGTTGTTAGTGCTGTCCCTAATTTTAAATCAATACATAAATAAAGAAAAGAAAGGGAGCTCCAAATTGCTACTGTACATATATCATGGTTAGTGCGCAGAGCTCTCGTGTGGAGAAGTTCCAGATTGCTATTATACATAAAAAATGAAAACTATATGTTTATGTGTCTTGGTGATTAACTGTCATTTTATTACTTAGGTTCCGGATAATGGTCCATGGAATTATAACTTCATGGGGGTAAAACATACTGTAAGCATGAAGTATGGGATCAAGCTGGGGACACCTCGGGAGTACTATCATGAGGATCACAGGCCCACCCATTTCTTAGAGTTTAGCAACTTGGAGGAGGGTGAAACTGCAGAGGGGGATCGCGAGGACACTTTCACATAGCAGTGGTCTTGTTACATCATTAGCTTTTTACAGTCTACGCGTAGTCCCGCGCTTTATTTTTAGTTTTTGTACTTTATTTGTATTCTTGTTCATTGCTAACCGTTGTAGCAAGGTATATGTTTTCAAAAGCTTGTATAAGCAGTTGTAGCTAACAGTTTTTTGAGTTGTAAAAATTTAATTCCATAAATGGAATTTCGTCCTTCCTCTTCAGTTCAGCGTATGTGCAATTTTGAATGTGATCTTGCGTTTTTGACTTTTCGTATATACTGGTTGAAATTGCTTCACTGCTGCTTACATATTATTAATGACTGAGGAAAAAGATGTGCTCATGCACTTTTCTCCTCCAACGGGGGGTTGGGGTGGGGTCATCAAGTAGTTTTGGTGAAGGAAACCGAGATTTTGTAATTTTAAAGATTGGGCTTACTCACAAACTGTTGATTACTAGCTGCTTCCAGTACCTAGTTTTGGAGAGGGAAAAGTACGCCTGTTACCTTTTGGGTGTTAATGGAGACTCTTTTGTGCTTTAAGTGTTACTTGTATAGCATTTCAATAAAAACAAATGATGGCCCATGAAATGGAATATGGTATATGGTAATTCTAGCAGCCACACTTTAGACTCAATAAAACCCATTCTATATACAACCCACCCCAAAATTTAAATACCATATTTGAACTAATTACGGCTCAATAAATAACATGGGTTTTCCATACAACCAACAATTTCAATTTACACGCATCAAATTACACAAATATCCATATATTTTCTTACTCTAAAAAGCTGTGCAGCGAAAAGAAAAGCACGAACACTCGCATATTTTATTATTATGGATTCAACAATAAAAAATCTCCAAAATCCATCAAGAACTTCATACATCCATGAACCTTAGAATTCCATAAAATTTAAAACCTCACCAATTAGGTGTGGGATGATTAAGATGTTTTCATTAGTTGATGAAAGATTTCATCAATCGACAACACAAACATATAATTTAGAAGGATTTGTGTTGTGTACGAACCCTCAGCCAACGCAGTTTTGCATACGAATCCTCTGCTAATGTAGTTTTATATACGAACCCTTTAACTCACTTCTCTCTCCGCCCCCCCCCCCCCCCCCCCAAAGACGTTATGCTTTCTTTACATTGATTCATATCCATCATACTCCCTCCATCGATACATCATCTCTCACCAACAAAAGGACCAATCAACACTGTGTCAAGCTATAGCTTGAGATTTCAGTAAATTACAAACGGAATTGTGGGATTAGGGTTATAATTGAATTTGGGAAAGAACATAAATTGAGAAATAGAGGAGAGAATACATAATAAAGAAATAAAGAATTGTAATGATCTGAGATGATTTACAACACTTACGAATGGTTCTTTTATACCATTTGCTAATTGACACCAACTAACTAGTTGACAGCCCATCAACAACAAACTAACTCTTTTTAACTTTTGTTCCAACTGTAACTACAACATTGGATTAATCCTCCAACTGTATTATACAATCAAAACAAGCTTGTTGAACTCTTGACAATCGACCCCCTTTAAAAAGATCCTTGTCCTCAAGGATCAAAGTTAGGGAACCTCCTTTGAACTACCTCGTAATCCTCCCAAGTGGCAGTAGATGGATCATCAATATCCTATTGGATTAAAACTTGGACTGTTGGTTTGTAGATGGATCATTCATTTCCTATTGGATTAAATCTGTCTTATCACTAATAGGTAATTGAGCAAAAGTAGGTGTGTGTTGACCCACCCTACGCTTAAGCAAGGATACATGGAACACCGGATGCACAATGGAGCCCTCTGGTAACCACAATTGGTAAACGACCATTCCCATCTTAGCTGTGATTTGATAAGAACCATAAAACTTCGGTGAAAACTTCTTATTCCTCCTCATAGCCACAAAATATTGCCTCTAAGATTGCAACCTTAGGTAAACCCATTCCCTAATACTGAATTGTCTCTCAGTTCTTTGTTTATCAACAAAAAACTTCATACGACTCTGGGCCTTCATCAATCTTTCACGCAAAAGTTGTATTGTCACTTTTCTCTCAATTATAAACGCTTGAAAATATGAATTTCCATCCTTAGGAAATTGTGGGATAGCTAAGTGGGGTCGACAGTATCCATATAGGGCTTTAAAAGGGGACTAGTTGAGTGTAGAATGGAACCCTGTGTTGTACTAGCATTCTGCAAATGATAATTCAGTGTGAGTGCGCTACAGTTCAATTAGGGGTGCACATCGAAACCGAAAATCCGATAAACCAAACCAAACCGATTGCATTGGTTCGGTTTGGATCGATTTTTTTGCTCAATGGTTCGGTTCCGGTTTGAAAAAAAAAAACCGATACATCAGTTTGGTTCTCGGTTCCAGGGTAAAAAAACCCAATCCGATCCGATCCGAACCAATCCGGGACCGAACCGATTTATAATTACATATATATATTTATTTAATATATTTAACACTTGTAATTTATATTTTTATGATTATTTGAGTTTCTAACTTAAGTTATTGAGGTCAAAATTAATTTTGACCTTAAAAAAATTAGTTATGAAACACATTAATCTTAAAAAAAATTAGTTACGAAATATGATTTTGAAACCGAAAACCGATCCGATCCGATCCGGGAACCGCTGGTTCGGTTTGGTTCGGTTCTGTATTAAAGTCGGTTCGGTTCCGGTTCCAAAAATTTGGAACCGACCCAGGTCGGTTCGGTTCTCAGATTAGTACTAAAATCGATCCAAACCGAACCGTGTGCACCCCTAAGTTCAATGGTCCAAACTTATTTAATTAAATGTCAACTTATCCCAAATTTTAATTCTTATTAAACCCTAGTTCTTACAGCTATGTGATTGAAAGGGATAAATCAAGAAGCATGTAACCAAACAAACAAGAAGACGAATTTCAGGAAAATCCCGCAGGGCAAAACCTTGTCTTATTTTACTATTACATGCAAATCGCAACTTACATGTACATAGAGAAATAGAGACAACGTTTAAGACGAAAATCCTGCAGGCGACGCTTCGTCTTCCTCAGTAATAGTTCCCACGAGAATTACAAGTCCACCAGTAGAGACACCTTCTCCACAAGAGAAACTCCAAGAATGGAATATGTGTTTATGAGGATTTCAAAGTGATTTACAAAATATTAATAAGGAGGATGCGTGAATCAAAATAGTATTTTGGTCTTTTAAAAGAAGAATTTTTGTGCAGTACCTCTGGAGAATGTTAGGTTTTAAAAGTCTTGCGAAATACCTACAGGAAGCAAGTTTTTATAGCAAACACGAAAATCGAGGCTGCGTCAAGTCGCTTGAACGAGATGTGTATCTCGCTAGAAGCGACTATCTAACGGCCCATCCAACGACCTTGAAAAACCAAAACAATACGCCTTTGTTTGAACCATATTAGATGTAGGCCATAAAACGACAACGACTAGTGCATGTCGTTATAAAGATTGCAGGTGAAAATTATTTTTATTTGAAATCCAACCACGTTTTTGTTAAAATAAAACCAAGCAAAATTAAATAAAATTTCCTTAGATATATTTGCTAAAAACTAAGAACTCCAAATAAAGAATATACCATAAAGAAGTCGAGTTGTGGAGAACGGTTGAAGTATAACGTGATGCACGTTGAAGATGAGTGTAGCCAAAGATTCGGATGGAGGACATCGTGGATGATCCTGTAGACGTGCAAATGTAATGGGATATGCCATGTAATCTAGAACGCTAAAGACAAGTCCTAGATTTTGGTGGACAATGACATAATATGTCCTTACAAATCTCCCCCATGTCTATGCCGATACATACATAAAAAATTCGAATTATGCAACCCCCCCCAAAAAACTCCTAAGAGATACAATATTCTAATACCCTCCCAAAACTCTCAAATGGAACGATATCAAAATACACAAGTCTTGAAATTTTCAAATCTTCAAGTCTCCAAATTTCTTTGTCTTCATCAAGTGTGTTATGAATGTGATCTTCAAATGAACCTACACACATGAGACAAGAAATAAATACCCGTGACGTGCAAAAGTTTGAAATAAAATGATAAGCATAAATGATAATCATAACTAAGCACAAGAAAATCATCAAATCATCAAACTATTTCACTCTCCATAATTCGTTCTCCTCCTTTTTATGATGTCCCAAATAGACAGGGAAAAAAAAACATACGTAATAAATGCAGAGTGTGTCACAAATGATAAACAACCATTTTTGTAAATTTTCAAAGTTTTTCTAAAAAAAAATACAAAGATAATATACACCATGAACTAACACTAACATAACCAAGTTGTGAAAGTGTAAATGAATGGGTGTGAAAAAAATCGATAGGAAAATCAACTCAAACAATCATAACATATGTGCACCATGGATTTTGGATACTCCTAAGGAATGAGCTTAAAATCTTCCTTAGGTGTAAAAATGTTGATTTCATATGATATCAACTCAATCTAATCAACAAATTAAAGTCTAAAATGATTTTCACACCAATAACGTCCAAAACTATGTAATGCTTTTACGAGACTCTTTCAGGACGTGCAAACCCATTAATCTTCAACTTACTCCCTCAAAACGCACATAAGAATATTTCACTTAAATATTTTGTTTTGAAGAAATCAATGCTCATATGTAGTTGCATCAATGTTCTTATGAATTTGGCTTAACACTTTTTAATTTTTCTTTTGAGTGCTTTTAATCTTGTAGGCTCTTTTCTTTTGCAAATGATGGCTATTCACAAAAAGATCTTTTTACTTTCGCAGTCCGGGGCATTGCTTTTAAATTAACACATTTACTAGAGATACAAATTTCAATTTTAACAATCTGGGCAATGGTTCTTACAGGCACTACATTCATTGTCTCATTTTATCAAATTTGGTTCGTTTTAAAGACATGATTGAGATGAAAACACTTTGACTAACATGTGACAAACAAGTACAATACTCAAATAAATTCGTGAATGTGTGCATTAGATGAGAGAATGAGTCAAACATGTAGAAATTAATCACTAATTACATCTCAATGACTCTAAACATTATAAAGCACATGGATGAATGGAATTGTGTCTCAAAACACTATTAAAAAATCACGTGGATAATTGAATGATATTGTGACTTAGCAATCCTGAATGTCCATCCATATAAGGGGTAAACAAACTACAAAAATCTTTTTCGGTTGTCATATTTCTTAAAAAACGAAAATATTTTTGAATTTTTCTTTTTTCTTAAAAACCAAAAATCTTTTTGTATTTTTCCAATTCTTTCTTAAAGATCGAAAATCTTTTTGGATTTTTCTAAAATATGAAAAGCAAGAATGTAATACAAGAATAATACAAATAATACAGTCTAACAATAAGAATCAAGAATATGAACATGAAAAGTCATCCTATTCTAGACAAAGTAACCAACCCTCAGTCAATCGTGCAGATACCTAAAGACTTCCTAAGACTCTCGAATCTAAGGGCATCTGAAGGTTTCGTGAAAATATCGACTAACCGGAGATCGATGCTCACAAAGCTTAAGGACACGATCTTTTCCTCCACTAGGTCTCGGATAAAATGTTCGTGTATCCTAATGTGCTTTGTGAACGAATGCTGGAATGGATTGCGGGATATATGAATCACGCTCGTGTTATCACAGGAAATAGTCATGGTGCCCCTGTGAAATCCCATAATTCTCTAACATTTTCTTCATCCACAAGAGTTGTGTGCAACAACTCCCGACGGCGATGTACTCAGCCTCCACAGTGGACAAAGAGATGGAGTTCTGCTTCTTGCTCAACTAAGAGATAAGAGCAGTCCCAAAATAGAAACACACACCCGAAGTGCTCCCATAACTATTTACATCCCCGACCCAATCGGCATCCGAATAGGCGGATACACGGTTGTAGGTATCAAAGGAACACCAAATGCCGTATGAGAGAGTCCCACTCACGTATTTGATAATAAGTTTAAAATCATGTAAGTGTGAATCTTTTGGGGACGCTTGATATCGCACAACGACTCCAACACTAAAGGCTATGTCGGGACGACTGGCAGTTAAGTAGAGAAGACTACCTATCATACTCCGATACAAGGTTTGCTCTACGTCCTTGCCTGAAATGCTCTTGCTAAGCTTTGTCGAGATACTCAAAGGGGTGCATGAGTGCTTAGTAGAGTCTAACCCAAACTTTTTCACGAGGTCACTTGCATACATGGATTGGGAGATGAACATCCCATCCTCTAGGTGACGAACCTGGAGACCAAGGAAGAATGTAAGCTCACCAACCATGCTTATCTCGAACTCACTCTTTATCTCCTCCTCAAAGTCGTGAGCATGGCGGGAGCACGTGGATCCAAAGACCATGGCGTCTACATAGACTTGAGTAACCAAAATAACACATATTCCTCTCTTAACAAACAACGTCTTATTTACTCCCCCTCTCTTGAAGCCACAGGCTAAGAGATAGGAAGTAAGCCTATCTTATCAAGCACGGGATGCTTGCTTCAAACCATACAAGCCTTTTCTCAGATAATAGACGTGTCCAGGGTGCTTAGGGGGGTCTTCAAACCCTTTCGGTTGCTCCACGTAAACCTCCTCCTGTAGAATTCCATTTATAAAGGCACTCTTGACATCCATCTGATATAACTTGAACCGCATATGACATGCGATGACAAGTAGTAAGAGGACATACTAGAGCCTCGCAATAGGAGAAAATGCCTCCTTAAAGTCTACACCCTCAATCTGTGTGTAGCCATGAGCGACCAACCTAGCCTTATTACGGATTATGGTACCATTCTCATCCAACTTATTCCTAAAGATTCACTTAGTACCACTCACATTTGTCTCACTAGGTCGGGGGACAAGTTTCCAGACATCATTCTTTCTAAACTGAAGCAACTCTTATTGCATAGCGGATATTCAATGTTCATCTTTGCGTGCTTCTTTAATGTTCTTGGGCTCGACTTTGGACGTGTAGCACAGAAAGCTAACGTCCTCAATTTGAGCGCGAGTCTTGGCACCTAAATTAGGATCTCCTAAAACGGCAGAAGGGTCATGACTCTTTCGAACCCAAGCAGGTGAGTCCCCTAAATAGGGAGTAGGGTCCACTCTAGTGTAACACCTCGTGATTTTTAAAACCTTAAATAACTTGTTTGAAATAAAAATCAGAAAAATATTTTTATGGGATTTAATTACTTTTATTAATGAAAAATAATGATTTGATTGTTATAAAATGAGATTTTTAATCGGAATTAGAATCAGATTTTATGATGGGGAATTTCACCTTTTTTAAATCATGGGGCAAAACTGGGTCGTTTAGGACGACCGAACTGGTTCGGCCCTGGGGGCATTCGCGTCGTCAGGTGTTGCGCAGGTGGCTGTTTTGTTTAAGTGTTTGAGTTTAATTAAAACACTTCCACTTCTTAATATAAAGGTATTTCGAGGATAAACTTTTAAAAACACATTTACATAATACCTAAAAGCACTAAACTTCTCTTTTTCATCTTTTTCCATCTACAAAACCCTAGCCCCATTTAAAAGAAAGATTCAGCCTAAGATTTGGAGGTTCAAACCGGGTTTTCTCAAGATCATCCAAGAACACATTTTTGTCATCTTCTCGAGAGTAATGTGACCATCAATTTATAATTCTCAAACGATTTTTCTTAGGCATGGATTCTATCCTTTCTCTTTAGTATTTTAGTTTTAAATATTGCCTAAATATTAATTAGCATGGTTTTCTTAAAATAAACTAGAAACCTTAATCAGGGAAAGTGAAATCTATGTTGGGATTGTTTTTATGAAAAATCCTAATATGAATTAAGACTTATAATCCTTGTGTGCTTAGGGTAGAGGATGGGCTTTCATTAATATGGATGCATATTCGCATGTTAGAAAATCATAGTAGCCTTATTAATTGAAAGTGAACCGTGAAATCATATAAAACTATGTAGGTGTGATAAAAGAGAAATTATTGTTGTGTGTTGATGTGCCAATACGAGGCTTGTCCCGGATCAAGCCGACTTTACGAAGCATTCTCTCATGGGCCACCCTGTACAACTGACCTGTCATGTCTCATCCATTAGGTCTTGTCTCAGCCTCAGGCCGAGACCACATGCCACCTTGTCACGCCTAACGTCTCATCTCATCTTCCTCAAGGAGCCGAGACACCAGCATCTTATTCCTACTCTCGTATGGGCTCAATGCAAGTTAGCCGAGGTTACACTTGGCATTTACCAACATGCAATCCAGCGATACATCGGTGGTCTCGTACTCGTCCAGGCCAACACCTCAACCCATCCGGAGACACTTGATATCTGATAGGGCGCGTGGAATGAAGCACGCGTGGGAGAGTGTGTATGAGTTGCGAGCCTTACGTGGACAAAATCGTTACAACAAAATCATCCCCACATGTGAAGAATATCTCTTAATCATTATTTACATGCACAAAGGACAAATGGCAACATAACATTGGACACTTGATATTGTGCATGCCTCCTGCATGCTTGGGGTGTGTATGACACCACCCTATCCATATAAATACTTGTTTTCTACATCATTATAAAGGAGCATAAATTCAGAACCTTACTGAAACTCTGCCAAAACCATTTCTCAGAGAGATAAAGCTTGAGTGTTCGTACCTCAAGGCCATTAGATCCCATATTTAGTGGATTTCACTCACACTCACACAGTGGACGTAGGCCCTTCAAATGCAGAACCACTTACATTTGAAATTATCTTCCTCTTTACCTCATGTCCTTTTGTGTTTACATATATCTTTCATAATTCATTATTGCACTGGTTTGAGCTTACCTAACCACTTACATTTGGTATTATCTTCCTCTTTACCTCATGTCCTTTTGTGTTTACATATATCTTTCATAATTCATTATTGCACTGGTTTGAGCTTACCTATCATATTGATTTGGTGATACCATTTCTGGTATCATCAATCTCGCGCCGTCTGTGGGAATGAAGTACAGCTTCTTCCTCATCTTTGTTTAGCTTGAACTCATCGAATCCAGCTCCGCTCAGGTGGTCCTATATAACCATTAAAAGAGCTCATGTTGAGCCTCTCAAGCTTTTCTTCAGATTTTTCGCTCATCCAGTTCACCGGAGATATGGCCTCTAATTTGCCTTTGGGCGTTGGACCAAGTTCCAGTCAGGCCCCACCTCAGTCAGAAATGGCTGGGGTGGCTGCAGCACTGCGCTCCTTAACGGATAGCCAACAGCATATTCAAGCGACTTGTGCTGCATTTAGCCAGAACATGGTGGTTAGACATGTCGGTGCTGGAGATGAGATGATAACTCTGACCTCCAGGGAAGGTGTTCCAGATCCAGTGGCCAAGGGACTGTGACACCTCGCTTATTAAATTAAGAGGTGGACAACCCGCTACTCTAATAAAACAAGAATCTTAAATGGCCCATTCTTAGCATCACTGTCGCATAAAAGATAATATGATACGACCACCAACATTTTAAAAACGGATGTCAAAATATTTTCCAATTTAAAATGAATTATTTCAGCCATAAACTTCCGTAACGAAAGGGCTAATATACAACTAACAGTTTGATAGCATTCATAAAACATAACCAAATAAGTTGTCGGTTAGCAAACTGATACAAAAAGGTCATACCAAATATAACAGTAGCTATGAGATATAAACTTGGGCAACATGCCCGAATACCACTGACGAATCATAACTAGAATATCCAAAAACAGTTTGACGAATCATAGGTTAGAGTTGATGTTTTCCTTTCAAGTCCTTAACGTGTTTGGATGAAGACATAATGGCCAAGCTTCAGAGATTATATCATTGTGTCATGTTTCGTGCTTATTTCCTTCTTCATGTTTCGAGGATCTCTCAGGCATGATTGCGTATATATTATGATCCTTGGGTGTTAGGTTTTTTATAAAATTATTTTTAAATGTTTTAAAATGATTTTATCTTTTTTTTTGCTAAATCACCAACAAAGCAGATATTAATTTAAGAAACAAAATCCAAACATTTAAGAGAGAATAAAATCTCAAATGAAACAAAACTTCCACTATTACTAACTTAAACAAGAAACAACAGTTCTTTTAAAGGCTCACATAGTTCCAACACAAATTTCAAAGGTTTTGTGTTATCACGCCTTCAGCCGTCCATATAACTTTTGCCTCTATTCAATGGTCTGGAAGAGACTATGCCCGAACTTCGAGGAAGTGTATATAAACTTGAGCGAGACTGGCCGAGCGTAATAACCCTCTTCTTCGACATGATAAGACATCATTTTATCAACAAATAGTCATCCTTCACCACACCGTAATGAGGAAATCCACCGATGGGAGTAATCTCTTCTCGGTCCTGTCAAACTCGATGAGGGCAGTGTGGGTTTCCTGTCTAACCTTGCCAAGCTTGTATATTTTCTTGTTCATTTTGTTACACCAATTATGTCAATCATCTCATCCTTCTGGAAAACAGCATCCACATGAACCTGCTTCTCAAAGAACCCATAAGTAAAGTCGACTTTCTGAGCAATTGTCCCACCATTGACCAGGATCTCCATCAAGTGTGCTTTCTTCTGCTTTAATCCCTTCATTTTCCTAATTTGTGTATGGGACAAAACACAGATAACAGTAGCATACTTTTTCATTTTCTCTAGCTGTGTCTGGATTTCTTTCTTCCCTCTGTCATTCTCATACTTCTTTGAGTATTTAGTAAAAGCCTTTTTCTTGGACTTGCACATGTTCTTCTAAAACCTTTTTTTCAAATCCTCGCTCAAATGCTGAGGCCACACAGTGTTCAGAGAACGGAGGCCACGTGGTGTCTTCACATAAGCCACCACTCCACAATTACCATTGTAGGAGTCTCAACAATTGTAACGGCCTCACACGTCTCCTTCTTGTGAAGCTTTGATCCAAGTTTCTCAACTTCCCGAACAATATGGGTCACACCAGCCTTGTAGCCAAAGAAAGCAGTGAGCTTCCAGGGCTTGCTAGGGTCATCCTCACACGTCTCCTTTATTTTTCCCCTGTGGAGAACAACACACTTCCTTGGGAAATATCTAAGAGACCCATGATTGGGATGATCAAACTTCCCGTGGGACATTCTCTTACTCCTTCACTAAGGTTTCTTTAGCTGTGAAATGTTGTTCGACGAAATGCAGCTTCGGTAACCTCCAAAATGATTTGATCTCTGTTAATATATTTTAGAAGAAAAATAATTTTTTCGGGACTTGGGAAGTCATTTGAACGAGATATGGTACCTCGTTAGATATTATTCGAAGGAAACTTCGAACGAGATGTTTTTCACCCTTCACTGGAATCTCGTTGGATGTGCCGTTGAAACTGTGTTTAAATGAGTACACGAACTTTGGTCGAACGAGGTACAATGTCTTTCGAACAAGTACGCGAATTTTTTACGATTTTTAGATTTTTCAAATCTCTTTTGATCCTTATCTCGTTTTTAACAAATCTCCTATAAATAGGAGTGCGGAGCAACATTTTTCTTAGAGACTTTTTCATTGTTTCAGAGTTCCCAAACTCCTTCAAAAAGCTCTCCAAAATCCTAGTTTACACTCAAGTAGTTTAGGATCTAAAGCTTCATCTTATATATGCTTTGAAGATCCTGTTTGGGCACTAAGTTTATTTTTCACATCTTTGTGAGAATTATTTCGTTACGGTGGACTCCGTATTTGTTGTTTACACATGGTAGACTCTGTGCTTGGGGTGTTACGGTGAAGAAACGGTGGATGTCGTGTTCATATCCGTAGACAGTTGTTGAGTATATATCGGTGGATACCGAGGCGTGTGTCGACTCGCACGTTGTGGCACTTGCGTGAGTGGATTCTTGCGTTATCGCTATGTAGGAGCGGTTGAAGATTGAAGACGCGTCAAGGCTTGCACTGAGTCGAGTTGTTAGAGTAAGTCATATGCCAGTCTTGTGTAAATCCATATCATAGTGAATTTGCGTGACTGGGTCGTCCGAGATTTTTTCCATTTGGGTTTTTCTCGTAAATCGAGCGTAGTGTGATTGATTTATTTGATCTTGTTACACTCATCTAGATGATTGCTTAGGATAGGATTAAATTGGTTAATTGTTTAATCACAACAATTGATTTAAAACTGGTGCAACGTTTTAACTTTGGATTAATTTGTTTAAGTTTGATATTTAATTTGAAAAATTAAAAATTGACTTTTGTTTTGACCATCTTCCCTAATAGCACGCTTTCTACAATGTAACACCCAAATATCAAATACCCAAATAAAGAAATGGCCCAATTTGCAAAATGGCAGGTCAATTTGTGTAATTTTTCCCTTTAAAATTTTCACTTTTACAGATCTACAATATACTAAGTCCATGGGTACCATAAACCCATTGTGGAGCCTTCAAATTGGGTCACATTGAGGAGAATATCCATAAAAAGGTGAAGGGGATCCGTTAACCCTCCCTCACACTTACGGGAGAGCTAACGGATATCTGGTAAGAGAAGACAAGGATGCAAAGGCAGAAGCTTTACATGTTTAGAGTTCAAGCCTAGGACATTCCCACGTCTAGCTCAAACGTGGAACACTCCCACTTTTAAAAGTTCCTAAACGCAAAACATTTTCCCGGCTAAGGTGATTTTTCTTTAGAAGTAAAACTGTTTAACTTTTGATTCAGAAGTGAAACAGTGTCCTTATGGAAAAATTATTTTTTTAAATATCAAACGAGGGACATTTAGGGCCTGTTTGGTTCTCTGTTCTGAAAACTCGATTTAAACGCTGTTTTTAAATACAGTTTTAAAATTCAGTTTTTTGTGTTTATAATTATTGGTGTGCGTTTGGTAAAGTTGTTTTTAAATACAATTTTTTGAAAATTTGACAAAATTGACAAATATGTATATTTATATCATACATATGCGGGTGTGTGTTTGTATGTGTATATATATATATATGTATGTACATATAAACATACATAAAACTTTCATACATACATGATACATGAATGTATACATACATACATACATACATCATAAATTATATACATGTACATTTAATAACATGTATTTTTAATACATATGTACTATATGTCGCATACATAATGATGTCGCATATATGTTCGTACATATAAACTTTCATACATAATGATGTCGCATATATAATTCACTATAAAATTATATACATACATGAATTGATAATATTTTGTAATACATATGTACTATATGTATATTTTATATTATTCCATACATTAATAATATATGTATAAAACTATATATAAGTATCATGTATCTATTGATAATATTATTTAACTTTATATTATTCCATACGTAATTTTGTGTATATGTACATATATATTTTTTATTTATAAGAATTACACACATTAATGTATTATGTATGTATATTATATATTAAGGTATAATTGCTTTAAAATATTAAGAATGAATAATTCTGAGTTGAAAAATAAAAAAAACAGATGTTATAAAACACCCAAAATCTGTTTTCTGAAAAACTTGATTATAACACAAGAATATTATAATTCTGTGTTTAAAAACAGGTTGCCAAACGAAGATTTTTATCAGAATTGTATTTAAACACAGAAAACAGAATTATAGTTGCAAACCAAACAGGCCCTTAGCCATTTACCTTATTTTTACTGCATCACATTGTGAGCTTTCCTCAAATCTCACTCGTGAATCCTCTATCTTTGACACAATTCATCCTTACCCATTGTGGTAGACCTAAAGGGTAGCAAAATTGGAAGTCTTGAGAACTATGCCTAGTTGCCAATTCCCTTTTCCATGATGGGTACATTTATTCAACCCACAATATATATATATATATTCCATTTAAAAAATTTCTACCTTTACAGATCTACGATATACTAAAGTAATATGGAAATTACTTTACTCAACTTTTCTGAGTTGAACTTGGGAATTTTTCGATTATGGTTTTCTAAACTAGATATAGAGAACCGATTTAGAGGGGTTGCGAAGAGGAAAATAAGATCTACAAACTCTCACAATGATACACTTAATTTTATACCTTGATCAAGAAATTTAAAACCATCCGTCCAATACACAATATTCTAATATTGATATCTCATCCGCACATGGGGCAAAATTACAACACTAGCAACCACACACAATCACAATTCACAACAATCATAGTTCATTAGGCTGTGGATATATCTGACCAAATTACAAAACATGTTGTCAGTAACACCTTGCCAATGTAAATACCCAAATAGTGCAATTAAAATTCGATTTCAACAGCCCACATAGCTACTAATTAGTTAGCTGCCATGTGAATTTCTGGTGTAAATACTCCTTTTTGGATATCTTGTTTTTGTTCGTTTTCCTCAGAAATGAAGTCTGAGCTATCTTCTGCAACTGATAACTCATCATTATAATCTGCAATCTGAGGATTCTTGAAAAACTCATCATTTTCTAGAGCAACAAACTTTTCTTTGGATTCCCCCTTTAGTAGCGCCACCACCTCAAGCATGGTAGGTCTCTTCTCAGGCTGACTATGAGCGCAGATGAGTGCAACAAAGACAACCCTTTTCACCTCTTCTTCCACATACCTCCCATTCAGCCTTGGATCTGCAAGTTCACTAAACTTTTTCTCACATGCCAAAGGGAGAGCCCAATCTGTGATTGAGCGCTTCATTGTTGAACTGAGCTTCTCAAGGGGTTTCTTGCCACTAGCCAGCTCAAGCAGAAGAATGCCAAAGCTGTAAACATCACAGCTCTCGGAGGCCTTCCCTAACATGGCATATTCTGGGGCCAGGTAGCCAAGAGTGCCCTTAACTCTTGTGGTTACATGGGTTGCACCGTCAGGTATTAGCTTTGCGAATCCAAAATCGGCAACCTGAGCTTGGAAATCTGAATCTAGCAAAACATTGCTCGCTTTGATGTCTCTATGGATTATATGGGGGGTTGCATGGTGGTGAAGATACCTGGATAAAATACATCAGCCGTGTGAGCCAGATGAATATAGCAAAGGAGACTCGGACATTTTTGGGTTTTTGCAACAGAATGCATAATTTATTAATTTTTTATCTTTGCATTAAAAATTGTTTACAGAGTTTTTCCTTCGCATAAATTTCTCATATATATATATATATATATTGTATTTTACCCTACAGTGAAAGGAAGATGGGTCCTAACACTTACACAATCCCCTCGGCAGCCCCAATTGCAATATTCATCCGCCGGTTCCAATCAAGAACGCTTTCAGCTGAGTGCTGACCGTGAAGATGAGAGAGCAAGCTGAGATTAGGCATGTAGTCATATACAATCAGACGTTCTTGCCCTTCGGCACAATAGCCGCGTAAACTTAGCAGATTCTTGTGTCGCACTCGTCCCAGTATCTCAACCTCAACAGCAAATTCCATATCTGCTTTGTTGCTCCAAACCTTCAACCTTTTAACTGCTATCTGCAGATATATATCTCTATCACTTTGTAAGGTAGTCTCTTTATATAAGAGAATCCAGTAAGGAGTGTGTTAATGAGAAGCAGTTATGAGAGTGGGAAAACTAAATTAAATATTTTGCTAGCAACATAGCTCAATATAATTTTACCGAAGTAGCCAATCAACAGTCTTGAGCTTGAGACCATTCTATCATTTGCCTGTCTGTCACTGCTCAAGTGATCATCAAACTAGCAAGTCCAACATGTATCATTTGCTATTCTAGAGAACACCCAACTCGGTGATTGAATATTAGGTCTTGCAATGAGGTTTGTTGAGCTACAATTATAAAATCAACTTTACTAAACATTTTTCTTAGAATTGAATCCTCAATTACGCGGGCAGCGGGCGTTTCCTTTGCAATTGTTCCTTTCCAGAAAAAGACAGCATATTTTGAAGAAATCTACACATGTAATTGATGGGAATGACTAGCACACCTAAACTAGTCTACGCTTAAGGACACAATAAAGATACACCCATACGAATTGATAAAAAAAAAGTAGAATGTAGATAAGATATTCTATGTATATATGTATATATATATATATATATATATATATAGAGAGAGAGAGAGAGAGAGAGAGAGAGAGAGAGAAGTGAACATAAAAGACGAACAATTTAATGAACCTTAACAAAAAACACCTAATAACCCATTAATTTTAATTCCTACGTTATAATTGGTCCGTGCCAGCGGCAACGAACACGCGTAGGCCTGTAAACGGATCGGATTCGGATCCGATCTGATTATCCGTCGGATTATTAGGGTTCCAAATCCATATCCGTTTATGTTAAACGGATGCGGATCCGATCCGATTATCCAACGGATTATTTTTTATTTATTTTTATAATAATTTTTATTAAAAAAATAAATAATGATATGTCAAAACATATACTTTTGACCACTTGATTTGCAACATTTAAATTTTCAAATCTTAGGAGCCGTGTGTGTGTCTTTTTCTTTTTATATGAAGGAGAGTTTTTTATATAATATTATATATATATATATATATATATATATATATATGGGGAGAGGTTCACAAGTGAACCTAAAAGATGAACTTTTTAATGAACCTTAACAAAAAATACTTAATAATCAATTCATTTTAATTCCTATGTTGTAATTGGTCCGCGCCAACGGCAACGGACATGTGTGTCAATCGATCCCCAACCACCCCACCCGCCCCCGCACCCCCACCTCACCCTGGAAAATTCCCCTCAATCTGAGGAGAAAAGAAACCTATCTAACCATGAGCAAACCACATCCTCCCTCATATTAGACCAAGTAAACTGGCCATTACACAATTCCAAAATTATCAACTCTGAATCAATTATAAATGAGTCAAATTCCTTCATACTGCAATTAATACCCCCATCAGCAGATTTCTCTGAAAGTGACCTAACAACATTGAAATCACCGCCTATGCACCACCAAGGTCCACATAAACCACACAAACCTGCTAATTCTTCCCCCAAATCCCTCCTTTCCGTATATTTACATGGCCCGTAAATACATGAAAACCACCAACTCTCCATAGACTCGGATTCAATCTTAACGGACATTGAAAATCAATCCATTACCCACTCACCAACCTTGATGTATCTAACATCCCACATGACTAGGATACTCCGGATCTATCCACATATGGCTAAAATATGTACCTTTTGTATCTAAGTCCTCATAAAGCCATTTTCAACCAGGTATCAATATTTTCTTTTGGGGTTTCTTGAAGGACCACCAAGTCTGGTTTTCTTTGAATAATATCCATTTAGCCCTTGATCTCATCCCTCTAATGTTCCAAGACAACATATTCATTACTACTAACACTTAGAACCCCCCGATACTTCCTTGCGCTAGCCCCTCATAATTAATACCCGACACTAGATTTTTTTAATTCTATTTGATCTATTTTTTTTACCCTTTGGTCAACTTTTCTTTTGTATTTCTGTTTTTTTTTAATACTACCGGAACTATTTTCAAATTCAGAAGTTCCAGAACTTTTTGAACATTACCTCAGACAACATATGAAGATTCCCTAAATTTTATGATTAACTTTTGTGCAAACTACCAGACTCTAACCGCAACATAGTGACACACGGGTGTCTAAAAGACTAGACATCAGGTTTTCATGAGACATCCCAACAAAATTATGTACCAAGGACTGCAACTTTTACCTATTGTGAATCTTTAAGGACTTCTCCATGCTTTCAACCTCTCCCTAACTATCAATTCCTTACCTCCCACAAAAGGCACAAATACAAAAAAGATTAGGATTTATCGAAGAAGAATTCTTGCACCTTTGAAAGTTAACAGATCAGTCGGGTACAAACAAATTCGAAGAAGCCTGAATAGCATCATATTTAGTCTCAGCTTGTTCAAAATTGGCATAGAGATGGACTCTAGTTGTTAAAAAAAATACCCCGCTGCACAACTTGAATCGTCTAGCATCAAATCATCCTCCGGTGCTAAATCTTCCTTCTCACGATTACTTCCAACTCTGACTACTCAAAACTACCCTAGAAACCCTCGCACTCTACTCAGAATTATCTGTCAGCGACCTATCATGACAATCTGGAATATGTCCTGCTTCAACCATGAACCTTTCCTTATCCAACGTTCCTGCGTTGAGCCCATCTCCATCATTACGCTTTACTCAGATCATTTAGTACTTCTTTCCCCCTCAAATCATACGACAAGCTAACATTGACCTTTGGACTGCTGGTTTTTGAAAATGATCCATGGTCTTAGCGGTGAAAAAGGTGAATTGTCTTTCGACCTCCAGAAACATCTACAACGGACAAATCCACTTAATTTACAAGTCGGTTTCGCCTGTCTTTTGTTGTTTGGACTCCCTGCAATGCCTTCCTCATTTTCTTTCAAAAGCCTAGAGTTTTGACCATCCAGGTTAAAAAAAACTAAACCCTCGTGATTATCATCCGTGCTAATCTTATCGGTTTGGGCGTTAGTAAAACTCTCAAAATGATTAAACCATCCACCTACTTGATCATTACCAATCCATTAACTACGTGCTCCTTATAACCACGATGACGTAAACTACACATCAATGGTTAAAAGAAATACACCAAACCCTAATTTTTGGAGAGAAAATCAAAAGATGTCTTATATTTCAAGAATGGATAAGTGTCCTCAAATGAGGATTACATGGGTATTTAAAGGGGGAAGTAGCTTAGGCTCCAAGCAATGATCTAATTACAAATATACCCCTATTAGCCTTTGCTACTTCCTTCCCTAAATGCCAAGCAACTATTTACTAAAAGAAAATACAACCAAATAAAGACACTAAAAAAAATAACAAAAATGACATGGAATCCTAAAAATGGCCCAACAACTTCTAATTCCCATCATTCTTCCCATCTTAAAAAAAGTTCGTCCTCGAACTTGAAGGGTAAGCGGTCAACGTGGTTAGGCCACCTTCCAAGAATTCTTCAATTTGATGCGGGAGGCACCCTCGTACGCGACTTGCGTACCTATTATCAAGAAACCCTAAAATTTTAGGCAAGAAATGCAAGAGGTTTGTTTTCTTGATTTTCTTTCGTTGCCGAGGGAGGCGAAAATTGGAATTTGGTCCAAGTTTTGTTTTACGGACGGGTTCGGGGTGGGGTGGTGGTAAAGAGCTGGAGCAGGCCCTGGGTAGGCCAGCAGGCCTTATAAGGTCAAACAGGTCAGGGCTTTTTTTTTTTTTAATTAGGGATTTGATTGGATTTCTCTGGTCTAGGGTTTTTTAGGTCTCAATTGGATCGGGTCGGGGGTCTTCTTGGGCTGGTTTGGGAGGGGTTTGGGGGCAGAAGAGGGTTGGATAACAATCTGACCAGATGTGAATTCTTTTTGGGGTTTTCTGAGGGCGGGGCAGAGGTGGTTTTGTCCAGAGGTATGGTCGGCAGTGGGCCTGTAGGCCAGGGGATGTCGGGGCTGCTTGGGGGAGGGGAAAAGGATTCTAGGGCAGAAGTGGAGTGGTTAGGGTTTTGATAGTGGTGCTTCCTCGCCCTCGGGTCGAGGTCCATACCTGTAACAATTCTTTGTCAGAAATTTGATCGTTCATGGTGGTAGGTGGTGAAATTTTGGAGGTGAGAAGTTGGAAGAGGGTATTAAATTGTTGTTGTCATTTTTGTGCCAATTCTTCCAACTTTTGTTTTATTCTTGAGTGCTTCTTTTCAATTCTTGAATCTCCTCTTGTCGTTATTTGGATTTCTTCGGAGCCATTGATAATATAGTGTACACTTTGTTGATGATCTACACACCGATACACCAATATTGGAGTGACACCCGCTCTGATACCAATTTGACCTAAACTACACGTCAATGGCTAAAAGAAATACACCAAATCCTAACTTTTGGAGAGAGAATCGAAAGATGTCTTATATTTCAGGAATAGAGAAGTGTCCTCAAATGAGGATTACTTGGGTATTCAAAGGGGGAAGTAGCTTAGGCTCCAAGCAATGATCTAATTACAAATATACCCCTATTAACCTTTGCTACTTCCTTTCCTAAATACTAAGCAACTATTTACTAAAAGAAAATACAACCAAATAAAGAAACTAAAAAAATTAACAAAAATGCCATGGAATCCTAAAATGGCCCAACAACTTCTAATTCCCATCACACGATCTTTATTATTATTAGGGCTGGCTACCATATTATCTCTTCTATGCTCCACACTTCCCGAAGGTGGCAGAATATCGACACAGGTAACCTTAGTTCCATCTTGTAAATTATTACTAATCATTCCCACCGCTTCTTCATTTAACGCTAGCCTTTCCAATAACTTTTACGAATTCCATCTCTTCTTCTAAATATGTAATGTTGCAAAACTCTTAATGAGTTATTTTAGAACCCTAGCTATATTGTCAAGAATAAATGTAGTCTACCAGAGATTGTATCTCGTGTATAATCTAGGCAATATATTAATATCAACAAAACATTCTTACATAATTTTATTGTTTTGGCTAGTATCTTCTTTCTACATTTATTTCATTCTTCAAATAAGAAGATGCATTATTACTTATAATAGCTAATATTGGGGGCACCACTTTTGGAGATTCTAAACCCACCATGTTACGGGTTAGTGATCTCAGCTCGCAGTATGTAAGGGGGTGTAGAGATCTCCTGGATAGGTGGTACCTTATGGCCATGGCACCCTTGGTGGAGCAGGTGAAATGCCCCCTGAACGGGTGGCACCGTAATGGTCACTAAGGGAGCATGATACTTATGACCGTAGATATAACATGGCTCTTGATAGATTAGAAAGGTGTAATGACATTTTTGCTTTATTATCCAACATTCAACTTAGTATCTATATACTCCCTCCGTCCCAAAATAAATTAAGGATACACTCAATCAACGGTCAAGATTAACTCTTGTTCACCAACAAGAAACTTGGTTCCTAAATTATGTTCAAAAAGGAATAGTGAGCTCTTAATTTTGGGACGGAGGGAGTGTAATATATCAAGCATAAATATTAAATTTAACTCAATGACATCCACACCACATATATACAGAAGTTGTAGACTCAACAAAAAATATTGAAGTGAGACAGAAATTAATGTGATTACTTGAGATCCATCCCATAGTTGGCCCCAATAAACACTGCCAAATCCACCTTCTCCCAGCTTGTTGTCATAATTAAAATTGTTGGTAGCCGAGTGCAATTCCTTTAATGAAAAAATCCTCCATGTAGACTTCTTCTTCCCATCTTCTTTCCTGTACCCATGTCAAAATTTTAGTTCAATCATCCAATTAACTTTTCACAGTTCAGTTAATTAAATATCTCAGCTTCCAAACAATAGGTAAAAAAATAAATAAAAAAGCATAAATCAGTAGCAAAAACCCACGTGTATTATTCTGCAGTCTATTTAAATTACTTTTAAGAGGGTAATGATTTAAAACAATGAAAAGAGCAATAGTAATCTTTAGGTTTTGACCAATTGAATGATGAACAAACATACCTATCTGAACCTCTTCCGCAACAAAGCATCGAACGGAAATCCATATCCCAAATATGGCCCCTCTCTCTATATATGTATATGCAGCTAAAAAAAAAAAAAAACTAGAAGATAGACCACAAAGCCATTAAATTTCCTCCAAGTTTCTTTATATCTTTTGTGTAGCTCAGTTTGTAAAGTGACCACCTCTGAGAAATGATCTCTTCCTATGAAAGCAACTTTGGTTTTAGCCACTTTTCTGTAAGAGAGAGTTAAAAACGTTGGGTGGTCATCAAGATTTTTGAGGAAAAAGATTTGGGTTTTGCCACTGTGTAAGAGAAGTATTCTTTCTTCCCTTGGACTTTGTTTTTTTTGTTTGGACCTTTCCAATTTTCAAATAATAATGGAGGGGACAGTTAATTGCGCGTATATTGATTTTTTAATCGGAATAATGGATTGTAGGGCCCAATTAATTGCTCATGTATATATTTTCTACAAGCACAGGATTCGATTATGGCTTATTTGGGGTTTGTTTGCGGCAAACTTATTGTGTAATATTAGTTTAGCCCCCCCAAATTTTGAAGTCTTGGTATTATGTTCACAATTTAACAATTCCATCAAGTAAGCTATTTCGAGCTTTAGTGATTTCATGTAACCTTACAATGAATTATTACACCTTAAAAACCACAATTAACAATGACACTCCTTTCTTCTTTGTCAAAATGTATACGTGTAAGCTTAAAAACATTATATCATTTCTTAACTTTCGTTATTATCAGTGATGATGCTGGAAATAACGCCACCAGTTAAGGTGTTTGTAAGCTCAAACTAGTGATAACAATGGCATTATATGAGTATACTATATATAAGAGATTGGGGTGAGGAGAAGAGGATGAACACTTGAACTTAAGTGGTTCAGCCAATCTGGCCTACGTCCACTGTGGGTGTGTGTGAGTAATATCAATGAATGAATGCACTAACGACCATTGATACAATCTCTCAAGCTTTCTCTCTCTACTGTATATTTGGACAGAGTTTCAGCTAGGGTTGCTAATTTCGGGGATCCTTTACAAGGTAGAGGATGACCTCTATATATAGTGCCTGGGGGGTGTAATGTACCCCCTAGGCATGCAATGAGCATGTGCATGAGGATTGAACCAGTATGAGAATGACACGTGGCTAATCTTTTGTAGATAATGATGACCTCAATATTCTCTCACGTGAGGGTAATGATTCGGTTATAACCGATTGTGTACACGTGTTACCAACCACACATATGCGAATAAAGGATCGGCTACCTGTGATTGATCCCAACCTCGGCCTGGAAGAGTACGAGGTTGGTGAAGTCTGGTTGTCGCCCAATTCGAGATTAATAATAGTGGTCTCGGCTCATATGAGGCCGAGGTAAGATAAGTTCGTAATGTCGGCCTGAGCCGAGGTTATGGAGGAGTAGTCCTTGCACCCTCGGCGTGCACCCAGACGTGGTTATGGAGGAGTAGTCCTTGCAACCTCGGCCCAGTCGAGGTTGCCAACCTTGGATGACCTGATGAATAACTGCTCCTATGGAACATGAAGACCTCAACTGCTGTCTGATTGCGAAGTAACTAGTAATGTCGGCCATGGCCGACCTTGCTTAGGACGGGACCGCTGGTTGCCAGTCCAAGGCCCTTCTAACCTCAGCCATCTCCCTGGCCGAGGTTGATGTCTTTAAGCTATTGGGTACATATAGGGAATATCAATCACCCCTAGCCCTTAGTTGCTTGTGTGAGCAGGTGACTAAGGGGTATGCGCGTTCGAGGTTGGATTTCTGTTGGTGCCAATGCTTTCTTGACAAGTGTCAACTGCTGAAGTATATGGCGTGCCAGGCAAGCTCAATGATGTCAGTTGTCCTTTGGGCTCACAAGGCAATGATGGGCCTTGGGATGCGTGTGGGGCTATTTGAGGGTTAAACCCTCATTTCCTTTCTTTCTCCTCCATTTCTTCATTCTCTCGCCTGTATTTTCTCTGTTCTCTCTCTCTCTCTACAAGAGCTTGGTTAACAGTGCATTGGGTGGAGTTCTTGCCAACGTTTCCCTCCTTCTCCTCACATTCCATCAGGTATTGTCTTATCACCTTTTCTTCTCCATTGTTCCAGCCTTCAATTCTTGTTTCTTACATTTTTCGGCGAGTTTCAGAGTTTTCCGGTGAGTTTATGCCTTTTTTGGTGAACTGTTCTTGATCGTTCTTCATTCAAAAACCTAGTTTGATCCTTAATTCAATTTCCAATCCTGTTTATTTAGGAGAGTCACAAGTGTAGGATCTGACTCATATGCTCAGGCCCCTTTATCAACTCTTAGAGGAATTCCCCTCTCTTAGGGAGAAGACCTTAGATAAAATTAGGCAAATAGAAAGAGCCCAAGAGGAAGCTCGTAGGGCAGAGGCATTTCCCCTCAGATATATCTTTCCACCCCCTCTGAAGGTCATATACCCTGAGCCGGTCAAACCAGTTAAGTCAGCAGAGGTCCCAGTTGAACCTACACCCATGTCTAAGTCTGAGTCGTCCACCTCAGACCCTATGTCTGTGGACTCCTTTTCAAGAGGCCATGGACTTTTCCGTCCAGCAGGATCAGGTCCCTGATTAAGCCGAGGTTTCCAGTCGGGCCCCCTCTCACAAGGGTTCAAGCACATCGTAATCTTCCTCCGACGTTGAGATTGTAGGACCTAGCGTGGCTGTTCCACCAATCCTTGAAGCCATTCCCCTGTCGGCTGTCACAGGAGCTGAGTTCGCTCAGAGGTTCCCAAGTGGTGCCCCATCGTCTACTCAGGCCGACGTCGAACCGAATGATGATGATGATGCTGAGAGCGATGTTGATACCTCTGAGGCGGTCGAGATAGAGAGCATTGTCAGCGAGGTCGACCTTTTGGCCTTCAGACATTTATATTCTATAAGTCCCTCTATAAAACTCAGGAGACCTCTGAGGGAAGAGAGGGCTTTAGGCAACCGAGATGGTAAGATCTGCTTGTATGAGCAGATGTTCAAGTTAGGATTTCGTCTGCCCATTCATCCTATCATCAAGGCTATATTGTCCTACATCAACTTGGCTCCTTCCCAGTTGTCACCCAATGCCTGGAGGGTGATAATTGGAGCTATTGTCTTATGGAGGGAAGTCCATCATTCAGACCTTCCCGTCCAAGTCTTTACAGGGTGCTACGTCCTCTCCTCTGCCAGGAATCATCTGAGCTACTACCATTTCTTAGCTCGGAAGTCAAATAAAAAGATGTTACAGGTTACTCAAACCTCAAACCATAATTGGAAACCACGCTACTTCTTTGCGTCAGGGCCATGGGAGTTTGGTCCCTGTTCCCCCTCTTCCTCCCTAGAGCCGAGAATATCCCTGATATGGGGAAAGGTGACAATAACTGCTAGGGTCGGCCCTGGGATAAGCCAAAATAATCTTCAGAAGGTCAAAGACCATCAGGATCAGGGGGAGAATGGTCTGCTAGTCAAGTACGAGCATTTGATGACTCCCTACTATCTCTCAGAAACTGGCCTTGGGGGGAGTTCTTTGATCGAGCTCCGTAAATTGCTTTATTATTTCAAAAAGTCATACCTCTGAATTTGTGTATCTCTGATTTTCAAACTCAGATCTTTTTGTTTTGCAGAGCGTCCAAAAGGGATTCCCGACGACTTTTGGGAGATGGCAGCCCCTATTCTCACGAAGCTGGTGAAGAAGGCAGGTCTTAATGCACCTCCTCCCCCTCTAACCACCTCAAGAGATGAGGCCTCCAAGAAGAGGAAACCTGCCGACCCTGAGGATCATAGGCAGAAGAAGAAAAACCAAAAGGGGGATCGTGCCATCCTCATTTCTTCTGAGGACGCATTGATTGCTCGCTTGGAGCAACTGAAGATTGGTGACAGTCTTATCGGCCATAGTCTGAAGGCCCTGAATGCAATCGACGATGCTATGACCGACTCTGACAAGCTCTTATGTTGCTCTCTGGATAGGCCTCTGTTGGCCGAGTTCTCCCTCCATCGCTCTATCCAAGTAAGGCCTTGAACTTCCAAGTGTAACATCAGTTTTGAACTATACCGGACCTTAGACTGACATCTCTGCACATGTTCTACAGGGTCTCCTCACTATGCACCATTTTGTTAACTGGATCTTGGGGAATCTTCCTCTGATTGAGAAGGGCTAAGAGGCCGAGAAGACCGATGCCGCTTTGAACGTGGAAGTGGAGCGTCTGAAGGCCTCTTTGAAGAAGTCTGAGTCCAGCGTGAAGGGGTTAGAGAAAGACATGGACACGCTGAGGAAGGATCATAACGCTGCTCTGAAGACTCAGACTGACTCACTTCAACATAAGGTCGATGCGACTGTGAAGGCTGCCTTGGATGATGCCTCCGAGAATATCTTAGAGGAGTACAAGGTCTTTGATGAGTTTGTCAGCTTCGGCTTAAAGTACCTAGAAAGGGGTGTAAAGGCCACTGGCAAATGGGCTGCCATGAAGGAGAAGGAATCAGGGAGCCTCACAGCCTCTGACTTTATCGGTTTGGGTTATGTCGATCCTCGATTTGCTCAGGCCTTGCAAGAGGTAGAGGATGAAGGAGGTGCTGCACCTACCGAGACTGCCCCCAAGATGACACCAGGACTGAAGATGTTGGTGCTCAGGACGACGGGGTGGAAGTAACCACCCTCGTCCAGGAAGATGAGGGCATGGCAACTAACCCTGAGGCTGCGAACACTTGACTATTTTGTGAAGCTTTTTGTAACTTTAATTTCTATTTCGAACTGTAACCTCTGATGACAAACTCTGTTCCCTTATAGTTTATAACTCTCAATTTTAGTCTATATCAACTTCTGAGGAGGGATTTACATCTTTAATTGCTGAATGTTTCTTGAATGATTTTTTATATCTGAAGTCTCAATATAATCGTCTAAGGTCTGGGGTCGTCCAAGTATGATGTCCTACCTCAGACCTCGTCACCAACTTATGATGTTATAAGGTCTGAGGTCATTACCTAAGATGTTATCCTCGTAAAATATTCACCAAATTAATGATGTCTAGGGTCTGAGGTTGATTCGTCACTTTTATTGTATCTTATACCCCGTTAATTTGTACATTCTAGCATTCCCGTGCATGTATTTCCCGGTTCTTATACTCATTTATTGACCAACCCCTGAGTTCATCATATATACTTTGTATGTGTCTTTATTGAGCTTTTATAGGTCTCGAGAATGCATTTTGGGAAGTTTGGTTTTGATCCGAAAAAGTTCCGTTGACACTTGCACAGTCGGGGGAATTTTGGTAATTTCAGCACTCGGGTTTTGATCCTGATTTCTTCACGGAAGTTGTAGACCTTCTTCATATCTTCGCGTGGCCTCCGACGGTGCTTGAATCCGACCTTGAACGAAGAAGTTACGGTTGTTTCGGTGAAACATGGGACAACTAATGCCAATATAGGCATCTTTCCTTCTCCAGCAGGCCCGAATCAATTCGCGATTACTGCCGAATCGATTCGGTTTCATACAGGGGCAAATCTCTACACTTCCGAATCGATTCGGATTTGGCACCGAATCGATTCGGCCCTGCATTTCCAGCTTTCTTCTTATTACTAGTTTGCCATTTTGGTTGGATTTTTGGGGATATATCCCTTGTTTTTCCTCTTTGAGAATAAAGATGACTTTTGTTAGATATTTGGTGATATAGAAAAACACTCTCTTCTCTCTCCTAGGTCAAGTTCATTTATGGTTTTTACCAACTTGTAAAGCTTTGATTACTAGTTGAATTGTTGTTATTAATGCAAGAAAGGTTTATTTACTTCTCTACTTGTTCTACTAGCTTTAATTTGCATTTAATTCCATCTCTTGCATTGGTTTGTGTTTAAACTAGATAACTAACTTAACTATGTTGTTAACTAGCATGTGTAGTTTAGTTTCAATTATGAGTAGCTAGACTTATGATTGGGGATCAAAATCCCACTTTGGATGCTTGAACTTCATATTTAGGGTTTGGTTTATAATTGTTCTAATGGAACTTCATGTGTTGGTATTGGAGTATCATAGTTTCTTAACTTCTCTTATCATGCAAGGGTTAGTGTTTGAAGCTTTACTACAAACCCAACCCATCTAGCAATAATTAATTAACCCCTAATCCTCCATTATTGAGTTTAGTCTCTACATGGTTGATGTTCGGACTTGATTAGTTATGCTCGATTAGAATTAATTTCAACCATGCCCTATAATCCCCTTCTTTGTGAATCCGAGGTGGGAGAATGATCCTCGATCCCTTTAATTTCTTGAACTCAAGCTTATCTTAGTTCTTTTCATAGTTCCGTAATTATTAATTAATTAAATTATCATCAATAATATGTTAGTTTAGAGATTAGTCTCAATCACCTTTCCAAACTATTAAATCATCTTTTACACTTTAACTTTTGTGACGTTTAGAGAATCCCTTTAACCTAATCCAGTTCTCTTAGGAGTGTTTCAATCCCTGTGGATCACGATTCCGTACTTACCGGATATTACTTGTTGCGATAGATTTGCACTTGAATCACAAGCTTTATTTTAGGCGAATCAGAGGTCATCACTAAGATGTTACCCTCATAAAATATTCACCAAATTAATGATGTCTAGGGTCTGAGGTCATCCAAGTATGATGTCTTACCTCAGACCTTATCACCAATTATGATGTTGTAAGGTTTAAGGTCATCAAAGTATAATGTCTCACCTCAGACCTTGTCACCAAATTATGATGTTATAAGGTCTGAGGTCATCAAAGTATAATGTCTCACCTCAGACCTTGTCACCAAATTATGATGTTATAAGGTTTGAGGTCATAACTAAGATGTTGTCCTCATAAATAATTATTCACTAAGTTAATGATGTTAGGGTATGAGGTTATCCAAGTATGATGTTCTACCTCAGACCTTGCCACCAAATTATGATGTTATACAGTCTAAGGTCATCAAAGTATAATGTCTCACCTCAGACGTTGTCACCAAATTATGATGTTATAAGGTCTGAGGTCATAACTATGATGTTGTCCTCATAAATAATTATTCACCAAGTTAATGATGTCTAAGGTCTGAGGTCATCCAAGTATGATGTCTTACCTCAGACCTTGTCACCAAATTATGATGTTATAAGGTCTGAGGTCATCAACCAAGATGTTATCCCCATAAATATTTTTTCACCAAACTAATGATGTCTAAGGTTTGAGGTCATCCAAGTATGATGTCTTACCTCAGACCTTGTCACCAAATTATGATGTTATAAGGTCTGAGGTCATCAACTAAGATGTTATCCTCATAAATAATTATTCACCAAGTTAATGATGTTAGGGTCTGAGGTCATCCAAGTATGATGTCCTACCTCAGACCTTGTCACCAAATTATGATGTTATAAGGTCTGAGGTCATCAACTAAGATGTTATCCCCATAAATAATTTTTCACCAAGTTAATGATGTTAGGGTCTGAGGTCATCCAAGTATGATGTCCTACCTCAGACCTTGTCACCAAATTATGATGTTATAAGGTCTGAGGTTATCAATTAAGATGTTATCCCCATAAAATTCTACCATTTGAGCATAATGAACCAAGAAGTGACATGGAAATCGATCTTCTCATTAATAATCTCTTCATAAGATGATACATTTACATGAAAGCCCTGGTAACATCATATGTAATACTTTTTTAAATGATCAGCATTCCAAGGGTTGGAGAAAGGTTCCCCTTCGAGGTTTTCTAACCTGTAGGTCCCGGGTACAACCTCCTCAATCACTTTGTAAGGACCATGACAATTTGGGTGAAGCTTGTTCGCCTTCTGCAACGTCTTCTTCAACACCAGGTCTCCTACAACTATGGGTCTTGATTTTACCCTTTGATTGTAGAATTTTACTGTTCTCTGCTGGTAAGCTGCCTGCCTAACTTCTGGGTCTTCCCTTCTCTCTTCGATCAAATCGAGGTCAAGTCTTCTCTCCTCACCATTCCTCTCAGGGTTATAGGTCTGAACCATATGAGTAGGAAGCCCTACTTATGTCGGTATGACAGTCTCTGAGCCATGTGCTAACATAACTGGGGTTTCCCCCTTCGGTGTCCTAGTCGTTGTTCTATAGGCCCAAAGTACAACATAAAGCTCTTCAGTCCATCTTCCCTTAGCTTCTTCTAACATCTTCTTGATTCCGTTGAGAATTATTCTATTCGTGACTTCGGTCTAACCGTTTGCTTGAGGTCGGCCAGGAGAAGAGAAAAAATTCTTTATCCCAACTCTTTCGCAATATTTCTCTAAGGAAGAGTTCTTGAACTGGGTTCTGTTGTCCGAGATGAGGGTGTTTGGGAGGCCATATCTGCATATGATGTTCTTCCAAATAAATTGGAAGGTCTTCTACTCTGTAATCGTTATCATTGTCTCTGCCTCTACCCACTTGGAGAAGTAATCAATGGCAACTATCAGAAATCGATAGTTGTTTACAGCCCTTGGCAGGGGACCCACTAAATTAATTCCCCATACTGCGAATGGCCAAGGGGAGCTGATTGACATCATAGGCTGATGAGGTTGATGGGGGATAGTGGAAAATCTCTGACATTTATCGCACCTCTTTACGTAGGCTGCAGCATCCTTGGCCAAGGTCGGCCACCAATATCCTTGCATGATAATCCTCTTCGCCAAAGGTCTTCCTCCTATGTGACTAGAGCAAGAACCTCTTGTACCTCCTATAGGATGCGCGGAACTTCTGTGGGATGAATGCATCTGAGGAGAGGTAATAGGAATCCCTTCTTATATAGGACATCTCCAACTATTGAGAACTTTGCAGCTCTGTACCTCAGTTTCCTCCTCTCTAACTTTAATTTCGGTAGTTCTCCCTCTCTGATATATCTGATAAGGGGATCCATCCATGAGTCCCCTAGGTTCAAATTAAGGAAAGGGTTACTGACCTCTTCTTCTTCAATGGTCGCCTTAGGCAAGATCTTAACTGGGACCGTCCTTTTGATGTCTGTCCTTATCGCCGAGGGTAGCGTTACTAATGCATCTGCGTGGCTGTTGTTTTGCTGAGGTATTCTCTTTATCTTTACCTCTTCTAACCCTTCGATTATCGTTCTCACCCTCTTCAGGTATTTGGACATCCTTTCATCTTTGGCCTCATAAACCCCCAATACTTGATTAACAACCAACCTTGAGTCACTATGAAGCAGGAGTCGTCTTACCCAAAGGGTCTTTGCCAGCGAGAGGCCTGCTAAAATGGCCTCATATTCTGACTCGTTATTTGATGCCTTGAAGTTAAACCTTAGGGCGTATTCGACGTTAGCACCATCTGAAGCTAAAAGTATTAGCCCTGTACCGCTTCCGCTTTAGCAAGAAGACCCGTCGACAAAGAGGTTCCAGATGTCTTTATCCGATAAGAAACTCCCTTCTGACATAACTCCATGACTGAAGAGGTACCGATCTCCCTCATTCTCGGCTATTCTATTTCTGATTCTATTGGATACAACCTCTTCAGGATCTCGAAAGACATTATTGTTTGACTCCTCTACTGCCTCTTGGTTATTCTCAACCTCGGCCTCTTCCCATGTGAACTCGACGATAAAATCCACAAGTGCCCGCCCTTTGATGGCCACCCTGGGCTGATAAGTAAGGTTAAACTCTCCCAGCTCAATGGCCTATGCCATCAATCTACCCGACTTCTCAGGTTTATGGAGGACCTGTCTTAGTGGGGAGTCAGTGAGGACGACCATAGAATGGGCTTGAAAGTAGGGCTTCATCTTCCTAGAAGCATGTATCAAGGCGTAGGCTAACTTTTCCATCCAAGGATAATTCTGTTCAGACTCCTGAAGGGCCTTACTGTTGAAGTATACAGGCCTTTGGACCCTAACGTCCTCTCGTACTATAGCCGCACTTATAGCCGATTCAGAGACTGCTAGATAAACATACAACTTCTCACCCATTACGGGCCGAGATAAGAGCAAGGGAGATCCTAAGTAGGACTTGAGTTGGTCAAAAGCCTCATCACACTCTTTGTCCCATTCGAAGGCCTTTCTGAGCACCTTAAAGAACGGAAGACACTTGTCTGTCGCTCTGGAAACAAATCTGTTGAGTGCAGCTACTCTTTTAGTGAGTCTTTGAACGTCCTTGATACTCCTCGGTGTCTTCATGTCGAGCAAAGCCTTGATTTCCTCAGGGTTCGCCTCTATTCCCCTCTAATTGATAACGAATCTAAGAAATTTCCCTGCTCCTACCCCGAAGACACACTTCGCAGGGTTGAGTTTCATTCTGTACAAGTTCATGGTATCGAATGTCTTTTCCAGGTCTGCCATATGGGTGCAGGACTTTAAGCTCTTCGTTAACATATCGTCTACATATACCTCCATAGTCTTTCCTATTTGGTCCTCAAACATCTTATTCACAAGACGTTGGTATGTAGCCCCCGCATTTTTTAATCCGAAGGGCATAACCTTATAGCAATATGTCCCTTTGTCGGTGATGAAGGCTGTCTTCCCTGAGTCTTCAGTATTTATGAAGCTCTGGTTATAGCCTGAATACGTGTCCAGGAAGCTCATGAGCTCATGTCCTGCCGTTGCATCTACCATCTGGTCGATCCGAGGTAAGGGATAACTGTCTTTTGGGCAAGACTTGTTCAGGTCAGTAAAATCTACGCACATTCTCCACTATTCGTTGGCTTTGAGCACAATGACTGCGTTTGCCAACCACTCTGGATATATCACTTCCCTGATGAATTCAGCCTCTTCTAATTTTCTAACTTCTTCCCGGATGATGTCGTACTTCTCCCTAGAGTAGACTCTTCGTCTTTGCTTGATTGGTTTAGCATCCTTAGATACGTTGAGTTTATGGTACATGACCTCGGGGTTGATGCCAGGCATGTTTGCGTGACTCCAAGCAAAGACACTCTGCCTCTTCCTCAGGAAGTTTATCAGCTCTTCCTTGATCTCTGCTTTTAAGTCTTTGCCGACCTGGACGATTTTTTTTGGTTCATCCTTATTGAGGACGATGGATTCTACCTCTTCTACGGCCTCTCCTTTCTTCAACTTTGTTTCATCTCTAGAGTCAAGTGTATCGATGTTATAAGTGGTAGTTGCTCTTTTATGTGCCTCTCTCTCTTCAGTTGAGTTGAAGTAGCATTCTCGGGCTATGGTCTGGTCACCCTGTAGTATTTGGTGGACCGTCAACGTCACGGCCTCAAACTCCTTAAGGGATACTCTTCCTATGATGAGGTTATAGGCTGAGAGGAAGATTTGATCCATAACGAAAAAATTGATCTTTCGGGTTAACCTCTTAGGCCACTCATCGCCCATTCGTACGTCCATCTCATATATGCCCAACGGATGGACCTTTTCACCGTTGAACCCCATTAACGGATGATGATAGTGTACCAGACTAGCTCTGCTAAGGCATAGGCTTTTGAAGCAGGGCCAGAACATCACATCTGCTGAACTTCCTCCATCTACAAGAATTCTCTGTACCTCACATCCATGAACTCTTGTTGTGATTACCAAAGGGTCATCACGTGGAGCTAGGATTCCTTTGAAGTCGAGTCGAGAGAACCCGACTTTGAGAGTGTCCATGTCCACCTTCTTTTTCTTCTGCATTGTCTCGAAAGACGTCAAATTTACTATTTTAAGTTTGTCCACTGACTTGGCCTCTGCCACATGAGCTTTCCGATCAGCCACTTCAGAACCACCCTTGCAAGTCCTCTGCATATGGAGTTAACACCAAAGGAGATCATACCAACCCTCTTTACTGGGGTGTTGTCATCCTTTGGTGGGAGGTCGGGATCATCTTCGTCATCACCATCTGAGTCACCATCTCTTTTTGTTGGGGTATCGTCACGACATCTGTCGTTTTCTTTTTTAGGGTCATCTCTTCCCCTTTTGGGAGCTTTGCCATCAACATATTTGCTCAAATTTCCTGACTTCAACATCTTCTCGATCTCATCCTTTAAGGCGAAGCACTTGTCTGTGACATGGCTATGGTTTTAGTGGAATTCACACCATAAGTTTTGGTTCCTCTTATGTGGAGGAGCCTTCAGCTTCTTTGGCCATCTTAGGGACCGGTCATTCTTAATCTCATTGAGGATGTGTTCACAGCTTACAGTAAGAGGGGTATAATGTGCAAACTTGTCATCAATTGACTGTAATACCCCGCTCGCCTGGGGAGAGCGAACGGAGCGCTAATGCGATAAAATAATCCAAATTCACAAGTGACAAGGTATAGAGCATCTAAGTCCCACAACAACAAAAGAGAAACTACAAATCTCAATCTCTTCAAATTAAATACCAAATCTCTCGAATTACATACAACAACTAACTCGAAAATAAAATACAAATCTCCAAAGCTCTATACATCAAAATAATACAAATCTTTCCCAAACAATCCTTGCTAAAATCAATCTCCATAGCACCCCAAAATTCGCGCTAACATGCCACTAAAAGAAAATATGGGGAAGTACACAATACGACAGGAAAGATGCTTAACAAATATATTAATGATGAACAAAGCGTAGCAACACGAGTACGAATATTCAAATCAAAATGCAAATCTCAAAGCATTTATCAATATAATTTCTCAACAACAGTTTAACCGGGTCACCAGGCCTCACCACATCCGTATATGCTTTATCAAGCCATAGCCCGGGAAACAGGAATTTTGGCCGGTGCCCAACATCCGTGCCATATTAAAATCTCATGACAACGTGCTCATCAACAATATAATGATACCACATGAATCAAAATAATTTCAACAATTATTTTCCAGACTTCAATGAATTTATCAATTCAAATATGAGTTCAATTAAACAAGAATTCAAAGAGAATGACACTCGATAGATTTAAGGAGCATATTGTGTAAAACCCCATACCTCAAACCATGATGAGAAACCAACGATCACATCCTCAAGATCAACTCAAAAGATCTACAAAATATCCTCCAATAACCTCCAACAAAATAGCCCCAAGAACACCTCTAATCTAAGGTTGGAACTCACAAATCTCAAGGGCCAATGTGTATATAAAAAGAAGAGGAATATAAAATATATTTGCTGCCAAAAATTGTGCCAAAAGTAGGTTAAAAGGGTTGCCCACGACTTCCTTTTATAATGCAAAGAAATGAAGAGTTGGAATCCAAAAGAATCCTTTAAATAAGGCAAAGAAATGAAGAGTTGGAAGTCAAAACAACTCTTGAAAATTACTTAATGTTCGCCGACTTAGAATTCCAAGAATTAAAAATATTTAAAAATCATTTTAAAATCCGTTTTAACTCCGTTTTCGAAACCGTTTGAAATTCTCGCCTTTAAAAATAATAACCAACATATTTGAGCAATAAAAATAATTTTATCAAAAACTTTATTTTCCTCCATTTTCCAGAAATTAATTAAAATAGCCCAAAATTACGCCGGTTGTTACACTTCCCCATTAACAATGGAATTTCGCCCTCGAAATTCGCCGAATGCCTAACTCTCAAAAATCAGGCTAACAATCTCCAAAAATAATTTCGTCTCCAAAAATAAATTCCTCGCATCTAATCTCGAAACTTATCACGAATATCACCTAAAATTTTCTATCTCCCAAAATTGCTAACCACGCAATGAACCAAAACTCAAGCCCCGAGGGTTTCCGTATACCTAAGCTCTGATACCATTTGTAACACCCCGTCCGCCCGGGGAGAGCGAACGGAGCGCTAATGCGATAAAATAAATCCAAATCCACAAGTGACAAGGTATAGAGAATCTAAGTCCCACCACAACAAAAGAGAAACTGCAAATCTCAATCTCTTCAAACTAAATACCAAATCTCTCGAATTACAGACAACAACTAACTCGAAAATAAAATACAAATCTCCAAAGCTCTATACATCAAAATAATACAAATCTTTCCCAAACAATCCTCGCTAAAATCAATCTCCATAGCACCCCAAAATCCACGCTAACATGCCACTAAAAGAAAATATGGGGAAGTACACAATACGACAGGAAAGATGCTCAACAAATATATTAACGATGAACAAAGCGTAACAACACGAGTACGAATATTCAAATCAAAATGCAAATCTCAAAGCATTTATCAATATAATTTCTCAACAACACTTTAACCGGGTCACCAGGCCTCACCACATCCGTATATGCTTTATCAATCCATAGCCCGGAAAATAGGAATTTTGGCGGGTGCCCAACATCCGTGCCATATTAAAATCTCATGACAACGTGATCATCAACAATAAAATGATACCACATGAATCAAAATAATTTCAACAATTATTTTTCAGATTTCAATGAATTTATCAATTCAAATATGAGTTCAATTAAACAAGAATTCAAAGAGAATGACACTCGCGAGATTTAAGGAGCATATTGTGTAAAACCCCATACCTCAAACCATGATGAGAAATCAACGATCACATCCTCAAGATCAACTCAAAATATCCTCCAATAACCTCCAACAAAATAGCCCCAAGAACACCTCTAATCTAAGGTTGGAACTCACAAATCTCAAGGGCCAATGTGTATATAAAAAGAAGAGGAATATAAAATATATTTGCTGCCAAAAATTGTGCCAAAAGTAGGTTAAAAGGGTTGCCCACGACTTCCTTTTATAATGCAAAGAAATGAAGAGTTGGAATCCAAAAGACCCCTTTAAATAAGGCAAAGAAATGAAGAGTTGGAAGTCAAAACAACTCTTGAAAATTACTTAATGTTCGTCGACTTAGAATTCCAAGAGTTAAAAACATTTAAAAATCATTTAAAAATCCGTTTTAACTCTGTTTTCGAAACCGTTTGAAATTATCGCCTTTAAAAATAATAACCAACATATTTGAGCAATAAAAATAATTTTATCAAAAACTTTATTTTCCTCCATTTTCCAGAAATTAATTAAAATAGCCCAAAATTACGCGAGTTGTTACATTGACCTCTTCTTTCCATCTTTCTTTCTTTGGAACTTTTCGCTGCTATCGCCGTTCTCGTCTTCATACTTAGTGGCCATGGCCTCTTCAGCGTTCATGACCTTCCCCGCAGTTGCCAATAGCTCCGCCATCCGCAAGTTTGCACAACAACTTCTCTTTCTAAAGACCTCCTATGAGGGCGTTCATGGCAATATTCTCTTCGTAATCTTCAACCTAAAGTTTTTTTTGTTGAACCTGGCGATGTAGTCTTTTAGGCTCTCGTGCTTGCCTTGCTTGACATACAACAGATGGGTGGTCTTCTTTTGAGGTCTTACCCCGAAACCGAAATTATGAATGAATCATTCAGCCAAGTCCTTAAAGTTCTCAATTGAATTCTTCGGAAGAAAAGTACACCAGATGTGTGCTGCTCCCGTCAAAGTCCCGGAGAAGGCCCGGCACTTCATCTCATTCGGTATTGAATAAATGTCTGCTGCTGACTGGTACATCTCAATGTGATGTACAGGGTTGGTGCTACCGTCATACTTAGGAGATACCGTGGGTGGTTTGAACTTGGCTGGGGTAGGGAAGCTCATTATCTTAGCCACGAACGGAGAGCCTTCTGAGAAACCTATTTGCAGTGGATCCCGACTTTTGATGAGGTCTCCTATCTTGTCCTCAAGACGTTGGATGGAGTCATTCCATGGTCTTACAACGTCGGCCTGGCCGAGGTTGTCCCCTACCACCTCCAAGGGGTGGACTGAGGGTTCCCTAGTCGCGGCACAACGTCGGCTGTTGACCTCTTCCTGGTCTCTTCCTCATCCTTGATGAGGCCGATGTTGCCTCTTTTCCCCTTGTGAGCCGGATGCACTTCTCGACCTTGATAACTTATGTCTCAGGTCATTTATGGGGCCGAGACTTTCAAAGGTCGACCCTCTGCTCAATCGATCAAAAGATGATCCTCGTTGTTGGGCTTCTCCACCCCTTCAGCCTCCCCAACCTTGGCTCCACTGGATAGGATGAACTGTGTTATTCGAAACCTCATATGGCTCCTAACAATCTTCCGGGACATCTTTCGCCTCTAGATCATCATACCTATCCTCAGGGCAAGGGTGTCCTTGCCTCCCTAGGCGCAAGCGCCTAGGGTCAGCAACGTCCCTCCTCCGCTGGGGCGTAGGGTGATCCTTGCGCGGTGCCTGGGGTGGTCCCCTGGCTTCAGGGTGCGCCTGGATAGCCGCCGGAGTAATCATCTCTGGTGAGACTCCAGGTGGCCTCATCATATTTTGACTGAGCTGTGCAAATTGCTCCTGCATTGCTTGTTGCGTTGCAGCCAAAGACCTCAAGGCTGCGACCACCTCCGCCATTTCGAATTGAGGCGGTGCCTGGCTGGAGCTAGGTCCACCAGCCCTAGGCGGTGGAAGAGGTGATGGTAATTCTGGTGCCATGTGTTAGCACTAAAGAGCTGGTGTAGTAGATGAGCTTAATACCTTACAGGACCTCTTTCAATGGTGAAATAGCTCCACGCAAAGGGTGAGGCCTGGTTCACCACCAGAGTCTACGGTGAGGTTAAGTAAGAGATGAGGAAGAGATAGCTTCTCGATTCCCACAGACGGCACCAAAATGATGATGCTGGAAATAGCACCACCAGTCAAGGTGTTTGTAAGCTCAAACTAGTGATAACAATGGCAGTATATGAGTATACTATATATAAGAGATTGGGGTTAGGAGAAGAGGATGAACACTTGAACGTAAGTGGTTCAGCCAATCTGACCTACATCCACTGTGGGTTTGTGTGAGTAATATCACTGAATGAAGGAACTAACGACCATGAATACAATCTCTCAAGCTTTCTCTCTCTATTGTATATTTGGACAGAGTTTCAGCTAGGGTTGCTAATTTCGGGGATCCTTTACAAGGTAGAGGATGACCTCTATATATAGTGCCTAGGGGGTGTAATGTACCCCCTAGGCATGCAATGAGCATGTGCATGAGGATTGAACCAGTATGAGAATGACACCTGGCTAATCTTATGTAGATAATGATGACCTCAATATTCTCTCATGTGAGGGTAATGATTCGATTATAACCGATTGTGTACACGTGTTACCAACCACACATATGCAAATAAAGGCTCGGCTACTTGTGATTGGTCCCAACCTCGGCCTGAAAGAGTACGAGGTTGGTGAAGTCTGGTTGTCGCCCAATTCGAGATTAATAATGGTGGTCTCGGCTCATATGAGGCTGAGGTAAGATAAGTTCGTAATGTCGGCTTGGGCCGAGATTATGGAGGAGTAGTCCTTGCAACCTTGGCCTGCACCCCGCCGTGGTTATGGAGGAGTAGTCTTTGCAACCTCGGCGTGCACCCAGCCGTGGTTATGGAGGAGTAGTCCTTACAACCTCGGCCTAAACGAGGTTGCCAACCTTGGATGACCTGATGAATAACTACCCCTATGGAACATGAAGACCTCAACTGTTGTCTAACTGCGAGGTAACTAGTAACGTCGGCCATGGCCGACCTTGCTTAGGACGGGACCGCTGGTTGCCAGTCCAAGGCCCTTTGAACCTCAGCCATCTCCCTGACCGAGGTTGATGTCTCTGAGCTGTTGGGTACATATAGGGCATATCAATCAGCACTAACGGTCGAGACCGAGAAGATAAAATAAAGTTTACAGTGTAATAATAAAGTAAAAATGAATGTTTTTGCTCAAGAACTAAGACAGTCTTTTGCTTGAATAAAATAACTCTCTTTAGATTATATCACTTTGTTGTGGTTAAGATAAAAGGCTCAAAGAGTGCAAGTGAACTTGTGAGATTTCTCTTTCCTTTTCTTTTCCAATCTTAATGAATTTGTTGAAATAAGTGTTGTGAGGACGCTTTGATGTTTTGGTATTATTTTCAAGCTCATTGTTATCATCTAAAATTGGTATGTGGATTTATAAGTCTTAGCTAGGTAAACACCAATTATAATTAATAACAAATAAAGAGATCAATATAATAAATTAAAGAGAAGGATGAGATATTGAGAGTGAGATAGGGGATTAACGATGTTCGACCAATGATTCCTACGTCCACATGTGTTGTGTATGAGCTTGTTGTTCAATAAGCAAAAGTGGGTACAAACACTCAAAGTTCTCCATGTCAGTGTATCCTCCTTTCCCCTACCTCAGGTGGGAGTGTGTTATTTATAAGAGAGAGGGGGAGGTGAATGAATGAAGTGCCTTTATAAGTCAAGAAATTACACCTTTTTACATTCTAAGTGCATTTAATAAAGGTTTAATTATAATCACCTGAAAGGACTGCCCCATGCGTGTCTTTTGTATCCCAACTGATTTTTTTTAAACTTGTTGTCAATTTATAAAATACCGCAAGTGCACGGGCTAGTATAGAATAGCGAGTGTAAGTACGGATCGAACCCACGAGGATTTATCAATTTTAATTATTAAAAGAATTACAACTGTCCAACTAGATCAAATGGGGTAGAGAATAATTATAAATTATACAAAATAAAAGCAACTACGATAAATGAGAGTAACGCAAGATATTTGTAAACAATTAGGAAATAATTAGGATTCGGGGTCCATTTATCACGTAACTAATATTGCACACTAATTTAATGTTGCCATTCCCTTTTTCTAACTCAAATTAAACCGACTCTCGCCGTGTTTAATTCGGAAAATATGACGGTTATGATCAAAATATTTTTAACGTCTCTAATAGACGGCTAAAATCCCTATTCCCTTAGAAAATACAAGTTTTAAAATTCGCAAATGTATTTAAGCATGGACTATCAAAACAATCAAAGTGCAAGCATAATCCATCAAAAATTACTATTTTTAAATCTCAAAACTTGATTTGACAAAACAATCTTGAAGGTTCTTAAACACACTCTCGTGTCGCTTTAAAATGAATACCGAATCTTTAGTAACAATCAAAACAAGTAGGGAATAAACAACGATAAAATTAACATGACAATATTAGCTAACTATGATAAACTTGACCCTACTCCTAATATAAGAATCAAGCTACCATAATGAAAGAGAAATTGAAGAATGAGTAGAGATCTTCATTAATAAACCAAACTTACAAATAGTTCTCTCACAACAATCTTGAATCCTCTAAAAAAATGATAAAAACTTGGCCCTCAAATTGATTACAATCACTCAAAGTTGCTCCCTGAAATCCTCCACGAAAGTCCTCTTTAATTGTCTCCAATTGTCTCTGAAATTATGAGCCCAAGGGTCCTTTTTATAGGACAAGTGGTGAGGTATTTGAGTTGTGGTGGGACTCTTTCTGATTGGCTGAATAGTGTTGGTAGCTATCTCTCCACCTCTTTAATCTTTGGATCGTGATAAGGGACGGAATTTCCCCCCACTCGAAAACTCTTATCTTTTCTTCTTGAACACGCATGCCGAGTTTCGTCCAAATCGGAGAATAAAAATTTGTAAAAACAACATTTTTTCGAACGACCGTAAAAATCAGCATTTTCGCGCCTTTTTTGAATTGATCATCAATTTGCACCAAATTCCATCATTATCTGCAAAAATTTCACTAGGCAACTTTTTTCACAAATTAGCACAAGAATATTATAAAATTATCGAAGTGCCCATTTTTGACTTAAAATTTCCATTTTCAATATGAATTCAATTATTCTCGCATTTTTTCCTCCTTTTAATAAAATAGTCCTAAGAAATTATTAAATACACTAAAAGGGGACTAACAAAGTATAAATTTGGGTATAAAATATACAAAATAATGAACTCATCAAATACCCCCAAACCTAAACTTTGCTAGTCCTCGAGCAAAACTAAAAATTAAAATTTAACTCACTTTCGTAGGAATCACGATTGCACTTAGCATGTGCAACAAGCCGTTAAACCCCTAGGTTACCCTAGTGGACGAGTTTTGTCTCGTGAGGGTTTGCAGTGAATATACCCACAAAATTCAAAAACTTGACTCAATACAAAAGGCACAAAAGTAATATAACCAAGTTTGAATGCAAACTTCATAAATATAGTAGAACTTCATTTCTCAATCTCAACTTATTGTGTCTGTGTGTGCATAGCCAATATAACCGTCAATTTCAAAAGATTTGATCGTTGCATTTATTATCCGAAAGTTCGTTTTGATTTCAAAATCTCACAGAATGAACTCACAATCGAACACTCGGAAATGGGTTATTTTCTCTCGGTATATGTGAATAAAAGAGTAAATTTATATGAACAAATTTCACATATACATAATCAAAAATGGATTTTTATACAATGGATGAATATGATCTCATGAACAGAAAATCGATTACTTTTTGAAAACATTGAATCACACCATAGATCCTATTCATCTTCTCTCCACACTTTAACTAACTTCACTTGAGATCGATTAGGACTTTCTTTGGTTGTATTGTAGGCTCGAATTTTGGATAGAAAGAATGGCTGTTTTTGGAGTTCAAAATTTCTGAGAATATAGAGGTTTTTCGGTATTTTGACTTTAAGCACTTTTTCTTCTAACCTCAATTTGTCTTTTCGCCTTTTCTTTTCAAGCTCACATTTTTTTTCAAACTCACATTCTTGCAACCTCATTTTCTTTTGGTCTTTTTCCTACCGTAATTTTACCCTAGTATTCTCAGAAAATAGGTATGGCTTGTTTTTATAGGCTTTAAACTCCCAGTTGGAGTTGGGTAGGGTAATGGGTTTTCAACAAAAGGCTTATTTTCTTTTTTGGCTCAAATGGGTTTGCAACGGAATATTGTAAAAAGGTTGGAGTTTAAGCTTATTTCTGGGCTTTCAAACGATGGCCTAGTCTCATTTCTCAAGTTTCGTTAATCTGATTTGTGTCTCAAGACGACTTACTAAGACTTCTAGTGCTTAAGATTCACATTTTGACTTTTTGTTTTCAGTAATCGAACAAAACAAAGAATTTGAGATCATCAACGAATTTATCACTGAAGGAAAGATTGAGTAATTTTAACTCGGATTGATTTAAATCTCTCGAAAACGATGAATGACACAAAATCTCATCGGGTTAAAATCTCCACATTTATTCGTTAAGTATATTACTTTCGCCTCAATATCCATTTTCGATCATATTATATGGCTAATGTGTAAAAATTTCATAAGATGAGAGATCCATGAATTAATTCTATATTAAGAAATCGTTTCAAAACTCAATTATATTGAAAATCTTTTTGAATTTTTGAAAATTTTTCTGATTTTTTTTTTAAAAATATCATCCTTACCCCCAAACCTAAATTTTACATTGTCCTCAATGTATGCGCAAATAAAAATGTGGACAAAGAAAATAAAGTAAAGAAGTAAAAATATGATACATGTTAACTAAAAAATAACAAAAAAAAATGCACAAATAATATACAAACACATGACAATTACCATCCTCACCATAAATTAATAATCGAAATAGTTGTGGGTCATTCCAATTAATAAACTTTATAACACTAAGTACCAAAATATCATAAATTTGAGAGCATGACCGCACAACACAAATTTCAATCTTAAATCTATGGTCATAATGGTGAGTACCGACATCATCAATAATAAATAAATTTGAATCGCCTGAATCATATGTCGATGCATCACATGGAGGTAATAAATTGCAATAAGGATCCAAATATTTATTATCCCTTTTTCGAAAATAGTCAAGTAAAATTGGGGATGCATACTCTACACCTAAATGTGAGATTTTATGAAAAGCGTGGGAAGAAGATCTATCACTGGGTGATACACTTTCTTCATAAAAAACGAGGGGGTCGTCATAAATACTTGAAGTATCAGTAAAATCGGATGACGAATCCACAAATAAATTTTCCCACATATAAAAAGAAGCAGCATTCTGCTCAATTAAATTAGGAGAAAAATCTTGACAAACATTCAATTCATCCAAAGTATTACTCGTGTCAAGATTGTCAATTTTTTTCTCCTCACAAAATTGATTATCCCTAATTAATTCATGATTATTTTTGAAAATAGCATCATTATACCGTTTGTTCACCTCTCTCCAATTGATACACTTTGGTGGACCGATAGTAATTACAGGGGTTGGAGTCTCATCCATACCTTCTTTAATTTTTAAAATGACTACTGACCCATCTGAATTAAATTGAAATACGTAGTCATCTAGATTTTCAGTATTTTGTAAAAACACGTCCACAGGATCCATTGAGGAATATGAGAAAGATGACGGGATAACAATATGAGGATCACCCATTGCAATTTACAACACATGAATTTATTTATTTATTTTGGATAGCTTCTAACCTCTGACAAGGGAGAATTTAAAAGATGACCAACTACGGTTGTCTCCTCAAATTTCGATTTCACCTCCAGGTAGGTGGTCGGTACGAGGACTCATTAAAAACCACCAATCCTAGACAAGGTGAAACGGAATCGATTTGACAAGTTCGCGTTGGAGTCGCTTTTAATTCTAGCCTCGTTAAGATTTTTTTTTATTTTTTATGAAATTTTTACTAAAAAAATGCAAAAAGTAAAACAAACTAGTCCGAAAGTCACAACTTCTTTTAAGAAAAAAAATTGTCCAATCCCCGGCAACGGCGCCAAAAACTTGTTGTCAATTTATAAAATACCGCAAGTGCACGGGCTATTATAGAATAGCGAGTGTAAGTACGGGTCGAACCCACGAGGATTTGTCAATTTTAATTATTAAAAGAATTACAACTGTCCAACTAGATCAAATGGGGTAGAGAATAATTATAAATTATACAAAATAAAAGCAACTACGATAAATGAGAGTAACGCAAGAGATTTGTAAACAATTAGGAAATAATTAGGATTCGGGGTCCATTTATCACGTAACTAATATTGCACACTAATTTAATGTTGCCATTCCCTTTTTATAACTCAAATTAAACCGACTCTCGCCGTGTTTAATTCGAAAAATATGACGGTTATGATCAAAATATTTTTAACGTCTCTAATAGACGGCTAAAATCCCTATTCCCTTAGAAAGTACAAGTTTTAAAATTCGCAAATGTATTTAAGCATGGACTATCAAAACAATCAAAGTGCAAGCATAATCCATCAAAAATTACTATTTTTAAATCTCAAAACTTGATTTGACAAAACAATCTTGAAGGTTCTAAAACATACTCTCGTGTCGCTTTAAAATGAATACCGAATCTTTAATAACAATCAAAACAAGTAGGGAATAAACAACGATAAAATTAACATGACAATATTAGCTAACTATGATAAACTTCACCCTACTCCTAATATAAGAATCAAGCTACCATAATGAAAGAGAAATTGCAAGAATGAGTAGAGATCTTCATTAATAAACCAAACTTACAAATAGTTCTCTCACAACAATCTTGAATCCTTTAAAAAAATGATAAAAACTTGGCCCTCAAATTGATTACAATCACTCAAAGTTGCTCCCCGAAATCCTCCACGAAAGTCCTCTCTAATTGTCTCCAATTGTCTCTGAAATTATGAGCCCAAGGGTCCTTTTTATAGGACAAGTGGTGAGGTATTTGAGTTGTGGTGGGACTCTTTCTGATTGGCCGAATAGTGTTGGTAGCTATCTCTCCACCTCTTTAATCTTTGGATCGTGATAAGGGACGGAATTTCCCCCCACTCGAAAACTCTTATCTTTTCTTCTTGAACGTGTAAAAACAACATTTTTTCGAACGACCGTAAAAATCAGCATTTTCGCGCCTTTTTTGAATTGATCATCAATTTGCACCAACTTCCATCATTATCTGCAAAAATTTCACTAGGCAACTTTTTTCACAAATTAGCACAAGAATATTATAAAATTATCGAAGTGCCCATTTTTGACTTAAAATTTCCATTTTCAATATGAATTCAATTATTCTCGCATTTTTTTCTCCTTTTAATAAAATAGTCCTAAGAAATTATTAAATACACTAAAAGGGGACTAACAAAGTATAAATTTGGGTATAAAATATACAAAATAATGCACTCATCACTAACCTACCGAAGAAATACCTCTTGCACCCATCCCTGTAGATGACCCATCATCTTCTACTTCTAATTCCTTAGAGTCCGATTCTGAGTCTTCTCATAGAGTGGGGGAAAACTTTTCAGCAGGAAGCACCTCATCTTCCTTTGAGCCTTTTAACATTACGCTAGTATCGACCAATGTCTCTTCAAGTGAGATGGTGAAACGAAAATTACCAACATGATCGCCACCCATGATAGGGCTAGGTCACCTCCTCCAGCTCGTCCAGTGAGCAAGAAATATGACGTTGGAGTCTCAAGTCCCATCCAGATTTTGGACACTTCTCATGGGAACAATGAGCCATATCCAAGAGAATAAGGAGGGACCATCCTCCCTCAATTGAGATTGTGGGGAGGAAGACCACTGAAAAGGCAAGAGTACCACTTAATCGGTAGTTGTTAGTCCTGGACTTGCTCACAGCTTGATCAACGTTGGGGTCCTTTCTATCGACCGAGTGGTTATCTCTTCTATCCCCAACACTAGGCTGCTAGAATGAGTCAATCACAACTTATCCCTTGTAAGATGGTTGTTTATGTATTTTTTCTTCAAATTTATTCCATTTTCTTGCTAATGTCTCCCTCTTACCTTTAACTTTTGCAGTTCCTGGTGGATTACAAGTAGCTTTTGGCGAGAAATAATAAGATGAGGGATTCATTTTCTGACGTAGATATTGCTTTTAATGAACTATGAAAATCATTGGAGGCTGCTCGTCGGGCCAACGAAGCTCGGTTGCAGGATAAAGAGAAGTTGGAGAAGAGGGGCCACGATCTGGAAGAGGAGAAATTGGTGTTGGAAAATGTCGTTGCTGTTGTCGAGAAGTCCAAAAAGGAAGTTGAGAAAGCTCGAAGTGTTGTCGAGCAAGCAAAGGCCAAGGCCGAATAAGATTTGGCTTTTTCTGCCAAGGCCAAGGATGAGGCCTTTACTAAAAGCTGGGGCAAGGCATTTTGCAATGCCTCTATACAAATTGACTACTTAAAGAAGACATTCTTCAACGACAGTTGGGATGCAACACTTACCTCTTCAAACTGCGCATTCTTGTAATATGTTTGGTCATTGAGTAGGGTGAAGGGAAAGATGTTGTTAATAAAGATAAGGTGGGGGAGTAACCCCAATAGTCGGCTTAGGAATGTTTGGTTTTGTCTTATTTTCTTTCTAATTATATTTTAATGTAAGGGGCTTGCCCCGGTGTAACTCTTCTTTGATTAATGGAATAAAACTTATGTTTCACATATTACAACCCGATAAATATTGTAATTTATCTAGGTTTCGGTCTATGTGGTTTTTCTGTGGTTAACTCATTGCGGATTTCATTGTAATTGTAAGTATTATAGTGAAATAAAGGTTTTACCCGAAAGGTTTTTTTTCCTGAAATCTATGAGTTGGTTATTTGTGTTTATTGGTTTGACACACACACACACACACACACACACACACACATAGTTTCTTATTTAGGGTATGATTTAATTTGATTAAAAAATTGTCTATAATTAAATAAGTTTGTTGTTGGAATTTGTGAATTTATTTGAATTGATATCGCACAACGCACTCTATATAGATACGAAGTTACCTTTGGTTAAAGATAAATGCGTGTCCACTTTGAAAAAATATAGAGATGAGATGATCTTTTATTTAGACACTTTGACAAAGAAGTTTTGAAATTGTGAAGAATCCAATGCCAAGCTTTTGAAAAAGACTGGAACAACGATAAATGGCTTGGATTCTAGCAAACAAGGAATTTCTAATAGAGTTGCATTTCATATCAATGCTTCACCATCAAATGAATGACATTTTTTAAACCTATTTATAAATGTTTTCCTAACCTAAAGATATATGGTGATGTGAATCATTTTAAGTAGAAGTCTATTTTTACTCTAAAATTTGCGAAGATTGCTTCCGATGATAAATCACGTGTTTCTAGATCGAAACTACTAAGTTAACTCATTATCATAAAGTAGGTTATATTATAAACTTTTGCTATTTACTCAATACGACCTTGTGTTCAAATAATTCTAGGAAGAATAGGAGTTTTTCTTGAAATAATCGGGAAGGTTTGCAAACAAATCACAATCGTCATGTTCACAACGAAAAGGAAAAAGGAATTCATATTTCATCCATCGTCCGACCTAAGCCCAAGTTACGTCGCGTAAATAAAGTATGTATTAAGAAGGATAGTATAAATAGGATAAATGTAGATACCTTACGAGATCCTAAGCTGGTTCCCTCAACCTTTATTAGATAGAGTGATTTTGACTACACCCAAACAGGGAAATGGTAACGAATATTTATAATGGATTTTGTCCATTAAATTTTTTAACGATCAAAATCCATTACAAATAGAAAAAAATGTTACAATCTATTGGTAGCCATTGCAAAACTCAGTAAAAGAAAAGAAAAAAGAAAAAAAGAGAAGGGAATGTCGGGCGGGATAATTCCCCCAAATCCCAAACCCACTCTCTACCCCCCATGACCTCTATACCAACTCCACCAGTCTCCTCTCAAACCACAATAGCATAATATTCGTTTACCTCAAGATAAGCCGCCTTGGAGGGTGGCTCTTTGGTGAGGGCTCAATTCCATGAGGATCTTTACAAATGTTTAGGTTCACTTTGTTATAAATAGATTGAACGAGATCCTTTTCATAAGTTCATCCCTTACCCTAATGGTTGTCCAAATATTTCTTTTGATCAATAAGTCAAGACTGAAACTCCTGAACTAACAAAAAACATATGCTTTTCTTGTTAGTAATTAAATATTATCAGTTTTTTCCTATATAAGGGTAATAAAGAAGAAAATAGTTGGGCTTCACGTTTGGGAAATCGAAAGGCATTTTCCAAGATGGGTAGTTATTCTATTTGATACTGCATGCTGACTAAATCCTAAACATTATATGTTTTGATCTGGGCTTATGTGGCCTTTTTTCCTTATTTATTATGCATATTGTGACTTTGCCTCCTAAAATTTTGTAACTATGTACATATTATTAGGTTAACGTTTTCAAAGATGATGAGATACTCTATTTGTTTTGGTTGGGATACTCTCTGCTTGCTTGTTCAGAATTAGCAGCATTGAAACTGGGCAAAGCAATTCGTAATAGTTTATTATACTCAAATGTTTATCTAATCATCTCTTTTATCTAGTTGCAGTTGCAATTCATATTATATCTAATCAACATTTTTTTATTTTCGTTAATATATTTTATTTTTGGATAAATTGGAAGTAGAGCCTTTTCGTGGTTGAATTTAGTGGATTGTATATCCCAAACTCTTATTTAGTGTGTTCTTTTTGAATGTTAGGGTCCGTTTGATAGTGTATTTTTGCCATGACAAATGACCAATTCCACCCTCAATTCCATCTTTTGGGATGTTTGATAGGGTTTATAAGGGTAGGAATGATTTCTCATTATCTCATTACGTGAACCAATTTGACTCAAATTCGTGGAAACCTTTTCTTCCCCCCCCCCCCCCCTAAAATAAACCAATGGCTGGTAATTTAAAACCAACCAATTGATTCAACCGATGCGGACGTAAGTGATGGGAGAAGGAGATACCTACGAAATTAGGGCATCAGAAGACATTTTTTCTTCTACGAAACCAAGTCTCATTGCTCCGGTATTTGCTTCTTCCTATTTTTTTCCATTTTTTCTTCTAAAGTTTTGAATCAATAAGTCGTGTTTGTTTTATCTTCGGTAGTTTTGTACGTTTGTTCCAGGTATTTCCATTTTCATTAGTTTCTGATATTTCCATTTCCGTTTTCATTTTTTTTCCATTTTTGTTTGTTTCGGTAGATCTGTATATTTGTATATATGTATTTTTTTCCATTTCGTGTTTCATTTGTCTGTATATTCTTGTTTCATTTGTCTGTATTTCCATTTTCGTCTGTTTCGGTAGATCTGTATATAAGTCGTGTTTGTTTCTGATTTTCGTTTGTTTGGTTTGTCTGTATATTTGTTTAGGTAGATCTGTATATTTGTATCAAATCATTTCCGTTATTCTACTGATACCATTTGTATATTTATATTTTTGTATTTTATATTTGGATATTCCCTTGTATTTTTGTATTTTTCTACTTACTTGATACCATTTTTTTTCTTGTTAAATACATTTTTCTATTTATATGGTTATTATTATTGTAGTGGTTAATAGTTATAGTAGTTAAAAATCATATTCTTGTCGCATTGATTATTCTTGTTATAATTATTAATTTTTTTGTGTGCAAATAACAGGTTTATTCTGAACACAAATTCTTCAGAAAGCTTCTCAATCAGTATATTACTTTCCTCTTGAATATTTGATCTTTTAATAACGCAATGGACATAAAAATTTATAAAGTTTTGGATTTTATAAAATTTTACAAAATTTTGGATCTTTTTATCAAATGTTTTGATTTTGTAAAGTTTTACTATCAAATATATAGTTTTGGGGAATAAGTAGACGTTGTAAACAAAAATGGCTTAATTTTGGTTGGTATAAGATTTTAATATCTCAATGCCGAGCAGTGTCTCAATGTGGCTGTGACAGCAACGAGGGTTGTTCTGGACCCTGGTGATGTGAGCAATTGCAATTTTTCAATATAAGAGGAGTTGTAACCATCTCCTTCCTAGGCTGCCCCATAAAAACTGGGATGTTGATCGAGCAACTGCATTATATCGTTTATTTTAAAAATGAATGATCGGGTATGCCACGCACAACTTCGGATGAACATGGCCTCACTCGAAAGACCTTTACTAGACTACAGACATATGGATTGAGTGATAATCGATCAATTAAGGTCAAGGAACAAGTTGCCATGTTCCTTAACACCGTGGGACATGACGAGCGATATGTTTTCGAGTCCTTGACTTTCTTTAGATCTGGTCAAACCATTTGTTACTACTTCCATAGAGTTTAACGAGCATGTCTTGATTTGTTCAATGATGTCGTTACTAGTGCCACCCCTTTAAATTCCCCTTATGACAACGGGAAGGACCTACCATGGTATCATTACTTTGAGGTTAGGATAGTTTCATTAAGTAATTTATTTATTTACAATGACTTTCCCCGTACTAAATTGATTTCAACTGATTTAGGATGTCATATGTGCAATTGATGGTATGCACATATCTGCTTTGGTTCCTACTACTGAACAAGCAAGGTATCACAATAGTAAAGGGGAAATTTCTCAAAATGTTTTGATTGCATGTACATTTGATATGCGATTCTCCTATGTCCTCGCTAGTTGGGAAGGATCAACACATGATGGTTGCTTACTTTAAAGTGCGATACAACATCAAGGTCATAAGTTGACCATTTTATTGGGTATGTTAAAACATTAGATTGAATTTCATTGATGTTTTTAGTAAATATAAAAATAGGTATTAGTAACATTTTTTTTTGAATTATGCGTAGGTAAATACTATCTCGCGAATGCTGGTTTCCCGTTGGTACCTAGTTTTCTTTCCATGTATCGAAAATCTCGTTATCATCGTAGGGACATTGATGGACAACGTCCCGAGAATAGTAAGGATTTATTTAATTTTAGGCATTTATCTCTTCCAAATGTAGTGGAGAGATAAATTGGGTTATTGAAAAAAAAATTTCATATCTAAGGCATCAAACATTCCACACGATTTAAATTCAAGCAAAGATTGTTGTAGATTGTTATGCCCTTCATAATTTCTTAAGGATTGCTAATGTTGAGGATGAATGTGTGGGGGATGAGGAAAGTGATGATGATGATATTACTCCTCCTCCCCTAAATGTGCCAGAAACACGATTGAATGAGCATGTAACGTTCGCAACTGAGAGTGAATGGACCGAGAAAAGAAATGCAATGGCTAATTTGATGTGGGAAGGATACGATGCGAATCACGCTGAAACTTTATACTACGATGACTGAGTTTAGGTAGGTGAATATTTGAAGCTTCAGCTTTACACTACGCTTATAATATCTATGTTTTAAAATTTTAGGTGAATGGATATGTTAAATATGCCATCGTCAAATGAAAGTGAACTTCTCCTTTTATAGTATGAAATGAAGAAATGCTACTATGGCGTTGTATCTAAAGTGAAGGTTACATTGACTAACCAAAACAACGACTAAGGTGTCGATTGTATTACACTTGTCACTAATGTCACAGATTTTTGGGATGGACAAAGCCGTCCATTGAAAGCATGGATAGTAACTACGCGACCTTTCATTCGCATAACAAACAACTTACGTCGAGTGTATCCGTTCAATCTCCACTTCTTGTACAAGAACCCCACAGTGGCAATGAACATGATGTTATGTGTACCTTGGTGACTGTGAAGAAACTTCAACTTCTAACAATGTTGCTATTCGTTGCTTATAGTATTTTCATTACTTTTGTTGTAATGTAAGGGCCTTGAAATGGATTACATAATGTTGCTTCTAGTACTTCAAGTTCTAACTATGTTGCTTTTGTTGTAATGTAAGGGTGTGTAATTTTCGAAAATATGTTTATGTAATCGCCAATTCTGGATATTATAAGTTTATGTTTATGTCATTATGATTCTGAAACGTATGATTCTGAAACGTATGATTCTGGATATTCAAGTTCTCACTCGTAGCAGTAACTGATCTGATACACTGAAATATATGTGCATATTTTAATATTTTCAATAATTGAATATGGTACTGAATATGTTTATGTGAATATGTATATGTTTATGTCATATATATATTTTGAATATGTGAATTTTGAATAACTGCGCTGGTACACTGAATTATGAATAACTATTTTGATACACTGAATAATTAATCTTATACATATTTTGAATCTGTTTATATGAATATGTATATGTTGATGTCATAAACATATTATGAATAACTGATCTGATACACTGAATTATGCTAGTGAAATGCGTATGAAATAAATGATCTGGTTCTACTGATTCAGTGAATTATGTATACTGAAATGCATTATCTGGTGCTACTAATACACTGATATGGTGCTACTGATACACTGAAATAACTGATCTGATACTGGAATTTGGTGATGAATATGATGTTGAATTATGCTACTGAATATCTGAAATGTGGTGCATAATGATAGTGAATATGCTATTGAATTATGCTGATAACTTTTAATTGCATTATGCTGATAACTTTGATTTGCATTATACTACATGAACTTTCAATATAGTGCTGATAACTTTCATTTGAGATACCTATACAATTTCATGAGCTGCTATACAATTTCATTACTCTATTTTTATTATGCTAATGATATTCTCCTAGTGGTATTATCCTACACATTATGCTATTGATTATTTGAATGTGCTGAATGTCCTGAATGTGGAGCATTTGAATTTGCATTTTTATTTGAATTTAAATTTGCTACTGATTATGATAACTGAATGTGGTAATTGGTAACTTTATGATAACTGAATGTGGTAACTGATTATGATAACTGAATGTGGTAATTGGTAACTGATTATGAATGGTGAATTTTGTAGTAACTAGTGAATGTGGTAACTGATTATGATAACTGAATGTGGTAACTACTGAATGGTTAATGTTGTGAAGTGTGGCGCTACTGAATGGTGCCACTGAAATGTGGTGCTACTGAAATTTATTGAATTTTCAATATGCTACTGAAATTTATTGAATTTTCAATAACTTTTATTATGCTTAACAGGCATGCAAAATCGAGAAATCCCTCCGCTCCGTCCACCCAAACCACATAGGACCAATGTGGATCAAGTTGATGTGTGATCTCATCAAGTCGAAGGAAATCAAAAGAAAACCCATCTGCGATGGAGCGAGCTAATGGATGGGTTCCTAATCCATTATATTTGTGCCCAGGTGCTCGGGGGGCATCAAAGGGTTGACAATGGATTCACTGCCGCCCAGATAAAAGTCGTAATAGATACTATTGAAAACGGATGTCATATTTGTGCGTCGTAAAATAATGCCAGATCCAGATTGAAAACATTGAAAAAGGATTACGTTGAATTTCATAAGCTGTTACATGTCAGTGGTTTCGGTTACGAGACAAATAACGAAGGCATAACGGCCGATGCAAGTGTATGGGCTGACTACATTGCTGTGAGTATGACACTTTTCTATGTAATTTACTCCTAAAAAATACTTCTCATATATCAAACAATTACTTATCAAATATGGTTATTATAGGGTAAACCAGATGCTGGAAGGATGGGATAAAAGAAATCTATGTACTACGATGAGCTCCAAATAATCTTTGGTAACGACACGGCTATGGGTGATAATGTTATATCGAGCGCAGATCAGTTCTCACCCATAAATGGTACACATAATTTTACATTACTACATATAGTGCATCTAGTTAACTTGAAGTTTTATCGGTATTTTATTGATGATCATTTTCTTTTTCAGTGACAAAATAAGTAACAGTAGAAGTGGATGTAAATGACGAACCATACATGGAGATCGAGACTCAAATAATGCATGGATAGGAGACCGATACGCAAATGACCGCTGGGCAAGAGACTGACACCCAAACATCAGTTGGGAACACCATGAAATGGAAGGGTCAGGCACCTAAAACAAAGTCTCGTTGTCGTCGTGTAAACCATCAAGACGAATGTTCCCAAGCACTCACTGTTATTACTGAATTATCGAAGAAAATTTCCTCCGCAATGGAGCTTCAGGTTGCTGTGGACTCTCAATCTCATGTGAACTGGAAGGGTATTCTTGAAAGGCTAGTAGGTATAGATATGTATGATGAGAATATCATGCGCATGACGTCGATGTTTAAGGCTGACAATGGACTAGGCCGAGTCTTCATGGGTTTCTCTGACTTTACCTTTTAACGTATATGGGCTTACAACAAGCTTCATAATCTCCCTTGATTATAATGTTTTTACAACAGGCTTCATGGGTTTCTCTAACTAATATAATGTTTTTACGTACAAATTGCGGGTATTACTATCGGATCTAATGTTGTGTAAACATCCTTTCTGTAGGTGGTGGCCTTTATGTAGTTGGTGGTGGCTTTTTTGTTAATTAAATCATTATGTATTTTAGATTTAAATTTAATGGGCTAGCACTTATCTTTTTATCTAGTCGTAATGTTAATTATGGTATTTTGTCATTTTCGTCTATATCTCAAAATATGTCATGATGGGATTTGACAACACATTATCTTACCCACAGGACTGTATTAGCCATATGTTTGTCAGTCATTACTTTACAAAAAATCAGATATGATTTGACCATACACTATATGATAAGTTTTTGCTATTGGATGTCACACTAACCGATAATATTTTTAAATATTTATTCATCCATTTTCTAACCCTATAAATAAATCGTCTCTTTATTAGTTAGAGCATCAGTAATTGATGAGTTCATTTTGTCATACATATATACCACAACACCAGTTATACTTCCTCATATCATAAACCTCAAAATGTCTAGCCATGACTACATGCCTGATGAAGATTCACACTTCTTAACCCATGTTACCGGGAAAACTCTTTTCGTGTAAAAACTTACATTTTATAACTGGTCACCGCCTAAAAGAGTGGTGCGATGGTTACCTCTTAACGGGGGGTAAGTAGGATGCAACAAGTCAAGAAGACAAAGAGTAAGTCTAAAGCATCAACATCATTTAGTGATGAACATATTGAGGCAACGCGCAATAATATTGAACAAGTGTTGACTAACCCAGGGATCTATTAAGATCCCCGTGGATGTAGTTGGTTTGGTGAGAAAAGGGTTTTTGAAAACATCCCTATATGTACACTCCATTCTTTAGGCGATGTTAATCATGTGATGAAATGGTTAGCATCGACAAAAGGGAATATTCCATGGGATGATCATTTAAAATGGCCTAAGTTATTTCATAGACGTTACGATTTGGAGTGCAACTGTCAGTGGCATGGTTTACCCGTGCCACAGACAAAATCGGCAACATATTGCAAAGATCCAAACAAAGATAATGAAAAACGTATTCGTTTATTGCAATGCAAAATTGCAAAAATATAGAAAAGGATAGAGCGGTGGCATGCTAAATATTTGACAAATACTGAACTTGACAATCCAATGTATGAATCGGATTCAGAACTATCGGATTACAAAAGGCTTGATCCGGATATGGATTTAGTACATCATCTGCCTAACATGTTTATGGGGGATGGGAATGTTTTATGTTGTGTTCTGTGGTTGCGTAGGAAATAAAGACGATAACATTATGTAACTTTTGTATGTTTTTTTACGTTTCAAATCAAGTTTTGAATCAAGATGGGGAATGGGAATGCGATATGATGTAATGCGTTATGTTTTCAAAGAGGTTTTCAATTATTATTGATTGGAAAAAGTTGGTATTAATGTTATTATGGAATTTCCATTTATGTTTTTTAATATCCATGATTGTCAAATAAAATAGTTAATTGTATTAACTATTTTATTTGTCATTATTAATATTAACAAAACTACAAAATAAGGCAAATATAGCATGGTAAAGTTTTCGTTTACCAACCCAAATTATAGCTATCAAATAATATAAGTAGGCAAATAAATGTATTCCAGTAGGCAAAATGTGTATATTAAACACAAAAAAGACAAATATCTGATTTGTTAGCATGCAAAAATAGTCAATCGAACAACATATAATTATATTTTCCAGGACAAAATTTGCCTTGACAAATTTTGCCATTCCAACTCAATTCACACTTTTCTACCAAATGAACCCTTAGTATTCATTTGAGTTGTCATAATTGGAATAAAATCTTAGAAATTATGGTGCCATTAAAATCTAGAGCCATAAGCGGCAACCTAGTTGGCTTATACCTATGGCCATCTCTGTTGGGAAAGCATGAGGACAGGCCGGGGTTACATATATGTGCACTTTTTTGTAGCTTCTGTCCCCCTCATTTTGTATTTTTTAATCAAATATATAATTATATATTATGAGTTTGAGTTAAATGTTAAACCAACTGATTTATGATAAACAAAGCATGTAAAAAATATTACAGATTCGATCTCTCTTTAAATTAAAATACACATACAACGTCATGCGCTGTACACAGGATTACACGACCATAATAACAACCTCTTAAGCGGACAATGATAAAAGAAAATGGTTAGCAATATCTTCTAAACCCTCTTCTACGAACCTTGGACAATTGATCTTAACTTCTATAACCGAGAAGTTGAATGAATAGCCCATTACATGTCTAGGTGGTTACCCAAGCTTATGTAATATCCACCTTAAGACAAATAGATCAACACCAAAATTTTCAGCACTTATAGCCATATGATATCCAGGTTTCATTATTCTAACACTATACCTCAGATGTCTCTTTTGAATTGGACAAGGTCAAGAGGGTGAAGATCCTAAGCACATGCTTGTTGAGGCACATATAATACTCAATAAAATCGTCATAAGAACCTAACCTACAACTAGAACTCAATGGTATCATCTTTGCTTGTAGCATGTTCCACATCTTCACCTTACAATATGGGAAGACTTATGTAGGGTGAAGTTGGGCCTTTTTTTAATCAGCATCTTTCGAACCTTTGATAATGAAAAAGACTTGAAAACTCCACGAAAAATCCCACATGCCCCTCTTCCCTTTGGTCGAGATGTTCACAAAGGTCAGATACATACTAAAGAATATCAAGAACATTAATTCTTCTATAAATGAAGATGAATGAGAGGAGATAACGGGAGAAAGAGAGAGAGAGAGAGAGATAAAGAAAAATTGTATGAGAGTGAGATAGTAACTGATTCTCATTAACTCTATTAATCTTACATTACAACTATATATAACAGATGCAAGATGAGTAAGAGTTAGTTAGAGACAAATGAGTTAGTTAGAGATAACTAACTCTCTAACTAATTCTGTTATTACTCTAATTAACTATGTTTAGACAACTGTAAAAAGAATAGAAAACTCATAAAAGACCATAAAAGTTAAGGGACTGTTTGGAGACCAACTTTATATTCTTTTATTTCCCCTCAAGCCGAGGCCTTTATGAAGAAAGCAAAACTGAACTAAAGCACATTAAGATGGCATCAGCTTGTCCTATTGATACTTAAATCTAGGAGTGCATAGGGGCTTAGTAAAGATGTCAACAAACTGGTCCTAAGATGAGACATGAGCCAGATGAATTTGTTTGTGAGCAACCTTCTCCCTAATGAAATGATAGTCCACTTCTATATGTTTGCTTCTTGCGTGTAGCACTGGATTCCCAGCCAATGATAAAGCACTCAAATTTCCACGCCATACAATAGGCACTTGAGATATAGGAGTATGCAGATCAGATAGCAGTTGCTGAATCCATACCAATTCAGCAGTAGTATTAGCCAAGGTTTTATACTCTGCCTCACTACTAGACCTGACAACTGTTAGTTATTTCTTAGCAGTCCAGGAAATAATGTTATGGCCCAGAAATACACAGTAACCGGTGATGGATTTTCTATCAGTTTTATCCCCAGCCCAGTAAGAATAAGAAAAAGATAATAGAGTAAGAGATCTAGCTTTAAATAGAATCCCTTTGTCTATAGTTCCTTTAACATACCTCAAAATTCATTTGAGTGACTGAAAATGAGTCTTAAGGGGTGCTTGCATGTGTTGACAAGACCAATGAATAACAAAAGCTAGATCTGGCCTAGTCACTGTGAGGTATTTAAGTGAACCAATTAAACTTCTACAGATTTGTGGATCAGGGAAAGGAGTAAGGTCTTATTCTAGAGGTGATTTAGTGGGAAGTGGAGAGTAAGTTGGTTTGCATTCTACCATAGCATCTTTAACTAGAATCCCAGTTGCATACTTTTCTTGTGATAGGATTAGCCCTTTAAGAGTAGCAGTAATCTCAATGCCTAAGAAATATTGTAGCTTGCTCAGATCCTTCATAGCAAAAATATACTTCATATATGAGATGAAGTCTTGCATCAGAGATGGAGAGGTATCTACTTTGCTGTTAACAAAACCTTGATCCATTAGAAACTTGGATAATGTAGAGTACCATGCCCTGGGGGCTTATTTTAATCCACAGAGAGCTTTTTGTAGTTTGCATACATGAGATGGATGGGAAGGATCCTCAAATCCTTATGGTTGCACTATATAAACTTCCTCTTACAATTGCCCATGAAGAAATTCATTGGACGTATCTAACTGTCTCAAATTCCACTGAGAGTGAATAGTTAGGGAGAGGACTAATCTGATTGTAGGAAGCTTGATAACTGGATTGGAGGTGTCAAAATAGTCAACCCCCCAGTTTGATGAAATCCTTTTGCCACTAATATGGCCTTGTGACTTACAATGCTCTCGTCAGAATTAAGTTTTATCTTGAAAATCCATTTACAACCAGTCACAAGTTTGTCATGTGGTAGGGGTACCAAAATCCTGGTGCGTTGGTTAAATAGAGCTTAGTATTCTTTAGTCATGGAAAGTTTCCAGGTGGGTGATTTGTTGGCTTGGGAGAAACATGTAGGGTCTAAATCAGGAATGAGATGAGTAGTGGATACATAATTGAAGGGGTGTTTAGGCTTGTGTATTCCAGATTTTGACCTGGTCTGCATTGAATGTGTGTTAATAAAAGAAGGTGGAGGATCATATACTAGGAGCTTCAGAATTACTAGAAGATGGTGTGGAACTAGTGTTGGTAGAAAGTTCTATAGAATCATATGAGGATACCGTTTCAGTATAAGAAGATAGATCATTAGAGAAGCAGGATAAAGGTATTTGGGATGGATTTGGAGAAGGCACAAAGGAAGGCAAAGAGTTTTAGGTGTAGGTTAAGAAAAAGGGAAGGAATCTTCAATGAATTGAACATGTCTAGAGATAAAAACTTTGCCATTTAGTTTTTCAAGAAATCTGTATCCCTTAGATTCAGAAGCATATCCAAGAAAAACACATAATCTGGAGATGGGAGTTAGTTTAGAAGATCCGTAGGGTTTTAACCATGGGTAGCATGTACACCCAAAAGTTATGAGGAAGGAATAATCAGGGGAGACACCAAACATTTTTTCATAAGTTGAGAAATAGTTTCAAACTGGTGTAGGCATTTTATTTATAAGGTAGGTGGTTGTGAGCAATGCTTCAGTACAATAGGTGGATGGCATTGAAGTATGAGCAAGTAAAGCTAAAGAAGTTTCAATGAGATGTTTATATTTTCTTTCACTCATCCCATTCTGCTCCGAGTTATGAGGACAAGACTTTTGATGCATGATACCATGAGTGGAAAGGAAAATCTGCATAGGAGAATTCACATATTCTGTCCCATTGTCAGACTTTAGAATTTTGATTCTATGTGAGTATTGGTTTTCAACTAAGGCTTTAAACTGGACAAATTTACCATAGACGTCAGATTTGGAGTGAAGAGGATAGGTCCATGTGAATCTGATAAAATCATCAATGAACAAGACATCTGAGTGAATGAGATAAAGAGGATGAGGAGAAGTTGTTTGGGATATTAGAAATGGAAACTTGTGACTTTTAGTGACACAACAATGGTGGCAAGAAGAAGAATTAGATGAATGTGATGGTGAGAGATGGTTAAGCTGGTTTTTAAATAGGTGAGATAGTATTGGGGTTGAGGGGTGCCCCAATCTGAAATGCCAAGTGAGATGAGGTATGGTGGTTTTAGAAACTAGACCAGTGGTGGTTGTGTTATGATGAAGTAGTTGAGATAGGTTATTGGGAAAAAAGTAGAGTCCCTGGGAATAAGTTCCTTGTGGTTTTGTCTTGGACAACATGACCTTCAGAATCAAAAGTGATCGTACAACCATTATCTCTGGCTAGTTGATGTACTGAAAGATAATTATGGTTGATGTGTGGGTCATGGAGAATTTTAGACAAGCCTAAGGACTTGTTAGGAGTGGGAATAATTCCATCTCCAACATGATGAATGATTATAATGGGATTGTTGGTGAGCAATGAAGGCTTATGGATGAAACGAAAGTTGAGAGTCTTGAATAAAAAAATTCTCAGAGAAGGGTGAGTTATAGGAGTCCTAGTAATTTGGTTTCAAAAAATGGGATTGATGAGGTGAGTTAGGATTCTAATTCACAGTTTGAGGAGAAAAGTAAGCATGGTTAGAGTTGGTGTTTTATGAGGTTTGTGAATGTTTAGGGTTGTAGGATTGAGGAAAAGGTGGGAAGTTTCCTTGAAGGGCATTTTGTGATCTTACGTAATTAGGATTCTGGTTTTGGTTGTAAGGTTAAGGATTTTGGTTTGAATTTGGTAGGTTTTTGTTAAATCCGTGATAGCATTTAAAGGCTGAATAGCCACCCTTACCACAAATCTGACAAAAAATCCTCTGATTTGAGTTGTAATTCCTTCCATTTCCATTACCTTTTTCTTTCCTGTTCTTGTTGTTTCTACCACCCCCTTTAAAGTTATTATATCCTTGATTCTGAAATTGCAACTGATTAGGACCAAACTGTGAATTTCCTATAGGCACAGACATTTCATTAGACATTTGATTAGATCCAACTAAGGGTGTGTTTTTATATTTCTTTTCCAATGTAGCTAATGTTGTTGTGTTTTCAATTGGTACAAGTTCCTTGTTTACATGGATTTCTTCTGATCTAAGAAGGGCATGTAGTTATGAAAAGGTAATTGGTTGGGTTCTTATTCTTATGATATTTTCAGAGATGAGTACTCATGTGATAATCCATTAATAGTGTAAAGGACTAAGTCCTCTTCAGGTATAGGACAACCAACAACCATCAATTTATCTACACATTCTTTCAATTTTCCCAAATATTCATCCATTTGAGACTCTTTCTTGGCATTTATAAGATTCAATTTCAACTCATGGATATGTGATCTTGATACAGATATATATCAATTCATGAGATAACTCCATATCTCATGAGTATGTTCAAAACCAATAATTTGGGGTAAAATAGCTGGTGCAATCACAGTAATTAAACAACTAGTTAATTGTCTATCTACATCTAACCATTTCACATACTCGGGGTTAGGAGATGTATTACCAGCTTGATCGATGTTTTGTTTAGGTGGAATAGATGGGGATCCATCGACAAATCCCAGTAGATGATTTGCTATTAGAACACTCTTCACCTACAATTTCCAGATCATGAAATTGCTATGATTGAGTATGATTGCGATCAAGGAGGTTAGATTAGAGGCACAGAAAATCAGATTTGGAGGTAGATTGACACGATTTACTACATTTGCCATTGTTGTTTGCTTTATTTAAGCTTTGAATTAGTTAGGTCACTTCGATCGGTGGCCCTGATACCATTAAGAATATCAAGAACGTTAATTATTTTGTAAATGAAGATGAATGATATGAGATAACGAGAGAAAGAGAGAGAGAGAGAGAAAGAAAAAATGTATAAGAGAGAGATAGCAACTGATTCTCATTAACTCTACTAATGTTCCATTATAGCTATATATAAGATGCAAGAAGAGTAAGAGTTAGTTAGAGATAACTAACTTTCTAACTAATTCTGTTATTACTCTAATTAACTATGTTTAGACAACTGTAAAAAGAATGGACAACTCATAAAAGATCATAAAAGACAAGGGACTGTTTGGAGACCAACTTTATATTATTTCACATAAAAAATATTGTTCTGTGTTGAGGTAAAAGAAATATTCTCCCTGATGTCCTCGTGAAGCAGGTCCGATAAATAAATTGGCTAGGAATTTGAATGTTATTGAATAAGACACCCTCGCTACATCCAGAATAATAAATAGTTAGCTTCCCCAATGCCCTCCAATTCCCATAAATGTTGTGAGACCCACTAGATTAAAAATCAAGCATCATTTTGGGAAAGGGTCGCACTTGTCTTAGTGTTCCAGGTCAAATCCTGAAGAAATCAGAAGATAAGTTCTTCGATTAAATTCCCTTTTGTGCATACACAGCTTACTGAGTGTATGCATTGATACTGTTTCGTTATAATCATTGTCTCCACCCAATTCGTAAAAAAGTTACCTTTCAGCATCAACCCATCCAAATAAACCAACCAATAAACGATCAAGAGAATATTGAAGATTTTGTGTTTATAAGATTAATCTGATTTCGAAACTAAGATATTGTGTATGAAATAAAGTGATGATAGAAATGGGAGTGAAGGAGAGGGCTAATTCTGTCTTCTGTATCAATTAGCTCTTACATAAAAAACTAAACAATTATGGATAATATAATTTTGGACTAATGTTTGTACTGATAAGTGATTCTTCTGATTTTATGTTTCTTTTTCCCGATCATTGACTAGAATTCATGATTTTTTAAGACTTGACTGGCGTGAAATGTCATGAAAAGTTCAAGACCTGCATAAAGAATGTGAAATAATATGGGAAGGTGGGGTTTTCAAGGGATTGTCCGTATGAAACAGCTGCGCCTACAATGGTACAGGGCATGGGTAATGCCATCTTGTTTGTTGGATAAATTTTAACATTTATTATAATATAATATTTAATTATTAATTTTATAACGTTAATTGGTGTTTTAATTTTAAACTTAGCTTAGATATTTTTTAGAAGGAAGAAACATGAGCAAATGGGTGTGAAAAGATATGGGAGTGCTCAAGTCCCACATTGGAAGATTACCACAAAACGTGGTGGCATATCAACTAAAGGACAACTAAGATTCTTAGTTGACAAGTCAAATAAGGGGCTATGGTCCCACGCATTGCGGTAGTGCTTAAGCACCACCAATCGCGACATGCGACACACGTCGCATGAAAGGTCGATTGGGCGACTAAGGGGTGCATCGCGCGCTTTAATGCACACTTAGCACTTCACACGTGCGCATCGTCCCTTTGGGGGGTGTCCATTCGCTTACGATGGGACCCTTAATCTGAATCGTTAGATTGAAGGTATTCCAAACATGCACTATCCAATGGCTGCTGAGTCACTATATGAAGAGCTGTGACTATTGAAGAACGTCACAGAAATGGCTATAAAAAGAGTTCCGCACATCTGTTTTGGAAAATTGAAAATTGCTAATTTATGCTCTCTCCGTCCTCTACATTTTGGTATTATCAGATTACTAATTCAGAGTGTTCTCGATTTGATCAAACAGTACATAGTTTGAATCAAATAACTGTTCATACACTGCATTTTATCCTAAAGGAGGATTTAATAAACCCATTGTGTACTCGTAGTGCATTCTAAACCGTATTGGGAGAAATTCTGCCTAAAAGACAACATTCTCAGAACGTGCCTTGCAGAAATTAATTAATTTTTTTTGTTCTTTCCATAGTAGAGTTCCAACATTTTTAAGCAAAAATTTACTCCACTCAAATAGAAGGAATAGTAGCACAATCTATCCAAGCCATAAGTCAAGACTTAATCCGACTCGACCGTTTTGATGGCGAAAAATTCACCCATTAGCAAGAGAAAAGTTTCGTTCTTCCTCATGTGAAGAGGAAAGAAGACAAATTTATGTGTCGAGGACACATCCTCAATGCTTTGTCTCAAACTGTTTATAGCGCTCATCGAATGATTTCGACGACAAAGCAATTATGGAAGGCACTGGAGACAAAGTAACAAAACGTGGAAGTGAGCAACGGTAAGTTTTTGATTTCAAACTATATGAATTTTAGAATGAGTAACAATAAATCTGTCGTTGCACAAGCACATGAACTCCGACAGATTGTTGGTGACCTTAAAGCCGCTGGAATTAATCTTCAAGATGAATTTCAAGTTGAAGTGATTTTTTTAAAACTTCCATCCTCTTGGAACGACTTTAAGAAGAAAATTAATCACGATGAAAAGACTTATACAGTGGAATCCCTTCTTCGCTACCTTCATATTGAAGATAATACTCGTATTCGAGAAAAGAAGGATGAACAAGGTGAGGGTCATTTAAAAGCTAATATGATTGAGGATAAAAAATACAAGAATACCAATCAAAGAATGATTCAAAATTCAAGAACCAAGGTTCAAATAAGAAAAAGAAGGTCAAATGTTTCTTCTGTGACAAATCGGGCCATTATTCTTATGAATGTCGTCTTAAAAAGAAGTCATTTAAGGAAAAACAAGGGTCGGAGGAAACAAACAATGTTGAAGATCTTATTGCTACTGTATGCGAAGAAAATTTAATTGAAACTAAAAGTGGATGGTGGCTAGATACCGGCGCAACAGTCCATATATGCAAAGTGACACGTCATAAATATTGCATTTATTACTCGTTAACTTATGCATTTTTAGTCCCCTCGGGTACTGTAATTGCTATAATTATGATCGTTAATGAAACAACCTCCATTTAACGTGCTAACATGTTATTTGAGGTATTATTGAGTGTTTGTACGTGTTACGGTACTTAGTGTGAAGTTTTGCTATGTTCCGGTAAAATTTCGTTGGAGTTCGTACGTTCACGGGCATTTTCCAAATTTCACACTTCGGGATTTTTGGTCGAAGTATTCACGGAAGTTGTATTTCTAGGGTCAAGCTTCGCGTGGACGTGAACGGTGCGCGAATTGGAATATGAACGAAGAAAACACGGGTCCTTAATCGGGGAAGAATTATAAGTTAATTACATTATTATTTTATTTATATATTAACAATTTGAATAATGACCACCTTGTCCCTTTCTCTTTTGGGGAAAGTTTCTGCAAATGGCGATTTTTGGATTTAGCTCAGGTTTTGGTTTCGTCCAAAATTGGAGCCTTTTGTCCGAAATTGGAGCTCGTGTTTTGTTACACATATCAAAATGGGTCCCGAGTTATCCAATTTTGGAAATGGGCCTCAGCTATGGCATCCATGGAGGTTGTTGGCCATTTTTGGACATGTGGGTCTTGGCTATGGCATCTCTCGGCATGGCAAGTCTGGGTATGTGGGTTGTGCGATGTGCGCTTGGGAGGTCTTGTCTTTGGGTTTGTGGGATGTGAGATGTAAAGCTACGAATTGGGTTTCGGATTGCCATTAATGGGTGTTGGCTTAACATCTCATAGCGACAAACATGAAAAAAAATATCATGAGCGAATCGATTCACACCCTTGTGAATCGATTCTTAAATTGGCAGTGCTCAGGTCTCCCACCATCGAATCGATTCGGACACCTCCGAATCGCTTCGGCCCCCAGTTTTCAGATTTCCTTTTAATTACTCGATTGCCATTTTTCGTTTTTGTATAAACAACCTTTTCTCTCATTTTGAGAGATAGCTTTCATTTTTTAACTTAGTTTTTAGGGTTTGTTGGGAGCTCATTCACCCTCCTCCCATTTTCCTTTGAGTTCATGCCCACTTTATAAGTTATTTGTACTATTCATTGTCTGCTAGCTTTGTATTTCCATTGTTTATGCTTTATTTCATTCGTGTATTTTATTTTCATGCCTAGTTAGTTGTTTATTGTTGTTATTTACTGCTTTAATTAGTTTATTTGTTGTTTAGAGTAGTTTAATCCATGTATTGTCCGTAGATAACGGGTTGGGGTTGCGTTTCCGCCATTAATGGGCCTCGAGTTCTGAAAGTTAGTTTTTGGAAAAAAATGCATTTAATTGAAACCTCGCGTATTAAAGTCGGATTATTATGCGTTTAACTTTCTTCGTCATGCAACGTTAGTGTTTATAGCGATAATCCGAATTTAATGAACGTGTGACCATTTTCAATTTTATGTTTTATCTAGCAACTTTGAGTTAAATTTCTTCTTGCGTGATGTTTATTATTAACAAAAAATGTTGGGTGAAATGTTTTCAAATCGAAATTATAATTATTAGTTTTTAGCCCATGATGGGGAAGCGATCCCGACTCTTGTTTTAATTAATTGTAGTATAGTGTTAACTTCTTTTCTTTTTCCATTTCCACCCTATCACCTTTTACACTTTTATTCTTGAAATAATAAATCAATTAAAATCTATACGACATTCCGAGTGGATTCTCGATATCCGACTTACCGCTATACTTGTATCGCAAGTGCATTTGTAATTTAGGTTTTTGTATTAACGCGGTGAAACGAATTCAACAATTAGTGTTTTGACGTGATGCTACTTTTCGCGCTTAATCAAAATGGCGCCGTTGCTGGGGAGTGTGTTTTAGATCATAATTATTTTATTATTTCGTAGTATTTTTCCTTTTGTATTTGTATTCTTTGTTTCAACCTTTTTTGCAGGATTGACTATTTGAGCGCTAAGAAATTTTGATTCTCTGTTGCGCACTTTACTGCTTGGATTATCCATCTACAAACAACTATGTAATCATGTCCTCATTTTATATTTATTATGGTCATTCTAATTATTCTTACTTTGGGGATAGTTTTCAAGTTTTCCGTTTTTAAAATTTTCTTGAGAATGAAAGACTTGAAAACATTTATCGGAATGAAAGTCTTTATTGGGAGCTCGAGTTGGATTCATTATTCGAATCCAATGATGATTTTTATTATGATATTATCGAAGACGAGTTTCAACCAAATGAGGAGTCCGAGGGTTCTAGAGCCAAGGAAGCCTACTTCGGAAGAAACTTTTCTTCTTTACTCCCAAGGTTTGGAAAGCCTTATTGGTGTTGGATTGAGACTTGAAGCACTTTGCGATGAGATGGATTTTTTTCCGCAAAACATCGAGGAGGTGGAAACTTGTGTTTCACCTCAATTTTTCAAAGATTTTCTCATCAAATGTGAATCTTTCTCGTCCGAAATTCATTCTCCTTTTGACGATGAGTTGATTGAGGTTGAATTTATTTCATCACCATATTCGTTTTCCATTATTGAACCATTAGAATTACCGATTGATTCTTTTGAGTCGGTAGAAATTATTGAAACTTTTAAACCTTTTGTCGATGAGGACTCTTTTTCGGACTTATTTTCCATGATGGATGTATCCCCCACGTGTGAACCACCTCCAATTCCAATTAAAAAACATTTGGGAGGTGAATCGATTTTTCTTGGATCTCAAGTGTACCTCTCCCCATTGTATCCAAATCCCCCATTGTCCATCCCAAACTTTTAATTGACAATGGTTCACTTTTTCCACCACATGCATGTCTTCCGTTGTTCAAATATAATTCATATCTTCCGAGTGGCATGCATTCTATGGAAGGTCCACCGTTGATCTTCCAAAGTAAAATTTTTGTTTGGGTGGATCCTCAACTATTAGACATCTAGTGTATAGTTAGTGTGAAGTCCAAATAGTAGGTTGTAAATAGTTAGCTTTTTAATTTTCTTTCTTTTTTTCTTTCATTTTAATTTAGTCTAGTGTAATCAATTAACTTTTTGTTATTTGTTTTTTCTATGCTCTGTACTAACTTGTTTTGTAGATTCATTTGGACTTGTGCTTATGGGAGATCGCTCCAATTTTGGGTAATATCGATCTTTTTCTCTCTTTGTGTTGTGTTCTTAATGCGCATTGAGGACAATGCAACATTTAAGTTAGGGGGTGTGGGATATGATCCCCATTTCTTGTTTAGTCCATGGATTTTATCACATTTTATTACCAGACATGCTTTTTGTTAAAGAATTGAAAATTTTTAAAAATATTTTCTTTATTTTTTCTCCTTTGCTGGTCTTTTTGTCTTTATTTTCGATGATAAATTTCAATAATTGCCCGATCCAATTGACAATTCAATAATGCATGTTGTCAATTTTAGAAGTTATTAGACTCTACTCCTCAAATCATTGGTATTATGAATGACTTCATGAATTAAACTTTATCCCATGAGAACATGCGCTTTTCTTATTTTATTGATTTGGTTTAAGATTTTTATAACTCGGTAATATTTTGTCGCATTGTATATACTTACACCGAGTGAGATTAGAGACTTACCTTCATTTGTGAGTGTATACACTTTTCTTTCCTCTTTGAAAACGTTGAATTCGTCGGTAATCTCACTGTTCTTTCATTTGATCGTTCATTAATTGAGTTCATATTTTAAAATGTGTTACTTGATCATGATTTTCAAAGTTTGTTTTGACTCGATAATTGCGTAAACTTTATGAAATGATCAGAGGCCATCTTTTTTATATAACCCATATTGGCCTTGACCTCACCTTATATGTTTTCCCTAGTCAACCCCTTTGAGACTAAATATAGCCTTGCATTTCATAACCCCAAAATTCCATAACCAACTTCAAATTGGAGTTATATATCATACATATTACCTTCCATACCTTTATTTGGAATGATACTTGGGATGGATGATGTTATTGTTTCGTGGTTGTAATTTAAGCATGTGAGAGTGAGAAAAGTGAAGAGGCGAAAGATTAGTGAAAAAGAAGAGAAAAAGAACGAAAAACAAAAGAAAACAAAAGAAAAATTTAGAAAAAGAAGAAAAGAAAAAGAAAAAGAACGTTTATATATGTTGTTTATGGTGTTCAATAAGCTTTCATTACTCTCCTATTTTCATATTTAATGCTTGTTATGGAAGTTATTTTCCAATTTTGAAATTGCCCGCAATTTACCTTTATCCCAAGTTTATCGTCCCCGAGCACTTCGAATCCGTATATATTCCCTTTCATTTCGTACCCTTAACCCCGAGCCTAGCCTACATTTCAACCCTATAAAGTCCCATGTGATCTTAAGGTGAATTTAATTTAAAAGTTTAAATAGTTTTGATAATCTGTGAAAATAAATTTCGCCTCCTTTAATGAGTGGTATCTTTCATTGAGATTACACATTTTTCATTTTATATATAGCGTTCTTCATTTGTGACATGTGGCGGCCTAGTTTCCATTTACATTTACTATTTATGCTCGCATGTTCCTTGTGTTACCTCCCTGTTTTGAGTGAATTCATTTAATGAGCGTAATGCCCGTGAGGATTGATTATATGCTTGCTTTAACGCTTATCTTGTTTATTTAAGTTTTGGCCAAATCATACTATGCATGTGCTCTCCCACCTCCCACTTTTAAAGTTTCAATTTTATGAGGTGCTTTCAACCTGTTAATAACAACAAACTTTAGCTTGAATTCATTCAATATGCAAATAACGCGTTTGAAATCTTTTTCGTTGTTGTTGAGTTTGTCGCATGTTGCATTGAGAATATTTTGAGGAAACCATATGATGTTTGTGGTTTTCATCCCTGCAAACCCTCATGAGACGACACTCGTCCACTAGGGTAACCTAGGGGTTTAATGGCTTGTTTCATACGCTAGATGCAATCGTTCGCCCGCGAAAGTGGCTTTTATCACTTTTGTATATATCTCCTATTTTGCGAATTTCTTATGGTTCTTCTTGCTTTGAACTTCATTGCAAGGGACTAGCAATATCTAAGTTAGGGGGTGTGATACGTCACGAATATTGCATTTATTACCCGTTAGCTTGTGCATTTTTAGCCCCCTCGGGTATCGTAATTGTTATAATTATGCTCGTTAATCAGACAATCTCCGTTTTATGTGCTAACATGTTATTTGAGGTATTATTGAGTGTTTATAGGTGTTACGGTACTTAGTGTGAAGTTTTGTCGCGTTTTGGTCAAGTTTTGTTGGAGTTCGTACGTTCAGGGCCATTTTTGTAATTTCACACTTTGGGATTTTTGCTCGAAGCATTCACGTAAGTTATATCTATCGGGTCAAGCTTTGCATGTATACGAACGGTGCTCGAATCGGAGTCCAAACGAAGAAATCACAGGTCTTTAATCGGGGAAGAAGTATAAGTTAATTATATAATTATTTTATTTATATATTAACAATTTGAGTAACGACCACCTTGTCCCTTTCTCTTTTGCAACAAGTTTCTGCAAATGGTGATTTTTGGCTTTAGCTCGAGTTTGGCTCGAGTTTTGATTTCGTCCAAAATTGGAGCCTTTCGCCCAAAATTGGAGCTCGTGTGTTGTTTCGCGCATATCGAAATGGGTCCCGAGTTATCCAATTTTGGAAATGGGCCTCGGCTATTGCATCAATGGAGGTTTTTGGCCATTTTTGGACATGTGGGTCTTAGCTATGTCATCTCTCGGCATGGAAAGTCTGGGTATTTGGGTTGTGCGATGTGTGCTTGGGAGGTCTTGGCTTTGGGTTTGTGGGTTGTGAGATGTAAAGCTACGAATTGGGTTTTGGATTGCCACTAATGGGTGTTGGCTTAACATCGCATAACAGCAAACATGAAACAAAATATCAGGTGTGAATCGATTCACACCCTTGCGAATCGATTCGCAAATTGGCAGTGCTCAGGCCTCCCACCACCGAATCAATTCGGACACCTTCGAATCGATTCGGTCCCCTATTTTCAGATTTGCTTTTAATTACTCGTTTGCCATTTTGCCTTTTTGTTTAAATAACCTTTTTCTCTCATTTTGAGAGATAGCTTTCATTTTGTAACTTAGTTTTTACGGTTTGTTGGGAGCACATTCACCCTTCTCCCATTTTCCTTTGGGTTTATGCCCACTTTGTAAGTTATTTGTACTATTCATTGTCTCCTAGCTTTGTATTTCCATTGTTTATGCTTTATTTCATTTGTGTATTTCATTTTCATACCTATTTAATTGTTTATTGTTGTTATTTATTACTTTAATTAGTTTATTTGTTGTTTAAAGTAGTTTAATCCATGTATTGTCCTTAGATAATGGGTTGGGGTTGCGTTTCTGCCATTAATGGGCGTCGAGCTCCGGAAGTTAGTTTTTGGGAAAAATTGGATTTAGTTGAAACCTCGCGTATTAAAGTCGAATTATTATGCGTTTAACTTTCTTTGTCATGCAACATTAGTGTTTATAGCGATAATCCGAATTTAATCCGCTTGTGACCATTTTCGGTTATAGGTTTTATCTCGCAACTTTGAGTTAAATTTTTCTTGCGTGATGTTTATGATTAACTAAAAATGCTCGGTTAAATGTTTTTGAACCAAAATTCTAATTATTAGTTGTTTATTCCATGGCAGGGATGCAATCCCGACTCTCGTTTTAATTAATTATAGTATAGTGTTAACTTCTTTTCTTTTTCCCTTTTCACCATTTCCACCATATCATCTTTTACAATTTTATTCTTGAAATAGTAAATCAATTAAAATCTATACGACATTCCCTGTGGATTCTCGATACCCGACTAACCACTATACTTGTATCGCAAGTCCAGTCGTAATTTAGGTTTTTGTATTAACGTGGTGAGACAAATTCAACGATTAGCGTTTTGACGCGACGCTACTTTTCGCGCTTAATAACAAAGATCGCTCTTCATTCAAAACATATCAAGAAATTGATGGAAAGGAAGTGAAGATGGCAAATAATCTTCGGACCAATGTAGTTGGGAACGGCACAGTGGAATTGAAATTAACTTCTAGAAAGACTCTTACTCTAATTGATGTACTTCATGTACCCGATATGTGTAAAAATCTTGTGTTTGGGACCTTCTCAGTAAGGGAGATTTAAAACTTGTGTATGAGTATGATAAGTTTGTCTTATCTAAGAATGGCCAAAACATGTAGTTCCGTAAATGTGCATGCTAGAAGAACACTTATAAACTCAGAAACTGGTATGTGTGATAGTTCCGACTCGTCTCAAAAGGTCCTTGGTTCGAGATACGTTCACCACAACACCTTGATAAAGCTTTGAATTGTTTACACTATATGGAAGTTCAAGTCCGGAAGACACTTCTCATTTATGTACTAGATTTCAGCAATAGTGCCAAAAGTTCTATATTGTTGTCCTTTTGTTTTGTGTAATCTATCCTTTGTATCCTCTATTGTGTATATTGAAATTGGTGGGGGAATGTTGGATAAATTTCAATATTTATTATAATATAATATTTAATTATTAATTTTCTTATGTTAATTGTTGTTTTAATTTTGAACTTAGTTTGGATGTTTTTTAGAAGTAAGAAACATGAGAAAAGATATAGGAGTGCTCAAGTCCCACATTGGAAGATTACCACAAAAAGTGGTGGTGTATAAACTAAAAGACAACCAAGCTTTTTAGTTGACAAGTCAAATAAGGGGCTATGATCCCACGCATTGCGGTGGTGCTTAAGCACCACCAATTGCGACACACGACACGGGTTAGTGCGACACGCGACGTGCGACGCGTTAAAGGGCGATTGGGCGACTTTGTAGCGCATTGCGCACTTTGGCACGCACTTGGCACTTCCCATCGTCTCTTGGAGCGTGGGAGCCTAAAGTTTTGACAAATTAAAATAGATCAACGATTGTGATTAAACGATTTGATCAAGAGGTTTAAAATATGAATTGACTTGATCTGAGCCATTAGATGAACTCGTAGCATTTTGTGTAGTTGTGTCCATTCGCTTATGGTAGGACGCCTAATATGAACCATTAGATCGAAGCTATTCCAAATAAGCACAATCCAACGGCTGTTGAGTCGCTATATGAAGAGCTGTAATTGTTGAAGAACAGTCACATAAATGGCTATAAAAAGAGTTTCAAGCCTCTATTTTGGAAACTAAAAATTACTGATTTCTCGTCTCTCCGTCCTCTACATTTTGGAATTATCAAATTACTAATTCAGAGTGTTCTCGATTTGATCAAACAGTACATAGTTTAAATCAAACAACTGTTCACACACTGCATTGTATCCTGAAGGCAAATTCAATAAACCCATTGTGTACTCATGGTTCATTCTCAACCGGATTGGGAGAAATTTTGCCTAAAAGATAACGTTCCCAGAACGTGCCTCGCAAAAAATGATTAAGTTTTTTCGTTCTCTACATAGTAGAGTTCCGACAGTTTTAGGCAAAAATTTACTCCGCTGAAATAGAAGGAACACTGGCACAATCTATCCAAGTCATGAGTTAAGATTTAATCTGACTTGACCGTTTTAATGGCGGAAATTTCACCCGTTGGCAAAAGAAATTTATGTTCTTCCTCACATCACTAAAACTAGCATACGTTGTAGATGACAACCTTGAGCAAATTCTCGAACCCACACCCGAAGACACCGAAAAAATAAAGCAAAAGCATGTGAAGAGGAAAGAAGGCAAATTTATGTGTCGAGGACACATCCCCAATGCTTTGTCTCAAACTGTTTATAGCGCTCATCGAATGATTCCGATGACAAAGAAATTATGGAAGGCATTGGAGGCAAAGTATCAAAATGAGGAAGCGAGCAACCATATGTTTCTGATTTTAAACTATATGAATTTTAGATTGAGTAATGATAAATATGTCCTTGCACAAGAACATTAACTCCAACATATTGTTGGTGACCTTTAAAGCCACTAGAATTAATCTTTAAGATGAATTTCAAGTAGTGGTGATTGATTCAAAACTTCCATCCTCTCGGAATGGCTTTAAGAAGACAATTAATCTTGATGAAAAGACTTATATAGTGGAATCCCTTATTCCCCACCTTCGTATTGAAGATGATACTCATATTTGAGAAAAGAAGGATGAAAAAGGTGAGGGTCATTCAAAAGCCAATATATTTGAGGATAAAAAATCCAAGAATACCAAAGACTCAAAATTTAAAGCAAAGAATGATTCAAAATTCAAGAACCAAGGTGCAAATAAGAAAAAGAAGGGAAAATGTTTCTTCTCTGACAAACTAGGCCATTATTCTCGAGAATGTCGTGTTAAAAAGAAGGCATTTAAGGAAAAACAAGGGTCGAAGGAAACCAAAAATATTTAAGATCTTATTGCTACTGTATGCAAAGCAAATTCAATTGAAACTGAAAGTGGATGGTGGCTGGATACCGGTGCAATGGTCCATATATGTAAAGACTGCACTTCATTCAAAACATATCAAGAAGTTGATGGAAAACAAGTGAAGATGGCAAATAATCTTCACACCAATGTAGTTGGGAAAAGCACAGTGGAATTGAAATTAACTTCTGGAAAGACTTTTACTCTAATTGATGTACTTTATGTACCCGATATGTGTAAAATCTTGTGTCTGGGGACCTTCTCAAGACGAGAGGTTTCAAACTTGTATATGAGTCTTATAAGTTTGTCTTATCTAAGAATGGCCAATTTATTGCAAAGGGTACTCTTGTAACGACATTATCAAAATTAATGTAATCAATGATATTAGTTCTGCTTATATGGTTGATTCTATTTCTTTATGGCATAATAGATTAAGTCATGTGAATTATAAAAGTATTAAAAATATGACTAATCTCGATTTAATCTCGTATTGTAAATTTGATAACTTTTCTAAATGTGAAATTTGTGCTTAATTGAAGATAACTAGAAAGTCGTTTAAATCTGTTGAGAGGACATCCGAAATGCTTGATCTTATTCATAGTGATATATGTGATATAAAGAGTAATATGACCCGTGTTGGAAATAAATATTTCTTAACACTTTTATTGATGATTACTCTAAGTATGCATATACATATCTGCTTAAAAGTAAAGATAAAGTTTTTGAGAATTTTTTTTTATTTTTAAAGCAGAATTTGAAACTCAACAAAATCGAAAAATTAAAGTTCTCCGATCCGATAGGGGTGGTGAATATTACCCGAGTGCGTTTATACAATTTTGCAATACTCATGTAATAATCAATCAAGTTACGACGCCTTATACGCCACAACAAAATGGAACGGCGGAAAGAAAGAATAGGACTTTCGTTGAAATGGTAAATGCAATGTTAATAAGTGGTTTACCTTTGTCTATGTGGAGAGAAGCGGTTTTATCCGCATGTTATATTTTAAATAGAGTTCCATTGAAAAATAAGGATATTACACCATACGAATTATGGTTTAATCACAAGCCTAATCTTAGACGTTTTAAAGTTTAAGGATGTCTTGCTTATGTACGAAAACTCGAACCTAAAAGACCTAAACTAGGCAATAGGAGTTACAAATGTGTTTTTGTTGGATACTCTAGTAATAGTACGACTTATTGATTTTAAAATCTTGAAACTCAAGAAATCATTGAGTCGATAGATGTGCAATTATTTGAACATTTAACAAAGTTTATTACTTTGAATCAAGGTTTAGAAAATAATAATCCGACTGTTGACTCCCCACCTTCAGCAGAAATTTCACAACCAATATCTTCTTCAGAAACAACGAATGACATTGAACCATGAAGGACTAAAAGACAAAGAACTGAAAAATATGGGCACGACTTTGTTATCTATTTGGTTGAAGCGGCTTTAAATGAAACGAAGAATAAAATAAAATTTGTTCTTAATATAGAAGATGAACCGACAACATTTCAAGAAGTGGTAACATCTAGGGATGCTGTCTTTTGGAAAGAAGCGATCAATGATGAAATGAACTCAATTTTGTCAGATCAAACTTGGTTTCTTTTCGATCTTCCCCCCAGAGCTAAACCTATTGGGTGAAAATGGATATTTAAAAGGAAATTAAATTCGGACGGTTCTATAAATACATTTAAGGTAAGATTAGTTGCTAAAGGCTATAAGCAAAAAACGTGGAATTGATTACTTTGATACATATGCTCCTGTTCCTCGAATAACTTCCATTAGGATATTAATATCTCTTGCTTCTATTCATAATTTATAAATTCATCAAATGGATGTCAAAATTGCTTTTCCAAATGGTGATTTAGAAGAAGAGATTTATATGGAACAACCCATAGGGTTTGTTTTGCCTGACCAAGAAAAGAAAGTGTGTAAACCGGTTAAATATCTTTATGGCCTTAAATAAGCTCCTATGCAATGGCATGAGAAGTTTGATAATATTGTAATATCCTATGGATATAAAGTTAATGATGTCGACAAATGTATATATAGTATACTTGAAAACGGTGTTGGTGTTATTATTTGCTTGTATGTGGATGACATGTTAATATCTGGGTCTAGTCTCAAATATGTTGAAGAAACCAAAAGGTTTCTATCATCAAAATTTGATATGAAAGATTTTGGAGAAGCTGATGTGATTTTAGGAATCAAAATTGTGAGAAAGGATAATTCTTTAGCATTATCTCAATCTCATTATATAGAAAAAGTTCTTAAAAGATATAATCATTTTGAACTCAAGTCAGTTGCTACACCAGTGGATCCTAGTATCAAACTAATGAAAAATACTGAGCATGCTATGGACCAACTTAAATATGCTAGTATTATTGGCAGTTTAATGTATGTCATGCATTGCACTAGACCAGACATTACTTATGTAGTAAGTGTCTTGTGTAGATTTACAAGTACTCTAGGACAAGAGAACTAGAATGCAATTTCTGGTGGTGCTTAGATACCTAAAGAGGAGTTTGGATTATGGCTTACATTATGTAGGATATCCATTTATTTTAGAAGGATATAGTGATTCAAGTTGGAACAATCTTGAATCAAAATCCAAGTCAACTACTGGATGGATTTTTACGTTAGGAGGAGCGGTTGTCTCTTGGGATCTCTGAAATAAACATGTGTGTCAGATTAAACAATGCAATCTGAATTTATAGCCCTAGTAGATGCGTGTAAAGAAGCAAAATGGATTAAAAATGTGTTATATGATATTCCTTTATGGAAAAATCCATCTCCTTCTATTATGATAAGTTGTGATAACCAAGACACAATTTATAAAGTTTCGAACAAAACTTACAATGGAAAATCTAGACACATTAGTCTAAGGCATCAAATTATAAAAAAATTACTCAAGGAAGGAGTAATTACAGTCGACTATGTTAAAACGAACAAGAATTTAACAGATCCTCTGACTAAAGGTATTGTTAGGGAGATGATATAAACCACCTCAAAAGGGATGGGACTAAGGTCTATTAAATAACAAACCTATATTTAATGGGAACCCAACTCATATCTTGAAAATATAGATAGAGTTCAATGTGGTACAAACAAGTTAAATTATAGTTATGGAACACTAGGAATTTTATAAAAATGTTCCATTCCTATGTGCCTACTGTTGGTTTTTCTTCATGTTAGAGGATGAAGGTTACTTCTTAATAAACCATATAAGTGTGACTCGCAAAATCACTAAAGTTGATTTACCTATATGAGTGTCGAAAGTGTGGCCGCTTTCTATGGAATCAAGACTGATCCTAAAGCACTCGTGAAATTAGGATTGACACGAGGCCATAAATGTGCATGCTAGAAGAACACTTATAAACTCAGAAATCGGTATGTGTGATAGTTTCGGCTCTTCTCAAAAGATCCTTGGTTCAAGATACGTTCACCACAACACCTTGATAAAGCTTTGAATTGTTTACACTATATGAAAGTTCAAGTCCAGAAGACACTTCTCATTTATGTACTAGATTTCAGCGATAGTGCCAAAATTTCTATATTGTTGTCCTTTTGTTTTGTGTAATCTATCCTTTGTATCCTCTATTGTGTATATTGAAATTGGTGGGGGAATGTTGGATAAATTTCAATATTTATTATAATATAATATTTAATTATTAATTTTCTTACGTTAATTGGTGTTTTAATTTTAAACTTAGTTTGGATGTTTTTTAAAAGTAAGAAACATGAGAAAAATGGGTGGGAAAAGATATAGGAGTGCTCAAGTCCCACATTGGAAGATTACCACAAAAGTGGTGGTGTATAAACTAAAAGACAACCAAGCTTTTTAGTTGACAAGTCAAATAAGGGGCTATGATCCCACACATTGCGGTGGTGCTTAAGCACCACCAATCGCGACATGCGACACGCGTGAGTGTGACATGCATCGCTCAAAAGGGCGATTGGACGACTTAGGGGTGCATTGCGCGCTTTCACGCACACTTGACACTTCACACGTGTGCATCGTCGCTTGGAGCCTAAAGTTTTAACAAAGTAAAACATATCAACGACTGTGATTAAATGATCTGATCAAGAGGTTTAAAATTCGAAATGACTTGATCTGAGCCGTTAGAAGAAATCGTAGTGTTTCGTGTAGGGGGTGTCAATTCGCTTACGACGGGACGCCTAATCTGTACCGTTAGATCGAAGTTATTCCAAACAAGTACGATCCAATGGCTGTTGAGTCCTTCTACAAAGAGCTGTGACTGTTGAAGAACAGTCATAGAAACAGCTATAAAAGGAATTCCAGTCCTCTATTTTGGAAACATAAAATTGCTAATTTCTCCTCTCTCCATCCTCTAGATTTTGGTATTATCAGATTACTAATTCAGAGTGTTCTTGGTTTGATAAAATAGTTCATAGTTTGAATCAAACAACTATTCATACACTGCATTGTATCCTGAAGGCAGATTCAATAAACCCATTATGTACTCGCGGTTCATTCTCAACCGGATTGGGGGAAATTTTTCCTAAAAGGCAGCGTTCCCAGAACGTGCCTTGCAGAAATTAATTAAATTTTTTCGTTCTTTCCATAGTAGAGTTCCAACATTGTTTAGTCAGTTTGGTAACTCTAAGTTTGAACTCTGATCATGTTGAAGAGTATAATTACCATATATTATTGGCATTAATTTTTTTTATTCAAATATAATGATTGAAATACAATACATTGAACAATTCTTGAACATTATCTTCTTTTTATTTTAATTTTTTGGGGGAATGGAAAGTAAATAAAAAAATATCATTCTTGCTTGAATATTTAAACATATCAGGTATACATAACAAAAAGATATTAAACATAAATTTTTCTTCATCTAACATTATACAACTAGATAAACACTCAAAGGGGAAATGGATACAAAGCATCATCAAGGAAAGGAGTTACATAATTGATGTTCAGAATGAAAGTAAACGAAACGTATGTGGAATGATAGGGGCCTAATAAAACTAATTGTTAAAATATGAATTTGCTAACATGATTGATTGATGTTAATCAAGATTATATCATTATAGTGTTCATTCAGTTAACACTTGGGTTTTGTTTTTAGTTGGTGAAAATCAAATTCATGGTTTTAGTATCGACTTTATAATATTTGCTTTATTTTAATTGACAATGGTATTTGATTCTGCAATACTTATTTTTCTTATGGTTGCCAATGTTACGTATACTATTAATTAAGGCTGGCTTAGTTTGTAGTTTAGTTAAGTTTCCTTTGTGTGTGATTATATTTTCTAGTATGAAAAATGTTAATTTTATTGTGTGTTTGTACAACTTTTACCTTCTAATTTATGACCGCATTTCTTTCAATCTATTTTTTTCTTGAATTTTCTGTGTTATAATTTTTAAATATCCACTTATTCGTAATATGTTTTGTTTGGTTATATTATATGAATTCAATATATGAGTTGTAAAAATATTGTTTTACTACTAACTTGTGATTTTCATGAGTTTTCTACGACGTATGTTGTAAATAGCCTCTTGTTAGTGACATGTTTTGTTTGAAATTTGAATGCAATATCTAAGATGAAAAATATGGGTTTACTATAGTAGACACCCCATTCTAGTACCCCCCTAAGTACTTCCTTAGGTCCCTACCACTCATCCACTCGCCATAAACCCTAGGTCGTAGTCCGAATACTGATATGGAGGCCATCGGGAGATCTCGGGGCCCATTTGACTCCGGTCAACTCTCCAACCTAATGTTATCTTAATGAAACCTTGAAGGGTTTTGAATACCATTTCCAATGTTCCATCCCGTGTGTGAATCGGCCTCACAGTTTGCACAAATGATCTGTTTTACTCCAAAAGGTCACCGGGCACTCCCAAGCCCCATTTGACCTTGGTCAACTTTCCGAACTAAGAAAAGCTCAATGAAATATCGAAGATATATTAAATCCCTTTCCAAAGGCTCGTGTAGTGCGCAAATCGGCCTCGTGGTTTGCACGAACGATCGTTTTCTCCGAACCACCCGTCCAAATACCATCGGGTGCTTTCAAGCCCCATTTGACTTCGGTCAACTCCCGAAACTAGGAGTGACTTAATGGATTCTTGAAGGTCTTTAAATTCCCTTTCCAATGGTCCCAACTGTGCGCGATTCGAACCTACAGTTTTCATTTTATACTCATTTTTCCAAAAAAGTCTATTCCGGACTGCCTATAGGCCCCCCCAGACCCCTCCTATCGGCAGGGTGTACTTTCCTTACCTAGTAAGGCAGGCACTGTGCCGATAAGTAGGCTAGGGACTATGCCTATAGTCACCTCCTAACCTTAAATGGTACCATATAAAGGGATCATGGCCTCACCCCTAAGGATGTCCCTTTCAGCAATCACCAAACATTATCTCAAAATCAGAGCCTTCTCATTACAAAAAAAGTCAATTTTCTAGCATTCCCCCATCTCACTTTCCTACCACCCTTAGTCATCCACTCACCCTATAATATTACCTTCATACCACTAGAAAAATCAGCCTACATACATTCTAAATTAAGCAACAAATATCTACAAGGAGGTCCATTCCTCACCCCTTTTATAATTTATTCATTTAAGTCTTATTATTCACTTTGTTCCAATATTGTGATATCTTTTAGTTTTGTTTCATTGTATCACATCAAATAATCTTGATTTTTTTATTAGTATTGCACATAACTTATTTTCATAAAAAACCCCAAAAGACAAAAATAGGGTTTATTCATAAATTGCAAAAGTAAGACTTTTATTTTCTTACACTTTACACTTAAACACATTTTCCTTCCAAAGCACTCAAAGAGGAGTCTTACATTTGGATTTATGGGTTGAACCCCACCCATATGCTATTTTTGAACTATGTGGACTTTGATGCCCATTGGGCTATGTAGGCGTCTTGGGCCAATACCAAGATATGAGTCCTCCCTTTTTTAGTTTTTGTCTTTCTATTCTTTTATATATATTTTGTGACTTTTGGACTCCTACATATTTGTGCTTCGCCATACATGCACATTCGCTCTTTTATAGCGATTCATGATTCGACAAAAATTTACATCATATGTTATTATAATTTTTGGGTACACTCCTATGGATGAGTCCGCTTCGTCCATTCCATGACGCGATTCAGATAATTTCATTCTCCCGTTATTTATATTATACACATGTACACACACGTCACAGAAAAAAAGGAAAAGATTAACATAGCCCATGAGAGATCGAGAGGGAATAATGGGTTCACAACACCTTCCCATTTCGTAACTTAGTCCCCGGACCCTTTGAATCACTTGTTTTATCTTCATCAATATGACATTGATGCCGTTTTCTCGAGGTGGCAACATTCTTTTGCCTGTTTTTGAGAAAAATAGGTTAGCGAATCCACCTCTTTGTCTTATCCCCATTTGAAGATGACCAATTTTATCTCCGAGGTAGACTGTGAAGACACCGACACGAGTGGCAGAAAGAGGACCTCCATATCCTTGAATCACCCACACGAGCATGGAAAAAATGGAGAGAGAGGGGGGCACCTTTTTCCTCCTTCTCCCCTCGTACCGACTTTCGGGCCAGGCCCGCATTAGAGGAATCCAATTAGGATGGCCATAGTGGCGACTCCTCTAGGGATTTTCTAGAGGACTAGATTCTATTTTCACATAGGTGTTGCTTCTTTACTATTCTACCTCTCTACATGTGTATATATGTCCTTAGTTGTATGTTCTGCTTACACCTATGCTTACTTCTTGTATATTTATAACATGTTTATCTTCACTATGCTCTCTCCTCATGTATATATTTCTCATCAGTAGCTTTTACATGCTCACCATGATTTACCTTACACCCACTTGTATATATTCTTTATGCTCACTTTGCACACTCGCTTTTGTATATATTCTCACCTCTACTTACATGCTCACACACCAATAGTAGATTATCCATACGTAGCTTCACTAGCACACACCCTAACTTTTTCTCGCTTGTGTATGTCTCCATGTTCACTTACACATCTCTCACACTACTTATAGTTTATCCATGATTAGTGTCACTAGCACACACATTCACTTGTAAATATTCACATGTTCACTTACATTATTACCATATCACTCTCTCACTTTGCACACATATCTCATTCACTTGTATATCCACATGCTTCAAACTCTATCACCATGATTTTTATAGTCCCCATGCTCCAAGTATATATGAGTACCCACGATGCGCAAAATACTATATGCGGAAGTAAACGATTGCCGATTAAATGCAAATTACCTACGAGTAATTCAAACTTTTCTTGAATCGTTAACTTTATGAAAATGAATTTAATTTCCAAAGTCAATTAAAAGTCTAAATTATTATCTTTATTAAATCTAGATGATTTACAAAATAATAAACTATTCAGTTTTTAGGTGAGTTTCTAATTTATTTAAACCTACTTTTTCGTGTGAGGTGATATGCGAAAAATATAAAGCACGCGGTATTTATTTAACATCGCAAAAACCTTTCCCCGGGAAAAACTACGGACCCTCTATGGTCAACCTAGTCTACTTACACTAAAACCAAACGAAATAGGAACGATTATACTAACATGCAACAAGACTCAAAGCAAGATAAATCAGAACAAGCTATTACCTATCTCGACCAAGCTTCTCTCCGTTCTGGTTACCTTTCCGTAATTATCCTCACAATGCAGCTCTTGTTCACTTTTCTTTCTTCACGTCTACACCTCCCCTCTAGCTTCTTTAACGCAGGTTGGCTCAGTGCCTATTGTCCTAGTTCTTAGTGAAGTATTTGTGTGCGGTGTTCTATCCTAGATGACACACCCACACTTAAATGGTAAAACCAAATGCAATGCAACAAGACATCTTTCCCCTAGATATCAGCTACAACTCTTATGTTTTGTTCTCTTGTTTAAATCAATTTTTCTTGATTTAACACAATGTTCTCAAACTTTACTTTTCTTTTTTCTCAAAAATAGAACAATCAGAGTTGATATAATATATACACATAAAAAATTGTCTACGTGAATAAGTGTTGTGTAGTGAGTTCTTTCTAAGTAATATGCACATGAATAATCCTAAAATCACTTCAAAGACCAAGCAATCATATTCACAGAAATAATATGACTTCAAATATATTCAATAAAATCACAAAGTCAAATATTCACAATCTTATTTTTCAGAAAACAAATATTAGATTAAATCAGATTTTAATCTAAAAACTTATCAAGACTATTTTTACAAATATTTCAGATTAGTCTAAAACAGTCTTAAGCACTCAAGAAAATAATATTCAGTCCAGATATGAAACCTTCACAAATTAGTTCTCAAAAATCATAGGTTTAACTTTCTAAACCACAAACAATATAAATCTAAATATTACCAAATTATTTTGCTGAAAAATCTGTTTTAAAACAAAATGTTTAAAAACATTCAATATCTTACAAACAAGATACAAACAGAATATTCACACACAAAAATTAATTTCGTGAATAGTGTGTGTTGTGTACAAAAATTAGATCTAAAGACTGATCTAAATAATACACACAAAATATAAGAGAAATCACTTACAAAAATTATATACTCTTTAAAAATCATAAGTGCAGATTTAGAATGAGAGATGTCCAATATTCATTTTAGTTTTGACAGTAACCCTTGAAGATGACAAAAATAATTCTGGTTTATTCTCTCTTTCTCTCACTAGAAATTTTGACAGAGTTTAGCCACAAAAATAATTTTCTCCGCCTCTAAAAAATGAGATCCAAAGGGTTCAATTTATAGAGTGCATAAGTGTGTGCTGATTGGTGTAAAATAGAGTCACATGGATTGACACAGAATACACACCAACCATTTATTAAATGTAATCTGATGGTTTACAAAGAAACACAAAAGTGTGTGTTAAAAATCAGACACGTGGAGTGTAAGTTGTAACCAACTCAAACAAATCGAAGGCCAAATAAAACCAGATGTAACAAACTCAAACAAATGTTACCGTTGTAACAGAAACTAAGTCACGTCGTTGTTTAAAAAAAAATCATTTTTGATTTAAAACGAAACCGTCATTTTTAGAATCTAGAAGCCAGTTTTGGTTTTGAGATAAAATCCGTGGGCGAAATTTCAGCGACGTCGTTTTCAAAAATAAAACAAAAACAATTTTTTGGTTTTTAGAAAAATCGTGGGTGATATTGACAAAACCGTGGGAGGATTTAAAGTAATGGATGCCCGACGTCGAAACCGAAAAACCAAACTTTATTTATTTTATAAAACAAAGCCGTGACATCTTTCAAACATGACACGGGGTTGTCAAGCTAGGGGGTCAAGTCTGATTCATGATAACAAAGGCCACATGCCAAAGACAAGACTAATACCAAATATATATAATATTTATATATATAACCAGAAGCCAACTAGGGAATAGTCCAATAGCTTGCTAGGTGGTCAAATTGTTATCAGCAAAGCCACAAAACAATTCAGTAAGGGACAAATCACTATCAGATCAAAATGTTATCATATATTAATAAAATATATATAGGAGGCATACATATACAAACAATCGCATGCATACAAACATACTATATATATATAAATGTAGTAGGCCTGATAAGGTCACAAAATCAACAATTATAACTTTCAAAAGGCCACGCATATATAAAACATATAGAATAGACGCAAACATAGATGAACAGAGGACAAGCAGTGTACACCTAGAATAAGGACATGTAGAATAAGGACATGTTTATGGTAGAAAGGGGCCACGCATGCACGTATGCCAACTACAATACACATATATATATAATAACTAGCATACACACATGCCAACATATAAAAACATATAAATATGCGGTCAAAAATGCCAACTGCCAAAGAATATATAATGACACGCGTGCATATAAAGGTCATCATTCACGCAGACATACATTATGCAACATGCGCGCGCGCGCACACACACACACACACACACACATATATATATATATATATATATAATCGAATATATATAAGACAACATACAACAAACTAATATATATATATATATATATATATATATATATATATATATATATATATATATATATATATATATAAATATATGAGATGCAGATGCATATAGTCACACTATAACAAAAAATTTCTTTTTAACTTAAAAAAAAAATTAATTATGTAAATTTTATTAAAAAAAATATTTATTCTTATAAAAACTTCAATTAAAATATTGAACTAAAATAAGTAAATTATTACGACATAACTCAACACTATCATAAGATATGATAAACAAAATGCAGATGCAACGTGGTGTCGTGTCCTACTTGACATAATAAGTCCTATGAGCCATAGAGTATGAAAATTACCTTTTTTTAAGATGGCGGACTGAATCGAGAGCTCATTTGATGTAGACGAACAAGGAGAGCTTGGCGTCGATAGGCGGGACACAATCCTAATTACAAAAATATTTTGTCAAAATTCACGTCCAACTAGATGAAGTCATATATATATAAAGCACGGAAAGCAAACCCTAGGTGTGCTCTATATAGGTACCTTCAGTATATACTTTCTAGCTTTACTTTTCATTTCAATGTATTTGTATATTCTTGTAAGAACATATTTTCATAGGTCCGTTATCAATTTATTATGTCATATACCGCTACACCGTCGAAGAGTATTCAAGAGACATCTACATCAAAGACGGATCCGAATTACTCAAGTTCTTCATCATTCAAGACTCCGCGAAGTTTACTTTGGTAAGGTTATGTTTTAAATACCTTTACTTTTCACTTAGAGCTTTTGGGAGACCTTTACAAAATATTTTCTAAGTGTTGGAGCGGACTTTTTCATCAAATATTGAGAATGAGTATTTTTTCTAAGTTTAGTAGCGGACCTCGATTTTGATGCCCAGGTCGTTCGCGCGAGATCAGCATCTCGTTCGAGCGAGATTGGAAGTCGTGCGATGTCGTTTGAACAACATGCGTACTTCGTTCGAGCGATATTGCTTCTCGTTCGAACGAGCTCGGTTTTTGAGGCGGCGCGATTTTCTATAAATACTCATTAAATGGTAACGTTTTCATTAAGAAGTTCATACGTTTTCCAGAACAGAAACACTGCCAAAGCAGTAAACTTTAGGCTTCTTCTTTTAGGGTTTAATCCCTTTTTGATTTACAATTCACAAAACTCCCATCTTGCTTAAGTGAATTATTTTTGGTGTTCAAGATAACATCTTTGCCTTTGTTCATATTTTGTGGAGTGCATCTTTACACCGTATGGCTGCGTGTCATTATGGATCTTGCTGCGTGAAGATTCTTTGCTGAAAATAGGATTGCGAGTCCTCGGAGGGTGCTGCGGGTATTTTCTTGCTGAGTTCAAGACTACGAGTCTTTGTGGGTTGGCTGCGCGTTGATCCATTGTAGATTTCTCTATGTAATTGTAAGTTGCGATTTATAGATTCGTAGTGAAATAAAGGTTTTACCCTAAAGGTTTTTTTTCCTGAAATCTGTGTCTCAGCATATTTGTTGTGTCGCATGTGTTATTTATTTATGGTTTGACACACGCACCATAGATGCATGTTTAGGGGCTGAATTAATAAACTCTAATTAAATAAGTGAGCCAAATTAGATATTTGCGAATTTAATCAATTATCACACGGTCTCACTCTTTTTCAAATTGGTCTTAGAGCAGGTTACGCTAATTTATCGCGTATTCCTATTTTCCGCAAAATCGTGTGATATTTATTTTTTTTAAAAATATGTTTTGTGAAAAATCGCAATTTTTTCAATGGTACGCCCGTTTAATGAGGAGCCTATTTTTGAAAAAGTTCACGACCGTGCTGAAAAATTAAAAAGTTTGAATTTGAAACTTTGCAAAATAATTAAAGTTTTGGAAAAAGAAAATTCTCTCTTTAAAAGTAGGATTGAATATTTGCAAGCGTATCAAACTCAAAGTGATATTTATCGTGAGCACTTTGGTAATTTGTGTATTGATTTTGATTCTTTGAAAATTGCCAAAAAGAAGAGTGATGAGAAAGTCCTAGTTTTAGAGAATGAATTGAAGGACTTAAAAAATTCTAGGGTTCCCGTTTGTGCCGTCGAGGATAAAAAATTAATCGATGATTTTACGGCACGTGAAAAGACTCTTAGGGATAAGTTTGTTTTAATTGAGGGGGAGCGCAATAAACTGTTAAATTTAATTGATAATTTGAAAAAGAAATCCCTATCTTTGGAAGAGTCTAATTATTTGCTTGAATCAAATATTTTGAAGTTGAAAAATGATTTAAACAATTCAAGTAGGTTTGATAGTGATGGTAATGGCTCATCGTGTTCTCATGCTTCTAATGCTAAAGCCAAAACCATTATTTGTTTTAGAGGGTCAACTAATTCCAAGGATGTTAGAAAAGATCACACTTTAGGTGTTGTTCCACCCGTTTACACATGTTCATATTGTGGTAGGATAGGTCACCTTAGGAGATTTTGTTTTGATCTTGGAAGAGGTCCTAGGAATTCGAAGTCTAGTGTTTTGTTGGTTCCCAAAACCCCGTGTCGACGTGTTACATCCACTTGGGTTAGGAAATCACTTTTGGATACGCTAGATTTTTGAATAGTTGATTCTCATTTGCTTGCTCATGATTCTTCTCTTGCCATATCATATAGATGATTGTGTTCGCATGTTTGTCATACGCTAGTTTTTGTTTCATTATATTTTTGCTAACGTTGTGACATGTACTTTTTATATAGATTTTTGCTTTTGAAAAATTTTGAAAAATACAAAAAGATTTTATTTTGACAAAATTTTTGAAAAATCTAAACATATTTTTGTATTTTGTTTGCACCGTTTATGGATGGACACTTAGGATGACCGAGTCACAACATCATTCCATTTTTTCATGTGACTATTTGATAGTGTTTTGAGATAATAGGTCAATTCATCCATGTGCTTTATAATGTTTGGAGTCATTAAGATGTAATTAAGTGTTACTTCCTACATGTTTGACTAATGTTTCCTTTATTGCACACATGCACGGATTTGTTTGATTATTGTTCTTGTCTTATCACATGTTGGTTGGGTGTTTTCACTTCAATCCTGTCCTTAAAAAGAACCAAGCGAGATAAATTTTGATAAGGAAATTGTGCATATAATAACCGTTTTGTGAGTTTGTGTGCTTTATTTAAAAAATGGGGAAGGGCTGCGAAAGGTTCATTTTGCCTTTGCGAATACTAAGCCACTGTTAAATTGGACCTAAAAAATGGAGGAATTTTATTATCCGGGGTCCAAAGTGGTTTAAAAGAGCCCGAAAAAATTTAAAGGCAATAAAAAGAAATTCATGCCAATTATGGGCCATTTAGGTTTTTGCACCAATTCTCCAAAGTTCGAGAATTTAGTTTATTCACCTCTAAAAGAAAATATATATGAGGGAGTTTGGTTGGAGAATTAAAACGGGTTTGCATGTCCTTGAAATTCTTGAAAATGCGCAAATCAGTTGACTTTGGTTTGTTTATTTGCATAAGACGATGTCATCTAAATTCAATAAATTTTTAAACCTAAGGATTCTTTTGCTGTTCATTTGTTAGGGGTACACGTATTCATCGTGAACATATGATTGGTTGAGTTGATTTACCTATCGAATGTGTTCACACCCATTCATTTCGTTTCCATGACTTGGTTGTTTGAGTTTAAATCCATGGTGTGATTTTTGTATCATATTTTTCAAAGTCGTATCTTATTTTTGTATGAAAAATTCAAAAATAGTTTGTGAGATTTTTTGAGATACTCCTTTGCATGCGCGTAGCTTGATTCTTGTTTGCTATGCATTTTTATCGTGACACTCTATGTTTTGATTGTTTTGTTCTTATCTGTCTATTTGGGGACATCATAAAAAGGGGGAGAAAGAATTATCATGTTATGGGGGAGATTTGATTATTAATGCTTTATTCTTATATCATTTCAAACTCAATGCGTCACGAAGGTTTTTGCTTTATCTCATGTGTGTAGGTACAAAGATTGAAGATCATAATGTTGCACACCCTGATGAGAAAAACTTTGAGATTTGACGAAGATAATTGAAGAACCGTTTTGAGGTCTTGCAAATTTATTCATGGAAGGGTAGATGTGTATAGGCATTTTAGTTTTTGATAATTCGGATTTTTTATGTATGTACCGGCATAGACATAGGGGGAGATTTGTAAGGACATATTTTCATAGGTCCGTTATCAATTTATTATGTCATATACCGCGACACTGTCGAAGAGTATTCAAGAGACATCTACATCAAAGACGAATCCGAATTACTCAAGTTCTTCATCATTCAAGACTCCGCGAAGTTTACTTTGGTAAGGTTATGTTTTAAATACCTTTACTTTTCACTTAGAGCTTTTGTGAGACCTTTACAAAATATTTTCTAAGTGTTGGAGCGGACTTTTTCATCAAATATTGAGAATGAGTATTTTTTTCTAAGTTTAGTAGCGGACCTCGATTTTGACGCCCAGGTCGTTCGCGCGAGATCAGAATCTCATTCGAGCGAGATTGGAAGTCGCGCGATGTCGTTTGAACGACATGCGTACTTCGTTCGAGCGATATTTCTTCTCGTTCGAACGGGCTCAGTTTTCGAGGCGGTGCGATTTTCTATAAATACTCATTAAATGGTAACGTTTTCATTAAGAAGTTAATACGTTTTCCAGAACAGAAACACTGCCAAAGCAGTAATCTTTAGGCTTCTTCTTTTAGGGTTTAATCCCTTTTTGATTTACAATTCACAAAACTCCCATCTTGCTTTAGTGAATTGTTTTTGGTGTTCAAGAACACATCTTTGCCTTTGTTCATCTTTTGTTGAGTGCGTCTCTACACCGTATGGCTGCGTGTCATTAAGGATCTTGTTGCGTGAAGATTCTTTGCTGAAAATAGGACTGCGAGTCCTTGGAGGGTGCTGCGGGTATTCTCTTGCTGAGTTCAAGATTGCGAGTCTTTGTGGGTTGGCTGCGCGTTGATCCATTGCAGATTTCTCTATGTAATTGTAAGTTGCGATTTATAGATTCATAGTGAAATAAAGGTTTTACCCGAAAGGTTTTTTTTCCTGAAATCTGTGTCTCAGCATATTTGTTGTGTCGCATGTGTTATTTGTTTATGGTTTGACACACGCACCATATATGCATGTTTAGGGGCTGAATTAATAGACTCCAATTAAATAAGTGAGCCAAATTAGATATTTGCGAATTTAATCAATTATCACACGGTCGCACTCTTCTCAATTCTGCCTTATAGCGTTAGCACTCCCTTTACTCAGCACAAAAAAATTCACCATAAGATATTAATTCAGACTCAAAATTTTTACACACTATATCACCTGAGTATGGAAATATTGACCCAAATTTTGTCCCGTACTAGGTGGTCACTTTATGACGGGTCACTACTACTACTACTACTGCTGCTACTACTGCTGTTACTACTACTGCTACTACTACTGCTACTACTACTACTCCTACTACTGCTACTACTACTGCTACTACTACTACTCCTACTACTGCTACTACTACTACTGCTTCTACTACTACTGCTGCTACTACTACTACTGCTACTGCTACTACTACTGCTACTACTACTACTAGTGCTACTACTACTACTGCTGCTACTACTACTACTACTACTACTACTACTACTACTACTAATAATAATAATAATAATAATAATAATAATAATAATAATCATGCTGAGGATTCTCCTTTTCCTTCACTCTTTTCAAAAAAAAAAATATCAAAGCATATTTCCCCCTTTTTTAAATACCAAAAATACTCCATTTTTCTTCCAAAAATAAACCAAAACCATTTTGTCCTCTCAAGTCGATCGCATACCCAACTTTGGCTTGACTCCCTACTGGCTTCGATCTTTTGCCAAACCACCTCGATGCTCCAATAGTTCCTCTGTGGCTTCAATCGAATTTGAGATCTAACTCCGTAATTTTTTCATGGAGAACATAGACCAAGCACCAAATGTTCAACCAGACTTGATGGCCATCCTAGCTCAGTGCAGTACCAAGGCCGATGACCCTAAATTTGACCCCTTTACATAAATTTTGCCTGTCAATATACCCTGCACCTCCACAATCTCACCCAACCCCCTCAAAGTTTGCCCATTTTTTCTTATACACCCCATGAGCTTTGCTGATCAAGCTCTGTTGCTCCTCACACGAGCCTGTATTGCCGTCTGCACCCGATTAGAGGGAGGAGGTGTGGAACTGCCTGCAGTACTAGATCAACTCTAAAGATTTGGGTTGAGACTGCCCACCGAGATAACCATTGACTATGAGAGGTTCAGTAGCTTGTCTATAGAATCCCAAAAGTGGGCTCAGGAATCAGACAAATGGGTGGTACCCATAGAAGAAATCAACTTGAATGATGTCGTGCAAACTATGTTGATATATTTTCCCAGAAAGGAGAGATATGCAATATCCCTCAGTTGCTCATAGCCTTTAAACTTCAGGGACGACTGGTCCCTTCACTCCTACACTTCCACACTGAGTGGGAAGACCTATTTGATGAAGCCTTAGAGATTGTCGAATGCATCAATTACTCTTAGCAGGAGGACATTGTTTCTATCAGATGGGGGGATGACTTCGATAGCTCAGATAATGAATCAAACCATGGAGAGGGAAGTTCATCTATCGACTTGTGTGGAATGATATCTTTCGAAGAATTATTGGGAGAAATCAACAAAGTATGTAGTCAACCCAAAATAGATGAAGCCATGGGGTTCTTATTCTTCCTCGCTCTATTAACCACATGACCCGATCCACGTAATATTATAAAGATCCGATTCCCCATGAAATTAAAATAGATAAAGGATAAGGAGTTACCAAAGAGATCCTAATACCAGAGATGACCATTAAAGAAAGTAAAGTTCTCAACTAGCTCAAGAAAACCCAAGAAACATCACTTTGTGGGGACTCTTCATGTCCTCCCAATAGCACGAAAATGCTCAAACAAATCTCTTCACATGACCAACAGTTTCTCCCTCTACCACTCCCAAAGAAGCCGTAAATATGGTTGGATCCTTAACCTCTACCAAACTCCTCTCTTTCTCCGAAGAAGAAATCCTAAAATTTGGTCCTGATCATAATTATAGTCTCAACATCTCCGTTGAAGTTTTTTGGAAAACACTCCCGTTTTCACTTGTAGACAATGGATCCGCTCTTAATGTCTGCCCACTCAGAACTTTCAACATCCTGGGGTTAAAAGTTAGTGATCTCACTCCCATATCCGCCTCCGTGCGCACCTATGACAACACCCGTTGGGAAGTAACAGGTTCTATAAAACTTACACTAGGGGCTGGACCTATCAACCATTTGACAGAGTTCCAAGTCATTAATATACCTGCGTGTTTTAATCTACTCCTTAGCCACCCATGGCTTCATAGCATCTAAGCATTATCTTCCTATCTCCATAAAAAAATAAAATTCTTCGCTAAAGGTCAAGTCATCACCATCCTTGGGGATGACGACAGTTCAGATAGTGCCAGCACCAGTAACCAAGTATTAGAAATTCAATATGGGACCAATGACATGTTACTCCCCGAATTCAAAATCAATACACTCCCTGTCCTAACGGGAGGCAATTTTAAAGATTGAGTTTGTCTAGAAAATAACCCTAATGTAAAAATCAATGTAGTCCAAATGTTCGAGAATATGCACTTCATGCTTAGAATAGGGCGAGGATGACGCTAACAAGGGATCCTTAAGCCAATAGTCCTAAAGGAAACCTTTCCCCCATGCAGCCTGGGCTACCAACCTTCACCAGCCAAACTCAAAGCAATCTGATGACCACGTCAGAAAATAATATTGGAAGATGAAAATACCATTTTAGAAGACTCTCTGAATGGAAAGTTTATCAAAGAAGGCGAAGACTTCCACTTTTGTGGATTCTCCGAACCATGGTATTACCCCACTAAGAAAAAGATGAAGCCAGGAATGAAGATCTTTTTCCAAGATGACAACACATGGGGCGAGGAATGGAAGCACGAGGTAAAGTCCCTGACTGAGGAGACCATAGAAATTTTTGGAAACTTTGAGGGTAGCGACATTGAGGAATGATTCAACTTGTAGAAACTGGGGTTGAGTCTATGGATGATTCCCCAAGAAGCTATGCCGTCAACCCCGTCCATCAATATTGCAATTATTGAAGCACCTATCCCTAACTAGCATGCTATTCCAGTCCATTCTTCTCAAGCCCAACCAAACCCTTCTATCCACCCCATTCAAGAAATCCCTAAACTTTTACCTGTTTCTCCTATTTCTGATATCAATGTAAACGAGGCCTCTTTTGATGAGGTTCTCAATGATGTATTGCCTGAGAATGAAATAATAAAAAAATTTGAGTATCTTGTTGTGCCTTACATTAATTGAATTGATTCTAATCAAACTTTTGATGATGATGATTTTATAAATGAATAATTTTAACTAATCTTAATGAGGAAAATAATAAATAACATAGTCGCGTTTAAACTAATGATGATGATACTGTTGTTATTAATCTCGGTTCTAGTATACATATGCGCAAGATTAGGATAGGGTTCACCCTTAACGAGTATAAGGGGGCGCAATTTGTAGAGATTCTAAAGGAGTTTGTGGACATCTTCGCATGGTTTTACGATAACATGCCTGACATTGATCCAGAGATAGTTCATCACGGGATCACCACATTCCTAAAAAATAGAAATTGGGGAAGCTCCAAACAGAATGGTCTTTTAAGGTCAAAGAATAGGTAGTCAAATAGATGAATGTGGGATTCATTCGCATAGTCGAATAACCTACATTACTTGTAAATATTGTCTTCATGTCGAAGTCAGGAGGGAAAGTTTGCATGTCTGTCGACTATCGGGATCTGAACAAAGCATCCCCAAAGGATGATTAGCCTTTACCTAATATCTACATGATCGTGGAAAATAGGCCAACCACTCCCTCAAGTAATTCTTCAATGATTTGCCGGCTACAACTAGATTAATTTTCACCCTGACCTTTAGGAAACAACAACCTTTATCACCCTATGGGGAACCTTCTAGTACACCGTCATGGAGTTTGGACTAAAAAATGGTAGGCTACTTACCAAAGGGCTCCCACAACCATCCTACATGATCTCATTTACAGATAAGTCAAGGTCTGTGTTACAAACATCATCATCAAGTTCAAGACCCAGGAAGGTCATATCCCCGCCTTGAGAAAGTTCTTCGAGCGATTGCGACAGTACCAGCTGCGGCTCAACTCACAGAATTTTATCTTGGCATCACTCGAGGGAAACTCCTTGGATTCGTGGTCAATGATAAAGGAATTGAAGATGAATCCCCAAACTAAAATCCATACTCGATATGCCACCACCTCAGATGGAGAAATAAGTATGGGGATTCCTAGGTAAGCTATAATACATCAGTCGGTTCATCAGCCAACTGACCTCTATGTTCAAACCCATTTTTAAACTTTTTCTGAAGGACTCAACCAAAGTTTGGAACAAGGAATGCTAATTGGCCTTTGACCAGATCAAACGATACCTCACTCGACCTCCGGTGCTCATGCTTCCGCAACCAGGTCTCTTCTTCCTCCTATACTTGACTGTCACTGATACCGTAATAGGGGATTTACTGGTCCAATACATTGAGGAATCTGTTCAGGAGAGAGCCATTTACTATTCTAGTCAAAAGCTAATTGGGTACGAAGTCATCTACATCGCCTTGGAGAAAGCATGTGTCAACGTGGTCTGAGCCACGTAAAAATTACAGCATTATGTGCTTGTATTTCCCATCAGAGTGGTATCCCGCATGGATCCTATAAAATAATTGCTAGAAAAACCCGCTCTGTATATTCAAATGTCCCATTAGTTGATGTTACTAGCCGAGTTCGACATTGTGTACATCACATAGAAAGCTATGAAGGGGAGGGCCATCTCTGACTACCTTACCGATCATCCTATGGAAGGAATTGTGGTTTAGGTCTACGAAAATCTAGATAAAGACATTCTCTGCAGCTCTCAGGAAGACTTTAGATGGCAAATGTTCTTCTACGGAGCTGCCAACAAGAAATGATAAGTCATTACGATACTCCTGATAGCTCCTAATGACTCTCACACCTCCATTTCCATCAAGTTAGACTTCCCTTGCACCAATAATATGACTGAATACAAGGCATGCACCGTAGGGCTCAAGATCGCCCTCCAGAAAGGAATTAAGCACTTGGATGGGACTCTGCCCTCATTATCGGATAAATTCTCAGAAAATGGAAAGTTAAAGATGAGAAGCTCTTACCCTTCCACACCCACCTAGAAGAGCTTGCCTCCTAATTCAAAGATGTCACCTTCCATTACCTTCTTCGCTCGAAGAATAACCTAGCCTATGCACTAATTACCTTAGCCTCTATGGTCGATATGCCTAAGGGAATAACAATGACCCATTTCCTGGTACAAAAACAAGTTGTTCCCATGCACTGGTACGATATCGAGCTCATCACTGAAGAAGATTCTAAAATGGAAGGATTATGGTATTATGTCATATGGCACCTTCTCAAGCATAGTCGGTATCCCTAAGATGTAGATAAGAAACACCGTGCGAACCTTCGCAAACTAGTTACCCAGTACATCATCTGCGATAAAAGAGTTTTTTAAGAGAAACTTTAATGGAACTCCTTTAGATTGTATAGCAGGGGCTAAAATTGAAGGACTGATGCAGAAAATCCACAGTGGGGAATGTCGTCCCCATATAAACGGTCACATATTTAGCAAGAAAATCATCCGTCAAGGGTATTATTGGACAACCATGATCCAAGATTTCACTACCTATATTCGGAGATGCCTCAAATGCCAACAGTTTGCCAACCTCCACGAAAGATGTACAAAATGACCTCTTCTGGCCCTTCTCTACCTTGAGCATAGACATCTTAGAGAAAGTCACCCTAAAGCTTCAAATGGGATAGAATTCATCCTGGTTGCCATTAACTACTTCATGAAATGGGTCAAAGCCAAGTCATACGCAGTATTGAATGCGAAGAAAGTAGCCAAGTTTATTGGAAAGAATATCATATGCCACTATGGGGTTCCCCATGAGTTAGTATCATACAATGGACTCCACTTTGAAGTCGAGGTCAAAGAATTAATCAACGAGTATGGAATCTAGAGACATAAGTCTTCTCCCTACTGGCCCCACACTAACGGCGTTATCGAAGTCGATAACAAAAGTCTTAAAACCATCATCAACAAGATGACTAAAAACTATAGAGAATGATCTGATTGGATCCCATATGCCTTCTGGGACTATTCACCTCTATTAGGATACCCACTGGGGCTACCCCTAATTCTCTGATATATGGCGTGGAGGTGGCTCTCGCCATTGAGCTAGAAGGTCCTTCTCTGCGTGTCATGCTCGAAAGAAAAGTCAGTGAGGAAGACTGGCATCAGCGCCACTACGGTGAACTCTCACTCTTAGATGAAAAGAGACTCAAAGGTTTGTACCACATATAAGAGTACCATTATCGAATTGTATGATCATTCAATAAGAAAGTAAATAATTGCGGTGTCTGAGAAGGAGACCTTAACCTCAAAGAAATCATAGATTCCATCTGGGACCCTAGAGGGAAGTTCAAACCTAATTGGAGTGGCCTATACATTATGAAGAAAATCCTACCAGGCGGCGACGCTATGTTTAGAAATCTCAGTGCAGAAGAAATGGCGCATCCAGTCAATATGAATCGTCTTAAGAAGTTCTACCTTTAATCCAAATTCTCGACATGCTAAGACTCTTCTCATCTTCCTTCTATTATAAAAAATCCCTTTGTTACCTCTACCCAAAACTATGTGGACCTGATCCTCTTAGATCACCCTTTTCAAAATTAAGCTCACATATTTTTAAAACCCACAGAGGTACATAGGTAGCCCATACAACATACATGGGTGCGATCCTTTCTCTTTCACATAATACTGTTCTTTTCATCCCCTGATAACGGCGGTCCATCACATCATTTAAATGAACAAAAGTATTACGTAGGCCTTAGTGATTGGTATAGACAATTCAAATACAAAATATGTCAAAATTACTTTTATTTCAATAAAGGAATATGGTTATTACACGAAATATTAGCAACGGGTGTCAAAAAAACCACTCCCCTCCTAACCTTCATATAACCTACCAGTCCCTACCATTAACCAACTTCACAAAAAATCCAAAAAACATAACAAAACACCAACCTAAACACAAATCCCCAACAAAACACAAAACAAAAACACAACCAGCATTATAAAAACTCATTCTTAGCTACCAGATGGGACCACGTCATCATCATTACCTACTCCTGGAGGTCCCCAAGTGTCCCACTCTTGATTAGTGTTTCGGATGTGCTCCATGCAGCGGTATGCCTTGATAATATTTTACGAAACCACAACACCTCCCTCCATGGTATCAAAAGAGAGAATCCATCTTTATCTAGTCTCTTCCTCCAAAATCTTCCTAACCACCCATTTCCATCACCACTTCAAATAATCCTCAGATTCAAACCAAGCCCTTCCAATGGATTATGACATACGGGTAGATGGACGACGATGCTACCATAGGGGCTCCAGTATCATCCTTAAGGACTCGATCAGGTCTTCCACCGAAAATAAATTTATTGTACGGGGTGGCACAATCTTCTCCCTTCCTACTTAGCATAGAAGTCGCTAAGGAATGTAGATTAAATTATGGTGAAGACCAATTAACTGCACATACCGGTATTCCCCTAACTACAAAATGGGTTGCAAGTCCCCCCACCATGGAACAGACCAGCGAAACTGAATAAGGGCCTAGCAAAGAAATTGAGAATGCTCGAGAGAGGGTCTTCAGGAGGGGCCTCTAGGCACAGTCTCTCCAAAATCCACATGAACAACATGACAGGGCTCCCTCGCAAAAAGTCATCCTGACCTTCCTTCTAAGCATCCAGGCCATGCAAAGTCTTCGTTAACACCCTCACCGTGGACTATATCGGTAGGATAACCACACTGCTATCGTGGCTACTTGAGGATCAATCGTTAGGTCATTGTCACCAATATAAGACAATCAATCAGACTTGAGGCTACAACTCTGATAAATCCATTATCAGATATATCCCTCCGTCGCATCGAATTCGTAATTATCGGTAGGAGGATATTCCTCCATGAACCAGTGGCCAAGCAACTGGGGGAAATATGAATTAACTTCGCCAAACACACTCAGAGAGAACACGATGAATCCTACATAGTTGTCACTACACTGGGGCTGACACCAACATCGCAGAGAACTCTTCATAGGTAGGCACACCTTATCGAAGTTGAATCGAAAAATATGGTCTTCAGGGTACCAGAATATTACTGCGGCTTCTACAAGATTACAGTTTATTGCATGGTTACGCCATAAAGATACTTGATGCAAACTAAAGGCTTCGTAGTCAATGTGGTAGAGGCACACTGCCTCTAAACCCTCGAGGTAAACAGAAAAGGCTTTGGACACTGGAAGAGCCATTCGCAGAGAAGAGAAGAAGAAATCTACAAAGGATAGTGGAATATGATGATCAAAACACCTCTAAATCCCCTTTTTATACTTAAACAAATCCCACAAGAAAGCAAGTCATTTAAAACGCCATCGGTTTCCCTACTCCTAAAGTACACAAATAGTGCAATCAAAGCTAAGGGAGTGATTTGAACTTGACACTTATGTCGACAAGGAGGCCAGAGATATATCGATCACACCCTATTTTGAGAAACCCTCATTTTTCTCTTCTAATCCTTTTTATTTTAAAATAAATCCGTTCAAAGGGAATCTCTTTTCTAACCAAGCCTCTAATGACTTCTTCTATTAAAAAAACACATTTTCCCTACTTTTTTTAAAAATACGTTCCTTCAAAGGAAACCTCTTCACAACCAAGCCTCTAAGGCCTTCCTCTATCCAAATATGCCAAAAACATGTTCAAAAATGTCAAAAACACATTTTCCTACTTTTTATCAATATAAAACCTCAGTAGAAAATTAAAGTGCATGTAGTGTAAGCCATTAAATCAAGATAACCAAAAAAATATGCATATTTTTCGGACTTTTGAGTCTCTTTTGAGGAACAGAGTCGCTAAATCAAGCATACAACATGGTTAGTGCCAAGCTCCTCCAATCACAACGATGGATCTACGATAAAATCTAGAAAGGAAAGAACCAGAAATGGATGTCACCTCACCCTCCATAATCTATTGAACCACTCATTCCCCAAGGTGCCTGATGTACCCACACACATGCGCCAATAGCTCCCTCACATGTGCATGCATACCCATAGCCTTGTGACCTTCGAAGATAGACGCCAAAGGTAGAGTGTCACCTATTTCCCCATTAAGAGTCAGTAATGTACCCAGAAGCAAAGTTCTGATGCCAGAGAAGAGACAAAAAGTGCCAGTATCCTTTCCCCTTCCCCGAGAAGCCCAAGAGTATGGGGCCTATGCCGATAGGCACCTCCCTAAACCTGCCTATCGGCAATCCCCTCAAAATTTCGTCTAAAACAAATTACTTGAAAAAAATCATAAAAATTCCCAAAAAACTCATACTAACTCAAGAACACCATTTCTCTGAGGAAAGCCCATTTTGGAGAACCAAACTAGTTATAAGCCCTCATTTGTAGCCAATAGGATCATCAGTACTCACTCTCATCGTCAACATATTCTCCAGCGAAACTAAGAATACAAAGTACGCCTGCACCACATACTCTATGCTTTCCACAGTGGAAAAACTCCCCGTAAATTACATCTTTAGGTCCGCAAAATTGACCTCAACCCGCAGAATTGGTCACCTCACTCTATAGGTTCGTAGAATTGACCTTGACCCACAAAATTAGTCGTCTCCCTCTTTAGGTCCTTAAAATCGACCTTGACCCGCTGAATTGGTTATCCCAATCTTTATGTTTGTAGAATCAACCTTAGCCCATTAAATTACTTATCCCAATCTTTAGGTCTTATAATCAACCTTGACCCACTGAATTGGTCATCCCAATGTTTGGTCCTTAAAATCGACCTCAACTCACTGAATTGGTCATTTCAAGCCTTAGGTTCTCAGAATCGATCTTGACTCCCATAATTGGTCATCCCACTCTTTAGGTCCACATAATTGACCTTGAGCCACATAATTGGTCATCTCGCTCCTTAGGTCCTAAGAATTGACCTCGACATTCTTAATTGGTCACCTCACTTTATAGGTACACAGAATTGACATTGACCCTCAGAATTGGTCACTCAATCTTTAGGTTCGCAGAATTAACCTCACCCCGATGAATCGCTCACTACATATTTAGGTCCACATAATCAATCTTGACCTGCAAATTTGGTTATCTCAGTCTCTAGGTCCGCATAATTGACATCAACCCTCCTTAATCGGTTACCTCCATCCCATAGGTCTGTATAATCGACCTCTATCCTCTTCTCAAACATTAATGAGGTGTCTATCTTTTGACGACCTCCGCTTGTTCAAATCTCGCCTGTCGAGGGGCTCTATAAACACCCTATCCTAGTACCGCCTTAAGCACTTCCTTAGGTCCCTAGCACTCATCCACTCACTATAAACCCTAGGTCATACTTTAAGTAATGATTTAAAGACCACCGAGTGCTTCTGAGATCCATTTAACCCTGGCCAACTCTCCAACCTTAGTGAACTCAATGAAACCTCTAAGGGCTCTTAATCCCATTTTGAACAGTCCATCACGTGCGTGAATTGACCTCACAGTTTGCACGAACGATCCATTTTACTCTTAAAGGCAGTGGGCACTCTCGAGCCCCATTTGACCCTAGTTAACTTTTTGAATTGAGCTAAGTTAAATGAAACCTCGAAGGTCCCTGAATTCCCTATCCAACGGTCCTCACCATGCATTAATCATGCGGAAGGCCTCACCATTCGCATGAACGATCTGTTTCCTTCGAAACCCCCCGTTTAGAGACCATTGGGCACTTTCGAGATCCATTTGACTTCGATCAACTCACGAACCCATAAGTGGATTAATGGATTCCTGGAGGGATTTGAATTCCCTTTCCAGCGGTCCCAACTGTGTGCGATTCGAACTTACAATTTGTATTTTATTCTCATTATCTAAAAAAGTCCATTCCAGACTGCCTATAGGCGCCCCAGACACCCTGCCTATCGGCAGAGTGCACTTTCCTTTCCCAACACGAAGAGTAATGTACCGATAGGCAAGCTAGGGGCCATGCCGGTCGGCATCCTCTAACCCTAAAAGGAACTATATAAAGGGATCATGACCTCACCCTTGGGGAGGTACCTTTCAGAAGTCAACAAACATTCTCTTAAAATTAGAGCCTTCTCATTACCAAAAAAAGTCCATTTCCCCACATTCCCCACCTCACCGTATCATATTACCTTCATACTCCTACAAAAATTAGCTTACATATATTCTAAATTCAACAACAAAGATCTATAAGGAGGTCCATTATTCACCCCTTTTCTAGTTTATTCATTTAAGTGTTATTATTCACCTTATTATCATCTTGTGATATCTTTTAGTTTTGTTTCACTATTTGACATCAAATAATATTCATTTTTTGGACATATTACATGTGAATATCTGTGTTGTATTGGTAACCAAATCACCCATTTTATGTGAACTTGGCTATTATTTCCATAGTATATTACTCATACTTATTATGTACGCATTGTTAAAGTTTAGACAATTGACGATTATAGCATTTTGGTATGTTTAGATACTTGTGTCCGGAGCCATATCCAGAGCCGAATGTGAAGTTTTAGAAGTTAAATGGGATTCGTTTGTTTCAATTAGGGATCAACGGGTATATGTTGCACATTTATACTTTCAAATTTCAATTAATCATTGTTTTACGTTATTAAATGATTCTCATAACATTGGCTCTTCTAGAGAATTACGATCTAAAGTAGTTAGAGGAATTCCAATGCTTGTGAAGCACCTTATACCTTTGACTTACTTAAGCCTATATTGTATAAGTGTTCATCTAGTTTGGAAATAGTGACAAAATTAGTTGTCTAACCTTGAATCCAAAGAACCTCAGACTTATTCACTCTCTAATCCTCTTCAATGATCCAAACAAGGTATAAATTGAATCACACTACACACATTAGAAGTGCATACATGTGTATATATTGCTCATAATTCATTGTGTGTTAAATTCCCCTTAAAATGTTGTTTTAATAATTTTTTGGGAATTTTTAAACATTTTTAAAATAATGTTTTCTTTAATAAAAGTTTGTTTATAAACTTTGTGGGGTTAAAATGATATTATGCAAAATTATTTTTTCATGAGAATGTTTGATTGGGTAGAATATCAATGCGCCATAGACATTAGGGTGTTGCCTGTAATTAGTTTGGACGCGCGCTTGCCAGCCTATAACTTGCCAACACTTGTCAAGCTCCTGTTATCTCTTTTATGTTTGTTTTGTGAGAGAGCAGCCTGGTGAATTGTGGATTGTTAGATCAAACGTTATCAACGACCTGCATGTGTTTAAAGACTATCCTTGTGTTATCACTGTGGACCAATCATCTTCATTTTAACCACCGCTATCTTAGCACCCTTGGATCAAAGTCAATATAGGAAGACTGGATCTCAACCATTGATTGCTATTTTCGATCCAGAACCTTCCTTGGCTCCTATTTAAACCCTCTCATTCTCAGCCTTTTATGACTTTTGACAGTCGTCTAAATTGAGAGAAAAAAGAAAGAAGAGAGAAGTGAGAGAGAAGAGAGAAAAGAAAAGAAAGAAGAGAGAGAAAGGGAAACTGTGTTAGAGAAACCCTAACCCTAAACATCTTCAAACCATATTCAAACCTTCGTAATTTCAAAACCCCAAACACAACCTTGAGTGTTTGAGAGAGAGTGGTGTTACTAGTTTGATCGTTTGTAGCTGTAACCTCTTGATCTGTGATCTTGTTACCAACTTAAACATTTTGGTGAGATATGTATTTCTTCTTTCATAGAAATCTTAGATCTACACTATTGCATGTTATATATCACTAGATCTGCATATTTGTTTCTCGATTTGTGAAAATCTTTGTAGATTTAGATCTGTAAATGTTTTATGTTTTCTGTTCTTGTGAAACTAAACCTTGACCTAGTTGGATTCTCACTTGGAGGTTTTCAATCTCAAAAATCTTTTCAAAAACTGAGATTGATTAAGATCTTGACTGATTTTGAAGCAAGATATCCGTAAAATCTGGGATAGATTAAAAGGTCAAAAGGTTTCAAGTTTTGTAAGAAAGAAAGAAAAGAAAATCACAACATATAGTCTTTATATGTAATTTTCTAGGACTATTTGTACAAACTAAGTGTGTGTGAGTTCATTCATGTGGATAGAACTCACATCACAAACACTTGACACACTACCACACTGAAAGTGTTGAGAATAAGATCAAAGATTATTGAGTTGACGCAAATAAAGCTAAAGAAAAGTGGAAGTTATCAAACTGGAAGAACATCATCCACAATCAGATCTACAAAGAAGTTAGAAGGACACCAAGTGGGGTATATTCCTAAACTTAGAATAGGCTGAGTTGTGTGCATGTGTGTTGTATTGTTTGTAACTACTATTTGTTTTTAGTGGATTTTTTTACTTTCGTGAGTTAGAAGTCACCGTGGATGTTTCCTCTATTGGGAGAGGTTTTACCACGTTAAAAATAGTGTGTTCTGATTATCTTCATCTCCTCATCTCATTCTATAGTGTGCTGATATTTTGAAACTTTCTTAGTTTTAAAACTGATTACAAAGTCTTGGTTATTCTCGAACATAAGTTTTTGTAAACATAAATTGTTGTTTATCTATTTTATTTTCAAAAGAAAAGGGTTTCTTCAACAAACATCTCGGAGTTACTTATACAGTTTAATCTTGTATTAAACGGCATTAGTAACGTCTTTTTCAGAGTGCTAATGATATACTTTGTATTTGATGTCAATTACTCGAGGATTGGAATAATGTGAATCACTTAAGAGCAGTGTGAGTTTTTCAATGCCGGGGGCATTGAATTAAGTCTAAGATCAGACGTGAATTCATATTATTTTTTCCTAGATCACTGATTCTAAAACTAGTATATTCCGTTATAAGATTATTTTGCCCGCTTTTTCAGGAAACTACTAGTTTGTTGGTTTCAACATTAAACTTGAGCCTGGATTTCCCTAGTTGCTCATATTACCACTTCTTTAATTAATTATAGCGTTCTTTTCGTAATTTTGTTAATTTTGTATGACAAATTTGGGCCAACTCATTTTCTACTACGATCTGCCACCATAACAAATCTGAACATGTAATAATGTGAAATGGGTTAAGTCTCAATACATAGCCATTTCCCAGTTGTCACTTATAAATGTTTGATCGCTGAAATTTTATAGGGATGGTAATGTTACAAGCTTTAAATTTCAATGTAAGGTTTTTGAAGTTCCATATTTAAGGTTGAATATATGTGATGTTGAATGGCTTCTAGATTGTCAATGGTTTGGCGAAATGGTAAAAGGTTTCTACATATATTCAAATCAAAATAGGGTTCGTGTGACTCCTTTTAATAGATGAGCGATAACTATTCTTCTTCTTTAGTAGTTATTCCTTATTTGTGCGCTTGAATGTGTTATTACTGTTGGTTTCTCTCATTTCAGGTGGGGTTCATTGAGAAAGACTTCACTTTTTGCTCATTGCGCGCATCTTTTATCTTTTGTAAGGGAGATCTTTTTATTTACTCACACACACACACACACACACACACACACACACACACACACACACATATATATATATATAAAGAGAGATATTGCTAACTCCGTCCTCATCGGACTCTCGGTTGGCCTAATTGACTTGTATACGCTTCTTTTTGGTGTTAAAGTAGGCATTTGGGGGGGTGGGGGCAAAAACTTAAAACAATAACCAAGCGACTAGGATTTAGGTACAAACACATCAACCGATACCAAAGCAACTTGTCTAAACTAACTGCGTCCTCATTGGACCCTCGGTTGGCCCAATTGACTAGTATACACTTATTTTTGGATTAAAAATGGGCATTTAAGGCCTGGGGGTGGGATGAAAACGACAACCTAGTACCTATAAATAGTTACAAACACAACAATCAATATCAAAGGAACTTGTCTAAACCAATTGCGTCCTCATCGGTCTCTAGATTGGCCTAATTGACTAATATACACTGTTTTGGGATTGAAATGGACGTTAGGGGGCGAAAACTGAAAACAACAACCCAATGGCCTAAAAATAGGTATAAACCCATCAAACGATACCAAATTTACTTGTCTAAACTAACGGCATCCTCACCAGACTCTCGATTGGCCTTATTTACTAGTGTACGCTTCTTTTTGGGGGTTATAAGTGGGCATTGGGGAGTGAAAATTTACAAAAACAACCTAACGGTGTAGATTTAGATACAAACACATCAAGTGATACCAAAATAACTAGTCTAAACTAACCGCGTTCTCATCGGACTCTCAATTAACCTAATTGACTAGTATACTCTTCTTTTGGGAATTAAAATGGGTTTGGGGGGGGGGGGGGGGAGGTGAAAACTTATAAGAATTACCTAGCTGCTTAGAAATATATACAAAGACATCAAGAAATACCAAATAAAATTTTATAAACTATATGCGTCCTCGTAATACTCCCGGTTGGCCTGATTGACTAGTATACGCTTCTTTTTGGGGTTACAAATTGGCATTGGGGGGGGGGGGGGGGGGGAATTGAAAACAACAACGTAATGCCCTAAATTTATGTATAAACACATCAAGAGATACCATATTAACTTCTCTAAACTAATCGCATCCTTATTCGACTCTCGATTGGCTAGTATACGCTTCTTTTGGTCTTAATATGGGCGTTAGGGGACGGAAATTTAAAAAAACCACCTAGCGGCTTAAAAATATATACAAACACATCATGCAATACCAAAGAAACTTGACTAAACTAACCTCGTCCTCATCGGACTCTCGATTGGCCTAATTGACTAGTATACGCTTCTTTTTTGGGTTAAAAATGAGTGTCGGGGGAAAAAACTTAAAACAACAACCTAGCGGTGTAAATTTAAGTACAAACACATCAAGCGATAGCAAAGCAACCAGTCTAAACTAATCGCATCCTCATGGGACTCTCGATTGGCCTAATTGACTAGTATACACTTTTTTTTGGGTTAAAAATGGGCGTTGGGTGGAGAAATTTGAAAACAATAACCTAGTGCTTAGAATTAGCTACAAACATATCAAACGATACCAAAGAAACTTTGTAAGGACATTGTCCACCATATTTAGTATGTCATATACCGCTACAAGTTTGTCAAAGCATTGGAAAGCGCACATCTACAATCGACGATCCAAATTTCAAGTCATCTTCAACAATCATGCCCAATAAAGATGAACTTGGTAAATTGGTTAAGTTCCATTTACATTTTAAATAAAAATGTTGGGATTTTATATAAAAATTAAAATATTTTTCCTTTTATGAAAAATGATTTTTGAATTATTTTAAATGAATTTTATCTTGTCAAAAATAATTTTTATCATAAAGCTTTTTGATAACTGTTCTCAGATTCGTAAGAGTGTTGTTTTCTAAGTCCCCAAATATTTTAAGACTCTGTAAATCGATTATAGAGATTTTTGCCAGGTTGTTCAAACGAGATGCCATCTCGTTCGAACGAAACTAGACGTCGTTAGAACGACATATTATGTTTGTTCGAACGAGAAGTCTTTTTACCTGACACGTCACCGCCTTAAAAGTTTTTATAAATAAGGTGTCAGTCTTCTATATTTCGTGTGGAGAAAATTGAACTTTGATCATAATACGTTTTTGAAAGTTTACCTTTTCTCCAACACAATTTTGAGGGTTCAAATTTGTTTTCACAATTCACAAATCCCAGAGAGTTTATTTTGTGTGAGTTGTTATATGGAACCCAAACCATACTTTGCCTAAAGTTCAACCCTTGTGATAAGAACTCTACAACTAGAGAGCCGAGAGCTATTGTGGAGGGAGATTCTACAAGGAATTAAGACTGTGTATTTGGACTGCGTGTCCACATTGGTACGGCTCAGAGTGAGCCACTGCTGAGTTCTAGCTGAAGCTTTGAAGGTTTGACATAGACATTATGCATTACGCTTGAGGGAGGTTGTATGTAAGTAAATTGTCATGTAACCTTGTCCAAGTTCTATAATATAAAAAGTTTTGCCCTGAGGGGATTTTTTCTTGAATTACTGTGTCACTTGCTTTCCTAGTTTCATTTACACTTGCACGCACGTGGGATGATTTTAATTTTAATTTGGTTTTGTTAAATATGAGTTACCTAATTAAATAAGTGAATTTGCTAATTAAATCAATTGGTATCACACCGCATTTACAAACTGGTATCAGAGCAGGTTTCACTATCTTACTATAATTCCTATTTTTCTCAAAAGTTTTTGTGATATTAATTCTTTTAAACTATGATGGATCACTTATATAATCGAGTACCTACTCTTAACAACAATAATTTTGCCTATTGAAAAGCTCGCATGAAATCTTCTTTAAAAGGTATAGATGTGTGCGTTTGGTTGTTGGATGAAAATGGTTGGTCTCCTCCCACAGTTACCGTAGATAATGTCACCTCTTTAAAACCTGTGTCAAACTGGACTGAGGACGATTTTAAATTGTCAAATTTTAATTCACATGGTTTGAGTGCTATCTCTGGAGTCATCACTTCCGAAGAGTTCCTCTGAATTATGATGTGCACCACGTATAAAGAGGCATGGGATATTTTAACATTGACACATGAGGGTACCACCGCTGTTAAAGAATCTAAATTGCAAAATCTTGCAACTCAATTTGGGACACTCACTATGTCAGAGACTGAACTTTTGACGAGTTTTATGCACGTTTGTCGGACATAGTCAACACTAACGTTAACTTGGGTGAGCCAATTGATAACACGCGGGTTGTGAAAAAGATTTTGAGATCTCTTCCAAAACGTTTTATTCCAAAAGTCACTATTTTAAAATCGATGTGGAATTTGAGCACACTTAATTTAGAAGAGTTGGTAGGTGATCTTCAAACTTACGAGTTATATATGTTTCCCCAAACTGTTAAGCCTAAAGGGGTTGCACTTAGGACACAATCGAGATCTAGTGAGGATAAAAGAAGAGAGAGCAAAAAGAAGGAGAGTGTATGTGATTCTGAATCTGACGATGACTCTGACACGACCCTACTTTCAAAAAATTTTAAAACATTTCTCCAGTTTTCAATACAAATAAATCTCAATAAAAGGTTTTCGAAGAAATACAAAAACAAAGACAAGTCCAAAGAAAGTGGTGAGATTGAAAAAGAGAATGAGGAGAACCTTGAGAAGATAAGATGTTTTGAGTGCGATGGGAAAGGGCACAAGTCATTTGAGTGTACCACTAGACTTAGGGGACAGGGCAAGAAAGTTGCCATGCCCGCTACCCTAAGCGATAGTGAGGGAGAAGAAAAATTGGAGGACAATGAGTTCAAAAACTATTTACGACAAGGGATGACTATTGCCTTTAATAGTCGTGTGAATACCTTAACTTTATCCCACAATGATATCATCCATGAGAGCGTCGATGATGAGTCGAGTGATAATGGGAGTGAGGATGAGAACGAAGATGAAAATGTTACTCGAAAAGCTTTTAGAAATTTGTTTATCAAGACCATGAAAACTTAAAGGTCAAATAGGAATCTAGGTCTTCAGATTTTTGAGTTGAAGGAAGAGAATGATGAGTTAAAAAGGGAAAAATGTGACTTGAACAACATGGTGTCTAGTCTGACGACACGCGTATCCAATCTCGAGGATGATATCGAACGAGCACGGGAGGTCCAAGTCTCTTTAGAGAACACATCTTAGAAGGTTGATAAGATGGTTACCTATGCCATTTGGAATGATGGTGAGTATGTTGGAAAAGGTCATGATGGTGCATCCACTACTTTTCATGTGACCAAGCCTACCTCCACTTTGGTGAGTGGTTCTCATGGGTGTCCGTCTAGGACAGCTCATCCCAAAATTTTTGATAAATTAATTCCCAGACCGATTTTTATTTGCTCCCACTGCAAGAAGCGAGGACACCTTATGGAGTTTTGTTCTAAGTTGGGTTTCGTGACACATCATGCCACTTCACATGCTCACGCACATGCTCCCACTCATGATACTTTGCTTGCTCATAATAATAGAGAGTGTGACACCCCACCTAATTAAATAACGGGTGATCAGTGCTTTATTAATTAATTCAGAATATCCAGTTGGTTCAGATTATGCATCACTGTCGAAAAATTATATTATTACAAAACCACCTCATATATAAGAAGAACTGATGTCAAAATTTTATCTTTTTAACTAAATATAGAACCATAAGAAAAATAACTAAACATTTACCATTTAATCCAATCATATAAGAAATGAAATACTGAGCTAATAAAAGGGACTGGAATAACCACATCCAACCCAAAGTGAAATACAATAGTCCAACTGAATAAATCCAACAACTTAAGGGTAAATAACTAAGTTCATATTCTCTGAATAATTGAATAGAAATGGGCAACAGGCCCTAAATGATGAAATAGCTCAAATCAAGTCAATAAGAGTCATGAAGGCGGCTACTACCAATGCCCTGTAGCTTTCATAACAACTACAACTCGTCGAATGGGTGAATAGCCTATGCTTGGTGTCCCTGTGGTTGGGCACCTGAAAGTGATTTGACAAGAAAAGAGATTTTGCAGAAAACGAGTCAAAGCCCGAGTTCAAAATAGTTTAAAATCAACAAGTGCTTAAAATGATTTATTATCAAATATAATTATCATGTTAAATTATCGAACTCACTTGGGAATGCTCACCTCTCATCTAGTGTGCACGCCTAGTGAAGATTCGAACCCCACTAGTTCTATTCCCATACCAACTAGTTCTTCCTGTCTAAACCCATCACAGTCCGATAACATCGCCTGAATATTTCCCTCACTAAGTACAATACATGATAAATCCCACTTTAGCATAAATAAGAATTTTCAGTTTTTATCCAATTATGTGACCGCTACTTAACTCATTTCGGATTTCATTATAAATTTTACCTACTAATTTCAAACAGTAGATATCAACGCAAGTGTATACATATATTCACTCTATCTCATATATATACACATAATACTGCACCCCGAGACACAACTGTAGTGCCTGCATACTCTGCTATCATGTCCTGTTGCATCGCTCATTTGCATAAAGGACTAAGGGTTCAGTCTCTCACGAACCATATAAAAATGCACATATATTGCAGGCGAACATAGTCCCAAGCTGATGGGCTACGCACCAATACGACCGTCATCACTATCATTCTCACAAATAGTCCGTACCTAGGTTCTATGCTGTAGTAATGCCAATCAATATCCCACCCGAAGGCTCCTCAAGGCATGATTGTCCACAACGCACAACCTCTGCTTGATAGCAAGCATCATAGGTATGTTATACACATAATAATTTAAATCAATAAGTATGCACACAACTTACTATATTCATTAGGCATTCACGCAACCTAAGTTTCAAAAAGTATAGATAATATCCTCGTCTCTACTATTCACTTTATCGCATCACTTAGACTTATCTCTCTAACATATACCTTTCTCTAAGGTTCTATTAATCCTCTATATCCCAATGAATACTCTTCTCTCAACTCATTACTAACTAGGGATTTAAGTCTTTCGATGATACTTTTAGGTTAATTTCTCTCACTTGGACCAACCTATAAGGTTCTAACCTATCCGGGCCAAAAATAGGCATTCTGAAATCTCATTAGAAGTTCCAGGATTCTCGTTCAAACGAGTCGTTTGAATGAACTTCTCACTTCGAACGAAGAATTTTGTTAGAAATATCATTGGAATTCTTGTTCGAACGAGGTCATTCGAACGACTTGGGCAGGTCTTCGAATGAGAATTTTGAGATCACCCCTGTTCTTCTGAAATTCGTTTTTCCAATCTTTTTCTCATCCAAATCGGTCTAAAACTCATCCAAACTCCCCATCAATGATTTTAGACTATTCCTACTCATAATGTGATACTTTCTAACACAATTTAAGTGACAGTTCTATAAATAATCAAAGGATTCTAAACAATCCCCGAAATCTTTAAAAGTCCTTTAATAATAAACCCACCATTAACAATCATTGATACTCCCGATTATATTTCATGATTTTAACCTAGAATTTCCAGATTTATCATTACTATAACAAAGTTATTATTCTACATGCAAACCTATCTCCCAATTTCACAATTTAGTTGACAAATCAGTTCCAAATTCATAGTATTATGGCTAGCTCATCAATTAAGGTTGACATGAATCATATATGCTAAAAAACACAGCAAGATAAACACTTACCTTTTAGTGAACCTCTGAATTAATGAGCAAAATTGGTACGGGGATGATCCTCTCCTTGAGATCTACGCGTTGGTATGATTTTTCGGTGGAAAGCTTGAATCCTTACCCCAATTCTCTTCTTCTTCTTCTTCTTCTTCTTCTTCTTCTTCTTCTTCTTCTTCTTCTTCTTCTTCTTCTTCTTCTTCTTCTGTCTCTCTCTCTCTCTCTCTCTCTCTCTCTCTCTCTCTCTCGTGGGTCAGAAATTGTCAGATGACCTAATGCCCACATTCCTTTTTCTTTTTAATTTTATTTTCGTTCATTTAATTACTCAAAAATATCAAAAGACAAAAATACCCCTCCGGGGTGTCGTCTTGGGCTAAAATGCCCCAGACTCCAAATAAAACACCCGAGTAATGTTTTTTGACTATTTTGACCCTTCTGAACACACTGGCGCGCTCAAAATGGCCATACGAGTTACTAAAAATAAATAATCATTTTTAGCTCACTAAAATAATATTGACACGACTCACACGCACGTCCCAACTAAGTGTATTGTAACTGCCGTATATTTCACTCCCGACCAAAATAATATTCTCATATTCATATATTACTTTACTCGCTAAGTAATATTCCACGTAATTATTCCTGATGAATACTAACTCTCATCACGCTAGTAGTTATTACAATTAAATCCGGATGAATTATAATTTAAATTTTCTCCCTTTAAATTAAGTAATTCAAATCCCATAATTAAAATAAACTTCCACAAAATTACGGGGTATTAAATACTTCCCCCTAATAACAAAATTTTGTCCCGAAATTCAAAAAAAAGCTAGATGGAAGTATACCTACTGGAAACAACTCTGGATACTCTTTTCGCATGTCATCCTCATGCTCCCAGGTAGACTCCTCTACATTATGATGTTGCCACTGCACTCATACTAACGGTACAACCTTTGACCTCAGTTTTCTCTCACTACAGTCAAGAATATATACTGGTTCCTCCTCGTAGGAACTATCAAGCTGAAGATCAATTTCCTCCAATTCAATGTGGGTGTGGGCCAAATTATCCCGAAGATATTTCCTCAGTGAGGAAATGTGTAACACATCATGAATCCTATGCAAGTGCTCTGGTAATCCAAGTTGATAAGCTACTGGCCCAATCCGCTCAATAATAGGGAATGTCCCCACATACCTTGGCACCAGCTTCCCTTTCTTCCCGAACCTCATTACTCCTTTTATAGGAGATACTCGCAATAGCACCTGATCCCCAACACTGAACTCTCTGAAAAATCTTTTGGCATCGGTGTAGCTCTTCTGCCGGTCCTGAGCAACTCGAACTCGACTCCGTATCCACTCAACCTTAGCCGGGGTGTCCTGAATCACCTCCGGACCAAGTAATTTATTGTGCCCCACTTCAAGCCAACATGTTAGGGAATGACAGAGCCTGCCATATAATGCCTTAAACGGAGCCATGCTAATCGTAAACTGGTAGGAGTTATTATAGGCAAACTCCACCAGCGGAAGGTACTTCTCCCATCCCCCTCCAAAATCCAAGACACACATCTACAATATGTCCTCCAACATCTGATTCGTCTGCTCAGTCTGCCCGTCTGTATACGGGTGATAGGCCGAACTCAACTGTAACTCTGTACCCATGACTTGTTGGAAATTCTCCCAAAATCTAGATACAAAGATCTTATACCGATCCGACACAATATCTTGGGGCACCCTGTGGAGTCTTACTATCTAGGAAATGAAGATTTGAGCATACTGCCTCGTAGTGTAGTCTGTCTGAACTGGCAGAAAATGAGCCACCTTGGTCAACCGATCCACAATCACCCATATGGAATCGTGACCTCTCTGCGATATAGGTAGCCTTGTAATGAAATCCATGGAAATGCTCTCCCATTTCCATATCGGGATCTCTAATGGCTGTAGTAATTCTCCCGGATGGTCTGTCTTTACCAACTGACAAGTGGCACACCGCGAAACAAACTTGGCAATGTCCTTCTTTATTCCGCTCCACCAATACTGTCGCCTCATATCCTGGTACATCTTATCCCCTTGAGATGTACCGTAAATCGTGAACTGTGAGACTCTATCGTCACCGCATGCCACAACTCCTCCCTCTCTGGGAGTACTAGTCTGCCATTAAAGTGTAAACCCCCATATGAGCTAAAGGATAAAGACTCTGCTCCCTCGACTAGAAGCTGGATAATTTGATCTTGACATTAGGAATCCGCTGCTTGAGCCTGTATCACCCTAGTAACTATCTCGGGTGTGACTGCTATCACCAACATGAATGAGCGGGCAACTGCATCCTGATGCCCAAGTTCTTTACATTTCGCCTTCCACACCTCAGCCACCTCATCTGTTGGCCTACATCTTAATGTGTCTGCTACCACGTTAGCCTTCCTCGGCTGGTAATGGATGTCGAACTGGTAGTCCTTCACAAATTCTAGCCACCTCCGCTGACGCATATTCAGCTCCCGCTGTGTGAATAGATATTGTAGGGATTTGTGATCTGTGAACAGGTGAAATTTCTCCCCAAGAGATAATGCCTCCATATCCTCAATGCAAACATGACTGTCGCTAACTCCAATTCATGGGTGGGGTAATTATTATCGTGAGGCTTAAGCTTACAGGAAGCATAAGCAATTACCTTATCCTCCTCTTTAAGCACACACCCAAGTCCTAATAAGGACGCATCAGTGTAGACCAGGTACTCCAACCCGGGCCTAGGTAGTGCTAGAACTGGTGATGAAGTCAGTTTGTCCTTCAGCTCGTCAAAGGCTAACTGACATGCATCATCCCATATAAATGGCACCCCTTTGCGAGTCAAGTTTGTCAACGGACCCGCTATCTTTGAGAATCCCCAAATAAACCTCCTATAGTATCCTGCTAGCCCTAAGAAACTACGTATCTCAGTAGGTGTAGTGGGCTTACCCCACTCCCTCACCGCTGATACCTTTCCCGGATCTACTGATATTCCGTCCTCAGAGATTATGTGACCCAAAAACTGAACCTCCCTCAGCTAGAATGCACACTTTTCATACTTTTCATACAACTCGTGCTCACGTAGTGTATGCAAAACCATCCTAAGATAATCATAATGCTCCTCCTCAGTCTGTGAATAGATCAGGATGTCATCAATGAGACGATGACAAATTAATCTAGGAACTCTCTGAACACCCTGTTCATTAAGTCCATGAAAATGGCTGGAGCATTTGTCAGTCCAAATAGCATCACCCAAAATTCATAAGACCCATATCTTGTCGAGAACGCGGTCTATGATACGTCATATTCTCATATCTGTAGCTGATGATAACCCGACCTCAAATCTATCTTTGAGAAAAAGGCAGCTCCTCTCATTTGGTTGAACAAGTCATCAATTTGGGGAAACGGATAATTATTCCGTATTGTGACTTTGTTCAACTCTTAGTAATCCACACACAACCTCAACGACCCATCTCCCTTCTTTACAAATAACGGGAGCACCCCAAGGTGAGGTACTCCTACGGATGAAGCCCTGTCCCAATAGCTTCTCAATCTAGTCTCGTTTCTCTCTCATCTCAACTATAGCCATACTTTAGGGTGCTCGGGCTATCGGCCGAGTGCCCAACATTAAATATATGACAAAATCAATCTCTCAACAAGGTGGTAGTCCAGGGATATCCTGGAACACATCGGTAAAATTGTGAACTACAGGAATCGAATCAATGGGAATCACTATCTCCCTAGAGGTCTCCTCCTCTATGTAATATAAATGTGTGGACGATCCTCCCTCGGGACGAGGCATCGCCACTAGGAACATCTCCTATCCTGGTATAGAAAATATAATGCTACTACTAAAATAATCTATCATGGATTTATAGGCGTCAAGCAAATCCATGCCAATAATGGCGTTATGCTCGTGCATATCTAAGACTAGCATATCTGCTAGAAATATCAAATTCCCAATCTCTATACCTACTCCCCGGCATATCTAAGACTAGCATATCTGCTAGAAAAAGTGCTTTCAGTATTTCCACAATTAAAACACCTCCCTGGAAAGTGTCCTCCCCTCGGTTCCGACTGTCCCCGACCCTGTTGGCCCTACTGACCCGGCTGGCCCTGCCTAAAACCTCCCTGTCCCTATTTGAAATCTCCAGAATGGAATCACTTAGAAGTATCCCCTTGATGGAAACCCTTCTCACCCTGACGGACCTGTCCCTGAGCTGTGGGTGTTCCACCGGTACTACTACCTCCTGTCCGGCCCTGCTGGCTGGACCCCCCAACTCTTTTGCTCCCCTGCTAGTGGAAGCGATGGTCCTGACAATGTAATAGGTCAACATTAACCACATTAAAGTAAGTGGCTAATGAAAGATTCCCTAACAACTGCTGGCGAATCTTCTAAGTCAACCCATCTATGAATCTCTGAATCTTCTTTTCCTCTGTCGGTATCTCATTCAGAACTAGATTCACAAGGTCTATAAACTCCTCCTCATACTCAGCAACTATCCTACCCTCCTTCTTGAGGTTCATTAGCTTTCGCCTTATCTCGGTCTGCATGACGGAAGGGAAGTACTTGCGATCAAATCGCACCCAAAAATCCCTGATAGTCAAGCTGTCTTTCTCCTCTCTAGTGGTGATGGACTCCCACTACTATAGCGCTGCTGCTACTAACTTAAAGGTAGCTAGAATTTTCTTTTTCACATCGGTTCACTCATCCATCCTCAGGTGACTCTCTATATCTTTCCTCCACTGGCTCGCCTTTACCACATCTGAACTCCCTGCGAACTCTAGAGGGTGTGCCTTCTGAAAGGCATCTCTGATTGGCTCCCATGCAGAAGGGAGAGCGTGGACTGGTGCTGGAGTAACTACCGGTGTCGGTGGTAGAGCTTGCTGTACTATGACTAATGCGACGTTAACTGCCTATGCTACAATAGCAGCAACTTTCGTAGCTTTCATCATTCCTCGGGCTGAAGCTGGCTGGGGCTCGGGCTAGGCATCCCTATTGGCTCACTGTGCACGTCTGGGAGGCATCTAAAATGAGATAGGAGATTTATAAGTCCACAGTAAATATCCCAAATAGTTAAAGATGTAAAAACGTAAATAATGAATACAACAGTCCTAAATATAGGGCTCTACATCAATGATAGCTACGCGAAACACAAAATAAGCTGCACAAATCCTAAGAAATCTAGAACCTGATGCTCTGATACCACCTGTGACACCATGCCTAATTAAATACCGGGTGATCAATCATTTATTAATTAATTCAGAATATCCAGTTGGTTCAGATTATGCATCACTGTCAAAAAAATATATTATTAAAACTAACCACCTAATATTTAAGAAGAGCCGATGTCAAAATTTTATCTTTTTAACTAAATACAGAACCATAAGAAAAATAACTAAACATTTACAATTTAATCCAATCACATAAGAAATGAAATAATGAGCTAATAAAAGGGACTGGAATAAACACATCCAACCCAAAGTCAAATACAATAGTCCAACTGAATAAATCCAACAACTGAAGGGTAAATAACTAAGTTCATATTCTCTGAATAATTGAATAGAAATGGGCAACATTCCCTAATTGATGAAATAACTCAAAGGAAGTCAATGAGAGTCATGAAGGCGGCTACTACCAATGCCCTGTAGCTTCCACAACAACTACATCTCGTCAAATGAGTGAATCTCCTAGGCTTGGTGTCCCTGTGGTTGGGCACCTGAAAGTGGTTTGACAAGAAAAGAGATTTTACAGAAAATGGGTCAGAGCCCGAGTTGAAAATAGTTTAAAAATCAGCAAGTACTTAAAATGATTTATTAGCACATATAATTATCATGTTAAATTATCGAACTCACTTGGGAATTCTCACCTCTCATCTAGTGTGCACGCCTAGCAAAGATTCAAACACCACTAGTTCTATTCCCATACTAACTAGTTCTTCCTGTCTAAACCCATCACAGTCCGATAGCATCCCCTGAATATTTCCCTCAAGAAGTAAAATACATGATAAATCCCACGTTAGCATAAATAAGCATTTTCAGTTTTTATCCAATTATGTGACCGCTACTTAATTCATTTCGGATTTCATTTCATGCAGTAGATATCAACGCAGGTGTATACATAAATTCACTCTATCTCATATATATATACAATACTGCACCCCGAGACATTGCTGTGGTGCCTGCATACTCTGCTATCATGTCCTATTGCATCGTTCATTTGCATAGAGGACTAAGGGTTCAGTCTCTCGCGAACTATCAAAACAAAACACATATATTGGAGGCAAGTATAGTCCCAAGATGATGGGCTATGAATATACCTACGCACCCATACCACCTTCATCACTATCGTTCTCACAGATAGTCCGTACCTAGGTTCTATGCTCTAGTGATACCAATTAATATCCCACTCGAAGGCTCCTCAAGGCATGATTGTCCACAACGCGCAACCTCCGCTCGATAGAAAGTAGTTTAGGTGTGTTATACACATAATAATTTAAATAAATAAGTATGCACATAACTTATTATATTCATTAGGCATTCACGCAACCTAAGTTCCTGAAATTATAGATAGTATCCTCGTCACTACTATTCACTTTATCGCTGCACTTTGACTTATCTCTCTAACATATACCTTTCTATAAGGTTCTATTAATCCGCTATATCCCAATGAATACTCTTCTCTCAACTCATTACTAACTAGGGATTTAAGTCATTCGATGATAGTTTTGGTTAATTTCTCTCACTTGAATCAACCTATAAGGTTCTAACCTATCCGGGCCAAAAATAGGCATTCTAAAATCTCGTTAGAAGTTCTAGGATTCTCATTCGAACGAAGTCGTTAGAATGAACTTCTCACTTCGAATGAACTTCTCACTTCGAATGAACTCAATAATTTCATTAGAAGTCTCATTGGAATTCTCGTTCGAACGACCTAGGCAGGTATTCAAACGAGAATTCTGAGATCAACCCCGTTCTTCCGAAATTCAATTTTCCAATATTTTTCTCATTCAAATCCATCTCAAACTCATCCAAACTCCCCATCAATGATTCTAAACTATTCCTACTCATAATGGGATGCTTTCTAACACAATTTAAGTGACAAATCTATAAATAATCAAAGGATTCTAAACAATCCCCTAAAATTTTAAAAGTCCTTTAATAATAATCTCACCATTAACAGTCATTGATACTCACGATTATATTTCATGATTTTAACCTAGAATTTCCAAATTTATCATTACTATAACAAGGTTATTCTTCTAAATGCAAACCTATCTCCCAATTTCACAATTTTGTTGACAAATCAGTTCCAAATTCATAGTATTACGGTTATCTCATCAATTAAGGTTAACATGAATCATATATGATAAAAAACATAGCAAGATAAACACTTACCTTTTCGTAAACCTCTGAATTGATGAGCGAAATTGGTATGGGGATGATCCTCTCCTAGCTATCTATGCGTTGGTATGATTTTTCGGTGGAAAGCTTGAATCCTTAGCCCAATTCTCTCTGTCTTCTTCTTCTTCTTCTTCTTCTCTCTCTCTCTCTCTCTCTCTCTCTCTCGTGGGTTAGGAACTGTCAGATAACCTAATGCACACGTTCCTTTTTCTTTTTAATTCTTATTTTCGTCCATTTAATTACCCAAAAATATCAAAAGACCAAAATACCCCTCCGGGGCCTCGTCTTGGGCTAAAATGCCCCGGACTCCAAATAAAACACCCGAGTAGAGTTTTCTCACTATTTTGACCCTTTCGGACACACTGACGCGCTCAAAATGGCCATACGAGTTACTAAAAATAAATCATCATTTTTAGCTCACTAAAGTAATACTGATAGGACTCACATGCGCGTCTCAACTAAGTGTATTGTAACTGCCGTATATTTCACTCTTGACCAAAATAATATTATCATATTCATATATTACTTTACTCACTAATTAATATTCCACGTAATTATTTTTGATAAATACTAACTCTCATCACGCTAGTAATTATTATAATTAAATTCAGATTAATTATAATTTAAATTTTCTCCCTTTAAATTAAGTAATTCGAATCCCGTAACTTCCACAACATTACGGGGTATTACAAAGAGTTTGCACATATTCGCAAGCAAGTGAAGTTTTTGGTCAAGATTACACATGATCTAATGGAGTTGGTTCAAAATATCTCCCCATCTTTGGAAAACTCCACCGCACTTCCCGGGTGAGGTCTTGACATGTTTCCTAGCATAGGGTGATTTACATGATGACACTTTTGCCTACTGCTAGCATGTACCATTTGTTTTAATTTTTTTTTTATTTTTCCTATTTTTGGTACTATTTTAGCACTGTTTGCCCATTCCAGGAACTGTTTTTTTACAAAATTTTCTCACTCGACAAAAATGCATGTCATTCTGGACAATCTGGGAAATTTGTGTTTTTTCTCGTTCTAACGAGATTGCTTCTCATTCGAATGAGATCGCCTGTCGTTCGAATGACCCCTGGAATTTTATTTGCAGTCCCTATTTATTCTTATTATATGTTATTGGTACTTCTGGGTTATTTCTCAACAGTGTTTGAAAAAAAAATACAAAAAAAAGATTTTTCTTTTTTTTGGAAAAATGTCAAAAAATTCAAAAAGAGTTTTGTATTTTGTTTGCAACTTATATGAATGTACACTTAGGATGACCAAGTCAAAAATTCATGCCATATCCATGTGACTATTTGATAGTGTCTTGAGACAATAAATTGTGTCATTCATGTGCTTTACAAAGTTTGGAGTCTTTGAGATGATATAGTGTTGCTACCTATATGTTTGACTCTCTTTGTCCTTTATTGCACACATGCACAAATTTGTTGGCGGTTTGTTCTTGACAAATCACATGTTGGTTACGTGTTTTCATCTTAATTTTGTCTATTAAAATGAACCAAATGCGATAAAACAAGATAATAAAAGGTGTGCATGTTTTAAACCGCTTGCCGTAAGTTTGTGTGAATTTTATAAACGGTGAAGGGCTACGAAAGGCACACATTTATCCTTTGTGATTAAGCCGCCGTTGAAAAGGACCTAAAAAATTGAGGAATTTTAATTATCCGGAGTCCAAAGAGGTTTAAAAGAGCCCAAAAATATTGAATAACAATAAAAAGAAATATATGCCAATAATGGGCCATTAGGTCTATTCACCAATTCTCCAATGTTTGAGAATTTAGATCACCTCGCAAATAAAATATATATGAGGGAGTTTGTTTGGAGAATTAAAACGGCTTTGCACGTCCTTAAACATCTTGAAAAATCATGAAATCGGGTTGGACGTTATTGGTGTGAAAATCATGTTGACTTCGATTTGTTGATTTTGATTTAAGACGATGTTATCTAAATTCAACGTTTTTACACCAAAGTACTATTTTTAATGTTCATTTGTTAGGAGTACAGTTAAGCATCTTGCACATATGATATGATTGAGTTGATTTTCCTATCGAATTTGTTCACACCCATTCATTCCGTTTCCATGATTTGGTCGTCTTAGTAAAAATTCACGGTGCGTGATTTTTCTTATTGTTTTATAAAAAATTGAAAAATTCAAAAATAGTATGTTTGGTTTGTTTCCCGTGACATCCCATTGTGCTTTATTGTGTTTATTCTTTCCTTGTCTATTTCGGACAAATAAAAATGGGGAGAACGAATTACGGGGTATATTTAGTATGGGGGGGATTTGATTATTGCCTTAATTTAATATATATTTCTTAATCATTTAAAACTCGATACGTCACTTGTTTTTTCTTTGTCTCATGTGTGTAGGTACAATTGAAGATTCTTTATATTGCACACCCTGATGAGAAAAGCTTGGAGATTTGAAAAGTTGATTGTTGAAGCCAAGTCTGATTGAAGACTTGTTCAGTTTATCTTTCCACAATTGAGTTTATGGGAGGGTAGATTTGTATAGGTTATTTTTGAGTTTGATAATTCAAATAGTTTTTATTGTGTATCGGCATAGACATAGGGGGATATTTGTAAGGACATTGTCCATCACATTTAGTATGTCGTATACCGCTACAAGTTTGTCGAAGCATTGGAAAGCGCACATCTACAATCGACGATCCGAATTTCAAGTCATCTTCAACAATCATACCCAACAAGGACGAACTTGGTAAATTGGTTAAGTTCCATTTACATTTTAAATAAAAATGTTGGGATTTTGTATAAAAAATAAAATATTTTTCCTTTTATGAAAAATGATTTTTAAATTATTTTAAATGAATTTTATCTTGTCAAAAACCATTTTTATCATAAAAGCTTTTTGATAACTGTTCTTAAATTCGTAAGAGTTTTGTTTTCTAAGTCCCAAAATATTTTAAAACTCTGTAAATCGATTCTAGAGATTTGTGCCTGGTCGTTCAAACGAGATGCCATCTCGTTCGAACGAAACCAGACGTCGTTCGAATGACACGTCTCTTAATTCGAACGAGAAGTCTTTTTACCTGACACGTCACCGCCTTAAAAGTTTTTATAAATAAGGTGTCAGTCTTCTGTATTTCGTGTGGAGAAAATTTTGCTTTAATCAGAATATGTTTTTGAAACTTTACCTTTTCTCCAAAACAATTTTGGGGGTTCAAATTTGTTTTCACAATTCATAAATCCTAGAGAGTTTATTTTGTGTGAGTTGTTATGTGGAACCCAAACCATACTTTGCCTAAAGTTCAACCCTTGTGAGAAGAACTCTACAACTGGAGAGCCGAGAGCTAATGTAGAGGGAGATCCTATAAGGAATCAAGACTGCGTGTCTGGGCTGCATGTCCACATCGGTATGATTGCGAGTGAGCCACTGCTGAGTTCTAGTTGAAGCTTTGAAGGGTTGACCTAGACGTCGTGCATTACGCTTGAGGGAAGTTGTATGTAAGTCAATGGTCATGTAACCTTGTCTAAGTTCTAGAATATAAAAGGTTTTTCCCTGAGGGGATTTTTTCCTGAATTACTGCGTCACTTTCTTGCCTTGTTTCATTTACACTTGCATGCACGTGGGATGATTTTAATTTGAATTTGGTTTTGTTAAATTTGAGTTACCTAATAAAATAAGTGAATTTGCGAATTAAATCAATTGGTATCACACCGCGTTTACAAACTTAATTGAACTAACTGCATCCTCACCGGTCTCTAGATTGGCCTAGGACAATTATACATTTTTTTTTGGGGGGGGGGGGGGGGGGTTAAAATGGGCGTTGAGGGCCGAAATAAAAAACCAAAACCTAGCAGCCTAAAAATAGGTATAAACACATCAAGCGACATCAAAGCTACTTGTCTAAACTACCGCATCTTCATCGGAATTTTGGTTGGCCTTATTCACTAGTATACGATTCTTTTTGGTGTTAAAAATGAGCGCTTAGGAGTGAAACCTAAAAAAAAATGAACTGAAAGCCTAGATTTAGGCACAAACACATCAAGCAATACCAAAGTAACTGGTATAAACTAACCGCGTCCTCATTGGACTCTCTATTAATTGACTAGTATATGTTTTTAGATTAAAATAGGCCCGGGGGGGGGGGGGGGGGGGAGAAAATTTAAAACAACAACCTAGCGGCCTAGAAATAGGTATAAACACACCAAGCTATACCAAATTAACTTGTCTAAACTAATCACATCCTCATCAGACTCTCGTTCACCTAATTGACTAATGTATGCTTATTTTGGGGTTAAAATGGGCGTTGGGGGATGAACACTTAAAACAACAATTTAACGTCCTAGAATTAGGTACAAACACACATGTGATACTAAAATAACTTCTCTAAACTAATCGCTTCCTCATCTAACTCTAGGTTTTCCTAATTAACTAGTATACACTTCTTCTTGGAGTTAACTTTTGGCCATTGGGTGGCAAAAACTGAAAAGAACAACCTAGCGCATCAAGCGATAATAATGTAACTTGTCTAAACTAACCGCGTTCTCATCAGGTATGGACGTTTATTGTGTATCGATTACTCCAAAAAGAAAATTTCATGTGTGTCAATAGCATGGGAATATACCAGTCTTCTATGCTAGTTACTCATTTATGCTTACACACTTATTAAGAACGAGTTTGTTAAACAGGTTCTTATTAGAAAATATAAAGAACACTTTTGGGAGAATGAAGTCCACTTTTTTAAGGAATATTATGAAGCCTACTTTTTGAAGAATAATATGTTTAAAACTTTAATGGTTTTAGACTTAGTTTCAAGTTTATGGTTAAATGATAAATGGTTTATCTTATACTACATTTTGTTTTGGGAATTTTAATGGTTATTAATGAAATATTATTTTAGATCGGTTTAATATCACCGAAATATAGTGTCTTTCATTTTGTCACATGTATTTTGGAATCGTGGGTGAAATTTGTGGGCATTGTTTCGCAATGCCATTGTTTGAGCACGAGTTATTACTAGTGTATTTATATCTATTTTTTTTAGTGAGAAATTAATATATTTTTTAAAATATATTAATATTGTTAAGGGATTTTAACCATTACAATGTATTTTGTAATAGATAAAATCTTTACAATGTATTTTGTAACAGATAAAATCGTTACAAGTTCTATATTTGTAAGGGGTAAAACCATTATAATTTAGTAAATCTGTTACTAATATATGTGAGCTACACCAGTGCCAAATCCGTTACAAAATAAATTGTAACGATTTTAGTCCGTTACAAATATTAAATTTGTAACGGATTTCAGCCGCTACAAATTCCGTTAGTGAAACAAATAACGCCAGTTTTTTAACGATTTTTGCTTGTTACAATTGACCTGTTGTGGTGTAGTGTTCTCGATGCACCTAGGACTCTTAGAACGCTTATCTCATTCCTTGAATCATCCTATTCCTTGTGTTGTGTTTCTTTATTAACCTTGTAAATTTGTTTTTAGGTACAAATGTTGATTACGTGCTTCTAGGTGAATTAACCCATAATGCTAGATTAATTCACGAACTCTTTCATATGATATTTGTATATTGGTTTTGTTTATGCCTATATACTATTGAAATGAAAATATGAATCTTTAACTGTTAAAAATCTTAAGCTTGATCAATATGGAGTATATGCTATAAACTTGATGCACTTGACACCTCAAAACATTCTTCAGTATTCTTCAATCAGAAGTTTAAAATGAACCACCTTAATTTCTGCTTCATGTTTTTTGAAATGGTTATGATTTGAAAAAGGAGTGTCATTTTTATGCCATGTTCATATGAGATTTTTGTTCATGGTTGTAGTTGAAAATCAAAATAAAATATCTTTTAAAATTACATTAGATGATCTGCATAGGGATGCAATTTCGGTTTGTGTGATCTGTCTTTAAAAAATTAGAAATAGTTATCAAACCTTTGTACTTGTGCAAAATATGGCACATGTAAACATTTTGTTATCGCAATGTCTCAAAGAATTATATATATCCAAAATTGGGTAAAACCAAGGATATGAGACCAAAATGTTTTAATCAATCGTTGAAATTTAGGAAGAAAAATGTGTTAGTTGGGTATGTTATACTTTCAGGGAAAATGAGACTTTTAATGATAAACATCAAAGTAGATTTTTCTAAGGTATATCTCATTGAACTTTGGTTTTGGTTTCATCAATCAAGTCTCAAACGTTTTCACTTTTGTTCTTCACACGAGCTATATGAATCACATCCAATGATTAATCGAACTCATATAAGTTTTAAATCGTTAATTGCTTATGCATATCTATTCGATGTATGTGATATAATCCTAAACCTTGATTTGGATGTTAATAATGATTATGTTCTGATCATTAATTATTTGTTTTGATGTATGGACCTTGTTGTACATAATTACCTTGTACTTGGACATTTTTTGTTTATTTTGGAAAATAAATATTTCTTGTACATAGCACGACCCACACCACCAAGTGTTGCTGCAGCGAAGCTAAGCGCAAGCCGTGAACACAAAGGTCGCTGAAAACGTTGTGGGTAATGTCGCAACCCACGACAATAGAGTGTCGCATCCGCAAAGGAACTCGCGACCTGTGAGATGCCTATCATGTCCTCGAATCGATGATAAAATCAAGAAAACCTTTCATTTAAAACTCTACACTTTAACGAATCATTATATTTTCTAACCTGCGAACTTCATTAAAGTTTATTAGTGTGCTCCTAGTGTGGTTTCAAGAGATTTTACCAGAGATTCAAGATCCAAATCAATAATTCTTCATTAGGTGTGCCTATTTCCTCTATTAAAGTTAGGTTTATGTCAAATTTTCAAACTTTTGAGGGATTTGTTTATTTTTTCAAACAACTTTCAATGATAGAATTTATTTTAATTCTTGAGATTTATTTTGTAATCTAGAGATAGTTTCATTAAAATTTGATAATTTTTCATCACCAAAAGTGTCTGCATATAAAAAATCTCTACTTAACTTGGGTCTATTAGAGGTTGTGATAACCTCTCAAATGTTAAAAATTGATTTGAGACTCTATCCATTTTTAGGACTAGATTCCACTTTCATTTTGGGTTTAAACATAGTTTAGATTTAACTTGGAATGTCTTGTTTGTGCTCCAAAATATGGAAAATCTTCGTCCTCCACGCATCATCATTCCAAGTACCCCGAGCCCGAGCCAATCTTATTCATGACGACAGAACAATAACTACACTTCGAGATGCTACTTTAGATTATGAAAAGTTTTTTGGAGAGTTTAGTCAATTGGATATTATATCTGAAAAGATTCTGATGGTGTCAATGAATTTAAGAGTAAGGAATGGTTACGTGTTTGTTCTCATGGAGAAGAGAATTATAGAATATTTTCGAACTTGGGTGTTGAATTCTATGCCAATGACGAATTTGACGTTGGACACATAAACTCTTTTACCTATACTATAAGAGGTGTTCGTGTTTTAATATCACCAAGCATCATATATCAACACTACCATTTTTCGAGTGTTATAAGAAAGGTTATCCACATATCGATCATGAGAAACCAATCAATGGAGAAGTTTAGGTAGAAATTACCTACGGCATGTGGCATCGGTATGTGAAAAGGCCAATTGGACAAAGAAATCTCACCAATTACTACTACCTTATACACATGATCATCTAAGGTGGAATCATTATGAAATCTAATCATTCAACTCTTTCAAAACCCATATTGTTTATTTCTCTGCAAAGTGGTAACTGTAATACCCTGTATTTTTATGGCTTTTAAATTATGGGATTAATTAAATTAAATTGGGTTATATTGATTTAATATTAATTTGGATTTTAAAATAAATATTTACTAGCGTGGCGAAAGTTAGTAATTATTGAATTTTTTTCGAATATTACTTAATGAGTAAAGTAATATGTAGAATTGAATTTATTATAATTGTCACGAGTGAATAATATGGCAATTATGGAAATTAAGTCGGGACGCGCCTGTGTCCTGTCGGGACAAAATTATTATTATAAAAAGTGAATAAACTTATAAGTCACTCGTATGGTCATTTTGAGTGTGCTAACGGGTCTGGAAGGGTCGAGATAGTCAGAAAAGAGTACCCAGGGGTTTAGTTTGGCTCTCGGCCGTTTTTAGGCCTAATTGGCATCCCGAGAGGGTATTATAGTCATTCTCTATTTTTGCTTAATTAAACCCACGAATTTCCCTAAGTTATATCAGCTATTAGAGTTGATATTTTAGGTTTATCAATCACAGAAACATAGAACGTCCATTAGAGAAGAAAGGAAGAGAGTTCTTCAAGAATAGATCATAATCTGCAACAGCTTTTCAAGAATAACACCACCGGGGCATAGATCGTAAGACGAGGAATGCAGCCATACCTTCGTCACCAACAAATCAGACCTTCGATTCCCAGACAAGTATTTATCTTGCTAATTTCTAGTTGATATCCCTTCCATGTTAGTCTAGGAATGAAAATCACATGTTTTGTTTAAAGAATTATATGTATTGGAAGAGAATTTATATGTTGTAGGGAGAATCCACGAAGTATGAAATCTTGATCATATGTAGAGGATTACCTATGAACTTATAATGGTAATTAGGAAGGAAATCTGGAATAAAATTGATATTCTTGATGATTCATGCATATTTAGGTTTTATAAAGAAATCTGGAATTAAACCCATTTTTGATTGATTTGTTGAGGATTTATTGATGTTGTTACGTTAGAACTTGTTTATATATATTGCTTATACATTTGGATTACTTGGTTGGGAGTTTGGGATGAAATTATAGAGGTTTGAGGATTTATATTGATTGAACCCGTAGCAGTCGTAAGGAAATCTGGGCTGAGACCGGAAGGGTCGATCGATTGACCTATGAATGTCGATCGATCGACTCCCCCTGATTTTTGGAAATTTTCTTTTCTTTAATGATGATGTAGCACCACTATGAGGGAACTTTGCATGTGATGAGATTATTATAATAGGACTTATGAGGGACCAGTAGGGTTGTGATTTAGGTCCGGATAATATGGATTAATACTAGACTTACCCGTAGTGTCATGAGGGCTATAGAACAATAAAAATTAATTTGTATGTGCGATACGTTAGGTTGAGTAATCATGATTGATGACGTAGTCGAGTAGGATGGATAGTGTTAATATACTGACATTATGGTTATAGAAATGATACACTTCGGGGGTTGAGAAGTAATTGGGAATGTGTGGTAAACGAGAAAAATGACAAGCTAATAATACGTAGGTTTTGAGAGTGAGCACCACGAATGGTTAATATATAAATATTATGGGTCGTGAGGATACCTATACGAATTATGGAAATACATAATTTTCTGTATGTATGCTTGTCATATTATCATGTGTAGTTAATCATACCTATGCTACTTGTTATCACGGAGGTTTCCGTGCCAGGACAGTCTTATCTCGATGTGACCTTTATGGGGGATATTAACTTGTACCCTAGAACATATGATTCCTTGGTATAGGCTATCTGAGAATGATAGTCAGACGTTCCTAAGAGATGTGAGGGTATGTGATGACCTCTTTGTGACTTGGAACTATGCTTTGCCTCCAATATGTGTATTTTGTCTTAATACAGTTCGAGAGTGAGTCCGAACTAGTACTTCCCTTATTTATATGAGAGGTACAGGGACTTGATAGCAGAGTATGCCAGCACCATAGGTTTTATGTGGGGTGCTGATTAATATATATATTGTATGCGCGATTAATATATATACATATACCTGGAATTCTTCTACAGTGTGTGTAAGTATATAGTTATTGAATAAACGCTCAGAATCATAGTAAATGCTTGAGATTTCATAGCAGTATTGAGATATACATAATTAGCTTAAATAATCCTTAATGAGATGTTATTTTAATGAATCATAGTCATACTGCCTCTCGAATAAGAGTCTATGGGAGGAGAATTGGGTTAGACTTATGAGTCATTTTAGTAGTACGATAAGCGTGCACACTAGATGAGAGGTGAGAATTCTCAAGAGAGTGTCGCGTACTAACATGGTTGTTATATCAACAGGTAAGCATTTTAAATACTTGCTAAACTATTTTTTTAACTATTATATACTCGGGCTCTAACCCGTTTCCTGTCATTTTTCTCTCTCTTATATATGTATATATATTGCAGGTGCCCAGCCACAGGGACGTCAGGCTTGGATCTTTGGACTGTTGACGTGGTGTAGCTAGTGTGGGAGTTGCAGGTCTTTACAGTAGACGAATTCATCCTTGTCTTCTCAGTCTTTCATTTAGTTCTCATTAGATAGGGCATGTGTCGCCCATTTCTAGTTTTTATCTAGTCCAGAGATTTGTTCTCTTTATTCATATCAGTATTGAGTTTAGTTGGGATTATTTTATTTATTTCCTTGTCCTGCGTTTTGGGATATTTAATTGAATTTATTTATCTAGCATGTTCTTTCATTTGGATGGTTTGGTTTTAATACTATCATTTGTATTCGTGAAAATGGTTTCATAGTTAATAATAACAATCAGACTTAATTTGTAAAATTAAATGTTTTGACACTTAGCTTAATTATTTACTAGGTGATTAATAAAGAAAATTATTTTACAAGAGTGATGCTAAGAATGAACCAACCGGAAACTTTGAGTTAATTTAATAAAGCACAAGTCACCCGGTATTTAATTAGGCGGGGTGTCACAGGTGGAATCAGAGCATTAGGTTCTAGTGTGCTTTAGGCTCTGTGCGGCTTATTATGCTTCCAACGTAGTTTTCTTTTATATAGATCCCTATGTTTAGGATTATTGATTTCGTCAGTGAGACTTAGTTCTCCCGCTATATCGTATATATTAGTGAATCTTATATGCGTTCAGACGTGTTCGTGTACCGAGCAATGAAGTATGACGGGCGAGGGCCTTTGGGCGGACAGCAGGAGGCAGGGTTATTTGAGGTTGTAGAGTATATTCAAGGATGATGACCATAGTAGAGGTCACCCCTATTATGGCACGAGAAGCCAGGACTATAAAGATGGCTAGGGCGCAGCCTATGATTTCCAGGTGATGCTATAGTCGAAAGTGGTGCAAAAGTAGACTCACCCAACGTGGTATGACTGGGAAAGAGTTAGACGAAGCATTTAGGATAACCGGTGATGGAAATTCTAGAAACGCGGGGATTGTGTGTGTTAGCAAAAGGAGGTAAAATATCCAAAGGCTTGGGCCTATGACTGAGTGTGGCTAACTGAAAGTGAAAATTTGGTGTAAAATTTTCTTGGCTCTTCGGGACGAAGTTATACTGGTGGGAGTCAGCCACCACTTTTAGGAGTGGAATTCTATGTCTTTCAAAGTATCTTAGGTATAGTTTGACTACAGGTTCCTTTATCATATGTTCATGATAAGATGTGAACGTTGTTCTGAACTCATCACAGGAGGGACATACAGAGGTCCATTTGTGAATATGAATCTAAACTGTTAGAAAATCTTATATCGAAGGATGTAGATACAAATGGAGGAGAAGATTTCAAGTGAGAGATCGACTCGTAAGAAAAATTTAACAACACGTAAAAGGAATTCTACTGGACGGTCGGTCCAGATAGAGACAATGTCGTGTTTGGTCAATGGAGATGTTAACTCTTCCTTGTGTGGGAAGCTAAAATAATCAAAGAATTTAGTCAGAGAATAAGACTGGACTAAATGGTGTTAGTAAAACATCACAAGGGGGAGACCCATCAGGGGAACCCATTTAAATGATTCGGATAGCTAAATTCTTAACAAGCGATGGTGAGTTTAGTAAGGGCTATTGAAGCAAGTATTATGTTCCTTAGGGCCAAAAAAGCTATGGGAACAACAGGGGTAGCCATCAGAATCGAAACTACCAAAGTCTGAGAGAAGGAAAACCTTAACATGGTCAGTATGACAAGAGATAAGTGGATTATGTGTTGAGGTAATTTGTGGAGAGTAAAACCACATACGTTAATTTTCCCCGAAGCAAGTAAAGGGACAAGGGTATGGTGCTTTCAAGGGAAATAGTTAATGTAATTTTCGATTTGGTTCGGACAGGTGTGTTATGTCCGGGAAACCATTTGAGCAGCCAGGGCAATTGGCAAGGTAGGATTAAGAGTTTTATCCTCAGAGGATGGGGCGTATTTTGTGTGACACGAGCGAATCACTACATTTTGATTATTGAGAGATTCGCAGGTGAGATAAATTTAGGGCGTATATCGACAACGTTATTATTATCTGTATGTTTTCTCTGGTATAGCGGGGTTATCTTTAGTGTTACCCGCAGAGGATAAATTGGTGAATTATTAGTGGTATATACTTTATTATGATTACTCATTTTAGTGATGTGATATATGAGTATGATATTATCCTAGTTTCGTCTTTATAGTAATGGTTAAAACGATAGTGGGCAATTATTGCCAGGCTATCGAGGTGGCTGCCCTAGTGCAGCATGTTTTGTTCTGGCGAGGCTTCACCGCGAGAGGGTCGGGCTCGCACTTATATTATATATTATATAAACTTTGGAAGGTGTAGTGGTCACGAGATATTCGATCCCGGTGTGTGTAAGGACTTTATTGCCATGATTCGGTGTGTATTTGGTTTATCGTTAAGCGGTTACATCGATCATTTAGAGACGTGGGATTTAAGATTTATATTCATATATTTGGGGATAGGATCTCGAAAGTCCCGATTGTATGTGTACGAGGTTTGGGGAATTTGATTTCCACCAATGGTGAGCGGTAGTGCAATTGGAAAAAAGTTATTTATTTAAGTGTAATTGCGGGAGGAGATGTAACTTTTATGACAAGAGACAGGAATATAGGGGCACATGTTATGGAAGGAGGACCAAACGGATTTCGATGACGGATAACGCTAGGAAGTAGTGTATCGTGGGGGTTCCTTGTTTGGATTTTGCTTTGCGAGACATCCAACGCATGAAACTTAGCGTAAGGTTGGAAGTAGTGATATGTTTGGTCATTAGTCCATGAGACAGTACCTCGGTCATCATTGGAAGTAGTGATATGTTTGGTCATTAGTCCATGAGACAGTACCTCGGTCATCATATAAGTATTTAGTTATAACTGTAAGTAGTTTAATTACGATATAAGGCCAATGGAGCAGGTTGTGAAGTAAGGAAGCATTGCAAATTTTGTCTTATCACCACGAGTTGAGGGTGGAACAATGTTAAGGAGGATTTATAAATTCGATTTCTAGGGTGATTGAGAGTACCCCAGTGTTGTAACCACGTTGTGAATATAGGGGTAATAAAGAATTAAGTGTTATGTGTGAAGTGTAAGTGATATTTATGCCGGTATGCACGGTTTATAGGCTATGTGGGCATCCTGGTTAGCTAAGGTCAGAATCGTCTGGGTTAAAGGAACGTGGGAACAGATGGGTAGAATATATGCCTAAGGGACTAATATAACAAAGTAGAAATAGTAAAGTGGATTAAGCATCGTGTGAGAAGGACAATAATCCATAAATACGTGTGAAATCAGAATAGCACACCTGAATTTGGTTGAAGGGCTATGGGAAGCCATTTAGAAAGGGGTATTCCTTGAGAAGGGTAAAATTTAACTATTAGGGAAAACAATCGAAGTGGAGTTTAACCTAGTCGAATATTGAGAGCGACTTGCGCGTAGGTAGAATAATGATGTTAGTAAGGTATAAAAAGTCCAAAAGTGCACATCGTGGAGAAAAGTGCATGGGTTGGAACTTTCGGTATACGCCAGGGAAATAAGGAGAGTATTAAGTATTACATAATGTGAGACATTACAATTGGAATTCGATGTTGAGCGGGACATAGTGAGTAGTCTCCGCATGCATCACTCATGGATAGAATTCGGTAGGAACAATAGGTTCAACCAGATAATTTTGTATCAAGCCGATGATTTTGATAGTGGAAGAGAGCAGTCAAGTCGGTAAAATTTCTTTGATGGGTTGCCAACCTCAAGGTAAGATCAAGGGTTCCTTCGAACGTGTGGAATAAGTTGCCCAAGAAGGAAGTGATTGATATTCCTTTGGGGTGACTTACAATATTAGCTAGTGTGCCCTAGTCTTCCTTTGAAAAGAAGAATCGCGCCAGTACATGGTCCTACACGGTATTTTTCTGAATTAGGATGAGATTTTTGAATCCCACCTTCAATATGGAATTTCAAGAAGCAGCGGGGATAACGTTTCGTTGTGATCAGGTTGTATCACCTATAGCCGGGGAGTAGGTGAATGTTGATTAACGATTTGTGGAGCCATGTGAAAGTAATTTTGGATTCATTGTGATCATTTTATTTCCACAACGAATATAGTTAGCAAGTGAAGTATAGTGCGGTAGGGTTCCATGGAAGCACTCGTACCTGTTTATTGTGGATAAACTGCTTATTGAAGTTTTGTGAGGAAAAACTTTAACTATTCTCCCTCAAGTTGTTTAGAGGCGAGCGGATAATCATAATTTTGGATTGGTCGAGTTAGATCCGATGACTAAAGTGGAATAACCACACACTGTCTTAGGTAACCTTTTAACTATCGTAAGAGCTACGTCGCCAGGAATTAAGATTTGAAGAACTGACAAGAGTAGTCAGACGTTCATATGGTTTCTCTCAGGATGGGAGTTTTATGTTTAGATAAATACGAGAGTTGATACGAGGAGAGGTGTGACCTCCCAATAATATTGAGACATTGGGGCCAATGACGTATGGGAAAGTCTTATTCGAATATTGTTCGGTAGGAGAACGATTGAGGTGTGACCCTATGACTGATAAAGTGTCGAGAGTGTTAAACAAGCTTGTTGTGAAGCGGGAGCTATAGTGATTGAGCCTTACTTTGAAGTTGGTTTTGAGTACTAGAGGAAACCTGTTTTTATCAGGGATGCCTTACTTTTCCAAATTTCGGGATGAAATTCCATTATTATGGGGGGAGTATGTAATACCCGGTATTTTTATGGCTTTTGAATTATGGGATTAATTAATTTAATATTAATCTATATTTTAAAATAACTATTTACTAGCATGACGAGAGTTAGTAATTATTGGGAATTTGTTGAATATTACTTAATGAGTAAAGTAATATGTAGAATTGAGTTTATTAAAATTATCACGAGTGAATAATATGACAATTATGGAAATTAAGGCAGGACGCGCTTGTGTCGTGTCGGGACTAAATTATTATTATAAAAAGTGAATAAAATTATAAGTCGCTTGTATGGTCATTTTGAGTGCTCTAACGTGTCCATAAGGGTTGAGATAGTCAGAAAAGAGTACCCGGGGGTTTAGTTTGGGTGTCGGGGCATTTTTAGGCCTAACTAGCATCCCGGGAGGGTATTATAGTCATTCTGTATTTTTGGATAATTAAACCCACGAATTTCCCTAAGTTATATCAGCTATTAGAGTTATCAATCACAGAAATATAGAACAACCATTAGAGAAGAAAGAAAGAGAGTTCTTCAAGAATAGATCACAATCCGTAACACCTTTTTCAAGAATAACACCACCGGGGCATAGATCGTAAGACGAGGAACGCAGCCATACCTTCGTCACCAACAGATCAGACCTTCGATTCCCAGGCAAGTATTTATCTTGCAGATTTCTAGTTGATATCCTTTCCATATTATCCTAGGAATGAAAATCCATGTTTTATTTAAAGAATTATATGTATTGGAAGACAATTTATATGTTGTAGGGAGAATCCATGTAGTCTGAAATCTTGGTCGTATGTAGAGGATTACCCACAAAGTTATAATGATAATTGGGAAGTAAATCTGGAATAAAATAGAGATTCTTGATGATTCATGCATATTTAGGTTTTATAAAGAAATCTGGAATTAAATCCCTTTTTGATTGATTCGTTGAAGATTTATTGATGTTGTTACGTTAGAACTTGTTTATATATATTGCTTATACATTTGGATTGCTTGGTTAGGAGTTTGAGATGAAATTATAGAGGATTTATATTGATTGAACCTGTAGCTGTCGTAAGGAAATCTGGGCTGAGACCCGAAGGGTCGATCGATCCACCTATGAATGTCGATCAATCGACTCCCACTGATTTTTGGAAATTTTCCTCTTCTTTAATGATGATGTAGTACCGCTTAGAGGGAACTTTGCATGTGATGAGATTATTATAATAGGACTTATTAGGGACCAGTAGGGTTGTGATTAAGGTCCGGATAATATGGATTAATAAAAGACTTAACCGTAGTGTCACGAGGGCTATAGAATAATAAAAATATGTTTGTATGTGCGATATGTTATGTTGAGTAAGCATGATTGATGACGTAGGCCAGTAGGATGGAGAGTGTAAACCTAATGACATTATGGTTATAGAAATTATATACTTCGAGGGTTGATAAGTAATTGGGAACGTGTGGTAAATGAGAAAAAGGATAAGCTAATAATACGTGGGTTTTGAGAGGGAGCACCACATATGCTTAGTATATAAATATTAAGGGTCGTGAGGGTACCTATACGAATTATAGAAATACATAATTGTGTGTATGTATGCTTGTCATATTATTATGTGTAGTTAATCATACCCGCGCTACTTTCTATCACAGAGGTTTTCGCGTCGGGACAGTCTTATCTCGATGTGACCTTTATGGGGGATATTGACTTGTACCCTAGAACATAGGATTCCTTGGTACAGGCTATCTGAGAATGATGGTTAGACGGTCCTAAGAGACGTGAGGGCATGTGCTGACCTCTTAGTGACTTGGAACTATGCTTCGCTTCCAATATGTGTATTTTGTGTTAATACAGTTCGAGAGTGAGTCCGAACTAGTACTTCCCTCATTTGTACGAAAGGTACAGGGACTTGATCGCAGAGTATGCTAGCACCATAGATTTTATGTGGGGTGCCGATTAGTATATATATTGTATAAGTGATTAATATATATACATATACCTGGAATTCTTCTACAGTGTGTGTAAGTAGATAATTATTGAATAAATGCTCCTAATCATAGTAAATGCTTGAGATTTCATAGCAGTACTGAGATATACATAATTGACTTAAATAATCCTTAATGAGATGTTATTTTAATGAATCATAGTCATACGACCCCGCGAATCAGAATCTATGGGAGGAGAATTGGGTTAGACCTATGAGTTATTTTAGTAGTACGATAGGCGTGCACACTAGATGGGAGGTGAGAATTCTCAAGAGAGTGTCGCATAATAACATGGTCATTATATCAGCAGGTAAACATTTTAAATACTTGCTAAACTATTTGTTTTAACTGTTTTACACTCGGGCTCTGACCCGTTTCCTGTCATTTTTCTCTCTCTTGTGTATATATATATATATATATATATATATATATATATATATATATATATATATATATATATATATATATATATATATATATATATATATATTATAGGTGCCCAGCCACAGGGGGTCAGGCTTGGATATTTGGACTATTGACGTGCTGCAACTAGTGCGGGACTTGCAGGTCTTTGCAGTAGATGATTTCATCCTTGTCTGCTCATTCATTCAGTTCTCATTAGATAGGGCATGTGTCGCCTATTTCCAGTTTTTATTTAGTCCAGAGATTTGTACTCTTTATTCATGTCAGTATTCAGTTTAGTTGGGATTATTCTGTTTATTTCCTTGTCTTATGTTTTGGGATATTTTAATACTATCATTTCTATTCGTGAAAATGGTTTCATAGTTAATAATAACAATCGGACTTAATTTGTAAAATTAAATGTTTTGACACTTAGCTTAATTATTTACTAGGTGATTAATAAAGAAAAATATTTTAAGACAATGATGATAAGAATGAACCAACCGGACACTATGAGTTAATTTAATAAAGGACTGATCACCCGGTATTTAATTAGGCGGGGCATCACAATAACGAGTTCCAATTAATTTCACAAATAAAATATACTATTCCATGAGAAGCTTTGTCTTGAGTAAACAAAATGTGAGACCCTGTCTCACCTTTGGAAGGTTGATTTTCTATCATTTGAGAGCTAGAGATACGAATTTAGTGGTGAGTGATATTGTAGATACCCCATTATGTTTCTCTTTAAACTCTCCTTAGGTCCCTAGCACCTACCTTCATCACTACAGACCCAGGTCATACCCGAGTACTGATCTAGAAGCCATCGAGCACTCCCAGGCTCCATTTGACCAAAAGTCGAAGTCTTCAGCTTGATCGAGACTGAATGAATCTTTAAAGGGCCCTAAATTCCCTTTCCAACGGTCCATCCCGTGCGCGATTCCGACTTACCATGCGGACGAACGACCCATTTTTCCCCGAAACCTAATCTATAGGCCATCGGACGCTCTCGAGATCCATTTGACCAAAGTCAACTCTTCATCTCGACCGAGATTGATTGAATCTTTAAAGGGAATTGAAACCCCTTTCCAACGGTCCACCCCGTGCGCGATTCTGACTTACGGTACGGACGAACGATCCCTTTTACTCCGAGAGGTCACCAAATGATTCCAAGGTACGGTTGACCAAAGTTAACTAACCAAACCGGGTCAAAATCTTTGGATTGTCAAAGTAAATCTCCTAACCTTTCCAACGGTCCGCCCCGTGCATGATTCGGACTTACCATGCGGACGAACGATTCGTTTGCGTTCGATAATTCCCCGTCTAATGGACCGACGAGCGCTTCCGAGCCACATTTGACCCAAAGTCAACTCTCGAACCCGGGAGTGGTTCAAAAATTTTCGAAGGTATCTAAATTACCTTTCCAATGCTCCGCCCCATGCATGATTCGGATCAATGGTTTGCACTCTGCGGCTGATTTTCCGAAAAGGCCAGAAAGACACTGCCAAACGGCAGATCTCAGACCCTGCCTATTGGCAGTGTGCCTAAACACACCTATCGATTGGCATGATCAGGGCTATGCCGTTCGGTAATGCCCTAGGCCTATAAAAAGGAGCGCTTGACCTCATTTTCACGGGAGCCCAGATCTGAAACATATCACTCTCTGCAAATTCAGAAAACCCCTCTCGAAGGCAGCGTAATTTCCACATCCAAATCCCTTTCCAACCTTCACTTTTCATAATCCTTTCCATAAAACTTAGTGAATTAACTACCCTCCATCATCATCCAAGTGCAAGGGATGCTCTTTAACATTCAAGATCAAGCTCAAGATCTTCAAGAAGGTTCAATTTTCTCAATTCTCTCATTAAATTCTCATAAATTCGCATTAACTTGTTTTATTACTTGGCACTTATATTCTATCATCTCATATATCCCAATATACTTTTTATTTAACATCTCTTATTTTCATACAAGTAAAAACCCAAAAAACAAGAAAAAGAGGGTTTGCTCATAAATTCGAAACGGGAATTCTCACAGTTTTCTCACAACTAAAACACTTTTTTACACACACACACACACACACACACACACAAAAATAAGAGAATCCCCCGATTGGATTTATGGGATAAACTCCACCCCTCGTTTTGCATGCGAACTACGTGGATTTTGATGCCTCTATAGGCTACATAGGAATCTCGTGGTAAAATACGAGATTTGAGTCCTATTTTTTACTTTTTCTCTCATTTTCTATTTTTCTCTAATCTCAATTCTCTTATATTCTATATATTTGTTCTTAGTAGCATATTATCCCATATGCGTTATCGTTCCATCGTAACGATCAACGTAAGGATAATCGCGTAAATCCTATTTTCTAATATTATTTTTACACTCCTACGGATGACTCGCTTTATCTCTTCCATGGTACAAGTCGATGACTCCTATCTCCATTATATATACACATGCACACATATCACTGGGAAAATAAAGGAAAATAACAAAAACCCATGAGAGACTGTAAGGGCGGAATGGGTGCCTAATACCTTCCCATTTCGTAACTTAGCCTCCGAACCCTTTTCAGATCATTTTGGTTTCGTATGCATCAGTATGTCTTTGGATGCTGTCCTTCGGGATGGCTCCCTTTCTTTTGTCTGTTTTGAGTAAAATAGACTGGCGACTCCATCTCTCTACATTTTTCACCTCATCAATGACGCCGACCGAAGTTCTCCCGAGAGGGACGTGCGTGACCTAGGATCCTCACACTACCTGTCCACCGCGAGGATCGGGGATGGCGACAGTGGCGACTTCGATGGGGATTTTATTTTGAGGGCTAGACTCTATTTACATGGATGTTATGTTTGTTCATATTTCCCCCCATTTTTGCGTGTTCCAATTTTCCATGTGTATCCCATGCTTATGCTTCTATTCACACACTTGTAAAAAATTCTCCATGTACACTTCTCACCACGTGCACCTAGGATCACATATATCCACATGCTGCACGCATCACCCATACTTGGTGTACCATTGGTACTCGTCTTTGATCCCTATATGGCATGATCAAGAAAGGTATTCTCATAAGATACTAATAAGAGAATCATGCATGATTCACACAACATCACCAAAGAGCATTGTTATTGACCAAATTTTGTCCAGTAACTGGAGGGTTATTTCCTGATGGGCGCTGGTCCGGTAGGGCGCAGTTAGTCTAAGCGATATGACTCTCACCTTCCATTAGCCAAGTACCTTCGACGTATATCGAACGGTTCCCCCGCATCGTACTGCTTGACCGATGTCATGATGGGAGGTATATCACAGAGAATTCGCCCACGTACGCCGAGTATATCGAATTCGCTCTCACACGTACCGTCCCCACGAGGTATATGGTGAGGAAATTCCCGTACTCAGGTATATAAAATGGCTTGTCCACACGTACCGATTGCCCGCAAGAGCAAGACGTATATCGTGGAAGTCACGCCAGAGGGGGAACCCTTTCTGATTAACCCAACCAACTGCATACCCGCATATAGGTGTCAAGCCTAGGACACACATGTTAGATTACTGGTTTCTACCCGAAACTCTGCTGAAATTCCAGGTCGGCATGCCGCCTAAATTTTCGTGCATTTTTGAAATGGGACCCTGTCCGTGAGCCTGGTCACAAGTCCAGCCATAACTTTGCATATATTACAAACCCAATTTTTCCAGGCTCGGGTGACATTTCATTTTGCATTTAGGAAAATTTAATACAAGCGAGAACATAATAATTATAATAACCATGCTGAGATCCGTCTCCCAAAAAAAAAAAATCCAAAAACATTTCTCCTCTCTTTATCGAAAATCCAAAAATATTTTGCCTTTCCATCTCAAAAGGAAAAAGAAAAGATTTTTTCATCCTTTTTTCTAAAAAATAAATCCCATTTTTACGCCTTCTCAGGTCGATCGCAAACCCTTGGCCTGGCTCCTTATCGACTTCGATCTTCAGTCAAATCGACCCGGAGTTCCGTTCGTTCCCCTGTTACTTCTTTCGAGTCCGAAATCCATTCGCTTTCCATGAATAACACATATCAAGTACCAGTTGTGCAGCCAGATCTGACGGCAGCCCTAGCTCAGCTCATGTTTAAGATTGATAACCTCCAGACTGAGGTCTGAGAGACGCAATAAATTAGATTATCATTCCTCAAGAGCTCGAGACCCTTTTCCCTCGTGCTATGGATCCACCCGAGCCTATCTGGGTTCCCGAAGAGTATCATCACGGTCCACGTGCCCCTCCTGCTAATGGGCCACCACCTGCCCAGCTTTCGATGCCGAACATCGCCTACCATGGCGCTAATTTACCTATGATCATTGATTCGAAGGAGGAAGAGTTAAACAAAGTCAAAGAGGACCTCAAGATGCTCACCAAGAAGTTTGACCAAGCCAGAATCTCGGGGAGTTACATGGACTACACCCACATGTCTCCTTATCCTAAAGCGAGGTTACCCGAGAAGTTCAAGATGCCAAATATCGAGAAATTCGGAGGAAGTGGACCCCCGATTGTTCATCTCCGTAGCTATCAGTGCTTCATGACTCTACTGGGGCTTTTGAGGAAGTGATGACCCAATTTCTTTAGCAAACTCTGAAAGATAGCGCCCTCAGATGGTTTTTGTCTCTCGAAGAGTCCAAAATTTGTAGTTGGGAGGATGCAACCCGAGAATTCATGTTACAGTACAAATACAATGAAGAGCTTGAGGTCACCCGTCGTGATTTAGAGCTACTCAAACAGAACTTTGGGGTGACTTCAAAGCTCGATGGAGGGAAAAATCAACTACCATGACCAATCACCCATCCGAGGAAGAACAAGTCAGCATAGTAAAGAAGAACTTCTTACCCCATGTCCGAGCAACAATGGGAGGACAATACTATCCCCATTTCCGAGCTCTCAGATAAACAGGAGTAGAAATCGAGGAAGGTCTTGCTAAAATAGATGTCGAACCAAAGAAGGTGTCCGGACAATTCACCCCCAGGAAATAAGATAAGCCTGCCAGCGCTGCAGTCTCAACCATCAACAACATCTCTCAAACAACCACTTCATGGGCACCAGAAAGCCGTCATGTCCCGGTCCGAAAGGAATACACCGAACTCTACGCTCCCCTCTCTAAAGTTTATCAATCCTTGTTGAGACGAAACCTTATCAAACCCTTGGATCCCCGTCCATTGCCAAATCCACTCCCAAGAAACTTCAAGGCGGATGCCCATTGCACCTTTCACCAAACCGCTGGCCATACCACTGACCAATACTTTCACCTCCGAAACGTAATCCAAGGTCTAATTGATTGGGGTACCATTGCCCCACCAGACAATCCTAAGCCAACACTACTCACAACCCACTCCCAAATCATGCCAATACCATCTTTCTAGAAGAGAACCCAGAAATTGATCCCTCAACTCAAATCACACCCATATTTCCTCCTACACCCTACTAGCCTCGCTGATTAGGCACTGTCACTCCTTACCAGAGCGTACATCGCTGTTCGTACCCATTTTGAAAATGGAAGTATGGAATTATCAGAAGTGTTAAACCAACTTCTAGAGTTCGGGCTAAAATTTCCCTCACAGATGATCATTGATTGCCAGAGATTTAGTACACTATTCTTGGAGGCACGAAAATGGGCTCGAGAGCCAGATAGTTGGGTAGTACCAATCGATGAAGTCATCTTAAATGATGTTGTCCAGGTTATGGTAGAGATATTTAGGAAAACCAACGATATTTACAGTATGACTGAGTTACTTGATACTCTGAAGCTATAAGGGCGCCTGGTCCCTTCACCCTTAGATATCCCCACATAATGGGAAGACCTGTATGAAGAAGCCGTTGAAGTTATAGAATGTATTGATTTTACATGGAAAGATATAATTTTTTCCATCGGATGGGGGGGAAGAGTTTGAAGATTCAAATGAAAAGCAGGCTTCAAAGAAAATTGTCCCGGTAACTGATATGTGTGGGATGATATCATTTAAAGAACTTTTCGAAGAAATAAACAAGGTGGAGAAATAACCCGAGATTAACGAGGAAACATGATTCATGTTCTTTCCTTCTTAAGTAAATCACATGACCATATCAGGGAGGCATTACCAGATTCCAAGCTCACTACCAGCCAATGATAAGGGGAAGGGCGTTGAAAACCTTCCTATGCCTGAGATAACCCTCGAGGAGAGCAAGATCCTCAATCAACCAAAGAAAACTCAAGCTAACATCATTCTATGGGGGCTTTTCATGTCTTCTCAGCAGCACATAAATGCTTTAATCAGCATGCTCACTGGACCCACAGTTCCTCCTTCTACCACACCAAAAGAAGTGGTAAATTTGGTCGGATCCTTGACCTCTACCCAAATGCTATCCTTTTCCAAAGAATAAATCCCCAGGATTGGGCCGAACCACAATCATGCACTCAACATCTCCATTGAAGTTATGGGGAAGGTCGTACCACTCTCTCTTGTTGATAATGGATCCGCCTTGAATGTCTGCCCACTGAGAACCTTCAAATGTTTAGGACTGAAAGAAAGCGACCTTGCTTCAACCTTCGCTGCTGTATGTGCCTACAATAATACTCGTCGGGAGGTGATGGGATCCATAAAGCTTGTAATAGGGGCTGGGCCCTGTCGTCGAATTCCAAGTTATTGACATCCCAGCTTGTTTCAATCTGTTACTAGGACGATCTTGGCTTCACAGTATCAAGGGTGTGTCTTCCTCACTCCATCAGAAATTGAAGTTCTTCACCTACAGATGAGTCAACACCATTTTGGGCGATGACGACAATACCGAGGGTGCAAGTACCAACAGTCTAATCCTTGAGATACATCACGGGTTAAATGATATGCTCCTATCAGGATTTTGAGTTGAACCACCTCTACTCCCGGCAGGGGACGACTTCAAAGAAAGGGTTTGTCCAGAATATGACCCTCATGGTAACGTCAATGTGATTCAGATGTTCAGAAACATGCACTTCATGCACAGACTGGGGCTAGAACAAAGACATAAAGGGATACTTGAGCCTATTGAACTGAAGAAAGCTTTACCATCTTGTGGTTTGAGGTTTCAACCATCAGAACAAGAGCTCAGAATGATTCACCAGTCTCGACCAAAGAGAGGACTAGACTGCATGCAGACTATCCCAGGTGACTCCTTGAATGGACGATTCATCAAAGAGTGCAAAGATTTCCCCTTTTGCGACTTTCCAGAAACATGGTATGACCATATAGACAAGAAGATGAAACCTAGAATGGAGATATTTTTCCAAGACAGCTACCCATGGGCCGAGAGTTCCCAACACCATGTATAACCGCTCATCAGAGATATCGAAGAGACTGAGGAAAGTGACTCCAAAGATTCCTTTAACTTACTGACACTGGGGATGACACTCTGCATAGTTCACTCAGGCACTACATCATCGGATCCATCCCAACTGATTAAAGCTGCTGATACACCTCTCCTCAACTAGCATGCTGCACCAGTTCTACCTGTTGAAATCTCCCCTAATCCCAACATTTACCCTATTTCTTCTTCTATTATCTATCCTTGCTCAAATGTAATCGAGCCCTCCTTTGACGAGGTTCTCAATGTTATTTTTCCTATTAATGAAATAAACGAAGATTTTGAGTATCTTACTGTGCCTTACATTAACTGTTTGGATTCTAATCAGACTTTTGATGATGATGATTTTGCAAATGAACAATTCTTAACTGATCTAAATAAGGTTAATAATAAAAAACATAACCGCGTTCAAGTTAATGAAGAAGAGACTGTTGTTATTAACCCCGGTTCTAGTAGCCAACTGCGCGAGATTAGGATAGGGGCCACCCTTGACGAGCGTGAGCATGCACAACTCGAAAAATTGCTAAAGGAATTCATGGATGTCTTCGCATGGTCCTATGACGATATGCCTTGCATTGATCCTGAAATAGCTCAGCATGAGATTCCCACTCTCCTAAATTATAAGCCGGTTAAACAAAAGTTGAGAAAGCTCCACACCGAATGGTTGCTCAAGGTCAAAGAAGAAGTGGTCAAACAATTGAACGTGGGCTTCATTAGTGTGATCGAATATCCCACATGGCTAGCAAACATAGTGCCTGTGCTAAAATCAGGAGGGAAGGTTCGGATGTGTGTAGACTATCGGGACTTAAACAAAGCCTCTCCAAAGGATGATTATCCGTTACCCAATATCGACATGATCATGGACAACATAGCCAGTCACGCTCTCAAGTCATTCATCGACGGGTTTTCCGGATACAACTAAATCAAAATGCACCCAGACCACCAAGAAAAAACCGCATTCATCACTCTATGGGGAAACTTTTGCTACATTGTCATGCCATTTGGTCTCAAGAACGTTGGGGATACCTACTAGAGAGCTGCCATAACCATCCTGCATGATCTGATTCACAAAGAAGTTGAGGTCTATGTGGATAATATGATTATCAAATCCAAGACTAGATAAGGTCATGTTCCCGCTCTCCGAAAGTTCTTCGAATGACTGCGACAGTATCAGATGAGACTCAATCCGTAGAAATGCATCATCGGCGTTACAAAGGGAAAACTCTTGGGGTTCATGGTCAGTGAGAAGGGGATAGAAGCAGTTCCTGCCAAGCTGAAAGTCATACTTGAGATGCAACCTCCCCGAATAGAGAAAGAAATCCGAGGTTTCCTTGGGAAATTACAATACATCAGTCGGTTCATCAGCCAACTAACATCCATCTGCGAACCTATCTTCAAACTCCTCCGAAAGGATTCAACTAAGGTTTGGAACGAGGCCTACCAAGAATCTTTTGACCGAATCAAATAATATCTGACCCAACCCCCGGTACTCATGCCACCACAACCTAGTCTCCCCTTGTTCCAATACCTAACCATAACTGACACTACAGTTGGGGCTTTGCTAGACCAATACCTTGAAGATTCCCACAAAGAAAGAGCCATCTATTATGCCAGTCGCAAATTGATCGGATATGAGGTCAACTACACTGCTTTGGAAAAAGCATGTGTCGCACTTATTTGGGTGACCCAAAAGTTACGACACTACATGCTCGCCTTACCCATCAAACATGTATCCCGAATGGACCCCATCAAAAACCTGCTTGATAAACCCGCCTTGTCTAGTCGAATGGCCCGATGGTTGATGCTCCTAGCCGAGTTTGATATCGTGTACGTCACGTAAAAAGCCATGAAAGGAAGATCCATCTCTGACTACCTCGTTGATTACCCCATGGATGAGGCCGATGTCTGGATCTCTGAATTCCCAGATGAAAACATCCTCTCCACTGCCCAGGATAATCTACGATGGCAAATGTTCTTCAACGGCATTGCCAACAAAAAAGGATATGGCATTGGGATACTTCTAATCGCCCCAGATGATTCCCACACTCCCATCGCCATCAAGCTAGATTTCCCTTGTACCAATAACATGACTGAATATGAGGCATGCACGGTATGCCTTAAATTTTCTCTCAAGAAAGGTATTCAATGCCTGAACGTATATGGGGATTCTTCCCTCATCATCGATTAAGTGCTCAAGAAATGGAGAGTTAAGGACAAGAAACTCCAACCCTTCCATGCCCGCTTAGAAGAACTAGCCTCCCAATTCCAAGACATCACCTTCCATTACCTACCTAGAGCAAAGAATAACCTAGACGATGCCCTTACTACCTTGGCCTCCATGGTCGACATGCCCGAAGGAATAACAATGACCCCCTTCCTTGTTCAAAATCAAGACAAACCAACCCACTGCTACAACATTGAGCTTGTCTCCACAAAAGTTCCCAAGCTAGCCAGTTGCTGGTACTATGATATTTGGCACCTCCTCAAGCATGGTAGGTATCCCGAAGGTTCCAACAAGAAATATCGAGCAACCCTTCAAAGAATGGATGCCCAGTACATCATCTGTTACCAAGCACTGCTCAAAAGGAACTTCGATGGAACTCATCTGCACTGTATCGCACGGGATGACATTAAAAAGATAATACAGAAGATCCACAACAGGGAATGAGGACCCCACATGAACGGTCACATGCTTGCCAAAAAGATCATCCGACAAGGCTACTACTGGATGACCATGGCCCAGGATTGCACCACCTATGTTAGGAGATGCCTCAAATGCCAACAATTCTTAAATCTTCAACATCTGCCTCTGCGAGAATTATACAACATGACTTCTCCCTGGCCGTTATCTACCTGGAGTATCGACATCATAGGGAAAGTTACACCAAAGGCTTCCAACAAGAATAAGTTCATCCTAGTTTCCATTGATTACTTCACCAAATGGGTCAAAACGGAGTCATACGCAGTGCTAAATGCCAAGAAAGTGGCCAAATTCATAAAAAAAACATCATCTGTCGATATGGGGTCCCGTACGAGCTAGTATCAGATGACGGGTTACATTTCGAGGAAGAAGTCACAGAGGTGGTCACGAGTATTGGATTCAGAGACATAAATCTTCTCCCAACCGACCTCAGACCAACGGTGCAATTGAAGCCGCCAATAAGAACCTCAAAGCCATCATCAGCAAGATGATCGAAAGCTATCGGGATTGGGATGACCAGATGTCGTACGCCCTCTGGGGCTACCGAACCTCAATTCAAAACTCTACTGGAACTATCCTTTACTCTCTAGTTTACGGCATGGAAGAAGTCCTACCCGTGGAGTTGGAAATACCCTTGCTACGCGTCATGCTTGAAAGCAAGGTCAGTGAAGAAGACTGGTGCCAAAGCCGTCTTGACGAGCTGACCCTCCTAGGCGAAAGGAGATTGAAAGCTCTATACCACATACAAGGATACCATCGCCGAATAACGCGTTCATTCAATAAAAGAGTCAAGGACCACGGTGTCCGAGAATGGGTCAAAGTTGAGTCATATGCAGTGCTGAATGCCAAGCAAGTGGCCAAATTCATTAAGAAAAACATCATCTGCCGATATGGGGTCCCGCACAAGCTAGTATCAGATAACGACTTGAACTTTGAGGCAAAAGTTACAGAAGTGGTCAACGAGTATGGGATTTAGAGACATAAATCTTCTCCCTACCGACCTCAAATCAACGGTGCAGTTGAAGCCGCCAACAAGAACCTCAAAGTCATCATCAACAAGATGACCGAAAGCTATCGAGATTGGGCCGACTGGATCCTGTATGCCCTCTGGGGCTACTAAACCTCAATCCTAACCTCTACTCGGGCTTCCCCTTACTCTCTAGTTTACGTCATGGAAGAAATCCTACCCATGGATCTAGAAATACCCTCAATTTCACGTCATGCTTGAAAGCAAGAAGACTAGTGCCAAAGCCGTCTTGATGAGCTGACCCTCCTAAACGAAAGGAGATTAAAAATGTTGTACCACATACAAGGATACCATCACCGAATAGCGTGATCATTCAATAAGAGAGTCAAGGACCACGGTGTCTGAGAGGGGGACTTAACCCTCAAAGAGATCATAGAACCCATCTAGGACCCCAGAGGGAAATTTAAGCCCAATTGGAGTGGCCCATACATTGTAAAAAAAAGATCCTGTCCGGCGGTGCCTCCATGCTCACTGACTTAGATGGAAAAGAGATGGCTTGTCTAGTCAACCTGGACCGTCTCAAGAAGTTCTACCCCTAGTTCGAAATTTCGATGCCCTACGACTCTTCTCATCTCCCTTCTAAAAAAAAATCTCTTCATTTCCCTCTACCCAGAACTACGTGGTCCCGATCCTCTGCAATAAACCATTTTTAAACAAATTAAAGATTCTTCAAAAACCCCCAGAGGTACGTAGGCAGCTCATACATCTTACATGAGCACGACCCCTTTCTTTTTCACAGAATACTATTATTTTCTTATCTTCGAGAACAACAGTCCATTCTAACATATACTTGTACAAAATGATTATGTATTCCTTAGCGACCGGTATAGATAATTCAAAATACAAAACTCATAAAAAAGGCACACCTAGATGATAAAAAATTTGTTTATTTCATTAATAAGAATTTTTGGTACAGATTGCATGAGAAAAAGGAAAGAATAACTCCCTTCCCCCCACTTCCCTAAAAAACCAAATAAAATCCCCACATTTATTCCCCATTATAAACTCTCCAAGAGTCCTACCCACAGCTACCAGAGGAGCCCGCTCCATCATCATCACCTAAATCCTGGGGTCCCCAAGCTTCCCCTACCAGAACAAAGTGTCGCAGGTGCTCCATGGACCGATAGGCTTGAACCAGCCTCAAAAAAACCACAACGCCTTCTTTTATGGTATTAAATAAGATAAGACACCTTTGTCCAGTATCCACTGCCAACATCTTGCTGACCACTCTCCTCCACAACCACTTCATATAATCCCCGGGGATATGCCAAAATATCCCAACAGATTGAGAAGGACGGGTCAAAGGACGCCGATTCTCCCACATAGAGCCAAGCCGTATGCGCAGACGCTCAGTAAAATCTTTTACGGGAAAGAAGTCTAGTGTCCGAGGTGGCATGACCTGCTCCCAGCCAAATTAATGCATAAGCCTCCAAGGGAAATAGAAAGAGGTCTGTCTGAGACCAACCAACCGTACATACGAGTATTCTCCCATCTCTAGAATATGCATCAACTGTCCCCACCAAGGCACTGACCATCATAAATTTAGAGCCTCGTGCTCTACAAACCATTTCTCCCAACTCTCGATGTCCAAGCCAACACTGATGAAATGGCGGGAAAAGAAGATGGAGATAACCGACACAGGGTTTTCCGGAGGAGTAACCAGGCGGAGTTTCTTAGATAACCACATGAACAGCATCACGGGACTACCCCTCAAGAAGTCAGAACGACCTTTTCGCCAGGCATCCAGGCCATTCAAAGTCTCCGCCAGTATCACTGTCACAGGATTGTGATGGTATGACATCCAAGAAATAATAGTTACAAGTTGTGGCTCCACCAGCAGTTCCCCAATCACCAGCAGGAATTTTGAAACTAAACCCAAAATAACGGCTCCGGTGTATCCAGCATCCCCAGCCTCCTGCAAATGCACAGACTATAACATTGCCGAAAGGGAGATCATCCCCCCAGGAACCAATGGTCTGGCCACCGAAGAATCCCGGCCAATAAATTCCTGAGATAACGGGAAAACTCAGGAAGAGCTGTAGCAACACTAGGATTTATCCCCAGCATGGCAGAAAATTCCTCATAGGTAGGATAAACTTCATCCAACCTAAAGCGGAATACATGGTCTTCGGGGTACCAAAATTGTACCGTCGCCATCAATATGTTCCACTCAATGGGCCGGTTATGCCACAAAGAAACTTGACGCATATTGAAAGCATCGTTGTCGATATTATAAGAGAACATTGCTTCTAAGGCTTCGAGGTAGGTAGCAAAGTCAATTCTACCAAGGAGAGCCATCTTGCAAGACTAAGAAATAGTAGGCAAGTAAGTAAGAATGTGAAGGTGTGATGAAAACACTCCACCCTTACCACTTTTTATATTTGAAAACCCTCACAAAACACATGACCCCCGTAAAAATCGGAGGAAATCCTACCCCACAAAGCACAAGAGGCTGAAGAGGGCACTGATCAAAGCTTTGAATTGATGGGACTAGACTTGACTACCGATAGGCAGGACAAGGGGCTTGCCGATCAGCAACCCTCTATTTTTGGAAATTCTCCTCCTTCCTCTTTTATCAAAATTAGAAGCTCAATAAAAAATAAATTGATATTCTCAACAAAATTTCAAAAATCCTCTTCCACCCCTGTATAATTTCTCATTTTTAAAACTTTCCTTCAAAATACCAAAAATATTTTTTTTACGGTCTCAGCAGCAAAGTGAAAAGAGCATGTGTATGCATTCATTCATCATTAACAAAAGATAATAAAAAACTCCATTTGCATTGCATATATATATTCTTCTGTGTTACATTAAATTTTGCAGGAAATAAAGAAAAGGAGAAAACAACGGGACTCAGCCCGAACCCATATTCTCTCTCTCTAACCTACCCTTCATCCCACTTTAAGAGCTTCCACCCTTGCAACGCGCTCTATTTCCTTTACGACGAGACGATGCACCACCACTACCCAAGCCAGAGTACTCCCCGAACGAAGTAGACGACACCAAGCAAGAAGGAATCGATACCGCATCCCGAATATGGGCAATCGCCGAAGATATCCAATCTCGGATGTCCTTCAGCCAAGTAGTCGACTCCCGGACTTACTGCAAGTAAAAGGAAAAAATAGTATCAAAGCGAAAAGGATCAAAATAGAAAAGAAAGATAGAGAGGAATATGAAAAGATATACCTTAGGTCGAAGAACCTCCTTTGTCAAACCCATCTCCTTCGGATCCACCGCATGAGGACGGTGCAACATGGGGACCATCCCTCCATCAGCTGCCGAATATTGTATGAAGGAGTGTGCAACCGCACAAAAGGAACCTCTGAAGTCACCGTCGCCGCAGACGCTAATGGAGCATCGCCTTTGTGGGAAGACCCCACCGCCCGACTCAAACCCGTAGGAAGGAAAGGCAAGGTATCATATATGCTGGGTGCCATCAACTAGCTCATCACAAAGTCCATATAGTCATACGGTGCAGCCGTATCAGTGTACAACAGGTAGAACTCGCCTATCATCGCCGCGATTCTCGCATCCTCCAACAAGAGTCGCTCCCGCCTCATAGACGTAAGAGGCCTCGCAGGTGGCACCACCACTTCCTCAGCAATCTACCGAACCACCCTGTTGATACCAAATTTAGTCTGCTGACATGGACCAATCACTTGAAGACATGTGTAAACCTACGTGGCAAATACAAACACTTTAGACGAACAGCATACTGTCACCGAGCTACTCAGATGCCCCGAGGAACTTAAGAGTACCGAGCAACTCAGGCGGTCCGAGCTACTTAGCGTGCAGAGCATCCAAATCAGGAGAATCAAAAGACAAATACGCATTAAATGTGCATTATTATCGTACAGATGTATATGTCTACTAGATAACAACACATTATCCTTTCATATGTACATCCCCAAGGCTATAAATACATTATAACCTCCTCATAAGAAGGGGACTTTTAGATCTCTTGGTAAATCTATTATCGAGATTCAAGGCAAACAGTCAACAATACAAAGCAGTGGACGTAGGCCATTTTCATTAGGCTGAACCACTTTAAAAAAAATCCTTTTTCTTGTTTATTTTTTTATCTGTGATTAATTAATTAGATACATTCTAGTTTTTTACATCAACAGATTGGCGCCGTTTGTGGGAACGACTGTACTTAGCATTTTTCACTAAAATAATTCATCATCTATGGCTGAGAATCTGGAATCGAGTAATCGAAACACTAGGATCCATCCAAATGCTTCTACTCCCCCAAATGTTTAAGATCTGGCTAGAATAATGGCTAATTTAGCCCAAGGGCAAACGACCATGCAAGAAACTATGCGTCAACTTATACAAACCGTTCAAGGTGGAGTGCCATCCCAATCAGGACAACGAAGTGTTCAGAAAATACCCATTTTCCATCTTCAAGAACTAGAAGAATGTTATTCCCGGAGGTCTCTCAATCTAGACGTACTGACTCATATCATACTGAAAGATCTAGTGATCTTTCGTATCAACCAGGCCGGACTTCATTAGTACGAGCTACTGATTCCCACCGAAATGTCACCCTCACTCCAGAAAGGACTAGTGCTTTAGAAAGGTTGAGTAGAGTTTCTCCTTTTGATCGTTTGGGCCCCAGGAGGAATAGAAGTCCCCCTAGGATTGTGTCGAGGAACTCTCCATGACCATCTAATATAAGGGAAGGCTCTGCCCAATCACGCCCAGCAGCCCGTAATGAAAGGTCCCAAGAAGAAAACTCAACGCCATCAGTTGCTCAAAAAAACAAGCCCGAGGTGGGAAACGATGCATGGAAAGTCTCTATTCAAAGGTTAGAGGACAAATTAGGGGAAATGGCTAAGGCCAAGAATCCTCTACAAAGAACTTTTGTTCAAGGGACACTATTCGTACAGGAAATTGTGAATTTTCCCACACCATCAAAATTCAAAGCTACTATAGTAACGCCTAAATATGATGGAAAAATTGATCCTGTATTCCATATAGAACAATACCAAGCTGCTGCCGATATCTATGCGGTTCCAGACAAGATGAGATGCAGGGCGTTTTCAGGAACTCTCACCGGATCAGCCCAGATATGGTACAATAACTTTCCTCGGGGGAAGATTGCAACTTTCCTTCAGCTAGCAAAGCTTTTCATAGGGACTTTCTATTTTGGAGCAAAACCAGTTAAACGATTATCACACTTACTGAGTGTTAGACAGAAGCCAGAAGAAAGTACCAGGGACTACATTACTCGTTTCAATAACGAGAAACTTGAGGTCATTGATTACGAGGAGAAAACATCAATTACTGCTCTAATGAGTGGACTATTACCAGATAAGTTGTACTATACTTTGGCCAAGATCCACCTAGGACCATGGCAGAACTGATGGAAAAGGCAGCGAAGATCATGAACGCTGAGGAAGCCATGGTTAAGAAGAAAAATACAGACACCAAGGAGACCAAGGTAGAAGCTGGTAAAACCGAGAAGAATGATCAGAAGAACAATGGTGGCAATAAGCAGTCAAAAGGAAAGCAAGTGTTAGAGAAGATGAGGAAGTATGGAAATTATACTCCCTTGAAGGTAGATATAAATCACATTCTGGAGGAAATCAAGAATAGCGAGGAGTTAGCCTGGCCAGGGAAAATGAAGGCAGACCCTGAAAAAAGGGACAAGTCTAAATATTACGAATTCCACAAAGACCATGGTCACACGACCAAACATTGCATAACTCTCCAAAATGAAATTGAAGCACTCATTAGGCAAGGAAAATTGGCCAAGTATGTTGATCGACAAAATGGTGGAAAGACCAGCGACTGAGGAAGGCAAAGATCTAAATCTCCTCGTCGAGTAAAAGAAGACAGGAAGAGAGATCACAAAGATGATCCAGAAGATGACCCCGATCTCCCCAAAAGACCAAGACAGCCAGAACGCAAGGTATTTTTAATTCATTTTGGGTCATTTGAATGTAATGTCATTACAGGTGGAGATACAGGAGGTGGAGATCTAACTGCGAAGAGAAAAGCTTACCTCAATGAGGCTCAAGCTTGCTCGTACATACATCGAATAAACTTGGCTGAAGATAATTACCCGAGGAAGGTGAATAAGGACAAACTCGTCATCGGTTTCTCCAAGAATGACTTGGTAGGTGTACTATATCCTCATGATGACCCATTGGCAATCAAGATGAGAATGAAGGAAGTGGTGATTTCACGGGTACTGGTGGATAATGGTAGCTCTGCAGACATCATGTTCTACCCATGCTTTGACAGTTTGAATCTGAAGTTAGCCCAATTGGAGCCCAATCATAGGTCCCTCCTCGGCTTTACTGGCAAAAAGGTTTTTCCACTTGGGACGATCAAGTTGGATATGCTTATTGGTACATGGCCCATTTGTCGAACAGAAAGGGTATACTTTTTCCTAATGGATAAAAATGTCCAATCAGCTTATAATATCATCATGGGAAGGGTATGTCTGAAGAAGTTCGAAGCAGTACCATCTACTGTACATCAATGTTTAAAATTCCCAACCAACTTTGGAGTGGGAGTGGTGAAAGGCGACCAGAAAGTAGCTCGAGAATGCTATTATTCATCTGCCGAACAGGAGGAATGCATAGAATCCAGTAAGAAGACTACTACCTATCAAGTGAATGAAATAAAAGATGCAGAGATTAAAACATTAGACCCTAGAGACGAGTCTCATCTCGTGAAGGGACATGTCATGGAAGCTATCGAAAATATCATTCTAGACGAAGAATACCGAGTGCGAACAACCCAAATTGGTGCGTCATTGGATGTATCGATAAAACAAGAACTGATAGCATTTATAAGGCGCAAAAAACAGACTTTTGCATGGAGTCATGAAGACATGCCAGGGATAAACCCGAGTTTCCTCTGCCACGAGCTCAACGTGAACAAGGATTTCAAGCCAGTGAAGCAGCGAAGAAGGGTGTTTAGCCCTGAAAAGAACCAAGCTATATAGGAAGAAGTAGAGAAACAGCAAAAAGCCTTTTTTTATTGAGGATGTAAAATATCCTGATTGGCTAGCAAATGTGGTGATGGTGAAAAAGAAAAACAATAAGTGGAGGATGTGTGTGGACTTCACTGATCTTAATAAAGCCTTCCCAAAGGATCATTTTCCTTTGCCTCGAATCGATCAACTGGTGGACGTTATTTCGGGGAATGAATTGTTGAGTTTCATGGATGCTTATTCTGGTTGCAATCAGATTAAAATGAAACCTGAGGACAGGGAAAATACCTCTTTTATCACCCCAAGGGGAACTTATTGCTATAATGTTATGTCTTTCGGACTTAAAAATGCAGGTTGAACATATCACCGGCTGATGAATAAGGTGTTCGCAGAGCAAATTAGTCATAACATGGAGGTTTATGTCAATGATATGGTGACGAGGACCAAGAAAGCTGCTGATCATTTTGTTGACCTAAGTCAGAATTTTGATCAACTAGAGAAATATAAAATGAAGTTGAATCCCACCAAATGCATATTTTGGGTGCGAGAAGGTATGTTTCTCGGATATATTGTTAACCAACGAGGTATTTAGGCGAACCTTGAGAAGATCAAAGCCCTATTGGAACTACGATCTCCAACTATGAATAAGGAAGTACAAAGTCTCACAGGGCGAGTTGCAGCACTAAACAGATTTGTGTCACGAGCAACAGACAGATGCCTCCTATTCTTCAAAACACTTCGAAAAACTTTTGAGTGGAATGATGAATACGAGGAGGCCTTTCAAGAGTTGAAGAAATATTTGGGGACACCTCCATTTTTATCCAGACCAGTGATGGGAGAAAGATTATACTTGTATCTGGAAGTTTCAGAGAACGCAGTTAGCTCGGCATTGATAAGAGTGGAGGATGGAGTACAAAAACCGGTCTACTACACCAGCAAGTCCTTCCGAGGAGCAGAGATTAGATATCCAAGGCTAGAGAAGTTGGCACTGGCACTAATCGAAGTGAGCAGAAGGATGAGACCATACTTCCAAGCCCATACTATAGTGGTGTATACTGATATGCCATTAAGACAAGTCCTGCATAAATTGGAGAAATCAGGAAGATTGATGTACTGGGCACTAGAACTTGGTGAATATGAAATAGTTTATGAGCCTAGATCGTCGCTCAAGGGGCAGGAAGTAACGGATTTTATCGCAGAGTTTGCTCACTCTGATACCTCCGAAGAGCAGGAAGTTAATACAGACCAAACCGTGGATGTTACGGGATCATCAAATTTAACTCCCGACCAACTTCCATCGTGGGCGATCAAGAAAAGATAATCAACGAGCAACGAGAAGTGCCAGGGGAGGAAAAAAACAAGCATCAAATATTCCACCAAGGAGCTCTGTCTGATTAAGAGTTTGATAATGAAGTAACTCTATGGAATCTGTATGTGGATGGCTCTTTGTGCACTACAGGTAGTGGAGCAGGAATTATTTAAACAGTCCTGATGAGATTGATATAGAATATGCTCTACGTTTTCAATTTAAAGCCTCCAATAACGAGGCTGAATATGAGGCTATGGTCATAGGACTAAGTTTAGCCAAAACCATGAAGGCAGAGCAGGTCGTGGTATTCAGTTATTCACAGTAAATTGTAAATCAAATTCTCAGATTGTATGCAGCGAAGGGAGAACTAATGGTCAAGTATCACGCAAAGGCTATGGAGGTTATCTCGACTTTTACCACAGTTCAGTTGATTAGAATACCAATATTGGAGAATGCAAGAGCCGACGCCCTAGCTCGGCTAGCATCAGTAACGCGCACGGAGCTACGAAGAACAATCCCAATAGAAATCTTGGCTGGTCGGAGTATAGTTGAAGATTTGATGATGAATTTCATAAACCTAGATTTGGGACCATCTTGGATGGACCCCATCAGGGCTTATATTGAAGAAGGGACTTTGCCCCCTGATAAACTCGCAGCCAAGAAACTGAAGTTCAAAGCTGCTCGTTACGTATTGACCAATGGCATTTTGTACAGAAGAGGAGTTATAGCAGCACTACAAAGATGTTTCCATCCTTCCAAAGTTAAGGACTTGATTGAAGAGGTTCATGAAGGTTACTGTGGAGCCCATGTAGCAGGTCAAACTCTTTTGCAGAGAATAATAATGCACGGGAATTATTGGCCAACGATGAGAGCTGACTGCGCAGCTTACGCTAAAAAGTGCGATAAATGCCAACGTTTCTCTTCCATCCGAAGAACTCCCCAAGTATTGTTAACACCTATCACCTCCCCTTGGCCATTCACCATGTGGGGGATAGACTTGGTCGGGCCACTTTCGACGACCAAAGGAAGATTCAAATACCTCGTGGTGGCTGTGGATTATTTTACCAAATGGGTAGAAGCTAAACCTCTCATTGATATGACATATGACAAGGTCTATCAGTTTATTTGGAAGAGTATTATTTACAGATATGGTCTCCCACACGCATTCATTACTGACCATGGAACCTAGTTTGACAACGAGAAATTTGCTGCATATTGTCATCAATCCAATTTATTGAAAATCCACTCCGCGCCAGGTCATTCCCAGAGCAATGGGAAAACTAAAGTGACGAACAAAACCCTACTGAATGGTTTGAAAAGAAGTCTGAATGATGCAAAGGGAAATTGGATCAACGAGCTTCGCTCTGTGTTATTGGCTTATCGAACTACACCACGAACAATAACTGGGGAATCTCCATAGATGTTGACATTTGAGAGTGAGGCTATCATACTTGCTGAATTGGGTCTAACTACACATAGAATGCTTAATTTTAATTCTCCCATAAGCGACTTGATGAGGCGTTTATATCTGGATATGCTCGCAGAAGTTAGGGAAGAAGCAGCAATCATGAATGCTGTATACCAACAACGAACAACCTTGTTCTATAACAAAAGGGTGAAGCAAAGTGATTTGAAAGAAAGGGATTATGTGCTGAAGAAAGTGAACCAAAAGCATAACAAAATGGAGGCCAATTGGCATGGACCTTACAGAGTAACTGAAGTTGTTCATTTTGGGACATACAAAATTAAAACTTTGGAGGGAGAAGAATTCAAAAATGCATAGAATGCAGAGCATCTGCGCAAGTATTATCAATAGTTAAAATGTAACACAGTTTCTTTCAATATGAATAAAATGATGTTTCCTCCTTTGTTAATTTTTTTTTCGGAGTATTATTGCAACACACTACGTTGGCATCCATCCAGAGCAGCAACCATCAAAACCACCAACTCCAGTTGATCGGAAATTCATTACCACCAACTTCGGTTGGTCGGTAATTGAAAAGCACCAACTCCGATTGGTCGGTAACTCATTACCACAAACTTCGGTTAGTCAGTAACTCAAAACCACCAACTCCGATTGGTTGGTAACTCATTACCACCAAATTCGATTGGTCGGTAACTCATAACCACCAACTCTGGTTGGTCAGCAATTCATTACCACCAACTCCGGTTGGTCGATAACTCATAACCACCAACTCCGGTTGGTCGAAAATCCATTACCACCAACTCTAGTTGGTTGGTCTCATAACCACCAACTCCGGTTGGTTGGTACCAAACTAGGCAAAAAGATGGATGACCTCTCGAGGCATCCACTGTCTAGGCAACAAGTTAATCCAGACGAGATTACTACAACCAAGCAGGAACATGGGATAAAAATCATTCCATTGCTTTGGCCCAAAGAGTGACAAGTCACTATAATCAAACAACAATGGCATAAGTATAGTATATACATATTCACCAATCAACAAACAAGGATATTCTACAAATTGTTTCGAAGAAAAATAAATGGCAAAAGACTAAAAATTTCTTTATTAAAACCAAGTAGATTACATATGATATGAAGTTTGATTCATTACATAAAATGTCCTATTCTATGGGTTTCTTTCCCTCTGCTTTTGAAACAGGTTCCACCCCAGCTGGAGGATCATGTAATGCATAAGGGGAATTTGTAAAGTTTAGATATCGCAGCGTTCTGACATTCATTATGGATGGTCGATCAAGCAAGTGTTCTGGACGAGATATCTCAAAATTTGAATGAAGGCTGTAATCACCGAGATACTTGGAGATTAAAATCCGAGGAATAGCACGGGCTGGAATCCAATTAAGGCCAAGTTTGAAGGGAGGCAAAGGCAAATCAAGAACTCCAGGATCATAATAATCCCATAAGAAATTACCTTGATCCAGTTTCAAAACACATAAACATTCAACCACCCTGGTTTATATCCTTCGTTGCTCGACTGTTGCAAACGAGCATCAAGGTGATACACAGCTTCATTATACCCAGCCATCTAAAATCCCCCGGGCTTCTTGTGAAATTGATAAGTCAATCTCTCAAGTTGCTCGTGGAGATTCTTTACCAGAATTTATTTACTTTTTAGAGAAGAACTCTGGGTGGAGAGTTGGTCAGTGAAATTCAGAATCTTCTTAGACATTTCTGCCAAGGCTTGGTTCTTCGCCATGAACGACCTGATTCTCTAAAGCCGACTGAGTTCTCTTTTCTTCAATGGTGACCCCACCAGCCCTTGCTCATCTACGAGAAGAAGATAGTGCTTTACTACGAGCAGGGGTGGAAGATCTTGCTCGCTTCAAAGTTTCTAAGTTATCCCTTAAGTTCGCATTTTTTACTTCCAAAAATGAAAAACCATCTTCATTTATGGGGACCAAGGCTCCCAAGGAAGAAGCAGCATATTTGAGTTGTTTTATTTCCTCCTGTAAAGCGATGTTCTCCTGCTCCAGTAACTTGGAGATATGTCTATGTTCTTCAATTTCAAGCTTTAACACACTCTCCTTTTTCTCATGAGCAAAAATGAACTTGTCATACCCCTTGTCAACACTCAGTTGTTGGTACTTTTTCTCATAGCCTTGATGCAGAAGTTTAGTTGATTCTTTATACTGCTGCTGAAGTTCCTTGATCGTTCCTTGAAGATATTCAATCATTTTGTAATAAGACACATTATTGGCTACAGCACGATCAAGTAAGCACTTCAAGTACTGGTAAGCTTCAATGGCTCGTTCAGAAGCACCTGATCCGAGGATGTCAGTTATCTGGGCCTCATTAAGGTCTGCATGACCATCTTTGAAATAGTCATTGCACTTCTTCATCAACTCTGTATCATGAGCTGATAAAAGTTCCATCCTGGCCATAAACTAGCAAAGAGAAAATGAAAAACAAAATCAACTATAATGTAAACAGAGCAAGTAAGAGGGAAATCGCAAACAGAGCAAGGGAGAAATTCCAGACGAACAACAAAAGTTCAAATCTTATTCATCATGATATAGTAAAACATAGTTCAAGGTTACATTCAAGAAAATAGCAAAGCAAAAGACCCGAATAACTTTACACCTTCTCCTTATTTTCTACGATTTCTCCGGATGGTTTGGATCAAGGGGTTGGTTGCTCGGAGAGCAATTCCAGCTGCTCGACAGATGTACTGGATTATTGGACTTGCTCAGAAGATTTAAAAATAACAACAACATGGAGCTGATCTCCCGTCATCATGGAGGATTCATCTGAAGCAGCTTCATCTTCTTCATCTTCTTCTCCAGGAGAGGGAGAAGGGCCATGAGTATGCTCCTGGAACAACTCAGAATTTTCAGCAACTTCCAATTTCTTCAAGGCTTCCACGCATCCGTCCCTAAAATATTTAACACTGGCATACTCCATTTGAGAAGACATAGCAGCCAGTCCCTTGTTCCAACCCTTGTCCCAACCAACACTAAAGGATTTTTTAACAGCAGCCTTCTTTTTAGCTTTTCTCGAGGAGGTCCTTTCTCTAAGAAGCTCCTCGGCAGAATTTAGCTTTTCTTCTACCTCTGTCTTATGTCGTTCAACATCTTGAAGCTTAACAAAATTTTCCTCAAAAGATATAATCTTAATATCAAGCTCCTCTTTACCTTGTTCAACTTCTTTCAATTTCTTCTCCAACTCTTTGGAGGCAGTCACAGCTTGATCTCGGTTTGCTTCAACAGACTTGAATTGCTTCTCCCCAGCATATTTGTCTTCCTTGTATTTCTGACGAGATTCCCTCAAAGATTAAGTTAGTCCAGTAAAATTTTCTTCTACCCCACTCGAGGAGCTGGAAGCCCTGATGGCTTCATCCTTCTTTAAAATACTATTGAAACAAGTCACAAGCTGAAAAAAGGAAGAATTTTGAGTTAATATATGAATATAATACTAGAAAATAAAGGAGTCAGGCTAATGATACTTACTGAAGTAATTTATTAAGCAGCCAATGTAGTAAGTCTCTCACGAGAACATGTGTCTTCAACACCTTGGGATTCGAGAACAGTCCAAGATCTTATCAAGCCCATAGCAGAGCTCGGAGCAACAAGAGTTGGAAAATTACCTTCAATATATGAAGGTTGAGAGATAGGTTCAACAGGTCTCTCAGAAGAACTTCTTTTTAATCTCCTCAGAGGAGCAGGAGCATTTTCGATTAAAGGTGATGTCTCTATTAGTGGAATGACAACAGTTTCACTCGAAGATGAGATGACAACAATCTTAATCAGAGGCACAGGGGGATTTTTGCTAGCTTCCTTGGCAGCAATAGAAGGAGGTACATCTATATTCTTTGTCCCTTCATCTGGGACATCTTGTTTATTCTTCTTTGCCTTCTCGGTGGCAAAGGCAGACTTGTCAAAAAAGGCAAGAGCTTTTCTCTTCTTCATTAGATCATTAATAGGAATACTCAAGTCAGAAGAAGAACCTTCCACACTGGTTCAGAGGTTGGTACCCGATCAAGATCAATCACCACAGGATGAGGACGAGCAATGAAAGATAAAGTGTAGCTTCTGTATTGCAACAAATAAGAAGCAGATCTAATATGCTCCCCAGCAATAGATTGATGCAAGCCCCAGATAAGTTTTAAATTCTTTATATTAACCTCGGTTTCTTTTGGAGGTTTTCTTTTACTGTCAACTGTAACAAATAAAATCAAATGTCAGTGATGCATTTCATCGAATACAAAGAAAATAAAATTTCAAAAATGAAAACAACCTATCCCATTGTCATAAAGCGGACACCTGGGACCTTGGTACACGTCATCTCCATTTAATGGAGGGTGCTGCCAATTTTTCATCACAACCCCATGATCAAAATAATCCCTATTGGCATCGGGAAGATTGACAACTAACGCTCTATTCGAAAACCTAGTTTTTAAATAGAAAGTATTATCACTAGTAACCCATCTATAGCAATACATAATTTCTGGAATTCCCAAACGAGTTCCATGAAGTTGATTCAACCTATGTACGCCATTAACTACCCTCCATGTATTTGGAGCTACTCTTGCAGGTACAATATCGAAATATTGGCTAAACTCCAAACACAGGGGATTTGGCGGGAAAGAAAAACCGCACTCAGCTGCAAAAAGACTTGGGAACCAGTGTCCCTCCGCTAAAGAAAGTAAATCACAAGGATAAGAAAATTCTTCCAAAATAACCCATGAAGGGATTGAAAACTCAGACCGAAATTTGTCTAACGATTCAACAAGATAAACCATGGTGAATAAAGTAAATAAAGAAGAGGGAAGAAAATCTTACAAAAGAAAGAGAGATCAGTTATCAATAAACGATGGAAAGAATGAAGGTACAAGATAGAGAGAAGATGAAGAGTTCAGAGATACAGGTTTGAAAAGTAAAAGACGATAGGATTTATGTCTCACTTAAATACTTTACCTCGGGAATAGAGAAAAGCAATGATTACAAGGGCAAACGTTTGTGTTTCCGACGGCTAAAAGAAAAAAAGGGCACAAATATCGAAGTGATCATGAAAATTCAAAATATTTATAAAAGCTTGATATTTTGCGCTCAAAAAGGAATTATATACAAGGATAACCTTGCTAAAATTCATGAAGACCAGTAATCCAAGAAGCTCCCAAGAAAAATATTCCACACTCTCCTTCAACCTCAACTGTGAAACATTAGGGGTTTCTGTTGATACCAAATTTAGTCTGCTGACATGGACCAATCAATTGAAGACACGTGTTAACCTACGTGGCAAATATAAACACTTTAGACGAATAACATACTGTCACTGAGCTACTCAGACGTCCCGAGGAACTTAAGAGTACTGAGTAACTCAGGCGGTTTGAGCTACTTAGCATGCAGAGCATCCAAATCAGGAGAATCAAAAGACAAATACGCATTAAATGCGCATTATTATCGTACAGATGTATATGTCTACTAGATAAAAGCGCATCATCCTTTCATATGTACATCCCCAAGGCTATAAATACATTGTAACCTCCTCATAAGAAGGGGACTTTTGGATCTCTTGGTAAATCTATTATCGAGATTCAAGGCAAATAGTCAGTAATACAAAACAGTGGACGTAGGCCATTTTCATAAGGCTGAACCACTTTAAAAATCCTTTGTCTTGTTTATTTTTTTATCTGTGATTAATTAAATAGATACAATCTAGTTTTTTACATCAACACACCCTCTCCCTGAGATACGAAGAGTGGCCAAACTCTTGCGCCAGCAAACGCTTCATATGCGCGTTCACCGCAGTCGCCCCCGTATCCTGAATGGTTGTCCCTAAGGGTAAAAAGTCACCTGAAAATCCCCAGCAGGCATAAGTCAATACAGAATTAGAACATGAAAAAACCAAGACTGAAGAGGAAAGAGTCTTACCATACCACTGGTCAGGGCATTAAAGACCTGACGCACCGCCTCCAGAGAAAGAGAACCCTTCGACTGTCGATTGGCCTTTCGCCATCAAGTTCCCAACAGTCTCGTCCTTTGGGGCAATCAGCTGGGTATTGCACTCAATCACCTCATAGAACCACGTCTGCCAAAGATAAGAATTCACAATAAAAAAGAGACGCATAAGGAAAATGCGAGTGCATGAAAGGAAAATGCGCAAGCTAAAGAATACCTCAAGAAGAAATGTGGCTCTAGTAAAAGTTTTCTAGCAGCACCGGCTGAATGCATCCATAGAAAAATAGAGGTTCCCCAAAGTCAGGCACCCCCAATCATAGAGATGGATGTTCGAAAACATCCTCAAGTACGGAAAGAACCACAAATGGACTACATCATCGCTCGATGACACCATGAAGCCTCCCAACACCAACAAAATAAATAATCGGGCCATCTTCCTCACCTGCAGCCCATCCTCCACATCAACCACCCTACTCAGCAAAATATCCTTCAGTAAGGATAGCTTGATGGAATCCCCAGAAACTATCCTCCCTACGTCATCGAGCGCCACACGCACCGCCTCCGGCCTGACCCCCAGGGAGCAATCCACCTCTATCTGCTTTCCATCACAATCCATCCATAGCAGCTACTGTACGTCTATAGGAGTCACAGTCATATCCCAAAGCCGAAATGGAAGGTGTGGGTAGTATCCCACCATCTCTCCCCCAAAGCGCATAAGACCGCTATCGAACGAGGCGTCTCATCCAGCGCAGACGCCAACCCCTCAAAACCCATTGATGATACCACCCAACGCACCACGGGTGGAAGATGCTCCCAGATGTCCTTAAGCCCCGTCATCCCACGGGCACGCATGTTCTTCAAAGAGATATCAGACTATCAAAAGGAGAAAAAACCTTATCAAAAATTCAAGAAGGAAGGAAAAATCACACCCCCCAAAAAGAAAAGAATGCCAAAAGTCAGGCTACTTGCATGACCACCGGGGCTCACACCATCGAAGAGCGATGGCTCCCGTAATAAGATCCGCTCATCCGCAACCGGCTCGAATTCATCAAAGGAATTCTCTCTCCCCAAAGCAAGAGGCGCCCTGGACCTCCCCTCTACGTTTGCCCAGTCATCAACAGTCAACCATTCCCTATGTGCTACAGTGCTCACAAAAGTGGCCATTTTTTAGAGATCGAAATGCAAGAACGATTTGCAGAGGAAAATCGCAGAGAGAGAGAAAGTAAGAAGCTGCGAAAAATGAAAGGAATTCGCACCTTTATATAGGATGCCAAGGGTCATGCCGATTGGCATTGACCCCCCACCTACCGATTGGCACTGCCCCTTTACCTTCCCGAGGAAGTCCAAAAGCCCATGCCACTGTCGAATGGCACCCCTCGCACCATGCCGACCGGCACCACCTTTAATATTGCGTATAAAAATTCCTAGAAAATACCAGAAAATCTTGGAAAATCCTCAAAAAATTCCTAAAAATCCCAAGAAGGATTCAAAACATTTTTGCCAAGAAAATTTCACATTCCCTTAAGCGAAACCCCTAATTCCCCAGCGGAACTCTCAAAAGCCAAGTGAATCTCCTCCCGACGAAGCCCTGGAGGATCTCTAAGTATCACCTCTTATACCCCAAAGGTCTCAGACCTTCCTGAGCAATACGTCCAAAACCTGGACCACTTAATCACTTCCCCAGTGGAATTTTATCCATCCCGCCGCAAAATCTCCAAAATCACAAGGATTTCCCCAGCAATCATTGTCCCCAGCTCATTCACTATTCCTCAACGGAACCCAAAATCCAATCTTTATCCTCTCTTAGGTCAGAATTGACCTCGGTCTTTGATCGTCACCTTAGTTAGGTAAGAATTGACCTTGGTCCTCGGTCGTCACCTCTCTTAGGTCAGAATTGACCTCAGTCCTCGATCGTCACCTATCTTAGGTCAGAATTGACCTCGATCGTCACCTTAGCTAGGTTAGAATTGACCTCGGTCTTGGATCGTCACCTTAAGCTCGCAAAATTGTCTTCCACCCGCAAAATTGATCATCACAACCTAAGCCCGCAGAATTGGCTTTGACCCACATAATTTATCATCTCAACTTAAGCCCGCAGAATTGGCTTCGACTCGCAGAATTGGTCAACACAACTTAAGCTCGCAGAATTAGCTTTGACCCATATTATTGGTCATCGTAACCTTAAGCCTGCATAATTGGTCATCACACCTAAGCTCATAGAATTGGCTTCGACCTGCAGACTTGGTCATCATAACCTAAGCCCGTAGAATTGGTTTCGACCCGCATAATTGGTCATCACAACTTAAACTGCAGAATTGGCTCCGACCCACAGAATTGGTCATCATAATCTAAGCCCGCAGAATTGGCTTCAACCCGCAGAAATGGTCATCTCACCTTAAGCTCACAGGATTGGGTTCGACCCGCAGAATTGGTCATCACAACCTAATCTCGTAGAATTGGCTTCGACTCGCAGAATTGGTCATCACAACTTAAGCCTGTAGAATTGGCTTCGACCCGCAGAATTGGTCATCGAAATCTAAGCCCGCAGAATTGACTTTGACCTGCAGAATAGGTCATCGCAACCTAAGCCCGCAGCATTGGCTTCGACCCGCAAAATTGGTCATCTCAACTTAAGCCCGCAAAATTGGCTTGGACCCGCAGAATCGATCACCCTCATCTTCAAGCCCTCAGAATTGGCTTCAACTCGCAAAATTGGTTATCCCCAACACACTTCGTAAGTCCTCAGAATTAGCCTCGACCCTATGAATTGGTCATCCTTACCCCCCAGGTTCTTAGAATCAGCCTCGACCCCCTGAATTGGTCATCCGATTTCAAAGCATCATACGGTGTCTATTCGACGGCTATCGTTTATTCCAAACTCACCCATGGAGGGTCTCTATAGACACCCCATTCTGTTACTCCTTAAACTCTCCTTAGATCCCTAGCACCTCCCTTCATCACTATAGACCCAGGTCATACCTTGGGTACTGACCTAGAAGCCATCGGGCACTCCCAGGCTCCGTTTGACCAAAAGTCAAAGTCTTAAACCCGACTGATACTGAATGAATCTTTGAAGGGACCTAAATCCCTTTTCCAATGGTCCATCCTGTGCGCAATTCTAACTTACCATGCGGAGGAACGACCCATTTTTTCCCTGAAACCTAATATAGAGGCCACCAGATGCTCCTGGGCTCCATTTGACCAAAGTCAACTCTTCAGCTCAATCGAGACTGAACGAATATTCAAAGGTCACTAAAACCCCTTTCCAACGGTCCACCCCGTGCGCGATTCTGACTTACAGTGCGGACGAATAATTCGTTTTACTCTAAGAGGTCACTAAATGCTTCCAAGGCCCGGTTGACCAAATTCAACTCCCTGAACTGGGTCAAACTCTTTGGACTGTCAAAGTACATCTCCTAAGCTTTTCAATGGTCTACCTCGTGCATGATTCGGACTTACCATGCGGACGGAAAATCCATTTGCATCCGACGATTCCCCGTCCAATGGACCGATGAGCGCTCCGAGCCACATTTGACCCAAAGTCAATTCCTGAACTCGGGAGTGGTTCAAAGTATTTTCTAAGGTCTCTGAATTACATTTCCAATGGTCTATTACATGCACAATTCGGATCAATGGTTTGCACTATGCGACCGATTTTCCAAAAAGGCTAGAAAGACACTACCAAACGGCAGATCCCAGACCCTGCCTATCGACAGTGTGCCTAAACACACCTGCCGATTGGAAATGCTCTGGGACTATAAAAAGGAGGTCTTGACCTCATTTGCAATGGAGCCCAGATCTAAAACATATCACTCTCAGCAAATCCAGAAAACCCCTCTCGAAGGCAGCGTAATTTCCACATCCAAATCCCTTACAACCTTCACTTTTCATCATCCTTTCCATCAAACTAAGTGAATTCACTACCCCGCATCATCATCCAAGTGCAAGGAATGCTCTCCAACATTTAAGATCAAGCTCAAAATCTTCAAGAAGGTCCAATTTTCTCAATTCTCTCCTTAAATTCTCATAAATTCGCATTAATTTTTTTTATTACTTAGCACTTCTATTCTCTCATCTCATATATCCTAATATACTTTTTATTTAACATCTCTTATTTTCATACAAGTAAAAACCCAAAAAATAAGAAAAAGTGGGTTTGCTTATAAATTCGAAATGGGAATTCTCACACTTTTCTTACACTTTCCTCACACTTTTCTGACACCTTTTTACACACACACAAATAAGAGAATCCCTCGATTTGATTTATGGGATAAACCCCACCCCTCGTTTTGCATGAAAACTACATGGACTTTGATGCCTCTATAGTCTACGTAGGCGTCTCGGGGTAAAATCTGAGATTCGAGTCCTATTTTTTTACTTTTTCTCTCATTTTCTATTTTTCTCTAATCTCAAATCTCTTATATTCTATATATTTGTTCTTAGTATCATATTATCCCATATGCATTATCGTTCCATCTTAATGATCAACGTAAGGATAATCGCGTAAATCTTATTTTCTAATATTATTTTTACACTCCTACGGATGACTCACTTTATCTCTTCCATGTTACAAGTCGATGACTCCTATCTCCATTATATATACACATGCACACATATGACGGGGAAAATAAAGGAAAGTAACAAAAACCCATGAGAGACCGTAAGGGCGGAATGGGTGCCTAACACCTTCCCATTTCATAACTTAGCCTCCGAACCCTTTTCAAATCATTTTAGTTTCATATGTATCAGTATGTCTTCGGATGCTGTCCTTTGGGATGGCTCCCTTTCTTTTGTCTGTTTTGAGTAAAATAGACTGGCGACTCCATCTCTCTACATTTTTCACCTCATTAATGATGCCGGCCAAAGCGCTCCCGAGTGGGATGCGCGGGACCTTGGATCCTCACGCTACCCGCCTTCCATAAGGATCGGGGATGGCCATAGATATATCTATAAAGTCCTCTCCAAGAATCACCCATAAGTTCTTACTTTAAGGGAGAAGGAAAAGTGGCGATCCCATACCACAACACGATGATGATGATGATGTTATGGATGTTGATGAGGAAAGAAGATAATAATAATAATAATAATAATAATAATAATAATAATAATAATAACAATAATAATAATAATAATAATAATAATAATAATAATAATAATAATAATAATAATAATAATAATAATAATAATAATAATAATAATAATAATAATAATAATAATAAGAAGAAGAAGAAGAAGAAGAAGAAGAAGAAGAAGAAGAAAATGTGATAATCGAAATCCATGTGGGTGTAAGCTTTAAAGGTACAAAACCATAACCATGACGCCCGAGGATTAGGATGGGAGGTAGCTCATCTAGAGATGGACAATCCTCTACTAGTTCTCAGTTTCACTTGTCCACCAAACAAATGAACTAGATTTGTCGAAGAACTGCAGATCTTCAATATATGGATTTAAATGAAATGATTTAGTTTAATTGGGCTTGTACTTTGGCAGATGGAGAATTGTGTGCCTTTACTGAATGGGAGTTTAGGATCATAAAAAGGAACACCATTGATCTCAGTGGTAACATAAGAGCCTTTCACACTATCAACTATGCTTGATTGGATGTTGAATATTAACTTGGTTCGTGATGGTGATGCTCGTATTGGTGATGATGTTTTGATTTAGGTTATTTGCGTTGAAGTTTTTGAAAACAAAACGTATTTGTTTTGAGTTTGGATTGTTTGGTTTGTATTGAAAATTTAGTTTGTATCAATCCTTAAACTCATTTGGTGATTTTTAGTATCGTTTGTATTGATACACTATGGTAGTCTACATTGACTATAATTTTGATGCATATATCATATTTTGTTTCTAGATCTGCTTTAATGTTTATTCTCATATCTATCCCATATTGATCATATTTACATGTATATCATGTTTGTATGAGTGTGCTTTATCGTTTTTATATAATTGATGAATTGAACCACATCTCTTGGTGTTATATGCAATTTTAATATGAATATATATCAAAACTACATTTTCCCACTTGAACAAATCCTACTTCTTGAGTTAATGTTCTTTTTTCGGTATAATAACGTTTTTCAATAAAAATAGGGGGGAGAAATATTGAGAAAGAGAAGATTACATTAAGGGGATATTTAATTAAAATGAAAATAAGAAATTTTTAATGAAAAGATCTTAGGAATTATATATACTTCATGGGATGAAGTGCAATGCATCAACATGATATTGTAGTAAGTCTACTTATGTAGACATTGATATATTTTTGGTAATTAAAATGTCTCACGCTTTAACTAACATACCTTTTGAGCATCATAATTACATCCGGTTAACCTTCTTAATATACATTGGTACCGTGATTCTTTTTTAGTGTATGGCAGGTTGACAAGTTATAATAGCTAAAGTGAATCTTACTGATTATAGGTTAATAGGAGGATGTATGACTTTGGCTAGGCTTGTGACATTGTTGTCATAGGGTTATATTTTCACTTTTATTTTCTTATAATCTTTTGTTTGCATATTATGTCACACAATAGACAGGGGGGGGGGGGGGGGGTATTGTAAGAGTATTTGTATGTGCCCCACACATGTATAGATTGTCTTATTCTTCACGCAAAATATATTTTGTCTTTTATTAGTCCTTGAGGTCTTTCCAGCGTATCACAACTACAGTATATTGGCTCTGAATGTTCTTCGACTTCTCAACCCGACACCCACGTGATCTTATATTGGTGTATCCACTTGGTTGAGGTGTTTGAACTTCCTAAAGACCTTTTTCACACTTTTGTCACATTCAAATTAAATCTTTTGATTGTGTGTGTGTGTGTGTGGTTAGGTTTTATTGTTTAGGTGATTAACTTATGCAAGTATACTATTCATATACAATATAGTTTTTGAAGTTACTTTTTTGCATAAGTATATCACATGAATGTTTGTGTGAAGGTTCAAATATTCGTGGCTTATTTTTTGCCTTAAACTGTGTAAATTGATCCCTTATTTGGTTCCTCACTATAGCGAAGCTTTGCTTCGTTGGTCACAATACTGCCCAAAGATTTTTCACCAATTTTATTAACTTCCTCGCGACTTCCCTCACTGGTTGTTAACTGCCTAGAGAAATCCTATCGTTCCCACAATTAGTCCGTTGTTGGTCGCAATCTTAACCTTGATATTAGATATTTTACAAATATCTTTTTGAAAAATGTGCCAACTTTTTGGATGCTAAATATTTCCTAAACTCAAGTGCTTTTGATCACCTTGTGATGTCACCCCCCATTTTCCTTAATATCATCTTCCACTCTTAGAAGAGCTTAGGTTAAATGGATGATTTAACTTCATAATTTACGTATCATTTGTCAAAAACTGTGGAGAAAAATTATTGATAAAATATTTTTGAGAGCAAATACACTCGATCAAGAGGAAAAATTTAAGAGATCTATTTTTGAGTTTGATTATTCTAAAGAGTTAAACTATTGTTTATCTTCTTCAAATTTCTCTTTGTGTTCTTAAAGCGTTTAATTTTTAAACTTTGTTTACAACTCATATTGAAGATTAAAACCTTCTACTTTTGTTCTTAAACTAGAATACTAGTATTCTTGTTCTGGAAGACTTGAGTAAATACTTTAAAAACACATTGTGCGGTTTGAGCAAGCCAAATCATTTTAAACACTTCTAAATCTTAAAAACATCACATCCAAGAAAGTGGTAACGAAGAATATGTGGCTTCTCAATAAAGTTTGACTTCTACTTTAAGATGATTTTGGTTCTTAGCATAGCTTTGGAAGATGCATGTATGACAACATTGACATACTTTTCAAGTGGTCATATATATTTATTTGTTGTGTGGTATGATTTAAGTGCGAGTGTAACAAGGTGAGGTATTTTAAAACTTTTCTTAATCTTCTAATTTATATTACACCATTCTTCTTGTTTTATGAAGTGTTTGATTATATATCAATACAATGCTTGTTTAATCTTTTTCAAAAGTCGCTTCAAGTTCTTATTGCAATTGTTTAATTTTTATGAAGTCTCCTAACATGTGAGATATGTATATACCTAGGTTGTTGACCAAATTCAAGTGAGATAATTTTTGATATGATATACTAAGTGCTCAAGTCTATTTGTTTTGGAACAAGGGTTTGCGACTTTAAATATTTTCAAAGTTATCAAGTTTCTCATGTGTTGTGATTATAAAAATTATTTTCAACATAATTTGTCTCCCCTTTTATTTCATAGGTTGTTCGATAACTATATTGCAACCTTTTGCTTTAGTTGTAACTTTGATAAATCTTGTGGCATGATATATGTGGTGTTTCGGGCCCATGGGACTCGGGGGAGAAGAATATGTAGAGATGCGCATCATTTGTGTGCGTCCCCAGGGGCGCGAGAATGATTGTCTCTCTATCTTCGTTTCTTTTTGTGGTCAGTTTTGTGTGTTTATCTTCCTCTGAACGTTGACCATATCCAGTTTTTGCACGCCCCTATTGTCCTAAGCCATTCTTCTTGTGAGGGGTTTTCAGTTGTTCAGAGTCTCGAGTTTATTTTATACAAAAAAATAAAATGGGTCGGGTTATCCCTTTTGGTCTTACCTTAAGGCCGATGGAGTCTTGGAAATTTCACAGAGATTCTTTGTGTGGGTTTAGGAATCGGGTTACGAGTGGGGAAGCTATTAGTCACCCCACTTATTATTTATGCTTCCTTATTTATATGCTTATTATCTCATTTTACGTAAAAATTACTTATGTTTTTTTTCCAGAACATGCTAAGAGGCCTTAGTTTGAAAATTCCTCAAGACATAGACATATTATTAGGTATAAAAATGGTGTTAGTGAGAGGTATAGGAACGTCACTAAACATGTGTCGGTACACAAGAGTACGTGTGTGCAAATAAGTACACGGGTAATGGGAGCTCGTTAGTGTATGTATGTGTGCGAGAAGTATTGACTTGAGATAATTGGATATCTTATTCGTAGTGATGGGTAAGGGTTAGAGATGGAAACATCTCTTTGAAGGAAATATATCAAGAGACATATTGAAGAGTCTTGTGCTCACGTCTAAGACTTAGTATTGTACCTATGTACCCAGGGAGACCTAGTATCAAATACTACGTAGTTTGTTATGCAATTTTACCGCATGGAATGTGTTCAAACGTGATGTGTGTCCAACTTTGAGGACTTGTCTTGGGAGGGTGAGTAGATGCCTTGGAAATATTGTACAATGCTTGTAATATATGGGGCTAGGGAGCACTGTAAAGGATGTAATATTTTAGAGTCGGGAGGCCGAATATAATATGGTTTCGAAATACCAATATCCCGAAGGTGTTGTGAGCCTCGGGTTAGTGTAAGAGGGTTAATATGACCACATTATATGAGGGGATGGGTTAGAGATGGAGAAATAAATAAAGATAAAATGCGAAGAGACATATTATAGGGCTCAGGATCACAAATGTAACTAAGCATTAAGATTACATACCCACAAAGACTTGGGATTAAAGCCTACGTAATTCTAATAGGGTGGTTATTGATACAAGAAATTGGATGTACATCATTCTCAACCATCATATCAAGTATAAAGTAGAAATAAAGTAAGAAAGAAGGAAAAAGATATAAAATATGGAGTGGTTCGGCTATAAAAATGAGCCTACATCCACCTTGGTGTACTACTCTTATTATATACATTGTATGATACATGATTGTGATACCATTAGAGGTGTACAAGAGAGAGAAGATAGGAGAATACATGATATTTGCTAAGCTGGGAAGCTAGGGATATGTGCCTGTGAAGGTTGATCTTGCGTAGCTGCGAAAGTGGGTGGTCCCCTAAATGTGATGATATCTAGAGAGAGAGAGAGAGCTGAGAGTTTGGCAGGGATTCACCAATGGTTTCTTCCTTCAATAGTAATGTGAACACTTCTATTTATAAAAATCATAAAGGAGGCGTCACATGGATAAGTTTGATGAGCAAGGAATCCTTCTAGAATCGAGAAAACTATTAAGTCTATGAGAGTAGGTATCGCAGCCTGTTTGAACCCTGGCAGCAACCTATACTTGGTTGGGTGCCACAACTCATTTAACCCCCAAGCATCGGCTGCATCTGACCATGGCCTGTTTGGTACCAAGGCTGAGTAAAAGGTATATGGCCATGGCTTGTTCGTTACAAGGCAGCGACCTGTTATTGATGACTCCGCAGCTATGTGACTTTATTAGTCATATAAATAATCCCCCAAGCTGTAGTGCCAAGAGGTGGCGAGTTGGTGCTGCGGCTGTATTCTATGACCTTGTCGCGATGTATTTGATCACGGTTTACAAGTTAGTTTATGAGGATGCGGATACAGTCCACGATAGTTGTGATGCGACGCTTCACCTTCCAGTGCCCTCTTACATAAATGGGATTGGGTCGTGGCCCTCATTACCTTATCCAAACCCTTGAAAGCAAATCAAGAGAGATTTCTTCTCAGTTTGGCCGTTGTATTTTCCAATGACTTTTGAGGCATTCCAAGGTGGTGTAAGTAGTGGTTTGAGGCTGAGCAAGGTTCTTTTTATGAGATTTTGTCTTTTTCCAGGTAACCAACTTTTTTGACCTCTCATTTTCTGTAATTTCATGCTCTGTAAACCTATGTTCTGTAAAATCTTTTTCGTTTGAATTGAGAGTAGGAATTTTCAGGGTTTGAATGAATTGGTGTTTCTAGAATATAAAGTAGGAATTTTGGGCTTATATATATATATATATATACATATGTTGACTGGATTTGGGATTTTTCTTAGATTTTTTGGCACGTAGCTACAAATTGGGTTTGGGATTGGAAACTGATCTAGGTTAGGATTGGTATTTTCAATTTTTTTTCTAGATTGAATTATTCAATGTCCCCATTTCAGATTTTGTTTTTGGCCAAGAACACCAAGTACGTGTTCTTGGCCAATACCCTAGGGTTTTGGGTTTACAATCTTTGAGAATTTGAAATCCAATCGTTTACCTGTTTGTGCATTTGACCGCAACTTGTAGTATAACTTATGCTATTTGACTGCGGCCTTTTTTCAATCCTTTGTTAAAATTAAAACTCCTTTGGCCACATTCTCTTCAATTGATTGACTGCGACGTCAAAATTACTTCATGTAACAACCCGCGTAATTTTTGGGGTATTTTCAAAATTAAGAGGAAAAATAAATTTTGAGATAAAATTATTTTTATTGCTCAAATATGTTGGTTATTATTTTTAAGGGCGAGAATTTCAAACGGTTTCGAAATCGGAATTAAAATGGAGTTTTAATTGAATTTTTATTATTTAAAAGAGCCCCAAAATATAAAACTCTCTAAGAGTCCTCAAAACATAAAACTTTCTAGTAAAAATAATATTTTTAGAAATCCGACCTTCTGATCAAGCTGAATTTTTGTCAGCAGTCCTGTCTCGCCATTCGCTACAACATACTAAAATTTCAAGCGATTCCAATGGTAATAAATTTTTTAGTGTTTGTATCTAATTAGAACTCTTTTCTTAATCAAACTCTTAACCCTTTATATATCAAATAATTCGTGGCTTAGCTTTTCAAATCACTTTTTCATAAACTTTTCAACCAGAGGACCTCTCCAAAATTACTCCCTTTCATCTACAAACCATAGCCCCAAACTTATTCAAGATTTCAACCTTAGATTATAAGGCTTATTTGGTGTTTTATCGAGTTTGGGCTAGAACGAGATTTGATTATTTTTGCGAGAGGAACGTGATGGTGTGATTAGATTTTGAGGTTGAATTATGTGATGATTTTAAGGTATGGAGTTTTACACAATATGCTCCTGAAATCTCGCGAGTGTTTATTCCGTTGAATTCTTGTTAATTGAATTCATATTTTGAATTGTTAAATTCTTGGAAATGTGGAAAAATAATTGTTGGAATTATTTTCATTCATGAGGTATTATTCATGTTGTTTTGAGCACGCTGTCATGAGATTTTAATATGGCACTGATGTTGGGCACCCACCAAGACTCCTTTTCCGGCTACTTGATAAAGTATGGCGCGGTATGGTGAGGCCTGGTGACTCCGGTTAATGTGTTGTTGAGAAATTTATTGATAAAATGCTATTGAGATTTGCATTATTTGATTTGAGTATTCGTAGTCGTATTGTTGCGCTTTGTTCATCGCTAACATCTTTGTTGAGCATATTCCTGTCATATTGTGTACTTCCCCACCTTTTTCTTAGTTGGCAGGTGAGCACGAATTTGAGTGCTATGGACCAATTGGGATGATTTTAGCGAGGATTATTTGGGAAGAATTTTTAATACAAGAGATGAGAAGACTTGTATTTATTTTGATGTATAGAGCATTTGGAGATTTATTTTATTTTCGAGATAGTTAGATTGTTGTAATTATTTCGAGAGATTTGTTGTATTAATTTGAAGATGAGAATAGTGGTTTCTTGTTTTATTGTGGGATTTAGATGCTCTATACCTTGTTATTTATGGATTAGTTTAGTTTTATCGATGAGTAGCACTCCGCTCGCTCTCCCCGGGCGGGCGGGGTGTTACACTTCATGCTACAGCCTTTTAATCTCGTTTGATGGCTGAATCCTAATTATTATGACCATTAATTTAAAGTTGGGAAATTCTCCCTAGTTGTTGTTATTTTTGGGATTGATTGGCAAAAGCTTTTGACACTAGATTTTTATTCTCTATTATATTGCTTGTATCTTCCTCGGCCTCTAAGAGGCTTCTCGAATCATAGTGGCTGAGACACCTAACTGCGAAACCTTTCTGCTTGTCAGGTATTGCCGCGACCTTATGAGTTGGAACCCTTCGAATTTCCTAGAGGACTTCTGGAAAGATCACTTCGGCGTTCCTCCTCCTGAAATTCCCTTTATAAAGCCTTTGAAGGCTAGTCAGCCTTGCTTACTCAAGGACTGCCTCAACTTCATCACAATTGATTCTGACTCTGTGGACTGCTCTAAATGTAGGGACACTAGGGAGGCAGCGGACAAATGGAGGAAGATACTCACTCTAACAATAATCCCCCTGCCAAAGTGAAGGCTGTGGTGGCTACTGGGACTTCGGCTGTCCCATCAGAGGCTCGAAATGTTCCAGTTGGACTTTTTAGCCAAGCTACTTAAAAAGCTCCTGCGTGTAATACCCCGTGATTTTTAGTGACTTTTAAAATGTGTTATATTTTAAATTAATGGATTAATTGGATTTTATTATTAATTAATTCATTTGGGTTTTATCCGAATTGTGGATATTAAAATGGATGATTTTGAATATTACTTAAAGATATTTAGGTAATATATGAATGTGATGCCATTGATATGGCTGTGTGATATTAATTCTGTAATTTGAATTTTTAGTCGGACGCGGTATGGGACGTGTCGGGACTAATTTATTAAATTAAAAAGGAAACTTATTTTGACATCAACCTTATAGTCATTTCGACTACGTCGTTGCGTCCGGAAGGTTCGAAATAGTCAGAAAAGTCTATTTGGATGTTAATTTTGGGTCTCGGGTCATTTGGAAATGAAAAGACAACCCAAAAGGGCATTTTGGTAAATTTTACAAGGGGGATGAATAGTGATTTCGGGTTTGTCTTATTATAAATATTTGGAGATTAGTGTACGTAGGTTCATTTCATCTCTTCTACACAAAATTGAAAAGTCATCTTCTTAGAGAGAGTGAAAGGTTGCTTGGAAAAAAAAAGCTTGCTTGGAAAGGAGGAGAACTAAAGGTCAAAGGTCACCACCTGTGTTATTCAACTCCAAAGGATCATATCTTCATTAGAGGCAAGTGTTTGATAATGGCAATTTAAGTTTGTATATTTTCCATGTTAGAATAGTTATAAAAAGAGATGATTTATCATGTTTGGAAGATAATACTGGAGTTTTAAATGGATTTTTGGAATTTGAAAATATATAGGAATCAAACTCATGTTGTAGGTAGATAGTAATGCACGAAATAATCATGAATCTGTTGAAGAGAATCTGGAAACCATTGATATGTTCTTGAAAATATTAGGAGGATAATTTTCTAGAAAAATGAGAAGATAAATATGCTTTTAATTCAATCTCTTGATGATTCTAGGATGTTTTGATCATTAGAAATAAGTTATATATGTTGATATATCATGTAGTAAGGATTATAAGTCGTTTGGGTTGTTAATATGAAGGTTTGAATGAACAAAAATGGTGAAACCCGCAGTAGAAGAGATGCAGAAAACTGGGTTGTTACCTGAGTGATCGATCGATCGACCCCCTGCCTTCGATCGATCGACCTCCCCAGAATCTTTGAAGTTGTTTCTTTTTAATGTTGATTCTTATCCCAAACCTTTTTTTAGATCTTTGGTGATTATTAATTGGATATTATGGGACTTGGAAAAGATCAGTAAGCCCTAGTTAAGATTTGAATTAATTTGATTGGAATTTAATTGATTAGAATGATGATAATTAAATTGAAGGAAATTTCGATTGCTAGATTCATTCGTTGGATTATAATTGGTTTGCTTGAGGATTAAGGATAAGTCCAGTATTGGTGATTTAATATAACACCTGGGTAGCCTTAGGGTTAAAATTTGAACATCAAGGACTGAGTTTAAGCTCATTATTGATTTCGCAAGGACTGAGTGTAATACAAGCACTTAGTAGTATGGCTCCTGGATAGAGATGGGAGTTTAGAACACATTTGGTTGAAAGAGGGTATGTGGTTATCCCGATCGCGTATTTGAAGTTGACGGACCTCCTCGATCGACAAAGTTAAGTAGTAGTGCATTGGAGGGGTTCCTTGTTTGGATTTCTCTTTGCGAGACGCTCCGCGCATAAACCTTAACGACGTCGGGAGTGGAGAGATGTTATAGGATGCGAGGATAATTAAATTATGAAGTAAAGATATAATATTTTAATACATGGAATTTAAAATAGATATAATGCTACGTATGGCAATTATCTAAGGGTAGGGTGAGTACCTTGTTGATATTATATTATAGGTATGAAAATGCCTATTTGATTGATTAAATATTATGTGTATGACATACCTAGCTTACATGCTATCAACGGGAGGTTTGCGCGTGAGGGCAGTCATATCCTGATGAATCCATGGGATTTTTGATTTGTCGCTCGAAAACATAGGTCTATGAAAGACTTATCGGGGAGTTGATAAGTCCGCTGACTGTGGATACATTGGTATGTGCGTGACCCATGGATACAATAACTATGTTCGCCTCCAACTTGTATGTTGTTGTTTGTGGTTCGAGGAATCCCTACCGAACCTTTAGTCCCCTATTCGGCGACCAACGATATTGGGACATGATAGCAGAGTAATGCATTGCACCGCCGCTGTGACTCGGGGTGCCATATTATATATGAATATATATATATAATGAATTAAATGAAGGTATGGTTATATTGTAGTTAAATCATCTACTGTGTGATAATTATAGATAACGGTGAATTGAGAACAGAATTGAAGTAAGATAATGATTATTTATTAAAAAGATTAATTCATATTAATGAGAAACGATTCATATAAATGAATAACGTAAATGAATGATTATGTGACGTATGGTATGGGACATACGGGGTTATGATATGGGAATGGAATCATATTTTGGAAACTAGAAAAGAGGAACCATTAACTAGGAGGTTAATAGGAAACGTTAAGTGTGCACTCTAGATGAGAGGTGAGAATAGAAAGTGAGAGTTGGATGCTAACATTTACATAATAAATTCTTTATTGCACTTGTTAAATAGTTGCTGTTTTCAAAATCATTTTCACAATCGGGCTCTGACCCGTTTCCTTGCATATTCTTTTTTCTATTTTATCTTCTATATCAGGTGTCCAGTAGCAGGGATGCCAACCTTAGTTGATTTTGACGAGCTATGGAGCTATGGAGTATTGCTTAGACACTTATCTTCATTTGATTCACAGTGTTCTCTTAGTAGGGCATGTCGCCCAAAGGATTCAGTTATCTCTTTTCTATTGGGGTCAAATACTACTGTATTCGTGTCTTTTTAATACATTTAATATTGTTGGGATTACTGTAATGGATTAATATTATTTGGGAATGTTTATTCCAATTGCATTTAAATTATTTTGTGTTTTCTGTTCGATTATAAGTGTTGTAGAATATAATGTGTTGTGTTATTCTTAAACTGGAAATGGATTTTGTTGAATTAAAATTTGGAATTTTTTTAACACCAGCTTAATTGGGTATTGGGTGAGTTGTAAATGTTTTCGACAGTGATGTTAAGAATGAGCCAACTATATAGTCTGTTTTAATTTGGTATGGGACTGGCCACCCGGTATTTAATTAGGTGGGGTGTTACAGGTGGTATCAGAGCATCAGGTTCTATTGTCCTTTAGGGTCTGTACGGCTTACTGTGTTTTCAGCTTAGCGTTCTTTGATGTAGAGCCCTATGTTTAGGATTGTTGATTTCTTTGGTAAGATTCTGTATATATTAGTGAATCTTATTTGCGCTTGGATGGGTTCATATAAGAAGTATAGTAGATGAGGGCCATTGGACGGATAGCGGAGATCGTACTTAGGAGGTTACGAAGTATGTTCGAGTATGATGACCGTAGTCGAGGTCACCCCTATTATGGAAAAATTGAGGAGAGTCATTAGTAGAAGTTCTTGAAATGCGGGAATTATGTGTGTTACCTAACGAAGGCAATATATTCAAAGGCTTGGGCATATAGTGGAGTGTGGTGATCTAGAACTGAAAATTTGGGGTAAAATTTTTCTTGACTCATTGGAGCAAAGTTATAATATTGGGATTCAACAACCACCACCCGCGAATGAGGGTATGTTTTCTATCTAAGGAATTATAAGGCATACATGATTTAAGTAGCGATTAATATTGTGTGGGCAAATGGGTTGCTAAACTTAGCCTATAGCATCGTTATTTACGTAGACTCACCGAGGGGTGTAGGATACCTATATTTTCATGTCATTACGTGGGTTTGGTTTTTATCATGGGATGACTTACTTTGGCCATGTCCGATCGTGATGTGACTATCGGCGTGGGTTAACTTGTGGTATATGAGAGCGTATGTACTACTATAGCCATCATCTTGTCTTTAATAAGAAAGTAGATGAGTAGACTTTTATTTGAAATCGATAAAACCTGTAGAGAGGTTATAAACTATTGACTAAGGACCTGAGGAGTTTCGATGACCGACTACTTTAGGTAGTAGTGTATCGGGGGGGTTCCTTGTTTGGATTTCACTTGCGAGACACCCCATGCATGAAACTAATAACCGTTGGGAGTCAAAATAAGATAGGTCTTTAGGATATGAGTTTATAACCTTTGCGATAATATTATCATGTAAGATATACGATAGGGTGTATGGGCGCCCTGGATGGTTGGATTGTAGTAATATTCAAAATTGTGAAACAGTAAGTAGTTGGGACTTCAGGATTTATTTGTTTAAATACATGAGGCTCATTTTTCCAAACTTTCGAGGATGGTATAGGGAAGATTGCGTAAAGTTTGAATTCGATTCAGTTGAAACTATATGGTGAGGCTTGGCGTATAACATCAATAGGGATTTTTGATGATGTACTATATGGGCGGTACTACTTAGATTTCTTGCGATGCGAGATATATACTCGGAGTTGACTTTACCGGTATGATTTATATTCCTGAATTTCGGGACGAAATTCTATTGTAAGGGGGGAAGTATGTAATACCCCGTGATTTTTAGTGACTTTTAAAATGGGTTATATTTTAAATTAATGGATTAATTGGATTTTATTATTAATTAATTCATTTGGGTTTTATCCGAATTGTGGATATTAAAATGGATGATTCTGAATATTACTTAAAGATATTTAGGTAATATATGAATGTGATGCCATTGATATGGCTGTGTGATATTAATTCTGTAATTTGAATTTTTAGTCGGACGCGGTATGGGACGTGTCGGGACTAATTTATTAAATTAAAAAGGAAACTTATTTTTACATCAACGTTATAGTCATTTCGACTACGTCGTTGCGTCCGGAAGGTTCGAAATAGTCAGAAAAGTCTATTTGGATGTTAATTTTGGGTCTCGGGTCATTTGGAAATGAAAAGACAACCCAAAAGGGCATTTTGGTAAATTTTACAAGGGGGATGAATAGTGATTTCGGGTTTTGTCTTATTATAAATATTTGGAGATTAGTGTACGTAGGTTCATTTCATCTCTTCTACACAAAATTGAAAAGTCATCTTCTTAGAGAGAGTGAAAGGTTGCTTGGAAAAAAAAGCTTGCTTGGAAAGGAGGAGAACCAAAGGTCAAAGGTCACCACCTGTGTTATTCAACTTCAAAGGATCATATCTTCATTAGAGGCAAGTGTTTGATAATGGCAATTTAAGTTTGTATATTGTCCATGTTAGAATAGTTATAAAAAGAGATGATTTATCATGTTTGGAAGATAATACTGGAGTTTTAAATGGATTTTTGGAATTTGAAAATATATAGGAATCAAACTCATGTTGTAGGTAGATATTAATCCACGAAATAATCATGAATCTGTTGAAGAAAATCTGGAAACCATTGATATGTTCTTGAAAATATTAGGAGGATAATTTTCTAGAAAAATGAGAAGATAAATATGCTTTTAATTCAATCTCTTGATGATTCTAGGATGTTTTGATCATTAGAAATAAGTTATATATGTTGATATATCATGTAGTAAGGATTATAAGTCGTTTGGGTTGTTAATATGAAGGTTTGAATGAACAAAAATGGTGAAACCCGTAGTAGAAGAGATGCAGAAAACTGGGCGGTTACCTGAGTGATCGATCGATCGACCCCCTGCCTTCGATCGATCGACCTCCCCAGAATCTTTGAAGTTGTTTCTTTTTAATGTTGATTCTTATCCCAAACCTTTTTTAGATCTTTGGTGATTATTAATTGGATATTATGGGACTTGGAAAAGATCAGTAAGCCCTAGTTAAGATTTGAATTAATTTGATTGGGATTTAATTGATTAGAATGATGATAATTAAATTGAAGGAAATTTCGATTACTAGATTCATTCGTTGGATTATAATTGGTTTGCTTGAGGATTAAGGATAGGTCCAGTATTGGTGATTTAATATAACACCTGGGTAGCCTTAGGGTTAAAATTTGAACATCAAGGACTGAGTTTAAGCTCATTATTGATTTCGCAAGGACTGAGTGTAATACAAGCACTTAGTAGTATGGCTCCTGGATAGAGATGGGAGTTTAGAACACATTTGGTTGAACGAGGGTATGAGGTTATCCCGATCGCGTATTTGAAGTTGACGGACCTCCTCGATCGACAAGGTTAAGTAGTAGTGTCTTATGGGGTTCCTTGTTTGGATTTCTCTTTGCGAGACGCTTCGCGCATGAACCTTAACGACGTCGGGAGTGGAGAAATGTTATAGGATGCGAGGATAATTAAATTATGAAGTAAAGATATACTATTTTAATACGTGGAATTTAAAAGAGATATAATGCTACGTATGGGAATTATCTAAGGGTAATGTGAGTACCTTGTTGATATTATATTATAGGTATGATAATGCCTATTTGATTGATTAATGATTATATGTATGACATACCTAGCTTACTTGCTATCAATGGGAGTTTTGCCCGTGAGGGAAGTCATATCCTGATGAATCCATGGGATTTTTGATTTGTCGCTTGAGAACATAGGTCTATGAAAGACTTATCGGGGAGTTGATAAGTCCGCTGACTGTGGGTACGTAGATATGTGCGTGACCCATGGATACGAGAACTATGTTCGCCTCCAAATTGTATGTTGTTGTTTGTGGTTCGAGGAATCCCTTCCGAACCTTTAGTCCCCTATTCAGTGACCAACGATATTAGGACATTATTGATATACCCGTTTATATCCTCGGCCTGGCTGATGATAACCTCCAAACGGACGACCCTACGAGGGCCCGACCCCTCCAACAGGATCCATACGACCCCTCAGAGGGGCCGACCCTTCGCCAGACTCTGTCCGACCCTATGAAGGGCCGACCCTTCACCACTCTCCAGTCGACCCTACGAGGGTACGACAGTACGAGGCCAGAATTGGCCCAGACTCACTGCCGGAGGGAACTTTGCCCTCAGCCTCGGCCCATAGGCCGAGGGTGACGTCATCTCCAGCGCGTGGTTTGGGAGACGCGTGGAACAGTGCGCGTGAGGCTCACATGGCACATGGGAGACCGTTATAACCGAATCACACCCTAACGTGAGGGAATATTATGTCATAATTTGGCATCTACAGGTGTCCACAGGGGATTGGCTAGATCATGATTCACATGCACCATGTATACTTGGGGGGTACACTACACCCCCCAAGACCTATATATACTTGTCATCTACAACCCTACAAGGGATCGATCAATTAACTGTAGCCCTAACTAAAACTCTGCTTGTACACAGAGAGAGAGAGAGGGTTATGTGCATTGTATCCAAGGCCATTAGTGCCCATACTTAGTGGATCACACACTCACAGTGAATGTAGGCCAATTTGGCTGAACCACTATACATCAGTCTTATTTCCTCTTATACTCATCCCCTTATACATACTTATACACTTATACATCTCTATGGATGCCATGGCTGCTACTGTTTGAGCTCACTATCACTTATCCGGTGGTGCTAAATCTTAGCATCATCAATGATAGCAGAGTAATGCATTGCACCGCAGCTGTGACTCGGGGTGCCATATTATATAATGAATTAACTGAAGGAATGGTTATATTGTAGTTAAATCATCTACTGTGTGATAATTATAGATAACGGTGAATTGAGAACAGAATTGAAGTAAGATAATGATTATTTATTGAAAAGATTAATTCATATTAATGAGAAACGATTCATATAAATGAATAACGTAAATAAATGATTATGTGACGTATGGTATGGGATATACGGGGTTATGATATGGGAATGGAATCATGTTTTGGAAACTAGAAAAGAGGAACCATTAACTAGGAGGTTAATAGGAAACGTTAAGTGTGCACTCTAGATGAGAGGTGAGAATAGCAAGTGAGAGTTGGATGCTAACATGTACATAATAAATGCTTTATTGCACTTATTAAATACTTGCTTTTTTCAAAATCATTTTCACAATCGGGCTCTGACCCATTTTCTTGCATATTCTCTTTTCTATTGTATCTTCTATATCAGGTGTCCAGCAGCAGGGATGCCAACCTTAGTTGATTTTGACGAGCTATGGAGCTATGGAGTATTGCTTAGACGCTTATCTTCATTTGATTCACAGTGTTCTCTTAGTAGGGCATGTCGCCCAAAGGATTCAGTTATCTCTTTTCTATTGGGGTCAAATACTACTGTATTCGTGTCTTTTTAATACATTTAATATTGTTGGGATTACTGTAATGGATTAATATTATTTGGGAATGTTTATTCCAATTGCATTTAAATTCTTTTGTGTTTTCTGTTCGATTATAGTGTTGTAGAATATAATGTGTTGTGTTATTCTTAAACTGGAAATGGATTTTGTTGAGTTAAAATTTGGAATTTTTTTAACACCAGCTTAATTGGGTATTGGGTGAGTTGTAAATGTTTTCGACAGTGATGCTAAGAATGAGCCAACTGTATATTCTATTTTAATTTGGTATGGGACTGGACACCCGGTATTTAATTAGGCGGGGTGTTACACTGCGACACTGAACATTCATTGCATCATGGATGAAGATTGGATCGCTGAGGTTGTCACGCCCTTTGAATTTCCCCAAGGAATCATATGTACACTTCCTAATGTGGAACAAAGGTCATGTTCCACAGTCCCTAATGAGGGGATTTTTTTTCCTTTATACGCCTTTCTTCTAGGGTTGCGACTACCAGTTCATATCCTTGTTAAGAGAATATTTAGTGCTATGGACCTGGCCCTAGCCCAATTGGATCTAAATGGTTAGAGGGCAATTCTTTTCGCGCTGGTACTTCGGTAAATGCATTTCAAGAGGGGCATTACTCCTGCAGACTTCTTCTATTTCTATAAACTAAAGGAGAGAGTTGCGGACGCGATATGCTTGAGTAATTAAGAAAAGAAAATTACTGTGCTGGTCACCTCCGCATCAATTTTTAAGCAAGGTTATTTTTCTTCCAAGGACCAACCAAAGAAAATGATTGCGAAAGTTAATTCTTAATACATTTCTTGGCTAATATATTTTGCTTCAGCTTATATTTTGGACTTAGTTTAATTGATTTTTTCCTCAGGGGAGGAAATTAATCGCGAAATCCTTACTGCCCAATTTTTTTGAGATGAACGAGGATGCGATTGACCTCAACCAAGACCTTAAGAAGAAGGGGGAGAAGAGAAAGAGGTCACCTATAGGAATAGCTCGTGTAGCTGATCCCACTGCTACTACTGGGGTTGAGGAGGCCAACCCTACCATTGAGAAGGATACGATCTGCTATTGATGCCACAACTAAGAGGGCATAAAATGATGCGCTTGTTGATGATGACATAAGGCCTAAAGTGGACGTGGCAGTTGTGACACCCCGCCTAATAAAATACCGGGTGATCAGTCCTATACCAAATTAAAACAGGAATCCCAGTTGGATCATCCTTAACATCACTGTCGAAAACTTTTTAAAACTTACAAACCACCTAGTATTTTAAAACTGGTGCCAATTTTAACTTTTTAATTAAACCAAAACTGTACATGCGGAATTAAAATATAAACCATTCACACAACTGAATGAAAATAAACTGAATCATAATTACACAACATGCCGAATAAATCACCGACCACCAAAGAAATAATCCAAATACAAATATTCAACACCTGAAAACTGTACTGAGAAGTCTGGGCGACAAGCCCTAAATAAAACTGAAACTGATACAATATTCCTACTCTAGGAATGAATGAATGCTGCATCTAATCCAAACTCCTGCTAGCATCCACATATGCCGCAGCTTCGTGTCCCTGGAATAGAATTTCAATCCTGGCGTCCCTGTGGCTGGACACCTAAAAAGTTTTGAAAATAGTTTTATAGCAAGTGATGATGCTAAGATTTAGCACCACCGGATAAGTGATAGTAAGCTCAAACAGTAGCAGCCATGTCAGCCATAGGGATGTATAAGTGTATAAGTATGTAGAAGGGGATGAGTATAAGAGGAAATAAGACAATGATGTATAGTGGTTCAGCCAATTTGGCCTACATCCACTGTGAGTGTGTGATCCACTAAGTATGGGCACTAATGGCCTTGGATACAATGCACATAACCCTCTCTCTCTCTACTATGTGTACCAGCAGAGTTTTAGCTAGGGTTGCAGTTAATGGATCGATCCCTTGTAGGGTTGTAGGTGACAAGTATATATAGGTCTTGGGGGGTGTAGTGTACCCCCTAAGTATGCATGGTGCATGTGAATCATGATCTAGCCAATCCTATGTGGACACCTGTAGATGCCAAATGATGACATAATATTCCCTCACGTGAGGGTGTGATTCAGTTATAACGGTCTCCCATGTGCCATGTGAGCCTCAAGCGCACTGTTCCACGCGTATCCCAAACCACGCGCTGGCGATGACGTCACCCCCGGCCTATGGGCCGAGGCCGAGGGCAAAGTTCCCTCCGACAGTGAGTCTGGGTCAATTCTGGCCTCGTACTGTCGCACCCTTGTAGGGTCGGCTGGAGAGTGGTGAAAGGTCGGCCCCTCATAGGGTCGGTTGGAGTCTGGCGAAGGTTCGGCCCCTCTGAGGGGTCGTATGGAGCCTCTTGGAGGGGTCGGTCCCTCGTAGGGTCATCCGTTTGGAGGTTATCATCAGCCAGGCCGAGGATATAAATGGGTATATCAATCACCCCCCAGCCCTTAGCCATAGGTGCTGTTGAGATGGCTGAAGGATATTGTTTTAAATGAGATGCATGTATGATCAATTAGGTGAGTGACACCTGGGCAGATACCCATTGCTGTTCCAGTTTCCAAGGCATGGCGGCTGCACACTTTGCTTGGGGCCTTGCACCCTAATGATGCCTTCCTCGTGGGCTGTGTCCTGCCTTGGTCAATGGGCCCACTCATTGCTAAGGTATTTAAGAGATTTTTAAACTCTCTCTCCTTCTTCTTCTTCTTCTTCTTCGTGCCCAAGCCTTCTCTCTCTAGAATTTTATCAGTTTTCATCGCCATTTTCTGCAGCCTTCAATCCTTCGAGCCTATCAACGTTCTTGCTCTCTTTATCAGGTAATCTCTTTCACCCAGCGCTCTCTTTTGCCTTCATTTCTATTTGCTTTTTAGGGTTGTGGGGCTGCATTTTCTTTGTGTTATCCCATAGATTTTTCCGGTGTCTTCTCCGGCAACTGTTTCTTGGATGTTCTTGAGTGTTCTTGAGTGAAAATTATCAATTCCCTTTTTAATCCAAAAGTCTAATTCGGTCAACTGCAAACTTGTTTGTAGCTAAGTTAGCTAAGTGTGGTGTAATTTCTCCAAGTGCAGAGTCTTCCCTTTAATGCTTAGGAGGCTTTATAGCTTAATATCTGAGTTCCCATCCTTGAGAGAGAAGCTCTTTGCCAAGATCAGACGAGTAGAGGAAGAGGAAGAGAGGAGACGAGGGGCCGACCCTAATTAAGTATGACCCATCTTTCCCATTCCTCTTTCCACCATAAAACCATTTGAACCGTCTGAGTCTTGTGGGTCGTCCGCTCGTCCAGCCGAGAGTCATTCAATTGAGATGGACGAGAGAGTATCCTTGCCAACTGGCGCTGGAAATCCTGGTAGGAGGGAGACATCCGATCTAAGCCCAGGCCGAGAGGCCGACGGTACGGTCCCCTCCGAGGCTGTTCCTGTAACAACCCTTTCTCCCCATGCCTTCCAAGTGGCTTTCCCCCAGGGCCCTCCGGCAGATGACGAGGCCAGGGGGGGACTGAGGACGAGGACGATGATACAGATGACGAAGTTGATACCTCCCATGCCTCGTCCTTTATCTCCTCTGTTAGGGATCGCGACCTCCTGATATGGAGGAATGCCTATGGAGTGCCCCCTAGCGTGACTATGAGGGTTCCTTCTGAGGATGAGAGGGTTTCTGATTGGGGCGAGGGAGAGGTTGCAGTTTATGAACAGATGTTCAAAGTTGGAGTTAGATTCCCTCTGCATACTGCCATCGTAGATAACCTATCTGCCCTTGGTGTTTCTCCCTCTCAACTTCCCCCCAACTATTGGAGGACAATCCTGGGCTATATCTCTTTGTGAAAGAATGCCTTCACTGACGAGCCCTCGGCTGACCTATTTTTGGGCTGCTACAACATCATTTCCTCGTCCAAACAGCCTGTATATTATCACCTGGGGGCAAGGAGGTCTGAGAAGAAACTCCTCCATGTGGCACAAACTTCCAACCATGATTGGAAAAAGAGGTTTTTCTTTATCTTTGGGGAGTGGGAGCCCGTCGCCGATGGTCCGAGGGTCCCCAGGAAATGGTCTAACCCATCCATGAAGGCCAGATCAGACCCTGGACTTAGCCTGGAGGAGAAGGACATTGTTGATTACCTGAGAGGCCGAGGGAGAGAGGGTGAACTTCCAAAATTTGAAGACCTGATGACCCCTCGGTTCCTCAAAGAAGCTGGTCTGAGGGTCGGCCCTCTGACAGAACTATGTGAGTTATACTGAACATTTTCCATTCTTCACTTATTTTTGAAGTGTTTTCTCTTTAGATCTGCATTTTTCTAACGTGTCGTCCTCTTATCAGGTCGTCTTGCAGGTACGTCAGACTATCTTTGGGAAATGACTGATCCCAGCTTATTATCTGGATGGGCCAAGAAGAAAGGGAAGGAGCCTCAACAGGCTCCGAGGAAGACAAGGGCCGCTGGGCCGACGGTGGTGGAGCCGACCACCAATAGTCATAAAAGAAAGGAGCCTGAAGCCCCTGTTGACCCTCGGCCAAAATCTCGGACGAGGGCTAGGGTCGAAGCCTCTGAGGGGACGACCTCTTTGTCTAGTATGGGGGCCTTCTGGTCTCAAAACCTGGCGCATCTGAGGGCCGAGCCCTCGTCGCTCATTGCAAATTTGAGGGCAGCCAAGGCCTCAATGTTCTCTGCACCTTCAGCAGCTGATTATGAGTTCCTGTCCAAAATGCCCCCTGCCAAAGTGTACGACTATGGTCTGCATGCCCTTGCACAGGTATTGGTTTTGACCCACCTCTTTTAATTTCATTCGCACTAACTGTTCCCTCGTCCCCTCTTGATATCTGTTTATTTTTTGCGCAGTTTGTTTGTGCCTTCACCTCAGCCACCAAGTGGATGGCTGAGAACCAACAGAAGTTTCATGAAGCTGAGAGGGCCATTCAACATGAGGCTGACTTGCAGACAGAGCTCGAGACTTCGAGGGCTTAACTGGAGAGTGCTAGGACTAAGCATGCCAGGGTCCTAGATGAGCTGACGAGGAAGCATGATGCTGACCAGCAGGCCAAGGACTTGCTAATAAAGGAGAGAGATGAGGCTTTACTCAACATGGAGGTCAAGAACAAGACTGATCTCAAAGAAGCTGTCAGAAAAGCCGAGGCCGATGCTGTTGAGGCTTACAAGGTTTCTGACGAGTTTCAGGGCTTCGACCTTGAATATCTGGAGAGGGGGATCAGGACGGCCTGTCGATGGGTCGTCCTCATATTTGGCGATGTCGTCTCCTCGGTCCGCCCTTCGATTGAGGCAGTCGGATTGGACGACCCTCTGATCGTCGAGGCTCTGTCCCAAGTAGAATCCCAAGTGCAGGTTGAGGGGGTCGGCACATCTGAGAATTAGCCGATTATGCTTATTGAAGAGACCCCTTTGGTGGATGTTGAGGCTCTGCCCTCTGATATTGTCCCTTAGGGTGGCTGTCTGTAGCCCATACCCTCATAATGTACTTATTATTTTTGTACTCTCTTTTGTAAAACACTTGGATATCTTGTATAACACTTTCATTAATATCATATCGTCTCCTTTACTGTCTTCTATATCAGTTTCTTGCAAGATTTGCTGTTTTTATTAGCCACTAACCTTTCCCTCATCTTTTTTGAGGACAGTGGTGGGGTCATCCCCTCCAATGGTCCCCATTATAGGCGAGGGATCAACTTACCCATTTAATGGATTTTAAGTATTCCCTCGTCTTTCTTGAGGACAGTGGTCGGGTCGTCCCCTCCACTGGTCCCCATTATAGCCGAGGGTTAATCACCAAATTAATGGTTTTTTACAAAGTTTTCCCTCATCTTTCTTGAGGACAGTGGTGGGGTCGTCCCCTCCACTGGTCACCATTATAGCCGAGGGATAAACATACCAATTTAATGGTTTTTAAGTCTTCCCTCGTCTTTCTTGAGGACAGTGGCGGGGTCGTCCCCTCCACTGGTCCCCATTATAGCCGAGGGATCAACTTATCAATTTAATGGTTTTTAAGTCTTCCCTCGTCTTTCTTGAGGACAGTGGTGGGGTCGTCCCCTCCACTGGTCCCCATTATAGCCGAGGGTTAATCACCAAATTAATGGTTTTTTACAAAGTTTTCCCTCGTCTTTCTTGAGGACATTGGTGGGGTGGTCCCCTCCACTGGTCCCCATTATAGACGAGGGATAAACCTACCAATTTAATGGTTTTTAAGTCTTCCCTCGTCTTTCTTGAGGACAGTGGTGGGGTCTTCCCCTCCACTGGTCCCCATTATAGCCGAGAGATCAACTTATCAATTTAATGGTTTTTAAGTCTTCCCTCGTCTTTCTTGAGGACAGTGGTGGGGTCGTCCCCTACACTGGTCCCCATTATAGCCGAGGAATCAACTTACCAATAATCAACTTACCAATTTAATGGATTTTTAAGTCTTCCCTCGTCTTTCTTGAGGACAGTGGTGGGTTCGTCCCCTCCACTGGTCCCCATTATAGCCGAGGGATCAACTTACCAATTTAATGGTTTTTAACAAAGTCCCTCGTCTTTCTTGAGGACAGTGGTGGCGTCGTCCCCTCCACTGGTCCCCATTATAGCCGAGGGATCAACTTACCAATTTAATGGATTTTTAAGTCTTCCCTCGTCTTTCTTGAGGACAGTGGTGGGGTCATCCCCTCCACTGGTCCCCATTATAGCTGAGGGATCAACTTACCAATTTAATGGTTTTTAACTCTTCCCTCGTCTTTCTTGAGGACAGTGGTGGGGTCGTCCCCTCCACTGGTCCCCATTATAGCCGAGGGTGGTTCTCTGTAGATGTTTCCATGCGTGCTAGAACTGATAACCACAGGATGAGGGAAACACTGATATTTCTTATTAATTTTCCAAAGTGTTCTGTTGGAGCGACTCTCATTACAATTATGGTCTTTCAAGACCTTATAACACTACTGATAGTATTTCTTCAAATGGTCTGCATTCCAGGGGTTGGAAAAAGGTTCCCCCTCTAGGTTTTCTAGTCTATAGGTCCCAGGGACAACTTCATCGATGACCCTATATGGGACATGCCAATTAGGATGGAGCTTGTTGGTCTTTTGCCAAGTCTTCTTGAGGACCAAGTCCCCCACTGTGATAGGCCTCTGTTTCACCCTCTGATTGTAGAACCTTGTGGTCCTCTGCTGGTAGGCAGCCTGTAGTATCTCAGCGTCCTCCCTTCTTTCCTCAATCAGGTCCAAGTCGAGTCTCCTCTCCTCCGCATTTTTTTGGGGGTCATACATCTGGACTCTATGTGTAGGAAACTCAATTTCGGCGGGGATGACGGCTTCTGATCCATAAGCTAGCATGAATGGGGTCTCCCCGGTAGAAGTCCTCACCGTCGTCCTGTATGCCCACAGCACGGCATATAACTCCTCGACCCATCTTCCTTTTGCCTCCTCAAGCCTATTCTTGATTCCATATAGGATTGTCCTGTTTGTAACTTCTGTTTTCCCATTGGCCTGAGGTCGGCTAGGGGTGGAGAAAAATTGTTTGATACTTACCCTCTCACAGTACTTCTGTAGAGAGGCATTCTTGAACTGAGTCCCGTTATCCGAGATGAGGGTGTTGGGGAGACCATATCTGCATATAATATTTTTCCAGATGAACTGGAAGGTCTTCTGCTCGGTGATCGTCACCATCGGCTCCGCCTCCACCCATTTTAAAAAATAGTCAATGGCTACGATGAGGAATCGATAGTTATTGATGTCCCTAGGCAAGGGTCCTACTAGATCAATTCCCCATACTGCAAATGGCCATGGGGATGTAATGGAAGTAAGAGGCTGATGGGGCTGGTGAGGGATGGTGGCAAATCTTTGACAAGTGTCACACTTTTTTACATATGCCGCTGTGTCTTTCCCCAAGGTCGGCCACCAGTACCCCTGGGTGATCACCCTCTTCGCTAAGGATCTGCCCCCGATGTGGCTTGAGCACGATCCTTCGTGCACATATTGAAAAATGGAAGGGACTTCTAAGGGATGCACACACCTAAGTAAGGGGAGCAAAAACCCCTTTTTGTACAAAGTGTCTCCGATGACAGTGAATTTTGCAGCCCTGTACCTCAGCTTCTTCCTTTCTTGCCTTACTTCTGGCATCTCCTCCTCTTTAATGTACCTGATCAGAGGGTCCATCCACGAAGATTCTTGAGAAACATTTAGGCAATTGCTAAGTGTTCCCTCAGTGTCTTCAATAGTTGGCCGAAGCAAAATTTCTACTGGGACTATCCTCCTGATGTCAGTTCTAGTTGCCGAGGCCAACCTCGCAAGGGCATCAGCACGGCCGTTGTCGAGCCTAGGTATCCTCTTTAATTTTACTTCTCTGAAGCCTTTTAGTAATGACCTTACCTTCTCAAGGTACCTAGCCATCCTTTCGTCCTTAGCCTCATAGGCTCCTAGTATCTGATTCACTACTAGCCTTGAATCACTATGGACCAAAATCTGGCCGACACTAAGAGACTTGGCCAAGGAGATGCCTGCTACCAAGGCCTCATATTCAGCTTCGTTGTTGGAGGCTTTGAAATTGAACCTCAGGGCGTATTCAATGTCTATGCCATCGGGTGCTGATAGTATCAGTCTAGCACCACTTCCGCTGTCACAGGAGGACCCGTCAACGAAGAGGCTCCATAAAGACTTTCCCTCTGAAAAATTTCCCTCAGAGAGGGACCCCTATCTAAAGATGTACCTTCCCTCTTCGTTTTCAGTCGCTTTCCTTCTAGAGGTTCTCGTCTCAGTCCTATCTGCGGGTGTGTCTGCGGGTTTGTCTTCTGTATCCGTCTTCTCGAGGGTCTCACCCTCGGCCTCATCATCTTCCCAAGTGAACTCAACCATGAAGTCTGCCAATGCCTGCCCCTTAATGGCCATCCTAGGCTGATACACAATATCAAACTCCCCCAGCTCTATAGCCCAAGCCATCAACCTACCTAATTTTTCTGGCTTGTGTAGGACCTGCCCAAGAGGAGAGTCGGTGAGGATGACCATTGTATGGTACTGGAAGTACGACTTCATCTTCCTCGAGGCATGGATCAAGGCATAGGACAACTTCTCCATCCTCGGGTATCTTTGCTCTGCCCCCTGGAGTGCCTTGCTGTTAAAATACACAGGCTTCTGTATCCCGTCTTCGTCTCTCACAATGGCTGCACTGATGGCCGACTCTGAGATGGCGAGGTACACATAAAGTCGTTCACCCTGCACGGGCCGTGACAGCAGCAAGGGAGACCCCAAGTATGACTTTAGGTCTGTGAAAGCCTCATCACACTCTTCGCTCCATTCGAAGGCCTTCCTAAGGATCTTGAAGAATGGCAAACACTTATCTGTGGCTCTAGACATGAACCTGTTCAAGGCAGCAACTCTCCCCGTGAGTCTCTGAACGTCCTTAATGGACTTGGGGGTCTTCATATCAACAAGGGACTTTATCTTTTCAGGATTGGCCTCGATGCCTCTTTGGTTGATAATGAACCCCAAGAACTTCCCGGCCCCGACCCCGAAGACACACTTGGCCGCATTAAGCTTCATCTGATATTTGTCCATCGTATTAAAGGCCCTCTCCAGGTCTGCCACATAATCCTCTGCCTTCAGACTCTTAGTCAGCATGTCGTCTACGTAGACCTCCATAGACTTCCCAATTTGGTCTTCAAACATTTTGTTTACGAGGCGCTGGTACGTTGCCCCCGCATTTTTGAGGCCAAAGGGAATGACCCTGGAACAGTATGTCCCCTTGTCAGTGATGAAGGCGGTCCTCTTCGAGTCTTCAGGGTTCATGAAAATCTGGTTATACCCTGAGTAGGCATCCATGAAGCTCATGAGCTCATGGCCTGCGATAGCGTCTACCATTTGGTCGATGCGGGGGAGAGGGAAACTGTCTTTGGGACAATGCTTGTTGAGGTCTGTGAAGTCCACGCACATTCTCCACTTGCCGTTGGCCTTTGGGACAATGACTGCATTGGACAACCATTCAGGGTAGATGACCTCTCTGATAAATTCAGCGTCTTCTAATTTTTTGACCTCGTCCCTGATGACCTCATATTTTTCTCTGGAGTAAATTCTCCTCTTCTGCTTCACCGGCTTCAATCCCTCTACCACATTGAGCTTGTGGCACATGATTTCAGGGTCAATCCCTGGCATATCTACATGACTCCAGGCGAAGATGCTTCGCTTTCTCCTCAACAGTTTAATGAGGTCTTCCTTGATGTTGAGCTTCAGATACTTGCCAACTTGGACGGTTTTTTCCGTGTCATCCTCATCGAGGATGATGGTTTCTACCTCTTTCATAGCCTCTCCTTTCTTTAGCTTCGTTTCATCTTTGGGGTATAGGGTATCAATATTATAAGTGGTTGTAACCCTCTTGTGTGCCTCCCTTTCTTCAGCGGAGTTGTAGTAACATTCTCTCGCTGTCTTCTGGTCTCCCTGAACTTCCCCCACCCCATAAGGGATAGGAAATTTGATCATCTGATGGATCGTAGACGACACAACTTTAAACCCCTTGAGGCCCACACGCCCCAGTATGATGTTGTAGGCCGAAAACACCTGCTCATCCATCACAAAGAAACTGACCTTCTTGGTGATCCATCTCGGCCACTCGTCCCCCATCCTCACATCGGCCTCATACACCCCAAGGGGATGAATCTTTTCCCCACTGAACCCAATCAATGGATGATGGTAGGGGACGAGTCTAGCACGACTAAGACCCAAGGCTTTGAAGCATGGCCAAAACATCACATCTGCAGAGCTCCCCCCATCTACCAAGATCCTCGGCACCTCACATCCGTGCACCCTGGTAGTGATGACGAGAGGGTCATCATGTGGGGCTAAGAGGCCTTTGAAGTCCATTCTTGAAAACCCTACTATCAGTGTGTCCATATCAACCTTCTTCCTCTTTTCTGACTTGACCTCCATGGAGGTTGCGTGTAACGTCTTCGTCACTGCCTTAGCCTCAGCCACATGGGCCTTCCTATCGGCGAACTCAGACCCTCCTCCTGCAAGACCCCCGGAGATCATTCCCACTCCGAGCGAGATCATATTAAGCCTCTTGACAGGGCCGTGGTCGTCTCTCGGCGGGAGGTCAGGGTCGTCCTCATCATTAGAAGGGTCGTCCCCTCTTTTTTGAGGACCTTCTCTGCATGCATCGCCTCGCTTCTTTCTGGGGTCGTCCCCTCGGCCCCTCTTGAAGGCGCCTTTGTCGACATACTTTTTGAGCTTCCCTTCCTTCAGCATCTTCTCAATCTCATCTTTCAGAGCAAATTATTTATCCGTTACGTGGCCGTGGTCTTGATGAAATTCACACCACAGGTTCTTATTCCTCTTGCCGGGGGCTGCCCTCAGCTTGTCAGGCAACTTCAGGGACCGGTCACTCTTTATCTCATTGAGAATCTGTTCACAGCTGACCGTCAGAGGGGTGTACCCAGCGAACTTGTCATCCGCGAATCTCTTCTTCCCCTCTTTGTTCTTCTTAGGGTATTTACTCCCACTAGCACCTCCTCTTTCGTCTTCATATTTTGTAGCCATTGCCTCTTCGGCGTTCATCACCTTTCCTGCTGTCGACAACAGTTCAGCCATTGTCATCGGAGGGTCTTCAGCAAGCTTCCATAATAGCTTCCCCTTTTGGAGTCCTTCAATCAGGGCTGTCATAGCTATGCTCTCCTCATAGTCTTCCACCTCCAGCTTCTCCTTATTGAATCTGGCTATGTAGTCCCTCAGACTCTCACTCTTCCCCTGCTTAACATAGAGCAGGTGGGTGGTCTTCTTCTGTGGCCTCACCCCAAAGCAGAAGTTATGGATGAACAGGTCTGCCAACTGCTTAAAGTTTTCAATGGAATTTTTTGGAAGAGACGTGTACCATACATGCGCAGCCCCTGTCAAGGTACCAGAGAAGGCACGACACCTCATCTCATCTGAGATAGTGTATATGTCTGCCGCCGATTGATACATCTCCACGTGGTGGACGGGGTTGGTGCTCCCGTCATACCTTGGGGTGACCATAGGTGGCTTGAACTTTGACGGCGTGGGGAAGTTGACTATCTTTGCCACGAAGGGTGAGCCTATGGTGTATCCCCTCTGAAGAGGGTCTCGGCTCTTCAATATATCACCGATCTTATCCTCTAACCGCTGGATTGAGTCATTCCAGGGCCTCACAGGTTCGGCCTGGCCGATGTTATCCCCTGCTGCCTCTCCGAGGTGGACGGAGGGTTCTGGTGCAGCAGGCCTGTGTCGGCTGTTCACTTCCCTTTGGCCGTCATCTCGTCCTCGGGGTCGGCCATCTGCTGCCTCCCTCCTGGATCTCGCAGCGCTTCTTGGCCTGGACAACTGTTCCCACATATCATTTACTGGGCCTAGTCTCTCAAAGGCCGACCCCCTGCTTAAGCTATCAAAAGCAGAGCCTCTTGGGCGATCATCAGGGTTTGGTCTCCCGCACTTTCCCCTACTGTCCTGGAGGGGTCGCACAGTATTTTTGGAGACCTCGTAAGGTTCCCAGAACTCTATAGGAGCCTCCTCTCCCTCCAGATCTCCATACCTATCCTCAGGGCAAGGGTTTTCTTGCCTCCCCAGGCGTAGACGCCGGGGGTCAGCAACATCCCTACGCCGCTGAGGGGGGTAGGTCTTTGCGTGGTGCCTGGGGTGGTCTCCTGGCCTCATGCTGCCCTGGAGCTTCTGCCGGAGTAATCATCTCAGGTGAAACCCACCTCGTGCTCTTAGTATGTTCTGGTTTAGAGCTGTGAACTGCTCTTGCATCATCCGCTGGCTTGCTGCTAGAGACTTTAGGGCTGTCGCCACATCAGCCATCTCAGACTGAGGCGACGACTGACTGGAACTGGGTCTTCCCCCCTCATCCGGCGGGGGAAGTGGTGGTGGTGGCATCTCAGGTGCCATGTGCTTGAGCTATGAAAAGTTGAACTAAAGAAAATACTGGTGAGCTTGGGAACCTTAGTGGGTCTCTTTCAATGGTGAAACACCTCCTCTCAGGGGGAGTGTTGGTTCACCACCAGAGTGCCCAGTGAGGTCAAGCTGTACAAAGGAAGAGATGTCTTCTCGTTCCCACAGACGATGCCAAACTGATGATGCTAAGATTTAGCACCATCGGATAACTGATAGTAAGCTCAAACAGTAGCAGCCATGGCAGCCATAGGGATGTATAAGTTTATAAGTATGTAGAAGGGGATGAGTATAAGAGGAAATAAGACAATGATGTATAGTGGTTCAGCCAATTTGGCCTACATCCACTGTGAGTGTGTGCTCCACTAAGTATGGGCACTAATGGCCTTGGATACAATGCACATAACCTTCTCTCTCTCTCTCTCTCTATTATGTGTACCAGCAGAGTTTTAGCTAGGGTTACAATTAATGGATCGATCCCTTGTAGGGTTGTAGGTGACAAGTATATATAGGTCTTGGGGGGTGTAGTGTACCCCCCAAGTATGCATGGTGCATGTGAATCATGATCTAGCCAATCCCCTGTGGACACCTGTAGATGCCAAATGATGAGATAATATTCCCTCACGTGAGGGTGTGATTCGGTTATAACGGTCTCCCATGTGCCATGTGAGCCTCATGCTCACTGTTCCACGCATCCCCCAAACCACGCGCTGGCGATGACGTCACCCTCGGCCTATGGGCCGAGGCCGAGGGCAAACTTCCCTCCGACAGTGAGTCTGGGTCAATTCTGGCCTCGTACTGTCGCACCCTCGTAGGGTCGGCTGGAGAGTGGTGAAGGGTCGGCCCCTCATAGGGTCGGTTGGAGTCTGCCGAAGGGTCGGCCCCTCTGAGGGGTCGTATGGAGCCTCTTGGAGGGGTCGGCCCCTCGTAGGGTCGTCCGTTTGGAGTTTATCATCAGCCAGTCCGAGGATATAAACGGGTATATCAGCAAGGGTTAGAACCCAAAACATTTTGAAAATATTTAGCAAGTGAATCAACTGCAGTAATTTAAAATGCATGAATGCGCTTCATATTTAAGTTAGTGTCGCACTCCCTTGTGGACATTCTCACCCCTCCACTATTGTGCACACCTAACGGTTATCTTAACCCCACCTAGTTGTACTACCCCGTCCAACTAGTTCTGGTATAACCTTCCCTTGCCATACTACTCTAACCCGAGTATAATGATTCTTGAATTATAAGTTATTTCACAATTTAACTTAATTAATTCCTCCTAAATAATACCTGATATACCCGTTTATATCCTCGGCTTAGATGAGGATTACCTCCACAACAGACGACCCTAAGAGGGGCCGACCCTTCACCAAACCCTAGCTGGCCTCCACCAGGCCCAGACGACCCTACGAGGGGCCGACCCTCCACCAGGCTCCAGACGACCCTACGAGGGGCCGACCCTCCACTAGGCTCCAGGCGACCCTACGAGGGGCCGACCCTTCCCCAGGCTCCGGACGACCCTACGAGGGTACGACGGTACGAGGCCAGAATCAAGCCAGACTCACTACCGGAAGAAACTTTGCCCTCGGCCTCGTCTCATAGGCCGAGGGTGACATCATGACAGCGCGTGGTTTGGGACACGCGTGGAACAGTGCGCGTCAGGCTCATATGACACGTGGCAGACCGTTATAACCGAATCACACCCTCACGTGAGGGAATATTATGTCATCATTTAGCATCTACAGGTGTCAACAGGGGATTGGTTAGATCATCAGTCACATGCACCATGCTTACTTGGGGGGTACACTACACCCCCCAAGACCTATATATACTTGTCACCTACAACCCTACAGGGGATCGATCCATGAACAGTAGCCCTAGCTAAAACTCTGCCTGTACACACACAGTAGAGAGAGAGAGAGGGTTATGTGCATTGTATCCAAGGCCATTAGTGCCCATACTTAGTGGATCACACACTCACAGTGGATGTAGGCCAAATTGGCTGAACCACTATACATCATTGTCTAATTTCCTCTTATACTCATCCCCTTCTACACACTTACATGCTTATATACTTGCATCTCTATGGCTGCCATGGCTGCTACTGCTTGAGCTCACTATCACTTATCTGGTGGTGCTAAATCTCTGCATCATCAGTTTGGCGCCGTCTGTGGGAAACGAGAAGACATCTCTTCCTTTGTACAGCTTGACCTCACTGGGCACTCTGGTGGTGAACCAACACTCCCCCTGAGAGGAGGTGTTTCACCATTGAAAGAGACCCACTAAGGTTCCCAAGCTAACCAGTATTTTCTTCAGTTCAGCTTTTCATAGCTTAAGCATATGGCACCTGAGATGCCACCGCCACCACTTCCCCCGCCGGATGAGGGGGGAAGACCCAGTTCCAGTCAGCCGCCGCCTCAGTCTGAGATGGTTGATGTGGCGGCAGCCCTAAAGTCTCTGGCAGCAAGCCAACGGATGATGCAGGAGCAATTTACAGCTCTGAGCCAGAACATACTGAGACCACCAGGGGTCTCACCTGAGATGATTACTCCGGCAGTAGCCCCAGGACAGCATGAGGCCAGGGGACCACCCCAGGCACCACGCAAAGACCTGCCACCCCCTCAGCGGCGCAGGGATGTTGCTGACCCCAGGCGTTTACGCCTGGGGAGGCAAGGAAACCCTTGCCCTGAAGACAGGTATGACGACCTGGAGGGGGAGGAGGCCCCAATAGAATGCTGGGAACCGTATGAGGTCTCCAACAACACTGTGCGACCTCTCCAGGACAGTAGGGGAAAGTGCGAGAGACAAAACCCTGATGACCGCCCAAGAGGCTCTGCTTTTGATCGCTTGAGCAGGGGGTCGGCCTTTGAAAGGCTAGGCCCAGTCAATGACCTGCGGGAGCAGTTGTCCAGGCCAAAAAGCGCCGTGAGATCCAGGGGGGGGGCAGCAGATGGCCGACCCCGAGGACGAGATGACGGCCAGAGGGAAGTGAACAGTCGACACAGGCCTGCTGCAGCAGAACCCTCCGTCCACCTCGGAGAGGCGGCAGGGGATAACATCGGCCATGCCAACCCTGTGAGGCCCTGGAATGACTCAATCCAGCGGTTAGAGGATAAGATTGGTGACATATTAAAGACCCGAGACCCTCTTCAGAGGGGGTACACCATAGGCTCACCCTTCATGGCGAAGATAGTCAACTTCCCCACGCCGTCAAAATTCAAGCCACCAATGGTCACCCCAAGGTATGACGGGAGCACCAACCCCGTCCACCACGTGGAGATGTATCAGTCGGCGGCAGACATATACTCTATCTCAGATGAGATGAGGTGTCGTGCCTTCTCTGGTACCTTGACAGGGGCTGCGCATGTTTGGTACACATCTCTTTCGAAAAATTCCATCGAAAACTTTAAGTAGTTGGCAGACCTGTTCATCCATAATTTCTGCTTTGGGGTGAGGCCACAGAAGAAGACCACCCACCTGCTCTATGTCAAGCAGGGGAAGAGTGAGAGTCTGAGGGATTATATAGCCAGATTCAACAAGGAGAAGCTGGAGGTGGAAGACTATGAGGAAAGCATAGCTATGACAGCCCTGATTGGAGGGCTCCAGAAGGGGAAGCTGTTATGGAAGCTTGCTGAAGACCCTCCGAGGACGATGGCTGAACTGCTGTCGACAGCAGGAAAGGTGATGAACGCCGAAGAGGCGATGGCGGCAAAATATGAAGACGAGAGAGGAGGTGCTAGTGGGAGTAAATACCCTAAGAAGAACAAAGAGGGGAAGAAGAGGTCCTCGGATGATAAGTTCGCGGGGTACACCCCTCTGACGGTCAGCTGTGAACAGATTCTCAATGAGATTAAGAGTGACCGATCCCTGAAGTGGCCCGAGAAGCTAAGGGCAGCACCTGACAAGAGGAATAAGAACCTGTGGTGCGAGTTTCACCAAGACCACGGCCACGTAACGGACAAATGCTTCGCTCTGAAAGATGAGATTGAGAAGATGCTAAAGGAAGGGAAGCTCAGAAAGTACGTCGAAAAAGTCGACTTCAAGAGGGGCCGAGAGGACGACCCCAGAAAGAAGCGAGTCGATGCCTGCAGAGAAGGTCCTCAAAAAAGGGGGGACGACCCTTCTGATAATGAGGACGACCCTGACCTCCCGCCGAGAGAAGACCACGGTCCTGTCAAGAGGCTCAATATGATCTCGCTCGGTGTAGGAATGATCTCCGGGGGTTTAGCAGGAGGAGGGTCTGAGGTCGCTGACAGGAAGGCCCATGTTATGGAGGCTAAGGCAGTAACGAAGATGGTGCACTCAACCTTCCTAGAGGTCAAGTCAGAAAAAAGGAAGAAGGTTGACATAGACACTTTGATAGTGGGATTTTCAAGGATGGACTTCAAAGGCCTCTTGGCCCCGCATGATGACCCTCTTGTCATCACTACCAGGGTGCACGGGTGCGAAGTGCCGAGGATCCTGGTAGATGGGGGCTCATCCGCAGATGTGATGTTTTGGCCATGCTTCAAGGCCTTGGGCCTCAGTCGTGCCAGACTTGTCCCATACCATCATCCATTGATTGGGTTCAGTGGGGAGAAGGTTCACCCCCTGGGAATATATGAGGCTGATGTCAGGATTGGGGACGAATGGCCGAGATGGCTCACCAAGAGGGTCAGTTTCTTTGTGCTGGATGAGCATGTGTTTTCGGCATACAACATCATACTGGGACGTGTGGCCCTCAAGGGGTTTGAAGCTGTGCCGTCCACAGTCCACCAGATGGTTAAGTTCCCTACCCATTACGGGGTGGGGGAAGTTCAGGGAGACCAAACGACAGCGAGACAGTGCTACTACAACTCCGCTGAAGAAAGGGAGGCACACAAGAGGGCTACAGCCACTTACAACATTGATACCCTGGACCCCAGGGACGAGACGAAGCTCAAAAAAGGAGAGGCCGCTGAGGAGGTAGAACCCATCATCCTCGATGAGGATGACCCGGGAAAAACCGTCCAAGTTGGCAAGTCTCCGAAGCCCAGTATCAAGGAAGACCTCATCAAACTGTTGAGGAGAAGATGAAGCGTCTTCGCGTGGAGTTATGTAGATATGCCAGGGATTGACCCTGAAATCATGTGCCACAAGCTCAATGTGGTAGAGGGAGTGAAGCCGGTGAAGCAGAAAAGGAGGATTTACTCTAGAGAGAAGTATGAGGTCATCATGGATGAGGTTAAAAAATTAGAAGACGTTGAATTTATCAGAGAGGTCATCTACCCTGAGTGGCTGTCCAATGCAGTCATTGTCCCAAAGGCCAACGGCAGGTGGAGAATGTGTGTGGACTTCACAGACCTCAACAAGCACTGCCCCAAAGACAGCTTCCCTCTCCCCCGCATTGACCAGATGGTAGACGCTACTTCAGGCCACGAGCTCATGAGTTTTATGGATGCCTACTCAGGGTACAACCAGATCTTCATGAACCCTGAAGACTCGGAGAGGACTGCCTTCATCACTGACAAGGGTACATACTGCTATAGGGTCATGCCCTTCGGTCTAAAAAACGCAGGGGCAACGTACCAGCGCCTTGTAAATAAAATGTTCGAAGACCAAATTGGGAAGTCTATGGAGGTCTACGTGGATGACATGCTGACCAAGATTTTGAAAGCAGAGGATCATGTGGCAGACCTGGAGAGGACCTTTAATACGATGGACTAGTACCAGATGAAGCTTAATCCGGCCAAGTGTGTCTTCGGGGTCGGAGCGGGGAAGTTCTTGGGGTTCATTGTCAATCAAAGAGGCATCGAGGCCAATCCCGAAAGGATAAAGGCCCTTATTGAGATGAAGACCCCCAAGTCCATTAAAGACGTTCAGAGGCTCACAGGGAGAGTGGCTGCCTTGAACAGATTTGTGTCAAGGGCTACAGACAGGTGTCTACCATTCTTTAAGATCCTCAGGAAGGCCTTCGAATGGAGCGAAGAGTGTGATGAGGCTTTCAAGGAGCTAAAATCATACTTAGGATCTCCCTTGCTGCTGTCATGACCCATGCAGGGTGAACGACTTTACGTGTACCTTGCTGTCTCAGAGTCCGCTATCAGTGCAGCAATCGTAAGAGACGAAGATGGGATACAGAAGCCCGTATATTTCAACAGCAAGGCACTCCAGGGGGCAGAGCAGAGATACCCGAGGATGGAGAAGTTGGCCTATGCCTTGATCCATGCCTCAAGGAAGATGAAACCGTACTTCCAGTCCCATACTATGGTCATCCTTACTGACTCTCCTCTTAGGCAGGTCCTGCACAAGCCTGAAAAATTAGGAAGGCTAATGACCTGGGCTATAGAGCTGGGGGAGTTTAACATTGTGTATCAGCCTAAGACAGCCATTAAGGGGCAGGCCTTGGCAGACTTCGTGGCTGAGTTCACCTGGGAAGATGATGAGGCCGAGGGTGAGACCTTCGGGAAGGCAGATACAGAAGACAGACCCGCAGACACACCCGCAGATATGGTTGAGACGAGCACCGCTAGAAGGAAAGTGACTAAAAACGAAGAGGGAAGATACATCTTTAGACAGGGGTCCCTCTCTGAGGGAAATTTTTCTGAAGGAAAGACTCCGTGGAGCCTCTTCGTTGACGGGTCCTCCTGTGATAACGGAAGTGGTGCTGGACTGATACTATCAGCACCCGATGGCACAGACGTCGAATATGCCCTGAGGTTCAACTTCAAAGCCTCCAACAATGAGGCTGAATATGAGGCCTTAGTAGCAGGCCTCTCCTTGGCCAAGTCTCTTAGTGTCGGCCAGATTTTAGTCCATAGTGATTCAAGGCTAGTCGTAAATCAGATACTAGGAGCCTACGAGGCTAAGGACGAAAGGATGGCTAGGTACCTCGAGAAGGTGAGATCATTACTGAAAGGCTTCAGAGAAGTGAAATTAAGGAGGGTACCTAGGCTTGATAATGGCCGCGCTGATGCCCTTGCTAGGCTGGCCTCGGCAACAAGAACAGACATCAGGAGGACGGTCCCAGTGGAAATTTTGTTTCATCCAGCTATCGAAGACGTAGAGGGAACACTTGGCATTTGCATGAATGTTTCTCAAGAACCATCATGGATGGATCCTCTGATCAGATACATTAAAGGGGGAGAGATGCCAGAAGCAAGCCAAGAAAGGAAGAAGCTGAGATACAGGGCTGCAAAGTTCACTGTCATCGGAGACACGTTGTACAAAAAGGGGTTCCTACTCCCCTTACTTAGGTGTGTGCATCCCTCAGAAGTCCCTTCTATTCTGTAAGATGTGCATGAAGGGTCGTGATCAAGCCACATTGGGGGTAGATCCTTAGCGAAGAGGGTGGTCACCCAGGGCTACTGGTGGCCGACCTTAGGAAAAGATGCTGCCGCATATGTTAAAAAGTGTGATAAATGCCAAAGATTTTCTACCATCCCTCACCAACCTCATCAGCCCCTCACCTCCATTACATCCCCATGGCCGTTTGCAGTATGGGGGATTGACCTGGTAGGACCCTTACCGAGGGCAGTCAATAACTATCGGTTCCTCATCGTAGCAATTGACTACTTTTCAAAGTGGGTAGAGGCTGAACCGATGGTCACGATTACAGAGCAGAAGACCTTCCAGTTCATCTGGAAGAATGTGATATGCAGATATGGTCTACCCAACACCCTCATCTCGGATAACGGGACCCAGTTCAAGAATGCCTCTCTGCAGAAATACTGTGAGAGGGTAGGCATCAAACAATTTTTCTCCACCCCAGGCCGACCTCAGGCCAATGGGCAAACCGAAGTTACGAATAGGACAATCCTAGATGGGATTAAGAAGAGGCTTGAGGAGGCAAAAGGAAGATGGGTCGAGGAGTTATATGCAGTGTTGTGGGCGTACAGGACGACAGTAAGGACCTCTACTGGGGAGACCCCATTCATGTTAGCTTATGGATCAGAAGCAGTCATCCCCACCGAAGTCGAGTTTCCCACTCATAGGGTCCAAGTGTATGACCCCCAGGGAAATACAGAAGAGAGGAGACTTGACCTGGACTTGATTAAGGAAAGAAGGGAGGATGCTGAGATGAGGCAGGCTTCCTACCAACAGAGGACCGCAAGGTTCTACAATCAGAGGGTGAAACATAGGCCCATCGCAGTGGGGGACTTGGTCCTCAAGAAGACTTGGCAAAAGCCCAACAAGCTTCACCCTAATTGGCATGGCCCATATAGGGTCATCGATGAAGTCATCCCTGGGACCTACAGGCTAGAAAACCTGGAGGGGGAACCTTTCTCAAACTCCTGGAATGCAGATCATTTGAAAAAATACTACCAGTAGTGTTGTAAGGTCTTGATAAGCCATAGTTGTAATAAGCATTGTTTCTACAGAACACATTGAAGATTAATGAGAAGTATCAGTGTTTCCCTCATCCAGTGGTTATCAGTTCTAGTATACATGCAAAGAAGTTGAACCTTCGGCTATAATGAGGACCAGTGGAGGGGACGACCCCACCACTGTCCCCAAGAAAGACGAGGGTAGACTTTGTTAAAATCCATTAAATTGGTTAGTTGAACCCTCGGCTGTAATAGGGACCAGTGGAGGGGACGACCCCACCACTGTCCTAAAAAAAGACGAGGGTAGACTTTGTTAAAAACCATTAATTTGGTAAGTTGAACCCTCGGCTATAATGAGGACCAGTGGAGGGGACGACCCCACCACTGTCCCCAAGAAAGACGAGGGTAGACTTTGTTAAAATCCATTAATTTGGTAAGTTGAACCCTCGGCTACAATGAGGACCAGTGGAGGGGACGACCCCACCACTGTCCTCAAAAAAGACGAGGGTAGACTTTGTTAAAAACCATTAATTTGGTAAGTTGAACCCCTCGGCTATAATGAGGACCAGTGGAGGGGACGACCCCACCACTGTCCCCAAGAAAGACGAGGGTAGACTTTGTTAAAATCCATTAATATGGTAAGTTGAACCCTCGACTATAATGAGGACCAGTGGTGGGGACGACCCCACCACTGTCCCCAAGAAAGACGAGGGTAGACTTTGTTAAAATCCATTAAATTGGTTAGTTGAACCCTCGGCTGTAATGGGGACCAGTGGAGGGGACGACCCCACCACTGTCCTCAAAAAAGACGAGGGTAGACTTTGTTAAAAACCATTAATTTGGTAAGTTGAACCCTCGGCTATAATGAGGACCAGTGGAGGGGACGACCCCACCACTGTCCCCAAGAAAGACGAGGGTAGACTTTGTTAAAATCCATTAATTTGGTAAGTTGAACCCTCGGCTACAATGAGGACCAGTGGAGGGGACGACCCCACCACTGTCCTCGAAAAAGACGAGGGTAGACTTTGTTAAAAACCATTAATTTGGTAAGTTGAACCCTCGGCTATAATGAGGACCAGTGGAGGGGACGACCCCACCACTGTCCCCAAGAAAGACGAGGGTAGACTTTGTTAAAATCCATTAATTTGGTAAGTTGAACCCTCGGCTACAATGAGGACCTGTGGAGGGGACGACCCCACCACTGTCCCCAAGAAGGACGAGGGTAGACTTTGTTAAAATCCATTAATTTGGTAAGTTGAACCCTCGGCTATAATGAGGGCCAGTGGAGGGGACGACCCCACCACTGTTCTAAAAAAAGACGAGGGTAGACTGTTAAAATCCATTAAATTGGTTAGTTGAACCCTCGGCTGTAATGGGGACCAGTGGAGGGGACGACCCCACCACTGTCCTAAAAAAAGACGAGGGTAGACTTTGTTAAAAACCATTAAATTGGTTAGTTGAACCCTCGGCTGTAATGGGGACCAGTGGAGGGGACGACCCCACCACTGTCCTAAAAAAAGACGAGGGTAGACTTTGTTAAAAACCATTAATTTGGTAAGTTGAACCCTCGGCTATAATGAGGACCAGTGGAGGGGACGACCCCTCCACTGTCCTCAGGAAAGACGAGGGTAGACCATAAATACCGTTAATTTGGTAAGTTGAACCCTCGGCTATAATGAGGACCAGTGGAGGGGACGACCCCTCCACTGTTCTCAAGAAAGACGAGGGTAGACTTTGTTAAAAACCATTAATTTGGTAAGTTGAACCCTCGACTATAATGAGGAACAGTGGAGGGGACGACCCCTCCACTGTCCTCAGGAAAGACGAGGGTAGACCATAAATACCGTTAATTTGGTAAGTTGAACCCTCGGCTATAATGAGGACCAGTGGAGGGGACGACCCCTCCACTGTTCTCAAGAAAGACGAGGGTAGACTTCGTTAAAAATCATTAATTTGATTATTTGAACCCTCGGCTATAATGAGGCCTGATGAGGGGACGACCCCACATTGGTCCTCAAAAAGACGAGGGAAGGGTTAGTATCATCATCATCAACGAAGGAGCAAATTAGCAAGGAACAAACCATAGCAGAATTAAATATGGAAGACAGCAGTTATGGGAGACAGTTGTGAAAGGAAGAGACGATGGTATTAATATAAAGCATCAAGTGTTTTACAATACATAGAACAAAAATACAAAAACAAGGGTATGGGCTACAGGCAGCCACCCTATGGGACGACATCAGAGGGCAGAGCCTCAACATCAATGGGAAGGGTCTCCTCTGCTACCAGCACCGGATGATCTTCAGATGTACCGACCCCTTCGAGCTGGACTTGGGACTCCACCTGGTTGAGGGCCTCGGCAATTAGGGGATCGTCCAATTGAACACCCTCCAGTGATGGGCGAACAGAGGAAACCACATCGCCAAATTTGAGGACGACCCATCGGCAGGCCGTCCTAATCCCCCTTTCAAGATATTCAAGGCCGAAGCCTTGAAATCCATCTGAAGTCTTGTATGCCTCCACAGCATCAGCCGCAGCTTTCTTGATGGCTGCTTCCAGATCAGTCTTATGCTGGGCCTCCAGGTTGATCAGAGTCTCGTCCTTGTCCTTGATCAACAAGTCCTTGTCCTTGATCAACAAGTCCTTAGCCTGCAGATCGGCGTCATGTTGCTTCGTCAGCTCATCAAGGACTCTAGCGTGCTCAGTCCTTGTGCTCTCCAGCTCGGCCCTCACAGTGTCCAACTCTGTCCGTAGGTCAGCCTCTTGTTGAATGGCCCTCTCAGCTTCATGGAATTTCTATTGGTTCTCGGCCATCCACTTGGTGGCTGAGGTGAGGGCACAGACGGACTGCAAGAAAAAATGAACAAATGTCAAGAGGGGCCGAGGGAACAGTTAATGAAAGAATGAAATTAAAGAAGGTTAAGGCCAATACCTGAGCAAGGGAGTGCAGACCAAAGTCGTACACTTTGGCTGGAGGCATCTTTGCCAAGAACTCGAAGTCAGAGGCCGATGGTGCAGAAAACATCGAGGCCTTAGCCGCCCTCAAGTTGGCAATAAGGGATGAGGGGTCGGGCCTCAGATGGGACAGATTCTGAGACCAGAAGGCCCCCATGCTCGACGAAGAGGTCGTACCCTCAGAGGCTTCGACCCTTGCCCTCGTCCTTGGATTAGGCCGGTGCTCAACAGGAGTCTCAGGCTCCTTCCTCTTGTGGCTATCAGAGGTCGGCTCAACGACCGTCGGCCCTGAGGCCCTTGTCTTCTTTGGAGCTTGCTGAGGCTCCTTCCCCTTTTTCTTCGACAAACCAGCAAGTAGACTTGGAGCAGTCATTTCCCAGAGGTAGTCTGGTGTACCTGCAGGACGATCTGATAAGACGACGACATGTCAGAAAAGTTCAGAGATAAAGAGAGAACACTCCAAAAATAAGTAAAGAAGGGAAAATGTTCAGTATAACTCACATAGTTCTGTCAGAGGGCCGACCCTCAGACCAGCTTCTTTAAGGAAGCGAGGGGTCATCAGATCTTCGAACTTTGGGATCTCACCCTCTCTCCCTCGTCCCCTCAGATACTCAACAATATCCCTTTCCTCTAGGCTAAGTCCGGGGTCTGACCTAGCTTTCATTGAGGGATTAGACCATTTGTTAGGGACCCTCGGACCATCGGCAGAAGGGGACGCCTCGGCGAAGCGCTCCCACGCCCCAGATATGAAGAAGAATCTCTTCTTCCAATCATGATTGGAAGTTTGGGACACGTGAAGAAGTTTCTTCTCAGACCTTCTCGCCCCAAGATGATAATATCCGGGCTGTTTAGATGAAGAGGTGATATTATAGCAAGCCAAGAACACGTCGGACGAGGGCTCATCTGTAAAAGAGTTTTTCCACAAGGAAATGTAACCCAGAATCGTCCTCCAAGAGTTGGGTGGAAGTTGAGAGGGGGAGACGCCCAGAGCCGACAGAATATCGACAATGGCAGGGTGGAAGGGAAGTCTGACACCTACTTTGAACATTTGCTCGTAGACTGCAACCTCTCCCTCTTCACCCTCAAAAACCCTCTCAGCCTCAGAGGGCACCCTCATAGTTACACCAGAGGGCACTCCGTAAATATGCCTCCATATCAGAAGGTCCCTATCCCTAACAGAGGAGATAAAAGACGAGGCATGGGAGGTATCAACCTCATCATCTGTATCGTCGTCCTCGTCCTCACCCCCTTCCCCCTCATCACCTGTAGGAGGACCCTGAGGAAAATTCACTTGGAAGGCATTGGGGGAAAGAGTTGTCACAGGGACAGCCTCAGAGGGGATCGTACCCTCGGCCTCTCGGGGAGGGCTAAGATCAGACGTGTCCCTTCTACCAGACGTCCCGGCACCAGTTGGAGAGAAGGCTCTCTCGTCCATTTCGCTTGGTTTGGGAGTGTCGGCCGGACGAGATGACGACCCACAAGACTCAGAGGGTTCAGACGGCCTTATGGTGGCAAGAGGAATGGGAAAGATGGGTCGTACCCAATTAGGGTCGGCCCCTCGTCTCCTCTCTTCCTCTTCCTCTATTTGTCTGATCTCGGCAAAGAGTTTTTCTCTCAAGGGTGGGAATTCAGACACTAGGTTGTAAAGCCTCCTAAGCATTAAAGGGAAGACTCTACACTTGGAGAAATTACACTACACTTAATTTAGCTACAAACAAGTGGGGAGTTGACCAGGTTTGACTTTTGGATTGAACAAAGAACTTAAAGGTTTTCGTCAAGAACGATCCAAGAACCAGTTACCGGAGAAGACACCGGAAAAAGCTAAGGGGAACTCGAAGCTGATGTAACCCTATGACCCTAAAAAACAATCAGAATTGAAGACAAAGGAAAGCTCTTAATGAAGGAGAATACCTGATAAAGAGGGAGAGTAACGCTGCTGAGACCTGACGAAACGAAGGCTGCAAGTGGCGAAGCTTACTGGTTCTAGAGAGAGAATAGACTTGGGCGCGAAGAAGAAGAAGATGAAGAGAGAGAATTTGAAAATCTCTTAAATAATTTGGTAATGAGTGGACCCATTTACCAAAGAAAGCTATAATTAGGGCACAAGGCCCCAAGCACACTGCACAGCCGCCCTGCCTTGGAAACTAGAACAGCAATGAGTATCTGCACAGGTGTCACTCACCTAACTGATCACACGTGTCTCGAATGCAGCAGATATCCCTCAGCCATCTCAATGACACCTATGGCTAAGGGCTGGGGGGGGGTGATTGATATACCCGTTTATATCCTCGGCTTAGATGAGGATTACCTCCACAACAGACGACCCTAAGAGGGGCCGACCCTTCACCAAACCCCAGCTGGCCTCCACCAGGCCCAGACGACCCTACGAGGGGCCGACCCTCCACCAGGCTCCAGACGACCCTACGAGGGGCCGACCCTCCACTAGGATCCAGGCGACCCTACGAGGGGCCGACCCTTCCCCAGGCTCCGGACGACCCTACGAGGGTACGACGGTACGAGGCCAGAATCAAGCCAGACTCACTACCGGAAGAAACTTTGCCCTCGGCCTCGTCTCATAGGCCGAGGGTGACATCATGACAGCGCGTGGTTTGGGACACGCGTGGAACAGTGCGCGTCAGGCTCATATGACACGTGGCAGATCGTTATAACCGAATCACACCCTCACGTGAGGGAATATTATGTCATCATTTGGCATCTACAGGTGTCAACAGGGGATTGGTTAGATCATCAGTCACATGCACCATGCTTACTTGGGGGGTACACTACACCCCCCAAGACCTATATATACTTGTCACCTACAACCCTACAGGGGATCGATCCATGAACAGTAGCCTTAGCTAAAACTCTGCCTGTACACACACAGTAGAGAGAGAGAGAGGGTTATGTGCATTGTATCCAAGGCCATTAGTGCCCATACTTAGTGGATCACACACTCACAGTGGATGTAGGCCAAATTGGCTGAACCACTATACATCATTGTCTAATTTCCTCTTATACTCATCCCCTTCTACACACTTACTTACTTATATACTTGCATCTCTATGGCTGCCATGGCTGCTACTGCTTGAGCTCACTATCACTTATCTGGTGGTGCTAAATCTCTGCATCATCAATAGCATATAACCATGTCACAAGTTATATAAAGTACATACATCACACACTATATTATTTCCACCAATGATTAACTTAATTAATTTCTCATTAATTAACAACATGTAACTGTAACCCGCGTTATATAAGATAAATACATCACGCACTGTATTATCACCTACATATAATATTTACTACCATATTATACGTACCTTTACTAACATCCACACATATATCATACGCGTATCCATCCTTCCGAGTATACCCTCACCGGATGATTCACTCTAAAATGCCATCTCACTAGGTGTGCTCACAAAACCTAGTTTCCCCAAGTTAGAATCACTCACCAACTTGGACCAAAATATAAACGAAATGGAGGCGGTCATATTCCTTCCTGAAAATGAGATAATCTCCTCACCCATGTACCGGACTCTATGACCTGGGGATATACTCGCCCTACTCCTCAAGCTAGGGGATTCACCCACATCTCGCAACCTCCCTTGATAGCATTAGAGTATTTAAATTGAATACATATCTAGTCACTGATATTTACTATCACACACACACACACACACACACACACACACACATATATATATATATATATATATATATATATATATATATATATATATATATATATATATACTATCACTACCCGTATATATATATTATAAATCCCGGTTTTACTGTGTACTCAAAATCCCATACACTACTTGTAATTCCCGTACACTGCCTGTAATTTAATGTCACACAAAATACATACACGTATATATATATACTATCACTACACCGTATATATATATATATTAATAACCCCGGCTCTACCATGTACTCAACATCCCATACACTGCCTGTAATTTCCTGTGTCTGTGGCCCGACTCAATGTAATTAATTTTCTCACTTAATAACTTATCCTCTTCCCGAGTTTATGGTCCGACTCTAATATAATTAATTATCACATTAATTAATAAGTACCCTTCACGAGTCTACGATCCGATTCTGATTAAACTAATTATCCCACCCATTAATTTAATCATACCCGAGTCTACAAACCAACTTTAATTAAATTAATTAACTCCCTTGTTAATTTAATCCTACCCGAGTCTACAAGCCGACTCTAATTAAATTAATTAATACACTTATTAATTTAATACTACCCGAGTCTACAATCCGACTCTTATTAAATTAATTATCACTCTTATTAATTTAATATTACCCGAGTCTACAATCCGACTCTAACTAAATTAATTAACGCATTTATTAATTTAATAACTCGGTGTCACCCAACCATTATCCCCGGACTCTCTCACTTGGCCCGTACCTCAACATTTCCCGAGTCAATGTTCCGACTCCAAACTAATTACTTTCTCTCGATAATTAATTTAATGCCTTGATGTCACTTAACCAACATACCCGGACTCGCTCACTTGGTCCAATTTACATCTCATAATTCCTTTCCCACATTTTTCGCCCACAATGTGTCACACATTTATTTCCATAATTTTCCAATTATATTTACCTATAATTACCAACATGCCCGGACTCGCCCACTTGGTCCATAATTAAATATTCCCCGAGTCTATATCCCGACTCAAAATAATTTAGTTTATTTCTAAACTTAATTCACTACCTTGGGGTCGCATGACCAATATACCCGGATTCACTCACTTGATCCGTACCTCGCTATTTTGGAATGAAGTCTCTCAAATTCATCCATTAAATGCCCCACATAAATTCATCCTAGTCCCAATTACTTTCTCCCATAATTGTTAGGAATATTTGTTTCATAATTATTTATCACTTATTAATGTATGAAACCCCCTTTTTAATAAATTTTCCCTTATATAATAAACTGGGCGAATTGCCCAGATTTCTGTACCTTCGATCGATCGAACCCCTGGGTCGATCGATCGATCATTCCAATGTTCGTCCTGTCCCCCCGCTGTCAGCCATGGATGAAAGTTTAAGCTTTGATTCTACATTTAAGCTCTTACCCAAATACAAATAATACATCCTCCATGTAAGGAAAGGGTCTAAACATATCACAGACCTAATTTCATCATCAATATCCATAAATTTCCAAGGTTTCCCCGATTTGGGTATTATCCGGGTCTCAAACCCCCAATCCGAATTTCATTTGTTTTTAACAACAATTAACCATCTACTCTTATTGGTTTTAACATCTGATTCAGTCCTCTACATTCTAGAATCATAAACACGATCAATCTCCCCCTTAATCTCATTAAGGTATATAAATTTACAAAAACCCAATTTAGATTTTGGAGACACACCCAAAACGAATTTTCATACACACATCACTATGATATGAATTGATTATTAAACTTTTAGAAATCACAACAGTTAACCACTTGCCTGTAAGTATTCGTAGTGTCAGATCCGTTGGCGTAGTCCCTCAATTTGGCTCCAAAAACCTCCAATTTGCTCTTGATTTGTTTTTCCCCAAATCCCCTCTCAAACCCTAGGTTTAGAATTTTGTTGGATGCCATTCCTTAATCTCCCCATTAGGTTAAAAACCCTTAATCCCGTTTTTCACTTAATGGGCTTAATTAAAGTGGCCCAACTCACCCCGTGTGGGCCCAGCTATGCCCCAAAATATCCCGAGACCCAATTACTACCTCCGGGTACTCTTTTCAGACTATCTCGACCCATCCGGACTCAACCACGCAGTCAGAATTGACATCCGAATTAATTTATAAAAATCCTTATCTCACACCCCATTTAGTCTATATCGACTCCCAGTTGGGATAAGTATATACCTCGTCATTAATACTCGAAATGACGTAATTAAATTATTACTATTCACTTAGTAAATAAATTTCCCTAAACATTAACCATTCACTTCCCGATTAATATTTAAATAAATATATTGTCATAATTAGTTCAATTAAAATTACAACACACCAGTAATTTAAAATCCCAAATTAATTAAATATTAAATGCACAAAAATACGGGGTGTTACATACTTCCCCCCTTACAAAGGAATTTCGTCCTCGAAATTAAGATAAACCTAGTGTTCTAGTATTCACATATTACTCACTAGTCAAGTGCCTCCAAGACCGCTATATCTATCCCGTCCGATTCTAACCATACGTTACACAAGTATGCATTTAACTTTACCAGGGCGCCCATACACCCTATACCCGTGCTTAACCACACAAAATTTGCCTTAATTAACCCGGGTGCCCATACACCCTATCCCCGCGCTCTACCGCACGAAAGTTACCCGACTCTTCTAGTCGTAACCCGTAATATAACTTCGAACCTGAAATCATATTACCTATATATATATATATATATATATATATATATATATATATATATATATACATATATATCTACTGCCCGGGTACTCAACCCATGTGCTACGTCCAAACATCTCCCCATAAATACTTATCTCTCAACACAATTGTATATACGCTTACCCTTATGCTACCAAAGACAACATAATACCGCGCCCTTACTACCACTAGTCCTTACGCAAAATAAACCCCGAGCTATCTCTCTTTGCTCAAAATTAAATCTAACCACCCTGATTCACTTCAGTAAACATCCCCACTTACCGGGATAAAATGTGAGAACACAAAACCTCACTATGTGCCATCGCACCTCGCAATACAACATATATATCCACATATATATAGGCTATACGCCCTCTCCGGTGATACCTAGTACCAACCATACCCTGGTGTCGCGGACACCAAAATTTAACTCCACTATCCACAATAGTTAAATTCCATCGTTATCCAGCCGATGTTTAAAAAGTATTATCAACCCTACTCCCATAATTCATGAATGTAGTCATTCCTCGTGTAATTCAACCAATCACTCAGTGTATGCCTCCACTCTCCCATGAAGAACACTAAGGAACTCCGCTACCCTACGGAAAGTTTACCCACATGCTATGGTTGCTACCGTTAACGCACCCACTAAGTTCGACTCACCTGCGAACTCTAGTGAAAAAATAAGCCTTATACTGTGACATCCTCTTTGTCACTCAACAATATACCCCGTGCCCCTAGGGTAAAAATAATTACCTCTATACCCCAGCTGCAACGACTGGTTCTCGGGTTTCGGAGGAGTTTCTCCCTGCCCGAATGCACCCATGTCTTGCTTTAGTGGTTGTACATCCAGGACCTCATCCTGTAGTTGACCCCTGCCTCGCTTAAGGCAATATCTCTTCATGTGTCTCTCTTTTCCCACAAACGAAACACTTTCTAACATGTTCACCCTGCCATTGATCCCTTCCATGCCAACCTTGTTGGAATTCCTGACCATCCCGCCGATAGCCTCCAGTTCTAGATCGTTTGGCATGATTTCCCTTCCGAAAATCCTGCCCCTGATCTCCCCCCAGTCTGCTGCTGGGATACCCCACTGGTATTGTTCCCTTCTGCCTCATCCGACTGGTTAATCCCCACTCCCTTCCCGCTTTCTTTCGTGTGGAAGCGGTATTCCCAACAGTGCCGGAGTGTTGCGTTAATGACATCAATATAACTTACTAATGCGGAATTATCAATTAAAAGTTGTCTGATTCTCCAGACTAACCCACACATAAACTTTGCTTCCTTTCTCTTTTCCTCGCTTACCTCATCTGGTACACAATTTGCCAACGAGTGAAATCTTCCTCGTAATCGGCCATTGAACGGTCTCCCTTTGAGTTTCCTCACAAAATTTTCTCCTCATTTCGGTCTCGACCGCTGAAGGAAAAATACTTACGGTCGAACCGCACCCAAAACTCTGCAGTAGCTAGTGTGTCCCTTTCCTCAATTGTGGTGATCGACCCCCACCACTGTAGCGCCGCTCCCACTAACTAAAAGTGGTTAACATTTATTTTCGCACCCCATCGCAATCTCCCATGTGTAGGTGACGCTGGATACCTCTCTTCCTTTACACGCTAGTACTACACCTGAACCTCCTCGCAACTCTGGTGGTTTCCCACTAAAAATAACTTCTCTTTCTTATTTTCACCCCAACGACCCCGCGTGAGTCTGAACATCCGATGCCACTAACACTTGTGGTGGATTCTGTGGAAAGTACCTTGTCGTTTGCGACTACCGTCGTTTCAATCGCCCGCGCCATTAGTTCGGTTACCTATGCTGCCAAAATTATCTTTGGCAGTTGCTGCCGTAACTCTTACTCCTGACGAGCCTCCCTCGTCTCACCTCCCCCTGCTGCCCTAGCTACTCTCCCTCTCCTGGGCGTCATCTGGAATGAGAATCTAATTGTATGAGTTCACTTTCAAATATAAATTCGCAGAAGAATGTATATGCGCATACGTATGAGAATACAATAATCCTATGATAGGGCTCTATATCAAAGATTGCTAAGCCGAAGCGTGAAAGGCCGCACAGATCCTAAGGACACTAGAACCTGATGCTCTGATACCATCTGTGACACCCCACCTAATAAAATACCGGGTGATCAGTCCTATACCAAATTAAAATAGGAATCCCAGTTGGATCATCCCTAGCATCACTGTCGAAAACTTTTTAAAACTTACTAACCACCTAGTATTTTAAAACTGGTGCCAATTTTAACTTTTTAATTAAACTAAAACTGTACATGCGGAATTAAAATATAAACCATTTACACAACTGAATGAAAATAAACTGAATCATAATTATGGCTGGACACCTAAAAGGTTTTGAAAATAGTTTTATAGCAAGGGTTAGAACCCAAAACATTTTGAAAATATTTAGCAAGTGAATCAACTGCAGTAATTTAAAATGCATGAATGCGCTTCATATTTAAGTTAGTGTCGCACTCCCTTGTGGACATTCTCACCTCTCCACTATTGTGCACACCTAACGGTTATCTTAACCCCACCTAGTTGTACTACCCCGTCCAACTAGTTCTGGTATAACCTTCCCTTGCCATACTACTCTAACCCGAGTATAATGATTCTTGAATTATAAGTTATTTCACAATTTAACTTAATTAATTCCTCCTAAATAATAGCATATAACCATGTCACAAGTTATATAAAGTACATACATCACACACTATATTATTTCTACCAATGATTAACTTAATTAATTTCTCATTAATTAACAGCATGTAACTGTAACCCGCGTTATATAAGATAAATACATCACGCACTGTATTATCACCTACATATAATATTTACTACCATATTATACGTACCTTTACTAACATCCACACATATATCATACGCGTATCCATCCTTCCGAGTATACCCTCACCGGATGATTCACTCTAAAATGCCATCTCACTAGGTGTGCTCACAAAACCTAGTTTCCCCAAGTTAGAATCACTCACCAACTTGGACCAAAATATAAACGAAATGGAGGCGTTCATATTCCTTCCTGAAAGTGAGATAATCTCCTCACCCATGTACCGGACGCTATGACCTGGGGATATACTCGCCCTACTCCTCAAGCTAGGGGATTCACCCACATCTCGCAACTTCCCTTGATAGCATTAGAGTATTTAAATTGAATAAATATCTAGTCACTGATATTTACTATCACACACAATATACACACACACACACACACACACACACACACACACATATATATATATATATACTATCACTACCCGTATATATATATTATAAATCCCGATTTTACCGTGTACTCAAAATCCCATACACTACTTGTAATTCCCGTACACTGCCTGTAATTTAATGTCACACAAAATACATACACGTATATATATATACTATCACTACACCGTATATATATATATATATTAATAACCCCGGCTCTACCATGTACTCAACATCCCATACACTGCCTGTAATTTCCTGTGTCTGTGGCCCGACTCAATGTAATTCATTTTCTCACTTAATAACTTATCCTCTTCCCGAGTCTATGGTCCGACTCTAATATAATTAATTGTCACATTAATTAATAAGTACCCTTCACGAGTCTACGATCCGATTCTGATTAAACTAATTATCCCACCCATTAATTTAATCATACCCGAGTCTATAAACCGACTTTAATTAAATTAATTAACACCCTTGTTAATTTAATCCTACCCGAGTCTACAAACCGACTCTAATTAAATTAATTAATACACTTATTAATTTAATACTACCCGAGTCTACAATCCGACTCTTATTAAATTAATTATCACTCTTATTAATTTAATATCACCCGAGTCTACAATCCGACTCTAACTAAATTAATTAACGCATTTATTAATTTAATAACTCGGTGTTACCCAACCATTATCCCCGGACTCTCTCACTTGGCCCGTACCTCAACATTTCCCGAGTCAATGTTCCGACTCCAAACTAATTACTTTCTCTCGATAATTAATTTAATGCCTTGATGTCACTTAACCAACATACCTGGACTCGCTCACTTGGTCCAATTTACATCTCATAATTCCTTTCCCACATTTTCCCCCCACAATGTGTCACACATTTATTTCCATAATTTTCCCAATTATATTTACCTATAATTACCAACATGCCCGGACTCGCCCACTTGGTCCATAATTAAATATTCCCCGAGTCTATATCCCGACTCAAAATAATTTAGTTTATTTCTAAACTTAATTCAATACTTTGGGGTCGCATGACCAATATACCCGGATTCACTCACTTGATCCGTACCTCGCTATTTTGGAATGAAGTCTCTCAAATTCATCCATTAAATGCCCCACATAAATTCATCCTAGTCCCAATTAATTTCTCCCATAATTGTTAGGAATATTTGTTTCATAATTATTTATCACTTATTAATGTATGAAACCCCCTTTTTAATAAATTTTCCTTTATATAATATACTGGGCGAACTGCCCAGATTTCTGTACCTTCGATCGATCGAACCCCTGGGTCGATCGATCGATCGTTCCAATGTTCGTCCTGTCCCCCCGCTGTTAGCCATGGACGAAAGTTTAAGCTTTGATTCTCCATTTAAGCTCTTACCCAAATACAAACAATACATCCTCCATGTAAGGAAAGGGTCTAAACATATCACAGACCTAATTTCATCATCAATATCCATAAATTTCCAAGGTTTCCCCGATTTGGGTATTATCCGGGTTTCAAACCCCCAATCCGAATTTCATTTGTTTTTAACAGCAATTAACCATCTACTCTTATTGGTTTTAACATCTGATTCAGTCCTCTACATTCTAGAATAATAAACACGATCAATCTCCCCCTTAATCTCATTAAGGTATATAAATTTACAAAAAAACAATTTAGATTTTGGAGACACACCCAAAAAGATTTTTCATACACACATCACTTGATATGAATTGATTATCAAACTTTTAGAAATCATAACAGTTAACCACTTGCCTGTAAGTATTCGTAGTGTCAGATCCGTTGGCGTAGTCCCTCAATTTGGCTCCAAAAACCTCCAATTTGCTCTTGATTTGTTTTTCCCCAAATCCCCTCTCAAACCCTAGGTTTAGAATTTTTTTGGCTGCCATTCCTTAATCTCCCCATTAGGTTAAAAACCCTTAATCCCATTTTTCACTTAATGGGCTTAATTAAAGTGGCCCAACTCACCCCGTGTGGGCCCGGCTATGCCCAAAAATATCCCGAGACCCAATTACTACCCCCGGGTACTCTTTTCTGACTATCTCGACCCATCCGGACTCAACCGCGCAGTCAGAATTGACATCCGAATTAATTTATAAAAATCCTTATCTCACACCCCATTTAGTCTATACCGACTCCTGATTGGGATAAGTATATACCTCGTCATTAATACTCGAAATGACGTAATTAAATTATTACTATTCACTTAGTAAATAAATTTCCCTAAACATTAACCATTCACTTCCCGATTAATATTTAAATAAATATATTGTCATAATTAGTTCAATTAAAATTACAACACACCAGTAATTTAAAATCCCGAATTAATTAAATATTAAATGCACAAAAATACGGGGTGTTACAGCAGTCATAACATTTTATGCTGGAGACTTCCAAGGTGGACTTAGACCCAACCATGTCTCAACCACTGACTCTTCTTTGCGTGCTATGATGGCGATTAAGCCAACTTAACCCCCCTCAAAGCAGGGTTGAAAGAGATCCTAATAGTCGTTCATGGCCTACATTGAGACAACCTGATCCCAAATCCTCTTGGGATACAATAGTCGGGACTGTTTCCAAGATGAGGAAGGTTGTGTGATTTTATGGCCTTAACTATTTAGTATATCAGGGTGATGAGGACTTAGAGGAATATGCGCTCCACGGTTTATTGAGGGTAAATATTCTTCCAACTTTCTTCTTCTTTTTGCGGTTTTTTAGATTATTGAGTTTGCATTTTTCTCTTTTTCGGTCGGTAGAGGTTGTCATTTCCCAGAGGGACAAGTATAAAGCACTATTTAAACTTCATCAGACTACGGAGTCTCGTTACCACTCTGATCTATAGACTTCTAGGACCTCTTTCTTTGAGGCTGGTAAGAAATCTTCTATCGCAGAACTTGAAGCGTCTAAAATGTCTGCGGATTCTAAGATCCAGGCCGCAGCTGATGCGCAGAAAGAGGAAGAAACAAGCTGCAAACTCTTTAAAATTTACTGAGGCAAAGGCTGAAGTAGCTGTCAGGCAGGCTGCGGCCTTTAATAAAAAATGCAACCATATCCAGAAGAAATATGATGAGATGGAGCAAGGAAACACAGCTTCCCTTAAACAAAAGGATAATGATCATGCTACAACCCTTAAACAAAAGGATGAGGATCACATCGCAATATTAAAGAAAACTACGAACGATGCTGTGGCCACTTATAAGACCTCTAAGGATTTCTTCATCATTAATAATAGGGCCTACCTCTGCGGATTTTAGGAGCTCAGGCACATAGTTATCAAAAACTTCCCTGAAGCAAAGGACACAGTCTTTTCTTAGAAGCTCAGTGAAGCTGAGCACATGAAGTGTGTAGCAGACTTAAGGGCTGCTGTGGTGGAGAGAGCCGAGAAGTAGCTAGAGGATGCCGCTTGTGCCGACAAAGAAACTAAGACTGATAACGATGATGAAGATGGAGATGAAGATAAGGACGCGACCTCATAGCTGACCATACATCTTTGTAATCTTTTTTGGGCTATGACCATATTTTGTTAGGATGTGGCCATATTTTTTAAGGTTGTAACCATTTTGATCATATATTGTAATTTTGCAACATTGAACTTTCTGCTTTACTTATACATGGCTGCGGCCATTTTCATTTTCACTGATTTCTATATTGTGTTGAATTCTTGAATGTTTGCACAACTCTTTGTAATAGAACTTTAGTAATAGGGCTTGCAAACTTTAGTGATAGGCTGTAACTATGTGGATCTTGTATTTTTACTGTGGCCCAAGGGGTTACTGCCATAACATTTAGATGATTGATTTTGACGCGGACAATAATATCCTTGACCACTTTAATAGATGAAATTTGTTACCGTAGAAATGCTAGAATAGTGGACTGAGGAACTACTTCCTTTGCTTCAAACAGTCACGTAATGGTGGACTATGAGGAACTACTTCCTTTGCCGCGGATAACTAAGTCTTTGGCCCACTTTATATTAGGATGAGAAGTGTTGCCGCAATATTTCTGAAATGGTGGACTAAGGAACTACTTCCTTTGCCGCAGACAATTAAGTCTTTGTCCCACTTCAATTGGCTGCATCTCTTTTCCTCCTTTGTTTTGGGGAATTTTTAGGCCTCCTTATGCTGGGTTGTCTCTAAGCTACCCATGGCTGGGTGGGTATTTTCAGGTCTCTCTAGGTTAGGTATTATCAAGCCTCCCCAAGATAGGTATTTTTGAAGCCTTAACAGCATGGATTGTCAATAAAACCACCCACGACTAATAATAAGTATTATGAGCCATCAAGGCTGATTGACGCATCTCAAGAGATGAACGGGGGTATTTCTATCCCCTAAAGGTTAATAGAAGCATCCTAAAAAATGAATGGATTTGGGAACATAAGTATCCCATACTTCTATATGCTTGTGCATCGTGAGGGGCGTTATGAGACAATTAAGGTCGTCACCCCTTTTTCTCCATAGATTCCTTCCAAAAGTAATGATCTTTCGAGATAATTTGTCATTTTCCCCTTGAAATCTGTTAAGGCAAAGGTATTTTGTGAGATTAGAGATAAGGAGAATTAAGAATTAAAATATGACTAATTACGCCATTCATGTATTTATATATCAATTTTTTACTTTATTAATAACATACAAAGTCTGTTGGTAAGAACTATAAAGACCTTCATAAAAATAGAAATAAAAATGCTTCTAAGTTTAAACTGGGCATTCACTTTCAGTTATAGGTTGTGCCCTTTGTGAATCGCTAGAGCATCCCCTTCCTGACAAGCTTCCCAATTTCATCTTTCAAGGTGAAGCATCCACTGGTGTTGTGGCCATGGTCTTGACGAAATTTACACCACTTGGCCCGATCTCTCTTGTGGGGAGGGGATCTCGTATTCTCTAGCCATTTAAGCAATTTGTCACCCTTGATGCTTTAAAGTATGTCCTCAACACTTTCAATCAGTGGGGTGTAGTTTTCATAAGCCCTTTCTGACTTAGGATCATCCTCTTTCCTCTTCTTGGGAATTTTGGTTGCGGCCTTATCTTCTACAGCACTAGGTGCTGTAGCCTTCTGCATGGAGGTGAAGGTTGTGGACTCCAGCATCAAAACCCTTTGTACTATGAGGTTGACTTGGCCTTAGAGTGAGGCTTGGCTATCATACAAGAGGTTGATGTAGTTCAGCAGCTGGGCTATGTCCTCATTCTTTTGTGAACCTGGCCCAGAGCTTCCTTTCATGACTTCTGCTATGTTAATCTTTAGAAATATATATGCTCTGAAATGAAATAAACAGTGGTGAGAAATCAAGAGATGTAGAGAAATGACCAAATATAGTAATAGGGATGTAGTATTTGATAATCTGCAAAGTTACACTGTTGCAACCGCGGTTTGATGTACGCATGTAGGTACCGTAGTGGATTTAGAAAGGGGATTTCACCATAGTTAGTCTGAGGACACTTTATAACAAGTCCCATTTTTCCCAGGTGAATTGTAGAAGTTTTAGGGTATGAAAAACAGATTTGGGGTCATAGAAAAGAGGACCAATGAACAAATTTGGAAATAAACAATCCCCTCATGGAGCTCTATTTGCAAAAGTACAAGTTTCACAATCCAGATCTCACTCATGAGATGGTGGCCCGGGGTCCCTCGTGAATGAAATAAGGTGTAAGGAACCCTAAAACGTAAGAAGGAAACTAGATTTAATACCTTATTTTCCACAGACGTCACCAAAATATTGATACAAAAAATTAGACATACATCATTCTCAACCATCATATCAAGTGTAAATTATAACTAAAGAAAGCAAGAAGGAAAAAGACATAAAATATAGAGTGATTTGGTTATAAAAATGAGCCTACTCCCACTTTGGTCCACTACTCTCATTATATACATTGTGTGATACATGATTGTGATGCCATTAGAGGCGTACAAGAGAGAGAAGAGAGGTAAATACATGATTTTGGCTAAGCTGGGCAACTAGGGATATGTGCCTTTGAAGGTTGATCTTACGCGGGTGCGGCAGGTGGTGAGCCCCTAGGTGTGGTGATCTCTAGAGAGAGAGAGGGCTGAGAGTTTGGCAGGGCTTCATCAATGGTTTCTTCCCTCAATAGTGAGATGAGCACTTCTAGTTATAGAAGTCATAAAGGAGGTGTCACGTGACCGGAGCACATACCATGTGGATAAGTTTGATGAGAAAGGAATCCTTCTAGAAGCGATATAGTTGTCAAGCCTGTGAGAGTAGGTGCTACGGACTGTTCGAGCCTAGGTAGCAGCCTATGCTTGGTTGGGTGCCCCGACCCGTTTCACCCCCAGGCAGTGGCTGCATCTGACCATGGCCTGTTTGGTACTAGGACTAAGGTAAAAGGTATATGGCTGCAACTTGTCTGTTACAAGGCAACAACCTGTTATTGATGACTCTGCGGCTATGTGATTATATTGGTCATATCCGTGGTGTTGGTGGTGCTGTATATGCGTGTATGGGCTTCAGGATACCGAGTGTAAGAGTATTTGTATATTCATGTGGCCCACACGTATATAGGGGTATGAAAAACAGATTTGGGGTCATAGAAAATAGGACCAAGGAACAAATTTGGAAATAAACAATCCCCTCATGGAGCTCTATGTGCAAAAGTACAAGTTTCACAATCCAGATCTCACTCATGAGATGGTGGCCCGGGGTCCCTCATGAATGAAATAAGGTGTAAGGAACCCTAAAACGTAAGAAGGAAACTAGATTTAATACCTCATTTTCCACAGACGTCACCAAAATATTGATACAAAAAATTAGACATACATCATTCTCAACCATCATATCAACTGTAAATTATAAATAAAGAAAGCAAGAAGGAAAAAGACATAAAATATAGAGTGATTTGGTTATAAAAATGAGCCTACTCCCACTTTGGTCCACTATGCTCATTATATACATTGTGTGATACATGATTTTGATGCCATTAGAGGCGTACAAGAGATAGAAGAGAGGTAAATACATGATTTTGGCTAAGCTGGGCAACTAGGGATATGTGCCTTTGAAGGTTGATCTTACGCGGGTGCGGCAGGTGGTGAGCCCCTAGGTGTGGTGATCTCTAGAGAGAGAGAGGGCTGAGAGTTTGGCAGGGCTTCGTCAATGGTTTCTTCCCTCAATAGTGAGGTGAGCACTTCTAGTTATAAAAGTCATAAAGGAGGTGTCACGTGACCGGAGCACATGACATGTGGATAAGTTTGATGAGAAAGGAATCTTTCTAGAAGCGATATAGCTGTCAAGCCTGTGAGAGTAGGTGCTACGAACTGTTCGAGCCTAGGTAGTAGCCTATGCTTGGTTGGGTGCCCCGACCCGTTTCACCACCAGGCAGTGGCTGCATCTGACCATGGCCTGTTTGGTACTAGGACTAAGGTAAAAGGTATATGGCTTCAACTTGTCTGTTACAAGGCAACAACCTGTTATTGATGACTCTGCGACTATGTGATTATATTGGTCATATCCGTGGTGTTGATGGTGCTGTATATGCGTGTATGGGCTTCAGGATACCGAGTGTAAGAGTATTTGTATATTCATGTGGCCCACGCGTATGTAGATTGTCTTATTCTGTGTACAAAATATAATTTGTGTCTTTTATTAGTCCTTGAGACCATTCCAACATAGCATAACTACGGTATATTGGCTCCATACATGTTTAGACTTCTCAAATCGACACCCACATGATATTGTATTGTTATATCCACTTCGTTGAGGTATTTGGACTTCGTAAATATCTTGTCACACTTTCTCACATTCACATTAAATCTTTTATGTGTGCGTGTATGTTTGGTTTGATTTTATGGTTTAGGTGATTAACTTATGCAAGTATACTATTAGTATAAAAAATACTTTTTGAAGTTACTTATTGCATAAGTATATCACATGAATGTTTGTGCAAAAGTTCAAACATTCATGGCTTATTGTTTGCCTTAGACTCTGTAAATTGGTAACTTCGCTTGTGCCTTGATTCGGTGAAGCTTACCTTTGTTGGTCATGAAACTACCCAGATATTATTCACCAGTTTTGCTACATTTCCTTGCGGATTCCATCGCTGGTTGTTCGTTGCCGTAAGAAATCCCGTCGCACCCATGACAAGTCCCTCTCTTGTCACAATCTTGACATGCAAGTTAGATATTTTACAAAATATCTTTTTAAAAATGTGCAGACTTTTTGGTAGCAAAATGTTTCATATATTCAAGTGCTTTTTATATTCTTGTTATGTTATACCCCATTCTTGGAAAATCTTAGGTTAAGTGGATGATTGAATTCACAATTTCAATATATTTTTGTCAAAAACTCTAAAGAAAAATTATTGAGAAAATATTTTTGAGAGCAAAGACATTTGATCAAGAGGAAAAATTTAAGATATTTGTTTTTTAGTTTGATTGCTCTAGAGAGTTAAACTATTGTTCATATTCTTCACATTTTTCTTTGTGTTCTTGAAGTGTTTGATTTTCAAACATTGATCACAAGTCATATTGAATCTTAAAACCTTATACTTTTGTTCTTGAACTAGAATACTTGTATTTTTATTCTTGAAGACTTGTGTGAATACTTTAAATACACATTGTGAGATATGGGGAAGCCAAATCATTTTAAACACTTCCAAAACCTTTAAGAAAACTCACATACTAGAAAGTGGTAACCAAGCATAGGTGAATTCTCAACAAAGTTTGTCTTATGCTTCAAGAGGATTTTTATTCTCATCATAGCTTCGAAAGACGTTGGACGAGTCCAAAACCGACCACGATTATGTAGCATTCTCCAGCTATTGGTGCTCTCCTTGGAGAATATAGTGGGAAAAAGTTTCTAGTTAGTCATAGCAATGTGTGATTGTAATCTTTTATCTTCAAGTTGTAATGCTCTACCATAATACATTTATCATTTTGTCCGCCTGAGGTTTTTTTTCATGTTGTGGATTTTTCCTTGTATGACTAGGTGTTGTGTTATTATTTGCCTAATTTTCTCATTGAATTTTACTCACCTAAATTGAAGATAAAATTTGGTGTAATCTATATAGTAAAAATTTGATCACATAGATCTATGTTGTCTATTTATGCCTAAAAGGAATTAAAAGAAAACATCGCTTTTATATTGGTGATAATTATTTTGTGTACTTTCACTCCATTCAAGGTTTCGATCACACTGCACTCTCATCGGGAATAAACTATGCAACATTTTAGTAATTACGGATCCTAATCCTTTGTATAGCATCTTGTTCTGAACTAAGACGCTAAATTCGATCGTTTAAAAGTACATAATCCAAGAGAGGTATTTGATAAGTATTTTAGGAAAACATATATTTATTTGTGCCGCCGTTGATATGAAAACTTTTTCTCAGAGAATTGGTGAGGATTATTCCGACTTTCAACTTTGGCTTTCGCAAAGAGTCCAGAGTAACCCTACAGGCTGACATTTTTCTATAAAAAAGTTTGAAATGTAGGAACAAGCGTGTTTTCATGTCAAAAATTAATTTTCCTATTTTGATTAGTCCTTTTAGTGTGCGAGTATAATCATTATCTCAATGATGAGAAATGCTGGAGAAGAACCAGTCTTTAAAATATAAATGATATAAAGTGCAGACCTGATGGGGGTCGAGTTATATTCCTATAACAATATATGTACTTCTAAGTCACAATATTTATTTAAGATGAAGACTCTGGTTTTTATAGAAATGTTTACCCTCGAAGCACGAGTCGAGATTTTAAGGGGGAATGGACCCGATGATGTGGTAGCATCGAACAAAGTTCTATTTTGAAAGGCTATGAATTGCGTATTTGCACAGAGGTGAACTTTTTTTTTGGGTGAAAATGACTTTTTTAGATAGTCAAAACTTTGCTCAGGATGCTCAAGATTGGAGGCTGTTAAGAAAATCGAATCAACGTTGGGTTTTGGGGTGCTTTTCCTATTTGGGCTGGTACTCTTTTTATAAGGATGGATCTAACCTTTTTAACTCCGCTATTAAATGGGCATTTAATGCACATGTCTTGTAAATTTAATCGCGCGGTTAAATTTTACCCGCACGATCAAATTTTTAATGATTTGGATCCAAGTGGATCTGCATATGCAATTATGAGGGGATAATTAATCATGTGGTTAATTTAGCCACAAGGTCAACATTTAACAATACAATTACATATTTGACACGTATTTATTTAGTAGTTTGGATTGGGTTTTGGGTTTGGCTTGCATATTTATGGAAGTGCAATATGTTTACGAGAAACTTATGGTTCGCATATCATTGAAGTCGGTATATTTAGTGGACCATTTTGAGATGTTATGGGAGGCCGATGGGTCACGCAAGTATGTCGCATAAACTATGAAAACGAGACGTAGTTGAAGTTTGAGGTGTACACAATTGGAAGCTTTGAATAGTTTATCTAAATTTTGATTTTAGTATTTGAAAGTTTAAGAAACTCATATTGTTCAAAACCTAAAAGTTTTTTTTATGTAGTGTTGTAATAGCTAATGCTATAACGTGTGCTTATTTTTCAAAAACAATAATGCATATCTATTTTATTTTTTCATATTTTGTTTTGCTTTTTTATATATTTATAATTTATAATTTATGACTTTCATGATTAAATGTGTAAAAACACACACACATTCATGATTTTACGAACTTTATAGTTTTAAAATGTATGATGATTTGATAATCATTTTTCATATATTCAACAATAACAGTAATAATAATATTTACTTAATAATTTATATTCTAATAAATTATGTTCTTTTGCTCATTTTTTACTTCGTGGGGATTTATACTAGATATATTATCATATTAAAACAATTGACTAAAATGTGACATGTTATTCATTTTATCCTAAATTATTATGGATAATAAACTAATGATACGAAGTATGATCTTGAACCTCAAACTTATGAAGTAGGTCTCAAACTCTAAGCCGAGGTCTAGATGAGAGGCCAATGACCTAAACATTCTTGACCACGACTCCAGTAGTGTGGAAGACCCCAAAAACTAGTTGAGGGAATCTCGAGAGGCTCCCCCAAGGTCATGTTAAAAGGATAACTCTCATGCCAAACCTCAACTCTCAACAACTAAGTTCACACCACATGTCAAGGACCTTTGTAGCTCCTTATAGCACTTAATCATGCTCTAGGAAGGTCAAAGAAGAAATCTAAGTCGACACAAAAGGTCAATTGAGGATGTGTGTTTATATCGAAAGTGTTCAACCTAAAATAAACTTAGGGGGGAGGTGAATAGGTTTAATCCTAAAACATGATCAATTTTTATTTAAAATAATTTTGCTTCCAAATTAAATTATCCTAGCACATGATTCAACTAGGTGATGTGATGTATGTCTTGCATTAACAACACAACAAGATTAATTAGGCAGATTCAGAGAGAACATCTAGAATTCACAACCTAATTCAAAATTTAACCCAATTACGCTAGATATAAGTGTGATATATGTGTACAATTGAACATATAACATTCACAAACATCCACAAGACATATTTCATGAGGAAACCCCCCCACCAAGGGTAAAAAATCCTCGACGTACTCTAATTTCTATTTTTACTTGAAAAAAGTTTTATATAAGAACTCTCACTTAAGTACTCTCGAGTAGTTACATATGGACTTTGAAATTTCCCCCATAAATGAATAAAAATCCACGCCGATCTCCACAATGCAAATAAGAAACTCCAATATTATCCTTGGAATCAGGCCATGATTCAATTCCTCTAATTAATCAAAGAACCTCTGATTATTGATCTAGGAGTATTAGATCGTGCAATTCAAAAAGTAGGTGATTGAATTGAACAGGCTAATGAAAATTTTGAACCAAAATACTCTCATTTCATTCATAAAAACCAAAGATCAAGACATAGACCTAAGATTGAATAGTTTTGGAGGGAACAAGTGAATTTTGAAAAAAAATCAAGAATAACTGTTAACCTTGAATAATAAAATCAGAGAGGTTTTTAAATTGTGACTTTTTAGATGTCTTCAAATGGGAGGAACAATGACCCGTTTATAGGGAATTTTCAAAATATAGCTCCGACGTGAACACGATTGATTTTATAATGCACACGATTTCATATAGTGATGAAATCGAGGCTCTGTCATGCGCACGGGGAAAATGTTTGTTGTGCGAACATATCCAATTTGGACCCCGTGAACGGTTTAAGGCTGTTTTGCAAAATAAGACTTTAGCTTGCACCAAATCAAAAGGTCAACTCCCTAAAAGTTTTTCACAATACCTTTGAGTAAAATAAAGATTTGTCCATGCAATTTTAAAACACCCATTGTAAAAAATATCGTTCACGTGTGTGTAGCCATATATTATTTCACAAAACTACAAAAAATGATATAATCTTGATGGCATGTGGAAACAAAAGTCTTGTGATTATTGAGCGGCTTGCTTGATCTTCAACTTCAAATGTCCATCTAAATAAATGAATGTGCCTCACTCAAACATATCAAGCTTATATGGCTCGAATGACTCAACGACTCAAATGTTTTGTCACAAAATATAGCCAACTGTTATATACAACACATACAATACAAAATTTTACATTTTCAATCTCTCCCTTTGGTTATTCCATGGTAAAACACTCCAACCCCCAAAATAATCTTGATTACTCCCACTAAACCCACTCCACATTAGTCATATAATGAGAGTGGTAGCAACTAATGTACATATGAGTCCAGATGATAAATGACGCATCAAAGTCGAGTCTAAAATGGTGGGTCAGAGTCAAAATCAGCATGAAATCACATGAAATAACAAATAGAATCACCCAGGCAAGCACGGACAAAGAAAAAAAACCTTCTTGGGAATCCTAAAAAACAGAAGGTGATGTGGATGATATAAAGCATGTGAACATGTAAGATATAACAAAATCATCAAATATGAATGAATATCTGATATCAATGAGTAACAAATAGCACCCCCTATGGGTCATCTCCCCTATCATAGATGTGTCTCCCCCTTTTTTAAAAAATTAGAAGAAAACTTTATTACCCCTTGTGACACCCGCCCAATAAAATACCGGGTGATCAGTTCTATACCAAATTAAAATAGGAATCCCAGTTGGTTCATCCTTAGCATCAATGTCGAAAACTTTTTTTTTAAAAATTACTAACCACCTAGTATTCCAAAAAGATGGTGCCAAATTTTATCATATTAATTAAACAAAACAATACATGCAAAAATAAATATAAACCATTCACACAACCGGATTATATGAACTGAACAAATAATAAAATGACATGCCGAATAAACCATCGACCACCAAAAGAAATAGTCCAATACAAATATTCAACACCTGAATAAAAATCTGAAAACTGAACTAAAAGTCTGGGCGACATGCCCTAAATAAAACTGAAACTGATAAATGATTACTACTCTAGAAATGAAAGAACGATGCGTCTAATCCAAGCTCCTGCTAGCATCCACATATGCCGCAGCTCCGTGTCCCTAGAATAGAATATCAATCCTGGCGTCCCTGTGGCTGGACACCTAAAAGGTTTTGAAAATAGTTTTATAGCAAGGGTTAGAACCCAAAAAATTTTGAAAATATTTAGCAAGTGAATTAACTGCAGTAATTTAAAATATATGAATGCGCTCCATATTTAAGTTAGTGTCGCACTCTCTTGAGGATATTCTCACCCCTCCACTAAAGTGCACACCTAACGATTACCTTAACCCCACCTAGTTGTACTACCCCCTCCAGCTAGTCCTTGTAATACTCCCTTGCCTTTCCACTCTATTTCGAGTATTATTATCCATGGGTTATAAGTTATCTTACTAATTAACTCAATTAATTTCCTTTAAATAATATCATATAACTGTGACACAAGTTATATAAAACAATTACATCACACACTGTATTATTACCCACATATAATATTTACTACCATTACATACGTACTTTTACCACAACATCCACACATATATCATATGTATATCCATCCCTTCGAGTATACCGTCTCCAGATGATTCCCTCTAAAGTGCTATCTCACTAGGTGTGCTCACATAACCTAGTTACCCAAGTTGGAATCACTCACTAACTTGGCCCAAAACATAAATGTAGTGGAGGCGATCATATTCCTTCCCTGAAAGTGAGATAAATCCCTCACCCATATACTGGATGCTATGACTTGGGGATATACTCGCCCTACTCCTCAAGCTAGGAGATTCACCCACATCACGCAACCTCCCTTGATAGCACTAGAGTATATAAATTAAATCAATATCTAGTCACTGATATTTAATAGCACACACAATATATACACGTATATATATACTATTACTACACTGTATATATATATATATATATATATATATATATATATATATATATATATATATATATATATATATATATATATAATATAATATAAACTCCGGCTTTACCGTGTACTCAAAATCTCGTAACACTAGCCTGTAATTTCCTGAGTCTGTCGCCCGACTCAACTTAATTAATTTTCTCACTTATTAATTCACACGTCAATTAATATAATATTTTCCCTAGTCTATGGTCCGACTCTTATATAAATACTTTGCACATTGATTTATATAATATTTACTCGAGTCTCTGATTCGACCTTAATTTAATTAATTTACACATTAATTAATTAATACTAATCCGAGTCTATGGTCCGACTCTAATTAAATTAATTTACACATTAATTAATTTAACACTTGATGTCGCCCAACCATTATACCTGGACTCGCTCACTTGGCCCGTACCATCGTTATTACCCAATTCTATATTTTGTCCCATAACTAATTAATTACACCTAAATTCCTTTAATAATGTAGTGCCTCTCAACTACAATACCCGAATATTTTCCCTCAGTCCAAAATCAATACTCACAAATAAATTCCCAAAATTGAATCATCCCGTGACATACAATTATCACCCTCCTAAACCCGATTATATTTCCCCTGTAATGTAATTGTTAGGAGAGAGGTTCCATATTTAATTTTCATCTATTAAATATATGGAAGAAAATCTAATTCAAAATTCTAACCCATATAAATTTTCCAAGCCAAATTGCCAAAATCCCTGAAAGGTCGATCGATCGACCCCCAGGCGTCGATCGATCGATCGAGCAAGTGATCATCTTCTCCGAGGTTTTGTTTTCCTCCATTTACAAATTTCCAAGATTTTAAGCCTCTAATTTTCCAGTCTTAATTGATCATTGCATCATATATTCACATCTAAAGCAGATCATGATCATCCTTTAACCGTATTAACATAATCAATTTCTAAGAAATATCATCAATTCCAAAAACGGGTTTTTACCTTGTCGCCAAATTCATTAACCCAAAAATCGATTTCACAGTCCCAATCTCTTTGTCTCTAGTACTGGAATTCTATTATAGTTCTAATTCCAATTAACACTAAATGGTTCTATAATATCAATTGAACTATTAAATCACACAACATGTTTAATTTCATAAAAACCCAATTTCATGCCATAACCCACCCAAAAATGGATTTCGGTTTACACCCACCATAATATGAATTGATTATCATCAAATTAAGAATCACTACAGTTAACCACTTACCTGGAATGTTTTGTAGAGTTTGATCCATTGGTGTAGTGAAGGTGTTGATGAAGAACACCCCAATCCGTCCCTTAATTTGGCTCCAAAAGACCCCAAATTGGCTTCTTGATTGGCTTCCTCTAATCCTCTCTCAAACCCTAGGTTTAGAATTTTCTATCTGTCGTTCCCTAATACCTCAATTAGGTTTAAAACCCTTAATCCCGTTTTAGGCGATACGGGCCTAATTAAAATGGCCTGAATCACCCTGTGTGGGCTCGGCTATGTCCAAAAATGCCCCGTGACCCGATTACTACCCCCGATTACTATTTTCTAACTATCTCGACCCATCCGGACTCAACTGCGCACTTAGAATTGTCATCCGAAATACTTTTTCACATTTCCAAATTTGACCTCAAAAATGCGACACATATTAATTCGAACAATTTAACTTAAAGTCGCCAATTAAAAATAATTCTTCCCACTCAATTAAATTCTCCAAATCATAAATTTAAGTTTCTCCAATTTAAATATTTTTTTATTTTCTCCCAAAATAATTAAATACTAAATTCTCAAAATTACGGGGTGTTACATACTTCCCCCCTTACAAAAGGAATTTCGTCCTCGAAATTAAGATAAGCTTAGTGCTCTAAGCTTCAAATATCACTCTCTAGTCATGTTCCTCTAATTTCGCTATATCTATCTCTCCCGCTTCTTACTATAAATTACATAAATATGCATCATAATTAACTTGGGCACCCATACACCCTGTACCCGTGCTTGACAACACAAAAGTTGCCTTAATGAACCCGGGTGCCCATACACCCTATTCCCGTGCTTTACCGCATGAAATTTCCCCAACTATACTAGCCGTGAACCGTAATATAACTTCCAACCCGTAGTCATATCACATACATATATAATGGACGAGGGTACCCAACCCATGTACTAACGATTAAACATCTCCCAACTTCCAACGTTGTGCTAAGTCGCATGCGTGGGATGTCTCGCAAGCAAAATCTAAACAAGGAACCCCCCGATACACTACTACCTAACATTATCGATCGTTGAGATCTGTTAGACCCTCAGTCCATAGCACGTACCCCCAAATACTTGTCTCTTAACACAAAAGTATAAATGCCTACCCTTATGCTACAAAAGACAGCATAAAATACCACGCCCTTATTATCACTAGTTCTTGCACAAAATAAACCCCGAGCTATCTTTCCCTGCTCAAAAATAAATTTAACCACCCTGATTCACTTCAGTATACTCCCTTACTTACGGGGATAAAATATGAGAACACAAGACCTTACTATGTGTATATTGAACCATACAATACAACATATATACACATATATATATAGACTAGACTCCCTCTCAAGTGATATCTAGTAAAAATCACTCATGCCCTGGTGTCGGGAACACCAAAACTTACCCCCACTATTCACAATAGTTCAAATCAATCGCTATTCAGCCGATATAAAAAAAATCATCTACCCTACTTCCATAATTCTCGAAAGTAGCGACCCCTCGCATAATTCAAACCTTCTATCAGTGTGCACCTCCACTCTCTCATGGTTAAAACCAAAGGACTCCGCTACCCCACGGAAAATATATATAAATAACATGGCTGCTATAGCCAACGCACCCACTAAATTCGACTTACCCGCGAATCTCTAGTGAAAATAATTCTTATATTGTGACACCCTCACTGTCACTCAAGACATACCCCATGCCCATAGGATAAAAAGATAATTACCTTCATACTCTAGCTACAATGGCTGATCCTCAGGTTCCTGAGCATCTTCCCCCTACCTGAACGCACCCATGACTTGTTGTAGAGGCTGTACATCCAGGACCTCATTCTGTTGTTGACCCCTTCCTCGCTGAGGACAATCTCTCTTCATGTGTCCCGCTTCCCCATAAACAAAACACCTTCTAATAAATTCACCCTACCACTAATCCCTTCCTTGTTGGCTTTATCGGATGTCCTGCCTGTCGATAGCCACCAGACCTAAATCGCTTGGCTTGATTCCCCTGCCGAGAATCCTTTCCCCGATGTCCCCCTGTCTGCTGCTGAGATACCCCACTGGTACTGTTCCCTCCCACTTTATTCGACTGGGTTCCCCTCCCCTCTTGCTTCCTCTCACGTGGAAGCGATGTTCCTGATAGTGCATGAGTGCTGCATTTACGACGTTCGTATAAGATACTAATGCGGGATTACCAATCAAATGTTGCCTGATCCTCCAGACTAACCCATCCATGAACTTTAACTTCTTTCTTTCTTCATCGCGTACCTCATCCGGTACAAAATTTACCAAACGAGGGAATTCTTCCTCGTAGTCGGCCACTGAACGGTCCCCCTGAGTCACCTCTCTGAATTTTCTCCTCATTTCGGTCTCAACTACTGGCAAAAAGTACTTGCGGTCGAACCGCACCTGAAACTCTGCAATTGTTAATGTATCCCTGTTCTCAACTGTGGTGATCGACTCCTACCACTGTAGCGCTGCTCCCACTAACCTAAAAGTGGCTACCATTTGCTTATGCACCTCGTTGCAATCTACCATGTGTAGATGATGCTGGATATCCCTCTTCCACTGACACGCTAGCACCACATTTGAACCCCCCCGAAACTCTGGTGGATGTCCCTTTTGAAAGGCCCGTCGTACCTGCTGCCACTCCGACTGCCCCTGCTGGACCTGGACATCCGGTACCACTAACACCTGTGGCTGATCTCATGTAAAGTACCTTTCCATTGCGATCATCATCGCTTCAACTTCTTGCGCCACTAATTTAGTTACCTATGCTGCCAAAACAATCTCTGGCAGTTGCTGCAATAACTCTGGCTCCTGATGAGCCTCTCTAGTCTCATATCCCCCTGCTGTCCTAGCTGCTCTCTCTCTCCTGGACGACATCTGAAATGAGAATCGAATCGTATGAGTTCACCCTCAAATACAAAATAATTGGCAGAATAACGTAAATGCGCATACGTATAAGAATACAACAATCCTATGATAAGGCTCTACATCAAAGGACGCTAAGCTGAAATGTGAAAAGCCGCACAGATCCTAAGGACACTAGAACCTGATGCTCTGATACCATCTGTGACACCCTGCCTAATAAAATACCGGGTGATCAGTCCTATACCAAATTAAAATAGGAATCCCAGTCGGTTCATCCTTAGCATCACTATCGAAAACTTTTTTTTTTAAATTACTAACCATGTAGTATTCCAAAAAGCTGGTGCAAAATTTTATCTTATTAATTAAACAAAACAATACATGCGAAAATAAATATAAAACATTCACACAATCGGATTAAATGAACTGAACAAATAATAAAACGACATGCCGAATAAACCATCGGCCACCAAAATAAATAGTCCAACATAAATATTCAACACCCGAATAAAAAACTGAAAACGGAACTGAAAGTTTGGGCGACATTCCCTAAATAAAAATGAAAATGATAAATGATTCCTACTCTAGGAATGAAAGAACAATGCATCTAATCCAAGCTACTGCTAGCATCCACATTTGCCGCAGCTCCGTGTCCCAGAAATAGAATATCAATCCTGGCGTCCCTGTGGCTCGACACCTAAAAGGTTTTGAAAATAGTTTTATATCAAGGGTTAGAACCCAAAACATTTTGAAAATATTTAGCAAGTGAATTAACTGCAGTAATTTAAAATATATGAATGTGCTCCATATTTAAGTTAGTGTCGCACTCTCTTGAGGACATTCTCACCCCTACACTAAAGTGCACACCTAACGATTACCTTAACCCCACCTAGTTGTACTAACCTGTCCAGCTAGTCCTTGTAATCCTCCCTTGCCTTTCCACTCTAATCCGAGTATTATTATCCATGGGTTATAAGTTATCTTACTAATTAACTTAATTATTTCCTTTAAATAATATCATATAACTGTGACACAAGTTATATAAAACAATTACATCACACATTGTATTATTACCCGCATATAATATTTACTACCTTTATATACGTACTTTTATCACAACATCCACACATATATCATATGTAAATCCATCCCTTCAAATATACCCTCTCCGGATGATTCCCTCTAAAGTGCTATCTCACTAGGTGTGCTCACATAACCTAGTTACCCAAGTTGGAATCGCTCACTAACTTGGCCCAAAACATAAACGTAATGGAGGCGGTCATATTCCTTCCCTGAAAGTGAGATAAATCCCTCACCCATATACCGGACGCTATGACCCGGGGATATACTCTCCCTACTCCTCAAGCTAGGGGATTCACCCACATCGCACAACCTCCCTTGATAGCACTAGAGTATATAAATTAAATCAATATCTAGTCACTGATATTTAATAGCACACACAATATATACACGTATATATATACTATCACTACGCCGTATATATATAATATAAACTCCGGCTTTACCGTGTACTCAAAATCCCGTAACACTAGCCTATAATTTCCTGAGTCTGTGGTCCGACTCAACTTAATTAATTTTCTCACTTTTTAATTCACACATCAATTAAGATAATATTTCCCCAAGTCTATGGTCCTACTCTTATATAAATACTTTGCACATTGATTTATATAATATTTACCCGCGTCTTTGATTCGACTCTAATTTAATTAATTTACACATTAATTAATTAATACTAATCCGAGTCTATGGTCCGACTCTAATTAAATTAATTTATACATTAATTATTTTAACACTCGGTGTTGCCCAACCATTATACCCGGACTCGCTCACTTGTCCCGTACTATCGTTAATACCCAATTCTATATTTTTCCCCGTAACTAATTAATTACACCTAAATTCCTTTAATAATGTAGTGCCTCTGAACTACAATACCCGAATATTTTCCCTCGGTCCAAAATCAATACTCACAAATAAATTCCCGAAATTGAATCATCCTGTGACATACAATTATCACCCTCCTAAACCCAATTATATTTCCCATGTAATGTAATTGTTAGGAGCAAGGTTCCATATTTAATTTTCATCTATTAAATATATGGAAGAAAATATAATTCAAAATTCTAGCCCATATAAATTTTCTAAGCCAAATTGCCGAAATCCCTGAAGGGTCGATCGATCGACCCCCAGGCGTCGATCGATCGATCGAGCAGGTGATCATCGTCTAAGAGGTTCTGTTTTCCTCCATTAATGAATTTCCAAGCTTTTAAGCCTCTATTTTTGTAGTCTTTATTGATCATTGCATCATATATTCACATCTAAAACAGATCATGATCATCCTCTAACCATATTAACATAATCAATTTATAGGAAATATCATCAATTCCAAAACGGGATTATACCTTATCATCAAATTCATTAACCCAAAAATCGATTTCACAGTCCTTATCAATTTGTCTCTAATACTGGTATTCTATTATAGTTCTAATTCCAATTAACACTTAATGGTTCTATAATATCAATCGAACTATTAAATCACACATGTTCAATTTCATAAAAACCCAATTTCATGCCATAACCCACCCAAAAATGGATTTCGGTTTACACCCACCATAATATGAATTTATTATCATCAAATTAAGAATCACAATAGTTAACCACTTGCCTGGAATGTTTTGTAGAGTTTGATCAGTTGGTGTAGTGAAGGTGTTGATGAAGAACACGCCAATCCGTCCCTTAATTTGGCTTTAAAAGACCCCCAATTGGCTTCCTCTAATCCTCTCTCAAACCCTAGGTTTAGAATTTTCTATCTGTCGTTCCCTAATACCTCAATTAGGTTTAAAACCCTTAATCCCGTTTTAGGCCATACGGGCCTAATTAAAATGGCCCGAATCACCCCGTGTGGGCCCGACTATGTCCAAAAATTCCCCAAGATCGAATTACTACCCCCGAGTACTCTTTTCTGACTATCTCGACCCATCCGGACTCAACCGTGCACTCAGAATTGTCATCCAAAATACTTTTTGACATTTCCAAATTTCACCTAAAAATGCGACTCATATTAATTCGAAAAATTTAACTTAAAGTCGCCAATTAAAAATAATTCTTCCCACTCAATTAAATTCTCCAAATCATAAATTTAAGTTTCTCCAATTTAAATATTTTTTTTATTTTCTCCCAAAATAATTAAATACTAAATCCTCAAAATTATGGGGTGTTGCACCCTTTTTGACACAATGAATAAGGGATAATGAAACATTATCCCCCTTTTTGGCACGAATAGTTAAAGGGAAGAAATAATCATAGACAATGAGTATAGCATGATAATAAAGAATAATCGCAATGACAAAGAGAGCTAGCGGAGTAAAAGCTAGTAAAACATGTGAACTTCCAAGGATATAGTGAGAATAGAAAATGACAATATACATGTGTACCATCAAATGAATATCAAAATAAAGAACTAGTAGATGAATGATATCAATTAATAAGAACAAAAGCATGATATGTGATATACAAGCAATCTAACTAGCAAAATGAGATCACATAACAAGCATGGATATATTAAATAAAAACATAAGAATATGGATAAAATAAGATAATCTATAAAACTAACGTAATATCCATAAAACTAACCAAAAAGATAAAAAATATCCAAAGTACCAACGAAAATGGTACTAATATCGAGTACAGACAGAGTGTAACAAAGTACCATATACAGTATTAACAAATAAGATCAAAATGAAACATAGATAGAATAAAAATCTCTAATTATTGCCTAACATCACATCATCATAATCAAACTCAAAATCATCTATCTCATCATCGTCATCATCATCATCATCAACATCCACGAATTGAACATATGGAGGAGCAGGAGTGGTAACTAACGGTTGAGCATCATCAAAATTATAAATAAAATCGAATTTTTACAAATAATTTGCAATAGACTCAACGTACATGCGTAAACTGGCCTACTCACGATCAATAGTCCATAGTATGCACGTGAATCCACCATTTCAGCTCGAATCTCCTTAAATGTCCCTCTAATATAAATGAACCAAGCCTCTATGTACTCTCTTTGACCTTCATATGCTCGTGGATCTGAAATGGGTTCATGTTGAGGAACCGGGGTAGGAGCAGGTGTCGGTGCAGTTAAATCAATCGGTTGTCTAGGTGGTCTATGTTTAGTTTGGCTTGTCGAACGAGAAGAGGTAACACTCGAAATAAGTCCTATAATAGGTGTATCCTCATCCGTAAGTAAACAAGGAACCCCTAATGAATATAAATAACTTGTGATCAACCTCCCATAAGGTAAAGTCTACCTTCTAGAATATGTGGATGCTCTCCTCATCACCTGAAGAAATAAATCAGGATAGTCTATTGCCTGCCTATGCGCTAAATCATACAATAACCTAGTAATGTGAGAATGGAAGTCCTGGATGCAATGCCAAGGCATAAGGTTATAAACAACTAAGAAGTGAAGTGAAGTAAAGAGTATCACATATCCATGTTATCTTGATAAAAGAGAGAACTAAACCAAGTTGTCCTATAACCCACTAAAAAATATGCAATCTTATCATGTGTAACTTCATCCTCACAATATGCATCAAAATCAGTACGATCAGGACGAGTCTCAAGAGTTAAATGAGTATCAAAGGCATCACTAGTGAACTCAACCTCAATGCCATGAATAAATAAAGAAATTGAATACGAGGTCGAGGATAACACGATCATATTTGCATAGAACTTGCGAACTAGGGTAGCAGTGGATAACTGATTTGGCTTGACCAATGGGGAATTACGGATAATACTAATCAAAGATAACAAATACTGACCTTCCTCACATGTATTAATATGCTTTAAGTTTACATCTCTCTGTATGATAATATCTCATGTCGTGAAACTTTTCGTAAGTACCGAACCATATCTAGTGAACTGAATCCTAGAGGCATCAACTGCGGAAACTAGAACGGGAATCGAGGCACTCGGGGTCTATCTATGACATTTCATAGGCGGTGGTAAAGATGGAAAACCTATAAAACCCGACGTCTCATTGGGAAAAGTCACTGTACGAACTTTATTCCTAGGCTATCTTTTTACTCCTACTATAGAGAATAAATAATAAGGAGCAAGAGAAAATTAGGGCAAAAAGTAACAATGGTACGAAAATCCCTAAATGTACCAACCCAATAATACCCAAGACTCAAAGTGAATAACCTAAAACGATGTCAATATCCTAGAATCACTGTATAAGAAGTAAATGAATAATGAAGAACAAGTATTGAAGGCTTTCTAAAGTGAAATCAAATCAAATGACACCAAACAGAAATCTAGGGCTTTTTATCACCAACCAACAATTCATATAACTAGAAAAATGACCTAGGGGTGATTTTGGTTAGGGTTTGTGCTCTGGAAAGGAATCACATTTAAGATGAGCAAGTGTATGGGTTACATTCATATTCAACATACGTGTGATATTGCTGTAACATAACTTTACGTATATAATGGGGTGAATAATTATATACAGGTAATTCAAATACATGGAGAAAATTGTATTATTTATATAACCAGTGAATGTTATATGGCTTTCAAGGAAATATGATTAACTAAGTTAAGGTGGTAAATAACTTATAAATCATGCATTGAAAATACTCGGGATTGAGTAGGGTGGTTGACAAGAGTTATATCAAGTATCTAGTTTCGGAGTAGAGGACTACGTGGGATATAAATAAAGCGTTAAGTGTACACATTAGATGAGAGGTGAGTTTGTTATCAAGGAAGTGCGACACTAACTAAAATATGAAGCGCATTCATGATTTTTATATTACTGCAAGTTCATCATTTGCTAAATGTTTTCAAAATGTTTTGGGTTCTAACCCTTGCTATAAAACTATTTTCAAAACCCTTTAGGTGTCCAGCCATAGGGATGCCAGACTTGATATTCTATTCCAGGGACATGTAGCTGCAGACCATGTGGATGCTAGAAGGATCTTGGATTAGCCGCATCGTTCATTCTTTCCTAGAGTAGGAATCATCTTTTAGTTTCAATTTTACTTAGGGCTTGTCCCCCTGACTTTACAATACAATTTTCGAATTCATTTATTCAGTTGTTGGATGATTGTTATTAGACTATTTACTTTTGTGGCCGATGGTTTATTTGGGAAGTAGTTTATTTATTTATTCAGTTAATTCGATTTAGTTATTGTGAATGGCTCGTTGTATATTTTCGCATGTTATTATTTTTGATTAAATAAAAAGAATAAAATTTGGCACCGCCTTTTTGGAATACTAGGTGGTTATTAAGCTTTAAAAAGGTTGTCGATAGTGATGCTAAGAATGAACTAACTGGGATTCCTGTTTTAATTTGATATAAGACTAATCACCCGGTATTTTATTAGGCGGGCTGTCACATTAAGGTTTTAAGAACACTTCACTCTCAACTGGTATAAGAGCGGTTCTTCACTTTTATTGGTTTAATTACCTCTAGGTTGATCTAGTGGGAATTTAATAGAGTTAAGTATGTGTGACCGTATTATTTACTTAATTAGGTCATATAATACTCATACGTTTACCGGAGTTGTAACCCCGTTCGATTATTTGAACCCCTTATTATGATAAGATTGTTTTGAAATATAAAGTTTTACTAAAATCAAATGTGAAACTTATTATGAAAGTAAAACTTTTTGGAAAAATAAAAATCTTTGAAGATGAAAGAAGATGATCATGTCTTTTTCGCATTTTCCATTAAAAGTGATTATTTACTCGAGAAAATCAAATTCATTGAAAATGAGAAACCCATAATTTCTAAGGAGCTCATTGTTGTATAAGAAGAAAATGAATTCTTTCAACTTATTGAAGTTTATAAACATTCTCTTTATCCAAAAAATTAAACCCTTGATTTATTCTTTAATGAGTTCTTAGAATTTCTTGACGAACTTATTTTAGATAAGACGTTGCCTATGGTTGAAAATGAATGTGTGTCCACCTTGAAATAGAAAAGAGATGAATTAATCGTCTATTTGGACATTTTGAAGAAAGGGTTTTAAAATTATGAAGAATCCAATGTCAAGCTTTTGAAAAAGTTTGAACAAATTATTTAACACTTGGGTTCTAGAAAATAAGAAATTTCTAATAAAGTTGAATGTCACATTAATGATTTATCATCAAATGAATGACCATTTGCTAAACCTATTCCAAACGTTTTCTAAACTTAAAAAAATCTAGTGGTGTGAGTCATATGAGAAAAAAGAATGTTGTTCATCCAGAGTTTATGAAGTTTGTTCCTAATGTACAATTGTATGTTTCTAGACCTTTAATGCTTAAGTGCAATCGTTTTTAAAAAATAGGTCATATAAAAAACTTTTATTTTTTACTTAATCCAACCTTGTATTCTCGTAATGCTAGGAAGAATAGGAGTATTATTGGGAATAATCGGGATGAAATGCAAGTAAAATATTCTCATCATGTTTACAATGAAAAGAACAAAGTTATTCGAAATTCTGTAAGGACATTTTTTCTCATGTCCAACATGTTACATTTGTGTATGTCGTACGCCGCTACATTTGGCACGTCACCTCTCGATCTCACATGACGGCCTCTATCCGAATTCCGGGAATCAAGCATTCAACATCTCCATTAATATGTACCATATCTGCCTCAACGACTTCACGGTCCAAGATTTTAGGGACTTAATGCAAGTGGTATGCAAGGGAAGTCAAAACAGTGAAAAAAAGGCACTATAGGAGAGTTCAAGGGCATTTTCGTAATTTTACATCCATAGTTCGGAGGTTTGATCAACTAGAAAGTTGAATATCTCGCCGCAACGAAGATACTGGAAAAAGCGACACCTCAATCCGAGCTACGGTGAAGGAGTTATGGCCTTTTGAAGATAGAGAAAATTCCTTAAAGAATGCTGTTTTTTTTGTACGCTGGATAGAATTTTAGAGTTTTAAAAACATGGGACTCTTCATATTTTTTCCTATAAATACCAACTTCGGGGGAGTTGTTTTGCAAGACTTAAGGAGACGTTTTTTAGAGTCCAAATACCTCTAGTCTTCATATTTTTTGAGTCCCAAGACTCATGTTTTGATTCACACATCCTTGCCAAATATTTGTGAATCCTTTTGCAACCCAAGAACACAACTTTGGTTTGTTCAACCCTTGTGGAGAAGCCGTTTCTCTTCTTCATTGCAGCCCTACTAGAAAGGGATAATTCCAGCCGCGACTACAGAATCCGATACCCGAGGGTAATTCTTAGTCAACTTGTATTTTCATTGTAATCCGATTGTAAGCCGTTCTCTTACAAATTATAGTGAAAATAAATGGTTTTGCCCCTTTGGGGGATTTTTCCTTAATTGCATGTGTTTGAATGTTCTTACGTAGATTATCAATTTATTCAATCACATACTGCTGCATGTTTAGGGTCTAAAGGGTTTTATATATAATTTGATCATTTGAGCGCGAGCACACACATTCTTCAAATTTCAGATTAATTAAAATTGGTTTTTATTTGAGAAGTCGTAATATTTCCGCTGTAGCTACTCTCTCAAATTGGTATCAGAGCGGGTTACGCTAATTTATCACGTGATCCTAATTTTTCTAGGATTTACTTTCTGATACAATTTGTCTACTCACCTCTCTCAAATTGGTATCAGAGCCTGTTGCACTAAGTTATTGTGTTTTGATTCTGATTTTGCACAAAAATGGATTTTGATGGTTTTGATGATCTTCGATGTCAAATTTTTGAAAAATTTCGGAAAATTCACACAAACTCTTGTTTTAAATCTTCTGTTGAAAACGGATCTGAGAGGTGTCCTTGTTGTGAGGGTGTTGGTCACACATTACATGAGTGTACCACAAATTTAAAGAAGAAATTGAATAAATCGATTTCTCATGTTTCTACCCTTAGTGATTGTGATTCGAAAGAAGAAGTTTTTTATGCTTTTAGGCGAGAGTTTCCCATCCGTGTGATTAGTGATGATAGTGAAAGTGATGGGAGTGTGGATGAAAGTGAGGAGGAAAGTGTAGATGAGCATGACTTGCAAACTGCTTTCAATGAACTTTATGCTGAAACTTTGAAAACAAAGAAAGAAAATTTGAAATTGAAAGCTCAATTGAAAGAGTGTGCCATAAAAAAATAATGATTTTTTAATTAAAGAACATAGGGCACATGAGAAAATTTTGAAGAGAAGCTTGAGTACGTCGAGGGTGAGAGAGATAGTCTTAGAGGGTTGATGGAGACTATGAAAAAGGAGCTTTTAGAGTTTGAGGATTCTAAACTAGTACTTGAATCTAGGATAGGTGAACTTGAGGTGAAATTGAAAGATTCAAGTAAAGTGAAATTTGATTTGGAGTCTAGGTCTGAAAAACTTGATAAGATTTTAGGCACAGTCGAGATCAAAACGGATAGGGGTGGGATTGGTCTTGAAAAATATGTTGCACCCATTCCCACACGTGTGAGAGAACCTCCTAGGATCATTAGGAGAGACCCACCTAGGCAAATTCGGAGAGAGCAACCGATAAATTTGAGGAGAGGGCCACCTTTAGGGAACACAAATTGCCCGATTTACTCTTGCACACATTGTGGTAGGCAAGGTCATCTTAGGCACTTTTGTTATAAGCTTTTAAATGGACCTAAGAAGGTTAATGAAAGAATAAATTCTATTCCCAAAACCCCCACACTTCGTTACACATCAATTTGGGTTTGAAAATCGGATTTAGAGGCTTATGGTTTATTTGTCCACGATTCCCGTTTGCTTGCACGTAATTCACCCCATGTGAAATCTTTTGGTTGATTGTGATTGCATGTTTGTCATACACTAGTTGTGGTTTCATGATGTATTTTTACTAGTGTGATGACTTGTACCTTTTGTATATATTTTTTTTGAAATTTTTTGAAAAATACAAAAAATTTAGTTTGTTAAAATTTTGAGAAAATCCAAAAAGATTTTTGTATTTTGTTTGCACCTTTTATGGATGAACACTTAGGATGACCGAGTCACAACTTCATTCCATTATTTTCATGTGACTATTTGATAGTGTTTTGAGACAATATGTCAATTTCATCCATGTGCTTTATAATGTTTGGAGTCATTAAGATGTAATTAATTGTTACTTCCTACATGTTTGACTCATGTTTCCTTTATTGCACACATGCACGTATTTATTTGATTATTGTGCTTGTCTTATCACATGTTGGTTGGGTGTTTTCACTTCAATCCTGTCCTTAAAACGAACCAAGCGCGATAATTTTTTTTGATAAGGAAATTGTGCATATAAGAACCGTTTTGTGAGTTTGTGTGCTTTATTTAAAAACGGGGAGGGGCTGCGAAAGGTAATTATCTATCCTTTGCGCAAAATCCACCGTTAAATTGGACCTAAAAAATGGAGGTATTTTATTATCCGGGGTCCAAAGAGGTTTAAAAGAGCCCGAAAAAATTGAAAGGAAATAAAAAGAAATTCATGCCAATTATGGGCCATATAGGTTTTTGCACCAATTCTCCAAAGTTTGAGAATTTAGATTACCTCTAAAAGAAAATATATATGAGGGAGTTTGGTTGGAGATTTTATAACGGGTTTGCACGTCCTTGAAATGCTTGAAAATGCGCTACATAGTTTTGGACGTTATTGGTGTGGAAATCACTTTGACTTTGATTTGTTGATTTGCATAAGACGATGTCATCTAAATTCAACAAATTTTTTACACCTAAGGATACTTTTGATGCTCATTCGTTAGGGGTACACATATGCATCGTGCACATATGATTGATTGAGTTGATTTACCTATCGAATGTGTTCACACCCATACATTCCGTTCCCATGACTTGGTTGTTTGAGTCTAAATCCATGGTGTGATTTTGGTATCATGTTTTACATTTTTTTTCAAAATGGTGTTTATTTTTTGTATAAAAAATTGAAAAAAATCAAAAATAGTTTGCGAAGATTTTTTTTAGCATCTCCTTGCAAGAGCACGTTTGTCATTTGATTGATGCCTTGATTTGTATACCGTGACGCCCCATTTTTGCTTGCTTGTCTGATTCATTCTTCTTATTTGTCTATTAGGGGACATCATAAAAAGGGGGAGAAAGAATTATCATTTTATGGGGGAGTTTGAATTTTGGGGGAGTTTTGAGATTTGACGTATGCTTATCATATATTGGTATCTATGTTTATCTCATTTCAAACTCGATACGTCACTTGGTATTTTTCTTTATCTCATGTGTGTAGGTACTACATTGATGATCTCTGAATTGCACGCCCTGATGAGAAAAGATTTGAGATTCCTGAAGATTTGAAGATCAAACGATGAAGACTATTCATTTGTACCTTTTCCAGTTTTGGGTTCATGGGAGGGTAGATTTTTATAGGCAATTTCATATTTGATAATTCAGATTTTTTATGTATGTACCGGCATAGACATAGGGGGAGATTTGTAAGGACATTTTTTCTCATGTCCAACATGTTACATTTGTGTATGTCGTACGCCGCTACATTTGGCACGTCACCTCTCGATCTCACATGACGGCCTCTATCCGAATTCCGGGAATCAAGCATTCAACATCTCCATTAATATGTCCCACATCTGCCTCAACGACTTCACGGTCCAAGATTTTAGGGACTTAATGCAAGTGGTACGCAAGGGAAGTCAAAACAGTGAAAAAAAGGCATTATAGGAGAGTTCAAGGGCATTTTCGTAATTTTACATCCATAGTTCGGAGGTTTGGTCAACTATAAAGTTGAAGAGCTCGCCGCAACGAAGATACTGGAAAAAACGGCACCTCAATCCGAGCTACGGTGAAGGAGTTATGGCCTTTTGAAGATAGAGAAAATTCCTTAAAGAATGCTGTTTTTTTTGTACGCTGGATAGAATTTTAGAGTTTTAAAAACATGAGACTCTTCATATTTTTTCCTATAAATACCAACTTCGGGGAGTTATTTTGCAAGACTTAAGGAGACATTTTTTAGAGTCCAAATACTTCTAGTCTTCATATTTTTTGAGTCCCAAGACTCATGTTTTGATTCACACATCCTTGTCAAATATTTGTGAATCCTTTTGCAACCCAAGAACACAACTTTGGTTTGTTCAACCCTTATGGAGAAGCCATTTCTCTTCTTCATTGCAGCCCTACTGGAAAGGGATAATTCCAGCCGCGACTACAGAATCCGATACCCGAGGGTAATTCTTAGTCAACTTGTATTTTCATTGTAATCCGATTGTAAGCCGTTCTCTTACAAATTATAGTGAAAATAAATGGTTTTGCCCCTTTGGGGGATTTTTCCTTAATTGCATGTGTTTGAATGTTCTTACGTAGATTATCAATTTATTCAATCACATACTGCTGCACGTTTAGGGTCTAAAGGGTTTTATATATAATTTGATCATTTGAACGCGAGCACACACGTTCTTCAAATTCAGATTAATTAAAATTGGTTTTTATTTGAGAAGTCGTAATATTTCCGCTGTAGCTACTCTCTCAAATTCATCCAACGTTTGACCTAAGCCCAAATTTCCACGCGTGAATGGAGTACGAATTATGAAGGATTGTGTGAAAAGGATGGATGTGGAGATAAAAAAGGATCGTAAATTAGTTCCCTCAACCTCTACGAGTTAAAGTGGTTTCTCGATATGTCTAGGACTTTTAGAACGTCTATCATGTTCCTTGGCTTATCATATTCTTAGTGTTGCATTTGATTATTGACCTTGTCAATTTGTTAGTAGATACAATTGTGGAGTATGTGTTCGTAGGATAATTGGATCATATTGCTAAATTAATGCATGAACTCTTACATATAATATTTGTATCTTGGTTTTGTTTATGCCTATATACTCTCGAAAGGGAAATTTAAATCTTCAAAGTACCAAAATTCTTAAACTTGATCAATATGGAGTATTTGGTATAAACTCGATGCACTTGATGCCGCACAACATTCTTTAGCACTCTTCGATCAAAAGATTAAACAATGCAATTTTATTTATTCTTTATGTTTTTCAAAATGAGTGTGATTTAAAAAGGAGTGTCATTCTTATGCCTTGTGCATATGATAAGTTTCTTCATGGTTGTAATTAAAAAAAATACCAATATCATTCAAAATCATAAGAGATCATGTGGATAGGGCGACAACTTTCATTTATGTAAGTTACCTTTGATTATTAGAAATAGTTCTTTGATATTTGTGCTTGAGCGATAGCCAACAAATGAAAAAATTTATGATAAGAGACATGTTGAATAGTTATATCTATCCAAAATGGGGTAACACCAAGGATATGAGACTAAAATATTTTAATCATAAATTGCTTAAATTGAGGAAGACAAAAGTGTTAGTTGGAAACTTTACACTCTCAAGGAAAATGAGACCTTTTCATGATAAACACCAATTTTTGAAAAAATAATTTCTCATTGAACTTTGATTTTGATTTCATCGTTCAAGTCCCAAACATGTTCTTTTTTGTTCTTCACATGAGTTATATTCAATACATACTTTGATAATTAACCTTGAAAATGTTTTAAGCCTTTAAATACTTATTCATATCTATTAGGTATGAGGGGGTAAAAATATGTCTCCAATAATAATGTGACACGTGTCAAGGGGCACCGAGATTGTTCTTAAGTAAGGTTGGTGAATCGCCTGCCTAGTCACCAACGTATGACCAACGAATCTAGTGTTGGCCGACTAAAATCCTTTTGACACTACATGACAAGTTTGACAAGATAGATACGACAAGAGTCCAAGTGAAGTTGGAAGACCACTTTTGAAGGGAGACTGGCTGAATTCATATCACGTGGATGCCACAGGACTTATCTTGAAAGATCACATTGGTAAGTTAGAAGACCACTTCTAAAGGGACACTGTCTGAATTCGTGCCACGTGGACACCATATGATTTATCATGGAAGGTTACAATGGAAAGTTGTAAGACCACTTCTGAAGGGAGACTGGCTGAATTCGTATCATGTGGATACCACACCACTTATCTTAGAAGATCACAAATATGTGGGGACTAAATAAGTGAAAATTTTGAAAGATCATGTTGGTAGGTTGGAAGACCAGTCCTTATAGGACTCTATAACTTATAATCAAAGATTAACATCAAGAGACCTAGAAAAATAGGGTTCGTGTACTTATAAATAAGGGCGACCTCACCCATTATGAGATATTGATTATAACCTTAATGTGGTGACTTGAACTCTCAACTAGAACCCTATCACTCTAATCACCATTGTTTTTTCTGAGTAATACACAAATCTCCCATCCGTCCCCATGGACATAGGTAGATCTATCTGCTAAACCACGTACATCTCTTGATCTTTGTTCCTTTTCTCCATTTTTAATTATTTAGGGGCCAATACCTAATTATTGCTTTTATTATGAATCAATATCTCATATAATTTGGCATCGTTTGTGGAAAACAGAATGAAAATTCTTTTTCGCAAGAAGAGAAAAATGTTTGAACGATTCATGGTGGTTGTCTTTAATGTTCTAAAGATTATGGATAATTCTTTGTGGAGATTTAATATGTCATATTCTTACCCTCTTCATAATTAAAGCTAAGTTTTTTCTTTCTCTCCCTCTATACCTGTTGTGTGTATATGTTGGCAGATTATAATTTTTCTGTTAAAGTCCTCAATATTCTAAGGATCTCCCCACATCATTTACTGTAATTGGACTTTACATTTGAAGATTTGAGAAGATCACGTATAGGCTTTATGGTGATTTACTTTGTGGAAAATATCACATAGAAGGGAAGAACTCTCTTCTCTCCCGTCAAAATTCTGGAATGTTATTACCAAATATTTTTCAGATTTTGAATAGTTGCATCATGAAACCTCTTTACTAAAACTGATCCATCTTTCTGGCCGGAATGAAAAAAATCCTTATTTTGAATTATCAATTTTTTTCAAAGAATACTGCATAAAGTTGTCAATATTTTTTTCATGAATTGGTGTTATCAAGATTAACTTAAACTCATATTTAATGATTACCAAGAAGGAAAATTCAAATTAGATCAACATTATTTTAATTTCAGGAGGACCATGTCAGATTTGTTGTTGAAAAAACAATTGGTGGGGAAAGGGAAAATCCCATATGAATCAATGGCGTTGTTATACAGAATGACACAATATCAACAACTAGACCATTCTACAAATCCTACGGTGGTGAAGCGTTGGATATTTAATGACGACATACATTGTTCCTTTATCTTGATAGTTCGCCTCAACTCATTGAGAATATCAATAAATTCCTCAATTATAGAAACCAAGATGATGAATGACCGACCATAGAAAAATTCAAAGTTGTGAACCTAGTCATGAGCATATAATCCAGGATGACCAATCTGATCGGACCGTGTTGAGGAATGCCATTTAAGGAACGGACCACATCTACAATAGATAAATCGTGCTCTAGAGAGGATATACTATGGACATAAAAGAAAAAATTGAGTCAACAAAAACTTAATTCAACCACAATTTAATCCATCTTAGATCACCCAGAGTAGTTGGCCGAGAGCCAATTGTCGACCTAATCAAACCCAAGAGTTGGAGAACTATTTTTCGACCTCACCAACCCACAATCGATTTCAAGAATGGAAAAATACCAATTCGACCCAAGTCAAATCAAGACGAACTCAAATTCACGAACCAAAGTATTATACCTCCCATCTCTGGTCGATGATGTCCAACACTCCAAAATTCAAGCACCTTTGTAACAACCCCGTTTTTTTAAACAGGTATTTTTAAACTAATTTTGAAAAATTCGAGAAAAATAAAATTTTGAATTTAATTATTTTTAATAATTAAATATGTTGGTTTTTATATATAAAAATAAGGTTTTATGTGGAATTTAAATCGGGATTAAAATTTGAAAATTATAACTTTTTGTATAAAAATGAGGGGAGGATCCGAGCTAAGGAGGATAAAAATAATATTTTTAGAAATTTGACCATCCGATCAAGCTGAATTTTTCACAGCAGTCCTGTATCGCCATTCGATACAACATATTAAAATTTCAAGCCATTTTGACAGTTCGATCGTCCGTAATAATTTTTTGAGTGTTTGTATATGATTAAAACTCTTTTCTTAATCAAACTCTTAATCCTTTATATATCACAATTAATTCATGGATGGACTTTTCAAATCACTTTTTCTTAAACTTTTCATCCAGAAGACCTCTCCAAAATTACTCCCATCCACCTCCAAACCCTAGCCTCCATTAAAACCATTTTTAAGCTCAAGTTTTGAAGGTGTAGACTAATCTGTCCCAAGTTATTCAAGAGGAGTCTTTGATCCATTTTTTGAGAGGAACTCAAATCTCAAATCAGTTTTTCTACATCTAATCAGAGGCATGTTTATCCTATTCTTTTTCCTTAGTGTTATATGTCTTGATTGTAGCCTCCATTAAATTCATGCTTTCTAAAATTACTTATGAATGTAATTCTTAAAGAAATAAATATTCGGACTGTTTTGCATGGAATATTAATATTACCTAATACTCATAACTTTGTTGTTCTTTGGGTAGTGTTTAAGTCGCCGATTATGTCACTGGTATGCGCATGTAGAGGAGCCTTAGAAAGTAAATTTTGTTATTTTACGGGAAAACTCTAGATTGATTGTGGTTACTTATGTTGAATAATAATAATCATGATAGGACTTTCATGTAGTTGTTATTCTAAAAATTGCAATATTTATGTGTCCTTGATTTCAACCATTTAATTAAAATTAAGCAATTGGGAATTTAAATGTTGTTATGAATATTGTTATAAATTGTTAATTGTGCCACTGTATGGAAATATTAAAATTTTGATATCTCGAGAACGTTGGGTAATATTGGTAATTTGTTTTCACCATTTGTTTTATAACATACTTGCTAGGTATGGGACTAGTAAGTAAGACTTAGTTGCGATTTATGCTTTCTAGGTATGAAAATAGTTAGTGTGAGTCTATGCGGGTTATATAATTTGGGGTGGGGGCTGATTTTCTACATTATACCGTTGCTACGTTAGCCTAGGATTGGTGTCTAGGTGGAGTGAAATTTTTATAGTCATCCTATACCTAGGATAGGACGAATTTGTGTTTGGGAACTCTTAGTTGGGACGAAGGGGTATTTGGAGGATTTTCACATCGCTTTTAAGCGTGGGAAAAATTAAATTTGAATAATGAGTCTGAGAAATTTTGGAAATTAATACCATAGGACTAAAACTGAATTTGGCCTATCTCGGCCTCATTCGACCTAAGATGGTCAAACTGATCTCTTATGATCATAATTGACCATTAATAGTCAATTTGGTCTATAACGACCAACATTATCCTAAGGTGGTTTAATTCAGCTTATTTTAGCCTCATTTGACCCAAGATGGTCAAATTGATCTGTTACGATCAAAGTTGACCATAAACGGTCAAATTGATCTACAATAGACAACATTAGCCTAGGATGACTGAATTCGGCCTACCTCGATCTCATTTGACCTAAGATGGTCAAATTGATCTCTAACGATCATAATTGACCATTAACGATTAAGTTAGCATGTGACGACCAATATTAGCATGAGATGGGTGAATTCGGCCTACCTCGACCTTTTTAAACCTAAGATGATCAAATTTATCTCTTACGATCAAAATTAACCATTAATAGTCAGGTTGGAATATGCGATCAGCATTTGCCTATGGCCTCTTAATTCGGCCTACTTCGGCTTCATTCAACCTAATGTGGTCATGTTATCTTTTACGATGTAATTGGTCGTCAATAATCGAGTTTTTTTGCGACCACCAACATTGGCCGAGGCTGGCTAAAATCGACCTATGATTGCCCTATTTCGCCTAATATAGTCAAAGTGATTCGTTATGATCAAAGTTGGCCTCAAATGGTCGAGGAATCTAAGGTGATTAATATTAGTATTTGATATGCCCCAAGTGTGACCTCGGCTCGGAGATACCAACCTCGGTCGAGATCATGGCCGACACTAGACAAGCCTTGGTCATGCGGCATCAGCCCTCGGCCATAACAAGGTCGGCCCAGGCCGACACTACCACCAGCCTCTCGAAGGGACATTGCATACATCATAAGGATCAACAACACTCTCGTATACCTTGAAATGGAAACCTCGGCCAGATATAGGCCGAGCTCGCAAGAAGCCTTACCACCAACCTCATCAAGACATCAGTCGATGCTCCAAGCATAAGCCAGATCAACCTCAACTCAGGCCGACCTTGTCCATTGTCTCGGCTAGGATTAAGCCGATACCACTATGGATCATCTCGGATTGAATGAGCAACTAGACTTGTCAACCTCAGCCTCTCCCAGGACGAGGTCATACACCAAGCACGATAGCCGAGCATCTGCTGACATTTGGATAAGGGCACGTGGACACAAATCAATTATAACAAGATTATTCCTTACACGTGGGGAGAATATTTCATCATCATTCTCTACATGTGACAGTGACAGATGGCTTTCCCATATTGGTGAGGCAAATACACACATGCACATTACATGCATGGGGGCTACATTACACCCCGTAGGTACTATATATAGAGGTCATCCTCTACCTTGCAAAGGATCCAAAAAAGACAACCCTAGCTGAAACTCTGTCTATATACACAGTAGAGAGAGAGCTTGAGAGATTGTATCCATGGTCATCAGTGCCTTATTACAGTGAGGTTATTCACACACAGTGGACGTAGGCCAATTTAGGCTGAACCACTTATATTCTGGTGCTCTCTCCTCTTCTCCTCAACTCATTCTCCTACCTTTTACATAACTATGCTGCCATTGTTGTTCTTAGATTGAGCTTGAACACACCTTATCTGCTGGTGCTAATTCTAGTATCATCATTTTGGCACCGTCTGTGGGAATCGAGAGAAGCTATCTCTTCCTCTTCTTCAGCTTAACCTCACCGGAGACACTGGTGGTGAACCAGGCACCACCCCTTACGTGGAGCTGCTTCACCATTGAAAGATGTCCTTTGAGGTACTAAGCTCATATGCTATTCAAGCTCTATAGTGTTAACATATGGCACCAGAATTACCACTGCCTCTTCTGCCACCTAGAAGTGGAGGGCCTAGTTCCAGTCAGGCGCCGCCCCAGTTTGATATGGCAGAGGTAACTGAATCCTTGAGGTCTTTAGCTGCAACACAACAAGCTATGCAGGAACAATTTGCACAGCTCAGCCAAACTATGATGAGGTCACCTGGAGTCTCACCGGATATGATCACTCCGACGGCTGTTCAGCCTCATCCTGACGCCAAGGGACCACCCCAGGCACCAATGAAGGACCAGCCTGCACCCCAGCGGAGAAGGGACGTTGCTGACCCTAGGCGCTTACGCCTGGGGAGGCAAGGAAACCCTTGTCCAGAGAACAGGTATGACGATTTAGAGGCAGAAGAGGCCCCGAAAGACTGCTGGGAGCCGTATGAGGTGTCAAATAATACTGTACGACCTCTTCGGCAAAGTCAAGGTTGTGTCGGCCGAAGAGGTGAAGAGGCTCAACAAAGAGGGTCAGCCTTTGATAGGTTGAGCAGAGGGTCAACCTTTGAGAGATTGGGCCCAGTGAATGACCTAAGACAGAGATTACTGAGATCGAGGAACGCAGCAGGATCTCAGAGAGGGAACAGGCAGGGTCGGCCAAACCAAGGCCAACACTGTGAAAGAAGAGGCAGGGAACAGGAAGAGGTCAACAACCGACGTACAGCGGTAGGGGAACCCTCGGTCCATCTCATGGAGGTGGCTGGGGACAACCTCAACCAGGTCGATGGCAGAAGACCGTGGAATGACTCTATCCAGTGCCTTGAGGAGAAGATAGGAGACCTTATTAAAAGCAATGACCCATTACAAAGGGGTTACTCAGAGGGTTCTCAATTTGTGGCTAGGATAGTGGGCTTCCCAACCCCGGCTAAGTTCAAGCCTCCTATGGTATCTCCCAAGTATGATGGCAGCACTAACCCTGTACATCACATTGAGATGTACCAGTCGGTAGCAGAAATCTACTCGATACCCGATGAGATGAAGTGTAGGGCCTTCTCTGGGACCTTAACAGGGGCAGCACACAGCTGGTTTACCTCCCTTCCAAAGAACTCGATTGAGAACTTCAAAGGATTAGCTGAACGATTCATCCACAACTTCTGCTTTGGGGTGAGACCTCAAAAGAAGACTACTCACCTTCTGTATGTCAAGCAGGGCAAGGATGAGAGCCTAAGAGACTACATAATGAGATTCAACAAAGAGAAGTTGGAGGTCAAAGATTATGAAGAGAACATAGCCATGACTGCCCTCATAGGGGGTCTACAGAAAGGGAAGCTGTTGTGGAAACTTGCGGAAGACCCCCTAGGTCTATGGCGGAGCTCCTGGCAATCGCAGGGAAAGTAATGAATGTGAAAGAGGCAATGGCCGCCAAGTATGAGGATGAGAACCACAATGGCAGTGAAAAGTCCCAAAACAAGTAAGAAGGGAAGAAGAGGTCGGGTGATGATAAGTTCGCTCACTATACTCCTGTGACTGTAAGCTGGGAGCACATCCTCAACGAGATTAAGAATGACAGGACTCTGAGATGACCAGATAAACTGAAAGCCCCACCATATAAGAGGAATAAAAACATATGGTGCGAGTTCCACCAGGATCATGGCCATGTCACGGATAGATGCTTCGCCTTGAAGGATGAGATTGAAAAGATGCTAAAATCTGGAAAGTTGAGGAAGTATGTGGACGGTAAGGCTCCTAAGGGTGGAAGAGATGACCCTAATAAAAGGAGAAATGACAGATGCCGTGACAATGTTCCGGCCAGAAGAGACGATGATTCAGAAGATGATGATGAAGACGATCCGGATCTTCCGTTGAAAGATGACAACACCCCGGTGAAGAGGGTTGGTATGATCTCATTTGGTGTTGACACCATATGCGGAGGATTTACAGGAGGTGCCTCTGAAGTAGCTGATAGGAAGGCTCACGTAGTAGAGGCCAAGTCAGTGTCCAAGCTTGAAGTTGTGAATCTAACGTCTTTCGATACAGTGCAGAAGAGGAAGAAAGTAGACATGGACACCCTTGTTGTTGGGTTCTCCAGACTTGACTTCAAGGGTATCTTAATCCCCCATGATGACCCTCTGGTCATAACAACAAGGGTGCATGGGTGCGAGGTGCAGAGGATCCTCATAGACGGGGGGAGCTCGACGGACGTGATGTTTTGGCCTTGCTTCAAGAGCCTTGGTCTTAGCAGAGCAAGGTTGGTACCCTATCATCACCCATTAATAGACTTCAGTGGCGAAAAGGTCCACCCCTTGGGCATGTATGAGATGGAAGTACGGATGGGTGATGAGTGGCCTAAGAGGCTGACCAAGAAGATAAATTTTTTTGTTATGGACGAGAACGTATTTTCGGCCTATAACCTCATCATAGGAAGGGTGGCCTTTAAAGAGTTTGAAGCTGTGCCATCGACGGTCCATCAGATGCTAAAATTCCTGACTCCCTATGGGGTAGGGGAAGTACAAGGTGACCAGACCACAGCGCGAGAATGTTACTTCAACTCGGCCGAAGAGAGAGAGGCCCATAAGAGGGCAACCACCACTTATAGCATTGATACGCTTGACCCAAGAGATGAGACAAAGTTGAAGAAGGGAGAGGTCGCGGAAGAGGTAGAATCCATCGTCCTCAATGAGGACGAGACGGAAAAAACCGTTCAGGTCGGTAAATCCCCAAAGGCAGAAATCAAGGAAGAGCTGATAAACTTCCTTAGGAGGAGACAGAGTGTCTTCGCATGGAGTCACGCAGACATGCCCGGCATCTACCCTGAAGTTATGAGTCACAAGCTCAACGTGACCAAAGATGCCAGGATAATCAAACAGAGACGAAGAGTCTATTCAAGGGAGAAGTACGACGTCATCCGAAAAGAGGTCAAAAAATTGGAAGAGGCTGAGTTTGTAAGAGAAGTCACATATCTGGAATGGTTATCAAATGCAGTCATCGTGCCCAAGGCCAATGGGAAGTGGATAATGTGTGTTGATTTCACTGACCTGAACAGATCTTATCCAAAAGACAGCTATCCCTTATCTCGGATAGATCAGATGGTGGATGCTACGGCGGGACATGAGCTCATGAGCTTCATGGACGCGTATTGAGGCTATAACCAGATCTTCATGGATACTGAAGACTCAGAGAAGAAAACCTTCATTACCGACAAAGGGACATACTATTACAAAGTGATGCCCTTCGGCCTGAAAAATGCAGGGGCGACTATGGAGGTGTATGTAGATGATATGCTAACAAAGAGCTTGAAAGCTTGCACTCATGCAATGGATCTCGAGAAGACCTTCGACGTTATGGACTCATACAGAATGAAACTCAACCCCGAGAAGTGTGTCTTCGGAGTAGGAGCTAGGAAGTTCCTAGGATTTATCGTCAACCAGAGAGGGATTGAAGCGAACCCTGAAAAAATCAAGGCTTTGCTTGACATGAAGACACCGAGGAGTATCAAAGATGTTTAAAGACTTACGGGGATAGTGTCTGCCCTTAACAGGGTTATTTATAGAGCAACAGACAAATGCCTTCCATTCTTTAAGGTGCTAAGAAAGGCCTTCCAGTGGGACGAAGAGTGCAAAAAAGCCTTCAACCATCTCAAGTCTTACTTGGGGTCTTCATTATTGCTATCTCGGCCTGTAGCAGGGGAGAAATTGTACGTGTATCTGGCAGTCTCCGAATCAGCCATCAGCGCAGCCATAATATAGGAAGACGCTGGAATCCAAAGGCCTGTATATTTCAACAGTAAGTCCCTTCAAGGGGCTGAACAAAATTACCCTCGCATGGAAAAGCTAGCTTACGCCCTGATACATGCTTCGAGGAAGATGAAGCCTTACTTCCAGGACCACTCCATGGTTGTCCTCACTGACTCCCCACTAAGACAGGTCCTACATAAAGCTGAGAAGTCCGGGCGCTTGATGACATGGGCCATTGAGTTGGGGGAGTACGATCTTACCTACCAACCTAGGACAACCATCAAAGGGCAAGCCCTCACAGACTTTGTCGTTGAGTTCACATGGGAAGAGGCCGAGGTAGAGAATGGCCTAGAGGGTGTTAAAAACCGTGGTGTCTTCCGAAATTCGGAAGAGATGACACCAAACATCTTCCAAGATAAGGAAGAGATCGCATCCAACGGGGCCAGGAACCGAGTTACGGAGAACGAGGAAGATCGGTACCTCTTCAAAAAAGGAGTCATGACAGAAGGGGTCTTCTCTTCGGGTACAGATATTTGGAGCCCCTTCGTTGATGGCTCTTCCTGCGATAATGGAAGCGGTGCAGGGTTAATACTCTCAGCTCCAGATGGTGCCAACATTAAATATGCTTTGAGATTCAACTTCTGAGCTTCTAACAATGAGTCCGAGTATGAGGCCATGATAGCAGGTCTCTCATTGTCAAAAACTCTTCGCGTAAAGCAACTCCTACTCCACAGCGACTCAAGGATAGTTGTCAATCAAGTACTGGGAATCTATGAGGCCAGAGATGAAAGGATGGACAAATATCTGAAAAGGGTGAGAACGATGTTAGAACATTTTGAAAAGGCAAGACTAAAGAGAGTTCCTCGACAAAGTAACAGCCACGCAGATGCATTGGCGAGGTTGGCCTTGGCAACGAAGACAGATGTGAGAAGGACCATTCCAATCAAGGTCTTTGGGAAGGCAACCATTGAGAAAGAAGAGGTATGTAACCCTTGTCACAATTTCAACTTAGGAGACTCATGGATGGACCCCCTCTTCAGATATATCAGAGAGGGAGAGCTACCTGAATCCAAGTTAGAGAGGCAGAAATTAAGATATAAGGCTGCCAAGTTCTCGGTAGTAGGAGACGTCCTGTACAAGAAAGGATTCCTGCTACCTCTCCTCAGATATGTGAACCCTACGGAAGTCCCCCGGATCTTACAGGAAATTCATGAGGGTTCTTGCTCTAGCCACATAGGGGGAAGACCCTTGGCCAAAAGAATCATCACCCAGGGGTATTGGTGGCCAACCTTGTCCAAGGACGCTGCGGCCTATGTGAGGAAATGTGATAAATGTCAGAGATTCACCGCTATCCCTCATCAACCTCATCAGCCTATGACGTCAATCACTTCTCCATGACCATTTACAGTATGTGGAATTGACTTAGTAGGACCCATGCCAAGAGCTACCAACAATTATAGATTCTTGATAGTTGCCATCAACTACTTTTCAAAGTGGGTGGAGGCAGAGCCGATGATAACGATCACAGAGCAGAAGACCTTCCAATTTATTTGGAGGAATATCATATGAAGATACGGCCTCCCAAACACTCTCATCTCGGACAATGGGACCCAGTTCAAGAACTCCACTTTAGAAAAGTATTGCCTAAGAGTAGGAATAAAACAGTTCTTCTCATCTCCTGGCCGACCTCAGGCAAACGGTCAGACCGAGGTCACAAATAGAACAATTCTTGATGGAATCAAGAAGAGGTTAGAAGATGCTAAGGGAAGATGGACTGAAGAGGTCTACGCTGTGTTATGGGCCTACAGAACCATGACAATGACACCAACAGAAGAAACCCCGTTCATGTTGGCACATGGCTCAGAGGCCGTCATACCAACGGAAGTAGGGCTCCCAACTCATAGGATTCATACCTATGACCCTGATAATAATGGGGAAGAGAGGAGGCTAGACCTAGATCTTATCGAAGAAATAAGAGAGGACGCAGAGGGCAACGAAATTCTACAACCAGAGGGTGAAGTCAAGACCCATTGCAGTGGGAGACCTAGTGCTAAAGAAGACCTTACAGAAAGCAAACAAACTCCACCCAAACTGGCACGGTCCCTACAAAGTGACAGAAGAGGTTGTTCCTGACACTTACAGGCTAGAAAATCTAGAAGGAGAACCTTTCACTAATCCATGGAATGCTGATCACCTAAAGAAGTATTACATATGATGTTATATAAAGTTGTGTAAATGTACCATCTTGTCATGAAGAGGTTATTAATAAAAGATCAGTTCCCATGGTGGTCCTTGCTTCATTTTGCACTTATGTCAGAAATTTATGGGGATATCATCTTAGGTGATGACCTCAGACCTTTATAACACCATTCAGTGATGACGAGGTCTGAGATCAGACACCATAATGGGATGACCTAAAACCCTTAACATCATTAATTTGGTGAGATTAATTATGGAATTAACATCTTATGTGATGACCTCAGACCTTCATAACACCATAGTGGTGACGAGGTCTGAGCTCAGACACCATAATGGGATGACCTCAGACCCTTAACACCATTAATTTGGTGAGATTATGGGGATAACATCTTAGGTGATGACCTCAGACCTTCATAACACCATTCACTGGTGACAAGGTCTGAGATCAGACACCATAATGGGATGACCTCAGACCCTTAACATCATTAATTTGGTGAGATTAATTATGGGGATAACATCTTAGGTGATGACCTCAGACCTTTATAACACCACAGTGGTGACGAGGTCTGAGCTCAACACCATAATGGGATGACCTCAGACCCTTAGCATCATTAATTTGGTGAGATTATGGGGATAACATCTTAGGTGATGACCTCAGACCTTCATAACACCATTCAGTGGTGACGAGGTCTGAGCTCAGACACCATAATGGGATGACCTCAGACCCTTAACATCATTAATTTGGTGAGATTAATTATGGGAATAACATCTTAGGTCATGACCTCAGACCTTCATAACACCACAGTGGTGACGAGGTCTGAGCTCAGACACCATAATGGGATGACCTCAGACCCTTAACATCATTAATTTGGTGAGATTATGGGGATAACATCTTAGGTGATGACCTCCGACCTTCATAACACCATTCAGTGGTGATGAGGTCTGAGATCATACACCATAATGGGATGACCTCAGACCCTTAACATCATTAATTTGGTGAGATTATGGGGATAACATCTTAGGTGATGACCTCAGACATTCATAACACCATTCAGTGGTGACGAGGTCTGAGATCAGACACCATAATGGGATGTCCTCAGGCCATTAACATCATTAACTTGGTGAGATTAATTATGGGGATAACACCTTGGGTGATGGCCTCAGACCCTCATAACACCATTCAATGGTAACGAGGTCTGAGCCCAGACTACTAATTTGGTTTAAGCAAACACCATTGCATAAGCTTCAGAGCAAAAACATCACGACATACATTCAACAAAAGAAGATGATCCTCTTCAGAGAATAACACATTCAGAGATTATAAATATTCAGAGGTTACAAAGTGGAAAAGTAAGAACCATGCTCATTCAGAAATTATAAATAATCAGGGGTTACAAATAATATTAAGAGAATCTATAATTGTTTTAAGGGGGGAATGCTGGTGTCATCGGCTTGGTTAAGCTGGACGACGTTGGTCACCTCGGCAACGTCATCATGGTGGTCTGCCCCTCCAACCTCTGTGCCGTCCAACGTGGCAGTCTCGGCAGTCGCGGCAGCCTCCTCCTCAACCTCCTGAAGGGCCTGGGCAAGCCAAGGATTAGCAAAGCCAAGGCCTATAAAGTCAGAGGCTTTCAAAGTGCCAGCCTCCTTCTCCTTGACAGCTGCCCACTTGGTAGTAGCTTTTATACCTCTCTCGAGGTATTCAAAGCCAAAGCCCATAAATTCATCAGAACTTTTGCACTCGTCTATTATCCCCTCAGAGGCATCATCAAGGGATGCCTTCACGGCCGAGCTGACCTTCTACTGTAGAACATCGTCCTTGGCCTTCAGAGCCACAGCATGGTCCTTGTTAAGCCGAGAGACCTCCTTCTCCAGCCCCTTCACATTCTTGTCAGACTCACCCAACTCAGACTTCAGCCGGTCAATTTTTGCGTTTAAAGAACTTTGGACCTTCTCGGCCTCTTGACCCTTCTGGATGAGGGGCAACTTCCTCAGAGTCCTATTAGAGAGGTGGTGCATCGCTGCCAGGCCCTGCAGATTTTGCGATCAGGAATGAGTCAAAGACAAATGAGAGGTTACACTTAGAAATTACAAAGAAATATGAGGTCATACCTGAATGGATTTGTGGATGACGAACTCAACCAGCAAGGGAGTATCAAGTGATCGGAAGAAGCGCTTGTCGGCCTCGGTCATTGTAGAGCCGGAGGCATCTAGGGCCTGCAGACTATGGTCGATTATGCTGTCACTAATCTTCAACTACTCTAGACGAGCCGACAAGGTGTCTGCTGAAGAGATGGGGATGGTAGTATCTGCACTCTTTTTCTTCTGCCTCTGATCCTCAGGGGCATGTTCAGTTGAAGCCCTCTTCTTTGTGGCTTGGGGCTTTGAGGCAGAGGGAGCTGGGGGAGGAGAATTAAGGTCTGTTTTCTTTGCAAGTCTCGCCAAACTAGGTGCAGTCATTTCCCAGAGTTCGTCTGAGATATCCTTTGGGCGCTCTGCAAAAATTAATAGATCTGAGTTAGAAGATCAGACATAAATAAACTCAGAGGTTCAACTACGAATAAAAAGCGCTTACCAAGATCGAAAAGAGGACTTGTCATCAAATGTTCGAACCTAACGAACAGACCATGTATCCCCTGATCTTGAAGGGCTTTCACCTTCTGAAGGTTTTGTGAGCTCGGGCCAGGGTCGGCCCTCGCAGACATTGTGACCTTACCCCACTTCAGGGGCATCCTCGGCTCTAGAATGGACGAGGGAGCACATGAACCAAATTCCCATGGTCCAGAAGAAAAAAAGTATCGAGGCTTCCAGTTATGGTTGGAAGTCTGAGTTATTTGAAGCATCTTTTTTTCAGGTTTCCGAGCTACAAAATGATAGTAGCTCGGATGATTTTTGGCTGAGGAAGGGACATAACAACCTACAAAAACCTGAACTGGGAGGTCTGAGTGGTGGACAGCCTTCCATAAGACTATGGCCCCTATTATGACTCTCCAGGCATTAGGGGATAGTTGAGAGGGGGACAAATTGATATAGGAAAGGATAGATTTGATAATGGGATGGATGGGCAGATGAAACCCCAACTTGAACATCTGCTCGTATAAGCAGATCTCGCCGTCTCGGCCATGATAAGCCCTCTCGTCCCTCAGAGGTCTTCTTAGCTTTATGGAGGGACTAATGGAGTACATATATCTGAAGAAAAGGAGGTCTACCTCAGTTACAGTACTCTCGATCTCGGTCACCTTAGAGACGTCGACATCACTTTCAACATCATCATTATCTGGCTCAACGTCGGCCGGAGCAGATGTTGATGGGTTACCCAGGAACCTTTGAGGGAACTCGGCACCGGTGAAGGCCGACAGAGGAATGGCGTCAAGTGGTGGTGGAATGGCCACACTCAGCTCAAAGATCTCAACCTCTGAGGAATGGCCACACTCGGCTCAAAGATCTCAACTTCCGTTAGTGCTGTATATTTCATGAGCTCTGCAGGCGCGTTTCCCAAGGCCCATCATTGCCTTGGGAGCCCCAAAGGGCGGCTGACGACACACGCTTTCCAAGCAAGCCATACTTCATCACTGGACAAGTGTCAAACAAATATTGGCTCATATTAGAAAGGCCTCGGAGATGTGTAAATCCCACAGTCACCTGCTCTCACATGTAACTAAGGGCTGGGGGGTGATTGATATGCCCCAAGTGTGACCTCGGCTCAGAGATACCAACCTCGGCCTAGATTATGGCCGACAATGGACAAGCCTTGGGTATGCGACATCAGCCCTCGACCATAACAAGGTCGGCCCAGGCCGACACTACCACCAGCCTCTCGAAGGGACATTGCATACATCATAAGGATCAACAGCACTCTCGTATACCTTGGAATTGCAACCTCGGCCAGATATAGGCTGAGCTCGCAAGAAGCCTTAATAGCAACCTCATCAAGACATCAGTTGATGCTCCAAGCATATGCCAGCTCCACCTCGGCTCAGGCCGACCTTGTCCATTGTCTCGGCTAGGATTAAGCCGAGACCACTATGGCTCATCTCAGATTGAACGAGCAACTAGACTTGTCAACCTCGGCCTCTCCCAGGCCGAGGTCATACACCAAGCACGATAGCCGAGCATCTGTTGACATTTGGATAAGGGCACGTGGACACAAATCAGTTATAACAAGATTATTCCTTACACATGGGGAGAATATTTCATCATCATTCTCTATATGTGACCGTGATAGATGGCTTTCCCATATTGGTGAGGCAAACACACACATGCACATTACATGCATGGGGGGTGCATTACACCCCCTAGGTACTATATATAGAGGTCATCCTCTACATTGCAAAGGATCCAAAAAAGACAGCCCTAGCTGAAACTCTGTCTAGATACACAGTAGAGAGAGAGATTGAGAGATTGTATCCATGGCCATCAGTGCCTTATTAGAGTGAGGTTATTCACATACAGTGGACGTAGGCCAATTTAGGCTGAACCACTTATATTCTGGTGCTCTCTCCTCTTCTCCTCAACTCATTCTCCTACCTTTTACATAACTATGCTGCCATTTTTGTTCTTAGATTGAGCTTGAAAACACCTTATCTGGTGGTGCTAATTCTAGCATCATCAGTATTCAGTTGCATGATCGTCCCACAAAAGGATCATTTGACCTTACAAGATTAAATTGATCTTTGACAATCAAAATTGACCTTACACGATATAATCATTATTTGGTATATATCATCGATCAATAAACGATCTAAACGATGCACGGATAAACCATGGTCAGCATAACATTTGAACAAATTAGAAAATTACTACGATAGACCTGATCCCACGAGGCTACGTATGGATCTCGACACAGTCGAGGATTCTTTCAACGTTTTATAAGGACATACGATTCAAACTAAGGGTATGCACAAGACCTATTAATGGTAGTAGACTCACCAGATCAATTCAGTATGACATATATACTCTAACTCCGAACTCATCTCAGGACCTGCTTGGTTAACTAAGACCTGGGGGATAATTAAGGGGGATACAAATATGTCTCCAATAATAATGTGGCACGTGGCATTGGGCACCGGGATCATTCTTGAGGAAGGTCGGTGAATCGCCTGCCTAGTCACCAACATATGACGAACGAAGCCAGTCTTGGTCGACTGCAATCCTTTTGACACTACATGACTAGTTTAACAAGATTAACAGGATAAGTGTTCAAGTGAAGTTGGAAGACCAATTTTGAAGGAAGACTAGCCGAATTTGTGTTACTATATAGATACCACTTGACTTATCTTGGAAGATCATGTTGACAAGTTGGAAGACCACTTTTACAGGGAGACTAGTTGAATTCGTGTCAAGTAGATACCATATGACTTATATTGGAAGATCACGTTGGCAAGTTGGAAGACCAATTGTGTCCCATGGATACCACATGACTTATCTTGGAAGATCACGAATATTTAAGGAGATAAGTGAAAATCTTGGAAGGTCACGTTGGCTGGTTGGAAGACTAGTCCGTATAGGACTCTATAACTTATAATTAAAATTAACATGAAAAGACCTAGCAAATAGGATTTATGTACTTATAAATACGGGCGACCTCACTTTATTATGGGATATTGATTGTAACCTACACGCGGTGACTTGGACTCTAAACTAGCAACCCTAGCACTCCAATCGCCATTTTTCTTTCTGAGTAACACACCAATGTCCCTCCCTTCCCCTGGACGTAGGCAAATCTATCTACTGAACCACATACATCTCGTGTTCTTTATTTGTTTAGGGATCAATTACTCTTTTATTATGGGTCAATATACCTTGCAAGGTCTATATGATATAACCATACAACTTGATTATGATGTTTAAACGAGTATGTGCTAATAATTAATCAATATGTTTGAGAAATAGAACTTAATGTACATGGTTACATTGTGTTTGGGATTTTTTCCTTTTATTTGAAAAATTAAAAAAAATTTAGTCACAATTGCGCCCTGTGAATATTCATGTCGCCTTAGTAAACAAATCTCCACAAACAAAGGTCTAATTTTTCCTCAACGAAGAATTCAGTTGAGGGGGAATTAAAATCTTTAGCCTAGTTTGTGACCCGCAAAAACTAGTCTCACCTCAAAGAAAAGTCGATTTAGGATGAATTAAAATCTCTGATTTAGTGCATGGCCTGTAAAATCCTGTGTCACATCAGTCAAGGAACTCACGACCCATAAATTTTTACTTTGCCTCAGCAAAACTTCACTTAAAATATACTAAGTGTCATTTTAGTTTAATTTTGTCCAAACAAAGAAAATGACTCTCTTTCTTCTAGATATAAGCCAAAACTCCATTGTTGATCATAAGAGATTTGATTTAAGCCTCCTTCATCAATCAAGCCCTAGAACAATTAGTAAGTGTGCATTTCCCATTTTGTTAAAAGTCTTTTATTTGTTTTTGATAGTCGGGGCTTTTGACTTTTTTATTAGAGTTTGAACATTAAGATTTATCTATTTTGAATGAACTCAAATATCTTAAGATCAATTTATTTAGATTCTAGTAATCTATATTTATTTTGGTTAAAAATTCATATTTATGCCATTTTACATTTCAAAAATCCTAATTTTTGTGAGTTGTTTAAAGTCAATGATAACCTCTATTTTGGTATATCCTTATCTGAGACTCTATTTTACTTCTAGGATAGTATCCTTGTCATATGTGTTTAATTGGTTTATTTTAATTGATTTAGGTTTATCTTTTGTTTGGTGTGTCTATTTTTGTTTCAGTCACAATGATAGAACCAAAAAATAAACGAACTGAATCTCCATATCTTATCCAACCCCTAGTTCCAACTGATCCGATTTGATTCACAAGACAAGAATAGGAATCACATTTTGATTCCATGTTCAAGGATCGGACCATAATAGTTGAATTAATAGTTTATTGGGAGACCCTACGTGACAGTAGTCACCAATATACACTCTATTCTCCGATCAATAATGGTTGGATGTTTGCAATTACATAGCGAATAAAGTGATAATATACATTTACCTTGTAATAGAACATTATTAAAATGATGAGTTAGATGACCCTACCAAACAATACTTTTCAACCGTTGTACGTGGGATAAAAATAGTGATGTATTCCAAGGTGATCCGGAATCAATACCATTTTCCCATTATGGAAAGATCGGGATATGTTTTTAGTGGTTATAATGTCCCATCTATAAGTGATATTTGGAGAGAGATTCCGAATATACTGTGGACTTTGTCACCAAAGGAAGCCCCTTGATAAAAATGATTTGTCTGATGATTTCTATATAAACAACATGATTATGGTAACCAAAATTTTTAGAATTCCCATCATATTACCCTACTGCCTATGCGATGACTCACCACAAGATTGGTACCACTTCACCGAAGAGGCTATATTGTCACCTTTGAGCCGTCCAGCCTTGTCACGGTCTTTGACCGTGATAAAAAAAATATGCATTTTTTTATCACAGTCAATGACTGTGACAAGTTCGTGACAAGGTTAGAAAGTTATCACGGTTGAGGCCCTTGATAACTTTCTTAACTAAAAAACCCTACCGCCTCTTTTCTTCCCCCATTTCATTTCCCTCCTTTCTCTCTCTCTCTCTCTCTCTCTCTCCCCCCTTTGTGTGTATGTGTGGTTTTTTCTGCATATGTATGATTTTTTATTATGTATATATATATATATATATATATATATATATATATATATATATATATATATATATATATATATATATATATATATATATATGTGTGTGTGTGTGTGTGTGTGTGTGTGTGTGTGTGTGATTAATTTCATGTTTACAAAAATTGGGCATAATTGGACCCCTTTGTTGTGTAAATATGAAATTAAAATTGTTGGGCATTTGAAATTGGGCATATTATTGTGTAAATGTGAAATTAAAATTGAAATTGGGTATAATGTTGTGTAAATCTGAATTTGGACCCCTTATGTTGTGTAAATATGAAATTGAAATTGGGTATAAATCTGAAATTGGGCATATTATTGTGTAAATGTGAAATTAAAATTGAAATTTGGTATAAAACGAAAATTGGGTATAGTGTTGTGTAAATCTGAAATTGGGTATGATGTTGAGTAATTTTTGTCAAGTTATTTTTTATTTATACCCAATTGTTTGGCCCTAGGAATTTTTAATTTATCGCATTATTATTTGCATCGTTGTTTGAGATTCTTGAATTGTTGTTGACTGGCGGATTTGAACACTTAGATGTCCATTGACTTGGTTGGCCCAATGCATTTCTAACATTTAGGGTTGTGATTAAATCGAATATAAATAAGACATAATCACCACTATAAACATTATTACCGAATAAGTAACGAGGGTTGTGTTGCGAAATGAAACATAGCTATGTAAAAACCGAATATAAATAAGACATAATTAAATGAAAGATATTATAAATTTTAAAATCTTATTGTTAAACAATTAGTAATGCGAAATAAAACATAAATATGTATAAATCATCACTATAAACATTATTATCGAATATAAATAAGACATAATTAAATGAAACATACTATATCCCTTACATAAAGTGCGCATAGATACTAACTTTGTAGTTCTTATGCGTACGTGTTCAATAGCCCTTAGACCCGTTCGAGAGTCATTACCCCTATAATGAGATCTCTTGAATTGTCTTATTTGGACAGTTTGGGACTACATAGTTTATGTGTAATAATATTCTTAGTGGCTTAAACTTGTTACATTTGGGGGAATTTATGCTCCCCTATCTTAATGTTCTATGGGTACATACTATATGATGCGATGTTAAGTGTTATTTCAATTGATAAATTGAAATAACACTTACACTTGCAAATCTATGTCATGTACTGGAGAACTATGGTGATATGCTGTCGAATTTTCCTCAAATTGGAACAATGTGCATAAGCTGTTAAGTATATTACCTCAATATGCCGTCTTAAATGGGATAGGATCATTTTTCAGAATTATCACGGAGTTTGATCGTGACAAGTTCATGACAAAGAAACTTGTCACGAACTTATCACGATCAAAGTTTGTGATAGTTTTTTATTTGTCACAGACCTTGACCGTGACATGTTTATGATTTTATCATGGGCTTGTCATGTTTTTTGACCATGAAAAAGTTGTCACGGGTTTGTCACGATTTTTGATTGTGATAAAGTTATCTCGATCAAAGACCGTGAAAATTCAGTAAATAATTTAACAAACTTATCACGGTTAAATGCCGTGACATGTTTGACTTTTCAAGGTTTTTGACCGTGACAAGTTGACAGTTTTGGTGTAGTGTACTAGAATACCAATGGATTTGGTTATGGAGATGTATATTTACACGAGAGAAGTTGTTGATAGTCAATTAAGAATAAAGACATCGTTTCCTTTTGAAAGATATGTATATATTTTTTTGTTGAACATGAATGTACCCTTAATCCCTGGTGAGCCATCCAAGGAAACTGTAAAATCACTGATATTTAAAATCTATGAATTTGGAAGGATTAATAGCTAGCCCTAGAAACATCATGAATCAAATGAGGATGATGATTGAGAAGGTGAATAGAAAGGTGGTGAGAGATAAGGCAGTGAAGAAGAAGGAGGTGAAGAAGACATACCCCTCTTATGGTGCCCAAGTTTTTAGCACCCTGTGAGTCCGAGAGATCTCACGATTATACTAGAGCATATAGTTTACGTTCATGACCCTTAATCCTATCCAAGGATTTTCGAATAATCAACTTAAATAGATAATGGGGCATGCAACTGACTTACTAAGACCAGAGATCATTAAGTTGACAAAGACAACACTTGAGGTCATTAAGATGGTCATATTTTAGACCATTGCGAGCGTGAGTTCACTAGAGTAATGAGGATAATGGTGGACCTATGTGGTGAAGTGCATGTTATTCATATGATGTATGATGAGAGGTCAGATGTTGATGATGATGACGAAAATGATGAGTGGCAGGGTGTATATGGTCTTCTTGGGATATTGGTGTTTTTTATGATGATTAACATTTTTTGTGGTTAACCATATGATATTTGAGCATGATAATTTGAAGCTTTTACCATATATATATGTTTTATCCTTAAATCATTAAGTTTTTTTTGGGTTGATACATTTTATTATAGTCTTCATAGACTATTGGTTTTGGTTTTGATGATATAATTGATTTGACATTCTCATTTAGTTATCCTCGATACTTATATAATTTTTGCCCATATACTGGTTCATTATGTTGTCTCACATACTTATATATGATTGATGAATTGGATTAAATTACTTTTGTGTTATATGAATCTTTAATCAATTTAGATGTGAAAAAATTCATATTATTATTTTTTAAATATAGTTCTTGTTTTAGTGTTCTTTACCTTTGTCAATTCCATCATAAAATATGGGGATAGTGATTTCTTCTTGTAAAGAGAATGTTTTCAACCTTAAGAAGGGGAAGAATGGAAGATTAATGGGGCGATTTAAATAACGACATCATGACTTCTTATATATAAATGAGTTAGTGGGAGTATATAATCATAAGTTATGGAGTACAATGCATCATTGTGATATTCTAGGATGTATTCACCAGACAAATTTTTGATAAACTTTATATGATTAGATGACTCATACTTTAAAACTCACATGTATGTGTTCTTTATCTTTTCTAATTCTATGACAAAATAGGGAGAAAGTGTTTTCTTCCTATAAACAAGAAAATGTTTTCCTCCCTAAGAAAGGGAAGAATGGAAGATTAAGGGGGAGGTTTAAAAAATGTCATTATGACTTTTCTTATTTATAAATGATTTAGGAGGAGTATATACTAATAAGTTGTGGAGTACAGTGAATCATTGTGATAATCTATGACGTATTTACTAGATAGAATTTTGATATTCTTTATGGGATTAGATGACCTGTACTTTAAAACTCATAACAATCTATTCATCTTATTTTATCCAGTATTATTGTCTTTATATATACATGGGTATGGTGATCCTTATTTGTTACTGTATAATGTTTTACAAGTTTATAAGAATCAGTAATAAGTACCCATATTTGGCTTGATTGGGTTCTTGTTGTTATGGATTATAAGTTATTAGGTTGATCCGTTGCCTTTGGACAAACTTTACCTTGTGTCATAGGTTGATAGGTTTTCTCACTTTGCTTCTAATATTTGTTTTCATATATTTTGTCATATAATAGACAAATGACGAGGTTGTAAAAGTATATGCATACTCATGGGACCCCATCACTTCACTTGTCTTGTTTCAGTTACAAAATATACTTTATTTTTTATCCTTAAGGTCATTCCGATAAATTGTCACATTTCATAAAAAGATTCATCAACCTCATCTGACATCCTTCATGATCATGAATGTTGGATTGACACATATGTTGAGGTAAATGAAATTCGATTAGACTTAAACACTTTCTCATATTAAATTAATTTTTTAGTAATATGAAAATTTGATTTGTGTATGCGTGTGTTGGTTTGGATTTTGGTATTTGGTGATATACATATGCAAGTATACTCTTAATATATGTTATCTACTTTAAAGGTTCTTTGCATGTGTACATCCATTCAATCTAAAATGCTAACTTGGTATGCTTGCATACAAAGAAACTGGTACAGTTTTAAACCAAAATAAAATTAAGAACGGTTCGTCAGTAATTTAGCACGGTTTAAAATCGAGCCAAAAATTGATACGGTTTTAAATCATGGCAAATTATGGAACGTTTAAATAAACACATTTCCCACCCATTCGTTCATTACACTTTCTAACATAACCGTAGTCTTTAACTCACTCTCTTTCTCTCTTTCTCTCTCTCTCTCTCTCTCTCTCTCTCTCTCTCTCTCTCTCGCATGCACTCATTTCTCTACCACTACGGACATTCCTTCACATCAGATTCACGGTCAATGTAACATAATTGACATCAACAGGTTCAAATTTTTTTGTTATCAACAGGTTCAACGAGAAGAGTGGTTGAAGAGATTGTGCAGGTCTATGTGTGAGATGAAATGGGTTTATGTGAGTTGGGGTTGTCCTTTATTGTCGTAAAAATCATTTTTCTGCATTATTTTTAATTTCTCCCTTTTTGTTTTTATAGAAAGAAATAATGGAAATATTCTTGTCTCATCATCAGATTTAAGTCATAGATTCTCTATAAATTAGAGGTTTGTTGTTAACATGAGTGTTTTTACTTTTTATGGATATTTTTATATCTGATGGATTATGATTTTCAACCTTTCATCTTTTGGTTATTTTGCTAGTAGATTTTAGTAGTAGATGGTTAATACATATATTGAAGTAAAAATTGTAATTTGAATACTTGTTGGGGAGAAAATTGAGTTGAATCTATAACTTGTGGTAATATACAAAGTTATCTTTTGTACATATTGATAATGTGACTTTATATCCTTATACTAAAATAAAATAAGGGGATCTGTTTAGACAAACCTATATGGTTGTAGTGGGGCAAGCCGGTTGGTCAAAATTATAAGCATCGTGAATGAACTCACAACATGTAAACGTTAATTTTGATCACTTATGTTACACCTCAAATTTTATAATTCATATAAGAATTGATACTTAACTAGTCTTCTTTCATAGCGTTATCAATTTCCCAATGCAAAAGAATGGAAACTCCCTTAGTTTTAGAAAGGTGTAGAGATTTTTTAATTTTCAAAGACATAGCCAATTCTTCCCCAGATGATTTTGGACCTAGTACAAGACCAATAGGTGATTGTAACTCCATAGCTAAACAAAATAACTCAAACATTAGCATATTTTATATATATTTATATATATATGTGCACATACAATTTGAATTGAATTGTTTTAGGATGGGGAAATCTATTGGAATGATTTATGGTCATTTGGTATACATGGTTGTTTGTACAGACATTTGTTATTATACACAGTTTAAAACAATGCATGAGAATTCAAAAGTTATATACATAGTTTTTGGTATTTCTCGTGTATTTTGCATAATATAGGAATTGGAAATTATGTACTTCTCATGTTTTCTTACCAAATGAGCTTCGGTTTTTGGATTTGGCTCCATTTTTTAAGGTTTCTTTGATTTCGATACATCTTTAAGGGTTTATGATTTGGTTTCATTTCCCATGTATAAGGTTTGTTTAAATTGAGTTCATACTAGAGACCTAATTTATATGCTTCTAAGAAATAATATGTCATATTATATTTTTAAAAAAATCTCACATTATCTCGTTGGTTGTAAGATAAAGAGTAACTTGAGATTTTCCTTATTAAAGTATGTTCTTTAAATTTCATCAGGATGTCATTGAGGATCAATAGAGAGTTCATAAAGGAGAAATATTTTGAGTCCAATGGATATAGGGATGGGGTGTTAGAGTTTCCGCAGTATGTGGATAAAACTTTTCCCAGTGATAAACATTCATACCCTTATAGTAGTTATCAAAATGGTAAAGGTCATGTTACTCTAGATGGTATCTTTGTTCAATTTATGGACTAGGTTATGGGCAAGAACAATACGTTATGGCATTTTCATGGGGAGACAACAATTACTAATCAATCCCATCGACCGCCACAACCTGTGACTACAACTAATATTACAGAACACATTGATATGCACAATTTTCCAACGTTGGATAAACTTGTTGAAAAATTTTGACTATCCTTTAAACATAATGTTTAAACAATTATATTAATGTAAAACAATTCTATCTAAAATTCCCTTGTGAGTAATCTCTTTTTATTAATATTGAACTATTAAAAGTTTTCACAAGATGTATAAAACTTTCAACTAGTATGTTCTAATAACATAAACCAATTTTATTTAAAAAAAAATCTTGATTAAGATTTCAGTCAAACTATTTAACTTTTAGTTCAGATTCCAATTTCAAACAGTGTAGACAATGGAAACAAGCAACACCGAACACAAGGGTTTATACTAGGTAAATCCTCCAAGGAGGAAACATCCCAGTTGAGGTCAATAAACCTAAAACTAAAATCCACTAATAAAATATCAAGAAAATAGAGTTATATCTAAACGCGAGAACAATACTCTAGTTAGATATCTCTCTTAATCTTTTGCTATAGATGCTGAAGAAATTCCTTCTTCAAGTCGACTATAGTTCTTCCCCCCAAAAGACATACGTGGACTTGTGTGTGTGTTCTAAGTGTTTGTGAAGTGAATATGTTCTAGAGTGAATATGTTCTAAATTAGCATGCATGTAAGGAAATATTTTCCATAGTCCTAATTTTACATTGTGTATGTCGTATACCGCTACAACCGTCGAAGGGATTTCATGATCATTTGTTCAAGACGACGGATCTGAATATCATGTTTCTTCAACAAAGGACATCTACGAGATTAATTTTCATAAGGAATGTGTTTAATTTTTGATAACATTTTACGATTGTATTGAAATATTTTTTGAAACTGTTTTTTAATCAGAATGAGGCATTTTTCTAAGTTAAAATATTTTTTGAAAGAACTGTAGGCGAGCTTTATAAAATATTAATCTTTCTCTTATGTCGTTCAAACGACAAGGTAGTGTCGTTCAAACGACATTGACATGTCATTCATGTTATTTGATAGGTCGCGAGCTAGGTCGTTCATTTGTTGCATCAAACTACCCTACACTATTTTGGTTTTCATAAGGTCATTTCTTAGTTCGCTTCTAACGACATCAAGAAGTCGTTCGAACGACCTCCACCGCCTTAAGCGTTTTGTTTCGCTATAAATACCTATTTTGGAAGACTTTCCCAGTAAGATTTTTGCTACATGAAAAATGCATACCTGCAGACTTTTAGTTAAAACTATTTATCTGACGAGTCTAATTGGAAAACACGTATGAAGTCTGCACTTAAGACTTTAATTAAAAAGATTGACTCTGAGAGGTGTCTGTGTTGTGAGGGGTATGGTTATAAGTTAGATGAGTGTCCCACTGATCTAAGGAAGGATGTCAATAAATCGATAAAACATGTTTCTACCCTTAGTGATAGTGACTTGTAAGAAGAAATTTTTTATGCCAGTAAGCGAGTCCTTACCACCGTAGTGGCTAATCATGTGAGTGATGACTCCAAATCTTCTTATGAAGATATTTCTTTGCATTATTCTTCTATAGCCACATGTAGTGAATCCCTATAAAGTGAGGGTGATGTGAGTGAGAATGAAGGGGTGCATAAGAGAGACTTGCAAGCTGCCTTCAATAAATTGTATGCGAAAACTTTAAAGGTAAAGAAGGCAAACTTGAAGTTAGAAGCTAAGTTGAAAGAACGTGCCATAAATAATAACAATATCGATGCTTTGATTGAGGATCTTAGGGAACGTGAGAGGACTCTACGAGAAAAGATAAAAAATGTCGGAGGCTATAGAGATAGTCTTCTAGGTTTGATGGAGGCTATGAAAAATGAGCTTTTATAGTTTGGGGAGTCTAGGAGTTTACTCGAGTATATGATAGGTGAGCTTGAGTAGATGTTGAGAGATTCGAGTAAGGTGAAATTTAGTTTGTAGTCTAGGTCAAAAAAGTTAGATAAGATGTTAGGCACCGTCTAAATCAAGGATGATAGCTGTGGTATTGGTTTCGATGATTATGTTGTACCCATTCCAAAAGCCAAACCCATGCATGAGAGAGAGCCACCTAGGAACATTAGGAGAGATCCACCTAGTAATGTTAATAGAGGACCACCTTTAGGTAACATTCACCGCCATATTTACACTTGCACACATTGCGTTAAGAAAGGTCACCTTAGGCATTTTTGTTGCAAACTTATGAATGCTCCTAGGAAGTTTAAGAATAGAATCACTTTGGTTACCATACCCCCCAGATTCGTTACACATCTATTTGGGTTAGGAAGTAGGATTTAGAGGTTTTAGGAATTATCCTTCATGACTCTCATGTGCTTGCATGTGATACTTCCCATGCTAGATCTTTCGGTTGTTTGTGTTATATATTTATCATATGCTAATTGTGCTACATGATTTATTTTTGCTAGTGTTATGACATGTGTACATTTTGTATTATATTTTTCTTTTATTGAGTCACATTGAAAAAATACAAAAAGATTTTTTGTTTTATATATTTTTTAAAAATACAAAAAGATATAATTTTGTGAAAAATATTTTAAAAAATTCAAAAAGATTTTCGGTTCTTTGTGTATTTTAGTTTTACACATTTGGTGTGTTTGAATCCAATTCAGTACGAATTTCCATGTGTCTAGGACATTTAGTTATGACTTTAGATGCTTAGATTGATCTTAAACATGTTTTTGGAGTTGTTTCGAACTTGAATTGTTTTATGGATTCGACTTTGTTCATGCCTCCACACACACATGCACGAGCTTGTTGGATTTTGACTTCATAGGTATATATGAGCTTGGTGAGATGTTCTCCTATCAATATTGGCATCTACATGTTTTTTTGACTATGGGGGATTTGTGTAAGTAAGAACCGTTGCCCATAAGGATTTGTTTAGTGTTGAAAAAAATAATGAGTGTATGGGAAAGGGCTGTGAGAGAATAATAATCTCGTCGTGAAAGCCGCCGTTTGAAAAGAGATCGATAAAAAAATTAAAGCAATAAAAAGAATAATATGCCAAAAGGGTCCAATTAGTTTAGTTTGATATATTCATTCAAAATAAAATAATAGAATTATTTTGAGGGATTTTGGATGAAAATATCAACGGGTTTACATAATGACAATGTATCATAGTTAAGCTTGTTTTGTCACGATGTTATCAAAATGAGGGCTTTTTATCAAAATGAGGCCTTTTTCTAAGTTAAAATATTTTTTGGAAGACCTGTAGACAAGCTTTATAAAATATTAATTTTTTGCTTTTGTTGTCATTTAAACGACCCCTTCTAACGACATCTTATGTCGTTTGATAGGTCGTGAGTTAGATCATTCCTTTGTTGCATCAAACTACCCTACACTATTTTGGTTACTACAAGGTCTTTTGCTAAACGAAAACTGTATACTTGCTATTGATGTTAAAAACTGGACTTGATCCAATTGTAGAATCACAAATAAAATATAGAATTGTAATGAGATAATTGGAAGGGTGACAAACAGATTTAATGTGGTTCGGCTATGTAAAAAAGCCTACGTCCACTGTTATGGTATTGATTTAAGATATTACAGAAAACTAAGTACTCATGTAAATAAGAATATCCTAGTATCTGTTATATCTTGCCCTCGATTTAAGGGATACAATGTATTTATAGTGACCCGGAGATCAAGGGTTGGAATGTTAAGGGATGGAATGCCTTCATACATTTAAGAATTTACACCCCTACATAATGAATGTGATGGCTTGTTATGTGAACCACGTATGGAAAGACCCTTGATATGATGACGCTTCCTTAGTATTGATGGTTTGTATTTTTTGTATTGGTCGGCATGCTCGCCGAGCTACTATCACTAACTAGGATTTTGATCACGTAAGAAGAAAAATGGTCATTCCTGATTGATCCATGTAGATGGATAATTTTTAGTATCAACGGAAGCCCCCAATACTTCAGTCTTGATGCTTTTGATGAAAGGATAGAGTATATTTTCTTCAGAGTTGGTCGGCATTTGCCGACGTGTGGGACTTGTATAAATTTTCCATACTTTGATTTTCAATGGCATATTTGTAAATAATTTGAAAATTAGCGAACCGTCAAAGAGTCGTATTTTACACCTTTTGTACTGCGAAGTCGTCTGAATGTCAATCGATACAAAGTAATCATTTCTTACCCGAGTTCCCATCTAAGCTATAAAAAGTGAGATTTTGCCGAATTTTCTTTACCAAACTCTTTCAAACTTTCGAAGTCTATTTCTTCCCCAAGTTCTTTTCTTTGCATCCTTCCTTCGCTTCAGCCTTCATTTTTTTGTAAGCTTTCTTCTTCTTTTTTTATTTTTCTTTCATTATTTCTTTAATTTAGCCACGGTTTACATCGTACATGGGGATTCCTTAGAGGAATTTAGTCGAGAATGAAATATCCCGGGTTGATTTAGAGATGCCCCTGCCACCTGTAGATGTGTTTTCACTTCCTGAGGGTCATTGGATTCCCTCTCTCTTAATTGCGGAACGTGGCTTCATATTTCCCCCTAATAGGTTTTGTTTAAAGTTCTACCATTATTTGACGTGGTCCTGGATAGGATAGCCCCCAATACTTAGAGGATAGTAAATGGGATTCATAGGCTGAATCAAATTTATAGGACCCATATTGGCATCCCTGAACTGATGATTTAATACAAATGGATTACGAGTGACAATAAATATTATTTGAAGACTAGGTTTATGAATAGGGCCTTAGTTATTAATTTGACAGACTTTAATAAAGATTACTTTGATTATGGCGTCATTGCTAAAAATTGGCAACATTCTCCTTTACCAACTGGAAAAGTGTATGATGGGCCCAGGTGCCCTCAAGTGGGTCATAGCATAGGTTGTCAATCTCTATAACTGTATTCATTTGTTCATTGTGTACTAACTACTTGATGATATGCTAATCAATCACTTCTTGTATTGTTTTTATTTTTTGCGCAGTTGAGAGCAAGAAGAAGTGTCCTAAAGAAAGGGACGTGAACATCCGAGAACTAAAATTCCTTTGGAAAATCCACCAGAGGGTTGTCGAGGAACACCCGATAGATGCCTTTTATCTTCTGTATTACAGGAGTTTTATAACTTCATTTATTTCACGACCTACCACTTCAACAGTTGCCAATCCCATTGATCTTAATAAACAACCAATCCCCACTTCCTCTAGTGAAGAATATACTAGTGCTGAGAAGGATTTGGAATCTTTCGAATCTTTGGACATTTCAGCCATTCCCTCATCTATAATTATTGCCATGGGAAAGAGGAAAATCCCTGATTTGGTAACTGGATCCTTGTCTCCTCCTGCCAAGAAAGTGACTATAATAACTAAGAAGGCAAAGAAAGTTCTCAGGTCATCATTTTTGAGGAAAAAAATATAACTGCTCATCAATTTAGGAGGTTGAGGAAAGTCTTACCCAAGAATCAAGTTGAAAAAAGTTATGCTACTGATCAGGAGTTGGTCGAGAAGATCCAATAGGACTTGACTGTTGTTGAGTCACATTTCATCTCTATTCATCACAGTGTTATCAGGAAATTGATAAGATTGGAACCCGTTTTGCATACCGAACAACTTTAGCTCCTCTGCCAAGACTGAAGTTGGCAGAAAATGCTTGCCAAAGTTTGGCAATGGTAATCACTTATGCTTTATTATTTACCTCTTTCTTTTTTATGTTCCTTCTAATTTGATATTATTCTTTATGTTGTTTTTCACAAATTTTAATCAAATTCTTGAGAAGGATGAGAAAATACATTCTTATGGTGGAGAGGTGGAAGAAGACCTTGAGGGTTTGAGGAAATTTTTTGAGGCTTCCAAATAATTGGTGGAGTCCAAGCAAAAGGCTTGGGATGTTGAGATGAAGAAGGCTGTTGATAGGTACACTCTTGTTGAGGAAAAACTGGTTACCGCGGAGACTAGTTTGACAGCTGCTTAAGATAAATTGTCTATAGCTGAGGCCAATTTATTGTCTACTGAGAAGAAGGTTCATTTGGTCAAGGAGAAATTAGTTGCCAATGAGGGTCTTCTGAAAGCTGCCGAGGAAAAATCTGTTGGTCTGTCCTCTGAGTTGATCGTAGAGAAGGCAAAAAATAAGAAGCTTAAGGAGGACTCCTTCAAAAAAGTCTGGGCCAGAGAAATTCTAGCAGCCTCTTCTCAGATTGAATTTGTGAGGAAGAAATCCTATAAGGATGGATGGTCGGAGGCACTTAAGGAGGTGGGCACCCCAGCTGAGTCTGAGCTATTTTTAAGACATGAACTAGGTTCTCTTCCTAACTTGGAGGAAGAGTTTGAAGACGAGGAGGGACTTGGGGAATCTTCCCTTCAGCCTACTGGGTCTATATTAAATACCATTGATGAAGTTCCCCCTTCTGCCAACCAGCCTTTTGGAGGTAGTGTTCAAGATAAGGAGAAGGTTTAAGTCCTTTGTTCTTTTTCTGCTATGTAATGGGATGGGACCAACAGTTTATAACACCTTTTATTGATGAAATCATTTGATCTTTCCTGCCATTTGTGTTATATTTTTTTATTTTTTTGCTTGATTGAATGAATTCCCATATTTATGGTATAGTTGCTCAATAATTATACTTGCATACTTATACTTGCAATTTTCAGTTTAATGCTAGGAAGCAAGCAATAGTTTTCGCTGAATCTGACCTACTCAGACGGAGTAGATATCTTTTAGAAGCTGGTCATGATGATTTATCTGATGAAGACTTGATTGGCATACTTGGTGCAGATGTGTCTGAGCAAGCTAAAGATATATCTATGTCTATGATTTGCTGAGAAGGGCTGTGGAGAATAATGCTGCTTAGGCAGATCATAATGAAACTAAAGCTTTACTGCATGTTGACTATGAATTTAAGTACAAGACATTGAGTGAAGGTTGGGTTTTGAAGAGAAACTAAAAAAATATGCTTCTTCGTACAGGAAAAAAAAGTTCTTGCTCATGAGGTTGATGAAGCTAGAGAGATTGCCAAGCTCTTGGATGAAGAAAATAATAAACTAAAAAATGAGTTGGATACTTTAAAATAATCTTCTGTCAGTGGTGCCAGTGAAGGTGCCTCTTTTTTGGAGAATGAGAATGTCAGGTTAATGGAGGAACTTAAAACTTTGAAGAAATCCAAACTCGGGAAAACTTTAAGATGACAAAGGATGAGCCAATCAATTGGTGATGAGGCCAAAACTCAGAAAATGCTAGCCGACCAAGTTGTTCAGCAGAAAGCTAAGAGTCAAGCTATTTATGAATTATCTATAAAACTAGAAGCCAAGGACAAATCCATTGCTGACCAATCTGTACAGTTGAAGATAAAGAATAATGCTTTAAAGAAACTTCAAAATCAAGTTGAAAGGTTAACCTTTCAATTTCACAAATAAACCAGAGAGGTGTGGATGGAAGGCTACAACTAAGCTCTAGGCCATGTAGATGATCACCTTGCTTAAATCCATCATGAAGGCTATAAATGGGGTTGGAAAAATTTCTTGACTTTGCTAAAAACGTGATCGTAACAGCCAACTGTGGTATTGGAACAACCCTAGTCTGTTAGATTGTGATAATCCTCCCTTCAAGTTGGACACCTCATGGATCCCTGTTGGTTCTATTCCCCAATGCCTCATCACTAAATACTAGGGAGACTATGATTTACATGATTTTCATGAGATAATTCATCCTCCTCACCTAATCAATGTACCGAGTAGAAGCAACAAAAGAATTTTGAAAGATTTTAACTTTATTAATTCTCCCTACACTTTAGATGATCCTCCTTTAGGAATGGAAAGAGTGCAGCCAACTTAGCCAACTTCCAAAGCTAAAGGAAAACCACCTGTTGAATAATTCTTATGTATTTTGTTATTCATTTGAATGTAATACAGTTTATATGAATTAAAATCTATATTTTTATGTTGTTAACTTTTGATTATTTTAATCAGTCAGTCAATTTATGATTGTAATGACATAGATTCTACTAATGCACTTAGATATATTAATCCAAATTTAACATTAGTTATCAGTGGTGAACAAGTGTATGAGGAATATGTGTTTGTATTTCAATATTTAGGAATGTTGACATGTCTTCTTGCATTTTACTTAGTCGGGTAAAACTTGTTGTAACTTTTTTAGTTGTATACAAAGTTTTACAGTCTTCTTATTTTTGACTTGTTAATGACGAAGTCATACATGAAGTAAATTGCTCCTAAACTTAGTCGGATAATACTTCTTATTCCTGACTTGTTTATACAAAGCCATATACGAAGTAATAATTACTTCTTGTTCTAAATTGTATGTACGAAGTCATATAGGAAGTTTGCACTTGAGTGAGAAATAATTGTGCCTCAAGCTGTTGGTGCATTTGGAACTTGATAAATTCAACTTGATTAAGTATATTCTACTGATCGACAGCTAATCAGTAAATCGACAGATAAGTTCAACGTGACTAAGTATGTTCTGTTGATAGGTAAGGGATGAAGATTAAGAGACATTATTGCTTGTTGTTTCGGGGGGACGTATATCGCCATACTAAAAAAATTAAAAAATTCAAGGGACTGAAATCAATATTTTATTGAAACTTGAATCATAGTCATGTAAAACATAGAAAAAATGAAATACAATATTAATAATCCCTTGAATAATTGATAATACTTTTGGAGGTGCTAAGCATTCCAGGGTTTTTAAAATTCTTCTCCTTCCAAAGTCTCAATCCGACATGTTCCTGGTCGGATGACAGCTGAAATGCGATACGGGCCATGCCAATTAGCTTCAAGATTGTTATTCTTTTTTATAAATATGTTAAATACATAATCTCCTTCTTTGAGGTTGGCCCTTTTATTATAAAAGCGGGCAGTTCTGTGTTGGTATGCAGCGTTTCTCAGAGCAGCATCTTCTCATATTTCCTTCAACATATCTAGGTCTTGTCGCTGCATAAAGTCACTAGTTGGAGAATTGAAATTTAGTACCCTGTGGGTTGGTAGGCCTATCTCGGCTAGAACCATGCCTTCAGTCCCAAATGCAAGTATATAAGGTATTTTCCCCATTGTTGTTCTCGACATTGTTCTGTAAGCCCAAATAACATAATATAACTCATTACTCCAGTTTCCCTTAGCAGCATCAAGCGTCTTCTTTAGTCTGTTGAGTAAATTCCTATTTGTTACTTCTGTTTGACCATTACTTTGAGGATGGCCTAGTGCGGATTAGAGTTTCTGGATTTTAGACTGAACACAATATGCTTCAAACTCATCGTTATCAAATTGAGTATCATGGTCCCTAATGAAGGCATACGATAGTCCATATCTGCAGATGATATTCTTCCAAATTAATTGATACACCTTCTCATAATGCATGTCTACTAATGGTTCTGCCTCCACCCATTTGGTGAAGCAATCAACATCAATGACCAAATATTTGAACCTGCCTTTGGTAGTCAATAGTGGACTAACTAAGTTAAATCCCCTAATAGTGAAAGGCTAAGGTGAAGTTATTGGTGCTAGAGCAGCATTGGGTGCTTTATGGATGGCAGATAATTTCTGGCACTTGCCACATTTTCTTGCAAAGGCTTTACAATTTTCCCTCAGAGTCGGCCAGTAATATCCTTGAGTGTTGATTCTCTGAAACAATGACCGGCCAGCTGAGTGAGCTCCACATGAATCTTCATGCACCACTTTGATCAAATCTTCCACTTCCACTGGATGAACACATCGTTACAAGGGTATTGTTAATCCCCTCCTGTATAAAACTCCTTTGTCCAACACATATATTGATGCTTTATATCTGAGCTTCTTGGCCTCTTTGGGATCAGGTGGTAGGATTCCATCTTCAATATAGGCTTTGATTGGGTCCATCTAGGAGGGTCCCAAATCGACAGTAATGAAACTAAACATTAAATCCTTATTAATGCCCTAATTGGCTAGGATCTCTATTAGGATGATACTTCTGAATTTAGTTCTTATTACTGAAGCTAGTCGAGCAAGTGCATCTTCTCGGACGTTGGTTATTCTGGGGATCCTGTTTATTTGTACGACTGGAAACATGGAAATAACTTCCATGGTTTTGGAAAATTATCTGGTCATCAACTCTCCTTTGACTCCATATAAATGAAGCACTTGGTTGACCACTAGCTATGAATCGTTGGGCGTCATTACTTTCTCGGCACCTAATGAAAGGGACAAATCTAGTACCACTATCAAAGCTTCGTATTCTGCCTCATTGTTTAATGATTTGAATTAAAACCTAAGTGCATATTCAACATCAATATCATCATGAGAATTGAATATTATAATTGCTCCACTTCCAGTCGCACATGAAGAACCATCGATGTAAAAATTCCGCAACGAGATATTATTATTGAAGCTTTCTTCAGATAAAACTCCATGATGGAATATTTTCTTACTCTCTTTAGTGTATTTTTGTGCTATTTCCTGAGTTCGAGGTGATTCAGGTTGATCGGTAGTAATTCTAGCTTATTTTTTTAGATGAGCTCTCTTCTTTAGAAGTCTTCTTGGCAGGAAGGTTTTGTTGGTTGAGAACATCTGGATAGGTGAGTTCGGTAATAAAATCCGCCAAAACTTGGCCTTTCACTGAAGACCTGGGTTCGTAGACAATGTGATATTCTCCCAGCTCTACCCAATATATCAATATTCCTAACTTCTCAAGCTTGTGGAGTGCTTGCTGAAGAGGCAAATCTGTATACACAATAATAGTGTGTGCTTGGAAATACGCCTGCAAGCTTCAATAAGTGCTAAACCCAACTTTTCAAAATGCAAATACCTAACTTTGACTCCCCTGAACGCTTTGTTGGTGTTGTAAACTAGTTTTTGAACCCCATTATCCAATCTAACCAAGGCTGAGCTGATCGCAGATTCAGAAATAGCTAGGTATAAGTACAATTTCTCTCCCAAAACTGGTCGAGATAATAAGGGTGGTGACCCTAGGTACTTGATCAATTCCTAGAATGCTTCTTCACATTCTCTATTCCACTCAAAAGCAAGTAACTAAAAAATGCGAGGTGTGACTGAGGCATGGAGGCTAAGCCTAAAGCCTAGGCGGGCCATAGGCGTAAGAAATCATGAAAAGACGTTTAGGCCTTTTTAATATATTTTAACATTTTTAACTATAACAAGGCTGTTAAAAATACTAAAATCATACATACCTTAAAATAAGTCTAAATATATGCAAACTAAAATACTTATTTTTAAATACTAAGAAAAAAAATAAAAATAAAAAACACGTGTTTTTTTGGACGAGAGAAAGAGAGGTTTGGGGCACCATTTGTCTTTTGATTGTTATTGGTCCGTTTTTTAAAGAAAAGTCTTTAAAAGGTGATATCATTTCACTAAAGCATTTTTGTTTTAAAAAAAGTGCGCCTTAAGCCTTTTACAAAAAATAAGGCATGAAAGTCTTAAGGCGGGGTGTTCTTCCCAAGCTTCAAGCCTAGGTGTGCCTAGGCGGAGCCTAGGTACGCCTTTTAGAACATTGCTCAAAAGTCTTTCTCAACATCTTAAAAAATGGTAAGAACATGTATGTTGCCCAAGAAATGAATAGATTTAAAGATTCCACTCTACCAGTGAGCCTTTGTACATCTTTTTTATAAATAGACAACTGCGTTTCTATCACATATTTGATTTTTGCTGGATTAGCTTCAATTCCCCTTTGATTGACTATGAATTCGAGGAACATACCTTCTTGTACTCCAAACACATACTTGGTCGAATTTAGCTTCATCTGATGCTTTTCCAGCTGATCAAAAGTTTGACCAAGGTCCCTGATATGATATGAATCCTTCTTGCTTTTTGTCAGCATATCGTCCACATAAACTTCTATGTTTTTTCCTATTTGTTCTTCAAATACCTTATTCACCAACCTCTGATATGCTGCTCCAGTATTTTTGAGTCCAAAGGGCATTACGTTGTAGCAGTAAGTTCCTCGTTTGGTGACAAAAGTTGTGCTTTCCCTATCTTTTGGTTTCATCTTAATCTTGTTGTACCCAAAGTAAGCATCCATGAAGCTTAAAAGCTCATGTCCTGACATAGCATCCACTAATTAATCAATTTTAGGCAAGGGAAAATGGTCTTTTGGGCAAGCTTTATTTAAATCAATGAAATCCACGCACATCCTCCATTTATCATTCTTCTTCTTGACCATCATAACGTTGACTAACCAGTCTGGACTCAAAACCCTTTTTCACTGCTTGATCGACTTGGCATCCTTTTTTATGATAGCTCATGATAGATGAAATTAGGATCAATCCCAGGCATATCATTATGGCTCCAAGTAAATACATTTCCTCGTTGCCTCAGGAACACAATCAATTCCTGTTTATGGACTAGATCCAGTATTGACCCGATCGGCATAGTTCTTTCTAGTTTGTCATCATCCAGGATAATGCTTTCGGTAGCTTCCACAATCTGTCCCTTGACTAATTCTGTTTCATCTCGAGGATCTAAATTTTCAACTTTAGATTCATTGTTAGGCTCAGTGGTATCCACCTGCTAAGTGGTAGTCTTCTTCTTCTTTAATTCAATCAAATCCTCTTGCTCGGCTGAGGAGTAGTAACACTCTCTGTCCACCTTTTGATCGCCTTTCACAACTCCTACCCCAAAATGAGTTGGAAACTTCAAGCATTGATGGACTGTTGATGGTATAACTTCAAAATTCTTCAACCCTACCCTGCCAAGGATCACATTATAGGCAGATTAAATATTTTTATCCATCATGAAGAAGCGTACTTTCTCAATATGACTTATTGGCCAGGTTTTGAACAATACTTCTAGCTTGAATGTCCCAAGAAGGTAAACTTTTTCACCAGAAAAACCTATTAATGGCCTGTGCTCCAATTGGCTGAGTTTCAAGTCCAAACCCTAAAAGTAAGGGTAAAACATAATATCTGCTGAGCTCCCATTATCAATCAAAACCCTAGTGATGATAGCATCTTAGATCCTGAATTTGAAAACCATTGGGTCATCGTGGGGATAAAGTACCCCAAAAAGATTGTTCTTGGAAAATACGATTACTAATTTATCTTTATTGACCTTCCTGGGCCGATCATCTTTGTTCAGATTGATTCTCTGAATATAAGAACAAGATCGGGACTCAATTAAGTAAGATTTTCTTTTGGCAGTGTGATCGCCTCCTTGTCATCGCCACCTATAATTACATGACAATCAAATAAACTAAAACAGATCATAGCTACCTCACATTTTGGTTGCTTGGGATTTTTTGACTGGTCGGATCATCTTTATGGTTTATCTTCCTGTTATCTATGGGCTGGCATGGAGAATTTGACCTTCCTCTTGATTCTCCGCCTTCTCGTCAATCATTGAATTTATTCAGTTTTCCTCGGAGAATGAGAGATTGTACCTCATTTCACAAGGCGATGCAGTTATCTGTTGTATGGCCATGATCCTTATGGAATTCATGATATTAAGATTTGTCCCTCTTGTTAGGGGGTGCCTTCAACTTTTTCAGCCATCGTAAATCCTTATTGTATTTAATTTCCTCGAGGATATGGTGTTTGCTCACAATCAACGGGGTACAGGTTTCATATTTTTTAAGATTGTCTTCCTTTTTCGGCTTCTTCTCCTTCTGATCTTTCTTCTCAGTTTTTGTGGTGGGATTATGTTTTGCAGCCATTGCTTCCTCGATGCTCATTATCTTTCCTATATTCGCCATGAGTTCAGCCATAGTTTTAGGAGGGTCTTTGGCTAAAGTATAATACAGTTTCTCAGGAAGCAATACATTCATTAGAGAAGTGATGGCTATTTTTCCTTCAAAATATACCACTTCCAATTTCTCGTTATTAAAACGAGTGATGTACTCCCTAGTTATTTTCCCTACTTGTTGCCTTAAGCTTAAGATATGGGCTACTGTCTTTACTAAATTGGCACCAAAATAGAAATTTCTAATAAACAGTTCGGTAAGCTGGTTGAAGTTTGTAATTAAGCTAATAAACAGAAATTGAAATTTCTCGGGGCAAGTTATTACACCATATCTGAGCAGAACCCTTAATGGTACATGAGAATGCCCTACATCTTATCTCGTCGGGGACTGAATAAATGTCAATTACAGCTTGATATTGATCAATATGTAAACCATATTAACTTTTCCATCATATTTTGGGGTGATTACTGGAGCTTTAAACTTAGATGGAGTAGGGAAATCCACAAATGCTTGAATAAAAGGGGATCCTTTAATAAAACTTAACTGTAAAGGATTCATTGCTTTAGCCATCTCTCCTAGACGATCTTACAATAGCTGGATTGATCCTTTCCACGATGAATTTCCTGCATCAGATTTATGTGAAACAGCTCAGCTATCCCGACAATGTGTTTGTGATGAACTCTCTTCCTGAGAAGTCTGCTCAGCGCGTACAGATTATCAGATGCTTGATCTTGATATGATTAAAGCTTCACACTAGTCGAATGGACGTTGAGTGTTCCTGGATAGCGCTATAGGACGGTTTTTATTGCTCGGGGTCCCAATCAGTCGAAAGACGAAGCTCAACTCAATCTTTCCAAGACACTTGGTCTTTGGGGAGAGAAAGAGTGGTTGTTATAAGGCTCTGAGGCTCTGATTGAGGAACTGATTCCTGGGTTATAAGTCCTATCATGAGATGATTTGTAATGGTTGCGTTGGCTATGCCTAGGAGGTGGAGGCAACATTTCTCTTCGTAGTGAGGGAACTGCTTGCTGTCTGGATAAGGTTGGAGATCATACTTGTAGCGACTGAGCCATCTGTCTCATTATTTTCTACACACCATCTTAAACTCTAGCAATACTGGTAAGGATCCCATTTAAGTCGGCTACTATAGGCAAAGCAAATGGAATAGGCGGGTTGCCTTCGTTACTGACACTAGGCTATGGGTTATTCATTTTTCCTTGAATAAGAGTGTTCTAGATTAGACACACGTTCCCACAGACGACGAAAATCTATTGATATAAAAAACTGGGCTTGATCTAATTTTAGAATCACAGATAAAATATAGAATTGTAATGAGATAATTAAAAGGGTGACACAGTGATTTAAAGTGGTTCGGCTATGTAAGAAAGTATACGTCCACTGTTATGGCATTGGTTTTAGAGATTATAAAAAACTAGGTACTCTTGTAAATAAGAATATCCTAGGATCTGTTCTATCTTGCCCTCGATGAAATGGATACAATGTATTTATAGTGACCCGGATGGAATGCCTTGATACATTTAAGCATTTACACCCATACATGATGACCACATATGTCAAGACCCTTAGTATGATGATGCTTGCTTAGTATTGATGGTCTGCATTCTTTGTATTGGTTGGCATGTTCGTCGAGCTACTATCTACTGACTAGGATTTCGGTCAAGTAAGAATACAAATGGTCATTCCTGATTGGTCCACATAGATGGATAATTTTTGGTATCAACACCTGCAGACTTTTAGTCTTCACCTTTTAGGGCTATTTATGTTTTTTTATTCACACAAAACATCCCATATACTTTTGTGAATTGTTTTAGAACCCAAACTACTTATTTGTTGAAGTTTCTCTTATAGAGAAGATTCTCTACTGCTGGATTGATAGTTCTTGCGGGAGCTACTTGCTGATGACTACGTTCATTGAGGATACTCGAGGGTATTCACTTCTGAAGGAATTCGCCCCCTTTATAAAGGATGCTAAGGGTCATGTCAATCGGCATTGACTCCCCACCCACCGATCGACACTACCCCTTTACCTTCCCGAGGTAGTCTCTGAACCGTGCCGACCGGCACCCCCTTGAAATTTTGTACAAAAATTCCCAGAAAAAACCAGAAAATCCTGAAAAATCCTCAAAAAATTCCTAAAATTCTCGAAAAGGATTTAGAACATTTTCACCAAGAAAATTTCACACTCCCTCAAGCGGAACCCCATTTCCCTAGCGAAACTCCAGAAATCCATTTTCAAAGTCTCCAAAGGACACTCTTTTTCCCCAGCTCATTCCCCAGCGAAACCCAAAATCCAATCTTCATCCACTCTTAGGTCAGAATTGACCTCAGTCCTCGGTCGTCACCACTCTTAGGTCAGAATTGACCTCGGTCTTAGATCATCAGCATAGTTAGGTCAGAATTGACCTTAGTCCTCGATCGTCACCACTCTTAGGTGATAATTGACCTCGATCTTGGATAGTCACCATAGTTAGGTTAGAATTGACCTCGGTCCTCGGTTGTCACTACTCTTAGGTTAAAATTGACCTCGGTTTTGGATCGTCACCATAGTTAGGTCAAAATTGACCTCGATCCTCGGTCGTCACCTCTCTTAGGTCAGAATTGACCTCGGTCTTTGATCATCACCATAGTTAGGTCACAATTGACCTCGGTTCTCGGTTGTCACCACTCTTAGGTCAGAATTGACCTCGTTCTTGAATCGTCACCATAGTTAGGTCAAAATTGACCTCGATCCTCAGTCATCACCTCTCTTAGGTCAGAATTGACCTTAGTCTTGGATCTTCACTATAGTTACGTCAGAATTGACTTCAGTCCTCGATTGTCACCACTCTTAGGTCAGAATTGACCTCGGTCCTCGGTCGTCACCACTCTTAGGTCAAAATTAACCTCGGTCTTAGATCGTCACCTTAGTTAGGTCAGAATTGATCTCGGTCCTCGATCGTCACCATTTTCAAGTCAAAATTGACCTCGGTCTCAGATCGTCAACTTAAGCCCATAGAACCAGCTTTGACCCGCAGAATTGTTCATCTCACTATAAGCCTGTAGAATTGGCTTCGACCCGCATAATCAGTCACCCTTATCTTTAAGCCCTTAGAATTGGCTTTGATCCACAGAATCGGTCACCCTCATCTTCAAGCCCTCAGAATTGGCTTCGACTTGCAGAATCGGTTATCCCCAACACCTCCTAAGGAATTGGTCTAAACCTTTCCTCCAAACCATCCCTTAGGTCCTCAGAATCGGCGTCGACCCTCTGAATTAGTCATCCTCTCTCCCTTAGGTCCTCAAAATCAGTCTCGACCCTATGAATTGGTCATCCTTCCTCAAAAGCATCATACGATGTCTATTCGACGACTATCATTTGTTCCAAACTCACCCGTCGAGGGGCTCTATAGACACCCCATTTTGTCCCTAAACTCTCCTTACGTCCCTAGCACCTCCCCTCATCACTACAAACCCAGGTCATACCCCGAGTACTGAACTAGAAGCCATCAAGAACTCCTAGGCTCCGTTTGACCTTAAATTTTATTTTTATAAAACTAACCACCTAATATTTAAAGAGGGTGATGTCCAAATTTTATCTTGTCATTAACTACTACCAATAGAATACCAATACATACCATGCATTATAGCAACATAAGTAAAGTCTGACTGAAGTAAAATCAATGTCTGGAGTAAACATCTCCAGTTACAATCCCATATAATAAATACAATAAAAGAGACCAAATCTAAGAGAGAGAATTTAAAACGACAAAATCTCTGAAAGTAAACATAAGTAAGGACGACATGTCCAACAATAATGGAGGACTGAAAAAGAAAGAATGAGCTGAATCGTCTACTAGCAATGATCCTGCGACTTCCACAGCAGCTACAACACGACAACTGAAAAGAGTCTCCAAAGGTTGGTGTCCCTATGGCTGGTGACCTAAAATAATGGAACACTAGAAAGATAGACAGAAAAATGGGTCAGAGCCCGAGTTGAAAATAGTTTAAAATTGCAAGTGCTTAAATTGATTCAATTAGCACATTTATTAATCAAGTTAACTTAGCGTACTGACTTGAGCTACTCACCCCTCGATCTGGTGTGCACATCTAACGAGCCTAACTACCCATACTAGTCATGATATCCTGACTGACTACTAAGTGTATAATATGAAGTTTGGAAGTCCTCATAAATAACTCATAACCGACGTACTTGTGATTTCGATATAGAATTAGAATTTCTTTAGTTTATTCTCGTATTCTTTTAAATGTCCAACGGATAGTACCATAAGTGTACATAAAATATATAGCATCAACAGCATAAGACACTAATCATGATTTCCAGTATATGCACATTACTCACTTAATGTATACATATTAAATTATATAAATATATAGCAATACTCACCCTTGGTTGAGAAACCCCTGGTGCTACGCATACTCGGCTATCTAGTCCATTTGCAAAGCTCACGCATATAGGACAACATGTTCAATCTCTCGAGAAACAATAGAAAAATATAAACACCTATTGGAGGCGAACATAGTCCCAAGCCGATGGGCTAAGCACATACCTACGCACCCATACGATCGTCATCACTATCGTTCTCACTGATAGCCCGTACCTAGATTCCATGCTCTAGTGGTATGACTCTAAATCCCTCGAAAGCACACAGGATCCGATCGTCCACAACGCGTTAACCTTCGTCCGATAGCTAGTAGCTAGGTATGTCATACACATAATACGTTTAACAATACGCATGCACACAACTTATATAAAATTCATTAGCTTTCCCACAATCTAGTATTTATAGTACGTATATTATATCTCTTATTATGACCCATACCTTATTCTTGTGAACTCTACCTTATATTTTCGCACCTCTTTAATTCTATGGATTTTATACCTCTTGAGGGTCAACATATTCTCCGCTCATTATTAATTATTAATAGAAGTCACTCAACGATCATATTGGTTTAACACTCACTTGAATAAGCCTACGGGAAGTTCGAAACAAAATTCGGGCTTAAAAAGGCCATTCTGGAATCTCGTTAGAAGGCCCAAAAATCTCATTCAAACGAGATCGTTCGAACGAACCACCAAACTCGTTAGAAGGGCTACTGTAATCTCACTAGAAGTCTCGTTCAAACGACCTGGGCAGACTTCTAACGAAATTTTCGAAGTCGCCCAGTTCATCTCTAAAGTCCATTTTTCCAAATTTTCTCTTCTCCAATTTCACCCATAATCCATTACAACTCAATTACAAGGTTCCCAAACTGCTCTAAGTAGCCCTAGAAAACTTCTTAGAAAAGTTTTGGGGTCAAATCATTCTAATCATCATTTAATTTCGGTAAATTCCTAAATTTTTACCATCAACCATATTAATATAAACCTAGAATTAATTGTCCATAAAAACTCCAATTTTTATTTCGTGATTAACATCTAATTCACCAAATTTCACATTCTAATTAAGGGGAAAGATCCTCTACATGCAAGCCCCCATCAGATTTCTAGAACTCCTACGCGATTTCATCATAGAAAATCCCAAATTAGATATTGGTTGTTCTAAAACCTCAACACATGTTAACATGAGTAATAATTGCTAAGAGAATAGAAAGATAATCACTTGCCTTAAAAATAAACTTCTAATTTGCGGGTTGAAATTGGTATACGAACGATCCTCCTGACACGATCTACGCGCTGGTATACTTTTTGTTGAGAAAGGTTGAATTCTTGGCTAAGGCTCCAATGGAGTCTCCTTCTTCTTCCTTGGTTCTCTCTCTCTCTTTCCCTCTCTTCTCATGTAGGTTGAAAATGACAACCACTAACCCTTAATGCCTGTTTAATTAACACAATTTTCGTTCATTTAATTACCTTAAAATTCCTAAAGACCAAAATACCCCTCTGAGGGTCCCGAACTCCAAATAACATACCCGAATAGTATTTTCTGACTATTTCGACCCTTCCAGACACTCTGGCATACTCAAAATCGTCATCCGAGTTAAACAAAAATAAATTATCTTTTAACGCCCCAAATATGTACAATTAACGCGACTCATACGCGTCCCAAATATTTATAACATAACTCATCTCATTCCCGACCATATTATGATTTAAATAATTACTAACTCTCATCCCGTTAGTGATTATTATCATAAAATCGGATAAATTTCAATTTAAATTTTCTCCCTTTAATTTAATTAATCCCAATTTTCCATAAAAATGGTTATGCGCAAAAATACAGGTTTTTACATGTGACTTGACCGACACTTTGTCAAGTTTGATGACATGTGTATCCCAACTCGAGAGTGATCTCGAACATTCCCGGGAGGTCAAAGTCCCTTTAGAGAATGCATCTAAGAAGGTTGAAAAGATGATTCTCAATCCAATTTTGGATAGTGGTGAGAGTACAGGAATAAGTCATGACGGTGCATCCACTTCTTTTGTTGCACCTGAGTCGGTTCTTGCTTTAGTGTTAGATCTACATAACTCTCGACCCGAACCACCTAGGCATCTCGTACATATTAGGAGAGGGCGTAGGAGACATTTTGAGAGAGGTGTATCTAGACCCCATTGCAAAAGGATAGGACACATTAGGGAGTTTTGTTTTAAATTGGGTTATGTGTCACGTTTTTCTTCTACACATGTTATCACACATGCACCCACCCATGATGCTTTGATTGCACGTAATGATAGAGTGTTTGAACATATTAGAGAGCAAGTAAAGTTTTTGGTCAAGGCTTCACATGATTTAATGGAAGTTTTTCATAAAATGTCGCCATCTTTGGAAAACTCCTCCGCACCTAATGGATCATGTTTAGACTTTTTGCTAGCATAGGATGATTTACATGATCTCACTTTTTCATATTGCTAGTATGCATCATTTTATAGTTTATATTGTTTTCTTATTTTTGCTATTATTTTAGCACTGTTTTGGATCTGTTTTCCCTTTTCAGGAACTATTTTCACAAAAAAATTTCACTGGACAAAACTAAATGCCATTCTGGGGAATCTGTAAAAATTAATTTTTTTCGTTCAAATGAGAGGAGTTTTTGTTCGAGCGACTTTTGATGTCGCGCGAAGCATCTTCTCGCGAGAAACCTTGTCATTCGAGCGACATAGTGCTTCGTTCGAGTGACCCCTGGAGTTTTTCTATTTGCAGTCCTCTGGTTCATATTATTATTGTTTGGTACTGCTGGGTTGATTCTGAACAGTCTTCGAAAAATACAAAAAGATTTTCATTTGTTTTGATATAATTTTTGAAAAATCCAAAAAGAGTTTTGTATTTTGTTTACACCGTATATGAATGGACACTTAGGATGACCGAGTCACAATTTCATTTCATATCAATGTGACTGTTTGATAGTGTTTTGAGATAATATGTTGTGTCATTCATGTTCTTTACAAATTTGGAGTCGTTGGGATGATATATAGTGTTGCTACCTACATGTTTGACTCATTTGTCCTTTATTGCACATATGCACGGATTTTTTTAACTTTTGTGCTTGTCTATCTCATGTTAATTGAGTGTTTTCATCTCAATTTTGTCTATACAATGAACCAAATGTGATAAAACTTGACAAAATGTAGTGCATGTTATAAACCATTTGTGAGTTTATGTGTTTTATTTTGAAAAATGAAAAAAGGCTACAAAAGGTATCTCAAAATTTTCTTTGTGATAAATCCACCGTTTAAATGGACCTAAAAAAGTGAGGAATTGAAAATTATTTGGGGTCCAATGAGGTTTAAAAGAGCCTGAAAAAATTAAAAGGCAATAAAAAGAAATATATGCCAAAAATGGCTAATAGGTTTTGGTTTCATCACCTCATAAGAAAAATAAAAAGCATTATCTTTTAGTGATGGAGTTTGGATGGAATTTAAAAACAATTTCCACGTCATTGAAAGTCATGAACAAACATTACATAGTTTTGGACATTATTGGTGTGGAAATCATTTATACTTTGATTTTTTTATATGATTAACACGATGTCATCTAAATTCAACAATTGTACACCTAAGGACCATTTTGATGTTCATTCGTTAGGAGTACACTTATGCATCGTGCGCACATGTCATGATTGAGTCGCTTTTCCTATCGAATTAGTTCACACTCATTCATTCCATTTTCATGATTTGGTTGTCTTAGTGTAAATTCATGGTGTATGATTTTGGTAACATCCTTTTTGCATTTTTGTATGAAAAATCAAAAATAGTTTGTTTTCCTTGGTTAACCATGACACCCCGGTTTGATTTATTAGATTTATTTTCCTTGTATATTTCGAACAAATAAAAAGGGGGAGAATGAATTATAATTTTATGGGGGAGAGTTTAAGTATGGGGGATAATTGATTATGCTTTCATGTTTATGCTTATATCATTTAAAACTCAATATGTCACGAGGTATTTGATTTGTCTCATGTGTGTAAGGAAAAATTGAAGATTTTTGGATTGCACACCCTGATGAGAAAAGCTTGGAGTTTTGAAGAATTGATTGTTCAAGCAAAGTTTGAAGACTTGTCATTTTATCTTTCCACTTTTGTGTTTAGGAGGGTATATTTGTATAGGTCATTTTAAGTTGATAATTCGGATATTTTTATTTTGTACCGGCATATACATAGGGGGAGATTTGTAAGGATATATTCCGTCACAATTAATTATGTCGTATACCGCTACAAGTTGTCAAAGGATTGAGGAAACTAACATCTGCAAAAGACGATCCGAATTTCAAGAGGACTTCAACATTCATGCCCAACAAGATGATTTTGGTAAAATTATGCTTAAGTTCCATTTACATTTCATATTAAAAGTGTTGGGATATTTTATGAAATTTTTATAATAACATTTTCTTATAAAAGTTTTTTTTCTAAAAACATTTTCTGATCCCGTATCTAGTTTTAATTTTTGAGGTTTCCAAGTTATTTAAAAGTCTGAAGTTATTTTGGGATCATCGCCACAGTCGTTCAAACAACAACGTATCTCGTTCGAACGAGATGCTGTCTTGCTCAAATGACAGCGTATGTCGTTCGAACGATAGGAGTTTTAGACTAACACGTCACCGCCTCAATTTTGCTATATATTGGGTGTCAGACTACTTATTTTTGGCATGGAGAAAGACTACTTTTAACAAAATATATTTTTGAGTGTTTGTTTTCTTCTCCAACAATTTAAAGGGTATAAAGATTTTGCTTTACAATTCACAAATCCCAATTACTTTTATGTGAGTTGTTTTTGTGGAATCCAAGACATATTTTTCTTGGATTTTATGTTGCTAAACTAGGTGCTGTTGAAGGTACTGGACTGATAATAGGTACCACTTGAGTGAGGTATTGGGTTGATCGACTACATGTCATTGGGAGTGTTGTGGTATTCATGGGCTGACGGAGACGAATAGACACCTGTGGGTTTTTCGTGTGTCAGTTGTATTTTCATTATAATCAGTGTAAACCGACTTTTACAAATTATAGTGGATAAAAAGGGTTTTACCCGAAAGGTTTTTTTTTCTGAAATCTATGTTTGTCTGCTTAATCATCGCTTGGTTTAATTTATTAATTTGATTTGACACGTAGATGAATGTTTAGGGGCTAAATAAAACTGGTTTTTGGTTTAAGAAAATTTAGACATCCAATTAAATAAGTTTGATTTGTAAATTTTTGAATCTATTTATATCAGTATCGCACACGGCATTTTACATTAGGTATTAGAGTTTTTCATTTACAAAATTATAGACTTCTTCTTTATATGTTAGAAACACAAAGTACTCACGCATCATTATGTCTATCATTTGGAATCTCAATGGATCTTTAGATTTTTCACCCATGCCTTTTTATACCTATTATGTAACTTTTCATTTGACATAATTTATTTTTCCTGAGTATTTGCTGGAAACTATATTGAAATTGATTCATCTCATTTTGAAGTGGATATCATGGTGTGAAGGGTTATCGTCTTAAAGATGCAGATGAAGGGCTATTGTAGTTATTGTGTTGATGAAATTCCTTAGTGACAAGTTGGCTTTGTAGTGTTCAATAATCGAATTAAGTTAAGTTTCATTTTTGTTCAAATACTTTTAATCATTTTAAGTATTAAAAGGTTTACTTGATTTAAAATAATCCAATCTAGTTAAGAATTATTTTACAATCTTCTGGTCAGATTATGTAGGGTTCGTTGTTGAGATATAATAGGGGCCAGTTCAGTCCTACTTAAAAAATATTAAGTAAAGAATGTAGTAAGGTACTTGATCAATATTGAATGTTGGAGAATAAATCTCACATATCATAAGCCCTTGATTATTAATTTTTCTCATGACTATAACCCCTCTCAATTTAATTTCTACAGGTTGTATTCTTACTGCAGTATAATTCTTACACTGTGTTCAAATTATTTTTTGCCAATTATTATTGTGTACTCTATTAAAGATAATTACATGGAAAATATAATTTATTTACTCCGTATTAGTTTGTTTTTGGTTTTTAAGGTTGTTTTTTTGTGCTTTGGGTATTAATTATCCCACACATAAGGTGGTTATCCCCTTCAGGTCTCCCAAATGGGTCAAGCTCATCATCCTCAACATTATAAAGGGCTACATATGGAGGATGAGGGGTTGGTTGTTGGTGTAGAGGTCTTACAGGTGGTGGAAAGTTTAGGTCCTCCTCACCAGGACTGGTTGGGCACTCATCCACTAGGTTCCTTTACTCTAGGATAGGAAATATGGAACTTGAGGGACATAGGGAGTGACATTATATCCTAAAGGAGTCGACATGGAGACATCGGACCACCATTCGTGACGAACCAGAATATAACAGTTCATATACACCATCATACATATTGGATCCTTGGTGGGTTGATTTCCAGAGTAATGTCTGAACTGAATGACATCAGTGATATCTGCTCGGGGCATTCGGTGTGTGGATTATTTAGATATCCAAAAAAATATCACAAAATTGATATCTAATTCCTTATAATCTGTTTGTGTGAAAATCAAATATGCTACCTCTAAAACCATGATATCACCTTCCAAATTTATAGATCAACTCTAAGTAACTGAAATTAATCCAAGTTTTATGTACACTATCCCACATGTTAATTCCCCATAAATATGATTCATCTCAATCTAATAACCCATCAACAACATTCATATTCTCCATCCACAAGTTTGGTATTCTTTATTATTTCAATATCAACTTATTCTCTATGAAGATTTTTTTGATATCGATCATGCTTATGGCGTTGGTCATGGTTAATCGTTCATCAATAACATCTGAAGAGCCATTGATTATTGATGTTAATGAAGAAGTTGGTTTTGAAATCTTTAATGAACAGTTAACATCTCTCCAAGGTAGTAACCGCTTTCTAGCTGATAACCCGCGCGCTACAATGACATGCGATAGATACCCGAGAGTATGGAGGATAGTGGGCAGCTAGGGCCCTACTTATTAAAAAAGGAAATGTGTAAATATGATGAATTATAAACATAACTATGGAAAATGTGGGAAGAAATCTAGGTAATCGGAGATGTGCTATAAAGGTGAGTCTGTGAACCCTCTATCCAAAAGGAGTCATTGTGGGAGTTGTAACAACAAGTGCAAGAAAGGGAGTTCATGTGCCTACGGAATGTGCAACTACGGTTAGAGTTAGAAGGATAATATCAACACTTCTATAGACTTTAGTGCAATATGCTCCTGTGTGAATGACTTACTGAAGTTATATAGTAGGCTGCATGACTTACTAAAATTAATCACATTTTAGGACCTCACTTGCCCCTGTCTGAATATATATATATATATATATATATAAGTTATTTGATCGTTCACTTAATGTTTTGCTTTTTTAAACACTCGCATACACTAATGCTCAAGAATTCTAAGGGGGAATTCAACTCCTTCAGTACCTGGATCTTAGTCATATTTATACAGTAATAAGATGCTATTTCTATTATATTTTTAAGGGATGAAAAATCAAGTAATGCTTAGATGGACGTCCAATCATTAATATTTAATTTTATTAAGGAATTTAGTCCCTAAAATCCCCTGATCTCAGTCAGTTTATAACAATGACAAGCTAATATTTCTTTTAAGTTTTTTAGGTTTGACAAGTCAGGTAGATCTTTAATTGACAAGCATCCGCTTATGTACAATGACACTGAGGATTTCAGTTTCTCAAGTCCCTCGATCTCAATCAATTTCTTACATTCCCAAGCTTGTATTTTTTAAGATTTTTAGAATTTGACATATCCGGTAATTTTTCAATCAACGGACACCAACTGTCAGGGCCCTGAATCTCAATTAGCTTAGGACCACAAGTGCATAGCGTCTTTAAAATTTTCAAGTTTGACAGATCCAGTATTCCTTGCAATGATGTGAACGATAAGTCTAGGTGCTCCAAGGATTCTACAACCATAAGGCCCTTAACCTCAGGTAACTTCCCACATGAACATATAATTAGTTGTTTTAGCCTTCTCAACTTTGATAGATGAGGTAATCTTTCAATGGAGATGCAATAATTAAAATCCAAAACTTTTAAGGATTTCAATCCTCCTAGGACTTGAATCTCACTTAGCTTATAGTAAAATGATGTATTCAAGTATCTTAACAATTTTAACTCTTCAATCCCATCAAGACTATGTAGACTTTTACACCACTTTATCTCCAAACTCCCAAGAGTTGGAAAAGTTTCCCATTGATTTTCAACTGGAAACTTCTGCATAGAACCATTTCCATTGATAGTGACATTAAAAGAAGGAAAATAAATGGTTTAGTTTTAATTCTTCTACAAATGAACATTTGGTTTGCCTCTTGTCCCAATGGTTTCACTAGGATCTTTTACAAATTCTTTTATTTGGCCCTCGCATCTTTTTTCAAAGTACTAAGCGACATACACCCACACAATATTGTTTGATGAATATAGTGTGTCTTACTTAACATATGTTGATATAAGAAACACATGCGCACACAATACATCGTTCAGTTGTCTAATTTATTTTGGTCAGATTATCACCCAAGCCATGTTAAGGTGCAATCAATCAATACCTTATAGTGCTTTCGACAATCATATGTTCATGTTCGTTTATTATATAATGTTAACTTTGTGTTTGTTCACTCATATAATACGGGAATATGAGGTTAAAGGCAAACCACACATTGGAACCGCTGCCTAAAGTGAAGCTACTTGAATTCCTCTAGAAGAATATGGTCCCTTTTATACATGGAAGATATTTTGTGCTTATTTCCTCATTATTGATTTATTGAACATATCCTTCTTTCTGATAGTAGTGATAACCAAAAAACTACATGCATATTTTTTCATTTTAGAGAAATATTAGTCACTCTGTAGTGTCCTTTCCCTTTTTTAATTCTTATATTTCATTGGAGTTTACGTTCTTTACAGTAAGTTTAGATTGTTAATTTTACATACAAAGTTTGATCTTTAGAGAATCTCCTGTAATTTTAAGTCTTAGAATTATTATTTTATTTTATAATTGAATTTACCCATATGGGATCTATGAAAACAAAAAAATGTAGAACCAATTGAGAATTTAAGTCTATTTACCCTGAGTTCCCATGTAACCTTACACACAGGAAATGTTTTGCATATATGATGGTGGGAATTTGAGCTTTTCTTATGTTAAGAAGCTCCTTCTTTGCAAGATAAAATTTGAGGTGATTTTTGCTTTCGATGAAGTCATCTCTCTTGGGCACAAGGATAATAGAACCGTTACAAAGATCAAGTAATACTATGAGATGGAGAGTCATGAGGGGAGATTCCATAAGTTGGTAATGCAGAGCAAGATCAATGAAACTAAGGATGTCATGCATTGTAAAACTAGTGGAATTGATAAAATCAAGGTATGCGTTGGAGACTAATAATCATTTGCATAGGTTCTTAAAATTTTATTAATTTCGTTGGTATTTGTAACAATATTTATTATACTAAAAGTATGTAGAAAATACTTTACAGATTGAAAATAATTATGACAAATGAGGATATGAGCATATCTAGTAGTGGATGTTGTTTAGTTCAGATCAGATTAGACCAGATGCAGAACCTCTGTTATGATTTGTGCTTCAATTTTGCTCAGTGTACTAAAATCGTGTTACTTGTCTCGCCGGTTTACTATGTTTATCTTCTTGCTTATAGGGGGAAGATGTTTCAAGAGGTGGTGATGTCGCTATAGTCTCCTTCATCGTCATTTTCTTCCCTTTATGTTGCATCATCAACTACTTCATCTTCGTTTGACAAAAGTTTGTACAAGCTTCACCCCCACTGGAAAACGTCATGTTTTTCATCTGAACCACTGCCAAATGACGGAAGTGCATAAACAAAACACAGGTCGAATCTCCTTTCCTAGGTTATTTCATAAAACAATGTTTATTTTTAATTATGCCTATGTCTTAAAAGATGTTGATGGCAACAATTTTGAATCCATTTATATTTTATTGTTTGCATGTATACATACACATGGCATACTTGACATACGTAGTATTAAAAGGCCTAAATTCAGGTCTTCACACTTCGTGGCAAGTAACACAAGCACAAGTCAATGGATGCTGAGGCACTGCATATAAAACATTTGAGTCCATTGAACTTGCTCAGTAGGCGTACTCCGAGTACACGAGGAAGGATGTCATCTCATCAATACCTCCCACAGTTCATATACCTAGACTTCACAAAGCGTATCCACTGCATGGTGACCCTTGGTCTAGGTTCAGGTTCATTTGTTACATGTTCATGACCTTTCATGTCATTGAAGTGCTGTGTCGTTATTTTTTTTAGTTTTTTTTTCTATGTTCATTTTGTACTTGGCACCCAAGAAGGGGTTGTTCGATGTTAAATTAAGTTTGCACGAGTTTTATGTGTACCGAATATTTGGAATATCATAAATATAAATGAAATGTCATCAAATTTTTTAGATTTCTTATATGTTCATGATATTTATTCTACCCTCATCATTTTATCATTTTGTGAAAATCTAAAGATATTTGTCATAATTCTTACCACATTTATTCGTAACCGCTGACAGCAGTTACAAATATAAGATTTATAGCTGGTGTCAGCAGTTATAAATATTATATTCGTAACTACTAACAGCAGTTACGAACAACAGTTATAAATTAGGGTCGCCAGTCATAACCCCAGAGAGGTTATAAAAATTTGTGACTGTTGTTTTGAGTTACAATATTTCTTTTGTCACCCCCTAAATTATGATGGTAAATATCAATTATAAAGGTCATTTGTGACTGCTAACAACACTCACAAATCACCCATTTTTGTGTAGTGCGAGTTTTACCGCATCATGACGTGCACCACATCTAAGGAATCATGGGATACCCTCCATCTCACTCACGAGGGTACCAATATTGTGAAAGCTTCTAGGCTTCAAAATCTCACCACAAAATTTGAGACTATCACCATGAATGAGTTTGACACTTTTGCCATGAATGAGTTTGACACTTTTAATGAGTCTTATGCACGTTTGTCGGACATAATCAATTCCAATTTTAATTTGGGTGAGAAAATTCCTGAGACGAGAGTTGTGAAAAAAAATTTGAGATCCCTGCTAGCCCGTTTTATCCCTAAAGTCATTATCTTGAATTTTTTGGAATTAGATACTCTTAAGTTAGAAGAACTCGTAAGAGACCTTTATACTTATTAAATTGACATGTTTCCCAAAAATGATAAGAAAAAGAAAAAATAAGGGATTTCTTTGAAAGATCAAGCTAAAAAGAAGAAAGCAAAGGTTTTTTTTATTCAGAGTCCGAGTTTGATTTTGATCTTGATGATCTTTCTCTTTTTGCAAAAAATTTCAAAAAGTTTCTCAAATTTAACAAAGAACATTTTTCCCACGAAAAGATTTTTGAGAAAAATAAAAATGGGAATGAGGGAATTAAGAATGTTTGTGATAAAGATGAGGTGAGATGTTATGAGTGTGAAGGCAAGGGTCATAAAGACCACGAGTATGCCAGTAGGCTAAAGAGACAGGACAAGATGAAAGTTGCACACAAAGCCACTCTTACCGATAGTGACGTCGAGTCGGTAGATTCTGGGAATGAATCACCACATTAACCTAATTTTTATGCATGTATAGCAAGTTACATGAGTACTTATAATTTGTCCCACGCTGGTGAGGACATTTGTAAATGTTAGAGCCTCGACGATGTTTCAAATCATTCTGGAGAGAGTGAGAGTGAGGAAGATAATTTGAGTGAGGGAGAAGGTGGACTCTAAAAACCATTTTGTGAACTTTACACTGAGACCTTAATAACAAAAGAGATTAATAAAGATTTATCTCTTAGGGTTTTTTATTTAGAGGAGGCGGTGAATGTTTCGAGAGAGTGTGAGGCGTTAGAGAGTTAACTCGAGAAGGTAAATGTTTCTTTGTGTGAATAGTTGATTATTTTTGGTAAGGAGAAAACCAATTTGACCAAAAATGTGGCTAGTCTTATGAGAGATATTCGAGCTTCATTGGATACTCGTAAGAAACTTGAAGCTCATGTATCCCAATGCGAGATTGATCTTAAACGTGCTCGAGAGGTTAAGGTCACTTTAGAGGACACATATAAGAAGGTTGGAAAGATGATCCCCGATCTCGTGTTAGGTAATGTTGAGAGGCGATGAATAAGTTATGACGGTGCATCCACTTCTAAAGTCACACACAAATCGATTCCCGAGTTTGTAATGGATCCTTTTGGGACTCGACCTAATCCACTAAAGATACCTAACCTACCAATGAGAGCTCATCCTAGGAATTTTGAGGAAGGTAGACCCAAGCCCATTTATGTTTGTTCCCATTGAAAATAAAGAGGTCACTTTAGAGAGTTTTGTTTTAATCCAGGTAGAGTTTCTCACACGCGTGTTCCTTAGTATGCTCCCACACGAGTTCTTACACATGTTCCCGCACACACTCCCACACACATTGCTACACACGCTCCGGGACATAACCATAGAGATTTTAATTGTTTTTGAGAGCAGGTAGAGTATTTAGTCAAGACTTCACAATGTTTGATGGAGGAATTTCATAGGATGTCTTCTTCTTTTGAGAGCTCCTCCGGGCCCAATGGTTGAGGTCGAGACTTAGTTATAGAATATGGTGATTATCATGTTCATAACTTTGTCCATATTACTAGATTGTATTTTTATCATATGTTTTCATTTTGAAATATTTTAAAAAATTCCAAAAAAATATTTGGTTCTTATGAAAAGTTCAAAAAAATCTAAAAAGATTTTTGGTTTTTAAAAAAAAGTTTGAAAAATAGAAAAAGATTTTATTTTTGATAAAAATATTTTAAAAAGACAAAAAGATTTGTGTATTTCATTTTTCACTGTATATGGATGAACATTTAAGATACTGGGATCACTCCTGAATTCCATCCATTTACGTGACTTTTTCATAGTGTATCGAGACATGACTTTGCTTCATTAGTGTTCTTAATAATGCGTGGATAACATTTTGTTGATCATTGATGGTTACTTTCTACATTTTAGACTCTTTGTCACCTTTATTGTACACGTGCACGGACTTTTTGAACATTGTACTAGATTATCATGTGTTGAATACGGTGTTCTCATATCAACACTGCTTAATAGTGAACCAAATATAAAAAAGAGATAAGTTATGATTGTAAGAACCATTGCCCGGATTTCATTTTCTCGAAAATATTGTTATACATTAAGAAATGGAAAGGGGTTACGAAATAGCAAATTTCTCTTTTCGTCAAAAGCTACCATTGGTAAAAAGAGTCTAAAAAGATTAATGGCACACAAAAACAGAAGTGCCAAGGCCATTTATTTTATATTCATTAATGTTTCTCTACACATGAGCATTATGATATCTTCAAAATATTTGAGAGTGAATTCTTATATATGTGAGATTTTTAGGGTGTTACAAATTAGAAGATCAATGGGTTTGCACAATGGACTCTCTTGAAAAATATTAAATAGTTTGGAATTTTTTATTTGAGAATCATTTAGATTCATGGCATATTGTATAAGTCGAGACAATTTTATTTATGTTCAACATCCTTACACCCAAGGTCGAAATTGAGTTCTTTGTTTAGAAGTATCTCATGATTTCGTGCACCTATGTTAAGAATGCTTATGTTGATTTGCCTACGAAATTTTTTCACACAATCACATCCCGTTTTCACGATTTAGGTATTTTAGTGTTATTCTATGGTGACTATGTGTTTTTATACCTATATGTACTTTTTATACATATAATAGAATTTTTTTGAAATACTTTATAAATAGTTGTTTGACAGGGGGAGAACACATTGCTCATTTTGGATTATCATTACATGTGCTTTATCGATTATATTTGTGATGATATATTTGATTCTTCTTATGATTCTTATTATTTATGTTTAAATTCTTACCCTTTGTATATTACGGATAAAAAGGGGAGAACACATTGAGGGGGAGTTTTATTTTTACTTTAAAACTCGTACGCATCATGACATTTATTTATTTCATGAGTGGAGGTATCTTCCGCTTAAATAATAATCTTATAAACTACACAAGATGAAGACAAATTTGGTCAAGGGGAGAACAAATTCATTTGAAGACAAAGTTTCAAATGTCGTTCCGTTTTTTGGGTCTGGGAGGACATTAGGATACATTGTCTTAGTTTTTTTTTATTGTAATTTGGTCTTCGGTTTTTGTAAAGAAATTAAGGGGAGGTTTTATTTTTTACTTTAAAACTCGTATGCATCACGATATTTCTTTATTTCATGTGTGGAGGTCTCTTCGACTTTAATGAAAATCTCATGGATTACACAAGATAAAGATAAAGTTGGCTAAGGGTAGAACAAATTTAGTTAAAGACGAAGTTTCAAATGTCATTATGTTTTTGGGTTTGGGAGGACATTAGGATACACACTACACCCAAAATAGTAATCTGACACGATTTAAAACTGTGCGAGATCAAATCTAGCACGGTTTTGAACTGTGCTAGAATCAGGTGTTCCAAAATGGCCATTTTTTGCTGGCACGAGTTGATGGCATCATCAACTCGTACATGTACGAGTTGATGATATCAGTAACCAAGTAATTTTAAAAAAATCATATTCAAATTGAAAAATTACATATACGAGTTATAATTATCGTCATATTTTCAAACTGGGGGTGCCATGACCACGCGGTCACTTCCTACAAGTTACATTGGTCCGTACGAGGTGTCTGTGCCTCTTACGGGTCCGTTTTGGGTTGTTTTAATTTTTTTTCCTCTAACGACATATTTTTATGCCTAAGTCTAGATATTTTGAAATTATCATCATATTTTCAAACCGAGAGTCTCATGATCACGTGGCCAGTTCCTACGACTTACATTGGTCCCGTGCGAGGCGTTTGTGCCTCTCATAATGCCCTTTGGGGGCTATTTTGATTTTTCACCCTCTAATGGCATGTTTTTAAGTCTAAGCCTAGATATTTTTAAATTATCATCATATTCTCAAATCGGGAGACCTGTGATCACGCGATTAGTTCATAAGAGTTACATTGGTCTCGTGCGAGGTGTTCGTGCTTCTCACGGGGTCATTTGGGGGATGTTTTGCATTTTTGCCCTCTAACGACATGTTTTTAAGCCTAAGTCTAGATATTTTTAAATTATTGTCATATTCTCAAACTTGGAAACTCATTACTACGCGATCAGTTCCTACGAGTTACATTGGTCCCGTGTGAGATATTCATTCCTTTTACGTAGTCGTTTGGGGGCCGATTTGGGTTTTCACACTCTGACGGCATGTTTTTAAGACTAATCTAGGTATTTTTCAAATTATCATCGTATTCACAAATCGAGAGACCCGTGACTACATGGTCAATTCCTACAAGTTACATTGGTCCTGTGCGAGGTGTTCATTCCTGTTACGGATCCATTCGAGACTGGTTTGGATTTCCACCCTTTTAACGACTTTTTGTTAAGCGTAGTCTATATATTTTCAAATTATCGTCATATTATCAAATCGAGAGATCCGTCACTATGAGAAAAGTGATGGCATAAATCGTGACTAGGCGGTGATTTGCTACGTGTTACATTGATCCCGTATGAGGTGTTCATGCCTCTTCGGGGTCGTTTGGGGGGTTATTTTGGATTTTCACCCTCTAACGGCATGTTTTTAATCAATTTAGAACGTTTATTGATTTTAGAAAATTTTGACATAGTTGCATTTGTTTATTCATTAAATCTAACATGTTTCAACATTTAAAATAAACTCAACAGCAGTAGCAAATTCCAAAACCAAACCACCAGCAAATCCCTTCCATTAATTTGACTAAATAAGCTCATAAACTAAGACATTTTATGTTTGGCAACTTTTTGCCGCTATTTCAGGCCATTCTGTTATTCAATGCTGCAACTTTTAAAGAGAATTTGAGACTTTGAGACTAACCAGATTTTATTTGCATTTTGATAGCCACCCGATATCTTATCTTTGAGCGGCGTTTAGTTATTCATGAGATGATATCTTATCTTTCAAGTTTCTCAGCTATTAATTATGAGACCGGGACTATGCTATGACTGTTGAAGTGTCAGAGGGCCTTGGACCGACACCCAATCCTATTAAATATTATGACTTCTTCCCAAGCACCTCAATTACTATATATCTCCTCCTATGAAAACTGAACTGCATCGGTCTCCTTCAATCTCGCATTTAGCTTTAGGTAAAATGTTTTTTTTCATTAAACTAATGTTAGGTAAACAAACAATATGAAGACAAGAAGACTTGTATTAAAAGGTTTTTCTTTTAAAATACAAAAAGGATAAAAGGGAGAAAGAACTGAAACATACATATGTATCCTTGCACTTATCATTCATCCAATCATCCTTTCTCTTACTCCAATGATATGTCTTGAATAATTCCATGATGCCAGGTTTCATGTTGATGTCAAGCTCCTGAATTCAAAATTAATGCATGAAAGAATATAACCATACTAGTTGATAATGCATGTGAAACATGTCTAATATGGACAATGTCAAGAATATTATTGTGACACATAAATTGAAATCAAATTTAGTAAGGGTAAAATTAATTTGATAACTATATAACAATTTAGAAATTAATAAATACATCACCTGGATTGACATCGCGACTACAAATGATCGTGATCCGCATGCATGATTCCAAGGGAAATGTGCATGCACTTTTTTATTTTGGTCTGATCGGTCCTTCAAACATAAATAGGAAAGGTTATGCCAATCATAACTTGTAAATATTGTGATGGTAGTACAGTATTCACATTTGAAGAAAAAATGTAAAAATTACGTGTTGATGGTTATCAGTCGTAAATAGTAAATGTTACTAAAAAAAACTTATCAGTCCAAGTGACATCAATCATGTGATCGCAATATTCAGTCTTAAACCCTGGATATGGTTTGCTTTGGGGATCAAATCTATCCCCCACTAGCTATGAATATTGCGCATGTATCTTGCTCTTCCAATCACGCTATCTTCTCTGACACTCTCTATTAATGGAGAATCTAACACCCTCCTCATCATCATAATCCTCGATATCAAACTTATCCTATAATAGTAGTATCGATCCTTAAAAAATATTATATAAACATGATATTAAATGAATTTATAATTATATTGAAAATACCCAGACTCTGCATAGTTCAGGGGATTTTTGCACTTTCCCTTTAGAGTTTTTTCCCCCTAAGAACTGTATAATTTGGTCGAACAAAATAAGATGTCATTGTAAAAACATTATCCTTCCATTTGGAAAAATTCGAAAGATAATTGCATTGATTTGAACCTTAACATTTAAAAAGTTAGAAATGACAAACTAAAGCTTAAAGTTCAGTAAAATAAAATTTTAAAAAAATAATTTCTGATGGTTGGTTGCATTCCAAGCCTTAAGTATCTCCCTGCCCTCCATTGTTTCTAGATGGTTGGCTCCCTAGAGGTACTCTCTGATGACTTTGAATGGACCTTCCTAGTTAGGCCATAATTTTCCTTCTGAGGGCTTCCTCACATTTCCATGACCTTTCTAAGCACGTAGTCTCTGACCTGAAACTTCCTCAGATTGACTCTATTATCGTACTTCTTTACCAACTATTATTGGTAGAATTCCACTTTATCAAGACTTCTTCCCTTCTCTCATCACCCAGGTCGAGCTCGATTCTAATGATCTCTTCGTCCACATTAGAATCAGTCATGGTAGTCATCATTATGGGCGGACCTACTTCTAACAGTATTATTTCCTCTATCCCATTAGTTGAGGCAAAAGGCATTTCCCCGATCGAGCTTTTGGGATTTTTAGATACTCCCAGAGGATATGGGAAATCTCTTCCACCTAAGAAATTTTTTTATTTTCCTATCTCGTATTCATTCCGCTGAGTATAATTTTACTATAGGCCTCGGCCTATCTGTTGCTCTGAGGATAGGTAGTGTTTAATGTTATTTCTACTGTAGAAATCTTGGAAATGGCCACTTTCAAATTCCATCCTATTATCGGTGATAAGCGTCCTAGGCAAACCAAAACTTCTAGATGAACCTGATCATATCGGCGTCTCTTATATTCACTAAAGGTTCTGCCTTATCCGCTTAGTGTAGTAATATATACTTACCAAGAGATGTTTTTGATTTCTAGGTGTTTTAGGCAATGGGATTAGAATGTCAGACCCCCATTATGCAAAATAACATGGGATGGTCAAGGTATCGAGGTCGCTGGTTGGCTAGTGAAGCATTGGCTTAAACAATTGACATTTCTTGCACTTCTTCATGTAGGAGAAGATATCCTTCTATATGTATGGCCATCAATATCCTTACTTTATGAATCTAAATTCCAGATATCTTCTCCTCGCATAACTTTCACAATTCCCTTTGTGCATGTCGTAAAGAATATTATCGATATCATTAGGATGAAAACATTGAAAGTATGGCCCCATGAAGGATCTCTTATAGATCTTCCCTTCAGGGCACAAATAAAATCGAGGATCCTTAACTCTTATTTGGTGAGCCTTTTTCTTGTTGGTATGTAGTGTGTACTCCCGTAAGTATGTGATGATTGGGTTCGTCCACCTAGGAACCTTCTAGGCGATGGGCATCTAGTTATCATTCTTCTGCCTCACAATTCTTGGTTGAGCCAGATACTCTACTTTAATTGTTATATTGTGGTTGGAGTCGATAGTTGAAGATAAAGTGTCTAAGCCATCTACGTGTCTATTATTTCCTTGGGGAAATTATTGGACTTTGATGTACTTGAATTTGGCGATCGAGTCTTAGGAAATATGGAGGTATGCTGATATATGTTCATCTCTGGCATTATAGTCTCCTAATATCTGGTTGGATACCAACTTTAATTCACAATAGACTTCAAGGTAACTAGTGTCCAGAGATAAAGCTTTCTTTAGTCTACCAATAAGGTCCTCATATTCGTCTTCATTATTAGATGTCTTAAATCCAAGTTCGATTCCCTGATCGAGCACATTATAGTCTAGAGTGACTAGGACAATTCCTACCCGTTAACCTTCTAAATTGGATGCACCATCAACATTCACTGTCCATTTGTTAAGTTAATCGGGTTCCCTAGCGGTCATTTGATAGGCGAGTTCTCTTTTCTCGGGTTGATGCCTTCTAGTAAATTAAACGATTAAGTCGAACTTGTCCGTTTATAGTAGTTCTCGGTTGATAGTGAATATCAAACTTCACCAGTTCCACCAACCAATTGGACTCTATATAGGGTCATCCTTTCGAAGGAGTGACTTTAATGGAAAATAAGTTATAACTATGACGGATTTTTCTTCAAAGTAATGCTTCAAATTGTGTAAGGCGATCACTAATGAGAAGGCTAACGTTTTCATAGGGAGAAAACATTTCTCGGCATCCAGCGATATCTTGCTGATGTAATAGATGAGGAATGATGTCCCTACTTATCGCATACAATGAAACGGGGTGGCCCTTATGTGTGTTTCAAATCAAACTAATTTTTACCAAAGATTATCCAACTTTTAATGTGCACCAAACCAAGTTGTGAAAAACGCAATTCTTACTTCAAACATATTTTATCTTGATTAATCCTAAACATGCATCTAGTGATTAAAGCAAGTAAAGCAAAGTAAAGAATACTCACAACGACGGATGTACGAGGAAAAAACCCAAAATGGGAAAATAACTTCGGACGACCCAAGCCAGACAATCACTATAAATAAAGGTTTTACAAAGACAGATTAGCCTTACTCAATGACTCGGTCCCCACGGGTCTTGACGCTCCTTCTGATCTTCTACCATTCTTCAATAGTTCCCACACAAAAATTCCATCTTCACGATACCTGTCCACAACACATGCATCCACGTATGTCTTGGTGTCCACCGAATGGCTTTGATTTGTCTACGATGTCGAACAAGAAGTCCTTCTCTTCTCTTCAACACAAAATCATGATGTTCAATTGTAGAAAAAACCTTCTTGGTGCAGAAAGATCATGTAAACATATAATAATGATATCTCGGATCTTTACAAACTCTAAGGATGTTTTTAAGCTTTGTAAACCTTAGAAAATATGTGCAAACAACGTACTGGATGGTAAACTGTTTTTCCAGATGCACACACGTTTAATTTTGACGCAAACACGCTTTAAATAGGAATTAAGAGCCACCTCGAAAAACATGTCGCTCGAACTACAGAGCCATGTTGTTCGCGCGACATAGGTATCTCGTTCGAATGAGATCTTATGTCGTTTGAACGACGCTGCGTTGGTTTGACTTTATGTTTAAAACGCCTCTTTTATAAGAGATCCAAATAAGTCAAACTCTATTTCGAGTTTATTAGAATAAAACGTAGTGTAAACGATTTAAAACACTTTAAAACATTTTAAAACATTTTTCTTTATAAAAATACATCTTTATCTTTTATAAAAAAAATTCCGAGCACCATACCTGAGTGATCTGAGAATGCATTTAACTTGAAGACGAGTAAACTTGCACCAATTAAACTTCGACATGATTAATTGTTTGAAGTTTTGCCACAACGTCTTCAGTTTCTTCAATACGTCATAGACCAAGTGGGATCATGACAAAATAAAATCTCCCTATGACATATTACAAACACAGTTTTGTTCATGAAATGAAGCCAAAACAATACAAGGACTCAATTGGAAATTTATGTCCTTACAAATCTCCCCCTTTGACTATTCCGGGACAAAACTAAACCAATGAAATGTCTAAATAGGGCCGTCAAGCAGTATGACGCCTAAATCCTATCCCATAAACCCAAAATCAAAAATTAGAGGACACGTAGTATATGTAGCACCGACAAGCATGAACTGTTTAAATGTGATGTAGACTTGAAATCTCGAATCGTTGAAGCATACCTACACACATGAAACAGACAAACAAATACCAAGTGAAGTATGGAGGAACAAATGAAACTTATATATATATCCAAATGATACCAAACAACAATAGATACCAATATGAATAATCTCTGAAAAATCATTTGTTAAACGAATTGAGAAACAAAATGATACCAAATTTAAACTACCAATTTGAAATACCAATTTGTAATGTTTGTAATCCAAAACATGCATAAATCTCCCCCTTTTTGTCTCGAATAGACAATTCGGTGAAAAGATAAACCAATCAGAGTATATAGCATGAGAATATACCAATTTGAATCAATTTGAGAATTGAAAATGCTAGATAACCACGAAATAACCAGCTAAATATGATCAAAAGATGACAAATTTGTAGCTAGTAAACCAATGAATCACATAAAGAATATATCAAACTAATCAGGTGTGATAAACAGACTATATGCAAAATATCAATTGATGAACCAATAGAACTTGCATATAAACCAGACACTCCATAAACACTTCCAGCAGTACCAAAAATATCACCAAAATAAACCAGTGGACTGCAAACCAATCAGAAGCAAGAATACAGCCTGTCATTCGAACGAGCCAGGGACTTCTCTCAAACAAAATGAGGACGTCGCTCGAACGAAGGACAAATGTCATTCGCATGACATAGAGATGTCATTTGAACGAATTCTCACGACGTGCCAAACTTTCACATTTTCCCATAAATATTATATATTATTGCTCAGTGAAAAAATTTCTAGAAAAAAATAAGTGGAAGGGCCTGACAGCAGCTAAGCAGTGCTAAAACAGTATGCTTTTAACACAAAATGCAAAAACGCATAAAAACTAATAATGCGAGTTACATGTAAACATAGTGATGATGTGCCTAAACATGGACATGGAATGTATGGGCGTGAAACTACATCAAATGACTCACAATTACAACACATTGAAACGACCAAGAAGCTCTAATTGATAGCGATAAATTATCAAACTTTATCATATCCATATGATAATTAAAGAGCGAGGTTAATGAACTAAACATACTACATGCACACAAATCCAGAAGTTTGACGATTCCACAAATAATAGCGTCAAATTGCAATGTTTCAACATTAGGTTTAGATGTGCAAACTCGCTTAAATTTTCTCCAACCAAACTCCCTCATAAACATATAATTTTTCAAGTTCTTTTGAGGTTTCTAGCATTCTCAACTTATAGAAAATATTATTGGCACTTTTATTAACATATTGCTTTTTCTTTTGGGCTCTTTTAAATGGTGGCTTTCACGACGAGTTAATTTTGAACACTCGCAGCCCTTTCTCGTGAATCACTCATCATTTTTTCAATTAGGTACCAATTCAAATCCTCACGGTAAACGATTCTTATATGCACACTTTTCCTTAAGTCTACTTAAGCATAGATGACAAGATTGAGATAAGAACGCCTCACCATATTCAAATATGCAGAGAAGTCATACATCCATATAAACTCGTGCATGTGTGCAATGTTGGCATATATACAAAGTCGAATCAAAATGCATATCAACTTCGAAATAACCCCATATAAACAATGGTTAAGATCATTCTAAGTATCGATAAAAATGACCAAATGTCCTAGCCACATGGATAATGAAACGATGGGGGGTCCAAGCACACCAATATGCCACATCGAACATGTAAACTCAAAAGCAAAAAAAATGAAAATCTTTTTGGCTTTTCAAACATATTTTGACTCAAATAAAAGAAAAATCTTTTTGGTTTTTCATAAGTTTTCTCAAAAACAAAATCTTTTTGGATTTTTCAAAATTTTCTCAAAAAACAAAATCTTTTTGGATTTTTCAAAAAATTTCTCAAAAAATAAAATCTTTTTGCATTTTTCAATAGGACTCAATCAAATGAAATCTATAATACAAAATGATACATATGTCATAATACTAGCAGTGAATATATCATGAAGCAAACTAATGTATGACAAACAAGGCAACAATATCAACCTTTAGATTTAGCATGGTAAGAATCAAGTGCACCCAAACGAGAATCATGAAGATTTATTCCTAAAGCCACTAAATCCGATTTCCTAACCCAAGTAGGTGTAAAGCGATGCATGGGGGTTTGATGAGCCGGGGCAACTTTATTCCTAAACTTCCTAGGAGCTTGTCTAAGGTCGTAACAATAACGCCTACGGTGACCTTTCCTACCACAAAATGTGCAAGTGTAGTGATGGTGGGAATGATTACCTACATGTGGACCTTTTCTAACCTTCCTAGTGTTTCTCACACATGCGGGGGGAATGAGAACAACTCTCTCATCAAAACCTATACCTCCATTATCTCCCTTAATTTGGACGGTGCCTAAGATCTTATCTAACTTCTCTGACCTATCCTCCAAATCAAACTTAACTCTAGACAAGTCTCTCAATCTCTGCTCCAACTCATGAATCCTAGACTCAAGAAAACGCCTAGACTCCTCAAACGCTAAAATATCCTTTTCTCAAAGACTCCATCAAACCACGGAGATTATCGCTCTCTTTCTCCACAAACTCTAGTTTCTCCTTAAACTTTTTCTCTCGTGCCCTAAGATCCTCAATCAAACTATCATTAATTTCAATGGCACGCTCATTTAACTCAACTTGCAATTTTGAGTTAGCCTTTTTCACCTTCACCGTTTCGGCATACTACTCATTAAACGCAACTTGCAACTCTTTCACATCTATCTCATCCTCTTCACTCTCTTTACCCTCATTAACATGGGATACACTCAAAACATCCTCGAAAGTGTCATGCACATGAGAATCATCGTCGCTCACATGACATGCCATAAACGCAACAAAGTTACGAGCAATGGGGGAACTCTCTCCCTCTTCTGGATCACTATCACTTAAGATGGAACTATAGACAATGGGTTGTTTGCCCTCTTTATTAAGTCTAGTGGGACACTCCTTAACTTTGTGACCGTACCCCCTCACACCCAAAACACTTATCCGACTCATCTCTCTTAAGCTTATCAAACTTATCCTTAGAGGTGGGATCTACTTTGTTATTCTTGAATTTTTCAAATTTCTTGGCATCTTTCGATTTCTTTTGAAACTTAATAATTTTTTTAAATTTCTTTGCCAACAAAGCAACATCCTCAAAATTGGAATCGGAATCGGAATCTGAAACTTTAATTTTCTCCTTCCGGATTTTCAAAGCAATACCCTTTTCTTTCTTAGGCACTTGCTTGGAGGTAATCATATCAATTTCATAGGTTTATAAGTCACCTAAAATCTCTTCTAGTTTCATCGACTCTAACTTACCCAAGGAGTTTAAAATGGTCACTTTTGCATCAAACCTACTAGACCTAAGGATTTTCTTAATGACGCAGTTGTCGAGAATTTTCTCACCTAGGTTAAACGACGAGTTGACAATATTGGACAACCTAGCATAAAACTCATCAAAAGTCTCACTCTCTAACATCCTAATGGTCTCAAACTGTGTAGTGACATATTGAAGTTTTGACGCCCTAACCGTGCTAGTGCCCTCATGAGTGAGTGCCAAAATATCCCAAGCTTCTTTTGATGTTTCACAAGTCATAATCCTATTATATTCTTCTTGTGTGAGATTTAAGGAAATAATGTGCAGACCCTTAGAATTATATTGTGAAAGTCTTTGTTCAGTTTCGATCCATGACTCAATAGGCTTTAAACTAGTGACCTCACCTAGATTGTGACAAGAGGTATCCAACCTTTCTCAACTGCTAGCCACACTCGCCCATTAATATATTTTAAAGCACATCTCATTCTCATATTCCAATAAGTGTAATTAGTGCCATAAAAAACAGGAGTTCAAGAAAATTCTTTATATCCAAAATTCATCTTTAAAAACACACGGGAGCACAAAACAAATAAAATATGTTTTCTAGCTCTAATACCAATTTGTGAAATGGGGTGGCCCTTATGTGTGTTTCAAATCAAACCAATTTTTACCAAAAATTATCCAACTTTTAATGTGCACCAAACCAAGTTGTGAAAAACCTAATTCTTACTTTAAACCAAGTTTATCTTGATTAATCCTAAATATGAATCTAGTGATTAAAGCAAGTAAAGTAAAGTAAAGTAAAGAATACTCACAATGCCGAATGTAAGAGGAAAAAACCCAAAAATGGGAAAACAATCTCAGACGTCCCAAGACAGACAATCACTATGAACAAAAGTTAAGACAAATTAACCATACTCAATGACTCGATCCCCACGGGTCTTGACTCTCCTTCTTATCTTCTACCGTTCTTCAATAGTGCCCATGCAAAAATTCCATCTTTCACGATACCTGTCCACAACACACGCGTACACGTATGTCTCGATGTCCACAGAATGGCTTTGATTCGTCTACGATTTCGAACAAGAATTACTTCTCTTTTCTTCACCGTAAAACCCTGATGTTCAATGGTAAAACAAACCTTCTTAGTGAAGCAAGATCACGTAAACATATAATAATGATATCTCGGATCTTTGCAAACTTTAAAGATGTGTTTAAGCTTTGTAAACCTTAGAAAACATGTGCAAACAACGTACTGGATGGTAAACTGTTTTTCTAGATGCACACATATTTAATTCTTACGCAAACACACTTTAAATAGGAATTAAGCGTCGCCTCAAAAAACATGTCGCTCAAATGACAGAGCCACGTCGTTCGCCCGACATAGGTATCTCGTTCGAATGAGATCTTATGTCATTTGAACGACGCTGCGTCGGTTTGACTTTTTGACTTATCTCGTTCGAATGAGATCTTATGTCATTTGAACGATGTTGCGTCGGTTTGACTTTTTGACTTTATGTTTAAAACGCCTCTTTTAGAAGATATCGAAATAAGTCAAACTCTATTTCAAGTTTATCAGAATAAAACGTAGTGTAAACCATTTAAAACACTTTAAAACATTTTAAAACATTTTTCTTTATAAAAATACATCCTTATCTTTTATAAAAACAATTTCGAGCACCATTAATTATATGCATTCATACCTGAGTGATCTCGGAATGCATTTAACTTGAAGACGAGTAAACTTACACCAATTAAACTTCGGCATGATTAATTCTTTGAAGCTTTGTTGCGACGTCTTTAATTTCTTCAATACGTCATAGACCAAGTGGGATAGTGACAAAATAAAATCTCCCTATGACATATTACAAACACAGTTTTGTTCACGGAATTAAGTCAAAATAATACAGAGACTTAATTGAAAATTTATGTCCTTACACATACTAAGGTTGAGTTGACTGTGTGGTCAAACACCAAGAGATACAGGTAGAATGGATCATAGGAATTTGGGACCATAAGTATAGGAGTCCAACATAGGTAGAGTTTGATTTACTCAAGTGGCTTTAAACATTCTTTGTTCTAGATCTAGTTTTTATCCTTCTTCAACAGTTGAAAGAAAGGTAGACTTCTTAGAGGATTTGAAGATGAAGCAGTTGAGTGTTGCTAACATCCCATACGGATTCTAGACGTACCTAACTATATTAGGCGATTGTATTGTTCTTATTAATTCAATTTAATTCGTATTAACTTTGATTTCCTTCTGGTTGACCAGATTTCCTAAAAAATTGTCGAAATGGACTCCAAAGAAACACTTAGCAGAATTGAACTTCATCCTGTAGCACTTGAGGACCTTAAACATCTTTTCCATATTCGCTAAGTGATCTGCCTTCCATTTTATCTTTACGAGCATGTTGTCTATATACACTTCCATAGTTTCACCAAGCTGATACTTGAACATCTTGGTGACAAGCCATTAGTAGGTCACTCATGCGTTGTTAATTCCAAATGGCATGACTGTGTAGCATTTTAGGACAATAGTTATAATGAAAGAGGTCTTCTCTTGGTTGGGTTTGAACATAGTTATTTGATGATAGCTAGAATAAGCATCTAGGAAGCTAATTATTTTAAGTATAGATGTAGCGTCGACTATATATTATATCTTTGTTAAAGAAAGTTTTCCTTGGGACATGCTTTATTTAGGTCGGTGAAGTCTATACAGAATTTCCACTTTTTATTACTCTATCCTAACCATGATCGGGTGTGAGAGCCATTTAGGGAATTGAAATTCTTTGATGGAACTTTCCTCTAGAAGTTTCCCCACTTCCTCATCCATTTCCTTTGCCTTTTTAGAGGATGTTCATCACACCTTCTGTATTATCGAAGGGAATGACAGGTCCACGTGAATCCTATGATATATTACTTTGGGACCAACACAGAGCATATCATATGCCTACTAAGAGAATACATCTTAGTTTTCTTTGAGAAAAGAAACCAACTATTCCTTTATATGATCGGTGACTATGCTTCCCATCAGAAAATTCTTTTCAGGGTGAGAGGCGTTGAACATAATCTCTTATAGGGTTACCTTGGCTATATTTATGGGGCCACCTTTCTATCTTTTACCCCCCGATGTTCCATACTTTAACTATTATTTTGATGGGTTGTCTCCCTCCGTGATTATTCCATTCGTATTCTCCACCATTCCTTCTTATTTTTTTGTTTGGATCTAATGGTAACGGTAAAGCATTGACGAGAAGTAGCTTAATTTCCATGTATCTCTATTACCCCCAATCAGTAATTCCTTTTCGCTTATGATGGTAGGTTTATGGAATTATTTTCAAGGCATGGAACTATCATGGCTCTAGAATCACGTTATAGGGAGAATCAATGTCCATTATTAGAAATTCTATCGAACTTGGATACATTCCCAGTTCACACCAGGAGTACATCCTTACCTAATGGCATCAATATTATTTCGGTGAAGCTGACCAAGGGGATGGTCTCTTCCTTTAGTTCCTCCATCTTGAGGTTGAGTTTGTTGAACAACTTTATATACATGACTTCTGAAGAGGTCCCCTAGTTCACTAGTAGCTTATGCACATCCTAGTTGGAAATTTTAAGAGTGATTACTAGTGAGTCATAATGTGGATCTATGCTCCAACAAAGTCTTCCTCGGTGAAAATGATATGCTTAGCATTATCAATATATTCTGGTCGATGACGTTTTCCAATCGAGATTTTAGCAAGGTCAAGTTATAAAGCTTGCATGATCATGGTGACCTTTTTTAGTTCCACCCACATGGCACCACTTTGAATCTGATTTGGGTTTAAGGAACCATGGATAACCACAAACTCATATCCCATCTCCTCATCTTCTAGGACATTATTAGGCTTTTGATCATGCTCCATAGGGGGTTTTCCGTTCTTATTATATACGTAGTTATCTAGATGATCTTCATGGACCAGTTCCTCTAGGTGTGACTTGAGTGCCTTGCAATTTTATGTTTTGTGCCCATGTCCCTTACGATAAGAGCATCTCAGGTCATTATTCCCCTTTGATGGGTCTCCTGCTATCTTTCTCGCCAATTTAAAATATATTTGATACTTAATCCCATTAAATTTTTTATAGATTGGCTCTTTGAAAACAATAGTGATGGCATGGTGGTCCATACTAGGATATATCTTATTGTCAAACTTGAATCTATCATTTTTATTTTTACTCCTTCTTGGGAGAACTCTCATTATCCCTATTCTTTCTCACCTTTGGTCAACCATTATCCCGTTGATTACCTGCCACCACATCCTTTACCCTGGCATACTTTTAGATTCTATACATCGGGTCATCTATATTATCGATCTCTTTTTTGGTAAGGGATCGATGCAACGGGAACTGTTCGGCAGGCCGATCTTACATGAGGCCATAACCACCTGCTCGGAGCAGTCCTCTACCTCGTTGTAGGTTTTCCAATATTACCGAGCATACTCACACAAGGTCTCTTGGGTATTCTTCTTTATTGTAGGGAGTACATACATCCTCTTTGGGTGGGTTCTGATGGTAATGAATCACATAGTGAAATCCTCTGCGAGATACTTAAAGCTAGCGATGGATCTATTTGGAAGTTTTAAAAACCACTTATGTTCAATGTCCCCCGGGATGTAAGGGAATATAAATCAGATGAAATCCTCTTTATTTTTCAAGAGGGTCATTACCTGAAGATATTGGAGAACATAATTGGTGTCATAAGTTTACACATTGTAAACCTAAACCCAGGGGTGACAAACTTCTTAGGAGACTCAAAGTATTCTATTATTTAGGAAAAAGAAGAATTCATCTGGAAGATGAGGGTACTTATGGCCAACCTCTTAATGGTTCTTGTTCCTTAATGGGCTAGGTGATTGTACATATATCTTTTTATAAGGTTACGCATGTCATTTTTGTCATGATGGCTGATGTGGCGATCTCTTTATTCTGGTGATATTCGCCAATAAGAATGATCGTGGTTATGCTGGCAACTCCTTCCCCGGCTGTGAGTTTTACTCACATGAGGGATAGGAGTACAGGCGACCTTATGATGTTTTTTATTATCCCCGTAGAGTTCATCCTCCATCCTATCGAAATAACTTTAGAGATGAGAATTCTCCTCTGGACTGCAATGTATGGACTCATCTTGTTGCTAGAGACATTACTCATAGGCATCAATGAGCCTATATTTCTTGTTGGATCATGGTGTCTCATTTATCTCCTTAGTTTGATCCTCCTATGTGTGATACCGTAACCTGGGAGTTTTTTTAACTCCTGTTAGGTTGTATTCCTGATATGATTTAATGAACCTCTAAACTGTTTTGATTGCTCTTCCGACTAGCGTTAGATGGAAGGTGATGGTTGTGTGAATGAGATATGCATGCTCGTTGGCTTTGTTTGGATGAGAAACGGATGTCTCTTCCCATAAAGGACAGCATGAGGAATGTGCAAGTTCTAGACATGGTAAATGGATTATCAAACACCAATTTTTAATTTCCAATTAAATTAATCGAATAAGAAATTAATCCAGTTTTAATTAAGCACCAATTTACCAAACGTTGTGTAAACAAATTACTAATTTTATCTTACCCTAATCATGCATTTAGGTGATATGCTCAAGAGTAAATTATATCAATAAACCACAATGCTGCGATGTATGGAAAAAACCCACAATGGAAAAAACCTCAGACGACCTATCCACATAAGTCCACTATGATATAGGTGTCATACAAGGAGAAATTAGACTTACTCATGAACTCGATGCTTTAAATACTTTATGCTCTCTTCTCTCCTTGTGACCTTATTCACAACCACCACTGGATGTCTTCCAATGGCAATCACAATTCAGGCGCTTTTGGCATCTCGGTATCCACCGATCTTACTTGCTTCTTGGCTAGTCAACATCACCGTAAATAAAACACGAAATCCATTGCATAAAACACTCTCTATGATATAGAGTAAACAATATTGGTTAATAACACACAAGATCTCAAACACACATACTATGTTAAAACTTGGATCTCAAGCTAAGGGTGTAAACTAGGGTTTAAGAGGGTTAGTACTTCTCTTTGTAAATCTATTTTTGAAACCCTTTAAACTTAAAACTATTGTGCCAACACTTGTATTTATAATTTTTCATAAAAAATCTGGCACACATTATGAGGCATATCGTTCGAATTAAAATCAAGATCTTTTAATATCATTTCAATGAACAATATATTCGTTCGAACAAAGCCACCATTGCCTCATTCTAATTACCCATTATTAGAAACATCTATCTTTTAAGTAATTGTCCGGTTACCAGAAACCTTTGCAACAAGTTGTAATCCTAATTTGTGGTTCTCCATTGGACTGTAAATTATGCTTTTACTTTAAAGAGATAAAGCCATTAACCTGTCCTATTTTCCTTATAGATCTAGGAAAACTGTACGACGTTGCTATAAAAGCTCTAACTACTTTTAGTGAGAATACATGACTTTTGACTATTTCACTACTATCGAGGAATATGAACTTTTCTTAACTCAACCCGTTGTACTTGAGACTTAGGCTTAGCCTCCTACCTCCTTTTCGTGAGATAATTAAAGCTCTTATCAAATTATTAACATTAATTCTCATCGGTCTATTAAATCATTCATATAAACCTTACATGATGTGTGTTTATGTGTGTGTGTAGGGGGGGGGGGGGGGGGGACATGTAACAAATAATTACCATGTATTTTAAAATGCCATGATTCAACGATTAAAACTATTCGATAGGGGGGAAGATCAATCTGACACGAAGAATCACTTGCATCACAATTTTAAAATATTAATGAGAATTAAGGGTTAAATAAATTCATTATCCTCTAAAGTTAGAATAATGTTCAATTACATTTTCAGTCTTTGAAATATATTTTATTTGATTAATGCCATGAAGACTAAAATATGTGGTTGAATAGTTTACCCATATAGAAATATAATAATCATTATTGAAAAAGGACTTTTAATTAAATATGTAGCAATTAACCTTTTGATTAAATTTAAATTATCTTCCCTCTACTGCTATTTAAAAATAATGCCGTCGACATCCTAATTTCTTGTGAAAGTAAAATTTCTCATTGGGAGCTAAAATTACTTCACCTTAAGTTAGACAAACCTTAAGTCTTTTAATTATATTATTTGGACAGTCCAGGAACTCTTCTGTACAATATAATTAAATAGTCAACTTTTGGTCCCTCAATGAATGACATTGACTCTATTGGGGAGGATACCACTACTTGCATTTAAGTGTAAACCACTAGTTCATTCCATCTAAAATTAAAGTCGTAAAGAGCTTCCTCGTTGGGAGGATGGAACATACTCAATATTAATTTTAGATAATTATCATATAAGAATTTTAAAATCTCCGGGATGCCTTGATAAACTCCCTTTGTTGGGGAGGAAAGCCAGTAATGCTAAAAAAGGACCAATCACATCACAATTTTAAAATACCGATGAAGAGCGCAGAGTTTGTTTACAAGCCCTTCTCCCACTTAATATTTAAAATTTGATGGTATTACAAAATAATTATTCAATTCAAAATTTTTGAAATAAATAAATGATAATATCCTAATTCATTGTCTGAATTAAAATACCTGATCTCACTATATTAATTTTAAAATCTCATGATTCCTTGATAAATCCCTCTATTGAGGAGGAGAGACAATGATAATAAGAGGGATAAATTACATCACTACTTAAAATAAATCGGATATCGGTCTCATTATTTTAAAAACCTTATAATACCGTGATAAACTCCTTTAATTGTGGAGGAAAGCCGAAGCTAACACAAGGAGAAGTCACTTCACTATTTGAAATAAAACCTGAGACCAAAATTAATTGCACAATAAATTAATTACATGATTTAATTCAATTCGAAAGGAACGAACATTTTTTATTTTTCATAAAATTGTGATTTAGGCCAGGTCACACAATTAATTCCCATGTTGTAAATAATTAATGTGGGTTACGAATTAATGAGATTAATAACATCAAGTAATTATCAGCATAATTAATTAGATGGCAAAATTATAAAGAAATCATAAAACATGCAATATAAAACAAAAAGGAAACAAATTCCTTCTCTATCATGGCCTAAACTGGAATATGTAGAGTCCTAATCGTATACCTCTACCCATCCTCATCCGATCATAATCTTCATGTCCCGCGACTCTTGATGTCCCTTGAATATGGAAATCTCTAGATCAACACTTGGAAAAATCCCCTCGCGTAACTGGACAAAATTATACTGGGACTATTCGAACGGTGGGAAAAAAGTTTGTATAAATGGTAGCATTCAAATGGGCTAATAATGAGTAGTTAGAACCGGGCGTGTGAACAGAGAAGTGCTCAATCCTTTCTTCCGTGATCAATCCTTTATGCCATGCGAAATTCATCCTGAAATGAAGAACACCGTTCGAACGACTAAAATGTTCGCTCGAACGGATATGGGCCAAAAAAATCCTTTTATAATTTTCGACTTTCTAGATCTATATATTCTTGATATTGCCATGATTGATGATAATAGATCAAATACAAAGAAAAACTACCATAAAACAATACACACACACACTCCCAATACTCATATACATAGATCGATCAATGCAAAGAAGAAAAAATATAATTGTATAATCCAATCGAATCTAGTACGAGTAACTACAATTAATCGTAGGATCCATGCATCAAGCCATGATATAGGTGGATATATTAGAAGAACCCTATAAAACAAAGTGAGTACAAAAATCCACATATACACGTTATTTTACACAAACTAGTGTTTTGCATTCGTATGGACAAACCCAATTTGATTTAATCAAGATTGATCGTTTTACCAAGTGCTCTAATACCATTTGATATGATTGGTCTTTGAAAAATGTTTTGCCAAGGTTCTTTATGAACCTTGAGTGAATCGGAACCAACCAAATGCATAGAAAATTCCATACATGAAAATTAGGGTTTGTGAGTCCATAACTTTGCGGATCTTGTTATCGATTCATGAAGTGGAGTCGAGTTGATGTAGATTATGATATAAAACAACATTTTGTCTTCCAATATACGATCCTTTGATGTGAGAAGAAGAGTGGTCTTCTTTATCCATAGAAGAGATTGGCAAAGTTTAAGAGAATTTCTTCTCTTTTCCTCTCTCTCCACTATACCTATTTTCTCTATCCCCTAACCCAGTCTTGGCTTACTTATCTCAACCTTCCACCATAATTTCATGGTAGACTAAGTCATAAGACTTATAAGAGTCCTTCTTAAGCTTCCTACTTAAAGGAACTTAGGAATAACTAAGGGTACAAGAGGAAATTGACAAAACAAGGCTCGCAAATAAATAAGGACTATATCGGGGACCCAAGGCTAATAACTAAAATTGGCTTCCAAATAGAAAAATGAAATTTCAAATTACTCTCTTGTAATTTATTTATTTTAATATTTAATCGTAATTAATTTCATTAAATGATTATGATTGCATTCTAATTTTAATTACTTAAAATCACCACAAAAGAGAGGTCTAATGTTTGCACAATTAGATAACACATAATATGATTCCCCGCATCTGGGTAAAATCAAATTGTCGCTAATTGATATTCACCAACATCTTATAAACATTCCTCGATCTCATACTTAACTTATTTATACATCTATACTGGATTATAAAATCCACCGTTCAAACAAGTTCCTGAACCATCATACAAGTCCCCGCAGTCAAGATAAACTACTAAGATTTTACTCACAGCCTTACCGATAGGATGTCAACCCTCCTATCTAGGTTGTGAACTGCTTAATCATACTCGAACTGGAATTCTGATCTTTTGTGCCCACACTAGAATTCCTACTAAGCACAATTGACGGACATTACGATATATTTACAAACAAATATTACGCATTTCTACAATCATGATTTTCTATTTCAAATGGGTTATAATGGACCATCATAAACATGGTTTTAACAATAAAACCCCAATAGTACCCAACCCCAACTCAACTTATGTAGTTTGTCTAAGAGCATCAAATGATATTTAATTTTTGTAACAACCAAAACTAGTGACCTACAACATCTGTCGCCAACATTCCAGCTATCCATTGTAATGGTAGAGCTCAAGGCAGGGCTTCCAATGCCTCAAATATCCCATCTAACCAACCTAAGGCAATTGGATATATACTGGACGCTTAGGGTAGAACATGGATCGATTCACAATCATCAAAAGCAGAATGAAGAGTTAAGCATCATGCTTGATCACCTTAGAGCTATTTTAGTCTCGTGAGTCCTAAATGGGTAAAAATAGTATCTAGATAAGTCAATTAGTTACTTCTTAAGTGCTCTCTAACCATTATGAAGATCATAAATAATCACCTTAGCTAAGGCCCAAATGCAGTTCCATTTGTATTGTTCACCATCATATTAAATATACAGGAGAAAAACACTTTAACAGTGGACTTAGGCACCTCAACATAGGTGTTGAACTGCTAAAAATCCTTGTGTCATTGTCATTTTAATTTAATAACACTTCCTCTTATCTTAAGGAGGTTCATTTGGTGAGGCTGAGGTTTACACCAATTTCACGCCAATCATCACAACATTGGAGAATTCAATTTCATTAAAAGTGAGAAAAGAAGACTGTGTTTTATATATTTTTAACATGTTTTATAAATTTTTTAAAATCAAATTAATTATTTTATAAACATTATACTCACCATGTCGTGACATTACAAGTGGCACGAGCAGAGAAGTGCACGCCATAAGAAATGTCACCAAAGAGTGCATTACACACAAAATTTTAAATTGAAGTGCTTTTTGGAGAATTAAAGTAACATATAAAAATTTTGATTGACGAAATGCTTCAATGTGAGAGAGATGATATCTAACAAGTCATGTTAAAAAATAATCACACTAAGTTTTATTTAAATTCTCTATCCACTCTCCTTAATCACATAAAGTCAGGTTGTTTATTTTGACTGGTGGTATGCGCTATTTATAAATTTTCATTTTTTTATGAAGGGTTATCCATACCGGATCAGTAAGAGGAATCGAACTCCGGATCTCAGAGATACAAATACTTTAGCCCTGATTAACTACCATACACCCTTGTTTATTAGTGTTGAAAATTAGAGTACAAAAACTCTAGTATTCAAAAGAAGAAGAAACTTACTCAAAAGAGAAGCACACAACAACAAGAAAAACACTCAAAATAATACTTAACTAAAGCCTCAAGTGTTTACTAATTGTCTTGTTTTTAAATGATTACAAACATTGGTGAATGGAGGTATTTATAGTAAAGGAAATACAACCAATACCACACATTGTGGTTACATAAACAAACACACTTTTAATAAAAACCCCACAACTATTAAAACACAAATTAATTTCCTCCATCCAAGTTGCCCATTATAAAACCTATATTCCACGCATTTTCCCACTTACTTAATCTACTTTAGAAATATTTTATGGGACTCCATTGGATTTAATAGATGTTGATTCTTAACACTTCCCATTAACACCGCCTCCCATTATTTACACCACATTGAGTTGACAATTTTTTTTTACCAACTTGCTAGTAATCAAACCTTTTATAAACAAGTTCCCATCTTGATCATCCATTATGATCTGTCTCATCTCAATCTCTTCTTGCAGAACCTACTCTCTCATAAAATGATAATGCAACTCCATAGGCTTAGTTATTACTTAAAAGGCTACATTTTCTGCCAAACGAACTGCCGACTGGTTGTCACAGTACAATAAAACTGAATAATCTACTGATTGATGTAAATTATTTATCGACTCATCACACCAACTGCATAAGAAATGTCAGGCCGAGTCACGGTCAAGTAAATCAGAATACGTACCAATTATCGATACATCATCACATCTTCCAAGTCTCTGCCTTCATGTGCGCATATCTTGACATATGGTTCCATCAGTGTTGGGATTGGCTTGCACTCGAGCATCCCAAACGTTTGCAAAAAATCCTGTATATTTTTCTGTTGACATAGAAATATCCCTTCTTGTGTGTGATCAACCTCTAGCCCAAGGAGGTGCTTAAGTTATCTAAGTTCTTTCATCTGAAAGTGAACTAACAAATTCTCTTTTATTCGGTGAATTTGTATCTCAATATCACCAGTGATCATTATATCGTCCACATATACTAGCACAATAATTATCTTTCCTCCATTGGCTTTAACGAATAAGCTGGAATCTGCAGGTGTTATTGAATAACCACTTTTAGTAATAAATTCAGAAATCTTACCATACCACGCCTTTGGTGCTTGCTTTAATCCGTAGAGAGACGTTCTCAGCTTACACACGAACTTAGGATAAACTTTGTTCTTAAATCCCACTAGTTGAATCATGTATATCTCCCAATCTAACTCCTCATAAAGAAAAACATTCTTCATATCTATTTGCCATAAATTCCAATCTTTGATGGCCACAAGCGCAATCAAGACTCGTACAATTGTAAGCTTTGCCATAGGACTAAATATTTCATCATAATCTAGTCCATACCACTGAGAGAACCGTCGATCCACTAGTCGAGCCTTGTATTTCTCGATTGATCGATCTGGACGATGCTTTATCTTTTAAACCCATTTGTAGGATATGGGTTTCACATCTCTTGGCTTTGACACCAGATCCCAATTCTAATTTTTCTCTAACGCCGTGATTTCTTCTTTCAAAAATTTAATCCACTTAAAATTCTATGATGCTTTTCCAAACGTCTCTAGTTCTTTTTCACTTTCCTCTGCTATGGATGCATTGGCGTATTTGTGATTTGTCTTTCGTATTATTATTTACATTTTAAGTTGTGGTTATGGAATTAGTTCTTCTATTTCACTAGGCCTATCTTCTTCGACTGGTTATTAATACTCTCGAGTTTGCCAAGGATCATTACCATTGTGCAAATCTTCACGTTCATCTGAACTAAATTGGATTTGAGTAGTATGCTCCCCTATATTTAGTTGCAACCTATCTTCATTCTCTTTTCAATCTGGTAGCACCTCATTCTATAGATACCACCTTGAAGATGCTTCGTCAAACACCACATTTCGTTATGTGTAGCAATTTCCAATAGTAGGAACATAAAAATCCACCTTTTTCTCTGGTGGTCGTATCCCACAAAGATACATCTAACTGTTTTATTGTCAAACATTCTACGTAAATGACTTGGAACAAATATATAATACACATTGCCTAATACTCGAAGGTAACCAAGTGTAGATTTCATATCCAATAATTTTTTCTAAGGGTGAAATAAATTTTAACCTTGTTTGGGGAAATCTGTTAATCATATGGGTAGCAGTACTCAGGGCTTCAACCCAAAATCTTCCTGGTACATTCTTCGCATGTAGCATACTTTGACAGATATCTGCAAGATGCCAGTTCTTTATCTTCGCTATACCATTATGTTGTGGCGTGTTGGCATAAGTGAACTAATGACGTATTCAACAGTCTCATAGATACTAAGAAAACTCATTGAAGGTATATTCTCCTTCATTATTTGCACATAAACAATCTTCATTCCTAATTCTCCTTAATTATTCCTCTGAACTCTTTAAACTTGAAAAATGTGTCGGATTTTTCTTTCATGAAGAAAACCCACACATACTTGAAGAAGTCATCAATCAATGTCACCATATACCACATTCCACTAATTGATGGTAGTTTAAAAGGCCCAAACATATCACAGTGAACTAACTCTAATTGATCTTTTTCTTTGCACTTCGAATATTTGTATGGTAATTGATGCACCTTACGATACTGACATCTCGTACAGACTGTGTTTGTTCTCATATTAAGTTGAGGAAGATCATTAAGCATTGACTTCTTCATCATCACACTAAGCTTTTGATAGCTAATGTGACCCAATATCTCGTGTTATAAATTTTTTTTCTCATTCCTCATTTTCTTGTCCACATATGTAGACTCTACTGACATTATATAGAGTGACTCCAAATGTCATCCCTCCATTATCGGCATCCATCATATATTGAGGTCTTAATACACCTTCACATCTCATGGACTGAACAAGACATAATAACCCGACAATGTCAACTTCATAACTGAAACAAAATTTTCTTCATGCCAAAAATATGGTAGACATCTTTAAGCATCATCTGGTCACTATAAGAAAAATACCATTTTATGACACTTTTAAAATTGACTTTAAGATAGTTTTTAAAAAAAATCATTAAAAGTATGATACTACTACTTACATGACACATTTGCAAAAGTAAAGAAGAAGGTGGATTAAACTTAAGATGCATGTTTGATTTATCACTTGCTTATACTCACGACTATGGTGGAAGTTTTTTAATGCCACATTCTTTTGGTCTCGGTTCAAGCATAGTAAGTACAAAAAATTGAAACCTCAAAATTTTAAAGGATCTATTTAAGTTTCATCTCATGTATGGAAAAGAATGCAATGTGTTTGGGAAGACTTTTCAGATAACGTTGATCTTAATACCGGAAAATGGGTTTTGACAAAAAATGGTAACTTCACTATCAAATCCGCATGGCATTTGGTGAGGGAGAGGGGTTGTGTACAATGCTCTTTTTCTCTTATATGGGATAAGAGGATTTGTCCTAGAATTTTAGTTTTTATGTGGAGATTACCCCATAAATGGATTTCAATAGATGAGTATATCAAACGCCTCCACGTCCCTTTACCTTTTAAATGTAGATGTTGTGCAAATTTTTTTGAAGAGGATAGAGAGAACCGTTTTTGGAGTGGTAATATTGCTCAAGCTATTTGGAAAAGATTCTCGAATGTTCTTGGCTTGCAGATTACATCTTCCATTTTTAATGGCAATTTGATGAATTGGTGGATTAATTTAAAGGGTGAAAAAATTAGAAGCACTATATGTCGTATAGTTCCATCTTTCATTTTTTTTGGCATTTGTGGTGTGCAAGGAACATATCCAATTTCGAGGGGTTATCTATGAAGGAATCTTCTATTATAGACCTCATTTGTGGAGAGATTAAAATGGCTTTTCATATAATTCCTTTTAATGGTATTAAACTAGCTTTTGTTTGGATATTTTAGAGGCTTTTTATAACATAGGTGCTTTTATTACTCATACTTGATGTAAGCCACCGACGGGGGGATATTCTCCGCTTTTATCTATATTTTATAAATGGGAGATATGATTTCTATTAAAATAAATTATTTGTATTATGACAATTTTAAATAACAATCTAAATGCATATGTACTAAGTATTACACATATGACGATTATTTTCAAAAAAAAATTAACGAGAGTAAAAATGGCTCCCTCCATTTGAAAAAAAAAAAAATTCTCTCGACCTGGCCTCCTAAAATGTAAAATCGACATTAGGTACCCTCACACTTTTCACCCTAAAAAGAAACATTCCCATGACAGAAAATCACCCTCTGGTTCCTAGCGTCCTCCAATTTTGATCATCATCAGGTACTCTCTCTCTCTCTCTCTCACACACACACGCACACACACACAAATTTGATAGGTCCCTCAAAAAATCAATTTACAAATGATTTAGGGTAATTGATTTCGTCTTCTTACAAATATAAAAATGGAGATTGAGGTATTCAATTTGAAAATGAAGATTTGGTCTGTATAGGTAATTGATGCAGGGATTTTTATTGGTATGTAGTTAATTATTGATTGTATTTGTCTAATTTTAATTAAGGTTTTGTGGGTTTTATGGTCATCGAGGGGCTGTGAACAGAGATTCCAAGGTCACCAGTTTTGTTGAGTTTAGTGGGCCTTTTCATAGCGTATACTTGATTTTAACTTTGATATCAATGGATTAAATCAAATGGTAAAATGACAATGATTTCAAGTTTTCTATCCATATAATTTGATATGGATTAACTCAAATTTTGACTTTACATTTATAGACTAATTACAGTTACTTATATTTATCATTATGTTTTGCTCTTTTTTTAATTTATTATAATACCTACTGGACATGGATTTGAATCTTCTATTGTTTTTGTATTGCAAACATTTTGTGTATAAAAGAAAAGTATTATGTAAATATTTTTGTATTGCAAACATTTTTTGGTATACAATTTGTTGGCGTATGCTTTTAGACTAAATACGTTATAAGAAATTGTAACTACTTGCAATTATTTGTGTCGATTGGTCGTTATTTGAAACATAGTAATAGGTGTAATACTTACTCTTACTACAGTACAAATACTTTCTTTGGCTTTATAAAGATGTGTTGGGTCAATGTGAACCACTATTTCCTAATTGGGAGGTGGTATATGTATAATTTATGTTCTCAATGTTATATTATTAATTTGCGTATAGTGTTATGTTTTTCAGTCTTAGTGTGAATTATTCATTGGTGTTGGGGTTAGGCTACTGAAGAAAAGAGTTTTTATATTGCTGTTATTGGTGATAGGGTCGGTGATGGAGTTATTTTGGTCACACCATCTGTTTATTGTGAAAATTCACAATTTATAACATGTGCAATCTTTTATTGATTTTGTTAAATTTGTTTGTTATTATTACAATTTAGATTAATGCTAATATGGTTATTATTTGGTGCAGTGCTCAATTATTCTTGTTGTCTCACGAAGAGTGGAGTTGTGTTAATTGCTATTATTATGTTTTTTTTAATAAATGTCTTTTATTTCTCAATTTTGTTTATAGACATCCCATGGGGCACAAAAGTAGCCCGTGGGAAGTGACCATGTTCTCACTGGGCTCCCGGTTGCCAAAATTAACTAGTATAGGCTCGCTTGGTGTTATAATTGGGCGTTAAGTGGCATGGATACCCCATGAGGCATAAATGTAACCCGTGGGAGCGAGCGCATCCTCTCTGGGCTGTTGATTGCTGACATTAACTAGTATAGGCTTGTTTTAGGGATTAAAGTGGGGATTAAGGGGTGAAACTAAAAATAAATATCGAGTGGCCCGAAAGGGCACAAATTTAACTCGTGGAAAGTGACCACATTCTCATTGGGCTCCTAGTTGCCGAAATTAACTAGTATAAGGATCGAAAATTCAAAAGAGTGATCAAGTTATCTGGAGATTAGCACGGACACCTCATGGGTCATAAAGTTAATTTGTATCTTGTTACTGAAAGTATATATACCCAAATTTGTATTCTTATAAAATATTTCTTGATTAGGATTTGAACAAATATGATGGCTTATTTTATCCAAAATTAATATAGAATTCATAATTATTTGAATGGGCAAGCTCATCGTATGTTTTAATTTCTGCACATTTATGTTTGCTTTACAAAACGATGTGGAATTGATTCTTCTAACGCAAGAGGGTAAACCTTTATTTTCATACATTTTAGCTTTGTCATATGTTTAAATCCAAGCATATGTCAATAAAATGGAAAGGTTCTTATAGTAAAATGATTTACCCTATTGCACTTTAGGATTCTCTTGTTTGTGTTGATTCTCCTCTTAAAATTGAAAGACTCCACTATAAAACTGTGACTTGTTTTTTTATGTGCACGTGTAGATTATGAGGGCATTTGGATTGATAATAAAAAATAAATAAAGTGTTGGTTGTGTTAGCTTATGCTTAGAGTTATCTATGCTTTTATAAGAGTTATCTATCTTTGGTCTACATTTTATAATTTATATTTTAATGGTTGATGGTGATGATCATTTATGGTAAATATTTTTTGGTGTACATAGGAGATGAATTGACTCGTTATCAAATTTGTGACTAACACCACTCTTAAATTTTTTGTGAACAAGCAGAGATTTGATTTTTAAGGAAATCAAGATTTATATCTGATTTCCATCCGATATAAATAAGTTAGATATCAATTTATATCTGACTGAGGAAAGAAATAAATAAGATCTAAAACATTTTTTCACCTACCAGCAAGAGTTGACAAGATAACATGACAAGAATATTATGGTCAAAGAATTCCAGGTCGACGACTTGGTCCTTCAAAAGATGATACCCGTAACCAAGAAGCCATCAGATGTGAAACTTGTGCTGAGATGGAAGGGACTCTGCCGACCAATCTCAAAAGGGAGAGAAGAATCATATCATTTAGTAGAACTAGATGGAAGAGTAGTCCAAAGGTCATGGAATTCTATAAGCCTTAGGAAGTTGTATCATTATATAGGAAGTTAAAGGCATTATTCTTTTTTATGTATGCACAATGTAAGAGCAAATTACCTTAAGATTACATTTATTTTGGCATATCCCTTTACACTTCGACTCGAGCCATCACTAAGAACCGAATCACTAACATCTCCAAGTTCAATAGTTCTCCACATTATGAAGGTATAAAGATTTTAAGAATTTAAATTTATTCAGTAAATTTATTTTGAGATGTTTCTTTTTATTAAAACTCAAACATGATTTTTTTGTTTTATATATCAAGGAATTTTTATTTTAAAGTTATTTTTCTAAGTTCAACTGCCCCATTGAAATGAGAAGACATTCTCATTCAAATGAGATGTCAAAGTCATTATAAGGGTCATTCGATATCTTCATCTAACGAGAAACTGCGTAACACACAAGAGTGGGAAATTTCTCTCCTAAAGGGCGACATCTCAAGGATATTGATGGATCTTCATGTAAATTGATGTTGTGAGGTTCGTTCAAAAGTGATCCAAGAGTTAACAATTTTTTCCATTTATCAAGCAGCCTACGGTAGATCTGAATCCCCTCACCAGTCCATGGACTTTATCTTAGTGAGGCATGGACATAGTGGTCGCATTACATTTTGTACTAAGGAATCGAAGATATCTAATAAAAGAAATCGGCTACTTCACAAAGTGGGTTGAGGCTGAACCACTCACCCATATCACAGAGGTGGATGCGAGGAGATTTTTTTGGAGGAACCTCATCACATGATTTGGAATCCCAAGAGAACTGGTCACCGACATCGGAACATAGTTCGACAATGACTCCTTTCATAACATTTTTGCAGAACAAGGAGTCAGAATCCACTATGCATTGGTAGTCTTGCCCCAGTGCAATGGATAGACAGAGATAACCAAAATAACTCTTCTCTCGGGAATTAAGTGACGATTAGAGACTGACAAAGGATGATGGGTGAATAAGCTTTCCTGCACTCTTTGGGCACATAGGACAACTCTCAAAAATCAAATAAAAAAGACTTTGTACTCCCTTAGCTAGTAGTTATGAGTTTTACCTCAGAAGGAGGAGGTATAATTGGTGTGGCTAGATAAAGTCACGGTATTAGTTAGCCCTAAACTCGTGTGTGTAATTTGAGCTTTGCAGCGGTCACGATAACATAATATCATGTATGTTTATGTGTTTTCCACGATAGCGGAATTTTATTTTCCTTCATTCGCCATAAAAGGCGGGTGTTGATATATTGTATACATATATATCTGGTTTGGGATACTCGTTCTATATGTTTATACGAGTATGGTATTATGGTGAGTATATAATGTTATTGTTATTTTCAGAGCGATAGCAGGCTAAAAATGGCAAATCAATCGTGTCCATGGTTCCTGGGGGGAACGGGTTATTGTTGCGGTGTCTCACCTAGATATAGGTTAAGTTCACCTTATTTATTATGGGATACGAAACTTCGATGAGTAGAGGTTTCATTATTGTGATTTTTGTTTATGGCGACCTTATATATATGATTTAAGGCCGCAGGATTAGTGTTGAGCTGGAGATAAAGCTCATTATTGATTGCGCAAGGACTTAAAAATTAGTGCGAGCGCAGGGTGGTATGACTCTTAGTTAGAGATAGGAGTTCAAACCACCTTTTTGCTGGATTAGGGGGTATGGATATCCCGGTTGCATGTTGAAATAACGGAACTCCATAACCAATGAAGTCAAGTGTCAATGCGTGGAGGGGTTCCTTGTTTGGATTTCGCTTTGTGAGATACTCCACACATGACTCTTAACGGCGTCGGGAGTGGGGAGCTGTTATAGGATGCAAGGATGTTGGTTTTATGGAAAAGGTCTTATAGTGTAGATGAACCACTATAGGCTATGAGACACATGATGATGATATATTTATGGAAAGATTGTGCTATGGAAAAGAACTAAAGTAGTCCTTTCACCACAAGTGGGTGGGTGGAGTAGGACTTAGAGAAATTGATTTGAGGATAATAGTTAGTCTGGATGAAAAGGCAAATTTTGAGGAGATTTGTTTTGGGTATGATGTACGTGACACTTTTACAGAAAGTGGGCACTTTGATTGATTAGGTTTCCTTTCGTATGGGCGGAAGGATAAGATAATAAAAATGCATTCGTAGTTTAGCGTAGGCAGGATTTAGGACGTCCTGCTGGTATGCCTTGGGTCGCTATATCTCGATGACCGACAACGCGAGGGAGTAGTGTAACGGGAGGGTTCCTTATTTGGATTTCGCTTCGGCGAGACATCCCACGCACGAAATCAAGAAATTATCGGGAGTTGAGAGAGGCCTTGGGCACTAGGGACATACTTAGGATTATATTCGTTTCACGTTGGTAGGATATCGCATAGACCGTAGTATTATTTAGGATGTAATTTTAGTAGAGTTAGTGGCGCTGAGATTAGGAGAATTGAATTTCGCGGGTTGGGAGGACACAGATGTGAGTATTACACCGAGGAAAGGAGACCCTTATTGGGAGAAAGTGTTGTGTGTCTCACGTTCACTATAGTTGTGCAGATGTGCACAGGTTAGAAAGGTGTATGGGCACCTTAGTAAGTTGGTTTATATACTGCCTGAAATAGAATGGGCGTAGTATATAAAGTTGAAATTTATGTCGAGAGGCATTATAGATGATGGTTACAATGTGACGTTATTAGAGTCACTTTACGACCGTGGTAGTTGTATGGTACATGGTTGGGAACCATTGGGTTAATGTCATTCCCTTGAGGTATTAGGATTTGGAGTGATCCTAGGTTTGGAGGTGTAGGTTGTATCTGAATTTCGAGGACGAAATTCCGTTGTAGGGGGGGGAGTATGTAACAACCCCTCCTTTTGGAGACAATTAAATTCCATTATTAAGTATAAATTGGAATTTGGAGATTTTCCCTAAACAGTGATTTTTGGGATTTTTGAGGATCAGATGATTTTCAATAGGTGTTGTAATTACTTTTGGGACTATATAGGTCAAAATATTTTAATTACATGTCGCCGTGGAGTATAGCGGCAAAAGAGGTAAGATGTTGAGTAGAAAACCCGCATTTACTTTTATGGGTTAGAATAGTGATTTGCGGTCAAGTACCTCGGATGGAAATTTCAACTGCACCATGAGTCTTGGAATGTCCGAGATAGTTGAAAAAGAGTTTCCGATTGTCGAAATTGAGTTTCGAGTAATTTTGGAGTTAAACGGGCTCGTAATTGAGTAAACGAGTCGTTTTGGGGTTTTAAGAGTTAAACCCTTTTCTCTATATATAAAGAGGGAGAACAAGAGAAAGAGAAAAGAGAAAAGAAGGAAGAAAGAGAGAGAGGAGGAGAGAAAAGAGGAGAAGTGGGGGAAACTCCGGCCAAACTCCGCGGGATTCAGCTCGAGGTCGTCGGTTTTCATCCTCCAGGCAAGTGTTTACTTGCTTTATTTCATTTTGTGCATTCCTCTCATATCACAATTGGTATAAACATGATTTTAGGGTTAGAACCCTTAAAATAAATTTAGTAAAATTTGGATATGAGTATACAAATTGATGTAATGTAAACTCTTAATGATTTCTAGTATTAAAACCAAGTTAATGGAGTATAAAATGAAATTGAAATGGGAGAAATGCCCAAACCTAGGTTTTATGGATTTTAGGGTTCAAATCCAAGATATATGGGTTAATAACCAAAAATAATTGATGTGTTAGTTGTAAAACATGGATTAGATGTTTATTGAGTTGTTGGATGAGTTAGAAACAACAAAAATGGAGAATAATGGAGGTTTGGAAAATTTTTGAAGATAATGAATAGTGACCTGCGTGTTAACCGAATCAATTCGGCCAGGGCGAATCGATTCGGCTCTTGGTCAAAAAATGAAATTTGTAGATCTCTTCGACGCGGTCGCGTGGGCGCTGACCGCATATTTTTCGGATTTTTTTTGGATTTATAGTGATTTTTCTACGGAAAGCTATCCGAGATTGAAATCATTAGTTATAACTTATTGGAGATAAATATTAGGGGTTCTCAAAAAGGATTTTTAGGACCTCTAAGAATTTGAGGATATATTAAAACTTTGGGTTTGTTGGAATAAATCCGAGTTATAATTTAAATGGTGAGTTTATTAAATTTTGGGTATTGGGTTATATATAAAACCCTAAGCAGATTTGGGAATTTCGGACAAGCCGAATCGATTCGGTCCAGGCAAAATTTTAAGGTTTTCTCCTTTTAAAGTTTAGGGAGATTTAAACTATTGTTTTGGAGATTATTATCGAGGATTCTAGATATCACATTAGGACTCCTACATAATGGTATTGAGGGTGAATAAACCCCGGGATGAGATAAGGAACATCGGATTAATTTTGTGTACGATCTGGGGTATGGATTTAATGAATGCTTGGGAATACTTTGGGTTTAGTATCATGCTAGTATTAAAGCATGATTATGATTCCTCGAGAGAATCTTTGGGATTATTGGTCATCGATAGATGGTTTGGTAAATATGGCCATTTTTATATATTCCGGGAGGAATATATGGTATATATATATATATATACTATGTGATTAAGTATATATGATATGATAGAAATGATTTTTGAAAATATATAGATGAATATTTTCAAAATGGGAAAAAGGTAAATGATTTTCATAATTAATAAATTATGGTTACACACCTCCCTAAATCGCTATCATAAGGGAAGTTGCGTGCGTTATGGTGATGCCCCCTGGCTAATGAATGCAGGGTGGCTATAGTCCTATAGGCCATATGGGCGATTATTGTTTACTGCGCTGGTTAGTGGATTCTGGGTGTGTTCTTGACTTTCTCGCAGGCATATGGCCGCTTCCCGACATTGGTAGGTTCCCAGGTTGTCTTGTTTGATAGGCCCTAGAAGATGATAGACATTTAGGGGCGCGTCCAGTGGGAAAACCCGGAGGGGCGGTCTTAGTTTTATTAAAGCAATTTATGATAATAAATTGGCTTTAATTTACATTTCCTGAGTATAAAAAGGGAAATGGGATAAAGGTTTTGGCTTCGGTAACACTCCTGGATGGAAGAAGGGACGTGGAAGCATATGGTATGATCAAAGCATTTTTATGATAATGAAAATGGCTTTGAATACATTTCCTGAGTGTAAAAAGGGAAATGGGATGATATAAAACGGAAAAGCATTTTTATGATAATAAAACTGGCTTTTAAGAAAGTATATGATTTGTTAAAGCAATTCATGATAATGAATTGGCTTTTATATTTACATTTCCTGAGTATAAAAAGGGAAATGGGAAGTTTTGAGAAAATGAAAGTATTGATAAATACTTGATATATGAACCTTCATTCCGGGAGATAGATCCGGATGTTTATGGTAAAATGTATATATATATGGATGAATCGAGTACCGAGGGTCTAATGGATCCCAATGATCGACCTTGCCGCATAGTAGTGTATCGGTGGGGTTCCTTGTTTGGATTTCGCTTTGCGAGACACCCCACGCACGAATATGGCAATGCGTTGAGACTGGGGAGAAGTTTAGTCCTGTGACACCCCGACTAATTAAATACCGGGTAGCTACTCCTTTATAAAATTAATTCAAAATGCCAAGTTGGCTCAGTTAATAGCATCATTGTCGAAAACATTTTATTATTACTAACCACCTAGTATTAAAAAGCAAGTTGCCAAATTTTAATTTAAGTCTGATCAACATGCAACAAGTGTAAAATGAAGAAATATAAATAACACCATTCACCATGCTGAAAAGAAATGAATAACCATCACAATAGAGTAAATGAAGTCTGGAGGAAACCCCTCACTACAATCCCATACAGAAATAAATAACTGAAACTGAAATACTACATGCTAAAGTCTGAAAACTGAAATGTAAAAGATGCTCTAAATAGGAATGGGCAACATGCCCTACAACTGATAGATAGATCGTGACTCTGGAATCCAAAAGATAGAAGCGTCTATGAGCAAATCCCTGTAGCTTCCACAAACAGCTACAGCTCGTCACCTGAATGAGTACCTATGCTTGGTGTCCTTGTGGCTGGGCACCTAAAATGGTTTTACAAGAAAAAGAGATTTGAAGAAGCAAACGGGTCAGAGCCCGAATGTGTTATATTTTAAAAACCTGCAAGTGCTTTAAAAACATTTAAAACATTAAATGCAAAATACATGTGAGGACGTACACTCGCATGATATTCTCACCTCTCGTCTAACTGTGCACTCCTAACGTAAGTACCCATCCATAACTATCCTTTCCACTAGCTAAGAGACAACGTAAACTAGCTAGACAACCAAAGGTTCTACCCATTTACTCGGTTAATTTAACATAACAACGCTCGTAATTTAATAGAGTTTTAACGTAAACTCAGTTACTACGCATACCATTGATATAACTATCAGCTAACTCATTATATAACTCGAAACAATACCGTAATATTTTTACAACATTAACATGAGGATTCCCATTAATATAACGTATATTATTCATCTCATAAATATACAATACAAGCACCCCGCAATCTAAGCTGTAGTGCACACATACTCTGCTATCCATCCCAGTACATCACGTACATAAGGATCACATATTCCGAATCTCTCAGGAATAGTTTACCGATAATAACATCACAAATAATGGAGGCGAACACAGTCACCATCACATGGGTCACGCACATACCTACGCTCCCATGGTCAGCGGACTTATTAATATCACAATAAGTCTTTCAATGACCTATGTTCATCAAGGTACCAGTCTATATCCCCCCCGTAGGCACACAAGGATTAGAGGGTCCTAAGCGAACGAAACCTCCCGTGATAGCAAGTATGGTAGGTATGTCATACAAACAATCCATATACTAATACTAAGTAAACACACATCTTAGTAATACCGTATTTTAATCGTAGTATATATCGCATTCTTGTACTAACTAATTATCACAACTTATTTTATTCCGGTTCATAATTATACGCGCTATAATTCATCCTCACATCGTAGTAGACACTCACGTCTCAACCCAAATGATTCATTGAATATAACTCTCGTATATGATTTACTCATCCCAACAACCCAAAAGTCCCAAATAAGTCACTATATCATCAAAGGGATGCTAACTCTACCCTTGAACCATCTCCCGGAACTCCAAAAGTCAAAACAGTCCAAAAAGGGTCAAACTGTCAACTCGTTAGAAGTCTCGTTCAAACGAGGCTTCGAACGAGTTTGGACTGTCAGGTCGTTAGAAGTCTCGTTCGAACGAGGCTGTTCGAACGAGATCCCAGTTCGTTCGAACGAACTGACCCTTCTAACGATATCTCGTTCGAACGAGATATCGAACGAAAATCCTACTCGTTAATAACGACTGGTCAACTCGTTAGAAGCTCGTTCGAACGAGCTCGTTCGAACGACCTGGGGGTTGCTTCTAACGAGATGCCAGTTTCGGCCCAGAATTTCCCAAAAATCGTTTTTTCACCATATTTACTCCTCAAACCTCTTCTAAAATTCGTTCCCACAATATATTGAGTTCTCTAAACATCCTCAAACATGTTAAGGGGTTATACTAACATCATTAAAGGGTTTGATATCATCTAAACATCATTAAATCACAATTTCCACACTAATTCCCAATTTTCTTCAAGAACATAAACCCTAACTTTTTCTCATCATAAATTCCCAGATTTTAATTCGTTTATACATCACCTAGATATGAAATATCCGAAATTAAATCTCCCAACAATGTTTCTACATGCAAACCTATCCCAACATTCAATAACACTTCAAATTTCATGGGTTTTCTTTTAATCTTTCAAGAACAATTAAGATTCTTCAATTTCTAACATGGAAAAGACATTCTCAGTAATTAAATGGAAATAAAGTCACTTGCCTTGGTTTGATTTCTGAATTTGGTGTGGATTCGGTGTAGAATTTCTGCAGAATCTCTCTCTCTCTCTCCTTCTCCAAGCTTTCTTCTCCAAAAGGCTATGGTGGCTAGGGTTTGCTTTGGGGAAACTTATGAAACCTAATTTCAATAAACCTCCATAGCTTGTTGGGTTAATAAGGGTTGGTTGGGGTCAATCCTTATCAGATTACAACTCTCAATTTTCGTCACTTTTAATTACCCAAAAATACCAAATTACTAAAATACCCTTTAAGTTACCGGTATGGTCTAAAATTACCCCGGGATCCAAACTATACCCCCGGCTAGTGTTTTCTGACTATCTCGACCCTTCCGGACGCGTTGGCGCACTCAAAACGACCATATGGATTATCGATTTTTATTTCACTTTTATTAACAAAATATTATACCGTGACGCGGCGGTCCCTCGCGTCTCAACAAAATTTCCAAATTGCCGTATATAAATCTCACGACAAATTTTATAATACCAAATACATATATAATCATATATGTACATAAACAAATACCAAATCGCATCATATTAGTATTTATAACCCGGATTAATTTCCAATTAATACGCATTTAATTAATTAATCCCAAAAATAAATATAGCCAAAAGTACGGGGTATTACATACTTCCCCCCTAATAACTAAATTTCATCCCGAAATTCGAAACTAGAAAGTACCTGCTAAAAATAACTCTGGATAACATTCGCGCATCTCATCCTCGCGCTCCCATGTGGATTCCTCGACATTGTGATGTCGCCACTGAACACGCACTAACGAGACTATCTTTGACCGTAGTTTCCTCTCGCTTCGGTCCAAAATAGCAATCGGCCCTTCCTCATAAGAGCTATCCGGCTGGAGATCGATGTCCTCCACAGCAATGTGTGAATGAGCCAAATCATCCCTAAGGTATTTCCTCAGCGAGGAAATATGGAACACGTCGTGAATCCGATGCAAATGCTCCGGTAACCCGAGTCTATACGCAACCGGTCCGATTCGCTCAATAATAGGAAACGGCCCCACATACCTCGGTGCCAACTTCCCCTTCTTCCCAAAACGCATAATCCCCTTCATAGGAGATACCCTGAGCAAAACCTGGTCCCCCACTTGGAACTCCCTGAAAAATCTCTTCGCATCAGCATAACTCTTCTGCCTGTCTTGAGCTACCCGAATGCGACTCCGAATCAACTCAATCCTTGCCGAAGTATCCTGGATCACTTCTGGACCAAGTAGTTTGTTGTCCCCCACTTCTAACCAACATGCTGGGGAACGACAAGGCCTACCGTACAATGCCTCAAATGGAGCCATGCCAATCGTGAACTGATAGGAGTTGTTGTAAGCAAACTCCACCAGTGGAAGGTACTGCTCCCATCCACCCCCGAAGTCAATAATGCACATGCGTAGCATGTCCTCCAACATCTGATTGGTGCGTTCTGTCTGCCCATCGGTCTGCGGATGATAAGCTGTACTCAATCGCAATTCTGTGCCCATGGCCTCCTGGAAACTTTCCCAAAATCGTGAAACAAATATCTTGTCTCTGTCAGACACGATATTCAGGGGCACACCGTGAAGTCTCACAATCTCTGAAATGAAGAGCTGGGCATACTGTCCCGCAGTGTAATCAGTCCTAACGGGTAAAAAGTGAGCGACCTTGGACAACCTGTCCACAATTACCCAAACGGAGTCGTGACCCCTCTGCGACGTAGGCAACCCCGTGACAAAATCCATGGATATGCTCTCCCACATCCACACCGGAACCTCCAACGGTTGTAGCAATCCTGCTGGTCTCTGATGGTCCACTTTGACAAGCTGATAAGTGGCGCATTTCGAAACAAACTCAGTGATATCTCTCTTCATACCGCTCCACCAATACTGCCGTCTCATGTCTTGGTACATTTTGTCCCCTCCAGGATGTACCGCGAACCGTGAGCCGTGCGACTCTACCATCACCTCGTGCCGCAATTCTTCCCCTTCCGGGACTACCAATCTCCCATTGAAGCGTAATCCCCCGTCTGAGCTAACGGTATAGGATTCAGCTCCCTCAGCTAGCAATCGAACTATCTTCTCCTGACAGAATGAGTCATTAGCCTGTGCCCGTACTACCTTCGTAAGAATCTGCGGTGTAACGGTCATCACAGACATGAAAGATCGGGCCACTGCATCCTGGTGTCCCAATTCCTTCCATTTAGCTTTCCACACCTCTGCCACCTCATCTGCTGGCCTACGGCTCAACGCGTTTGCTACTACGTTAGCCTTACCCGGGTGGTACTGGATGTCGAATTGGTAGTCCTTCACAAATTCAAGCCACCTACGCTGCCGCATATTCAGTTCCTTCTGCGTGAACAGATACTGTAGTGACTTGTGATCCGTGAACAGCTGAAACTTCTCCCCCAAAAGATAGTGCCTCCAAATCCGTAAGGCAAATACCACTGCCGCCAACTCCAAATCATGTGTGGGGTAATTCTTCTCATGAGGCTTAAGCTTACGGGAAGCATAAGTTATGGCCTGTCTCTCCTGCTGCAATACACCTCCAAGCCCTTGCAAAGACGCGTCGGTGTAAACCAAATACTCAACTCCCAGTCTTGGCAATGCTAACACAGGTGCTGAGGTCAATTTGTCCTTCAATTCATCGAATGCCAACTGACAGGCATCACTCCAGATGTATGGCACACCCTTACGAGTAAGATGTGTCAAAGGTCCTGCTATCTCCGAGAATCCCCGAATAAATCTCCTGTAGTATCCTGCTAGACCCAAGAAACTACGAATCTCCGTTGGTGTCGTGGGCTGTCCCCACTCCCTCACCGCTGATACCTTTCCCGGATCGACAGATATTCCCTGATCGGAAATAATGTGACCCAAGAACTGTACTTCCTTCAGCCAAAACCCGCACTTCTCATATTTTGCATACAACTCGTTCTGACGAAGTGTCTGCAAAACTTGCCTCAAATGCTCGGCGTGCTCCTCCTCTGTCTGAGAGTAAACCAGAATATCATCAATGAAGACAATGACAAACTGATCTAAGAAGTCTCTGAACACTCTGTTCATCAAGTCCATAAACACTGCTGGAGCGTTGGTTAAGCCGAAAGGCATAACCCGAAACTCGTAAGAACCATATCTCGACAAGAACGCAGTCTTCGAGACATCCTCCTCCCTGATACGCAACTGATGGTAACCTGACCTCAAGTCAATCTTCGAGAAGAAAGAAGCTCCTCTCAACTGGTCGAATAAGTCATCGATTCGAGGCAACGGATACTTATTCCGTATCGTGACCTTATTCAACTCTCGGTAGTCCACGCACAATCTCAGTGAACCATCCCTCTTCTTCACAAACAAAACTGGAGCGCCCCAAGGTGAGGTACTCCTGCGAATAAAGCCCTGCCCTAACAGCTGCTCTATCTGATCCCGTAACTCTCGCATCTCAGCTGGAGCCATACGGTACGGTGCACGTGCTATAGGTCTCGTACCCGGTAGCAAATCAATAACGAAGTCTATCTCTTGACTGGGTGGTAAGCCTGGTATATCCTGAAACACATCCGAATACTCCCTGACAACCGGGATCGAATCTAAAGGAATAACAACCTCCTTAGAGGTATCCTCCTCTAAGTAATACAGATGAGCGGTCGATCCTCCCTCTGGGCGAGGCATCGCCACTACAAACATCTCTTGCCCCGGAATGGCAAAAACAATGCTCCCGCTGAAGCAATCAATCATGGCCCTATATGCTACGAGCCAATCCATACCGATGATCACATCGTGAACATGCATGTCTAATACTAACATGTCTGCAGGCAATACCAAACTTCCAACCTCTACCCCGACTCCCCGGCATATAAAGAAAATAAGTGACCCACTCCCCAATGGTGAGTCGACACACGTCACTGTGCTCTCTGCCGTAGCTAACAATCCTAAAGCTTTCGCGAAGTGTGTAGCAATAAAACAGTGTGTAGCACCCGTATCAAATAACACCCGACCCATAGTGCCATGGATAGGAAACGTACCCTCGATCGCGGGCGGTGCCTGTGGAACTGCAGCCTGGTGAACGTTGTAGACACGTCCATACTGTAGCTGCCCCTGCTGAGCTGGGACTGCTGGAATGGGTGGCAATGCTGCCATCTGTGGCGGTGCAGGAAGAGCGGCGGGAAACATAGGTCTCTGTGGCTCCTGGCGAGCACCCTGCTGCTGCTGCTGTGGGGCCCTTCCCCTATCAGGACAATCCTGCTTCTTATGGCCAGTCTTGCCACAAGTAAAGCACTTCCCTGGGAAATTCCCTCCCCTCTGCCCCTGCTGTCCCCGGCCCTGGTGGCCGTTACCATTCCTCCCTTGGCCCTGCTGGCCCTGATGGAACTGCTGCCCATTCTGTCCCTGTTGGCCCTGCTGGCCGTTTGGACCCTGATGGCCCTGGCGGAAACCTCCCTGTCCCTGCCTGTAGTTCCCTGACCGGAACCTCTTGTTATCCCCCTGCTGGGAGCCCTGCTCAGTCTGTCTCTGCCCCTGACCCGATTGTGCCCCAATGGCACCATGTCCTCCGGTCCTGCCCTGATGGCTAGACTCTCCCGACCGCTTGCCCTCGGCCATGTGAAAACGGTGGTCCTGGCAGTGCAATAACGCAGCGTTAACCACATCAGAATATGTGGCCAACGATAGGTTCCCTAGCAGATGCTGGCGGATCCTCCAATTCAACCCATCAGTGAACTTCTCTATCTTCTTCTTCTCTGTTGGAATCTCGTCTGGAACGATATTCAACAGGTTAGTGAACTCGGCCTCATACTCGGCCACTGTCTTGCCCTCCTGCTTCAAACTCATCAGCTTCCTCCTCATCTCTGTATGAACTGCGGACGGAAAATACTTGCGGTCGAACCGCACCCAGAACTCCTGTATCGTGAGGGTATCCCTCTCCTCTGCGGTGGTAATAGACTCCCACCATTGTAGCGCAGATCCAACTAGCTTGAAAGTAGCTAGCACCTGTTTCTGAACATCAGTGCACTCATGCATCCTCAAATGCCTCTACATGTCCTTCCTCCATTGGCTCGAGATAACCACATCTGAGCTTCCAGCAAACTCCGGCGGATGCGCTTTCTGAAAAGCGTCACGTACACGTTCCCAAGCAGACGGAAATGCATTAACCTGGACTGGCGCGGCAACCGACGCCTGAGGTGGTGCCTGCTGAATCACGGCAATCGCGGCATTTACCGCTTGGGCTACTATAGCAGCAACCTCAGTGGCGTTCAACATGCCCTGAACTGGAGCGGGCTGGGGTTCGGGCACTGCATTCCTGGGAACTCGTCGTGCACGTCGTGGAGGCATCTGAAACAAGAACAAAGTTTATAAGTTCACGGTTTATAAACTTAAAATAGCTGAAGAATGAAGCATACACAATAAGAGTACAACAGTCCTAAAATATAGGGCTCTATATCAAAGAAACGTAGCGGAAACATAATAGCCGTACAGATCCTAAAGGACACTAGAACCTGATGCTCTGATACCACCTGTGATACCCCGACTAATTAAATACCGGGTAGCTACTCCTTTATAAAATTAATTCAAAATTCCAAGTTGGCTCAGTTAATAGCATCACTGTCGAAAACATTTTATTATTACTAACCACCTAGTATTAAAAAGCAAGTTGCCAAATTTTAATTTAAGTCTGATCAACATGCAACAAGTGTAAAATGAAGAAATATAAATAACACCATTCACCATGCTGAAAAGAAATGAATAACCATCACAATAGAGTAAATAAAGTCTGGAGGAAACCCCTCACTACAATCCCATACAGAAATAAATAACTGAAACTGAAATACTACATGCTAAAGTCTGAAAACTGAAATGTAAAAGATGCTCTAAATAGGAATGGGCAACATGCCTTACAACTGATAGATAGATCGTGACTCTGGAATCCAAAAGATAGAAGCGTCTATGAGCAAATCCCTGTAGCTTCCACAAACAGCTACAGCTCGTCACCTGAATGAGTACCTATGCTTGGTGTCCTTGTGGCTGGGCACCTAAAATGGTTTTACAAGAAAAAGAGATTTGAAGAAGCAAACGGGTCAGAGCCCGAATGTGTTATATTTTAAAAACCTGCAAGTGCTTTAAAAACATTTAAAACATTAAATGCAAAATACATGTGAGGACGTACACTCACATGATATTCTCACCTCTCGTCTAACTGTGCACTCCTAACGTAAGTACCCATCCATAACTACCCTTTCCACTAGCTAAGAGACAACGTAAACTAGCTAGACAACCAAAGGTTCTACCCATTTACTCGGTTAATTTAACATAACAACGCTCGTAATTTAATAGAGGTTTAACGTAAACTCAGTTACTACGCATACCATTGATATAACTATCAGCTAACTCATTATATAACTCGAAACAATACCGTAATATTTTTACAACATTAACATGAGGATTTCCATTAATATAACGTATATTATTCATCTCATAAATATACAATACAAGCACCCCGCAATCTAAGCTGTAGTGCACACATACTCTGCTATCCATCCCGGTACATCACGTACATAAGGATCACATATTCCGAATCTCTCAGGAATAGTTTACCGATAATAACATCACAAATAATGGAGGCGAACACAGTCACCATCACATGGGTCACGCACATACCTACGCTCCCATGGTCAGCGGACTTATTAATATCACAATAAGTCTTTCAATGACCTATGTTCATCAAGGTACCAGTCTATATCCCCCCCGTAGGCACACAAGGATTAGAGGGTCCTAAGCGAACGAAACCTCCCGTGATAGCAAGTATGGTAGGTATGTCATACAAACAATCCATATACTAATACTAAGTAAACACACATCTTAGTAATACCGTATTTTAATCGTAGTATATATCGCATTCTTGTACTAACTAATTATCACAACTTATTTTATTCCGGTTCATAATTATACGCGCTATAATTTATCCTCACATCGTAGTAGACACTCACGTCTCAACCCAAATGATTCATTGAATATAACTCTCGTATATGATTTACTCATCCCAACAACCCAAAAGTCCCAAATAAGTCACTATATCATCAAAGGGATGCTAACTCTACCCTTGAACCATCTCCCGGAACTCTAAAAGTCAAAACAGTCCAAAAAGGGTCAAACTGTCAACTCGTTAGAAGTCTCGTTCGAACGAGGCTTCGAACGAGTTTGGACTGTCAGGTCGTTAGAAGTCTCGTTCGAACGAGGCTGTTCGAACGAGATCCCAGTTCGTTCGAACGAACTGACCCTTCTAACGATATCTCGTTCGAACGAGATATCGAACGAAAATCCTACTCGTTAATAACGACTGGTCAACTCGTTAGAAGCTCGTTCGAACGAGCTCGTTCGAACGACCTGGGGGTTGCTTCTAACGAGATGCCAGTTTCGGCCCAGAATTTCCCAAAAATCGTTTTTTCACCATATTTACTCCTCAAACCTCTTCTAAAATTCGTTCCCACAATATATTGAGTTCTCTAAACATCCTCAAACATGTTAAGGGGTTATACTAACATCATTAAAGGGTTTGATATCATCTAAACATCATTAAATCACAATTTCCACACTAATTCCCAATTTTCTTCAAGAACATAAACCCTAACTTTTTCTCATCATAAATTCCCAGATTTTAATTCGTTTATACATCACCTAGATATGAAATATCCGAAATTAAATCTCCCAACAATGTTTCTACATGCAAACCTATCCCAACATTCAATAACACTTCAAATTTCATGGGTTTTCTTTTAATCTTTCAAGAACAATTAAGATTCTTCAATTTCTAACATGGAAAAGACATTCTCAGTAATTAAATGGAAATAAAGTCACTTGCCTTGGTTTGATTTCTGAATTTGGTGTGGATTCGGTGTAGAATTTCTGCAGAATCTCTCTCTCTCTCTCCTTCTCCAAGCTTTCTTCTCCAAAAGGCTATGGTGGCTAGGGTTTGCTTTGGGGAAACTTATGAAACCTAATTTCAATAAACCTCCGTAGCTTGTTGGGTTAATAAGGGTTGGTTGGGGTCAATCCTTATCAGATTACAACTCTCAATTTTCGTCACTTTTAATTACCCAAAAATACCAAATTACTAAAATACCCTTTAAGTTACCGGTATGGTCTAAAATTACCCCGGGATCCAAACTATACCCCCGGCTAGTGTTTTCTGACTATCTCGACCCTTCCGGACGCGTTGGCGCACTCAAAACGACCATATGGATTATCGATTTTTATTTCACTTTTATTAACAAAATATTATACCGTGACGCGGCGGTCCCTCGCGTCTCAACAAAATTTCCAAATTGCCGTATATAAATCTCACGACAAATTTTATAATACCAAATACATATATAATCATATATGTACATAAACAAATACCAAATCGCATCATATTAGTATTTATAACCCGGATTAATTTCCAATTAATACGCATTTAATTAATTAATCCCAAAAATAAATATAGCCAAAAGTACGGGGTATTACAAGTCCTTAGTGCTCTAATATTATAAATGCTTATGGTATATATATATATATATATATATATATATATATATATATATATATATATTTATATATATATTTATATATATCTTTCTGTACTGAGGGACTGGCGGATCTCGACGATCGATCGTGCCGCGTAGTAGTGTATCGGGGGGTTCCTTGTTTGGATTTCGCTTTGCGAGACACCCCACGCACGAACATGGCATAGCGTTAAGACTGGGGTAAAGTTTAGCCCTTAGTACTTGGACAATCTGGGGTAGATAGTGGTTGGGTGATAGACTAGTTTAGCAGGGTAGCTTGACTTGAAGGTTTTAGATAGTTGCGTTAGATGTGCACTTTTAGAAGAGAGGTGAGGGGTATCTCATGGGAGTGCGATACCAATCTAAATATGAGAAAACCTTTTTCTAAACAAATAAAGAATTTATGCACTTGCAAAATATTTTCAAACTCGGGCTCTGACCCGTTTATCTACTTTTCCCTCTCTTGTTATATATTATATATATATATAGGTGTCCAGACACAGGGATACCTGGATGACACTTCCTTCGAGTTAGACGTCTGCTGCAGCAGCTATGGATGCATGCGGGTTCTTGATAGATGCTTCTTTCATTTTACTCTAGATAGGAGGTACTGTATAAGCATTTGGGCCATTGGCTCAACTGTATTTATTTATTCTTTTGCACAACATTTGATATGGTTGTATATTTGAACCGAGTATTCGGTTATTTATTTCATTTCATTTTTCCTTTTAGTTTCATTTACGCATAAACTGTATGGATGTTTTTATTGTAATTGTTAAAAAGAGTAGTAAAGTTAAAATTTTGACACCGGCCTAATAGGTTATTAGTAATTAAATGGATTTTCGACAGTGATGCTAAGAATGATCCATATGAGACTCCTGTTATAATTTGAAAGAGGAGTGATCGTCCGGTATTTTATTAAGCGGGGTGTTACATAAGGTTAGTAGAGAATTTTCTCCATCTTATGGTTGTTCATTACCATGTTGGGATTCATATACTGCTACAACTCCCTTTTTCATTTGTATGTGGCAAATTTTTAGATAATCCCTTCAACTGACATATTCCATTTCTTTTATTTCTTTCAATTGTAATGTAGTTATCAGGAAAAGAGTCGCGGCAAATTATTAAGGTTGGTTCTCCTAAACATCACTCTTAGTCTGCTTGTTGTAAAATCCTATTAATATTCTTTCTACTCTTTGATGATATTGACAAAAACATTGGCTTCATAATATTTGAATTGGTAATAGGGATTAGAATGCTAACTTGTAAAGATCAACATAATATAATGGTTTGGATTTAATCTATCTACTTAGGTGCTCTACTTTCAGAAATAGAATAACTTTAATAGAGTTACTGCCCCAATCTTCCCATTATTATTAAAAAATTTATATGATAGTAACCCTCATTGTACTGCAATATTTTTGAATACCCACTGAAATGAGGGAAGTGTTTTATAAATCCATGCCTAGGGCTACCTAGGTGAATGACCTGCCCCTACGCCTTTCCTAGGCCCTAGACCATTGGCCATAAACATATATATAACTATCGGCACCCTCCTCCTTTCCTTCTATACTCATCAATCTTATATGAGTCTTACTTTTGGTTCAAGTAAAGCCATAATAGAGAAATTGTGAATTCTTTTCAACTTTTTCACTCTTCTAATCGCATTCTTTTTAACAATTCCTTGAATGTTCCAAATTAGAAAACTGATCATTTGTATAGAGTTAGAGAAGTAAGTTGACTGTACAATCTTAATGCTAATCCCTTTCTTCGGGATCTATTTTTATCTTTCTTATTCTTTTTCCTTTTTGGTAACAACCTCAGTCGAATTCTCCTAATCTATATGGCGTAATCTGGGGTAGAGGTTTAGAACTTCTAGCATTTCTAGCTTTGTCCATTCATTAACTGAATCCACTGAATCTTCTAAATAATTTTGAACACAACATAGCTACTTAAGCATATGATTATTGTCCCGAAAGTGTGCACAAGAAATAAGTTTAATGTTGAGAACAATAATAAGACTGAACTAATTTTTTAATCTTTACACTAAAATAACAATAAGTAATCTGTTTACTATTTAGTATATATTAATATTGCTAAAAGTATAGTAACTATATGAGATATCTTAAATTTAATTCTTTAAAATATTACTTGAAGGTTGTGTTGCGATGAGTTTATGAACCAGAACTGCAATTGATGCTCACTTGAACTGAAGGTTATATGTAATTTATCTTTTTTGGTACTTCGTTATAACTTATCTTACATATTATGAACATATGTACAATAGTGCCTTTTATACTTCACTTATGTTAAAACCTAGGCAAAATTATTTGAAATGTTTGCTCTTACATACTACTCTTTCCAGCCACTGGAAAATATGAATCCCTCTATACACACCCAACTATAGATAATATACAGAGTTCCGTTCATATTAGAAATTACAACTTAGATTTTTCCTTTTCAGGTTAAAGGCAACCAACACCCAAACATAAAGAAACATAAAAATTACAACAGCTGCTTATAATATTCATATTCATAATATGTAGGAATGTTCATAATATCCCATGATACAATAATCCATGTTTTAACATAATGGAACAACCAAAGCAAGTTCCTTTTATCACATCTGACTGATCACTAGTGGTGCTACTATCCTAATTTCGTTTCACCAGCTACCTTGACAATCCCCAAAACTACAGTTAGACTTATTTCTTGTAGTAATATTTCCCATATTCTTCTCCTAAACAAGGATTTTCTCTGGCATCATGAAAACAAGATTACCTAAAAAATAACATAATTACCAATTTTTTGGATCTCAAACCACAAAACCATCCACATATTGTCCGATTTATTTGTCTTTGGACCCAAAATTATAGGATTGATCGAATTGCCCCAAGTCACTCTTTTATAACATTGACTAGTTCGTATTCAACCAGAGATATATTATCGTCCTCTTTAATAGTGAAGCTGCCAGGTTCAATCACTTCAACACGACCCCACTTGTCCAACGCAAGCCTCATTGACCCCTTGAACATGTCAATTTTTGCATTGCACAATATCACACGGCCCCATTCACATGATTAACTAGAAACAAGGGCAAACCTAAAGGTAAATCGCAATATATATAAGACTTCGGCTGTAAATTATTACTTCAATTGCTAACTCAATTAAATATCATATGCATATAGATTTATGATCACCAAAGTGAAATTAAGTTTCAAGGCCTGCAATAAACAACATTATAAATACAGTTGTCTAATTCGTAAATATGTTATCAATTACAACCCAAATTAAATAAAAAAATATCTTAACTTCAATGGTCCTTAACATTTCAACCATTACCTAGTCTCCTGCTATTGCCTCGCCTGTCCATACTCAGCTTCTAACCCAAGGAATAAAATAAATAAGGGAATGCACACTCAAATGGATTAACAAGGATATAACTAATCTTAATTCTGCATACCTTCCAAAAGGATAAGTTCTAAGCACATATCAGAGCGTGAGCCTAAATGGTGGGATTCTAAAATCGCGGTGAAGGGATCCTACCATAGTCGTTAGAAATTAATCTCAGTTTTTGGCACTGTGATTGGTTCATAATTAAAAACTCGAGTTTGACTTCATTTGTTGGTGGTGTTGGCTGCTAGAATGATTGAAAGCTGTCCAGTTGGAGCTCATTTTGATATAAACTATTTGTTACCTATAATATTGATTTGAAAACGAAAAAGATAGCAAAAATATAAGTGGAATTCTAGGAGATTGACTATAATATATTACTAGAAAAAGGAAGGGTTTTACTAGATCTTTATTTGAATATTATTTGCTATTCTATCTAGACAGTAATTGTATCTCGGATGAACGAATACGTTCGTTAACTACACAAAAAGGTTTTATGGTGACCTAAGATAAATTATGTCAGTCTATCTTGTTGTTACATAACTTATATCTTAGTTCTTTCTTTATTGGACGAAGCATACACCAAATGTAATATTGCCATCTTAGTTGACCTTTACCAAATGTGTATAGTGGTTAAAATGCGATTTTTTTGTTTTTGATGGTTGTGTGTATTTTGTGTATGTTCTTCATAATAGGCAGACGAGTAACCTCGTCGTTTTATGTGGGTCGACGAAGACAAGCGTAACCCTTTTAATTTCTTATTTCATCACTTAAGACCCTTATTGTTTTGAGAACGAAGTAATAGGAAGCATAGTTTTTGGAATGTTCAGCTACTATGAATCTTACTTCTTTTTCACTAACTATGGATTGTTAATTTTGCACTGACTGATGTTTATAAATGTTAATTTTTCTACAGGATGTCTATAAATGCTCAGTTACTACGATTCGTGCTCAAGTACCCTCTGAGAATGCATCAACACAAGCTTTCAACCTTTAGGTACTTTTACTAACTATGACTTGCTACATGCATTATTAGGATATGTGTAAATAACTTTTAATTCATCGATAGTGAACTCAATAAGATGACCATTTTAAGCCGGTTTGGGTTCTTCTTCACAATGGATTAAATCCTAGAAATAAATTAAAATATGATTAGTGAAATTATAATATGCCCATAAGTTAAGCACAATTAATTAGGATATGTGTAGTTAAACTTTTGTTATAATATTTAAGTATAGAAATTCTTCAGCTTCCTATTCTCCTCGTGACTATATATAAGCTTGAGTTTCCTAACTTTTCTAGTTCTCTGTGAGTTGCTTCCTTTTACTTTCACAAACAAGGTTTTGCAACTTAATTTATTTTTACACGAAATGATAATGATTCACATATGATCCGTAAGTTTGTATTTATGAATGTGTAGTTAAAAACTATCGGAATAGAGGGGGTTACTTTTAAAGAGCAAAAATACATCTCCATCTCAATATTTTTTTTATCACGAAAAGATATTTTCATTAATTTTACTTGTATTTTGAAGTCATTACATATGCTCATGTGTTTTTTGTTTTTCATTTTTGTATGTAAAGATGGCATGGGGAAATTTTATATAATCATAATGGTTCTCGTTTTACCATTAATTTGTGTTGCTGGACAAATTACTCATCCACTTGAAGGTTTTCCTTCCATTGTTGATTTTTCTATCGTTATGTCCCTCATTTTTATAAATACTTGTAGAGGATTTATATATGCTAAAAAATATTGTTTATTATACTGCAGTGAGAGCATTGCTAGTGAGCCGTTATAAACTGCATGATCCCTTAAAAATTCTTAATAACTTGAAAAAGAACAACCCATGCACCGGGAATTGGGATGAGGTACTTTGTGATTTGGATACAAGTGATGGCTATCTACATGTTAAATAATTGTATGTTCTATATTTGTTAGAGTAGATGTTGTTTATTTGTGTTTTGCAAGTTTCTTTGTTAAATTTTATAATGTTCTTGATTCAAAATTGGTATAAAAAAGTCCAAAGATTAGTGTTGCAAGCCACGCATTCAACAAGACAACTATTGATTCCACCCGATATATAATGTTGTTGGATTTTTTTATTTCTTAAACAGGGCGAATAGTCCTGTAAACAGGGGAAACTCTGCCCAAATATTTTAAATTATTTATAATTATTTGTGTTATATAAAAAATCTTTTTGACATAAATTATAGACGACTTAATACTTTGGAAAAACTGGAATTCATATGTTGTGTTTTACGTTGCACTAGAGATTTATATATGTTGTTTTAAACTTATGCAGAAACATCTACTTAGAGGGATGTGAAAGGTGTATCATTATTGGACAATACAATCATGATCGTTTTTAGCAATCAAAGAAAAGAGGTCACTACTAGACTGGACGAATGCTAAGGTGTTTGTTTAATAAATTAAATATAATATTTATGTATTCAATTTTGACATGGGTAATTTACTACTACTTTATTTTTAGGTCCCTAAACAACGAGGGAACTTATGTGTGATTTTTTTGTATTGAAGTTCATACGATAGCTCTTGGAAAACTTATCTAAGTCTATAAAAATGAAGGTCGCATATTTTTTAATTTTTTTTATATTCCTTTTTATTTTTATGTGAAAAAATAAATATAATTTTGTTTGTGTTGTTTAGATGAAGGATTTGGATGGAAAGTCAACATATCAAACTCATGAGATCAATGAACTTCAACATGATTTGGAGCTTTCGAGGTGTTAACACTATTTTGCAAAAGTCACAGGAAGACTGACGCATTTATGTGTGATTTTTGGATGTACAGTTTTTTGAAGACATTTTTTTGAATGATGTACATAATGGGTATATCTAGCTATTATACATGTAGTATGTCATTATTTTTTTGTGAATAATGTAGATGGTGGGTATATATATTTGTATTCCACTATTTTTTTTATATGGACAAATGACATGATTTGGTGCATTTTAGACGTATGTGACTTTGAATACAAAATTTTTTAAGGTTGATTTTATGTTACTATGAATTTTGATTTGTGTTTAAATTTATTTGTCAACTATGAAATTAATAATGGTTATTAATTTTTTTATTATATGTTTAATTTATGACTGTTTACATTAAACCCTTATGTGATGAAATATTTCATATGACCTTTTTAAATATTTAAAAATTATTATCATGATGCTTTTTAAATCAAAATGATAGCTTGTAGAGTATATTATAACTATTTTGTGGCAGATATGACTATTTTAAAAAAAATATTCATATATAACTGTTAACTTAATATAACAGTTTTTATGGGTATTAATTATGAAACCCAAACTTGTGATGATTTTAATTGAAAAATAAACGGTTATAAAAGGCAATTTATGACACTAAAGATGTTATAAAAATATTTTTTTCTTATAATGGGTTAGGACTGTATCGGAGCACAATTATTGTTTTATCGATGTGCCCTATCAGTAACTTTGAGTTGTTAGTTGTCACCACCATACGAGTTCCCGTGTAATCAATCAGGTTCTATAGCTTCTGTTTATCACTTGTCATGTGATTTGAGCAGCCATACTCCATGATCCAATAATTTTTATAGTGAATTCATTCATTCATTATTATTGCGAAGGCTAACTACACTTCCTCCATACCAATGGATTCTTCGGCATTCCAATCATCTTCAATTTTCTCCTATGATTTGGAATTAGCAACATTACTCTCGACGGGCCTTTTATTTGACTAACAATCTTTTGCTATATGGCCTTTCTTCCCACAGTGGTAACATTTCCCAAAAGATTTCTATTTTTCTTGGATTGACTATTGTTGTTAAGATTCGTTGAAGCTCCCCCTCGACAAGAACCTTCCTCTTCTTCATGACCTTTTGCCTTGTCACAATCTTTTTTAGATCTACCTCCGACGTAATGCTTAAAGTTTGTGACACCCCACCTAATAAAATAACGGGTGATCAATCCTATATCAAATTAAATAGGAATCTCATATGGTTCATTCTTAGCATCACTACCGAAAACCTTTTTAATACTTACTAACCACCTAATATAAAAAAAGAAACGGTGTCAAATTTTATCTTTTTATTTAGACACCAATCACAACATGAGGGAGAAAATATATAATAACCCATTCACACAAGCACTAAATCAAACAATAAAGGAAAGGAATAAATAGAATTCTTGCCGAGAAAACCACTGGCTACAATCAAATTTCAAAAATATAAACACGAGAATAAACTAATTACATCATCTGATTGAAAAAATGAAATAACTAGGGCGACATGCCCAAATGAAATAGTGACTGCATCCTACTCTAGAAATAAAATAACTGAAGCGGCTAAGTCAAAATCCTACAACATCCACATATGACGCAGTTGCGTAACCCTGGAATAGAACAATTCTGGTGCCCCTTTAGTTGGACACCTAAAAGGTTTTGAAATATTTTATAGCAAGGGTTAGAACCCAAAACATTTTGAAAATATTTAGCAAGTGAATTAAATTGCTGTAAATTAAAATGCACGAATTCTCTTCAAATTTAAGCTAATGTCGCACTCACTTGAGGTTCGACTCACTCCTCAACTATTGTGCACACCTAACGCTCTTCTATGTAAACCGCCTAGTCACCTACCTCGTAACTAGTTCTCGATAATATACTTCCTGTTACACTACTCTAGCCTGAGTACATTATATGATTTATAAGTTATTATCACATTAACTTAATTAATTAATCCTCCATTGGAACCATATAACATTCTCACGCATTATATGAAATATCAATACAATTCAAATCATGTATTTTATCCGTATATAAATATCTACACCATATATATGTATCATCATATTACAATATTCACACATGTCATAAATATATAATCCATCATTGTGAGTAGGCACTCACCGGATGTTCTCTAAAATGATATCATCTACGTATACTCATATACCATGACACCATGACCCGGTTAGCTCCCCGAATCTGTAAAATAAAATAAACGCAGCAAAGGTGGTCATAGTTCACACCAAAAATGAGACATAATCATACCCAAGACGTCTCATCCCTCGTCACGGTCGCTATGACCTGGGGACTATACTCACCCTGCAAGCCAAGGGATTCACCCACATTGCGCAGCCTCCTATGATAGCACTAGAGGGGTATGTATTCCTATAAATATTATTCACATAAATATTTATAAATAACACACACACACACACACACACACACACACACACATATATATATATATATATATATATAAAATAAGTAGTAGGACGCTTTTAAAAATATACACATTTTTAACAGTGTAGATCGATGCCACCTCCTTACATATTTTAATGGTTCAAATCACATCCTTTTCTTTTTTACAAGCCTACCCCTCAATTATTTAGTTTCCCCCTCTTTTTTTCCTTATCAAACTTATCCTTAAATTTAAAAATTAGGTTATTTTGGTAATGTTCTCCCACTTTACACACGAATATGCATCCACATTCCTCTCTTTTTGTCTCTCTCTCAGCCTCATTTCTAAAAAACCCACGACATCATCCCTACCGCACTGAGCTCCCACACCATCAGTTAACCTCCCACACGCCCTTTCACTACCATTTTTCATCTCTTATTCGAATGTAAATGGTTACTATCCAGATTATTTTGGTAGTTGGGAGTTCCGATCGGATTTGAATGGAACTATTTGAGATGTATATGGATATTTTCCATAGTGTGATTGCCATGGACCTAAAATAGTTTTGTTTTAATTAGCTTCAAATGTTTGCACTACATTTTGTTTAAAATTTAAGGTTTTATTTTAGGATTTTGACTTTTTGTGTTTTATTTGATATCTCATTTTTTGGGGTATGGATTTTTGGTGTTCCAGGCATTTTAGGTATACCCGTTTTATCTCAGGTATGTGTAACTTCAAGCTAAGGTATATATCTAGGCTTTGTCTTGTTTCTACTCTCTCCTCTATTCATTTAATTTTGTTTTAGTTTCAGGGTTGGTTCGGTTGGTGTTGGATAACAACAGAGATCTTTAAGGTAATTTTAAGGGTTTCAAATCTTGATATATCTTTGTTTCACTTTAGGTGTTTGACAAACTGTCCAAGTTAGTTGATTTTAATTTTTAATTTTCATTGAAAATTGAATAAGAATCCTTATAATGATTACTTTTTAAAACAAAATTAATATTTTTTCTGAATTAGGTGAATTTATTGGTTAAAATAACATCGCTTCTTATAATGATTACTTTCTATGTTTGTTTTCCTTTTCAACAATGGAGGGATATAAATTTGTCACTGATTGAAGGTTACATTTGTATTATTTTTTGCTTTTTAACAATGTATGTGTAACATTAATGAGTCTCCATTATATATTTTCCTCGATGTTGTTCTGCCCCTCTTGCATATCTATTTGGGTAGTGTGTTTGGTAATGGTATGACCCATGGGTTGGTTTGTTGGGTTAAGTTGTCACTATTTTGGTGCTTCGTTTTTAGGATGTTTTATACGAATTGGGTGAGAGTGGTTCAAAATGGTGAGTATTACTTTATTGGCCCGCAAGTTTTAGTATATAAGAAAGTGACTATTCTAATTTCTTATTTGTCTTTAATTTCTCTCTCCCCCATATAATTCCCTATATTATTTTTGTAATCCAAGCGTGCAGTTTTTTTAGCCTTTAAAAGACCGTCATTCAAGTGCACATTTGCTTCAAGTCTTTGTACTTTTTTGGAATCCCTGATTTGTAAATTTAAGTTTAAATGTTGAGTTCAACAAAGGAATCAACAACATGTTATTCAAACACTTCATTTTTAAATTGTATTCTAGTTGTTTGGGAAAGTGACTAAATTATTCTTTTTTGGAAACATTTTATCTTATAGTCATATATATATATATATATATATGTATGTACATACATGAGTGTATGTGTAGTTCAATAAGGCGTCTAAACACTTACTTACATGCTTACATAAGTTCAACATATTTTACATTCTCATAACTTGAAATATTTTATCAGTCTTGATATGTGTACTAAAGTTTGTTTGGTGGATATCTATTTGATAAAGCTTTGTCTTAATGTCATGTGAAAATTAATAAAGTTAGTAAATATATTTTCTAATGTTTTAATCTCCTTTTCGGTGGATGTGTTTGATTACTCTTGGTTTGTTGTCATCCTCCCAAGTCTAGCAACCCATTGGTACGATCCCACGCAGGCAACGTACAACAGTTGAAATACAATAGCCGGTACTTTCAGTCGTAGGATAACTGAAAGATACACGAGCATTAGTTGATGTGACACCCCGCCTAATTAAATACCGGGCGATCACTCCTATATTAAATTAAATCAAGGTACACAGTTGGTTCATTCTCAGCATCACTGTCGATAAAAAAAAAATTCCAATTTAACACCCTAAATAATTAAGCTAAGTGTCAAAATCATTTTCATACATAACTTTCCAAATTTTATTTTAAGAAAAAGATTTATTTAATTATTAACAACATTTATACAATTAAGAATCACACCACAATAAAATCGGGAACACAATTTAATTAATAGAATACATTCGTCAATCGAATGTCAACATGCGAAATATAAAGTAACACAATCAAACTGAATAAAACCCATAGTAACAATACTGGAAATAACTGAAATACAAATGTCCCATAACAACGGAATAATGAAAAGAGCTACACATGCTCAACTAAATGGAAGTACTAAGAGTGGATCCGAATGAACAAAGTCGTCTAATCAAGAGACCTACAACTCCCACCTAAGCTGCAGCGCGTTCCTTTCAAGAGATCCTAAGCAAGACGCCCCTGTGGCTGGGCACCTATAATACATACATATATATACAAGAGAGAGAGAGAGAAATGGGTCAGAGCCCAAAAGTGTGTTTGATTTAAAATACGTTTAGCAAGTATTTAAATTGATACAGGCTAATGCAACAACATATTAAGACGACACTCTCTTGAGAAAATATCACCTCTCTTCTAATGTGCACACCTATGGCACTAACCTTTCCAACGGTTTAACTTATCATTTTATCATACTAACCTTCCCAATAATTTAGCTTATCTTAACTTACTCATAAGATTTCAAAACCGAACAATACAAGTGTTTAAAAAGATACTTCCAATTAGCAACACAACTCTCGCTTTAGCTTTATTACTTTAAAAAGTTTCCCAGTGTCATATTATACTTTTACAAAACAAGTATTTACTATTTGAGTCATCAACCATGTCCTACTTATCAAATCACAGTAGGCAGTTTCAAATTCCAAATCTCATATATATATTAAATACTCGTATAATATATATATATAATAACAACACCCCAAATAAAAACTATGGTGCGTGCATACTTCTACTATCCAAACCCCATACCACTCATATCAAGGGGAATACAAGTTCGGAATCACTCTCGAACTGTATTGACACATACACAAATAATATCGAGGCGAAGCATAGATTCCAAGTCTCTAAGAGGATGGCACATACTCGCGTCTCTTAGGACCGTCTGAACTATCGATTCGATAGCCTGTACCAAGGATATCTATCTTCTAGGGTACAAGTCAATATCCCCCATAAAGGTCCCATCGAGATAAGACTGTCCCAGCGCGGTAACCTCAAGGATAGCAAGTAGCGCGGTATATTTTTCACATGTATATAATATATGTACACACAATCATATAAATATACCACTTTTATCATATTAATATAGGTTCCTCTCGTTACCCATAATTACAACATTTATCCTTAATTTCACATTATTAGTATTACGTATAAGGTTTCATCTCTAACCTTAACTCGAAGGGTTTTCTCACTTATTTCGTGACACTCGTGGACTCTATTCTTCCAAGTAGAAAATTCAGTAGGTGTCACATTTACGTTTCATCGTAACTCTATTACGCGCCTCAAACTTTAACATATCAATTTACTAACCCTAAAGTAAACATCCCATAAATACCATTCTCGTCGAATATTAATGATCCCAACATTTATTTATACGCCCTACTGGTCCTCTATGTCTCCCAAATCATTATACTAAGAATGCCCAAGAATTATATCACGACAATTCAATTTTTAAATCATTTACAAAGGGAAATAGTAGTCTTCCAGGAGGGGTCGATCGATCGAGGTTTGGGGCTCGATCGATCGATTAAGTAGGTCTGCGAAAATCTGCAGAATTGCAGTTACGGGTTCTACCAATTTTCTTCATCCAAAACCATGTTTTTACATTCTAAACGTCCCAAAAATCCTACTACTAACATTATATCAATATACCAGATGTTTTCAACGTAAAGCATGTGTATATCTAACATTAAACATGGATAATTAAGCCAAAATCTCATCTAATCATCAAGAACCCTAGAGTTTTTCTTAATCATGGTTCTAATCTGTTTTTACCAGAATTTCCTTCTAATATATCATCAAAATTTTGTGGGTTAAATTCCTCTACATGGCAAGGATTCCAGAATTTTCATATAAATCAATACTACATGGATTCTCCTATCATAAATTGGGTTTTCTTCCATAGTTTTCATCACAAATCATTCCTAAACTAATATGAAGATTGCACCAACGAAAATACGCAAGAAATACTTGCCTGGAATTTTCAGAAGTCTGGATTGCGGCTGATTTTGGTGTGGTTGCGTTCCCCTTCTCACGATCTACGCGTTGGTGGTGGCGGCGGTGCAAACCGGTGACTTTTTTGGCCTTGAATTGCCTTGAAAGCTTTCCCTCTCTTCTCCAATGGCCGTACTAGGGTTTTCTGAATATTCTAACCCTAAATGACTAACCTATATGGCTGATATAGGTTGCTAAAATTCGTGGGTTTAATTACCGAAGAATGTAAAATGACTAAAATGCCCTCCCGGGGTACCAATTAGGCATAAAAACGCCCCGAAACCCAAACTACACCCCCGGGTACACTTTTCTGACTATCTTGACCCTTCCGGACGCGTTGGCGCACTCAAAACGACCATACAGACAACTTATAAAATATTCACTTTTTATTTAACCAAATTTAGTCCCGACGCGACACGGGCGCGTCCCGATTCAAATTTCCAAAATTGTCATTTTATTCACTCGTGACATTCAATATAATCAATAACATATATTACTTTGCTCATTAGTAATATTCAACAAATTTCCCATAATTACTAACTCTCGTCACGTTAATAATTATAACATAATTAATTTCCGGATTTTTATTAAATAATTCATTCACATTAACATTGATAAATCCCTAAATTAATATAGCATAAAAATACGGGGTATTACATACTTCCCTCCTAATAACGGAATTTCATCCCGAAATTCGGAAAATAAGGCATACCTGGTAAAAACAACTCTGGATATCTCTCGCGCATATCTGCCTCGCGCTCCCAAGTGGATTCCTCCACATTATGATGCTCCTACTGGACCCGCACAAGTGAAACTATCTTCGACCTCAATATCCTCTCACTATAGTCTAGGATAGCCACCGGTCTCTCCTCGTAAGAGCTATCAGGCTGTAAGTCGATCTCATCTATCGCAATGTGAATATGGGCCATATCATCCCGAAGATATCGTCTCAACGACGAGATGTGGAATACATCGTGGATGCGATGTAAATACTCTGGCAGTCCCAACCTGTATGCAACCGGCCCAATCCTCTCGATGATGGGAAATGGTCCCACATACCTCGGAGCCAACTTCCCCTTCTTCCCGAACCTCATCACTCCCTTCATAGGAGATACACGCAATAACACTTGGTCTCCCACACTAAACTCCCGAAAGAACCGTTTCGCATCGGCGTAGCTCTTCTGCCTGTCCTGGGCTACCCGAATACGACTCCTGATCATCTCAATCCTCGCGGAGGTCTCCTGAATCACTTCTGGTCCTAGCAACTTGTTATTCCCCACTTCGAGCCAACAAGCTGGGGAACGACAAGGCCTGCCATACAAAGCCTCAAATGGAGCCATGCCAATCATGAACTGATATGAGTTATTATAAGCAAACTCTACCAGTGGAAGATGTGGCTCCCAACCTCCTCCAAAATCGAGAACACACATGCGTAGCATATCCTCCAACATCTGATTAGCACGCTCTGTCTGTCCATCTGTCTGTGGGTGATAAGCTGAACTCAATCTCAACTCCGTACCCATAGCGTCCTGAAAGCTTTCCCAGAAATGTGACACAAAAATCTTGTCTCTATCTGACACAATATTCAGGGGCACCCCGTGTAATCTGACGATCTCGGCAATAAATAGCTGAGCATACTGACCTGTGGTATAATCTGTCCGCACCGGCAGAAAATGAGACACCTTGGTCAAACGGTCTACAATCACCCAGATAGAATCGTGGCCCCGCTATTATATAGGCAACCCTGTAATAAAGTCCATGGAAATACTCTCCCACTTCCACGCGGGTATTTCCAATGGATGAAGCAATCCTGACGATTTCTGATGGTCTACCTTCACCAGCTGGCAGGTAGAACACTTGGACACGAACTCAGCAATGTCCTTCTTCATCCCACTCCACCAGTATTGTCTCCTCATATCTTGGTACATCTTATCGCCTCTCGGATGTACTGCAAATCGGGACCCATGAGAATGAGTCATCACTGCATGACGTAATTCTGCTCCTTCTGGAACCACCAATCTCCCATTAAACCGCAAACCTCCATCAGAACTAACAGAATAGGACTCAGCACCCTTGGCTAGAAGTCGCACAATCTGCTCCTGGAAAAATGGGTCTGTGGTCTGTGCCTGTATTACCCTCGTAACAATCTCGAGTGTGACTGACATCACGAATATGAAAGAACGGGCTACTGCGTCCTGGTGGCCTAACTCCTTCCACTTTTCTTTCTAGACGTCTGCTACTTCGTCTACCGGACTACGGCTCAACGCATCAGCAACTACGTTGGCCTTTCCTGGATGATACTGTATATCGAACTGGTAGTCCTTCACAAACTCTAGCCATTTGCGCTGACGCATATTCAGCTCTCGCTGAGTGACCAGGTACTGCAACGACTTGTGGTCTGTGAACAAATGGAATTTATCTCCCAACAAATAGTGTCTCCATATCCTCAATGCAAAAACGACCGCTGCTAACTCCAGGTCGTGGGTGGGGTAATTCTTCTCATGTGGCTTAAGCTTGCGGGAGGCAAAAGCTATAGCCTTCTCCTCCTGCTGAAGTACTCCCCCAAGTCCCCGTAAGGACGCATCGGTGTAAACCAGGTACTCCATACCCGACTGCGGTAACGCAAGGACTGGCGCTGAAGTAAGCTTGTCTTTCAGCTCGTCGAAAGCCAACTGATAAGCGTCATCCCAAACATATGGTACTCCCTTGCGAGTCAGATTGGTCAATGGACCCGCTATTTTGGAGAATCCCCGAATGAATCTCCTATAGTAACCAGCTAACCCCAAGAAACTACGCACTTCCGTCGGTGTCGTGGGCTGTCCCCACTCCCTTACCGCTGATACTTTACTCGGGTCAACTGCTATCCCCTGCTCAGAAAGAACATGCCCCAAGAACTGTACCTCTCGCAACCAGAATCCACACTTCTCGTACTTAGCATACAACTGATGCTCTCGTAGAGTCTGAAGAACCTGCCTTAAGTGCTCGGCATGCTCCTCCTCGGAGTGTGAATATATCAAAATGTCATCTATGAAAACTATGACAAACTGATCCAAGAACTCTCTGAATACTCGGTTCATCAAGTCCATGAAAACGGCTGGAGCATTTGTGAGTCCGAACGGCATCACCCGGAACTCATAAGACCCATATCTCGACAAGAAGGCAGTCTTTGAGACATCCTGCTCTCTAATACGTAACTGATGGTACCCCGACCTCAGATCTATCTTCAAAAAGAAAGTTTCTCCCCTCAACTGGTCGAACAGGTAATCAATTCGAGGCAACGGATAATTATTCCGTATCGTGACCTTGTTCAGCTCCCGGTAGTCCACACACAATCTCAGTGAACCATCTCTCTTCTTCACAAACAAAACTGGAGCGCCCCAAGGTGAGGTACTCCTGCGAATGAAGCCCTGACCTAACAGCTGCTCTATCTGATCTCGTAGCTCTCGCATCTCTGCCGGAGCCATACGGTACGGTGCGCGTGCTATAGGTCTCGTATCTGGCAATAAATCTATAACAAAGTCTATCTCTCGACTGGGGGGTAGGCCTGGTATCTCCTGGAACACATCGGAATACTCCCGAACAACTGGGATCGAATCTAAGGGGATCACAACCTCCTTAGAGATATCCTCCTCTATGTAATACAAATGAGCGATCGAACCGCCCTCTGGGCGAGGAATCGCCACTACAAACATCTCTTGCCCCGGAATGGAAAAAACAATGCTCCCACCGAAGCAATCAACCATGGCTCTATAAGTTGCGAGCCAATCCATACCAATAATCACATCATGCTCGTGCATGTCTAAAACTAACATGTCTGCAGGTAATACCAAGCTACCAATCTCTACCCCCACTCCCCGACATATAAGAAAATAAGAGACCCACTCCCCAGTGTGAGTCTACATATGTCACAGTGCTCTCTGCTGTGACTAATAATCCTAAGGCTTTCACAAAATAGGTAGCTATCAAATAGTGCTTTGCCCCAGTATCAAGCAAAACTCGACTCATAGTAACATGGATAGAAAAACATACCCTCAATCGCGGGTGGTACCTGCGGAGCTGCTGCCTGTGTGAAGTTATAGACACGTCCGCCCTGTAGCTTTCTCTGCTGAACTGAGGCTGTTGGAAAGGGTGGTGGAGCTGGCTTCTGGGGTTCATTATTAACACATTCCTGTCATGGGGCCCTATTCTTCTCTGGGCAATCCTGACGCCTATGGCCATTCCAGCCACATTGGAAGCACCTCCCTCGAAACTGCTTCCCTTCCTTACGGTATTGACTAGTCTCGCTTTTTCCCTGGTCTTGCTAGCCTTGAGGGGATATCTGCGAAAAAACTATGTCAGGGCGAGGACAATCCATCCACTTGTGACCCGGTTGTACACATTTATAGCAGAGTTTCGAAATTCTCTGCTGATCAGATTGTAGTATATCCCCAGTCTGATTCGGACAAGATTTACGTTTGTGATCCTCCATTCCACAACCGAAACATCTCTTGGTGATTTCATTCTGAACCTGACTTCGTTGTCCCTGACACTTTTGTCCCTGTACATAAATCTCGTTACTTCTGGAACTGACTCGATCTTGATTGTTTTGTTGTCGCAGATTCGGTGCCTTCGCACAATTCTCAACGTTAGTCACATGCAAATGGTTAACCTCTCTAGGTCTTTTGCCTCCTTTAAGTTGTAGGCTGCGTTCTTGGTATTGTAGAACTGCAGTGGTAACTGCTTGTGCCACGATACCTGCTAACTCGGCGGTTGATATTCTCCCTGGGGACACCTGAGGTGTGAGTCGATCTTGCTCGATGACTCCCTTAACCGTCTTAATTAGTTCTTCTTGACGATCCATCTGAAAATTTAAGTAAATTTGGATGAGTTCATCATTCAAATGAACAAATAGCAGAAGTACGAATTTCCAATGTATAGAGATAAACACAACATTCCTAGCATTAGGGCTCTATATCAAAGAAAGCAACGCTGAAAGCATAATAAGCCGTACAGATCCTAAAGGACACTAGAACCTGATGCTCTGATACCACCTGTGACACCCCGCCTAATTAAATACCGGGTGATCACTCCTTTATTAAATTAAATCAAGGTAAACAGTTGGTTCATTCTCAGCATCACTGTCGATAAAAAAAAAATCCAATTTAACACCCTAAATAATTAAGCTAAGTGTCAAAACCATTTTCATACATAACTTTCCAAATTTTATTAAGAAAATGATTTATTTAATTATTAACAACATTTCTACAATTAAGAATCACACCACAATAAAATCGGGAACACAATCCAATTAATAGAATACATTCGTCAATCGAATGTCAACATGCGAAATATAAAGTAACACAATCAAACTGAATAAAACCCATAGTAACAATACTGGAAATAACTGAAATACAAATGTCCCATAACAACGGAATAATGAAAAGAGCTACACATGCTCAACTAAATGGAAGTACTAAGAGTGGATCCGAATGAACAAAGTCGTCTAATCAAGAGACCTGCAACTCTCACCTAAGCTGCAGCGCGTTCCTTTCAAGAGATCCTAAGCAAGACGCCCCTGTGGCTGGGTACCTATAATACATACATATATATACAAGAGAGAGAGAGAGAAAAACGGGTCAGAGCCCGAAAGTGTGTTTGATTTAAAATACGTTTAGCAAGTATTTAAATTGATACAGGCTAATGCAATAACATATTAAGGCGACACTCTCTTGAGAAAATCTCACCTCTATTCTAATGTGCACACCTATCGCACTAACCTTCCCAACGGTTTAAATTATCATTTTATCATACTAACCTTCCCAATAATTTAGCTTATCTTAACTTACTCATAAGATTTCAAAACCGAACAATACCAGTGTTTAAAAAGATACTTCCAATTAGCAACACGACTCTCGCTTTAGCTTTATTACTTTAAAAAGTTTCCCAGTGTCATATTATACTTTCACAAAAGAAGTGCTTACTATTTGAGTCATCAACCATGTTCTACATATCAAATCACAGTAGGCAGTTTCAAATTCCAAATCTCATATATATATATATATATATATATATATATATATTAATTACTCGTATAATATATATATAATAACAGCACCCCAAATAAAAACTATGGTGCGTGCATACTTCTACTATCCAAACCCCATACCACTCATATCAAGGGGAATACAAGTTCGGAATCACTCTCGAACTGTATTGACACATACACAAACAATATCGAGGCGAAGCATAGATTTCAAGTCTCTAAGAGGATGGCACATACTCGCGTCTCTTAGGACCGTCTGAACTATCAATTCGATAGCCTGTACCAAGGATATCTATCTTCTAGGGTACAAGTTAATATCCCCCATAAAGGTCCCATCGAGATAAGACTGTCCCAGCGCGGTAACCTCAAGGATAGCAAGTAGCGCGGTATGTTTTTCACATGTATATAATATATGTACACACAATCATATAAATATACCACTTTTATCATATTAATATAGGTTCCTCCCGTTACCCATAATTACAACATTTATCCTTAATTTCACATTATTAGTATTACGTATAAGGTTTCATCTCTAACCTTAACTCGAAGGGTTTTCTCACTTATTTCGTGACACTCGTGGACTCTATTCTTCCAAGTTAGAAAATTCAGTAGGTGTCACATTTACGTTTCATTGTAACTCTCTTACGTGCCTCACACTTTAACATATCAATTTACTAACCCTAAAGTAAACATCCCATAAATACCATTCTCGTCGAATATTAATGATCCCAACATTTATTTATACGCCCTACTGGTCCTCTATGTCTCCCAAATCATTATACTAAGAATGCCCAAGAATTATATCACGACAATTCAATTTTTAAATCATTTACAAAGGGAAATAGTAGTCTGCCAGGAGGGGTCGATCGATCGAGGTTTGGGGCTCAATCGATCGAACCTTCGATCGATCGAAGCTCTAGGCTCGATCGATCGATCAAGCAGGTCTGCGAAAATCTGCAGAATTGTAGTTACGGGTTCTACCAATTTTCTTCATCCAAAACCATGTTTTTCCATTCTAAACGTCCCAAAAATCCTACTACTAACATTATATCAATATACCAGATGTTTTCAACGTAAAGCATGTGTATATCTAATATTAAACATGGATAATTAACCCAAAATCTCATCTAATCATCAAGAACCCTAGAGTTTTTCCTAATCATGGTTCTAATCTGTTTTTACCAGAATTTCCTTCTAATATATCATCAAAATTTCGTGGGTTAAATTCCTCTACATGGCAAGGATTCCAGAATTTTCATATAAATCAATACTACATGGATTCTCCTATCATAAATTGGGTTTTCTTCCATAGTTTTCATCACAAATCATTCCTAAACTAATATGAAGATTGCACCAACGAAAATACGCAAGAAATACTTTCCTGGAATTTTCAGAAGTCTGGATTGCGGCTGATTTTGGTGTGGTTGCGTTCCCCTTCTCGCGATCTACGCATTGGTGGTGGCGGCGGTGCAAACCGGTGACTTTTTTGGCCTTGAATTACCTTGAGAGTTTTCCCTCTCTTCTCCAATGGCCGTACTAGGGTTTTCTGAATATTCTAACCCTAAATGACTAACCTAGATGGCTGATATAGGTTGCTAAAATTCGTGGGTTTAATTACCCAAGAATGTAAAATGACTAAAATGCCCTCCCGGGGTACCAATTAGGCCTAAAAACGCCCCGAGACCCAAACTACACCCCGGGTACACTTTTCTGACTATCTTGACCCTTCCGGACATGTTGGGGCACTCAAAACGACCATACGAACAACTTATAAAATATTCACTTTTTATTTAACCAAATTTAGTCCCGACGCGACACGGGCGCGTCCCGATTCAAATTTCCAAAATTGTCATTTTATTCACTCGTGACATTCAATATAATCAATAACATATATTACTTTGCTCATGTGTAATATTCAACAAATTTCTCATAATTACTAACTCTCGTCACGTTAATAATTATAACATAATTAATTTCCGGATTTTTATTAAATAATTCATTCACATTAACTTTGATAAATCCCCAAATTAATATAGCATAATAATACGGGGTATTACAGTTGATAAATTACAACTTCCCATTAAGGTAAAAGTCATACCTTCTATTTTACTGATTTGATTCATTTGTGGACTCTCTAAATTCTTATTATGGGCCAAGAATTTCAAGATCCAAAGATCATTATCAAGCATAGTGATAATGTAACTTGAAGTCTTGATATATCTAACTTGAAATCTGGAATATAAGTAGCAGTAGAAGATACCTGCCATTGTGCAAATTCACAGTGGTACCTGTCACTGCGAAGAATCAAATTTTAAGTCATAAAATTAAGCTTCAAGTGATAAATTGGTGTCTCTCCATTGATAGTAAAGTTTGAGTGTGTTAGAAAAGGGAATTGAGGTTACTTTTCTGATGGGTGGAGGTAAGAGGAACTTGATGAGATAAGGTAGTCAGTTAGAAAGGTTGAGTGTGTTAGAAAAGGGAATCGGTTTAAGAGGTTCAGTTTAACTTAGGGATTAGTTGAGATTTTAAATGTATCTCATTTGGTGTTTACATATTTTTGCAGTTTCTTTTGTAGTTGTTGTTGGGCGTGGTTGTTTACACTAACAGTTGAGTTCACTCATTCATGAAGATCTGGTGGTTACATATCTCATTTATGAAGATTTGTTATATGCTTTAGCTTCCTATGATCTGTTCCTTCCCTATTGAAGTCTTAGACCTGCTTTTTTTTTATATATATTCTAATGTTAATATGGGTTGTTTTTTTACAGGTTGGGTTCAAAATCTCACAGTTAAATTGGGTTCATTCTTTTGGAGTTCGCTTTAGGTACCATTTTTCTCTTTTTTTCCTATTACAGATTTTATTTCATTACATTTAGAAATGAAGTGTTGTACCTGTTGCTGAGATGTGGAATAGTCATAATAGGAAACACGTATTAAACATGAGTATACTAAAGACCTAAACATGTTTATGTTGTGCCTTTTTCCTCTATTTTCTCCACTGGATAAAAAGGATTAATTAAGGTGGCCATTTAAGATTTCTTCTTATTTCAGAAGTGAATGCAATAGCCCATGGAAGGTTAAGGTGTGGTTTTATACATTATTCCCCCAAGAATCTCCTTCATCCTTTTTGTTTGTACTGTTTTCTTTTATTCTTATTTTTCATGTAGATGCTCATGATAAATTATTTTTAATTAGTGAAATATCCTTTTTTGCCTCTTGTTGCGCCTAATTGGTTGAACGTTGTTGAGGAGCCCATTTATGGTACTCTGCTTCGTTACGTGTCACTCTACTTTGTTGATTTCTAACAATATCATTGATAAATATTTTTATTTGATTCTTATCAAACTAAGCTCTGCGTTTGCCATTTGCAGTAATGGCAGTGCTACCATCACTACTCATTGATAATCATAAGAAACATGAATAGAAACTCAAATCATCAGAATACATGCTATTAATCAAATCATCAGAATTCTATTTTATTTTTTGACATTTATATCGTTTATGCAATTTATTGCGTAACTGGGATTTAACCTTTTGGTCTATTTATGACATTTATATTCTTTTTTGGTATCATTCTAAAGTAATTTGTGGAACAGCTTCTCCCGCGGATCTTTCTATCAGGAGATCCGTTTAGGTATTAGTTGGTTATATCATCGCTTTGGCAAATTGTCTGGAGATCCGTTTACAATTTGAATGATTTCAAACAGCTTCTCCCGTGGAGCGTTCTGCAGCTCTTGGAGCGTAAAGTCTAATTTATTTATTTTCCTTCTTTTGGTTCATGTCAGATTACTAAGTCATTTTCGTATATGTGTATTTGAACTTCTTAGCTTCCAACATATTAATTTTTTTTATCTTTAATTTGTTTTATGTTATTCAATTTATGATAACTTTACTTAGTTTGGTCCAATAGATACGAGCTCTCGGTGAGAACTATAATGAAATAGAGCCTTCAATTATTCATGAAACTTTGAAAACTGTGGTTGCTCAGTATAATACAAGCCATCTCATTATTCAGAGAGAGGTAAATTCCATTCACTCATATAATCAAAGTTTTTGGTGTTCATTACTCAGAGAGAGGTAAATTCCATTCACTTATGGTAATTTCTATTTTTTTAGGTAAGGATCATCAAAGGACTCAAGTGGCAAATGCTTATTTTTCTCTATTTATGGCTGTTGACAATGTACTTGGCTTTGCTAATGGACAAGATTTTCCCGTTCACTCTCACCTTAACATGCAACATTAATTGTGATAAGGGATGTTATAAGTGTTCAAGGGATGATATAAAGATGTAAATTCCATGAAGGTAAGGAGGTTGAAGCATACTAAGAGTTTAGACTTTGACATCATATATAATTTCGAGGGCATCTTTTGGAAGCAAGTATTTGTTTCTTTTTTACATGCGATTTCAATATTATTTTTAGTTTGCAAACCTCGAGATAACTACCTCACCAAGCTGCCAGCGGCCATCAGCAGCCTACTACCCTCACCAAGCTGCTAGCCACCAGCAGCAAACCTCCGGATAACTACCTCGACTCCACACTTGAAAACCAACCACCAACTGCCACTACTCGAACCACCTAGGCGGTAGACCCGACCTCCTGAACCGTGCACCTGCCTTAAACCCATCGGATATTCATAAACACCTAACACACTACCTATCTAGACCAAACTGAAAACCCATTTACTATAAAAAAAAACACCCACTATTATAACCCACAAGCCCGCTATTAACCCTGCCCATTTTGACCACCAACCCATTTACCACAAAAAACACCCACTTTCTCATTTCTGTCGAGATTTTCATGGATGACATTCGTGGTAGTTTATACTGTAATTTTTGAAAACTGAGGGGAGGTCTTAATTTACCCAAAACTTAGGGTAGATCTCATTTCTTCATAAATGTCTTTAGCTTCCTAATTTATTTGTAAAATTAGGTACTATCTCACAACACCAACACATGCATTTCTTCTCCTACGATTTTTGGATATTTAGGTTTTATATTTGTGTTGAAGTGCATGCTAACATGGTTATATGTGTGTTTTCGCAGGGGAATGCTACGTGTTAAATTGCGTGATAACATGGGTATATGTATGATTTTGAACAAAATTACATGACAGGATCCTTGGATATATTGTAGCGTCAAATATTTTTTATACTCTTTGGTATCTTTGTTGCTGTACTTTTTTTGTATCCTAAATTTGTAGTAATATCATCTAATTTGAGATGATTACTAGCTCATGAGATATATTGATATAAATTGGAATTTTTAATGGATTTTCTTGCTCCGACTCAATGTATTTTATAATATTTTTGTTTGACGAGGGTTCTCTCGCTAGCCTACACATATTTCAGTTACACATTTTAACCAATTATGCACTTTCGTACGCGCATAGCAGGCTCACAAGTTTATGTTTCCATACGCATATATTTATGTTACGCATATGTTTTTAGTGATTTGCATTTCTGTATGCGCATACCAGGTGTATTGATGTAATTTTTATGATTTGAGTTAAATCGATGATATTTATACGAGATTCATAATGGACTATTGGTATTGTTAGATTTATTTATTTATTAAACAAGGTGGACAGTTCTATAAACAGGGGAAACTCTGTCCAAATTTTTTAAACTGTTTACACTTATTTGTGTTTTTTTTAAACTTTTTGAATTAACAAAACACGATTTAGTACTTTGGGAATCCAATTCTTATGTGTTTGATAGTATACTTCGCTTTTATTCATCTTTGAGGTAATGGGAAAAAATATATTGTTATATTTAGTGGCGACTACTTATTAGAGGGATATAGTTGTTTGTTTGTATCGTTTGTGATACTATTGGTTATTTCGATTGTTTGGAGTATTAATGTTTCAGGGCTCTATAATTAATAGTCAAGTAATTTTTAACAAGTAATTTATTTCACAATGTGAGTTTGGTTCACTTTTATGTTTAGGTGTGGATTGTTGAATTGGGTGTTTGTGGTAGTTGGTGGTGGTGTCGTGTCATAAGCACACGTACGAATATTGGGGGCAAACACTACACCAAAATGGGCAAATTGTCACCTTTTAGCCGGCCAGCCTTGTCAAGGTCATTGACCGTGACAAAAAAACACGCGTTTTATGTCACGGTCATTGACCTTGACACGACCGTGACAACGAATTGTCACGGTCAATGACCGTGACAATTCGTGTCACGGTCAATGACCTTGACACGACCGTGACAACTTTTCCAGCAAAAACCTTTTCCCCCTTCTTTTTTCCCTCCCACTGTTCCCTCCCTCCCTCTCTCTCTCTCTCTCTCTCTCTCTCTCTCTCTCTCTCTCTCTCTAGACGCTGCTCTCTCTCTCTGAGGTCCAATTTCTCTCTCTCTCTCTCTCTTCCATTTATATATATATTTGTCTGTATATTTATGTGTGTGTGTGTATATATATCTGTGTGTATGTGTGTGCGTGTGTGGGGGGTGGGGCGGGGTCGGGTGGGGCAGGGTGGGGGAGGGGGTGGTGGAGGGGGCAGGGGGTGGGGCAGGGTGGGGGAGGGGGTGGTGGAGGGGGCAGGGGGTGGGGTGGGGTGCGGTGTGTGTGTGTGTGTGGTGGTGTGTTTTGGGGGAGGAGGGAAGGGGGTGGTGGAGGGGGGCAGGGGGTGGGGCGAGGTGGGGCAGGGTGGGGGAGGGGGTGGTGTCATTTTTCATAATTTTAGCATTAATAAACATAGGATAAAAATATCTGATTAATTCCTAGGTTAAATTAAATTAAATTAATTTTAGTGCTTAAATATTATTAAATGGTTTTGAATTTTTTAAATATTATTAAATGGTTTTGTAGTGTAGTGGATTCCACCATATTCTGTTATGTCTTCTTTACTAACTAGAATCTTGTTGCAGATAGGATTCCCTTTAGGGTCTTATGTCTTGAATTAATCTGAGGGGGTGGGGGTGGGGGTGGGGGTGGGTGGGGTTTTGAATATTATTTACATTCAATATAAATAATTGATAATAGTTGGATAATAATTGGATAATAATTGTTTTTATACCTATAGAACAGCTTAGATAGTGTGTGTGTGTGTGTGTGTGTGTGTGTCTGTATGTGGTCAATACATGAATTTATTTTTGTATTTGAATTATCCCATGAATTTATTTTTGTATTTGAATTAACCCATTATATGAAACATACTTGAAATTAAATATAGTGCGCATAGATACTAGCATTCTAGTTCTTATGCGTACGCATTCAATAACCCTTAGACCCGTTCGGGAGTCATTACCCTTGTAATGAGATCTCTCGAATTGTCCCGTTTGGACAGTTTGAGACTGTATAATTTTTGTATAATATTCTTATTGGCTTGAAGTTGTTACTTTTGGAGAAAGTTCTGCAGTCGTATCTTAATGTTCTCTGGGTACATACTAGATTGACAAGTGTGACTGTTATTTTAATTGACCAATTGAAATAACACTCACACCTGCCAATCTACGTCGTGTACTTGGAGAACTAAGGGGATATGCTGTCGAATTTTTTTCAAATCGTAACAATGTGCATGAGCTGTTAAGTATATTACAGAAAAATGCATTCTTGAATGGGATAAGACCACATACCCTTTAATAGGATAATTAAATGATGGGATAATTAAAAAAAACATACTATAAATCTAAGCTTTGTTTACCTTTAATAGGTGTTTAGTTGTGGTAGCTGTGATGGGATATCCGAAATACAAAGAGTGGATGGGTGAGACTAATAGAATGGGGGATGTGTTTCGCAGAGGTGCTAACGAATTTGTGAAATATGCAAAGAGATGTCGTAATGATGAAGAGTTTCCGTGTTCGTGTGCTAGGTGTAAGAATGGTAAGGTGTTTGAATGGAAAACAGTTGAACTACATTTGTTAAGATCGGGTATGCAAGATAGTTATCGATTTTGGAGTTTTCACGGTGAATTGAAAGTTCCTTTTGTCCCTGACTAACCTTCACAACATCCTTCAACAAGTAGAATAGATGAAGAAGGGGACGACGTAGATCATAATATGTTAGAGGATTTAGTTGATGATGCGTACGGAGTTTATGAAGCTGAGGAGAATGAGGTTACTGATGATGTAGAAGATTCAAGTGCTCGTGAAGATAACACGATAAAACTTGACGATGACTACCAAAGTTTAAAATTTAAGGCGACCCAACCGTTATACTCTGGCTGTGAGAAAGATCAAACAACTTTACATGCCATGGTTGGTTTGCACAGTTTGAAGACGCAGTACGGTTTGTCTGGCAATAGCGTGATGGGAATTCTGAAATGGGTGAAGGGCTTATTACCCAAGGTGAATACACTTCCAAATAGCTATCCTGTTATGAAGAACAATTTGAAAGGTTTGGGAATGAAGTATAAATCGATTCATGCTTGTGTGTATGACTGCATACTATACCGAAAGGAGTATGAAAATCTCGATCGTTGTCCGGTATGCGATGAACCTAGATATGTCCAATCTACTAGTAAGGAAGGCACAAGCTCAAAAGTGCCTCAAAAAGTATTGAAATATTTTCCCGTTGGGCCTAGATTAAAGCGATTTTTCACAGTACCATGGATTGCAGAGGCAATGACTTGGCATGCTAGGGAAGAAGTAGGGGGTAATATTATGCGTCATCCTATTGATTTTACTGCCTGACGGAGGATGAATTATGAGTATCCCGATTTTGCTCGAGAACAACGCAACATTCGTTTGGCTATATCAACAGATGGTTTCAATCCATTTGGAAATCTAAGCATCAATCAGAGTGTATGGCCAGTGATCCTAGCCCCACTCAACCTCCCTCCTTCACAGTGTATGAGACCTGAATTTTCGATGATGGCTTTATTGATACCTGGGCCAAAGGCACCAAGTGAAGACATTGATATCTACCTGGCTCCTTTGGTAGAAGAATTAAATGAGTTGTGGGAAGAGGGTGTGCAATCATTTGACTCTTTTAGAAAAGAAGAGTTTACGCTGAAAGCTATGTTGATGTGGGCAATTCATGATTTTCCAGCTTATGGGACATTATCCGGATGTGTAGTACATGGTTATTTGGGGTGTCCTATTTGTGTAGAGGAGACTGAATCTCTTCATCTATCCTCCAGCTTAAAAAATGTATACCATTGCCACAGGAGGTTTTTACCCCCAGCTCATAGTTTCAGATTTGAGAAACCTTCCAATTTTTTATTGGGCGGAGTTGAACATAGGCTACCGCCGAGACAACTTTCGGGTTCAGAAATTGAAAGTAAATCTTCTGAATGTGGCCCAAATATGCCAGGTAAGAATCCCAAATTTAAGAATGTCAAGCATAAGAAGACTCCAACTGGGAATGAAACTGAGATAAGAAAGGCATGATCTCGGAGGTCAATTTTATTTGACTTGCCTTATTGGAAGAAAAACCCGGTGCGCCATGTATTGGATGTGATGCATGCAGAGAAGAACTTCGCTGAACATATTGTGGGTACTTGCCTTGGGGGGAGTCATTTGAAGGATGGAGAAAATGCACGAAAAGACCTTAAAACGTTAAAACTTAAACCACAACTATGGTTGAAAGAAGATAGTAGGGGAAGGACAATAATTCCCCCTGGTGCGTTTACTTTGACGAGTGAGGAAAGAAAGGTGCTTCTAGACACAATATATAATTTGAAGGGCCCATCTACTTTTTCGTCCAACTTGCAAAGGATTGTGAATTATGCTACTCATGATTTACATAAGTGTAAGTCCCACGATTGGCATGTGATCATGCAATTGGTTCCTCTATTGTTTAAGCACTGTTTCTCCAAGCACAAGGATTTGCGTAGGGCTATTATGCAAATTAATATTACCTTCTCCCTCTTGTGTGAGAAGGTAGTGAATCGAGAACACATAGTGGCCGCAAAATTGGCTGTGAACGAAGCGATTTGTGTATTGGAGAAGTACTTTCCCCCAGCATTCTTTGACATAAGTGTTCACTTGTTGGTACACCTATGCGACGAGGAACTTCTTTGTGGTCCAGTTAGATATCGGTGGATGTATCCGTTTGAAAGATTGATAAAAGTTTTTAAAGATTACGTCAAGAATACGCGATATATTGCAGGATCAATTGCAGAGGAATACATCACCGTGGAGTCATCAATATATACTCGGGAATATATGACTGATTCTACTAGCGTTGATGACACTGGTGAATTCCTCGATGATGGTGGTAATGTGATGGGAAAACGAGTGAAATTAACGAGTTTGCAACATGAACAAGTAGCTCGTTATCTATTTGACACACATGAAGATGTCGAAGAATGGAAAAAGTAAGTTTCGAATATTATAATGTTTAACATTATTTTAGATTATTTTATACATGATTAATTTTGTAATATGCAGTAAATATGAAGCCTGTGAGAACAATAAAAGACGAAAAACAGTGGTACAATCAGACAGCGAATTTAGGCTATGGTTGACACAAGAGGTAATTACAATGAAAACAGTCGTTATATAACGTTACATTACACTCAAATTTTACCACTAATATAATTAATTTATCTATATTCTCAGCTCCTAAAGATGGGTGATGCGACATCAAGGCTTGCTCGTCTAGCCACTGGACCCTTGTTCGTGGCACAAGAGTACAAAAAATATCGATTGAACGGTTACATTTTCGGCGCTAAAGTATACGAGGAAAGTACAAATGTACAGAACTCAGGAATTTCATACAAGGCTCTTACTTTCTTTCGAGCGAGCGCAAAAGATAAAAACCTCGTTGAAGCTGAAATGACTTACTATGGTGTAATCCAAAATATATTTGAATTGGATTATATAAGCTTCAAAGAGGTTGTATTTTACTGTGAATGGGTAAGAGTTGAGGATAAAAATGCTTCTAAAGTTGATCCTGTCACCAATTTGATCATGGTTGACTTGCCCAAGTTGAAGAGCAACGACCACGTGAGCGATGAGCCATTTGTTTGTGCATTTCAAAAGGTTAAGCAAGTGTTTTACTCGGAGTATATCAACAACGAGCCGTGGTCAATTGTCCAACACGCGTCAAGGCGTCTAAATAGTAGTGTGGATGACTTGGCTGCTCCTACCGAATATCAATCCATTTTTGATGATAACCCGAATTTGAAACAATTTTTCAATTTGTAATAATTATTTCAATTTGTACCGAAACATCCATTTTTAATGCTTTTACTTGATCTGCACTTTATCATTTTCACTCTTGTGTAGTGTGCGTGTGTGGAGAGGAGATTAATACATAAATATTCCAACTACATCTAAGTTTTGTTTATACTAATCCATGAATATACGCTTCTTACCTTTAATAGGTGATTAGTACATAGTTATTTGGGGTGTCCTATTTGTGGAGAGGAGACTGAATCTCTTCGTTTATCCGAACACTAAGAAATGCCATAATCCTATGGAACGATGCTCTGCAAATTCCTCCCAACCGTTATGTAGCCAAACATCACCGGTTGAAGTTGTCAATTCCACTTTCCATACCCCACCACTTTCCATACCCCATTCAAAGGTGGAGTTGACAACTTCAATTGCTGATTTTTGGCTACACAACGGTTGGAAGGAATTTGCAACGCATACCTCCATAGGATTATGGTATTTCTTAGTGTTTAGATATGAAGAGAATTATAATTGACACGATTGCCCGGGGTACATTAGTTGGAAGGAGGTGTCATATGAGCTCAAGTTAGCTGTTTGAGTGACACTACATGTAATGTATTTATATTTATATGTCAATTTCGATTTCGATTTTAATTACGATTTATATTTATCTATATTTGAGGGGCGGATACTAATTTTACTTTATTTCAATTCAGGGGACAGGGAGTGGCCCTAAGGGTAGGCCACATATGCTCTATACTTATGTCGCTATTCGGACGAGACGGGAAGGATAAGGAGGTGTTCCCGAGCGTCGCGGTACAAAATCTCTTTTCCATGCAAATAGTTTGTAGATTTGAGATAAAATGATGGTGATGTTGTTTCTTTTTAAATAGTTTCTTATTTGAATATATATTTGCATTATCTTTAGTTTGTTCGGATATATGATGTTTGGAGCAGGTACAACGTTGCTATAACAGGTACAAATATACTGCTGGGCAGTGGCAGTGGCCATACTGCCCAGCAGTTTTTTTTTAATTCTGCCCAGAATTGTCACGGTCATTGACCATGACACGTCCGTGACAAAATTAACACGGGCGTGTCACGGTCAATGACCGTGACAATTTTTTTTAACAGGGTCACGGCTTTGTCACGGTTATAAATCGTGGCAAACGTGTCACGGTCATTGACCGCGACACGACCGTGACACAAAACGCGAGTTTTGTGTCAAGGTCAATGACCGTGACACGACCGTGACAAAAAAAGTTGTCTCGCCTCGAAATGTCACGGTCATTGACCTTGACAAGGTGAATTTGTCAAGGTCAATGACCTTGACAAATGGGCAGATTTGGTGTAGTGAAATTTATCTACCTGACTTTAGGCACGGGCATATCCTAGTATATATATATTACACATCACCACATATATACTTAATTAATCTAGTCCCCTCGTGCACAATTTCCGCAAACAGTGGCCTACTATTCCCAAGTCTATATACCGACTTGATATTTAAATAATTCTCACAATTATTTATTTAACAATCGAGTTGTGTCACCCAAATAAATTACCCAGACTCGCTCTTTACGTCCGAGATTTCACCTTGTAGAACTTATTCCTCAATTCCCACATATCAAGGTTAACACCCTTTTTAGTTTGAGTATTCCATAATTTATTATATAACCCTATAATAAATTAATTTGGTCAAATCCGTACATAAGCACTCGTCGTACTAGCCCAAATGATTCCCGAGTCAATATCCCGACTCATAATTTAACTAATCACCTATTAATTAATTTTATTATCTTGGAGTCACTCAACCAATATACCCGGACTCACTGATTCGATCTAAATATAAACAAAATCAGAATTTATTATTCAAAATTCTTGTCAATAAGTCTTGCTCATTTAATACTCTAAGGTTCTTAACTCACTTAATTTTGACCTTGAATTTTCCTTTTGGAGTATCACCATAATTATCCCATTAAAGTTCCACACAAACCTCCCATAACTGAAGCCAAAAAAAAGAAAAACAAAGCCCACAACAGTAAGCTCGAAAATTAATCTCGGGCCAAAATAGGGGGGAGTGGAGGAGCTACCGGAATTAGCCATCTCGCTCGAACGACCCATCCCGTCATTCGAATGACAGGTGTCATCGTTCGATCCAAGATCCCCATCGCTCGAACGAGCACTCTTATCTCTTTCCTCTCTTCTTCTTCTCCAACAATCTGTTCAGCCATTAATAATTTCTAGCAACTATGTGCCAGATTTCTTCTCCCAATCTCTTCTAATCTTACACCAAATACCAGATTTTATGGTTCCCATTCTTATTAACGATACTCCCACGGATAAAAAATTTAACTATCAAGATTCGAAACCCTTTTTTGGTTCATATATCTAAATTAATCAAAACACAATTTGAATATCACCCCCCCCCCCCTAAAAAAAAATCACGTGTTCTTATTACACCCACTATGATATGAATTGGAATCTATAATTAATTTAAAAGTAAGTTTAACCACTTGCCTTAGGGTCGTAGGGGTCTGAATTCGTTGGTGTAGATGATGATTATTTGATGAAGAACACACACATTTGTTCTTGATCTTGGCTCCCATGGTTTCTCCAATTGCACCCACTTTTCTCTCTCTCATTTTTTTTTCTTTCTAAAATGTGTTATGGCTGTCACACTTTCTCACTTTTAGGGGTTAATAACTCAATCCCGTTTTTAGGCTTGAAGCTTTATAAAAAGGACTCAAACACTCTATGTGGGCTTAAATATGCCTAAAAATACCTTGAGACCCATTTACTACCCATTGGTACTCTTTTCCAACTATTTCGACCCATCCGTACTCAACTATGCACTCAGAATTGTCATCCGAATTAATTTATAACATTCTCCAATTTTTAACCTAAAAAAACGCGACACAAAAATAATCCGAATAATTAAATCTCAATTCGCCAAATTAAATAGATCCTCTAATTTAAAAATTCTCCAAATCATAAATTTAATTTTTTCCGAAAAGAATTTTTTTTATTTCATCCAAAAATAATTAAATTTAAATATCCTCGAAATTACGGGATGTTATAAAGTTGCCTTTGCTTTTGTTAGTGTAGATCGCTTCCTCCTCACCCTTCAGCGAGACCTCTCCTACTTTCTTAGCCATTGGTTCTCGACCGACTAACACATTTTCAAACTCAACAAGTGATGGTTGAGCTGACCTTCCTTGTACGATAGTAACAAAGCCTCGATATTCGGGCCTCAAACCATGGATACTTATTTTTTTACCCTGATTTCCCCAATAGGAGCAGTAGGATCTAATTCATAAATTTCACAGCATATTTATTTTACCTTGTGGAAATAATGAGCAGTCGTCATATCACGTTGTACAACCGATAGAAAAAAGTGCAACGAATGTATCCCAGCTTTCTTTTGGTGTTTTGGTTTTACGAATGTTCTCCAACATTTCTTCTTCAATTGTGGTTTTAAAGGAAAATATAGCTTTACCTACTTTGATCTTCCATTTACGCAAATCACCATTAGCGTTTTCTTCCCGCTACGTAACTTCATTACCGTCGACGGCTTCCCAAAGATCTTGGCCTTATAAGTAAGATATCATACACGTCTCCCACATATTATAATTTTGGTTGTTGAGCTTCTTAATTCCTCCAACTACTTGAAGGTCACCCATCGTGTCGACAAGATTTCAATAATACCGAACAAGCTTAATTTAAGACACAAACTTACAGAATAAGAACTTTTCACAACTTAAGAAAACTCACCCCCACAATCGGTACCCGACCGTACTGCTCTAATACAAATTGTTGAAAATTAGAGTACATAAACTCTAGTATTCACAAGAAGAAAAAACATACTTAAAAGAGAAGCACACACCAATAAGAAAAACACTCAAAAGAATATTCAACTAAAGCCTTAAGTGTTTATTACTTGGCTTATTTTTAGATGATTACAAACATTAGTGAATAGATGTATATATAGTAAATGAAATACAATCAACAACTCAGATTGTGGTTAAATAAACAAATACACTTTTAATTAAAATTATATAAATATTAAAATACAAATTAATTTCTTCTATCCAAGTTATTTAATTATGTAATTTAATTTTCATCAATTTTTTTATTTGATCTAATTTAAGCTTTTATGCGAATTCATTAAATTTAATGACTCATGTTGATTGTAGGGGTGTAAATAGATAATCAAAAATCCGAATCCATCCGGTATACGAGTTCGAATTTTGCGAATATTTGTCTAATAAAACAGATATGGATATGGATATGGATAATGTGTTAAAATATCTAGAAAAAACGGATAGGAATACGGATACAGATAGTATGTGTATCAGGCACGGATAATCCGTATCCGAGGCAAAGTATCCATATTTACAGAAATCCGTATCCGTATTGTATTTAATAATAATTTATTATTAATATTGGTTATATATAATTATTATTTATAATATTTATTCTATGTAATGTAAAATATAAATATATAATACAAAATGTTAATCATCACTTTTCACTCATTTAAAAAAATAAAGAAATAATAATTTTTAAAAAATCAAAAGATAATGAATGACTTTGAAAGAAAGAAAGAAAAATAGAAAAGAATAAAAAGAGGACACAACCAACTCGAACAAAACATATGACCTAAAACATTTATATTTCATTTTAACAGTTTTCGTTTTCTCCCTAATTTTCAGCGTACACCCTCTTCTCCCTAAACGAATACGGATATTATTCGAATCCGGGGAATCCGAGAGAATACGAATATGGATAGTTGTTTTTACTATCCGGACGGATACAGATATGAATACGAATAGTACATACAGATTGCACGAATAGTACATCCAGATAGCGAATACGATATGAATAACATGTTATCCGTTCCGTATCCGTTCCATATCCGTCCGTTTAACCCCCTAGTTGATTGTTAACCGCGAGTTATATTGCATGTATTAACATTGTAATATTGATTTCCTGTCATTTATGAACGTCTAATATATATATATATATATATATATATAGTTATGCTCTTGTACAGACCAGTCCGCATTTTAAGAATGCGGACCGGACATGTGTTACCTGACGATGAACCCAGAAAAGAGAGAGAGAGTGTGCCTATAATTTAGGCGATAAATTCTAGATGCACCGTTAGGTGACACATGTCGAGTCTGCATTCTTAAAATGCGGACTAGTCCGCACAAGAGTATTATTATATATATATATATATATATATATATATATATATATATATATATATATGGTGTTTCCAATTTTAGGTTTGTCAAGTAGCTTCAATATTAATATGTAATTAAGGCAAATTCTCTTCGTCTTCAACACTCTCTCTCTCTCTCTCTCTCTCTCTCTCATAACAACCGTTTAATCTCTCTTTCTCTTCCAAATTCTCCAATGAGGGTTGACACTAGATTCATTACATTTTAATTGTTTTATATTCTACATACATGTATATTGGGTTTCATCTATAATTGTTTCTTTGGATTTACAATGTCAATACTTGATGATAAATACAATTTGCATTTCTACATATTCTTTTGTTTTGCATTATGGGGGAGTTTTTAAATTCATAATATATTTTATAATTTTAATATTTATCTTGAATTTTTAATAATGAAATTTTTATAGATTTGTAAATGATAAAAAGGTCAGATTTCTCATACAATATTTAAAAAAAATAATAATTATGTAATTCTTAAATTAAATTTAATTTAAAAATCATTATTTATATATATTTATATCTATATTAAATTTTAGAAAAAATAACTCTATACAACATGGTACATATATAATCATAAAGATTTTTAAAACGCTCGGGCAGGAACTAAAATGCAGTGTATATCAAGTTCCTTAAAACACACTTATATTCTTGGTCGCCACCTGGTACTCTTGGATTCCCTAGTGCTCATACAATGCAGTCAAGCACCACGTGGTGAACGTAATACATTCACGAGTCAGTGTCTGAGCTTGACACGTACACAAACCTTTTGATTTTATATACACTTGAGAAACAAATATCTTTGATGACAAATGTTAAGAGCTATCCACTCGAGTAGTATATTAGTACGAATCTGGAAGCAAGCAAAGCAAAGCAAAGCAAAAGCAGTGTATCTCAAAAACAGCAAACATGAAATGCAGCAGGGAAGCCATGGGAGAGAAGAAAGTGAGGGATGTGATGGGGGATAATAGAAGGCGACTAGTGGAGGTTCCCTACACGGCTTCACTAGCTCACACCATGAACGCGCTTGTGGCTAACCAGGTGGTGGCGGTGCCCGTTGCTGCACCACCTGGCCACTGGATTGGAGCAGGTGGCTCCATGATTTTGGAGTCTGATAAGCAAACGGGTGTGGTGAGGAAGCATTATATAGGGATGGTGACCATGCTTGACATATTGGCTCACATACCTGGAAATGATTTAGCTGGTGGTGCTGACGTGTCTGATCTTGATCACAGGATGTCTGTTCCGGTATCTTCGGTGATAGGTCATTGTCTAGAAAGTCTCAGTCTATGGACTCTCAACCCCAATACAAGGCGAGTTTTCTTTTCTTTTCTTTTTTTAAAGATCTTCAGCTCTCCTTTACTATTATTATGTGTTCATTTTCAACTCACAACTAAATTTAACACAAGGGACTGAGAAGTGATTCTAGAATTATTTTCACAAGTGTCGTGTGGATCAATGAGGTGAATGGTTCAACTAATGGAAAATCATTACTGACATATCTTTATATTTGTGGTCCCTAACTGTTGGCTTGTATTTGGAGTAGTGATTAGGGACGGGAAGGGGGCGGGTTTGGACAAATCCGATCCCGACCCCACCACACCCGCACCCGCCCCACCCCCGTTTACTCCGCCTCGGTCCCGTTAAAAAACCCTTCGGGCCCGAACCCGCCCCATACCCGTCCAAACTAATTTTTATGATATTTTTTTGAGTTATTTTATAAACTGCGGTGGGATATTTTGATATAAAGATAATCCGCTAATCAAACACACCAAATAATCGGTTCCTTCTTCAAATATAGCTGAAAACTTGGTATCAAACGACCCTACCTTCAGGATTAATTTCTGAACACAATTCATTCAAACATGAAATGGTCAAAACGTTACAAATTAATCAACTACCCTTTTTTTCTTTTTCCTCTTTCTTTTCTTCTGAATACAACACAAAATCTAAAATGGTCAAACTAAGAAATTTTTGGCTAATACAACAAAGAAAATAAGCATAAGCTGAACAATCCCCCACAAATCAACCACAAGCAAACACCAGTCCTCCCAAACAGTCCCTAAACCCACCGAAAGTGACAGTTGCCGACCAAATAGAAACCTCATTTCTGTTTTTTGTACAACCTCAAGATCTATAAACAAATGTGTATGATGCGTATGTTTGTTCCGTGTAAACACACCTCATTTCTGTTTTCTATACAACCTCATTTCTGTAAGAAATTGGAATATCAATTTTACATTCGCCCACCAGAAAAAAAAATGTAAGAAGGACTTACATTTGCCGGTAAGTTGGTGACAGTTTCCGGACTGGAGGGATGGTGACAGTTGCCGGCAGCAGAGAGAGAGAGAGAGAGATGAGTGAGTGTGAGGTGAAATGAGAGAGAGAGAGAGAGAGAGAGAGATGAGTGAGCCTGAGGTGAAATGAGAGGTGAGATGAGATGCAGGGTGGGTTCGGGGTTTTCACCTACTAAACCCGAATCAGATGGATTTTTCTTAATTCAAACCTGCCCCCGAACCCGCCCCATTTATATACCCCAAATTTCCCCCATTAGGGGCGGGGTCGGATCGGTTTCCTGCCAAAACTTGCCTCGTTGCCATCCCTAGTGGTGATTATTATAATTTTTGAAGTGCGAGTGTTCAAAGTCACATAGGCTTTGACACTTGCATACGAAGTCACGATTTCACCCCCAAAAGTTTTTAGGAAGTGCGTCACCATGTGTTGTGGCATTTTCATGTGTTATAGCTGTCATTATTGAAATATTTTTTTAAAATTACCTGAGATTATATTTTAGGGATTAGGTAATTTTTGTCGATGCTATTTTGTTAATTTTTGTTTTGTGTGACAAAACAACAAATGAAAATTTGGACTACTTAAAAATAAATAAACAAATTAGAAGCAATTTCCCATTTCATAATCAGTCATACTTCGATCAATTTGGATATTTGACAACCTTATGAATCATGGAGTTTGTTGTGCACAGAGAACGAAAGCTAGAAACCCCACTTGCATGTGTTCAACGTTAGATCCAGAAATTGAGCAAATAGTGAGACAGAGACATAATAAAATTGTAAAAATCATACTCTTTGTTTATATACATTTGTATGCACTTAACAAGTTGGTTTTAAACCTAAATGTATGTGCAGCATTATTGAATGTATGGAGGTGTTCAGCAAAGGAATTCATCGTGCTTTGGTACCTACAGATAGCCAAATGGAACATATAGCTGGAGTAGAACTAGAGGATTCTGCCTCCTCTTACAAGATGCTCACACAAATGGACCTCATGAGGTTCCTTAATGGACATTCATCTTCTCATGAGTTGAAAGACGTCATGTCCAGCACTGTGTTCGAATTGGGAGCAGTGACAAACACCATTTTTGGAGTGACTGATCGCACCAAAGTTATTGAAGCCGTCAAGTGTATGAGAGCCGCTGCGCTTAATGCTGTCCCCATAGTCCAAGCATCTAGTACAGTTCCTGAAGATCATAATCAGTTAGTAAATGTACGTAACCCACATTTTCATTCTGTTCTTCTAAATAAATGGGACTCCTCATTAGATATTACTATTTCACTATATATGCTGGAAATTGAAAACAAATGTTATTGAATCTTGAATAATTAGGACAGAGTGTGCATATCACATCATATAATTCTATGCGCCTTCTTAAATTTCTAGTGCCCATAAGATGTCACAACCTTAATGTGCTTTAGTGAGTAAAACTTTGAAGTGTTATTGTTTTGAGATTTACTCCCAATTTCTCGATAGACAAGTCTATGTAATCTTTTTATCAAAAGAATTTCCAAGGTGTATAGGAGGGATAATGAGAACATTATTATAAGATTATTGTTTTGAACTCTTATTTTATAATTTCATGCCTCTAGTTAAATCTCGAGCTTCGGTACCAGATTAGGCCATCTCTTAAGTTTGTTGAGAAAAAGGGATCGTAAATGGAAGGAGGCTAAAAATGGATTATTCCAACTTTGAATATACTTTGTTCCAAGTTATTATGGATCTCGTCTTCATGTGGATCCGTCCATGATCATAGCATCACCCAGATTAAAATCTTGCAATACCTTGGCTCGGCCATTGTTGAATAATATTGTTTTACTAATTTATGTTTGTAATTGCAGGGCGAAGGGAGGAAGCTTATAGGGACATTTTCGGCGACAGATCTAAGAGGGTGTCCAATTTCTCAACTTCAATCTTGGTTGCCATCAAGTGTGTTGAACTTCACTGAAAAACTGACATCATCACCAGGAGGGCCCACCGAGGGACCCAGGGAACTGGTGACTTGCTATGCAGAGTCATCCATTGGTGAAGCTGTGCACAAGGCCGTCACCAAACATGTGCATCGTATTTGGGTAGTTGATCATATAGGTTTGCTTGTTGGGCTTGTTTCTCTCAGTGACATGATAAGAGTGATAAGGGCCTCACTGGTTTAGTTATGTAATGTGAGACCGGACCTAACTTTCTATTATATATGTTAAAAGTCTTCATCACTAAATCACTTTTCTTTCCTTCCTTGTCTTCATCCTTATTGAAGTTTAGAGATAAGACATAAGAAGAATAGAAAGTTGTATTTCTTGATTACAAGAAATCAATCATGCTTTAAATAGAATTGTGAATAGCTAACGAACTAACAACTAACTAATTAATCTATGTAACCTCGTCTTATAACACATGTACACATTGTAACCAAGTAATTAATGGAATATTCTCTAATACTTCTCCTCGAGATGGATGGTGAAGGTCTAGAACAACCATCTTGGACAAGAGCGGAAAGAGGTGAGAAGCAGGCAATGGTTTGATGAAGACATCAACCAATTGGTGTTGAGTGCAATTGGGGAGTAATTTGATGGATCCTTCCGTTATTTTATCACAGGATGAAGTGGCGATCTATTTGACTATGTTTGGACTATTATGGAAGATGGGATTAATGGCAATATGAAGTGCAGCTTGACTGTCACATAAAATTGCTTGATTGTCACATAAAATTGTTGTTGGTTCATTTGATATGATTTGAAAAGTATGAAGAAGTTGTTGAAGTCGAATTATTTCATTTGCAGTGGGTGCCAAAACGCAATATTCAGCCTCAACAGAAGATCTGGAAATTATGGTTTTGGTTTTTGGCTTTTCATGAGATAAGAGGATTTTCAAGAAATATGCACAATCTAGTGTTTGATTTGTGCGAGTGTAAAAAAGATGCACGTAGATGAAGTGATGGTGATGCAGAAAATAGAAGAGTGTGGTTTTGATGTATCTAAGAAGATGGTGCACAGCATCAAGGTGAGGTTGTCGTAGTTGAGAGACAAACTGACTTGGTTTATGTCATGCCTTGAAATAGTGAGATAAAGGAGTTTGCCAACTAATCTTCAATAAAGGCTGGCATCAGGAAGAGGTTCACCTTCAAAGGAACTGCGTTTAAGTTTGGGATCCATGGGTAATGATGCAGGTTTTCTAGCAAGAAACACAATGTCTTCAAGTAGTTGGAAGGAGTAGTGTCTTTGTGAGAGGAAGATTCTCCTTTTAGATCGAGCAATTTCCAATCCCAAGAAATACTTTAATGGATAAGGGTCTTTTAATTTGAATTCACTATGAAGAAATGATTTGAGTGAGGAAGTGGTGTGGAGATCAGTATATGTGATGATAATGTCATCAATATAGACCAATATAGCAATAAATGAAGTGATAGAGCCATTGGCGAAGAGAGAATAATCAGATTTGCTTTGTTGAAAGTCATATTTTTTTATAAGGGTTTTTTTGTCGTGATGATTGTTTAAGATCATAAATTGATTTGTGAAGTTTGCAAACTAAGTGCTCCCCCTGTGGGAGTGTATCCCATGGATAAGTACATATAAACTTCTTTAAATAGATCTCCATTTAGAAAGGCATTGTTAACATCTAGCTGAACAAGGGGCATTGATTCATTGAAGCAATAGCTAGGAGAATTTTAATAGTTACTAACTTAGCAACTCAAGAAGAAGTTTCAAAGGAAGTCTAATCGTTCTTGTTGAGTGTAGCCCTTAATGTCTTGCTTTGTACCTTTTAATGTATTCATTTGACTGATATTTAATTTTGTAGATCCATTTGTTTGCCTTTTGGCAAAGGCATAATAGTCCAATTCTATTGAGATCCATAGCAGTCAGTTCAGTTTGCATAGCAACCCTCCAATGATCAATTTTAACTATTTGATGAAAGAACCGAGGTTCATAGTTGGAAGATATATGAAGTATTATGGCATTGTGTTGTGGAATGAATGATTAATAGGAAAGATGATTGGATATAGGGCATGTGGATGTAGATTTTGGGATGGGAGTATTTAAGAGAAGATTATAGTGATGGTCTTGAAGGTATGAGGGAGGTTTAATGATTCTAGATGGTCTTCTAGTTGCGGAAGATGGTTGTTGGTATATAATGGGAGAAATAACATCTGTATTAGAAGAAGTTTGATCAGGAGAAGATATGGGTGGTTAGGCAGTTTGAATAATGGTGGAAGGTGAAGTACGATCTACCGTGGGATGAACAGGGATCAGGGATGAGTCATGAAAGGAGTGAGGGAGAACAATACCAGGAAATGGATCTATATGTTGAGGTAATGAAGGATCATTGTGGAAAGGAAATATGTGTTCATGAAAAATAACATCTTGGGATATGAAAATTTTGGAAATGTTATCATATAGTTTGTAACCTTTGATGCCTGGTGGATAACCAATAAACACACATGGTCGTGCTTTAGGTGCAGATTTTGTGCGATGAGAAGAAAGTGTGGAAGTAAAGCAAAGACACCCAAATACTCTAATGAAGTTATAGTGAACTGGATTGTTATAGAGTAAGATGTATGGTGTTTTGTTGTGCGTAATGGGAGAGGGAGTCCTATTAATAATAAAAAAGTGGTAGTAAGTATGCATTCCCCCCAAAAATGAATGGGTAATTGTGATTGAAAAAATAATGCTCTAGCAACATTAAGAAGGTACTGAGGTTTCCTTTCTACTAAATAGTTTTGTGGTGTGTGTGTGTGGGGGGGGGGGGGGGGGGGGGGCATTACACAACCGAATTGATGAATTACCCTTTTAGTATGAAACAAGTCTGTAAATTGTAACTCAGGAGCATTATCAGATCGAAATAGTTTAATAACTTTATGAAATTGAGTTTAAAAGATCTTGGAATAAGAAACATGGCATCGGATTTATGTTTCATCAAATATATCCAAGTGAATTCTGTAGAATCATCTACAAGAGTTAGAAAATATCTAAATCCATTATAGGTAAGAATATGATAGGGACCCCAAGTGTCACAATGAATCAGATCAAATGCATTGGAAGCTATGTGATTATTAGAAGTAAACAAAAGTCTTCTGTGTTTAGAAAAAGGGAAAATTGAACAAGGTGTATTCATATCATTCTTATTACAAGGAATATGAAGATTCAACTGATCTTTCAACATCTCAAGTTTTTTGAATGACAAATGACCTAGTCTGTAATGCCAAGTATGAGCATTCACATTATTAGCAATACTATGGGAATAATGACAAACAATTTTTAGAAGGAGATCTGATTTGAGTTGAAATTATGTAAGAAGCATCCAAGACATACAAGTATTTAATTCTGTTACCCTTGCCAATAATCTTCAAGTTGATTAGATCCTAAATAAGATATGAATCAATGAGGAATTTGACATGAAGGGTGGAATGTCTAGTTAAAACTGACAGGAAGTAGGTTGAATTTCAATTGAGGAACATATTTGACATTGTGAGGAATAAGGTTTGGAGTGATTTGGACAGTCCCAGCACAAAGTACATGAATTTTAGTGTGATCAGGGAAGGTGACAAAAGTGTTTTGAATAGGTTTAATTGAGAGGAATGGTGTTTGAGTGAAACCTATATAACTAGTGTCACCTGAGTCTATTATCCAATATTTTGGTGATTGAAAATTATGATTAATAGAGATTGAGAAGCATGGGTGAAAGGTGTTTCAGTCTTATAAGCATCGTGGTGAGTGTTAAACATGTCCATCAAATGACAATATTGGGAGGGATTTAACATCTGAACAAAATTATCCATGTTATCAGATTTTGGTTCTGATGTTGTGTTGGATACTTGATTAGAAATGATGTTTGAGGCTTGATGTGGGATAGCTAGTGGTTTATAAGCATTGGGGTTGGGTTTTGGTCTAGGTTTATAGCCGGGGGTGACTGTGATGTTTGTAACATTTGTCAATGGTGTGACCATTGTACCCACAGTGAGTACACAATGGTCTTTTTCTTTTGTGTTGAACTAACCAGTGATAGTTTTGTGTGTATTAGATTTTACTGAGAATTCCATAGTACTTGTGTCATCGGTAACAATGCTAATATTTCTCTGATGCTCTTCTTGAGAAACTAAGACAAATACTTTGTTGATTAGGGAAATAGGATCCATAAGCAACAATTGACCTCTTATTTGTGCAAAAGATTCATTCAATCCCATGAGAAAAGACATCACATATTCCATGTGATAGTGAACAATGAGAGCCTTTGTTCCCCCACAGGTGTATTTTCCATAAGAGCAAATAGGTCTATAGTTATTAAGTTCTTCCCAAATAATTTTGAGTTGGGTAAAATAAGTGCTTACATTTTATTGGCCTTGTGTGTTGTTTATCAGTTCTTTCCTCAATTTGAATATCAAGGGCCATTTATTTGTTGGTATCTTTATTTGAGATCAACCCAAATTTCATGAGTAGAGTCTGAGTATATAACACTTGATGATATTTCTCTGAATACATAATTAAGCACTATGAAATAACAATGTTATTGTTACGAATCCAATAGTTAAAGAAATGATCAGTTTCATGAGGTTTTGGAATAAAACCATCAATGAAACCTAACTTGTTCTTGAAAGATAATGAGATGATCATAACACGACACCATGATATGTAATTGTTACTGGTTAGATGTTGATACACAAGAATTAGACCTGGATTGTCTGAATGATGAAGAAAATAAGGGCTTGATTCATCTTCAATGGCTAAATTGCTCATTGAGGATCTAGAGTTAGTTTGCGAATGTCGCAAAGCTTCTGCAACCATGGATGAATGTTGTTTAGGATGAAGAACACGCAAATAGAAGGAAGATCTTACAGCTCTGATACCATATTGAAGTTTAGAAAGAAGCCACACGAAGAATATAATTCTATATTTTTTACTTGATTATAAGAAATGAACAATACTTTAAATAGAATTATGAACGACTAACGAACTAACAAACTAACAAACTAACAACTAACTAACTAATCTATATAACCTATTGTCTTATAACACCTGTACACATTTTGTAACTAACTAAATGATGGAATATAACAGGATGACAGTTTTAATGAAACAATCCAACAAAGAAAAGAGATAAGTAATCTCTTTTTTGATTTTATAGTCCTCTTTCATGACACTATTAATGACTTTTAGTCGATTGAAACATCAAAATGCAAAAGGTAACGGGAATTCCTAAATTTTTTGATGCATGCAACTGTTGGTGTAGTTTTCTAAAATAAGGTATAAAAATTTTTTCATGAGAAATTCAACACCCTATAATTTTTTTTATTATCTATATATGTTGAATGATAGCAGAAACAAAAATTATGCCCGGAGGATTGTTAACTAATGGAACAATGGGACATTGAAGTGAGGTGGGTTAAGATCTTTTAGTAAACTGCCCATTGGATAGATTCTTCCAAGGGTGACAATTTTGCAGGAGCTAGCTGGGGTCTAGCGGGTCAAATGGTTTCAAAGATTAGAGTTGATTTTGTCTGATGTTCATGTGTAGGGTCTTATGGCCTGTATTAATAAAAAAGAATAGTGAAATAAAGAGAAGGGGAAGAAGTGGGGTAGAGGAATTGGCCGATTCACCAGGTTCAAATCCTATCCCTTCCTAATCAATCTGTGGTACTAGACGAGCTCTTAGGGACTAATCTCTTTTTTATTTCTACCTTTAGTTCATGTGATGACTAGAAAGAGGCACATAAAAAATTTCACTTCGAATTCTCAGAAACGAATTTTGGCATCATCGGAAGGATCGAAACTTCATTCGTAGGCTGAAATTTTTTCTGAATATATCAAACTATTGGAAGAAAATGGAAAAGGAACACTGAGTGGGATCAAATAAATTAACAAACTGATCACTAAATAGATACAAATAGGTGAAAATTCTGACATCATCACATCTCTTCGGTTATCCCTGCAACTATCTTTTTTCAAACGAAAGTCGACTGACCTTTTAGTACCCCCAAGCATCTAATTGTATTAATGTAAATGATTCATCCTCTACGAAATGAAAGAATTTAGCAAAAAAGTTGTTGCTTGAAGTAACCAGACAAAAATTAATCCATCTCACCAAGCAGAAGATTGTTAAAATGAATGTGATGTAATGGAGTTTTGTGAAGACCAATTGTATTTTTGGGTCCGATTCATGATTGATATCATTTAAACATGAACATGATATGGCATTAAATTGTTTTTTTTACAAAACATGAATATGGCCCATTTAAAGTACAAACACGATACAATTAAACTAATAAGATTTATATTTTTACAAAAAATAAACGTGATAATACACTAACACACGAATAATATGACATAACATAATAACTCGATTAACAAAGATCGTAATTTTTTTCACAAAATATTCTGACATGAACACAATTGGGCTTCGTCTCAATAGATCCCAACAAGATCACATTAATTTTGGGTCATGTTAAAGAGTTGTGATTATAATTACCACTCCTCTCTGTAGTGGAAGTTTTACAATGTAGGTTTGTAGTAACAAGTATGTTAGTCAAATTCTAAGTATCTTTATGTACACATTTTGATAGCTTCATATCAATGTATCGAAAAGTTTTTGAGTTTTTATGTCGACGTTTATTTCTTTTCATATTCATTTTTATTGTTGTAGAAATTTAATGGGGCAAACAACCACCTTACATATTTCAACATTTATTTCTTTGCTATTGATAGGTTTTAAAGTAAAAGGAATCAGCTGCACTTTATTGTATTTATCAACAAAACTATTAATAATGTTAATAGTAGTTATTATAAAAAGGTTGTGCTAAAGGCATTTCCGGCACAATGGTATTACTTTTTAAAGTGCAGTGTACAATGACTTTTAAACGTTGCGTGGTGTTGGAGAAAAAAATGTGGTGACTAACATGATTCGTAAAAAATAGTATTTTTATCAAATTATATATATATATATATATATATATATATATATATATAGAGAGAGAGAGAGAGAGAGAGAGAGAGAAGGGGGGGGGGGGGGAGAGATTTAGTCTTGGGTCCCCAAATTTTGACCGATTTAGTGACGATACATATTTTGGTATTTTTATTTAGCGATCATGACTCAGAGAGAGTTGGTGTTCCATATCTTCTGTTAAAACACTAATGCGGTGTTAAAATAATATTATAACTAGTATTCAGCTCCGTGCGATGTGTTGGCGATTTAAATAAAGGGAACAAAAGAATGTGAATAATTATTAATTTTAAAAAATTTAGCATAAATAGAGTGTAGTGGAGGGAAAATAATCGTTTGACGTAAAAAGGAAGATAACTAAAAGGTAGAGAAAAAATGAGATAATTGAAGGGAGAGATATAAGTGAGAATAATAAAATTGAAGGCAAATAAATGGAGGGAGAGAAAAAGAAATATATAAATGGATAAATGAAGGGAGAGAGGTGAAAGTAATAAAAGTGATGGCTTAACATGTTGACACGTGGCACAATTAGAGAGTAAAACTTACTCAATTTTACTATATATTGTAATAATCAAAATAATCTTGCACCCTCTTAGCATTATCGTTCATAAAGTATTAGCAATAGTGCACACGCGATGCATGTGAAATGTGTGTCAATAGAAAATAATGGAATTTTACATTAAATAATTAGACATATAATACAAACCTATCATGTTTCCATACAATAATAAACACAAATCACTCCATCATTTTATACTTTTAACATCATATGTATATTTTTTAATCAAATAGATCCTAAACAAATAACCATTTTTAATCTAACACACACAATATATTTGGAACATACCAGAAATAAATCAATCTTTAGAAATGCGAGGTTAGGTGAGTGTTAAGAGTTAATATGAAAAATAATAACAAAAGATATAATATGTAGAATAAAAATAATTTTCTGTCCGTTTGACTTTATCCTTATTCCTTTATGATTAAATATTGATTGGACATAATCATTTATTTCAACAGTAATTAGACTTAGTCCCTTAAATTGGACGTCGTCGTTTTTTTCATTACATAACATAGTCTCAACAAAATATTCTCTTCTTTACATAACTATATTTAAAATGTTATAATTATTATTTTAAATAATAATTCCATAACATGTTCTATAATTAAATAATAGTAAGAGTCACGTTGGTTAATGGAAGGTATAGGTGATAAAATCGTACAAAGAGTAATTCCAAACAACTAGAACCGAACAAGGAAAAAGAATCACACAATCGTATAACACAAGAATATACGTGGTTCGACAATGTGTCTATGTCCATAGGGTGTTTCTCTCTTTCTTATTAATTAGTTCGTAATAACAACAATTACATGCCCCTTTTCCCAGGGATGCGAGTTATATTTATAGGGAACATAAGGTGAATGAGCCGTGTAGAACTTAAGGAGATCTAGATGTAGTTGAATCTTGATCGAACTAATCTTTTCCCTGAGATTCCCGCGGACCGGACTCCCCTTTGTTCTCATCCTTAAGTTGTGATCCTCATATGCGTTGTCGAGAAGGTGTCATGTAATCTGAATAACTCGTATTTTCTCGATAATTCTCCTATAATTACCCCCAAAGCTTTGCCACCTAAAAAGGGTGGAGAGGTTTGATCGCTAGTGAACATTGATTATGGTTGATAGTCGCTCTAGATCGCCAGCTAGGGGTTGGATTCGAATTATATCAACACTTGTGATATTTTTGGAGCAAAAACCCTTTATGTTCCCCCCATTGAGTGTTTGATAGAACGCTTGTAATTTAACTTGACTTCCCAAGGGTACACTGGTAAAAAGTGAAGGAAAAGACCAATGGTTGGGGCGTGCGTGCGTTAGCTGTCATTTTGGGTTTTGTTTTATATGATGAGACGCTTTGGGAGTTAAAACACACAATTTCAACGTTCTCCCTACTGCAATTTTTCATTTCGTTTCAACTAGTCAAGACATCGGGAGCTTTATTCATTTGTCTTAACTTGTAAATCTTCCCCGTTCTCCATTTTCCTCTATAATATTTTTTTCAAACTACCATTCTCTTTGTTGAATCTTCTTTTGTATTTTCTTCTTGAATTGAAAAAATGGTGTATGTTGTGAACGCCAAAATCCTAGGAGAGTTTAGCAAAACATTTTCAATCCCTGATTGGGTGAAAATAGAATGTTTCAAGGAACCCGATTGTAAGAGAAAGATTTTATAATTTCTCATAGCTTAAGAATTTTAGTGTATGCCATTACAAACCAAAATTGCAAATCGAAGACTACCTCCACGATCATTTGTCGATAAGCTTTGTGTCCGAGATTCACGCCGTTGGAATCGCCACGAACTTTTTATGGACTTATATGAACTCGTGGTTTTGATTTTAATCGGTCAAATAATTCTGGGATGTTTGTTTTTTTACTCGAGGCATTTTTTATAAATCGTTTTTGAAAATATATATTTTTTAATTTTTGGTTCGTTGGAACGAGATTCCAATCTCATTTGAATGAGATCAAATCTCGTTGGAACGAAGTGTTGTTTTCGTTATAATGGACTTCTATCGAACTTAAAATTAAATTTGATTTGTTTGACATAGCCTCTCTCATTAAAAGGTCGTTGGAAGGACGATCAAACGAAACAAGCATCTCGTTCGAACGAGGCTTCACCTCGTTAGAACGAAACCACTGGTTTCATTCGAAGGAGAGTATATTTTCGTTCGAACGACTTTGTCACCCCCAAAAATGTGCATTTTTATAAAATGAATTCTTTTGATTAGTTTTACACAACTTTTTTGGCAAATATAATTTTCAATCTTTGCACCAAAAGTTTTCATCTTTGCATTTCACAAAAATACTTTTCTTTTTCAAATCATACATCCTTTATATGATTTGTTGAGGTTTGTCAAACCCAAGTTTCCATACACTACATCAAACCCTTATAGAGATTACTGTACCATTGATTTATAGAGCTGAGGCTTTATGGATGGAGAAGAAAGAATTTTGTTATCCTGAGGATGATCGGTAGATACCGAGGGGAGAGCTGCTTCTTATGGACGGTGATGGAATGTGACATGTTTGTTGAAGATTTGAAGACCAACACAACATTATACTTAGTGGAGGTATAAGTAGTTTATTAGTGATCTTGTGTCTGTCAGTTTTGATACAGTGCTGAAATCTAGGTTTTGCCCGAAAGGGATTTTTTCCTCCTGCTTTGGTTGGTTTGATTGTGTGACTTGGACATTATTTAATTTGGACTTTATCTTGCATGCACACCTAATTATTAATCAAGATAAAATTTGGATTAAAAATTGATTCTTGTGTGTGTAACCTAATATACGGACTGTCCATACGAACCTGCTTTCTCAAATTGGTATCTGAGCCGGTTACACTAAATTTTCTGTGATCTTTTAAATTTGGGTTTCTGTGGATAATTTTTATTGTAGGCTACCTATTTTCGATAGGTATAATTGTGCTTATTGGAAATATCGAATGATGTCGGCTTTGAAAGCGATTGACGAGCATGTCTGGGTTATTTATGAAAGAGGGTGAACACCCGCTGTGACCAATGGCGATGTCATAGGTCATAAACGTGTCACCTCTTGGATGGAGGATGAACTAAAATGGTGTAATTTTAACTCACATGGTTTAAATGCCATTTCTAGAGCAGTCACCCCCTGATGAGTTCCACCACATCATAACGTGCACCACATCTAAGGAAGCATGGGATACCCTCCAACTCACTGACGATGGTATTAACGTTGTGAAAGCTTCTAAGCTAAAAAATCTTACCACACAATTTGAGACCATTTCTATGCTAGATTCAGAATCATTTGATGAGTTTTATGCACAAATGTCTGATATTGTTAACTCTAATTTTCATTTGGGTGAGTAAATTCCCGAGACGCGTGTTGTGAAAAAGATTTTGATATCCCTTTTTCCCAATTTATTCCTAAGGTCACTGTCCTTAATTTGTAGGGAATTTTAGATATACTTAGGTTAGAAGAACTCGTAGGAGACCTTTAAACATATGAGATTGATATGTTTCCTAAAACTATTACACCCAAGAAAAAGGGAATTTCTTTAAAAGTTCAATCTAAAAAGAAAGAGGAGGTTGTTTCTGACTCCGAGTATGATTTTGATTTCGATATTCTTGCCCTTCTTGCAAAAAAATTCAAAAAAATTCTTAATCTTAGAAAAGAAAATGCTTCCAACACTACACCAAATCTGTCTAATTGTCACGGTCATTGACCTTGACAAGTTGGACTTGTCAAGGTCAATGACCGTGACAATTCGGGGCGAGACAACTTTTTTTGTCACGGACGTGTCACAGTCATTGACCGTGACAAGTTCATTAGAAATGTCACGATCGTGTCATGATCATGGCCCGTGACAAGTTTAGTCACGGTTCATAACCGTGATAAAACCTTGACCCTTTTTAAAAAAATTATCACGATCATTGACCGTGATAAAGTCCGTGACAACCATATTTGTCAAGGACTTATCACGGTCAATGACCGTGACAATTTTGGGCTGAATTTAAAAAAAATCTGATGGGTAGTATGGCCACTGCCACTGCCCAGCAGTATATCTGTACCTGTTATAGCAACGTTGTACCTATTTAAACATCATATATCCAAACAAACTAAAGATAATGAAAATATATAATCAAAATAGAAACAATATACATGACGATATAATCCAAATATAATTAAACTAAACCAACTTAAAAATAATGTCACTACATGTCTGGGGTAAATGTGAGGAGGTGAGTAGGCCACATGATATACGAATTGACACACACACTAATATACATCGTGTCGAATTGTTCGCGTAACCACAATAGGGAGTTCTCCTTCCCAGGTATCACATGGGTGACGAGCACTTTGGACTCGATCTCTTGAAGCGCACGTCCATGAACTGTTCCACCCTGGATGATATTCGAGTCCCTCAACCCCCACCCTATCCGCTGGCCATCAAATACGTCCAATATGAACACGCTCGGCCAACCAGTTGTCGACATCGGCCTGGGGAAGGGAGCCAAATAAGGAAGTGGATCATCGAAGTACGCACGTGTCGGTGATGAAGTAGCGAGGTCCACATCCTCGTCATCCTGCGCCTCGTTCTCCCGCACCTCCTCCTACTCCTCCTCCACCACCACCTTCTCCTTCCCTTTCCTCTTACGGTCTCCGCCCAATGTACACTTTATGAATGAGTATATATCTTGGACCGTCGCCTCCAAACGGGACAACTTCGCGTCATGTGAATCCACCGTTCGAGCCAACCCAGTGTCGCTCGTCTCCAATCCGATGATCTTAGATTTGGCCACCCATGATCTCACCCCCCTTGTCCTCCCCTTGCGATCAAAGACAAGCACTTGGCTGAGTGCGTCTGTGGACAAAGACGCCTTGTCGGCATCAGACTGCGACTCATGCACTTCCTTAAGCTTTTCCTGAAACGACAAAAAGCGCATTATTAGTAAAATAAGTAAACTAAAAAATTATAATGTAATTAACAAAAATTAACCTGTCGGATTACTTACAATCGTGGTCGCGACGCTCGGGGACACCTCCTTGTCCTTCCCCTTCTTCGTCCGAAGAGCCACATAAGTATCGAGTCTATGTGGCTTACCCCCTGGACCACTCCCTACCCCCTGAAATAAAATAAAGTAAAATTAGTATCGGCCCCGCAAAGTAAAATAATGAAGAATAATATATTTTGTAGTTATAGAAAAATTAAATCTTACCTTCAGCTTATGCTCCACCTCAGCGTAAGACGTCCGGTCGGAGTAGTGCACGTCCGTCTTTTTTGCCCGATTTTCCCTCCCCGATTGGCGAGATGCCAATTGTCGATCCTCGATCTCATTGTCAATGAACTTTTGCCATTGTGCCAATGAGATCGGCTCCTTGGGTGGGACGGATCCACGCCATTGGATAATGGACTCTCGTGTTTTCCCAAAGTACTGTGTCCGCATATTTTTCTTCCACGTCTTGTGTTGCTCCCTCAACTGCTCCAAGACGGAATCGCGTAGCTTTGGATCCAATTTGAATTGTTCCTGTCCAACAAATGCAATGTTAGTTGCGAATAAATATAAATATAAATATAAATTGAAATTGAAATTGAAATTGAAATTGAAATTGAAATTGAAATTGAAATTGAAATTGAAATTGAAATTGAAATTGAAATTGAAATTGAAATATTCATATAAATATAAATATATTACCTGTAGTGCCGCCCAGACAGCTAACTTGATCTCATAAGGCACCTCCTTCCAACTCATAAACCCTGGGCCTATGACCGTCTTTAGCAGCTCGAGGGATCTCGCTAATAGCTCCGATTTGTTCTCGATGGTAATCCCAAATTTGCCATATTTGGGGAGCCTAGGGGCCGAGGAGCCCTCGTCGCCTCCGCTACCACCGAGCCCAGATGACATCATCATAAACAGCATCATCATCTTCGCCTTAATACCTGAAGGAGAAATTTTCTATAAAAAAATGTTATTAGTACAGATAAAAAAAAATGTTATCAGTACACATAGACACACACCCCTACCCCACCCCCCATCCCTACCCCCACCCCTTCCCCCCCTCACCCCACCCCCACCACACACACGCACAAGTACACGTACACCCCCCACCTCCCCACCACCCTCCACCCACCACACCCCCTGTCCCCCTCCCCCACCACACACCACCACACACATATATACATACACACATAAATATGTCTAAATTAGTTGAAAACATCTAACGTGGATACATGTATCGAGATTTTATGTCATCTATTAGAACTATTAAAAAAAATTCTTCTTTGTTTAAGGTAATTGACACTTAATAAATCTTATTACAAGTGAAAACATTTTTTGGACAAAAAAAATCATTGAATCATTTTGTTGGAGGTCATATGCTTCAAGATCACAGGTTTACTTCGGTGATATCATTTTATGTTAGGAGTAGATGGGTTTTTATGTATTTTTTCTATTGGGACGAGTGAAATATTTGAAAAACTTATTATTACCATTAATGTTTTGATTGAAGTAACTTTGATTTAGGTTGGTGGATATGATGTTAGAATTGTTGATTGTGTAGGGAGATTATTACCATTATTGTATGTTATATATGTTACAATGGGATGATGTTATATATTATTTTTAAGAGGTTTTGTTTATTATTATATATATTATATATGCCGAAATAGATGTAAAGAATGGAATAGATGTTATATATTATGTCCGTTCGAATGCCTCAAAATAAAAAATTCCAAAATTATTTTTAAAACTTGTTCCTAGATCCCAATACTTCAAAAGGTAAATACACAACTCAAAAAAATTCTTCAATACTTCAAAAGGTTTTTAAAACACATTTTATGAAAAAATTATCTCAATTTAAAAAACATCTTAGTGTGTGCAATTAGCCTATATTATATAAAACTTCTCGAAAGGATATAGTCCTCATATTCAATCATGGAAGTCTCTAATGAGAGATAGTGCATAATCTTAAATCTTTAGTCCTTAAGGTTCATCTGACCTAAACTAGATTGTGTCTCACTCATAACGAACCAAGTCTATTTAACTTGATAGACTCAAACGTTTTGATACATGAGAGAGCCAATTTATATATAATACAAATTTTTACATTTTCAGTAAGACTTTTGCCAACATTTAGTGAACAATAATGGTTCTTTCGCTTTTGTTTGTTAAATACTAATATACTAAGAATTTGGTGACATCCACGATGAAAAAAATTGGTAGGAGAAAAATGCTACCAATTTAATGTTTTAATGGTGAAGGAAAGTTCAAAATAACCTGCATTATTAAAAAATAAATATCTTTCAACAGAAAGAATGCATTGATTTCTTTAACTCCAAGAATAAAAATTCTAGAATCACTTAGAAATAAAATCACAACGAATTATTTTTTATCTTTAACCATAGTCAAAATATCGTAATCTTCCCTTTGAAATTAAAATTAGACACAAATATACAAGTACAAATATCTTCAATGTGGAATTAAGTCGATAACACTAATATTCTAAAGTTCATGAACGATATCTAACCTAAGACAAAAGTATAGGTTAAGAAACAACATATTAATATGTGAATTGTCTAATTCGAATGAAAATGAGTTAATCTTTATATACATAATCATCAATATTAATCTAAATTAGCTTATACCCATACAAGGATAATTTTACATACATAATCATCAATGTTTTCCCTCTAATATAACAACTCCCTATTTTCCACATACTCACCCACCACATACACACACACACACACACACATATATATATACACACAAACATATATATAAATGGAAGAGAGAGAGAGAGAGTTGTAAAAAGGAGGGAACGACGGGGGGGGGGGGGGGGGGGAGAAGGGGAAAGGGTTTTTGCTGAAGAAGTTGTCACGATCGTGTCAAGGTCCTTGACCGTGACAAAAATTTAAAGAATTGTCACGGCCATTGACAGTGACAAGTAAATTTGTCACGGACTTGTCACGGTCAATGACCGTGACAATTATTTGTCACGGTCGTGTCAAGGTCAATGACCGTGACACAAAATGCGTGTTTTTTTTGTCACGATCAATGATCTTGACAAGGGTGGCCGGCTGAAAGGTGACAATTTTGTCATTTTGGTGTAGTGTAAATATAACAAAAGTTTTGAGAAATATAAAAAGTATAAATCGGGCAAGAAAATTTTTGAAAAAACAAGAGTAGAGTACCTTAAGAAAGATGAGGAGAGATGCTGTGAGTGTGAAGCTCATGAGTGTGATACGAGATTAAAGTGATAGGGAAAGGACAAAGCTGCGTTCAATGCCACTCTTAGTGATAGCAATGTCGAGTCGGTGGATTTCGAGGATGTATCACCGCATGGACGTAACTTCATCGCGTTCATGGTCAGTTATGTTAGTACATTGAGTACACCTCACGATGGTGAGGAAGTTTATAAACATGATGACCTCAATTGTAAGTCTATTCATTCCGGAGAGAGTAAGGGAGATGACACTTTGAGTGAGGGAGAGTGACCTTCAACGTGCTTACGCAAAGTCCTTTAAAATGAAAAATAAAAATAAAAGTTTTGCTCTTAGGGATTTAGCTTTGGAGAAAGAGTTAAGAGAACTTAGAGAGAGAGAGAGTCCTCAGTGATATTTTCTTTGAGAGATAGAGTCATTTTAGTGGAAAGGGTAAATGGCGACTTGACTAACAAAGTGGCTGGTCTTAGGAGAAATCTTTAAGGTTTATTGCATACTCGCGAGAAACTTGAAACCCTTGTATCCAAAATCGAGAAGGATATCGAACGTGTCCAGGAGGTCAAGGTTACTATAGAGTATACATCGAAGAAGGTATAAAAGTTCCTCGATACCACTTTAGGATTTAGGGAGAGGCAAGGAATAGGTTACGACGGTGAATCCACTTCTCATGCCACACCAGAACCGGTTTGTAAACTTATGGTAGATCCTTATGGGCCTCGACCTAAACCAAAAAAGAAAGTTCAACCTAAATGAGAAAAATCAAGGTAGATCCAAACAAGTCTACCTTTGCACCTATTGAAAAAGGAAAGGTAACCTTAGGGAATTTTGCTATAAGTTAGGAAAAACTATACGTACACATACTCCCGCTCGCCGCTATAGCTATTTTGCTAGTCTTAAAGAGCATGTTGAGTTCCTAGTCACAACTTTGCAAAGCTTAATGTAAGAATTTAAATGAATGTCTATGCCGTTTGAGAACGCTTCTAACGCTACGACTAGAGCCAACAATAATAAGGGGGAAAAATGGTTTTCCACTTAGGTACCTAAGTAAGATGACAAAGCTCTTGTTGTTCACATTGCTCTCAAGGTTCAAAATAGTTCCCAATGGTATTTTGATAGTGGGTGCCCTAGGCAAATGGCTGGTGACAAGTCATATTTTACTGACCTTACACTACAAGCAAAACACCTTTTTATGATGCTCGAAAAAATAGTTTAATGAGATTTATTACAAAAATATCATTTAAGGGTTAATGCTATTATTAAAATGACATTTTAAATATAAAATGTCATTTTATACATATTATTATGACACTCTAAATATAAAAATCATATTTAATTTTACATATTATGACATTTTTTTGAAAAGTTTTTGACCTAACTATATAACATGACCCTTTAATTTGTATTTTCAGAAATTTTTTAACCCGCGCGCGCTTCTTCTATATGGCTCGAAATTTTGATACCCGCGCATTCGTTCCTATCCTCACGACTCGATTCCTCTCATCACGGCTCACGATTCTTCTCACGGCTCATCTCATCTCCTTTCCTCATCACGGCTGTTCTCCATTCTCTCTCAAAGTTGAACGATTTCCATTATCAAGTCAGTCGCAACTTGTATATGTATATGTATATGTATATGTATATGTATATGTATATGTATATGTATATGTATATGTATATGTATATGTATATGTATATGTATATGTATATGTATATGTATATGTATGTAACATAGTCAAGAAGTCTGATATATCTTGTTCCTTTGAAATCGCATATGATATGTATACTTGACAACTAACTCGGTAATACATATTAAAACTTATTATCATTAAAAAATATTTAGTATTGATGAGTTTTATTGAAATTTTGATTTCCAAAGTAATCTTGAGATTGCATATGGACTTATATATGCTGAATTTTATATGTATGTATTGGTGAAATGGTTGGGTGTTGGTTGAAGAGGGGAAAGATGAGAAAACGAAGAATTTTTGTAGAATTCTGCCATTCCCGGGAGAAACTTCCTCAGCTCGTAGAGTCGGCGCCCACTGGTGGCAACCGCAGGCCCCGGGGCAGTAGCCAAGAAAGCTAACTTTTAAGTTTTTTTCTTTCTTTTCGCTTTTTCCCCAAAACTTTGTCTGGATCTAGAAATAAATAAGATTTATAAAGTGTGATATTAATGAAATCCAATTAAGGTTAGATGAGTTTGAATTTAATGTGATGGGATCATTTTAATGCTGGTAAATAGGCCCATTGTTCGTATAATAGAATTTCAATGATAAAATTAGTATTGAATTGGGGGAAGAGCATTAATGATGTCATGTTGAGCATAATTGCATGTTTTCAATATTAATTGGAAGAGTACTGGTGTGAATTGTATTGGAAGGTGAAATCAATAAGACTCCAGAACCAAAGGAATCAAATAAGTGAATTTTGTTCTCAATAAGCAAGATTAGTGTACTTATACACTTCGAGTATTTATCATTAATGAATGATAACATGTGTGTGAATGGTAAATGTGACCCTGGTAGATTGATTTTGTTTTGTTTTTCAACAGAGTAACAAATACATATTATATACACAAAAGAAATACAAAAGAAATTACCAGATACATATTATACACACAAATACTTTATCCAGAGCTTGAGTTAAAATGCATCCATTCTATCAATTATCGTTGGTAATAAAGTTAATGTGTGTCGGCGGTGTTAGTATTATATCATTAATAATATTATTTGTGACTTAAACTAAGATGAATCGTATAAAACACATGCATACTTTACAAATTAGAAAATGAAAAATTAATATGATTTGAGGATTGTGTTATTTTATATGAAAATCACATTTTTACAACTAATATTCACAATCTTAATATAGGTACAAGTTGAGAAATGGGAACAAACAAGTCGTGGATGTCTATGGATAGATTATCAAACGAGTACTTGCAAGGGGTTGAATATTTTCTTAAAGTTGCAGAGAGGAATGCTGTAAATAGTGAAACTGTACGGTGTCCATGTACATCATGTGGAAATTATTTTAAATGGACTTTAAAAGAAATTAAAGGTCATTTATATGCGAACTTTATTGATCAAAGTTATCGTATATGGATATGGCACGGGGAAGTTGCTCCTAATTCAACTTTCTCACATGTTAACATGGGTGACCCCATCCATCACGATAATTTGGTCGAAAATCCAGAAGATGCTGATGATATGGCGGAGATGTTTGAGACGATAAATGAAGACTTTATGGGGGATCCTAAATCATTTGAGAAGCTGCTTGAGGATGCCAAAAAGCCATTTTACAAAGGGTGTAAAAAGTTTACGAATATGTCTACACTGGTGAGTCTACTCAATTTGAAAGCAAAGAGTGTGTGGACTGATACGAGCTTTTCAAACATGCTTAAATTATTTGCCCAATTTCTCCCAGAAGATAATGAATTGCCTTTATCTACGAAAAAGGCCATACAGACGTTGTCTGTGTTTGGGATGGGGTATGAAAAAATACATGCATGTCCTAATGATTTCATACTCTATAGAAAAGAGTACAAAGATTCAACTGAATGCCCTACTTGTGGAACACCGAGGAATAAGTTGAAAAAAATACAACTGAGGTGAAGGTGGGAGTTCCTGCAAAAGTATTATGGTATTTTCCGCCCATTCTTAGGTTCAAAAGGTGGTTTCAATCTATACAAACTGCAAAGGCCTTGACTTAACATGCAAACGAAAGACAAGTTGATGGTAAGTTACGTCACCCCGCGGATTCTCCTGCATGGATGTTGGTGGATGACAAGTGACCGGAGTTTGGAAACGAAGCTAAAAACCTTCGGTTAGCACTTTCAGCAGACGAAATTAACCCACATAGTACTCTTAGTAGTAAGCATAGCTGTTGGCCGGTCATATTGGCAACTTATAACTTTGAGCCGTTGCTGAACACAAAGAGAATTTTTTTGATGTTAATAATGTTGATATCAGGCCTGCGACAACCTAGAAATGATATCGATGTTTATTTGGCACCATTAATTGAGGAATTGAAAACCTTATGGGATGAAGGTGTACATGCTTATGATGCTTACCTCCAAGAATCCTTTATTTTGAAGGCGGTCTTACTTTGGACCATTAATGATTTCCCTGCATACGGTAATTTGTGTGGTTGTGCTGTAAAGGATTACTATGCTTGTCCAATTTGTGGTGAAGAAATAGATTATATTCGATTAAAACATTCTAAAAAGAATGTATATACATCACATAGAAGATTTCTTCCACAAAATCATCCATTTCGAAAGCAAAAGAAATCTTTTAATGGTAAGCAAGAGTTTCATGAACAACCTAATCCATTGAATGGAGAGCAAATACTAGAGCAGGTTGAAAATATTAATGCATGTTGGGGAAAAAAGATGGGCCCTTTTGAAGCTCAAATAACAAAGGGAAAGGATAAATTGAAAAAAAAAGGAAACGCACCAAGGAGAATAAGGATGAGCCTAATAAGTCCAAATGTTGGAAGAAAAAATCAATATTCTTTAGGTTGGGGTATTGGAAACATTTTCTTCTTCCACACAATTTGGATGTTATGCATATTGAGAAGAATGTTTGTGGCAGCATAATAGGGACGCTACTCAACATTCCCGGTAAGACAAAAGATGGAGTCAATAGTCGTCCTGATTATGTAAAATTAGGTTTAAGAGGGGATTTGGCACCACAAGATAAGGGAAAACGGATGTATTTACCACCTGCATGTTATACATTGTCTAGAGAGGAGAAGAAAAGGGTATGCTAGACGTTGCTTCAACTCAAAGTTCCCGATGGATACTCATCAAATTTTAGTAACCTTGTTTCGATGGAAGAGTTAAGATTATTTGGTCTCAAGTCCCATGATTGTCACATACTCATGCAACAGATACTTCCGGTGGCCATTCAATCCGTGTTACCAAAGCATGTTAGATTTGCAATCATAAGGGTGTGCTTTTTCTTTAATGCTCTCTGTGCAAAAGAAGTGGATGTGAAGAAGTTGAACAGTATTCAAGAAGACATTGTGATCACATTGTGTTTGTTGGAAAATTACTTCCCTCCGGCATTCTTTCATATAGTGGTGCATCTAATGGTACATTTCGTTAGGGAGGTTGAACTATATGGTCCAGTTTTCGCTCATTGAATGTATGCATTTGAAAGGTTTGCACATGCTTAAAAAAATATGTCATTACTTTATAAGGCTATAAGTAAACATTATTAATATTTTTTTATTTAAAATGTTTGTAGGAACATGAAATTCTTAAAGGGACAAGTAAACAATCGAAGTGGTCCGGAAGGTTGCATCACCCAACGCTATATTGCCGAAGAAGCAATTGAATTTTGCACGGAATTTTTACATGGGCTTGATGCCGTTCGGGTTCCATTAGGTAGAAACACAATAGATGATGACTATGATATAATATGCGATGGCAAACCAATAGGGGGTGGTAAAGTAATTGAGGTGGACGAATTGTCATGGGAGCAAGCACATCGTTATATGTTACAAAACACATATGATGTTCAACCATATATCGAGTAATTTCTCTTTTCGTTGCTTTTGTAACAAATCATGTACTATATTGTATTTTGTTTTAATGGTTAAAAGACTGTTCTCTATTAACACCCTTATACGGAGCATATGGAGAACTTGAGGCAAAAATATCCTCGAAAGTGAAAAGATGAAAAATGGTTACAAGATGAACATAACAAGACCATTATTGGTTGTCTTCATGAAAGGGTATGATTAATATCAATATGTGATGATTTAATATACTATTAAAATTGTAACTAACACTTAAGACAAGTTAAGTTGAAAAGGAGTTAAATCTCCCCAACAACAATGTTTCATACATCTTAAACTGAATAGCTCGGGGACCTCGTCGAGACGTGATAAAATATCAGGGTTATATCGTTAATGGTTTTCATTACCATACGAAAGAACGTGATGCTGAACGAGTTAGCAAAAATAGTGGAATTAGAATTACGGCCACAACAATGCAAGTTGCTAGTGCAAAGGATAAGCATCCCGTGGTTTCAAATTTGAGTTTCTATGGTGTCATCAGTGAAATATGGATGCGTGATTATTTCACTTTCAAAATTCCAGTTTTCAAGTGTGATTGGGTCAACAACGGTAATGGTATTAAAGTAGATGATCTTGGCTTTAAATTTGTTGATCTTTGTAGAGTTGGCCATAAGAGTGAGCCCTTCATATTAGCTTCTCAAGCCAAACATGTTTTTTATATTCAAGACCAACTCGATCCTAAATGGTCAATCGTTCTAGTGACACCACAAAGAGTTTATAACTACGGTTGTGATGATGGTGACTACTCTGCTGGAGATGCCGAAAATCATGTCGCCACCAACGGATTGCCAAATGTTGAGTTGATTAATAAAAGTGAAGATTCGTGTGCACGTGTAGATTATGAGGGAATTTGGATTGATAATAAAAAATAAATAGAGTCTTAGTTGTGTTTTGCTTATGCTTAGAGTTATCTATGCTTTTTAAAGAGTTATCTATGTTTAGTTTACATTTTATAATTTATATTTTAATGGTTGATGGAGATTATCGTTTGTGGTGAATTTCTTGTGGTGTACATATGAGATGAATTGACTCGTTATCAAATTTGGGCTAATGTTATTGATTTTCATACTTCCTAGAATTTTAATACTTCTCAATCCTCAGGATTGGGAAAACTTGACCTTGCTGTCACGTTTTTCTCATAATTGAGGTAGATATGGATACAAATATGAAAAGTACATTTCTAATAAGACCGGCATGACTAATAACCATAATTTTCTTCCTGTTTTTAAAAATTCATATTCTTTCATTGTTGATTTCTCTAGAAAAGTTTAGTTGTTCATTCTGAAAAGAAAGGATAAGGTATTTATCAAGTTTAAACAACCGAAGGCTTTGATTGAGAAGTAGATTGGTAAGAAAATAAAGCGCTTGAGAACTGATAATTTCATGTAATTTTACTCGGGCCTATTTGATGACTTTGGAAAAAATGAGGGAATTGTGAGACACCACAAAGTTTGAAAGACACCTCAGCAAAATGGAGTATCCAAGCAGATGAACATGACATTTATTGAGATAGCAAGGTACATGAAGTCTAATGCAGTTTTGCCCAAGGAGTTTTGGGATGAAGTTGTTAACACAACATGCTATTTAGTGAATAAGTATCTATCCTCAGCTATTGGGTTGAAGACACCAAAAGAATTGTGTACTAGATACCCTGCCGCATATACTAATTTGATAATATTCGGGTGCTCGACATATGCTCATGCAAATAAGGGAAAACATGAGACGAGTGGAAAGAAATACATGTTTTTCCCTTGTTTTGAAAACAGGCGAGTGACCGGTATTTTCATGTAAAATCCAAAGACAACAGGGGAGTGTCTCTACAGGTAAAATTATGAATAACATATGTTTTATTTTTATTAATAATGATCCTGCTTCCTGCAAATTAATTTCAACATATCATTTGTTATTCTTTGTTATTCATAACATGTACACTTACTTAAATCTATTTATTTGTCATTGTAGTGGATATGGACAAGGAAGATGATTTTCATTCAAAAAGTCCAGATGATTTAGCAAAGTCATAACAAAATTCAAGTAATAAACAACGAAAAGTCAGAGGCGTGGCTATTTTAGAACGAATAAGCAAAAGGGCTTCTTTTGATCGAGTACTAGTAACTTACAATAGAAAAGGAAAACCAAATGGTGATACAAGAAAGGATTTTTCAAGTTATAGGTGGCTTTTGTCAAGGACAATGGTGCCCATAAGTTATCCAAGTTGTCCCAAAGTCATTAAAAGATAATTTATGGGTAGCTATGGAGGTAAATGCTAATAATTTATATTGATGTTCTTTGAAGTCTATATTGGTATTATTTAATTCTGTTATGTAATATAATATTCATTAATTATAGGCTAAGTTCAACATGGACCCTAAATCAAAGAAGGGAGTTATATCCGCTATTAGTTGTTCGTGGAAGAATTTCAAAGGAGAACTCACCAGGAGTTGTGTCAAGCCATTTAAAAATGATCCCGGTAATCTTTGGAACCGTCCAGAAAAGTTTAAAAAATTTATTGATCAGGAGGATTGGGATGCGTTTGTAAGAGGAAGACTATCCCCAAAGTTTGAGGTGTATATTAAATTCATTTTATTATATAAATGTAACATTTATCCACGGTATGGTTAAGTTCTTACATTATCATAAATTTAATGCGTAGAAATTGAGTGATGTAAAACGAGAAAGGAGAGCACAAAATAATTTCAACCACAAGCTTAGTAAGTTGGGGTATGCAGGTCTTGAGGATATTATGGTATGTAGTTGAATTCTTATATTATTTGTAGAGTATATGACTATAATTAATTCATTGTGTGGATTTTGTGTTGTGTGCTTAATTTCTTATATTTTATTTTGTAATTGGGACAGAAAAAGAGACATGGAGATGCATTTGATGAGGATGATAGGTCTCTAATGTGGATAACTGCTCGAAAATTGAGAAATAGACAATATCAAGATGATGCAATTGTGGAAGTTGGCGAAAAAATTGTGAGTTACATTCAAAAGTACCTAACGTGGACATGTATATTATATAATCTTTATAAATATGGATATATTACATATGAGGATTGAAAAGAATATGATTTAACAACACTCTTAATAATTTGCTTTATTGTAGGACGCTTTGAAGAAGCAAGTCCATGATGGGAGCTTAGTAACTCAAGGGACTTTAGACATCTTAACCTTGGCACTTGGTACTCCAGAGTATAGCGGTCGAGTAAGGGGGATGGGAAAAGGAGTCACTCCTACAACTTACTTTCATATCCCTAGATGGGGATCAAAACAACATGTTCAAGAATTAGAGTCTAGACTTCATCAAGAAGTGGAGAAGGCTAAACAAAAAGATCGACAACTTTAGGAGGCAATGGAAGAATTGAGGAAGTATCAAAGTAGATCACTTGCACCGTCGTTAATTGAGAAGATTTCCTCAAATAGTAAAAAAAGTGATAATAAAAAATATGAGAAGCGTTTAAATTATGTGAGTGAATCATGTGATTCTCCATCCAAGAGGAAAAAAGGGAAGGTAATCACATAATTGATAAAACTTTATGACATTTGTGTCTCATACTTTACTATACTCATTTTGGAATATTTCATGTGTGTATAGGCCCAAAGCAATGTGAATAGACAACGTATAATTTCACCGCCGGATCCTAAATCTAATAATGGGAAGGTTTATATCAACTTTAATTATATTAGTGATTTTTATTCTTTTAGTAGTATATCTATGTCATTCATTATTCATTTTGTTTTTTTATATAGGGAAAACAATGTAGATTGGCATTGAATTCACGTGCGAATGTTGTTGCGGCTGGGGTGTTTTTTTATCGTATTTAACCTAATGATACCATCCACAACGTTCTCTTGGGGGATAATTATTTATGTGTATCAATAACTGACGTTCACTCTCCTGAAGCATATCTTCCTGTACCAGTACCTAACACGGAGATGTATGTTATTAAACCCGCACACAATTCACATGTTGCTTGACCTAAAGAGTTTGTGTTGCCGTGTGTTGAGGTAACTTCTTTTTTTTATACATTCTATACCGCATTTTGAATTCATTATCCATGCCACATTCAATAACTTGAGTTCATTGTCAATGATCAAGAGAACCACCTAAAAGATCAAACGAAATCACGAAATTGGTAAAACTTTATTACATTTATGTCTTATACTTTACTATACTTATTTTGGAATATTTAATGTGTATATAGGCCCAAAGCAATGTGAATAGACAACGTATAATTTCACCGTCGGATCCTAAATCTAATATTGGGAAGGTTTGTAACAACTTTAATTATATTAGTGGTCTTTATTTTTTTATTAGTATATATATGTCATTCATTATTTATTTTGTTTTTTTATATAGGGAAAACAATGTAGATTGGCATTGAATTCTTGTGCGAATATTGTTGCGTCTGGGGTGTTTTTTGATCGTATTTCACCTAATGATACCATCCACAGCGTTCGCTTGGGGGATAATTATATACGTGTATCAATAACTGACGTTCACTCTCCTGAAGCATATCTTCCTGTACCAGTACCTAACGCGGAGATGTATGTTGTTAAAGACGCACACAATTCACATGTTGCTTGGCCTAAAGAGTTTGTGTTGCCATGTGTTGAGGCAACTTCTTTTTTGTATACATTCCATACCGCATTTTGAATTCATTATCCATGCCACATTCAATAACTCGAGTTCATTGTTAATGATCAAGCGAAGCACCTAAAAGATCAAACGAAATCATTTTGATTGTCCATATAAAGGATATTTTTAGCTTTTTTTAAACATTGATTATTATTAAATTGATTTAGACATTCTGTTGAATTATTACATGCTAATAGTTGATCTTTTTATAAGATAGTATCCAATAATAAAAGTCACCCCTATGCACTAGGAAGTCTCCCGTCGTTCAATTTTCGAAGGCTCTTTTTAGAATGTTGATTACAATAATTTTAACATTTGTTGAATGTAGAAGTTCGAGCTTAACATACCCGAATTATGCCCGAACACGAATCCGACCCGGATATAGAAGGCCAAAACCCATTGGGTAAATGGGTTTTACCCAAATTACCATTCACCATAGCCCAATTAGTCTTATTTAGACTAAAGTCATCAACTATTTTCATGTGCTCGTATTTCATTGTGCATTGCAGATACCGATTGTCTTGCATCCGACGACGAAAAAATCTGTTTTAGAGACTGTTTTGACGGTATGTTACATAATGAAGTTCAATCTTTAATTGTTTAAATCTGCTGGAGGTATGCAACAAAAAAAGGGAAAGAACAGCTGTATATTTATTAACATCACACGCTCAAAGACACATTGTACATTCGGATCAATTTCCTCGCCAATTGCTCTTCGATGAATTGTCTATTTTGAAAGAGCTAATAAATACACCTAGTTTATAGTGAATTCCTTAGTTTGTACTCAACTTGGACTAGTTAATGTGAGCATAATTGTAATTTGACCTTTTGTATTTTCACATTGTTGATCAGGTAAAAAGTAAGGAAAAAAAGAAAGATTCCGGTGGCAAAGATGGCACAATTATTGCATTTGCTAATATGCTTGATAATATCATGACGATGGATATGGTGCAGATTCCGGTGGCTATTTTTTATGATGATCTTGAGTTCACCTATATTCCAAAAAATGAATTAATACGGTTTTGTAAGATGCAAGAATTAGATGGAGTTTTCATTATCGCATACATGAGGTTAGATTTAGGTTTTACCATGTTTTATTTAATTTGTGAATGCGTACATGAGGTTAGATGGAGTTTACATTTTTTCATACATGGATGCCTTTCTAATTCACGTGCGTTTGGTTTATGTATACATGCAGCCTTTTTCTTGCATTGATGGTTCATCTCGAGAACATCCCCAAGTAAACAGTCATAAATGTGAAGACATGGAAAAAGCATGTGCGTCATTCATGCTTAAATTTCAATCTGCTTCCACGCTGAATGCTTGTGTTAATGCATTATATCATTATGATTTGGAATTACTTTGAGATGTCTACTTCAAGTGCACGTAAAATAGAAGAGTCTATGTTTAATTTTCTTAGTGGCGACATGCCACCGGTTCTAGTTTGTTCTGTAGCACGTCTGAGTAACAAATTAATTTTCCAAAGGAACATCCTTATTGTATTAACAGAAATAAATTTCTCCTAAGAGGAACGTCCTGATGTCATCCTGAGTAATGGGTTGGCTACATTTGAAGGGTATGAAAGCAATCACCTTAGGGAGATACATGTTCGAAAACTAGTCTTATGTATGTCTTCCTTCTTCATTCCGACCTGGTGATAGAAAGAATACAAGTGTAGCATACATTTTAGTTTCGAACTAGATATAGACATTTTTAGCAAATGAATTTGAAATATTTCTAGGGATACCAGTGCTTGAACCTGAACAAACTCCTCCTAAAATTTTACCAGATCTTGAGATGAACATATGTTTTTTAATGTAATTCATAGTTGTGTTTCAATTTGTCAGTTTTTTTTAGACTTTTGGTGCTGATCACTGAGCAAATTCCATGCGAATATTGTCATCTATAGATTACCTTAAGTCAATTGTTCATATTTTGGTTTTGGCTTAATTTGAGAAATGTGTTGGGATATCAAAAGGTAAATTAATCTTTGATCCTCCAGAATTTACTTCAGTAAGTAATCTTTACTTTTCAGATATGTATTGGGAGATTTATTTTTAATTTTTTAATTTTAATCATCTATCTTTTTGTTTCTATATTCTTTCAGAATTTACTTAAGTAATCTTTAGTTTTTAGATATGTATTGAATATATAATCTAAGTTTTAGATTAATGGATTATTGAACTAAGAAAAAGATATTGTGTAAAATATCTTATTCAGGCACCAAATGTAAGGTTACCCTATCGTTATATAGTATTATCTTATGGAAATCCATTTTGTAGTTCTATACTAATATTTTTTCTTGTGTTTGTGTCAGACCAATTCCAATCCATTGCAAGACAATCCTGTATACTCTGTTGTTAAGTAAGTGGATTTAGTTATTTTTTTTCAGCTGTTGCTTTCTGTCTATGCATTTAACATATATGCCACTTGATTTAGGGGAATTTTTTGGTTTGCACTAATTCGTAAAAATTCCTTCTTTTTTTCTAGGCAATATTTTGTCATTGATGATGATACAGTTTCCCAAAAGGTCAGTCTTTTTTTCTCCTTTCATTTTGTGTCTCAATTTACTAGTGTTGTTGGAAGTATTGTCATTTCCTATTAGGAAATACAAATCTTATGATAATTTATTTCGCTCTAGATTTAGTTTTTCATTAAGAGGGTCTGGCTGAACATTTATCCAACTAGCGTAGTTGGATAAATAGTTTGTGATCAAGATCAATCTTCACGTTCTCCATTGGAACTTGCTCGAAGATTCTCTGATCATCCTGAAATTGGTACGTTGGATAATAACTTTGTTCATGCTGTTGAGTCATTTCGAGATTACAAGTACTTTGGTACACGCATTCGGGTAGATGGAACCATTGGAGACTACAAATGGATGACATCTGGAGAGGTAGACTCTGCTCGATCAGTGATAGGTTCAGCTCTTCACTTTCATGGATTATCAAAAGGAGAATCTGTATGTATTATAATGGCCATTTTTTGCGTGCCAAGTTCACTGAACAGTACGTTAATTTCTTATCCGAGATTCCATCTGTATGTATTATAGTCGTAGTAACAATATGTTAACTTCTTAACCAAATTCTTTCAGTATACTATAGTGTTGCTGTGGGTTTCTATCAAGGGGACAATATGGAATTGATGGACAATTTGGTTTCTCTAAGACCAACACTATTTTGCAGTGTTCCTCGTCTGTACAACAGATGTGTTGAGGGATTGGGTTGCATCTGAAGGCATCAATAATGCAGAAATAGAATAACTTTGTAAAGATTCAAGAGCAAGAGCTGCCATTTTATATGACATGGATGATTTTGGAAGGGAGGCTGAGTTAAGAGGTTTTAAATTCGTAAAAGCTGTAACCTTAGTGGCTGAACCGTTCACTTTGGAGAATGGTCTTCTCACTCTAACATTCAAGGTGAAGAGGGCACATGCAAAGGAGTATTTCTCTAAAGAAATATCATAAATGTACTCGAAACTTTCTAAATCTGATCCAACACAAAAAATGTTATCAGCAGAATTCTGAATAAGAAGTCAATAAAAAAGTTATTGCTACTAACATTTTCCCACCTTTCACTTATTAATATCACATAAAGCTAATTGTTATTGTAGGATCAAGTTCCTTGGAGAGAGTTTGTTTTGTTAGTGTATAAGAGATCAATAATACAACAAAAAAATAGTTCCATACAATTAATATAATTGGCTCTAAATAACTGGGATATAGCTTCATTTAAAAAAAAAAGATCTGCTGTTATGTTGTTTTTACTCCGAATCTGTTTGTACTATATATATGTTATGTTTGAACTACGTTTCTGTTTGTACTATGATATCATTTGGTATTTTTACTGGATGATTAATGTTGAGTTACTTTTTCTACTTGATTAATGTTTAGGGATTCTAGCACCTCATAAAATGCAGATCACAACTTTATTTAGTGTATTTTAATTGCTGATAAAAATGCAAATCACGATGATGCCTAACAATGCAAATGATGACGACGATGACGACGGTGAGTTTATGATGTTTTTCTATTTATTAAATTCACAAAATAACCTTATCACACATCTGCCGTCACAGGTATAGAATATATACAAGAGATTCTTGATGGTCCTGTAGCAAAATGTTATATCATGTTCCGTGTGAACCAAGATTTCTTATTTCAGTCTATTCATTAACTGGCTGCTGGATCTGAGTTCCCTGGATCTGATTTGTATTTGCACATTACCCACATTGATTTGCTGATATTTATTGGAGAAGTTGTACCGATCAAGCATTGCTTTCCCCTTTTTCAGTACGACTTCTATTGATGATCTGAATGACAATATACGTTAATTATGTGGATGGTTTTGGTGGAATTAGTTCATTATTTGGTTTTGTGATTCTTTTTTAATAAACATGAGGGTTGTATGATTGTATCCATTTTAGATCAATTTTTATTTAATCTTAGGAAGACAACTATAAATTGGTCACTGTTAAAGGAAATAAAATTGCCACACATTTGTCATGCTTAGTCACCATTGTCCCCATCTGTGCCCAACTTGCGATTCTAAATATTAGTAATTTGTAAGATTTTTTAGGTCTCTTATTAGCCGTTTCTTGGAATTTATTGAAAAAGAAAATCAACCCGACTTATGGTTCCATCGTCTTAAATGATGCGTAGATCGATATGCTACCTATGATCGTAGAGTCAATTAACATTTGTTAGTTTGATTTTTTAATTTTTTGCAAACTTGATTGCATTGCTTTTATGTGCATGTGCCACTTTTGATTGGTTATGATGTCAAAAACCTGACTATAGAGACATTAGAAATTCTAAGCAATGAGGAAGTCATTGTAGAAAACCGAGGTAAAACTTCTTTGTTTACTCTGTGTGTGGGTGGGGTGGGGGTGGGGGTGGGGAGAGGGGTGGGGAGAGGGGTGGGTAAATAGATAAATTGTGGCTTGTTTGTAGTTTACACTCAACTTATTGATATCAAACTTTGATTTTCATTTGCTTGTTCATAATAATATACCATTTCTTAAATGTAATTAAATTCCTTTTATTATGTAAATGTATAACATTTATTAATAGTATCGTCAACTTCTTACATTAGTTATATATTCAATGCGTTGAAATTAAGTGATGTACAATGAGAAAGACGAGCAAAGAATAAGTTCAGCCACAAGCTTATTAGAAAGTTGGGGTATGCAGGTCTCGAGGAAATTTTGGCATGTGGTTGAATTCTTGTATTATTTGTAGAATATACAACCATAATAAATTCATTATGAGGATTTTATTTTGTGTGCAAAATTTCTTATATTTGATTTTATAATTGGGGACATAAAAATAGAAATGGAGATGCATTTGGTGAATAACCACCCAATAATCGAGAAATTGAGAATATCACAACGATGCAACCAAGGAAGTTGGTGAAAAAATTGTGAGTTTCTTTCAAAAGCTAAGAAAACACAATTTTTTTATATAATCTTTATAATTTTGGATATATACCACATAGGAGGATTGAAAAGAATTTGTTTTACAACACTCGGTAATTTTCTTTATTATAGGACGCTTTGAAGAAGCAAGTTAATGATGAGAGCTTAGTAACTCAAGGGACTTTAGGCATCTTAACCTTGGAACTTGGTACTCCAGAGAAACTCAAGGGACTTACTACAACTTGCTTTCATATCGCTGTGACACCCCGACTAATTAAATACCGGGTAGCTACTCCTTTATTAAATTAATTCAAAATGCCAAGTTGGTTCAGTTAATAACATCACTGTCGAAAACATCTAATGATTACTAACCACCTAGTATTTAAAAAGTAAGTTGTCAAATTTTAAATTAAATCTGATTAACATGCAATAAAAGAATTATGAAAGAGTAATGTAACCATTCACCATAAAGAAGCAATAGAATCAACAACAAATAATAAGAAGTCTGGAGGGATACTCCTCACAACAATCCCACAACTGAAATAATAAAACAAGTCTGAATCCAGAATTAATTACAATCCACCATTTGAATAACTGAAATATAAAATATCTCTAATAGAAATGGGCGACATGCCCTACAAATGATGGAACTGAATGTGGAATCAAAACCAAAGGCTGCATCTACTAGCAAGGCCCTGTAACTTCCACAACAGCTACAGCTCGTCACCTGAATGGAAATCCTATGTATGGTGTCCTTGTGGTTGGGCACCTAAAAGGTTTTTACAAAAATAGATTTGAAAGCAAACGGGTCAAAGCCCGAAAGTGGAGATTATTTTAAAAATAGCAAGTGTTTTAATGACATTAAAACAATGAATGCAAAATACATGTTAGGATGTGCACTCACATGAAATACTCACCTCTCGACTAATTGTGCACTCCTAACGTACGGTACCCATCTAAGTGACATTCATATCTAACTAAATCGTCTTAAGTTCTACCCCTTTCTACTCGATTCCCATTATACATTCTAACGTTATCAATTAAATAGAGGCTTTACTTAAACTCGGATTCTCAATTATTAGCAATACCATTCACTACAGGTTATCCCTTTTTATTTTCTCAAAGCGTTACCATAATTATACCAACATGAAAGTTCTCATTATTTAAGCGTATATTATTCACGTCATGAATATACAATACAAGCACCCGAGACTAAGCTGCGGTGCACATATACTCTGCTATCCATCCCGGTACATCACGTACATAAGGATCACGCATTCCTAATCTCTCAGGAATCGTTCATAGATAACAACAATCACAAACAATGGAGGCAAACACAGTCCCATCACATGGGTCACGCACATACCTATGCTCCCATGATCAACAGTCTTATTAACTTCCCAATAAGTCCTTCCCTGAACTATTTTCTCGAGGTACCAATCTAAATTCGGGCACACAAAGATTAGATGGCCCTAAGCGAACGTAAACCTCCCGTGATAGCAGGTATGGTAGGTATGTCATACACATAAAATCATATACATATACTAAGCATGCACACATCCTAGTAATTATCATAATTTATTAGTGGTATACTTCTCATTCTGTACCAACTTATAATGTTACGTAATTCACATATCCCCGGTTAATATTAACATCTAAATCGTCAATTATTCTCACATCGTAATTAGTCACTCCCGTCCTAATCCACAATTTTCATTTGGTTCCAATCACACTTCTATGTTTTACTCCTCAATATATCCCAATTATCCAAACTATATTAATTAGTCATCAAGGGAATGTTATCTCTACAATTAAACCAGGTTACGGGACATTAGAAATCAAATTAGGCCAAAAAGGCCAATCTGTCAACTCGTTAGAAGTCTCGTTCGAACGAAGTGGGCATCTAACGAGATCTCGTTCGAACGAAAGGCATCGAACGAACATCCAACTCGTTAGAAGTCAAACTGTCATCTCGTTAGAAGCTCATTCGAACGACCTGGGCAGGTCTTCTAACGAGGTGACAGTTTCGAGCCTAGAATTTTCCTATCTCGTTTTTCTCAATTTTCTTCACCTCTATTCTCATCTAAAAGTCGCCCCAACAGTATTTTAAGGTTTCTAATCATCACTAAACATTCATAGGTCATAACACAACATTTATATAGGACCAAATCTTCCTATACATCATCTAATTATCATAACTCCCCAATTTTTCCCAAACCTTATGAACATGAACCCTAGAAATTTAAAGTCATCAATTTCCATAAATAAATCAGTTTTTGTAACATAAAAATAGTAATTCTTTTAGTATAATCACCCAATAACAATTCTATATGAAAACCTATATCCAAATCTGAATTTATAACTCCAATTTCATGGGTTTTTATAAATCTCCCAACACAATGCAAATATATCAATTTTCTAATCATGGAAGAAGCATTCGCTTAAAATTAACGAAATTAAACCACTTGCCTCTGATCTTTCTCTGAATTTGGTGTTAAATCTTGGATGTAGGTTGCTCTCTCCTTTTCTCCCAAGGTTGAAGGTTGAAGATGGGGTTAGGGTTCTCTCTTTGGGAACTTCTCCTAACTTCTCATGAAACCCCCGTAGCCCTCTAATCAGTTAATTGCTGGTAATGGGTTAGTGGGTCATTAATATCCTAATATTTAATTCCCAAAATTCGTTAGTCCTAAATCCTCAAATTCCAAAATTACCAAAATACCCTTTTAAGTTGCCGGTATGGCCTAAAAATGCACCGGGACCCAAATTAAACCCCCGGCTAGTGTTTTCTGACTACGCGTTGGCGCACTCAAAATGACCATACGGTTGATAAAAATAAAATCCACTTTTTAATTAAAATAATTATATTCCTGACGCGACTGTCACACGCGTCCTAACAAAATTTCCAAATTTCCGTATTTCAATTTCACGACAAATTCAATATATTCAATATTCATTATAATCAAATAATACCCATTATAATCAAATACCAACTCACATCTCGTTAGTATTTTATGCGGATTAATTCTTAATTAATACCCAATTAATTCAATTAATCCCATAAATATATATCACAAAAATACGGGGTATTTCATACTTCCCCCCTTATAATAGAATTTCGTCTCGAAATTCGAAAAAATAAGGCATACCTGGAAAAATTCGGTACCCTCTAGTATTCCAAACAAAATATAAAGAAAATCCCAATCATTAAAGCCCTTGTTCACAACAAGCTTGTTTAACAGACTTGATACCTTATCAGAATACAGTTCAATAAAAGTACCTCACGTTGCGCTCTTATTAAACAACAATCGAAGAAAAAATGGCCTATACATCGTTAGCCGCATTATTTTTATTTGTATTGTGAGTCCGCACCTCACTACTAACTCCTGCGTTTATCAAAACACCAAACTCCCATCCTGGGATGAATCAATAACACATCTGACTACGCTTGTCCATTCCTTGAAATATCCCGACGTTGTGACTTTTACACAAGGGAAAACCACTTCAGCCTGTTGGTGTTACACAAACCTTTGTAAGCACCTTTTTCACCATAAATAGATACGGGTGCTTTTCCCCCTACTCTACCATTAGGTAATATGTCCTCCTCATGACTACAATATACCTCAATAGTTATACCCGATTTGGAATTGAAAATATCGCAATGAATCCAAAATTTCTTTCATACAATCCATCAATCGTTAGTCACCTTGCGCCTACACCTCGGATTATAGGTGATACAACGCTCAGTTTGAATCGTTATTTCCCACTACTTATTGTCACCCCACCTGAATGTGGATTTCGGGGATTTCATCCCAGTTCTAAATAATACTATGTCGAACCACGTACCGGCGTGTTCACTATCTAAAAGTGTAAATCACCCCAAGTATATAACAATTTCTCTCCTTCTGGACAAGATGTCCCACATAATCGAAGGAACTCATTACTTATCAATAAGTAGGCTACCTCTCAAGAAAATTCTCCAACTTGACCCTCCCATTATTGGAATCGTCGTCTTAATACAAAATTATTTGGTTGATCATCTAACCCCAACTGTTCTACTACTTACTATACCTCTTTCAATGTCGATATTCACATAAAAATTTCCCCGTTAAATGATACTTAATGATCTTATTCTCCCGACGAATATCAAAAGTTTGGACCTTTACACTTTTACCACTTTGTGCATATCTGGACTTTATACCTGATTGACATCCTCATTCTATTTACTCTTGAGTCACCCTCAACATTCGATTGATCGGAACTCTACTCCAAATTCCTCATAATAATTTATTCGCCTTCTCAAGAGATATCCCTTTATTAAATGGCTTTCTACGACCCTTTTTTCCAAGTTTGAACGTGCTACACTTACTACACATGATATTCACTTACACCTTTTCTTATGACGTTTAATCTTATAAGTAATAATCTCACCCGTCTATGTTCCCTCTTCCTTTGATTTACACTTTAGCAAATCAAGATGTCTACGCCCCTTACAACCCAACCATACGGTTTTTAAACATTATATACGCTTCATACAAATCCCAAACTCTTTATTGTCACTGTAAATACAATGGTGCTATACCACTTGGGCGTTCTCAGTCGCTTCTGAATTAGAAATCCTAAATCCTCCTTATCCTCAATGCGTCCTTCAAACACGCCGTGACAAAACCAACATTATTAGTACTTATATCGTAATTTACTAACAACTGGCTATAATGGCCGTACATCATAATTTACTCCTTGTAACTTCCCGTCATAACTACGTACTCCCATAACGATAGAGGTATCCCAATCATGAACGAAGGGCCACACATTTCCTTACTACCAACCTTACGCTAAGTTTCATGCGTGGGGTGTCTCTCAAAGCGAAATCCAAACAAGGAACCCCCCCCCCCCCCCGATACACTACTACCTAACATTGTTGGTCATCGGAATCCGTTAATCCCTGTCCATAATATGTACCCCTACACTCTCATCTTTTAACAATAAAGTTTCATCTCAGTTCGCAATTATACATAAACAAAGAACTCCTTCTGAAAGACACTTTTCTCTTTACAGTGATGGAAATCACATTTCATATACAACATGCGAGATATTTGGGACCCTCAAATTCCCGTCCCCAGGCACACAACTATGAGTATAAACTTCCAAATCTCTAACGGGTGATAAAACAATGCACTCTTTTTGTTACGACCTCTCTATCGTTAATTATAAAAACCAACTAACTCTTTGTTGACTAGTAAATCAATTACATACGACTCATAATAATGAAATCCCTACGCATACTGGGATTAAATATTCAAGACCATTATACTTTGAAATTACAATATATATATATATACATATATGCATGAAAGTACAATTGCGAGCCCGACCCTCTAACAGATGGGGCCTCGCCAGAACAAAACATGCTACCCCGATGTAGTAATCCCAATAAACTTGCAATACAGCACACTATCGGTATAATAATATATATAAAACAATAATTAAGATCATATCATACTCGTATAACACAGCACTAACACAAGTAATTTCGATAAAGCATAAACCGCTATTAATATACCCATTCATCCTCCGCGGATGACAATAAAAGTAACCCCCCACACTATCAGGGAAAAATGTTCTTATATATAATAAACTTACTGATATACTCACTAAACTCGACTCTCAAGTGAAAATACAATTGTAACAAATGTAGTAACTCACTCATGCCACAAATAAAATGCATCCTCATCTGAGGATATAACTCATACTTTTATCCTAATAATCGTCCCGGCTGCTCAAATGGTTCCTGGACTTACCACATATGTCTGTCCCAAACCGGATATTTCAATAACTGTTTCCCTCGCCAGGCACAATACCTTGATCCCTACTCTTGTATCGGGAAAAAATTATAATGTACGGGCTTTCATTCCCACAAAGTACCTCTACACATACTCCACTTATCTTTTGTCTCACAAATCATGTTAAGGTGGTCCATCTCTCGGACGTTGGTAGTCTCGACTCTGAAGACTATCTCCATTGTTCCCTTAGCTTGATGTACCTAAGGAACACGCTACTAATTTCTACATCTCTCACTGAAATCACCTTTGCCCAGTAGTAATTCAGCTATCCGAATCATTTTAACTGATTCTCCATTGGGTCTTCCCATTGTGGTGCTTCACCAACACTGTTTTCCCCAGTCTTACTTTATATAAAGCCTTTGATTCTTGTATCTCCCCCCCGGGGACGTTTACCTCCAAATTAACACTATGCGACAATACCATTTGCTTTAACCGTCCAAGCAGAATTCTGCCAGAAGGACTAGCAATTCTTCTATATAAATTTTCCCTTTAACATCCTCTTATCCATACTACCTTCTCCACCCGGTGTAAGGTTCGCTACAATATTAAATTTCTCCTCACAAGTTGACCCCTGTTTGGCCCTCTTATGTGAGTTCAGAATAACATTCGCCTTTCAACCTGAACATCTGATGAAGGAACTTATGGTCAAACCATACGTGTACACCCTCTCGACATCACATTCCACTTTTAAGTGGGTTGCTTGTTTCTCTCCATTGAATCTCCGCTCTTACGAGTCAAGGAAAAATTTCTCTAAATTTTCACTCAATTGGTCATATCCTGACATATGTCCAAGCTTTTGGATACATTGCGTTCGTTTGGCTAGCACATGCTGTCTTCGTCTTTCGAGTATTGCTACTGTTGGTTCTCTTCGATGTTACACCTAACTCTTTCTCTCCCATTCCAACCTTGTTGCATGTGTCTAATTTGACCCCATTTCTACTATAGCTGTACCCGGAAGTCTCAAGTCGCGCCTTAGCCTTCTATATCATCCAGGAATTTCGTTCCATAATATCGGTGACTTCAACTACGGTCATCCTTCTTTAAATAAATCAATTAACCTCAATATATATTTGCCTCCTGCTGTTCACCCAACTGTCTTCACCTAACGTACTACATTCTTCAGCACACGAATACACCCGATCGCAAATAAGATTCACTATCATATATATCGAAGCAGGAGAACGAAATCTCACCAAAGATATCAACAATCCTAAGCATAGGGCTCTACATCAAAGAGAATTACGCTGGAAGCATAATAAGCCGTACAGATTCTAAAGGACACTAGAACCTGATGCTCTGATACAGACTGTGACACCCCGACTAATTAAATACCGGGTATCTACTCCTTTATTAAAATTAATTCAAAATGCCAAGTTGGTTCAGTTGATAGCATCACTGTCGAAAACATTTAATGATTACTAACCACCTAGTATTTAAAAAGTAAGTTGTCAAATTTTAAATTAAATCTGATTAACATGCAATAAAAGAATTATGAAAGAGTAACGTAACCATTCACCATAAAGAAGCAATAGAATCACCAACAAATAATAATAAGTCTGGAGGGAATACCCCTCTCAACAATCCCACAACTGAAATAATAAAACAAGTCTGAATCCTGAATTAATTACAATCCACCATTTGAATAACTGAAATATAAAATATCTCTAATAGAAATGGGAGACATGCCCTACAAATGATGGAACTGAATGTGGAATCAAAACCAAAGGAAGCGTCTACTAGCAAGGCCCTGTAACTTCCACAACAGCTACATCTCGTCACCTGAATGGAAATCCTATGCATGGTGTCCTTGTGGCTGGGAACCTAAAAGGTTTTTACAAAAATAGATTTGAAAGCAAACGGGCCAGAGCCCGAAAGTGGAGAGTATTTTAAAAATAGCAAGTGTTTTAATGACATTAAAACAATGAATGCAAAATACATGTTAGGATGTGCACTCACATGAAATACTCACCTCTCGACTAATTGTGCACTCCTAACGTACCGTACCCATCTAAGTGACATTCATATCTAACTAAACCGTCATAAGTTCTACCCCTTTCTACTCGATTCCCATTATACATTCTAACGTTATCAATTAAATAGAGGATTTACTTAAACTCGGATTCTCAATTAGTAGCAATACCATTCACTACAGGTTATCCCTTTTTATTTTCTCAAAGCGTTACCATAATTATACCAACATGAAAGTTCTCATTATTTAAGTGTATATTATTCACGTCATGAATATACAATACAAGCACCCGAGACTAAGCTGCGGTGCACGCATACTCTGCTATCCATCTCGGTACATCACGTACATAAGGATCACGCATTCCGAATCTCTCAGGAATCGTTCATAGATAACAACAATCACAAACAATGGAGGCGAACACAGTCCCATCACATGGGTCACGCACATACCTACGCTCCCATGATCAGCAGTCTTATTAACTTCCCAATAAGTCCTTCCCTGAACTATGTTCTCGAGGTACCAATCTAAATCCGGGCACACAAAGATTAGATGGCCCTAAGCGAACGTAAACCTCCCGTGATAGCAAGTATGGTAGGTATGTCATACACATAAAATCATATACATATACTAAGCATGCACACATCCTAGTAATTATCATAATTTATTAGTGGTATACTTCTCATTCTGATACCAACTTATAATGTTACGTAATTCACATATCCCCGGTTAATATTAACATCTAAATCGTCAATTATTCTCACATCGTAATTAGTCACTCCCGTCCTAATCCACAATTTTCATTTGGTTCCAATCACACTTCTATGTTTTACTCCTCAATATATCCCAATTATCCCAACTATATTAATTAGTCATCAAGGGAATATTATCTCTACAATTAAACCAGGTTACGGGACATTAGAAATCAAATCAGGCCAAAAAGGCCAATCTGTCAACTCGTTAGAAGTCTCGTTCGAACGAAGTGTGCATCTAACGAGATCTCGTTCGAACGAAAGGCATCGAACGAACATCCAACTCGTTAGAAGTCAAACTGTCAGCTCGTTAGAAGCTCGTTCGAACGACCTGGGCAGGTCTTCTAACGAGGTGACAGTTTCGAGCCCAGGATTTTCCTATCTCGTTTTCTCAATTTTCTTCACCTCTATTCTCATCTAAAAGTCACCCCAACAGTATTTTAAGGTTTCTAATCATCACTAAACATTCATAGGTCATAACACAACATTTATATAGGACCAAATCTTCCTATACATCATCTAATTATCATAACTCCCCACTTTTTCCCAAACCTTATGAACATGAACCCTAGAAATTTAAAGTCATCAATTTCCATAAATAAATCCATTTTTGTAACATAAAAATCGTAATTCTTTTAGTCTAATCACGCAATAACAATTCTACATGAAAACTTATATCCAAATCTGAATTTATAACTCCAATTTCATGGGTTTTTATAAATCTCCCAACACAATGCAAATATATCAATTTTCTAATCATGGAAGAAGCATTCGCTTAAAATTAACGAAATTAAACCACTTGCCTCTGATCTTTCTCTGAATTTGGTGTTAAATCTTGGATGTAGGTTGCTCTCTCCTTTTCTCCCAAGGTTGAAGGTTGAAGATGGGGTTAGGGTTCTCTCTTTGGGAACTTCTCCTAACTTCTCATGAAACCCCCGTAGCCCTCTAATCAGTTAATTGCTGGTAATGGGTTAGTGGGTCATTAATATCCTAATATTTAATTCCCAAAATTCGTTAGTCCTAAATCCTCAAATTCCAAAATTACCAAAATACCCTTTTAAGTTGCCGGTATGGCCTAAAAATGCACCGGGACCCAAATTAAACCCCCGGCTAGTGTTTTCTGACTACGCGTTGGCGCACTCAAAATGACCATACGGTTGATAAAAATAAAATCCACTTTTTAATTAAAATAATTATATTCCTGACGCGACTGTCACACGCGTCCTAACAAAATTTCCAAATTTCCGTATTTCAATTTCACGACAAATTCAATATATTCAATATTCATTATAATCAAATAATACCCATTATAATCAAATACCAACTCACATCTCGTTAGTATTTTATGCGGATTAATTCTTAATTAATACCCAATTAATTCAATTAATCCCATAAATATATATCACAAAAATACGGGGTATTACAATCGCAAGACGGGGATCGAAATAACATGTTGAGGAATTAGATTCCAGGCTTCAAGAAGAGAAAATGGAAGAAATAGATCGACGTCTTCATGAAGCAATGGCAGAATTGAGGATATATATGTGTGATTTTTGGATGTACTTTTTTTTGGAGATATTTTTTTGAGTTATGTACATAGTGGGTATATCTAGCTATGATACATGTAGTAGGTCATTATTTTTTTGTGGATAATTAATGTAGATGGTGGGTATATCTATTTGTGTCCCACTATTTTTTTATGTGGACAAATTACTTGGTTTGGTGCATTTTAGGTGTACGTGACTTCAAATACAAAAAAATTGAAGACTATTTTTATAATATTACAAATTTTGATTTAGGTTTAAATTTATTTGTCAATTATGACATCAGTATTGGCTATTAAATTTTTTATTATATGTTTAATTTATGACCATTTATATTAAACCCTCATGTGATGAAATTTTTTATATGACCTTTTTAAAACTATGAAAACTGTTTATCATGATGCTTTTTAATTCAAATATGACAATTTATGGAGTATATTATGACCCTTTTTTGTAGCAGATATGACATTTTTGAAAAAAAAGTCATTTATAACTGTTACCTAATATGACACTTTTTATGGGTAACAATTATGACACCCAAACTTATGGCACTTTTATTGAAAAATAAAACGTCATAAAATGCATTTTATGACACTTAAAAAACGTCATAAAAAGGCTTTTTTCTTGTAGTGTTATGGATTACAAGGAAGTCAAAGTCACCTTTGGATATGGGAGTAGGTCTAGTATTTTAGGACATGGTTGTGTTGAGATACCCGAATTTTCTAACCTAGATAATGAGTTGTACATTAAAGGGTTGGAAGCAAACTTGATTACCATAAGTCATCTTTACGATGAAAACTTTATAGTAAAGTTCAATCGATCCGAGTGTAATGCATATGATAAATCTAGTAAACTATTACTACAAGGAGTGAGGACCGATGATAATTTCTATGGGTACTTTCCCAAATCCTCCTTTATTTACAATAATGCCACGATCTCCTCTATAGACCTTTGGTATCAACGATTAGGTCATATGAACTTTAAAGACATTGATTAGTGAAGAAACACATACTTCATGGCCTACCATCGCTTGGGGAAACCAACTTCCTCGATTTGTGGCCCTTACCAATAAGGAAAACAATTCAAAGTCCCCATAGAAAGTTAAATACCATTACCACTTCTCGTGTGTTCGAGTTGATACATATAGATCTTATGGGTCCTACTCGTACGGAGAGATCAGGTGGAAAGAGATGCATTATCGTGATGGTCGATGACCTTTTGAGATACTCCATCATGGGTTTTCTTAGAGAAAAGTCCGATGCGATTGAGTTCCTAACAACCAAGTGTCGTGTCCTATAAAACCAATACGGTGTCACTATTATTAAGATTTATAGTGACAACATCACTGAATTTAAATAAGCGGAGTGGCTAGCTATTGTGATGGAGTGGGCATCAAACACGAATTTTTAGCTGTTCGTACTCCTCAACAAAATGGTATACTTGAGAGGAACGATCAAAAGATATAAGAGATGTCTAGATCTATGATTCTTGGGAGAAACATACCTAGACGTTTCTGGGCAGAGGCTATCAATACCTCATGCCATACGGTGAATCAGGCACATCTTCCTCCACACACATTACACACGCTATATGAGTTGTGGATAGGAGGAAACCCAACCTATCGTATTTTTATGTCTTTGGGAGTACTTGCTATATCTTGAGAGATAGAGAAAACTTAGAAAAGTTAGACTCTCAAAGCGATGAGAGGATATCTTTAGGTTATTCATCTTCGAGTATGGCTTATAGGGTGTTTAACCTTGAAAGCTCTAACGTTATGGAGTCAATAAACGTCATGATTAGAGACGATGATCCATTGGTGTCTATTGACCATAACTCTATATATGAGGATAATGCACCCCCCGATGATGATCTCATCGTTCCTCATACTACCCTGGTGGACCCCACTCCTGATTTAGTGGATCCAACCTCTTAGGTTCGAAAGAGTCATGACCCTTCCATTATACTTGGTGATCACACACTAGTGTGAAGACTCGTGCTTAACTTAAGTATGCGGTTAGCTAATTTTGCTACACCTCCTTAGTAGAGCCCAAGAATGTGAAAGAAACATCCAAGGACGAGCATTGAATATACGCTATGCAAGATTGCATCAGTTTTGTAAGAACGATGTCTAGGATTTAGTTCCCTGACCTAGCAAGACTAATGTGATTGGTACCAAGTGGATTTACAAGAATTAGACGAATGAGAATGATACCATATTTTGTAATATGGCTAGGTTGGTCACTCAAGGTTATACACAGATTGGGGGTGTAGACTTTGACAATACATTCGCTCCTGATGCTAGGCTTGATTTCATTTGCTTACTACTCACCATAACATGTCATCTGTGCTTCAAGTTATATCAAATGGATGTAAGAGTTCCTTCCTTAAAGACATTCTATAGGAAGAAGTGTGCGTGGAACAACCAAAAGGGTTAAAAAACCCAAAGCACTCGAGACACGTATATTATCTTCAGAAGGCCTTGTATGATTTAAAGCAAGCACCCTATTCTTGATAAGGGAGGCTCACTTTTTATCTCTTAGCTCGTGACTTTAAGAGAGGGGGAGTGGATAAGACTGATGATGCTGAAAATCAGCATTACCAGGTGAGGTGTTTGCAAGCTCAATATAAGTATGACAATGGCAGCACAGCTGTATAAAGAAGATAAGAATGGGGGTGAGGATAAGAGGAAGGACTCACGAATATATAAGTGGTTCAGCCAATCCGACCTACATCCACTGTGAGTGTGTGTGAGTAATATCACTGAAAGAAGGCACTAATGGCCATGGATACAACCTCTCAATTTCTCTCTCTCTACTGTGTGCAGTCTAGACAGAGTTTTTGCTAGGGTTTTTATATCTGGATCCTTTTGCAAGGTAGGGGATGATCCCTATATATAGTGTCTAGGGGGTGTAGTGTACCCCCCATGCATGCAGTGTGCATGTGTGTGGTATCCTCACCAATGTGGGAACGCCACCTGTCCTTGTCACAGGTAAGCAATGATGATGAAATATTCCCCCACATGTGGAGAATAATCTTGTTATAACTGATTTGTGCCCAGGTGTCTTTATCCAAATGTCAACAGATGCTTGGTAGTCATGTTGGTGAATGGCCTCGGCCTAGGAGAGGCCGAGCTATAAGGGTTGGTCGTCCATCCAATCCGTGAGGTGTCATGGGCTTCCTCGGCTTTATGTCAGCCGAGGTGTATGCCCGTGTCGGCCTTAGCCGAGTCATTGGCGTACTGATGGTAAGCGATTCCTCTGGTAACCTCGGCCTACTCCGAGGTAAGTTTCATGTTGAAGGTGAATGTAGAGCTTCTTGTCATCTTGGCCTACGGTTGATCGGGGTTACTATCCCTTGGTACCTGGGGTTGATGTTGACATCTGTGATATGAGAAGTGTCCCCATGGGGGTGTATGCGGTAGTGTCGGCCTAAGCCGAGGGGGATTTGGCCGAGGGATGATATCGCGGGCCCTGGTGCACTGGTGGATTGGCCATCATCTCGGCTTTCATCTTGGCCGAGGTAGGCACCTCCAGGCCGAGGTCATACTTGGGTATATCAATCACCCCCCAGCCCTTAGTCATTTGCGAGAGTGGGTGACTAGGGGGTTCTTGCCTCCGAGGTCTGTTCACCCCAAAGCCAATACCTGCATGACATTTGTCCGTTGCCAAGGCGTGCCCACTTGGTTGGCACATGTTGTCAGTTGTCCCTTGGGCTTCCCAAGGCAATGATGAGCCTTGGGAATCGTGCCCAAGTATTTAAAGGTTAAAACCTTTCTTTTTCTTCTTCTTCCTCATTTCTCCCTTGTTCAAGCGATTGCTCCCCTGTTTTCTGCAAAAAATTTCTCCGAAGTTGGCCTCTGCTCCAGCGATTGTTCCACCGAGGGATACCTCGCTTCCTGTGCGATACTCTCCACCTTATTCATCAATCTCACCTTCAGGTATCCTCCCTCTCCATTTCCTTCGTTTTTGTACTTTTTTATCTTGAGTTTTCCGGCTAGTTCTTAAGTTTTCCGGTGAGATCTTGAGTTTTTCGGTGAGATCTTGAGTTTTCCGGTGAGCTAGGCTTCCTGTATAAGTTCTTTGGTTTGATCTCTAATTCCCTTAACTTTTCAAGCAATATTTGTTTGTAGTTTTTAGGATATTCCCCAAGTTTAGGGTCTGCCAACTCCTTGGATCGTCCCCAGATGCTCAGACCCCTGTACCAACTTCTTGAAGACTTCCCATCTCTAAAAGAAAAGACCTTAGATAAAATTATACAAATAGAGAGAGCTCAAGAAGAAGCTCGTAGGTCATAAGAGTTCCCTATCAGACCTCTCTTTCCTCCACCTCTCAAGGTGGTATACCCTCGTCCACCTGAAACTTTTTATCAGACAGACATCTCTGCCAACAACTTGCCGATGTCTGAGTCTGAGTCTTCCACATCTGACCCGATGTCAGTGGACTCTTTCCAAGAGGCCATGGACTTCACTCCTCAGGCCGGTCAGGGCCCTGACCAGGCCGAGGTTTCCAGCCGGGCCTCATCCCAAAATGGCACGAGTACATCGAGTTATTCTTCAGAGGTTGAACTCGTAGAGCCAAATGTGGCTGTGCCTCCCATTCTTAATGCTATTCCCTTGTCGGCCGTCACCGAGTCCGAGTTTGCTCAGAGGTTTCTCGGTAACCCGTCCACGTCTGCTCCGGCCGATATTGAGTCGGACGATGATGAGGACGCCGAAAGTGATATAGACACATCTGAGGCGGCCGAGTATGAGAGCACAATAACTGAGGTGGATCTACTGCACTTCAGGTACTTATACTCCATTAGCCCCTCTATCCACTTAAGGAGACCTCTGAGGGAAGAGAGGGCCTACCATGGCAGGGATGGTGAAATCTGCCTGTACGAGCAGATGTTCAAGTTAGGTTTTCGTCTTCCCTTCCACCCCGTCATTAGGACCATTCTATCATTCATTAACTTGGCCCCCTCGCAGCTCTCTCCCAATGCCTGGAGGGTCATTATAGGGGCAATCATCTTGTGGAAGGCGGTTCACCACTCTGACCTCCCAGTGCAGGTTTTTGCTGGTTGCTACGTCCCTACCTCGGCCAAGAATCATCCGAGCTACTATCACTTTGTGGCTCGGAGGCCTGAGAAAAAGATGCTCCTGGTCACTCAGACCTCCAACCATAATTGGAAACCCAGGTACTTTTTTGTCTCAGGGCCTTGGGAATTTGGTTCTTCCATTCCCTCTTCCATATTCGAGCCGAGAATACCCACGAAATGGGGCAAAGTCTCCATGTCTGCCAGGGCCGACCCTGGACTAAGTGTGCAGCACGGCAAGAGGGTGAAGGCCCTACAGGACCAAGGGGCCCATGGGATGTTTGTCAAATTTGAACATCTGCTGACCCCCCAGTATCTCTCGGGGACGAGCCTGGGCGGAAGTCCCCTATCTGACTTTGGTAAGGATTTTTATTTTGACCCTAAGTGTAGCCTCTTATCTTACGTACTTTATTTCTGACTCATATCTTTTCACTTTTGCAGAGAAACCACCAGAGATTTCAGAAGAGCTGTGGGAGATGGCAGCCCCAAGCTTAGCTAGGCTTGTCAAGAAGACCGGTCTAAATGCTCCTCCACCTGCTCCCTCAACATCCAAGTCCAAGAAGAGGACACCTGAGGTCCCTCCTCCCGAGGATCAGAGGCCGAGCTCCAGGACAAGGAGGACCCCAGATGCTGCGATCCCTATCACAGCCGACACATTATCGGCTCGTCTGGACCAGTTAAAACTTTCCGATAGTGTGCTCGACCACAGCCGACAAGCCATGGACGCTCTTAACAACATGATGACCGAGGCCGACAAGCGTTTTCTCAGGGCCATGGAAACCCCTACGATGGTTGAATTCGGCCTTCACAGAGTAGTCCAGGTATAACTTGTTCCTTGTTCAAAGTGCAACGTCTGATCTTGCCCTTATCTAACTTCTTTATTTACTGTGCAGGGTGCGGCTGCCATGTATCAGCTATCTAATTGGACCCTGAGGAAATTGCCTCTCATTCAGAAGGGGCAGGAGGCCGAGAAAGTTGAGACCACTCTGAAGGCCGAGATTGCTCGACTGAGAACAGAGTTACAGGAGGCTGAGACCAAGGCATAGACCTCTGAAAGCAAGGCCCAAGGCCTAGAGAAGGACATCTCTGCACTCGTTCAGAGCCATACCAAGGCTCTGAAGGACAAGGACGATGCTTTGCAGAGGAAGGTTGATGCTGCGGTGAAGGCTTCTCTTGCAGATGCCTCGGAGACAATAATTGCTGACTACAAGGTCTCCGAGGAGTTTGTAGGTTTTGGTCTTGAGTACCTTGAAAGGGGTATCAAGGCCACTTCCAAATGGGACGAGGTAAGGGAGGCCGAGGTTGGCACCATTAAGGCCTCAGATTTTGTGGGCCTCGGCCTTGCCGATGCCCAGTTTGCTCAGGCCTTGCAGGAGATAGAGGATGAAGCTGCTGCCCCTGGTCAAACTGCTACTCTGGAAGGGACTGACCTCGGAGAAACTGACCCTGCAAACGAAGTAGCTGAGGTGACCAATACTGAGCAGGCCAACCCAGAAGAGACATCAAACGTTCCTCATTCAGATGTTTAACTTATAAACAATTTTGTTTTGACTTGTAATCTTGCATGTAATTTCTCTTGAATATTATGCAGTTTCTTCCTTTTGTTGAATGCAAATGTTTCTCTGCATCTTTATTCGTGAATGTACATGAATGCTATGCACTCTGAAGTCATTACTGAATGTGGTGCCATAACTATTACTTAGGAGTCTGAGGTCCTCACCTAAGAGGTTATCCCCATAATAAATTTCACCAAATGAATGATGTTAAAAGTCTGAGGTCCTCCAGCCGAGATGTCCGAGCTCAGACCTCGTCACCACCAAGTGGTGTTATGAGGATCTGAGGTCATCACCTAGGCCGAGGTAAACCTCGTAATGTCATCAAATTAATGATGTTTAAGGTCTGAGGTCCTCACCTAAGAGGTTATCCCCATAATAAATTTCACCAAATGAATGATGTTAAAAGTCTGAGGTCCTCCAGCCGAGATGTCCGAGCTCAGACCTCGTCACCACCAAGTGGTGTTGAGGGTCTGAGGTCATCACCTAGGCCGAGGTAAGCCTCATAATGTCATCAAATTAATGATGTTAAAAGTCTGAGGTCCTCCAACCGAGATGTCCGAGCTCAGACCTCGTCACCACCAAGTGGTGTTATGAGGATCTGAGGTCATCACCTAGGCCGAGGTAAACCTCATAATGTCATCAAATTAATGATGTTAAAAGTCTGAGGTCCTCCAGCCGAGATGTCCGAGCTCAGACCTCGTCACCACCAAGTGGTGTTATGAGGATCTGAGGTCATCACCTAGGCCGAGGTAAACCTCATAATGTCATCAAATTAATGATGTTTAAGGTCTGAGGTCCTCACCTAAGAGGTTATCCCCATAATAAATTTCACCAAATGAATGATGTTAAAAGTCTGAGGTCCTCCAGCCGAGATGTCCGAGCTCAGACCTCGTCACCACCAAGTCGTGTTATGAGGATCTGAGGTCATCACCTAGGCCGAGGTAAACCTCGTAATGTCATCAAATTAATGATGTTTAAGGTGAAACAAGAATTTGCCATGGAAACTGATCTTTATTCACAACCTCTTCTCAATAAGATGGTACTTTTACAATTGGCAAAATAAATGCAACATTATATGAAATATCTCTTTAGGTGATCGGCATTCCATGGGTTGATGAAGGGTTCTCCCTCTAGGTTCTCTAGCCTATATGTGCCAGGCACAACCTCTTCCGTTACTCTGTAGGGGCCATGCCAGTTCGGGTGTAGCTTGTTTGTTTTCTGTAGGGTCTTCTTAAGCACTAGGTCTCCTACCGTAATGGGTCTTGTCTTCACCCTTTGATTGTAGAACTTTGCTGCCCTCTGTTGGTAGGCTGCCTTCCTGACCTCTGCGTCTTCCCTTCTTTCTTCTATAAGGTCCAGGTCTAACCTCCTCCTTTCCCCGTTGCTGTCATGATCATAGGTCTGAATTCGATGAGTTGGTAGGCCAATCTCCGTTGGTATGACAGCTTCTGAACCATGTGCCAACATGAATGGGGTTTCTCCTGTGGGTGTCCTTGCTATGGTCCTGTAAGCCCAAAGCACAGCATAAACCTCTTCTATCCATCTCCCCTTCGCGTCTTCTAACCTCTTCTTGATTCCATCCAAGATAGTCCTATTTGTAACCTCAGTCTGGCCATTAGCCTGAGGTCGACCCGGGGATGAGAAGAACTGTTTAATCCCCACACTTTGGCAATACTTCGCCAAGGAGGCGTTCTTGAACTGGGTCCCATTATCTGAGATGAGCGTGTTCGGGAGGCCATACCTACATATGATGTTCTTCCAGATGAACTGAAAGGTCTTCTGCTCCGTAATTGTTATCATGGGTTCGGCTTCTACCCATTTTGAAAAGTAGTCAATGGCAACTATCAAGAATCTATAGTTGTTGACTGCTCTTGGCAAAGGTCCTACCAAGTCAATTCCCCATACCGCGAACGGCCATGGCGAAGAGATTGATGTTATAGGCTGGTGGGGTTGGTGGGGGATAGTGGTGAACCTCTGACATTTGTCGCACCTCTTCACATAGTCAGTAGCATCCTTAGATAAGGTTGGCCACCAGTATCCCTGAGTGATGATTCTCTTGGCTAAGGGTCTTCCTCCTATATGGCTAGAGCAAGAGCCCTCATGAACCTCTTGCAAGACCCAGGTTACCTCCATGGGATGCACACATCTGAGGAGGGGCATGAGGAACCCCTTCTTATACAAAACATCCCCTACCAAAGAGAACTTGGCAGCTCTGTACCTCAACTTTCTTCTTTCCAGTTTGGATTCAGGTAGTTCCCCCTCTCTTAAGTATCTGACGAGCGGGTCAATCCAAGAGTCCCCCAGGTTCACGTTGTGACAAGGGCTGGGCACCTCGTCCTCCTCGATGCTTGCCTTTCCCAGGACTTCAATTGGGATGGTTCTTCCCAAGTCTGTCTTCATTGCCGAGGCCAGCCTTGCTAATGCGTCGGCGTGATTGTTGCTCAATCTTGGCACTCTCTTCAGTTTGGCCTCTTCAAAAAATTCTAGCAACCCTCTTACCTTTTTTAAGTACCTAGCCATCCTCTCATCCTTGGCCTCGTACGCCCCCAATACCTGGTTAACAACCAACCTTGAGTCGCTATGGAGTAGAAGCCGCTTTACCCGCAGAGTAGTTGCCAATAGGAGGCCCGCTATCATGGCCTCGTACTCAGACTCGTTGTTTGAGGCCTGGAAGTTGAATCTTAAGGCATACTCAATGTTGGCGCCATCTGGAGCTGAGAGTACCAGCCCCGCGCCGCTTCCACCGTCACAGGAGGATCCATCCACAAAGAGACTCCACACGTCTTTCTCTGAAGAGAAGACCCCTTTTCTCATCACTCCTTTTTCGAAGAGGTATCGATCCTCTTCATTTTCTTCTATTCTCCTCCGCGTCTTGCCTGGTACAACCTCTTCTCGTCCCCGGAAGACGTACGGGTCTATCTCTTCCGAATCTCGGGAGACACCTTGTCCCTTCTCTTTGCCGCTTTCCAAGTTATTCCCTGACTCCGTCTCTTCCCACGTGAACTCTGCGACGAAAGTCAGCAAGGGCCTGTCCCTTAATTGCTGTTCTGGGCTGGTAAGTAAGATCATACTCTCCTAGTTCAATGGCCCAGGTCATCAATCTTCCGGACTTCTCAGGCTTGTGCAGGACCTGCCTTAGTGGGGAGTCCGTGAGGATTGTCATAGAGTGAGCTTGAAAATAGGGTTTCATTTTCCTTAAAGCATGGATAAGAGCATAAGCCAACTTCTCCATCCGGGGATAGTTCTATTCAGACCCTTGTAGGGCCTTACTGTTAAAGTACACAGGCCTCTGAACTCTATCCTCTTCTCGTACGATGGCCGCGCTAATGGCCGACTCAGAGACTGCTAGATATACAAACAACCTTTCCCCGGCGATGGGCCGGGACAGCAGCAAGGGAGACCCTAAGTAGGACTTGAGTTGATAAAAAGATTTTTCACACTCTTCATCCCACTGGAAGGCCTTCCTTAGAACTTTGCAGAACGGAAGACACTTATCCGTTGCCCTGGAAACAAACCTGTTCAGGGCTGCCACTCTTCCCGTGAGTCTCTGGACATCCTTGATACTCCTAGGAGTCTTCATATCGAGCAATGCCTTGATTTTCTCAGGGTTTGCCTCAATCCCCCTTTGATTAACGATGAATCCCAGGAACTTCCCAGCTCCTACCCCAAAGACACATTTCGCCGGATTGAGCTTCATTCTGTATTGGTCCATGACATCAAAGGTCTTCTCAAGGTCTGCCACGTGAGTACATGCCTTCAGACTCTTTGTTAGCATATCGTCTACGTACACCTCCATGGTCTTACCTATCTGTTCCTCAAACATCCTATTGACGAGACGCTGATATGTTGCCCCCGTATTTTTCAGACCAAAGGGCATTACCTTGTAATAGTGTGTCCCCTTGTCAGTGATGAAGGCTGTTTTCTCAGAGTCTCCGGCGTCCATGAAGATTTGGTTATAACCCGAATAAGCATCCATGAAGCTCATGAGTTCGTGCCCTGCGGTTGCGTCCATCATCTGGTCTATCCTAGGTAGGGGATAGTTGTCCTTCGGGCAAGACCTATTCAGGTCTGTGAAATCTACACACATCCGCCACTTTCCATTGGCCTTAGGCACGATCACTGCATTTGAGAGCCACTCTGGATACGTGACCTCTCGTATGAACTCGGCCTCTTCCAACTTCTTCACTTCTTGCCGAATGACCTCATATTTCTCTCTGGAGTAAATTCTTCTCCTCTGCTTGATTGGCCTGGTATCCCTGTCCACGTTGAGTTTGTGGGTCATGACCTCAGGGTCTATACCAGGCATGTCGGTGTGGCTCCAGGTGAAGACACTCTGCCTCTTCCTGAGAAGGCTTACCAACTCTTCCTTAATCTTTGGTTCTAGGGCCTTACCGACCTGGACGGTTTTTTCCGGCTCGTCCTCATTGAGGACGATGGATTCTACCTCTTCCGCGGCCTCGCCCTTCTTTAGCTTTGTTTCATCTCTCGGGTCCAGAGTGTCTATGATGTATGTGGCAGTTGTCCTCTTATGAGCCTCCCTCTCTTCCGCTGAGTTGAAATAACACTCTCGTGCCGTGGTCTGATCTCCTTGCACTTCCCCTACCCCATACGGGGTCGGGAATTTTAGCATTTGATGGACCGTTGACGGCACGGCTTCAAACTCCTTGAGGGCCACTCTTCTGATGATGAGGTTGTAGGCCGAGTAGACATTCTCGTCCACCATAAAAAAGTTTATCTTCTTAGTCAGCCTCTTGGGCCACTCATCCCCCATACGCACATCCATCTCATACATGCCTAACGGGTGCACTTTCTCACCACTGAAGCCTATCAAGGGGTGGTGGTATGGCACTAGCCTTGATCTGCTAAGACCCAAGCTCTTAAAACAAGGCCAGAACATTACATCTGCTGAGCTTCCCCCATCTATGAGGATTCTCCCTACATCGCACCCATGCACCCTTGTCGTTATGATCAAGGGGTCATCATGTGGGGCTAAGATTCCCTTGAAGTCGATCCGGGAGAAACCCACCACTAGGGTGTCCATGTCCACCTTCGTTCTCTTCTGTACAGTGTCAGAAGACGTCAGGTTCACAACCTCTGGCCTGACCACCGACTTGGCCTCCGCTACATGAGCCTTTCTATCAGCCGCCTCAGAGCCACCTCCTGCGAATCCCCCACATATGGTGCTAACACCAAAGGAGATCATTCCTACCCTCTTCACTGGGGTGTTGTCATCCCTAGGTGGGAGATCCGGGTCGTCTCCATCATCACCCTCCGAATCATCATGCCTTCTAGCCGAGACATCACCACGGCACCTGTCATCTCTTTTCTTCTTAGGGTCTTCTCTGCCACCTCTTGGGGCCTTGCCATCCACATACTTTCTTAGCTTCCCAGATTTCAGCATCTTCTCAATCTCGTCCTTTAGGGCGAAGCATTTGTCTGTGATATGGCCGTGATCCTGATGGAACTCACACCAAAAGTTTTTATTCCTCTTATGTGGCGGAGCCTTCAACTTCTCTGGCCACCTCAGGGCCCGGTCACTCTTGATCTCATTAAGAATGTGCTCACAGCTCACAGTCAGAGGAGTGTAATGAGCGAACTTATCATATGCTGACCGCTTCTTCCCTTCTTTCTTGCCCTGGGACCTCCCAGCACTACCACGGTTCTCCTCCTCGTATTTGGCGGCCATCGCCTCTTCCGCGTTCATCACTTTTCCTGCAGTGGACAACAGCTCTGCCATAGACTTGGGGGGGTCTTCCGCCAGCTTCCATAGTAGCTTTCCCTTCTGGAGGCCTCCTATGAGGGTCGTCATGGCTACGCTCTCTTCATAGTCCTCCACCTCTAACTTTTCCTTGTTGAACCTTTCTATGTAGTCTCATAGGCTTTCACCCTTAGCCTGTTTGACATATAGGAGGTGGGTAGTCTTCTTCTGAGGTCTTACCCCAAAGTAGAAGTTATGTATGAACTGCTCGGCCAACCCCTTGAAGTTTTCGATCGAATTCTTTGGAAGAGAGGTGAACCAGCTATGCGCGGCCCCCGTTAAGGTCCCTGAGAAGGCCCTGTATTTCATCTCATCAGGTATCGAGTAAATATCTGCGGCTGACTGATACATCTCGATATGGTGCACTGGGTTAGTACTGCCATCATATTTAGGAGTCACCGTAGGAGGCTTGAACTTAGCGGGGGTTGGGAACCCCACTATCCTAGCTACAAACGGGGAGCCCTCCGAGTAGCCCCTTTGTAATGGGTCCCTACTTTTCATGAGGTCCCCTATCTTCTCCTCGAGACGTTGGATTGAGTCATTCCAGGGTCTTCTCCCCTCAACTTGGCCGAGGTTATCCCCCGCCACCTCTCTACGGTGGACAGAGGGTTCCCCAGCCGCGACCCGCTGACTGTTGACCTCTTCCTGTTCCCTTGCTCTTCTCTCCATGGGTCGGCCTTGATCTGGCCGAGCCCCTCTTTGGGAACCTGCTGCACTCCTTGACCTTGATAGCCCGTGTCTTAGGTCATTAACTGGTCCCAGCCTCTCGAAGGCCGAGCCTCTGCTCAACCTGTTGAAGGCCGACCCCCTCTGCTGAGCCTCATCTCCTCTTCGGCCGACACATCCTTGGCTCTGCCGAAGAGGTCGTACGGTGTTATCGGACACCTCATATGGTTCCCAGCAGTCTTCTGGGGCCTCTTCAGCTTCCAGGTCGGCATACCTGTCCTCTGGGCAAGGGTTTCCCTGCCTCCCCAGGCGCAAGCGCCTAGGGTCAGCAACGTCCCTCCTCCGCTGGGGCGCAGGTTGGTCCTTCATGGGCGCCTGGGGTGGTCCCCTGGAGTCAGGATGAGGCTGAACTGCCGCCGAAGTTATCATGTCCGGTGGGACTCCAGGTGGCCTCATCATTATGGTTTGGCTGAGCTGTACAAATTGCTCCTTCATCGCTTGTTGTGTTGCAGCCAAAGATTTCAAGGCAGCTGCCACCTCAGCCATTTCGGACTGGGGAGGAGCCTGACTGGAGCTAGCTCCCCCACCTCCGGGCGGTAGAAGAGGCGGCGGCAAGTCTGGTGCCATGTGTTAAACTGTATAGAGTCTTGGTTGCAGGGGAGCTTAATACCTGAAAGGACCTCTTTCAATGGTGAAACAGCTCCACACAAGGGGTGGTTTCTGGTTCACCACCAGAGTCTCCGGTGAGGTAAAGCAGGAAAAGAGGAAGAGATAGCCTCTAAGTTCCCACAGACGGCGCCAAAATGATGATGCTGAAAATCAGCATTACCAGGTGAGGTGTTTGCAAGCTCAATATAAGTATGACAATGGAAGCACAGCTGTATAAAGAAGATAAGAATGGGGGTGAGGATAAGAGGAAGGACTCACGAATATATAAGTGGTTCAGCCAATCCGGCCTACATCCACTGTGAGTGTGTGTGAGTAATATCACTGAAAGAAGGCACTAATGGCCATGGATACAACCTCTCAATTTCTCTCTCTCTACTGTGTGCAGTCTAGACAGAGTTTTTGCTAGGGTTTTTATATCTGGATCCTTTTGCAAGGTAGGGGATGATCCCTATATATAGTGTCTAGGGGGTGTAGTGTACCCCCCATGCATGCAGTGTGCATGTGTGTGGTATCCTCACCAATGTGGGAACGCCACCTGTCCTTGTCACAGGTAAGCAATGATGATGAAATATTCCCCCACATGTGGAGAATAATCTTGTTATAACTGATTTGTGCCCAGGTGTCTTTATCCAAATGTCAACAGATGCTTGGTAGTCATGTTGGTGAATGGCCTCGGCCTAGGAGAGGCCGAGCTATAAGGGTTGGTCGTTCGTCCAATCCGTGAGGTGTCATGGGCTTCCTCGGCTTTATGTCAGCCGAGGTGTATGCCCGTGTCAGCCTTAGCCGAGTCATTGGCGTACTGATGGTAAGCGATGCCTCTGGTAACCTCGGCCTACTCCGAGGTAAGTTTCATGTTGAAGGTGAATGTAGAGCTTCTTGTCATCTTGGCCTACGGTTGACCGGGGTTACTATCCCTTGGTACCTGAGGTTGATGTTGACATCTGTGATATGAGAAGTGTCCCCATGGGGGTGTATGCGGTAGTGTCGGCCTAAGCCGAGGGGGATTTGGCCGAGGGATGATATCGCGGGCCCTGGTGCACTGGTGGATTGGCCATCATCTCGGCTTTCATCTTGGCCGAGGTAGGCACCTCCAGGCCGAGGTCATACTTGGGTATATCAAAGACGTTGTTTAAGAGGAGAGAGAGTGGTGCGATATTGGTTGCACAAGTCTATGTGAACGATATAGTATATGGATCCACGTGATCCCGACATGCTCACAGTTTTGAAGAGAAGATGAAGAGCGAGCTTGAAATGAGCATGGTTGGTGAGTTTACATTCTTCTTAGGTCTATAGGTGCGTCAACTTGAGGATGGAATATTAATATCTTAATCCAAATATTCTAGGGACCTAGTGAAGAAATTTGGTTTAGAATCCGTAAGAACTCACGCACCCCTATGAGTACATCGACTAAGCTTAGCAAAGACACTTTAGGCAAGGACGTAAACCAAACCCTTTATAGGAGCATGATAGGCAGTCTTCTCTACTTCACCACTAGTCTTCCTGACATTGCCTTTAGTGTAGGAGTTTGTGAATGCTACCAAGTGTCTCCGAAAGAGTCTTACTTGCTCTCACTTAAACGTATCATCAAATATGTGAGTGACACTATTTCCTAGGGTATTTGGTATTCTTTTGATACCGATAATCATTTGTCCACCTATTCGGATGCTAATTGGGCCGGGGATGTTGAGGGTTATAGGGACATCTCGAGTGGGTGTTTTTATTTGGGAGTGCTCTTGTCTCTTGGTTGACAAAGAAGCAAGACTCCATATTTTTATCCATGGAGGAGGCAGATTATATAGTCGTTGGGAGTTATTGCAAGAAACTCTTGTGGATGAAGCAAATATCGGAAGATTATGGGATTTTCCAAGGCATAAAGACTATTTCATGTGATAATCCGAGTTCAATTCATATGTCACGTAATCTGGTCCAACATTCCTGCACAGAGCACATTAGGACATGTGAGAATTTCATTTGTGATCTCGTTGAGGAGAAGGTCATGTGTTTGAGCTTTGTGATCACCGAACGTCAGTTAGCCGATATTTTCACGAAACCTTTAGATGCACTTATATTCGAGAATCTCAGGAAGTGTTTGGATATTTATTTCGTTGATTGAGTCTGGGTATATTATCTAGTGTAAGGTGATTATCATGATCATATATTTTGTTATTTCTATATTTTGAAAATCTAAAAAATTTCTGATTTTTAAGAAAAGGTTTAAAAAATTCCAAAAAAGATTTTATTTTGATAATTTTTTTGAAAAATCCAAAATGATTTTTGTATTTTTGTTTTTCACCATAAATGGATTTGAATTTAAAATATTTGGTCACCCCTGCATTACATCCATTCATATGACTTTTTCATGGTGTTTTGAGACATGGCTTCGTTTCGTTAGTGTGTTTAGTAATGTGTGGATAACATTTCGTTGATTATTGATGATTACTTTCTTCATGCTAGACTCTTTATCACCTTTATTGCACACGTGCATGAACTTTTTAAACATTGTGCTTACTTATCATGTGTCGAATACGGTTTTCTCATCTCAATCGTGCTTAATAATGAACCAAATGTAAAAAGAGATAAGTTGTGCTTGTAAGAAACATTGCCCAGATTTCCTTTTCTAAAAATACTGTTATCTATTAAGAAATGGAAGGGGGCTACGAAAGGGAAAAAATCTCTTTGCGTTAAAATCCACGATTTGCAAAAGGAGACTAAAAGATTAGCGGCACACAAAAACAGAAGTGCCAAGGCCATTATTGTTTTATTTCATTGATTTTTCACATCGTATGAGCATTATGATATCTTTAAAATTTAAGAATGAATTCTTATATACGTGAGATTTTGAGGGTATTATAAACTTAAAGATCAATGGGTTTTCACAACTGACTCTCTTGAAAACATTAAATAGTTTGTTGTTACTGATTTGAGAATCATTAAAATTCATGGCATGTTACATAAGTCAAGTCAATTTCATTTAAGTTCAACATTTTTTACACCCAAGGTTGAAATTGAGTTGTTTCTTTAGAAATATCTCATTGACTTCATGAACCTACGTTTATGAATGCCTATGTTAATTTTGCCTATGAAAAATGTTCACATAATTACATTCCATTTCCATGATTCAAATATTTTCGTGCTCTTCCATGCTGCTATGTATTTTGTACCGATATGTACTCTTTATACATATACTTGCTTTTATACTTACAAAATTTTGAAAATTTTCAAAAATAGTTAGTATGCCTATTGGAAATTCATCAAATGTAATTAATTGATTATCTTTGTGATGTTGTTTCTTTTGGATTCATGTGATGCTAATAATTCATTCTTAGTTTCTTACCCTTTGTCTATTATAGACAGGGGGGGGACAAATTGAGGGGGACTTTTATTTTCTTTAAAACTTGCAATACCCCATAATTTTACTAAAATCAGTAATAAGTATTAATATTGGGATATTTTCTAAAATTGGACTAAATTGGAAAATTTAAATATTGTTATTAAGTTATATTAGTGTGTGATTTATTTTTATGTGAATGGATATAGCATCGCATGTTTTGTATAAAAATACATAATTAATGTGTGACACAATTAAAAGTGCCCAATGTTAACATAACATAATTTGGGACATATTTTCGGACACATATGGGTTCGTTTAGATGTTTTAGACCTTTAGAAATAACCCCGGATCAATGGTATATATGTTGGAGAACTTTTGAGTTAGTTTGGATATGGATTCAGGTCCATTTGGGGGTCCAAAAGTTAGGTTTTAATCCCAACTCAGGATTAAAAATCTAATGAATGTTTAACTGGGAGTAAACCACTCCTCCACTATTATTCAGAAAGACCTAATGTAATTTCTATCAAGAGAGGAAAGGAGATAAACCAAAAAAGGTAGGAAAAGGGCAAGGAATCAAGGGAATTCAAGGGGCTTCTTTTTACGAATTTATTAAGGCAAGAATTCTATTGCTTAATTTAAGTTTTCAATGTTTTTTCTTGATGGATTATGAATATCCTTAAAATTTATGGGATTTAGGTTTGACATGAATGATTGGATGATGAATAAATAGCATATGTATGTAGAAGACTAAATTTAATATAAGATTAGTCCCATAAATTTAGGTATTGTATTATTGAAATTGAGGTTAAATCCCTTAGGGTTCTTGAGCATAAATTGGGGACAACTTGACTATTTGATGCAGAGGATATTAGTGTTAGTTTATGGATTTAAATTTTGATCTAAACCCCACAATAGATTCCCCATGTTATGAACAAATAGTGTTGAAATTGGGAATGAAATCTGAGTTGAAACATGTATTTAAAGTTCATAAATTATGAATGAAATTGGGATTTAATCATGTAATTAATGATCCTAAGTGGACTAATTAAGTTGTAGGGACTCAACTACATAACTATGAAGTAGTATAAATCCTTTGAAGTGAACTTGGAATGAATTATAGAAATCTCGTATTGAAACAAATGAACAAATCTGGGCTTTTTCTTAGGTCCGAATCGATTAGGCCTTGGAGTGAATCGATTCGGCCAGGCAGCGAATCGATTCAGACAAGAACCGAATCGATTTGGCCCTAGGGGATGGTCGAGTTGGACCTGAGGTTTGGTTAAGGGTATTTTTAGGAGTCCAAGGGAGTTGGTGGGACTAAAAATGAAAATGTACCCTTATTTAATTGGGAAAATTTCAATTAACTAGATGGTTAAGAAATTATTCAAGGAAATGGAGTTAATAATCCAATAGATGGTAAATTATTAATAAATCAAAATATTGTGGACTTTATGTGGAATCTCTATAGTAATTATAGAGTAGTTACCTAGATATATGTGTCTATATATATATATATAGATATGGAGAGAGAGAGAGAGAGAGGCAGGCTCCTGTGCACACTAAGTTTGCACAATGCTGACGCACACCAATTTTTTTAAAGCATTAAAAAAATATTTTTGAGTTTATTTTTTTACGTAATATTTAAACATTTCAACGGAGGACCCATGTCAAAAAAACAAGCTCAAAAAAACTTTTTTTACTATTTTTATAAAATCGATCAAACTTTTGCAGCTTTTAACTTAAAAGTAGCAAAAGTTTGACCGATTTTTCAAAAATAGTAATTTTTTTTATATGATTTTTTTACATGGGTCCATTGAAATGTTTAAATATCACACAAAAAAAATCAACTCAAAATTTTTTTTTTTACTAATTTAAAAAAATGATCGGCAAACTTCGTGTGCACATGAGCTTGGTTCTCTCTCTCTCTCTCTATCTCTCTCTCTCTCTCTCTTTATTATATGAGATAATAATATGTACTTATATGTATTTGTGTGGACATATCAATAATCGTGGACTATCCTATCGGCTTGGGGGTTTGTGCATTCGGATCGGATACCAAACGTCGGCAAAGGTAGGCTTGGCGATTGTGTAGGTCATATAGGTACTACGTGGATGTGACATCTACAAGAGGTAGGTGTTGACGCTGACCCTTCTTGTATCATCACTGGGTATGGTCCTTGAACAGGTATCCTGCGTAGGGACCACCCCCAATTTATGTTTGTTTTATGATGTTCGCTTAGGATAAGAGATTCCTCCAGACTTACCGATAGAGTACGAATTAGACACCAATGGTAGATGCCTTTGTGTGTAAAATATATGGAAGGACATATATAAATAATTACCTGAACTATAATGAGATAATTTAATTGTCAAAGAATGTGGACATAAATGACAAGACCCTACGTTGTGATGCATAATAGATGTTTATGCCTATACATGAGACTTATAAGACTGAGATATTATGGGTATTGGAAATTAATTATAGTTCGCACACTTAAGTATTTAATTACTGACGAATATTGTATTATTAACTTGGCACGTTGTCATACTTAGCATTGGGGACATATTGGGATGCGAATAATATCACACTTAGATGAGGGGTGAGGTGTTAAACACATGCGAGTGATGAGGGGGAGTATTATTTTGCATCAACTGTATTATTGCATCTTAAATTGATTAAGTTAATTCTTTCACACCTCGGGCTCTGACCCAAATTTAAATATTCCTCCCTGGTGCTCCTAGACAGGGATAGATTGATTATATTGTAGCAGTCTTGTAGTCTCTTTTGCTCATTAGTTTTCAGATTTATCGATTCTAGCGTAGGTGCTTTTTCTGCCATAGTTATTTATTCCATTTAGAACAATTGTAAGGGCATAATCCCGAATTTCTTTACATTATGTTGGATGAGATTTATGTCGTACTGGTTGGATTTATTATTTAGTTTGTGATGGTCTGAATCTATTTAAATATTATGGATATATTCACGGCATTTCAAATGTGGGCCTTCAAATATAATTATTTATATTTACATTTGTGCTAAGAATGGTATTAATTGACAAGCAAGCCCTATCTTCGGCGTATCGTGCCTGACCAGCCTTTACGTGAGAAAATAGGGGTTGTTACAGTTGGTATCAGAGCACAGTTCTAATGTCCTTTAGATTTGTGTTGCGCTCATTACATTTTGCGTTACGTTCTCTAATATGTAGAGCCTATACTTAGGGTTCATTGTATTCTTATGTTGGTACTAATTCAAACCTTATTTGCTTTCAGATGGCAAACAGATAGAAGGGAAGACCGAGGCGAGTAGTCCCACCTGCTAATGAGGAGGAGGCTCACCCAGAGCCACAGAATCAGCCACTGTTCCCACGACTGATTACACATGCTGAGATAGCCACCATCGTGTCTAAGGTGGTCTCTACATCTACGACAACCATGCTTCAACACTTCCCACCATTACAGGCACATCAGCAACCACCACCACCACAGCAGGTGGCTATACCAGCACAGGCACCAGGTTATATATGGGACATCACGAGGGAGGCCTTTGTTAAGGGCCAATCTCCAGAGTTCACAGGGAGTTCAGATATATCGGTGGCTAGCAGGTGGAAGTAGGATATTGAGAGGCACTTACAAATGGTCGAGTGCACGCTGGTACAAAGTAGTAGATGCTAGCTTTGTTCATATTAGTGAGGGCCGCACTTTAGTTGTGGGAGGCGATTACGACAATTGCTGAGAAGGATAACCTCACTATTCATCAATTTTAGTAGAGGTTTGAGGGGAAATACTTTCACTAGCCATGCAGTCTGAGATGAGGAGCAGGTTCACAGATAAGTAGTAGGGGTGTAATATCTTCGAGTACGAAGAGGAGTTTACCGCCCTCTCGTACTTCACAAAGGAGGATGTTCGTACCGAGCAGATGAGGATGGATAGGTTCATTGCAGGATCGGCACGACACATCAAGAAGGCTCTTCTGGGGAATCTAACCTTCATCATATGCAATCAGTTGGTTAATGCCTCACTTATCCATTGCCAGGATCACAAGGCATTTTAAAAAAATAAGGAAGAGAAACGACACAGAGCGGAGTCATCGAGACATCAGGCCAAGGTGAGTGGGGGAACTGGATCTGGGGCCCAGCAGCACAGGGGCACCCCATTCACTGATCAAAATAAAAATTTTAGAGGTAAAAATTACCGACAGAGGTTGGGTCATCAAGGCAAGGGATAGATGGGGTAGGGCCATTAGGGCCAGCAGTAGAGAGGCCATCAGGGCCAGTAGTATAGAGGCCATTAGGGCTTGGGATAGTAGGTTGGGTCATCAAGGCCAGGGATAAATGGGGTAGGTCCATTAGGGCCAACAGTAGAGAGGCCATTAGGGCCAGCAGTACAGAGGCCATTAGGGCTTGGGACAGCAGGGTAGATGCTAGCAGGGCCGACAGTTTGAGCGGGGTCCATTTTAGGGAAATTGTTATACATGTAAAGAGAGGGGGCATACCTTGAATAATTGACCTCGGGGATACCAGGTTATCCAAGGGAAGGGAGGTTATAGAGAACAACAGGCGCTATAAATACAATGCCCACTATTTTGTGCTCAGGGAGCCGCTGCAGCAGTTGCTCCAACACCCATCTCCCCACCTCAAGGCAACAACCATTATAGTATAGACAGGTCTATCATGTCACAGTAATAGACGGGCCAGCACCGACGCAGGAAGTCGAGGGTATGTTTCCTATTTTTGGTCATATTGGTCGCATTCTTTTCAATACAGGTGCATCTCATTCTTTTGTTAGCATGGGGTTTGCACGGGAGACAAGTATGATAGATTTTAGAGGGGCACCCATATAGTCAGTATGTCGGGGTATCGTTATTGAGATAGGTCGACTCACCTTCGTAGTTGATTTATTATTACTTGACATGAACGAGTATGACATTATTTTGGGGATGGACTGGAAAGCTACATATGTGTGGATTGTTATGGGAGGTCCATCATCTTCGTCATTTTTGGGCAGGAGATGTACCTAGTTGCGATGCTACACCCCGGGTGTGGGTTGTGCTGACATTTTTATTACATCGAGGAGGATACTTCTTAGGAGGTTGCGGCGATGCTAGATTCCATACCGTTTGTTATTTTTGGGGAGATTCCGGGGTTACCACCTAGTTGGGAGATCGACTTGTTTTCGGGCATGAGACCCATTGCTCGTACTCTGTATCGGATTGCTCCTTTGGAGATGAGGGAGCTACGAGAGAAGATTGAGTAGTTATTAGGGAAGGGGTTTATCATGAGGAGTACTTCGCCTTAGGATCCTTAAGTGTTATTTGTCAGGAAAAGGGATGGATCTCTACGACTTTGTGTTGACTACCAGGAGTAGAACAAAGTCACTATTCAGAATAAATACCCGTTTCCACGTATAAATGATTTATTTGATAAACTGAGGGGTGTTGCATATTTTTTGATAATTGATTTGAGGTCGGGTTACCACCAGTTGAGATTTGGGAGCATGACATCTCAAAGATAGCCATCCTTACTAGATATGGGTCATACGAGTTTTTGGTGATGCCATTTGGGCTAACCAATGCCCCGATAATATTTATGGACTTGATGAATAGAGTGTTCAGGGATTATTTGGATCTATTTATTATCGTGTTTATAGACGATATATTGATGTATTCTCGAACTATAGAGGAACACGTAGAGCATTTACAGGTGGTCTTACATATTCTTTGAGATTATCAGTTGTATGTAAAGTTTGAGAAATGCGAGTTTTTGATGAGGGAGGTACAATTCTTGGGCCACATTGTGTCCGAGCGGGGGATATTCGTGGTTCCAGAGAAAGTTTCTGCCTTTATAGAGTGGGGACAACCCACAATACCCACCGAGGTGCACAAATTTTTAGGACTGTCCGGGTACTATCGTCAATTCATTCAGGGTTATTCAAGATAGTCAGGCCCTTAACGAATTTGTCGAGGAAGGGGGGGTACCATTTGTTTAGGATGATGTGTGCCAGCAGGCATTTGAGGTGTTGAAGACTAGATTGACTACAACACCGATTTTAGCGTTGCCTAGGGTAGGGGTTGACTAGAGAATCTTCACAGATGCGTCCCTAAGGGGACTTGGAAGGGGGTAAGGCTGATAGATTATGCTTCTCAAAAGCTTAAGCCTCATGAGGGACATTACCCCGCCCACGATTTGGAGTTAGCGACCGTGGTTTTTGCATGTCGAGTGTGGAGATACTATCTCCTAGGAGAGAAATTTTAGATGTTCGTAGAACACAAAATCCTACAGTATTTGTTCATACAGCAGGAGCCAAACATGACACAAAGGAAGTGGCTAGCATTTGTGAAAGATTTCCAGTTCAACATTCAGTACCACCTGGGGAAGGAGAATGTTGTGGCGGATGCTTTGAGCCAAAATTTGGTTTTGGAGTTAGCGATAGTGTGGAAGGAGAAGTGGAAGTCACTTCGTGGAGACGATGACCTGAATCACACATTTTTGACAGTTCTCACCATCACCCCCGAGATCATTATTCGGGTGGTGAAGGCATAAGCGGGAGATCAACTTTGCCAGAAGTGGGTGAGACAGTTGCTAGCTTAGGGGGTGGATCACTATTCCATTGGGTTGGATGGTGGTTTGAGATTTCAGGGGAGACTGGTTGTTCCTGATGATGAGGATTTAATATGAGTCATTATATCTGAGGCTCATGGGTCACGGTTTACGTTACATCTTGGAGGGGATAAGATGTACCACGATATACAACGTTAGTATTGGTGGACCTGGATGAAAAGGGACATAGCCAATTTTGTGTCCAGGTGTACTACGTGTCAGCTGGTGAAGGTGGATCATGAGCATCCTGCAGCTATTTTACAGCCTTTGGAGATCCCGGTGTGGAAATGGAAAAGCATCTCCATGGACTTCATTACTTGTCTTCCTACATAGGAGAGGGGGCATGATTCTATATGGGCAATCATAAAAAATTAACAAAGCTTTTTACCAGTCTGGATAGATTATACCTCTGAGCAGTACACCAGACTCTTCCTTGCAGAGATTATTAAGCTGCATGGGGTACCGCTTAACATAGTGTTAGACAGGGACAAGATGTTAATGTCCCAGTTTTGGAGGAGTTTTCAGCAGGCTTTGGGGGCATAGTTGAGATTGAGCACACTATATCATCCTCAGACCGACGGGCAGACAGAGAGGGTGAACCTGATATGGTAAGACATGTTGCGGATGTGCATTCTAGATTTTAAGGGGAGATGGGAGGAGTATTTGCCTTTAGTGGAGTTTGCATACAATAACAACTACTAGTTCACGATAGGGATAGAACCGTTTGAGGCAATCAACGGGAGACCTTGCCGTTCACCCTCATGCTGGTCAGAGGTGGAGGAGAACAAGTTACTTGGGACAGACTTCATTACGGACACCTCAGAGAAGGTAGAGTTGATTCGGGCCAGGATAGCCCAGGACAGGCAAAATAGCTATGTGGATGCGGGTCGGAGACACTTAGACTTCGATGTTGGAGATTAGGTGTTGATTAAAGTGTTTCCTATGAAGGGGGTGGTGAGATTTGGGAATAAGGGGAAGTTATCTCCTCGATACGTGGGGACGTTCCATATTTTAGAGAGGATTAGGCCCATGGCATATTGGTTGGGATTACCGAACCACTTGCAGGGGATGCATGATGTTTTTAACGTATCTTCAGTGCGAAGGTTTCTTAGATATGAGATAGCGTACAAGCATATTGATATTGACGAGATAGAGCTCCAACTAGATTCTACCTACGAGGAGAGACCCGTATCCATTCTAGACCGACGGGAACACTAACTTCGATCCAAGGTTGTTCCTTTAGCTTGGGTGCAGTGGGGGCACCTCCACTTGGGAGAGGGAGGATGATATGTGCACCAAGTATCTTAAACTCTTCTAGCTATGTATGTACTTTCTTGATTTCGAGGACGGAATCCCGTTATTAGGGGGGAATAATGTAATACCTCGTAATTTTTTTAAAATAAATAATAAATATTAATTATGGAATATTTTCTAAAATTGGACTTAATTGGAAAATTCAAATATTGTTATTAAGTTATAATGGTGTGTGATATTTTTTTTTTCTGGTTATAACATCGCATGTATTGTAGAAAAATACATAATTAATGCGTGACACAATTAAAAGTGCCCAATGTTGACATAAAATAATTCGGGACATATTTCGGTGCACATATGGGCTCATTTAGATGTTTTAGACATTTAGAAATAACCCCAGGTCAATGGTATATAGGTTGGGAAACTTTTGGGTTAGTTTGGACATGGATTCGGGTCCATTTGGGGGTCCAAAAGTTGAGTTTTAAGCCGAACTCGGGATTAAACATCTAATGAATGTTTAAGTTGGGATAAACTACTACCTTACTATTATTCAGAAACACCTAACGTAACCGCTATCAATAGAGGAAATGTGAGAAACCAAAAAAGATAGGAAAAGGGCAAGGAATCAAGGGAATTCAAGGGGCATTAAATTGGGATTGAATCATGTAATTAGTGATCCTGAATGGAATAATTAAGTTGTAGGGACTCAACTACATAACTATGCAGTAGTATAAACCCTTGGAAGTGAATTTGGAATGAATTATAAAAAAACCCGTATTGAAATAAACGAACAGTTTTGGTTCTACGTAGGTCCGAATCGATTCGGCCTTGGAGTGAATCGATTCGGCCAGGTAGCGAATTGATTTGGCCATAAACCAAATTGATTCCGCCCTGGGGGATGGGAGAGTTGGGACTTGGGTTGGTTTAAGGGTATTTTAAGGAGGTGGGACCGTGTATGGGCGAATAGGGAATTTGTTAAAAATGAAAATGTACCCTTCTTTAATTGGGAAAATTTCATTTAACTAGATGGTTAAGAAATTATTCAAGGAAATGGAATTAATAATTCACTACATGTTAAATTATTAATTGAGAATGCGTGTAATATCGATTTAAATTAAATTCGCAAGTTTCCAAGAACCCTTATTTAATTAGCGTCTACTTTTAAAACAAATAAAATCAACCCTTAAACATGCATCTAAATCAACCCATCAAATATAAAGTATGCGACACAAAGTTAAGAAAAAATCCCCGCAGGGCAAAACCTTTTATTTCACTATAATAAGTAAATCGCAACTTACACGGATTACAATGAAGTACAGTGACACACGAATACCCGCAGGCATCGGTCGGTGTCGTCAATAATGAATCCACACGCAGCGAACCCACATAAACCCCAGTCCAATCAACAAAGGAAGAACCACATCACTCCTCAATGACACGCAGCCATAAAACTTTGTAGAGACTCCCTCAGCAATGACACGCAGCCCTCGGTTGCAAAGATCTCTCCACAAAGGTTTGAACAAACTAAAAAGTTATGTTCTTGGGTTACCAAAAAGATTCACAAAGGATTGGCAATTGTGTGAATAAAAAAACCTAGAGTCTTGGGCTCAATAGGTGAAGACTTAGAGTATTTAGGACTCTGAAATTCGTCTTGAAAAGTCTTAAAAAATAACTCCCCGAAGTTGGCTTTAAATAAGAAAACTTTGAGCCTAAAAAATCTCAAGCAGATCTGGCGAAGTTTATCCCAGGCGGACCGGTCCGGCTTGGGGGCGGATCGGTCCGATTGACCGGATCGGTTCTTTTATTCTGAGGCGGATCGGTCCGGTTGTGATCGGATCGGTTCTTCTATTCCAGGCTTCATCGGTTCGCTTGCGGTCCGGGGTATACTGGATCTGCAGCAAGCGGATCGGTCCGGTTGAGGGGCAGACCGGTCCATTGGCGGATCGGTCCGGTAGGTAGGCGGACCGATCCGTCTGTCAAACTTTGGTTCCTCTTCTTCTTTTGATATTCGGATCCGTTGATGAATGTATGAATCTTGAATTTCTTCAACGGTGTAACGGCGTGTGACATAATAAATTGTTAATGGACAAAAATGTCCTTACAAATCTCCCCCTATGTCTATGCCGGTACATACATAAAAACAAAACATCCGAATTATCAAACAACTAAAAATGCCTATACAAATCTACCCTTCCATGAACCCAAAACTGGAAAGATACAATTGAATAAGACTACAACGTTTGCTCTTCAATTCTTCAGGAATCTCAACACTTTTCTCATCAGGGTGTGCAATCCAATGATAATCCATGTAGTACCTACACACACGAGACAAAGCAAAATACCAAGTGACATATCGAGTTTGAAATGAGATAAACTTATATACCAATTTATGAGCAAACTCAAACTTTCAAATCTCCCCCATAATAAGATAATTCTTTCTCCCCTTTTTTATGATGTCCCCAAATAGACAAATGAGAAGAATGAATCAATCAAGCAAAATCGGGGTCTCACGGTACACAAAACAATACACAAACTATTTTTGTTTTTTGTTAATATTTCATACAAAGATAGGATACCAGTATGAACAAAAATAATACAAAAATCACACCATGGATTTAGACTCAAACAACCAAGTCATGGAAATGGAATGAGTGGGTGTGAACACATTTGATAGGTAAATAAACTCAATCAATCATATGTGCACGATGCATATCTGTACCCCTAATGAATGAACATCAAAATTATCCTTAGGTGTAAAAGTTTGTTGAATTTAGATGACATCGTCTTATGCAATCAACAAATCAAAGTCAAATGATTTCCACACCAATAACGTCCAAAACTATATAGCGCATTTTCAAGAATTTCAAGGACGTGCAAACCCGTTTTAAATTCTCCAACCAAACTCCCTCATATATATTTTCTTTTAGAGGTGATCTAAATTCGCAAACTTTGGAGAATTGGAGAAAAAAAACCTAAATGGCCCCTTTTTGGCATGAATATCTTTTTATTGCCTTTCAATTTTTTCGGGCTCTTTTAACCTCTTTGGACCTCGGATAATAAAATTCCTCAATTTTTTTAGGTCCTTTTTAACGGTGGCTTTTGCGAAAAGGATAGATGATTACCTTTCGCAGCCCCTCACCGTTATAAAACAAATCACACAAACTCACAAAACGGTTTTTATATGCACAATTTCCTTATAAAAAATTTATTGCGCTTGGTTCGTTTTAAGGACAGGATTGAAGTGAAAACACCCAACCAACATATGATAAGACAAGCACAATAATCGAACAAATTCGTGCATGTGTGCAATAAAGGAAACATGAGTCAAACATGTAGGAAGTAACATTTAATTAGATCTTAATGACTCCAAACATTATAAAGCACATGGATGAATTGACCTATTGTCTCAAAACACTATCAAATAGTCACATGAAAATAATGGAATGAAGTTGTGACTCGGTCCTCCAAAGTGTTCATCCATAAACGGTGCAAACAAAATACAAAAATCTTTTTGGATTTTCTCAAAATTTTATCAAAATAAAATCTTTTTGTATTTTTCAAAATATTTCCAAAAATAAAAAAATCTATACAAAAAGTACATGTCACAACGCTAGCAAACATATATCAAAAAGCATAACTAGCGTATGACACACATGCGAACACAATCATCTATATGATATGGCAAGAGAAGAATCATGTGCAAGCAAACGAGAATCAAGTTGTCTAAAATCTAGTGTATCCAAAAGTGATTTCCTAACCCAAATAGATGTGAAACAACGTGTGGGGGATTTAGGAACGAAGGTAACACTAGATTTCGACATCCTAGGACTTCTTCCAAGATCAAAACAAAATCTCCTAAGGTGACCTTTCCTACCACAATGTGAACATGTGTAAACGGGAGGAATGTTACCTAAAGTGTGATCTTTTCTGATGTCCTTGGGATTAATTGACCCTCTAAAACAAAATATGGTTTTGGCTTTAGCACTAAAAGCACGAGAACAAGATGAGCCATTACCATCACTATCAAACCTACTTGAGTCTGTCAAATCATTTTTTAACTTCAAAATTTTTTACTCCAGCAAAGAATTAGACTCTTCCAAATTAAGGGACGCCTTTTTCAAGTTTTCAATAATTCTTAAAAGCGTATCTCTCTCTCCCTCAATTAAAGAAAACTTTTTTTTAAGAGTCTTTTCACGTGCCACAAACTTATTGACTAAAATATCTTTCTCCTCTTTGGCATAGACACAAACCATTGAATTTTTAAGGTCCTCCAATTCTTTCTTTAAAAATAGGACCCTATCATCACTCTCCTTTTTGGACAATTTTAAAGCATTAAATTCATGGTTCAAAGAAACAATTTTTTCATGATAAAAATCTCTTTGATTTTGAACCGTTTGCAAAAGATCCATCGCGGATTTAAAACGAGAATTTTCTTTTTCCAAAACTTTAATTCTTTTGCAAAGTTTCAAATTCAAACTTTTTAAATTTTCAGCATGGTCGTGAACTTTTTCAAAAATAGGCTCCTCATTAAACAGGCGTTCCATTGAAAAATTGCGATTTTTCACAAAATTGATTTTTCAAAAAAAATCAATATCACACGATTTTGCAGAAAATAGGAATATGCGATAAATTAGCGTAACCCGCTCTGATACCAATTTGACGACGTGAGAGGTCAAATTGTATCAAAAAATAAATCCTTTAAAAAATAGGATCACGCAATAAATTAGCGTAACCTGCTTTGATACCAATTTGAAAACGTGAGTAGACAAATTGTATCAGAATGTAAATCCTCGAAAAATCAGGATCACGCGATAAATTAGCGTAACCCGCTCTGATACCAATTTGAGAACACGTGTAATATCGATTTAAATTAAATTCACAAGTTTCCAAGAACCCTTATTTAATTAGCGTCTACTTTTAAACCAAATAAAATCAACCCTTAAACATGCATCTAAATCAACTCATCAAATATAAAGTATGCGACACAAAGTTAAGGAAAAATCCCCGCAGGGCAAAACCTTTTATTTCACTATAATAAGTAAATCGCAACTTACACGGATTACAATGAAATACAGTGACACACGAATACCCGCAGGCGTCGGTTGGTGTCGTCAGCAATGAATCCACACGCAGCGAACCCACATGAACCTCAGTCCAATCAACAAAGGAAGAACCGCAGCACTCCTCAATGACACGCAGCCATAAAACTTTGTAGAGACTCCCTCAGCAATGACACGCAGCCCTTGGTTGCAAAGATCTCTCCACAAAGGTTTGAAAAAACTAAAAAGTTGTGTTCTTGGGTTACCAAAAAGATTCACAAAGGATTGGCAATTGTGTGAATGAAAAAACCTAGAGTCTTGGGATCAATAGGTGAAGACTTAGAGTCTTTAGGACTCTGAAATTCGTCTCAAAAAGTCTTAAAAAACAACTCCCCGAAGTTGGCTTTAAATAAGAAAACTTTGAGCCTAAAAAATCTCGAGCAGATCTGGCGAAGTTTATCCCAGGCGGACCGGTCCGGCTTGGGGGCGGATCGGTCCGATTGACCGGAACGGTTCTTTTATTCTGAGGCGGATCGGTCCGGTTGTGATCGGATCGATTCTTCTATTCCAGGCTTCATTGGTTCGCTTGCGGTCCGGGGTATACTGGCGGATCGATCCCCCGTTGGCGGATTGGTCCGATAGGTAGGCGGACCGATCCGTGTGTCAGACTTGGATTCCTCTTCTTCTTTTGATATTCGGATCCGTTGATGAATGTATGAATCTTGAATTTCTTCAACGGTGTAACGGCGTGTGACATAATAAATTGTTAATGGACAAAAATGTCCTTACATTAATAAATGAAAATATATTGGACTTTATGTGGGATCTCTATAGTAATAATGGACCTATATATATTATATAAGATAATAATATGTACTTATATGTATTTGTGTGGACATACCAGCATTCGTGGACTGTCCTATCTTTGGCGTATCACGCCTGGCCAGCCCTTACGCGAGAAAATAAGGGTTGTTACATGTGTTTAGGTCTCTCCCGTTTTGATGATGATCTCATGGACTACACAACATGAAGAATTTCAGTTATAGGCAATGTCTCGAATGTCATTCCATTTTTCGGTTTAGGAGGACATTACGAACATTGTCTTAGGGATTTTATTATAATTTGGGTTTCGATTTTTTATTTTGTATCGGAATAGCCAAAGGGGGACATTTGTAAGAGCAAGATTTTATAATTTCACATAGCTTAGGAATTTTGGCGTATCCCGTTACAAATCGGATTTACAAATCGAAGACTACATTCATATTTGTGATGAAGTGAAAACCATGCATCCGTGTAGATACGCTAATCACTGTTATTGGGTTCCGATCGCAATGTAAAAAATGTAAACATTAGCTACACTCAAATGAAGTATATGGGTTAGTTTGGATATCGAAAATCCACAGGGAATGTTTGATAGACTATAATTGATTTATCACTTCTTAAATAAAACTTTAAAAGGTGATTATGGTGTAAAGGGGAAAAAAAGGGAAAAAGAAATAAAACTAGATAAGAACAATAAAACGGGATTAGGGTCACATCCCCTCCGGGGGCTAAACAATGCCTAAAAAGGATTTCGGATCGAACACATTAAATTGAGCATACTCAATTAATTATTAACACCAAACATGAAGAAAATATATTCAACAATGCAAGATTAAGCTATTAATCGAAAATGGTCACACATGGATTAATTTTGGAATATTGCTTTAAACACTAACGTTGCATGACAAAAAAAGTTAAACGCCTAATATTCCAACTTTAATACTCAAGGTTTCAATTAAATGCACTTTTGCCCAAAACCTAGATTTCAAAGATGACACCCATTAATGGTGAAAATATGACCCCAACTTTAAACTAGGTACAAAACATAATTAAATCAAGAAATAAACTAATTAATCAGACTAAAAAAACAAATTAACTACCAATAACTAATTAAAAAAGCAAGAAAGGGAACTACAAAGCAAGAACAAAAGGAAGTAAAACATATATTTAAGGAAGATGACAATGAATAGTAAAATATTCTTACATAAATGGGTGTAAACCCAAAGAGGTGAGGAGAGGGAAGCTCCCAAAATGAACTCTTAAAATCTGATCTAAGATGAATTATATGTCCCAAATAAAAGCCCCCAACTTTCTATTTATACCCCAAAACAAACAACAAACAAAACCAAGAAAAATCACCCAAAAATAAGTCAATTTTCGTCAATATCTTATGGGACCGGTCGACCTCTAAAATGGACCGTTCGACCTCTCCCTGGAAATTTGCCTAAGGTTGTTGTCCCCGATCCAATTTTGACACGTCGCATGGAAATGACGATAACTCCCTCATACGGAATCGAAATGATGCGTGGTCAGAACCCATGGGAGGATAATTCAATTATCTACATGATTATGTTTTGAAACCCTCCAAATTATTCAGTATGAAATTACCAAAATTACCTTGAAGTAGAAGTAAATGTCAAAACTTTTCGAAAGTGATCATAACTTCCTCATTCGTGGCCAGAATGATGCACGGTCATTGGCCACACAAAGATAATTTAATGATATACATGTTGGTAACTTCATTACATAAAAAATAGTTAGTTTGAAACGAAAAAATTACCCTTGAAGTTTCTTTTTACGATGAAACATTCTCGAAACGCATCTAGCTTCACACTATGCATCCATAATACCGATAAAAGCTCAAATATACCTCACAAAATATATAAACGTATATAACAAAGGTTATCCATTATATGAGCTTAAATATAAGAATTAAAGGACACAATAATGTTAGAATGTGCAAGAATAAATGGTACTAAATGCAATATTCATGACTAATCACACCCACTAACTTACTCATTGTTAGACCCTAGCAATAAAGATGAATGAAAATGAGAAAAAGAGGTAGACCAACCAGAATATATATATATATATATATATATATATATATAAAGCCATCTTCGTAGGGAACACGATTGCATTTAGCATATGCAATAAGTCGTTAAACCCCTAGGTTAACCAAGTGGACAAGTGTTGTCTCATGGGGATTTTCAGGGATGAAACCCACAAACATCAAAGTTTCTTTAAAAAGATGCCCAATCAATCAAGAGACAAGCCTAACAATAACGAAAGAGATTTTAAACACGTTATTAGCATAGCGAATGAATTCACTCAAAAGTTCCTAAATATTGACACTATAGAATGAACTTTATAGAATTAAAACCTTAAAAGTGGGAGGAAAAGGGAGCACGTGCAAAGTATAATTTGGCAAAGCTTTCATAAACCGAATAAGCGTTATAGAGTGCATAAATTAAATCCTCTCCAGATATTACAGTCAACAAATGAAATCACTATGAATGGGAGGTAATATATGGGATATGCAGGCATAAAGAGTAATTATAAATGAAAACTAGGCCGCACACATGTCACCATTGAAGAATGCTATATATAAAATGAAAAACTGGTAATCTCAATGAAAGATACCGTTCATTAAGGGAGTTGATATGCATTTTCACAGATTATCAGAATTATTTATACTTTCGAATAAAATTCACCCTACGATCATATAAGACTTGTATAGGGTTGTAAAGTAGGTTTGGGGTTAAGGTTATGAAATGAAAGGAATATGTACGGATTCAAAATTTTCGGGGATGAAAAACTTGGGATAATGGAAAATTTGCGGACAATTTTAAAAGTGGAATATAATTTGCATAACAAGCATTAAATATGAAATTGGAGAGCGACAAGGATTATTGATCACTATATACATCGAATAAAAACTTTATCTTTCTTTTATTTTCTTCTTTGTTTTTTCATTCTAACATGCTTAATCCCAACCACATAACATTAACATCATTCAATCACGAGTATCTTTCCAAATAAAGGTATGGAAGGTAATATGTATGGTTTATAACTCCAACGTGGAGTTGGTTACGGGATTTTGGGTTATGAATCGAAAGGCTATATTAAGGCTCAAATGGGTTGACAAGGGGAAATATATGAGCTGAGGTTAAGGTGAATATGGGTGATATAACAAAGATGGACTATGATCATTTCCTAAAGTTGATGTAATTATCGAGTCAAAACAACTTTGAAAATCATGCTCAAGTAACACATTTCATAAATGGACTAAAATAATGAACAATCAATGAAAGAATAATGAGATCACCGACGAATTTAACGTTTTCAAAAAGAAAAGAGTAGTGTATAAACACTCACAAATGAAGAAAATCCCAAAGCTCACTAGGTGTTAATATATACAATGCAACAAAAGATTACTGAGTTATAACACTACACCCAAAAGGCCAAATTTCCACCCTTCAGGCAGCCACCCTTGCCACGATCAATAACCATGATAAAAAAACATGCGTTAAGTCCGTGACAAGGTATTGTCACAGTTAATGACAGTGACAGTGTTAGAAATTTTTCCCGATCAAAGACCTTGACAGGTCCGTGATAACTTTCTCCTTAAAATAAACCCTTCCCTCTTTTTTTCCCACTATTTTGTTTCCCCCATCTTCTCTCTCTCTCTCTCTCTCTCTCTCCTTTATGTGTATATGAATATGTGTGTATATGTGCGCGTGTGTGGTGTGTTACATGTGTGCTGCATGTGTGTTTGTGTGCAGGTGTGTGGGGGGTGGGGAAGTAGGGGTGGGGGTGGGAGGCAGTGTGTGGACTGTAGGGGGAGGGCATGTGTGTGTGTGTGGATAACGGAACAATTAGGGTTTCATACGCAAATATGTAAATACCCAAATATATGTTGTACCCTTAAGTATAAATACCCAAATATTGTTGGCTAATACATAATGATAAGTAATTAACCCTTGATTTCATACGTAAATGTCTAAATGATGATTCTCCCTGTGTTTAAGAATCTTAAAGTTCAATTTGAGATTTTTTTCATGGAATAGTCATAATAGGAATTGGAATTGAGACTAATAATTATTATTGTTAATTTAATTATGAGTTTAATTATATATAAATGGGTTAGAAGCCTTTAGATCCCCCTTATTAATTGTTGGTTTTAAATTAGTAAGTAGTTAGTTTGAATTGATGTTTAGGTTTTTTAGTAATTGTACATATTATGGGTTAGATGTTGTTGTTTTGGAATTCACAATTAAGTTGTTAAACATTAATATTACACCGTGACAGTTGAAACGGAAAAATTGATTAATAAAATATAACTTTAATTTTATAGCTTTAAAGATGATATATTTATAAGACGTGAAGAAATGAATTAATTGAGTAGATGAATTAGAAGGAGTAAGGGATTCACATCTGTTAGTTTGTTGTTGCTGTTGTTGTTGGATTATAGTGGACCAATGTTGGGTTGGTTAATTTTGGAAGTGGCATGACCACTGGATTATTGTCCAAAATGGGGGGGGGGGGGGGGGGGGGAGTTTTCAACTTTTTTCAAAAATTACTTTGAATCACAAATAATATATTATTAATTCATATATATATAGTATGTTTCATTTATGATAATTAAATGAAACATACTTGAAATTACATATAGTGCACATAGATACTATCATTCTAGTTCTTATGCATACGCATTCAATAGCCCTTAGACCCATTCGAGAGTCATTACCCCTATAATGAGATCTCTTGAATTGTTCTGTTCGGACAGTTTGGGACTGCATAATTTTTGTATAATAATATTCTTAGTGGCTTAAACTTGTTTCTTTTGGAGGAAGTTCTGAAGTTGTATCCTAATTTTCTCTGGGTACATACTAGATTGACAAGTGTGAGTGTTATTTCAATTGATAAATTGAAATAACGCCCACACTTACGAATCGACGTCATGTACTTGGAGAACTATGGGGATGTGTTGCCAAATTTTTCTCAAATCTTAACAATGTGCGTGAGCTGTTAAGTATATTACATAAATATGCGGTCTTGAATGGGATAGGACCATTCACCGTTTAAAGGGGATGGAGGAAATATGAATTAATATTAAAAATTGAATTTGAATTTGAATTTTAAAATTGAATATAAATAAGACATAATTAAATGAAACATACTATAAATCTAAGTTTTGTTTATACTAATCCACGGATATATGCTTCTTACCTTTAATAGGTGATTATTTGTAGTAGCTATGATGGGATATCCTAAATACGAATAGGGGATGAGTGAGACAAATAGATTGGGAGATGTGTTTCGCAGAGGTGATAATGAATTTGGAAAATACACAAAGAGATGTCATAATGATGAAGAGTTTTCGTGTCCGTGTACTAGGTGTGAGAATGGTAAAATTTTAGAGTGGAAAATAGTTGAACTACATTTGCTAAGATTGGGTATCGAAGATAATTATCAATTTTGGAGTTTTCATAGGGAATTGAAAGTTCCATTTGCCCCTGAGAAACCTTCACAATAAGTAGGATATATGTAAAAGGGGATGACATAGATCATAATATGTTAGAGGATTTAGTTGATGACGCGTACGACGTTCATGAAGTGGAAGAGAATGAGGTCACTGATAATGTATAAGGTTCAGGTGCTCATGAAGATATTAGGATAAACCTTGGCGATGACTACCAAATTTTAAAATTTAGGGCGACCCAACCGTTATACTCTGGTTGTGAGAAAGATAAAAAAAAATTACATGCCATGGTTGGTTTGCATGATTTGAAGACCCAACTTTCATGTTCGATGTTGTCTTTGTTGATACCCGGGCCAAAGGCACCAAGTGATGACATCGATATCTATATGGTTCCTTTGGTAGAAAAATTGAATGAGTTGTGGTAAGAGGTTATGCAAGCATTTGACTCTTTTAGAAAAGAAGAGTTTACGCTGAAATCTATGTTGATGTGGGCAATTCATGATTTTCCAGCTTATGGGACATTATCCAGTTGTATAGTACATGGTTAATTGGGGTATCCTATTTATGGAGAGGAGAATGAATCTCTTCATCTCCCCGCTAGCTCAAAAAATGCATACCATTACCATAGGAGGTTTTTACCCCGCTCATAGTTTCAGATTTGAGAAAGGTTCGAATTTTTTATCAAGTGAGGTTGAGCATAGGCTACCATCGAGAAAACTTTCAGGTTCAAAAATTTAAAGTAAATCTTTTGATTGTGGCCCTAATATGCTAGGTAAGAATCCTAAATTTAAGAATGTCAAGCGTAAGAAGACCCTAACTGGGAATGAAACTGAGACAAGAAAGGCATAGTCTAGGAGGTAAATTTTATTTGAGTTGCCTTATTAGAAAAATAACCTGGTGTGCCATGTATTGGATGTGATGCATGCAGAGAAGAACATCGTTGAGAATATTATGGTCACATGCCTTGGGGGGAGTCATTCGAAGGAATGAGAAAATGCACGAAAAGACCTAAAATCGTTGAAACTTAAGCCACAACTATGGTTGAAAGAAGATAGTAGGGGAAGGACAATAATTCCCCCTGGTGCGTTTACTTTGACGAGTGGGGAAAGGAAGGTTCTTTTAGACACAATATATAATTTGAAGGTTACATCTAATTTTTTTTCCAACTTGTAAAGGAAAGTGAATTATGCTATACCCATGATTTACATAAGTGTAAGTCCCATGATTGGCATGTGATCATGCAATTACTTCCTCTATTGTTTAAGCACTGTTTCTCCAAGCACAAGGATTTTTGGAGGGCTATTATGAAAATTGGTTTATGCTTCTCACTTTCGTGTGAGACAGTAGTCAATCGATAACACATAGTGGCCGCAAAATTGGCGATGACTGAAGCAATTTATGTGTTGGAGAAGTACTTTCCCCATTATTCTTTGACTTAAGTGTTCACTTGTTGGTACACCTATGCGATGAGGCACTTCTTTGCAGCCAGTTAGATATCGGTGGATGTATCCGTTTGAAATATTAATGAAAGTTTTCAAATATTACGTCAAGAATACATGATACATTACAGGATCAATTGTGGAGGAATACATCACCGTGGAGTCATCAATCTATACTCAGGAATATATGCCTGACTAGACCAACATTGATGATATTGATGAGTTCGTCGATCAAGGTGGTCATATGATGGGTAAACGAGTTAAATTAATGAGTTTTCAACATGAATAAGTAGCTCGTTATCTATTTGACACACATGAAGATGTCAAAGAATGGAAAGAGTAAATTTAAATTATTTTAAGTTTTACATTATTTTAGATTATTTTATACATGATTAATTTTGTAATACGTTCGTCACATTAATTTTATGCAAAAAATATGAAGCATGTGAGAACAATAAAAGACGAAAAACAATGACACAATCAGATAACAAATTTAGGCTGTGACTATCACATGAGGTAATTATAATGAAAATGATTGTTAAATAACGTTACATTACAATAAAACTTTACAACTAAACTAATTAATTTGTCTATGTTCTCAGATCTTAAAGACAAGTGATGCGACATCAAGGTTTGCTCATCTATCCACTGGACCCTTGTTCATGGCACGAGTACAAAAAGTATCAATTGAACGGTTACGTATTTGGGCGTAAGGGTGTACGAGGAAAGTACAAATGTATAGAAGTCGGGCATTTCGTACAAGGCTCTTACTTTCTTTTGAGCGAGCGCAAAAGATAAAAACCTCATTGAAGCTGAAATGACTTACTATGGTGTAATTCAAAATATATTTGAATTGGAATATGCAAGCTTTAAAGAGGTTGTATTTTACAGTTATTGGGTAAGAGTTGAGGATAAAAATTCTTGTAAATTTGATCCTGGAAGCAATTTGATCATAGTTGACTTGTCCAAGTTGAAGAGCAACGAACACGTGACCGATGAGCCATTTGTTTGTACATTTCAAAAGGTCAAGCGAGTTTTTTACTTCGAGTATATCAACAATGAGCTTTGGTCAATCGTCCTACATCCGCCAAAGCGTATAAATAGTAGTGTGGATGACTTGGCTTCTCCTACCGAATATCAATCCATTGTTTATGATAACCCGAATTTGATTTTTTTTTAGAATTGTAATAAGTATTCCAATTATCAGACAGTAGTTTAATGCTTTTAATTTATTTGTACTTGAACAGTTTAGTGCATGTACTATTTATATTTAATTCTTAAGAATTAATTCAAAGTCCATGTCTAGTGGGTGCATTATTCTAGTGTTTTATTATTATCGGACATCAGTTTAATGCTTTTAATTCATTTTTACTTGATCATCTTCTCTCGTCCTCTCTTTATCTCTTTCCTCTGTATATGTGTGTGTGTGTGGTGGGTGGGGGGTGGGGGGGGGGGGGGGGGAGGGGGAGTTTCAACTATTTTCTAAAATTACTTCGTGTCACGACGTATTCGAGAATGACACGACCACATAAAATGTTTGTATGTCTTCTTCAGGTGTGTGTGTGTATTCTTCTAATTCATTTGGATTTGTACTAATAACAAAATTTTTTTACAGAAAATGTCTCCTTCAGGGATTAAGGCATGGATGATGATGATGATAATGATGATGTCTTCTTCAGGGATCGACGGTAGTGGAGGCGACGAGGGCTCCTCGGCCCCTAGGCTCCCCAAATGGGGCAAATTGGGAATGGTTGTTGAGAACAAGATGGGCTTATTGACTAGATCCCTTAAGCTGATGAAGAAGATTATCAGACCGGGGTACACCAGTTGGAGTGATGTGCCAAATGAGCTCAAGTTAGCTATTTGGGAAGCACTACAGGTAATGTATTTCAATTTCAATTTCAATTTCAATTTATTCGCAACTAACACTTACATTGTTTTTGTTTGATTGGAACAATTCAGCTTGCCCCCAGAACTCCGTGATTCTGTGTTGGAGCAGTTGAGGGAGCAACATAAGACATGGAAGAAGAATTTATGGGTCTGGTACTTTGGGAAGACCTGGGACTCCATTATCAGAATGCGTGAGTCCGTCCTGCCGAAGGAGCCGTTCGCATTGGCACAATGGCAAAAGTTCATTGACAATGAGGTCGTGGAGCGATAATAAGCATCTCGCCAATCAGAGAGGGAAAATCGAGAAAAAAAGATGGATGTGCACTACTCCGACCGTACGTCTTACGCCGAGGTGGAACATAGGATGGTAAGTTTTTATTTTTTTTATAATTATAGAAATATGTTATTCTGCATTATTTTACTTTGCATTACTTACTAATTTTGCATTATTTTATTTTAGGGTACGGGGAGTGTCCCTAGGGGTAGGACACATATGCTCGATGCCTATGTGACAATTCAGACGAAGAAGGGAAGGGATAAGGAGGTGTCCCCGAGGGTCGCGACCACGATTGTAAGTAATCTGATAGTTTAATTTTTATGAATTACGTTATAATTTTTTTATTTACTTATTTAACTAATCGTGTGATTTTTGTCGTTTCAAACAAAGCTTAAGGAAGTGCATGAGTTGAAGTTTAATGCCGATAAGGCATCTTTGTCCACAGACGCACTCAGCCAAGTGCTTGGCACTGATCGTAAGGGGAGGACTCGGGGTGAGCTCGCGGGTGGGAAAAATAGGATCACCAGAATGGAGACCAGAAACACCGGGTTGGCTCGTCAGGTGGACACGCATGACATAAAGCTCTCAAGTTTGGAGGCAACAGTCTTAGATATGTACTCATTCATGAAGTGTCAGTTGGGCGAAAAGGGCAAGGTGGTGGAGGAGGACGAGGATGCGGACATTGCTTATTTATCACCGATACGCGCGGACTCACCGCTTAATGATCCATTCCTCTACTTGGCGCCCGTCCAGCGGTCTATGTCAATAATTGGTTAGCCGAGCATATTTTTACACGACATATATGATGGCCAACGGATAGAGAGGGGGTTGAGGAACCGAATACCATCTCGAGTATGCCGGTTCATGGATCTATCCTTCAAAACATCGAGGCCAAGGTTCTCGTCATGCACGTGATAACCATGAAGGATAACTCCGCATTGTGGTTGCACGACCAATACAGCATGACGCATATTGAGGGGTGTCTCAATGCGTATATCATGTGGCCTTCCTTCGTCCTCGAACCTACCCCATACACTATGGCGTGACATTATTTGTATTTATTTTTATTTGGATACTTGCATTATATTTGAATTGTTTTGAGTTGTTACATTTTCGTTTGGCTATGGATTGTATTATTATGATTTTATTTGGAGATTGAATTATATATTGAATGATTTGGTGAATTATTTCTATTTTATTTGGATATATGCAATTTGAACATGTACAATTTTTCTATAACAGGCACAAATATATTACTGGGCAGTGGCAATGACCAAACTGCCTTGCATTTTTTTTTAAAATTCTGCCCAGATTTGTCACGATCATTGACCGTGATAATTCCATGACGAAGGAAACTTGTCATGGTCACTAATCGTGATAATTTTTTAAAGTTTGTCACGGGTTTGTCACGGTCTTTAACCGTGATAAACCTTATCAAGGTCAAAGACTGTGACAGGATCGTGACAAGTCTAATGGACTTGTCACAGTCAATGACCGTGACAATCCGACAGTTTTGGTGTAGTGTAGACGCCTTAAACCAAATGATTAAAATAAGAAAGCGCATGTGTTCTGGGATTAATGTTTAATTCATGAACTTATTCATAATATCAATGATTTGAGGACTAAAGTCACTTATAAAATCGAGAACATGCATCATTAAATTGTCAATTGGAACGGGGATGTTTTGAAATTTATCATCGAAAACCAAGGAAAAAATGCCAAAGAAAGGAGAACAAAAAAAGAAAATATTTTTAATTTTTTTGAGTTTTTTACAACTCATGCTTAGTGAATAACATGTGATCAAATCAATGGAACTAAACAATGAATGGATAGAATATTGATTACCCTTAATTTGTGTCTTTCTTCGGATATGGATTGGAACGTAGTTATGGACAAACTTCAAGTATCAAAGTTCCCTTGAAATCACCTACAAAACTTGTTAAAAATCTAGTATCGTGGTAAATTCGGATATCAATCCAATTTCAAGTGTTGAAACGGTTATCATGAAAAATTACAACTTCAATTTTTATAAAAATAATATTTTTGTGTTTTACATTTTCTTTTGTGATTTTTTTAGTTTTATATTTAAAAACAATTTTCAAGGGAGGAAACAAAATTTTTGGCAATTAAAATGACTACGAAAAATTAAAAAGATAATCTAATTTAGAATTTATGAGGAGAAACAAGAGGTAGGATTACACCGCGTAGTCAATTTAATTTAATGTCCTAATTATTTGATACATTCGAAATAATATTGAATTTAAAACTTAATTCTAGTTACAATCCTAAATTCAATTTTATCCTTTTCAACAATTAAATCAGGAATTGTCACTACATAAAAAAATAACATTCATACTTGTTATTACAAACCATCCGCTAAGATAAATTCATAAAAATTTGTTCGAATCTTTGAATATCCCACAAAGAATTAATACTTGATTTTAAGAATAGGACCTATCTCTAAGTCAAATTGAAAAATATCAAATATTAATTTTCAACATTAATTTATTAACTCTCGTTACATAAATTAATGTGTGATTTTTTTCCAATTTAATTAGCCTAGAACACATCAATAAACAATTAATTTATTAATTAACTTAACTCACACGTTTCATCCCACCCCTTGAATGGGGGTGTTTAGCTAGACATGATTAAAGTTTCAGCACAAGCACAATTAACAAACAAGAAACTAAAGAGAAAGAGAAAGAAATACGATATGCAATAATTTTCTGTGTCAATTGTTTGCATGAACACGCGTCCCAAACTCGTCACAAAAACTGACTGGATTACAAAACTAAAAATAAAAACTGAACCTACAATTTTTTTCTAAACTTAAACTAATTTTTTTAATGATTTTTCTGACTTCTTTTGTACCCTCTACAACCTCTTTTTTTTTTCTTTTTTTTTTGTCTCTCACGTTGTGTATCTCATACGAGAGTCTTCCCCTTTTAAAGTGAGTTGCCCTTTCTTATGCCCACATTACTTTGTTTTGGATGTGGAGATTTTGTTGGGATTTGAAGATGACTAAATCGAAGGTAAAATGGTTCCTATTTTTTTTTGTGGGTTTATTTGATTTTAATGGGGATAATGGAAAGTCCGATCTTAATGGTGATAGAGGTTGAATTTTTGGTTTTGGGTGTTGGACGAACTCGGGTTGGGTCGATTTCGGGTAACGGCTGCTGGGTCTACTCGGGTTGTGTATGGAATGTGGGGATTGACAGTTCGGGTAAAAGCTCGGGGTTCAGAGTTCGTGGGTATGGGTGGAGGGTCGCACAACGGGTTTGGGATATCAGGCTGCAGTGGGTTTAGGATATCGGGCAGCGACGGTTGGTCGCCGGTGAAGGTGGAAGTGAAAACGGGTTCGCCGGCGGGTATGGGTTGCTCAGGCCATGGCAGGTGGTAATCTCGGGCATGGGGACTGCATGGATTTCGGGTTAGTCCGAGTTGAAGGGGGTAAAAGATGGAGATTTGGATGGTTTGAGGTATGGTTGGTGGTTAATAGTGGGAAGAGAGAGAGTGGTAGAGTTGGAGGTTGAAGATGAGTTTGGAGTTGATTGTGTGTAGTAGTATGATGTAGGTGTGTGTCTTAGGGGTTGTTTGGGTTTGTGTTAGGTGTAGGCTTATGTGTGTGTGTGTGTTTAAGTTGGACCCTTAAAAAATGACACTACCAAAAAATAAAATTAGAACTAAAATAAAAATAAAATTATAATTTATTACTAAGAGACTAAAAAACATAAAAATAATTAAAAATAAAAAAATAAAACTCTATAACTAAAAATCCTAACTAAATAAATGAAAACAAAAAACTAAAGAAAAACTAAAATAAATTTCTAAAAACTAATCCTAAGAAAAATAATAAAATAAAATAAAGATAAAAAAATTAATAAAACTTACAATCAGAAAAAACAAATATAAAAATAGAAAGTAAATCTTAAAAATTCTAAAATAAATCCTAAAATAAAAATGACTCAAAAATCTAGAACAATAATGAAGGTACAAACTCAACACACATAGGCTTGGGTGATGGACTAGGCTCGGTTTAGGCTTAGATTTGGTTCGGGCTCAGGGTTCGGGGGATCAAAACTGATCTCAGCAAGCTCAGTGGGACTTCTGACTTTGCGGTCACCTTAATTTCTTCGATGCACGCTTTTAACCGCTATTGTGTCGCAATTGTATTGATATAGTATTATTTGTACCCCAACTGCGTATTGACCTGAGAAATAAACAAATACAAACATAAGGCCCTTTTTAATTAAAGCGAGTGACTAAAATGCATCTATTTGGGGTATAAAATAGACACTTTTGGGTGCTTTTCACACCACCCCAAAACAGAACACTACTATTTCTCGAGCAAAAATTAGAGAGAAAACAAAGATAAGTAACCAAAAGTGTGCCACTTTCGCAGGCCCTGGCGATTACACTTAGCATGTGCAACAAGATGTTAAACCTATAGGTTGCCCTACGGGACGAGTGGTGTCTCGTGACGGTTTGCAGTGAATGTACCCACAAAATTCAAAATTTTATTGAATGCAGTTTCGTATTTAACGATGAAACGCTATACAACCCAACTTAAAAGGACTTCAAGGAACACTGTATTCAACTATCAAAATGAGATATTGCATTACTTAATACCAAAAGCGTAATCCTTCCTAAAACTCAGTGTGTGTAGTGTGAAATAATCTTAAGTATCATTAGAGTAATTCCACATCGCCTTTTAAGAATCGACGCTTTGACTTCAATTCTCACTAGATATATCTCTCTGAATCGAACTCTTTGAGAATTGGGTAAGTGTATCTCTCTAGTGCGTGAGTAAAATGTAAACAAGTTCAAATGTCTCACACACTTTATAGAAAATGACGGATACATGAAAAAAAATTGATCTCATGAAGGATTGCCGACCAGTATATTGAGAATGTCGAGTTATTCACCATATAATCTTCTCATTTGTGTGAACACTTTAACAAGGGTGAAAATGGGGTTTATATAGGGTATAAGAGGAAAATGAAGAAGATTGATGATATGATGGAAGTGTTTTGAGAAGAGTGTGACACAACTTTGAATAACTAATGTCTTCATTTTTCAAAATTTTGATCGCATGCTTTCTCTTTCTTTCTTTGCTTTTTTTTTTCTACTTTTCTCTTTTTTTTTTCTCTTTTTTATTGCAATGCATTTTTTCTTTTCATAAAAAAAATGAAGGCAATTTACATTGATAGTTTCAAACACTTTTTTCTCAAAAGTGATGGTAATGATGAGAAATTGATATATGGATGATATATAAAATGGACATATGGATAAGGATAATATGGAAAAGGATAATGGGGGAATAATAGTGTAATAAGGGAAAATGGTAAGTGTATGGCAAAATCGGTTTAGTGCTCGGGACAAACTACAAGATACATATTTTTTACAACTCGACAATGATGTCATTATCAGTGACTAAGCCAAATTTGAAAAAAATAATGAGACCATGCAATGACTAAATGAGGTATCCAAAAAGGTGACTCTGAGATACGTAAAAACCCTCAAAAAGGTGAATAGCTCGTATATCACGGGTTTAAGTCGCCACTAGTGGTCTTTTAAGGCTCTTTTGAGAATATTATTACTCTTCCACTTTTGATTATAAACGTGATAGTGCAAATTGCTGAGTCTAGAAATTCATAGTGCAAGTATGCTTTAAGAGGTATTAATTAATTTATATGTTAAAAAGCGTAATTTTAGGTGTCGAGCACGGGTAATTCGATATTCTAAAAGAGGGATGATAGACAATTCATGTCATAAAGATTGAAATTTAACTGCATAAATGTTTAAAATCACTAGTTTCTGAATTTTTTTCAAAAGAGGTATAATTTTGATAAATTTCTCACCCCCAAACAAACAAAAGAGAACATTGTCCTCGATGTTTAAAACTATATATAAAAATTTGAGAAGCACAAGTGAGGAAAGATATTATCATAATGAAGCACTAATGAAATTGTACCGCATGAGGGAGCATAGATGAAATGTGAAAAACAGATGCGACACAAAAATCTGGAAAAGTCTATAAACCATGTGAAATTCATTGGGTGGTGTGAAACACCACCCCCAAACAGGATAAGACTTATACGCCGAAATAAGAAACAATGGGCTGCCTCCTGGTAGCGCTAAGTTTAACGTCTTCAGTCAGACCGAACTGTTATCACCCTAAAGATAAGAACAATGAAAAGCGAGGCGACAAAAAAATTGGGTGATGAGAATCACTCCCAAACAAGACTAAACAGTCAGTCTTCATAAATGGGGACAATAAGGTCAATTTCTTCTATGTGAGAGGGGCTTAGCTCTAAGAAAGTCTTCAAGCGTTGACTTTTGACCTGAAAGAGGCTACCATCCTTAGGATTTTGAACTATGGTGGCACCATGAGTGACAGATTCAACAACAAAGGGTCCAGACCACCTAGTTTTTAACTTCCCGAGAAAGAGATGAAGACGGGAGTTATATAACAAAACTTTCTGACCTGGGTGGAATTCTTTGCAGAGGATGCTTTGGTCATGGATCCACTTAGTTTTGTCCTTGTACTTCTGGGACAAATCATATGCATCATTCCATATCTCCTCTAATTCATTAAGTTGGACCTTTCGATGGATGCCAGACTCGTCGATATCAAAATTAAGGGCTTTGATAGCCCAAACAGGTAAGTGGCATGGTTTATTAAAGACTAAGCGATAAGGAGACATGCTAATAAATGTCTTAAAAGTAGTACGGTATGCCCACAAAGCATCATTCAAGCGTAAGGACCAGTCTTTACTTTTAGGATTAACTGTTTTTTCTAAGATTTTCTTGATTTCGCGGTTGGAAACTTAAACTTGACCAGTAGTCTGAGGGTGGTAAGAGAGACCAACTTTGTGAGTAACAAAATACTTTTTCACGAGATATTCAAAGGCTCGATTACAAAAATGTTTACCCCCATCACTAATGATAGCTTTGGGAGTTCCAAATCGTGTGAAGACATACTCCTTAAAAAAAGTAACCATAATGCGATGGTCAATGGTGTGGCAAGAGATGGCTTCTATCCATCTGGAAACATAATCAACTGTAATAAGAATATATTGGAAACCATGAGATGAGGGAAAAGGACCCATGAAATTAAGGCCCCATACATAGAAGATTTCGACGATGACAATGGTTGTGAGGGGCATCATGTGACGACGAGAGATACGCCAAGATTGTTGGCATTTGGCACAAGCCTGGTAGTAGTGGTGGGCATCTCGAAAAATAGTGGGCCAATAGAAACCACTTTGCAAAATTTTGGTGGCGGTTTTCTTAAAGCTAAAGTGTCTACCACAGGCACCATCATGACAAAAGTAGAGAATACTCTACTGTTCATGATCAGGAACACATCGACGAATGACTTAATTAGGGCAATACTTATAAAGGAATGGATCATTCCAAGAGTAAAATTTCACCCGTGCCATGAACTTAGAACGCTCGTGTTTCGACCAATGATTGGCCAGTTGGTCAGTAACAAGGAAATTAACAATATCAACATACTTAGGAGAGGTGGAGATAGCAAAAAGTTGCTCATCGGGAAATGTTTTAGAAATAGGGACGGGATCAAATTTAGACGTAACAGTGAGGCGGGAGAGATGGTCTCCAACCAAATTTTACACCCTTTCTTACCGCGAATTTCGAGGTCAAAATCTTAAAGCAAGAGAATACACCATATCAATCGTGGCTTAGAATCCTTCTTCTGAAGAAGGTGCTTTAGGGCGGCATGGTCAGTGTAAATGATGATAGGTGAACAACAGAAATACGACCTAAACTTATCAAGTGCGAATACGACAACGAGCAACTTCTTTTCGGTGGTTGTGTAATGAAGTTGAGTATCATGGAGGGTTTTGTTATCATAACAAATGACTTTATAGTGCTTGTCAACCCACTGAACAAGTATGCCACCAAGAGAAAAATCAGAGGCGTCATGCATGAGCTCAAAAGGTAAAGACCAATTTGGAGGCTGAATGATAGGAGGAGAAGTGACTTGGCCTTAAGGCCCTTAAAAACAAGTGACACACACGTCGTCAAAGACAAAGGGAACATTTTTGGATAAAAGGGTTGTTAAAGGGGATTGTTCTAGGTCCTTGATGAAATGAAGGTACAATCCCACATGTCCTAAGAAGGAGAGAATGTCCTTAACAGACTTAGGAATGGGAAGCGTGGAAATTATGTCGACATATGCTTTATCTACTTCAGTACCGTCACGAGAGACTACGTGACCTAGAACAATCCCCTTTTTGACCATGAAGCAGCATTTTTCCCAATTGAGGACCAATTTATTTTCTTGACACCGTTTGAGGACCATAGTGAGGTGAGAAAGGCATTGCTCGAAGTAAGAACCAAACACAGAAAAACCATCCATAAATATTTTGAGACATGTCACTAAAAATGCTAATCATACACCGTTGAAAAGTCACGGGTGCATTGCAAAGGCCAAATGGCATGCGAGAGTAGGCAAAAGTTCCAAAGGGACATGTGAATGTAGTTTTCTTTTGGTCTTCAGGGGAAATTAGAATTTGGTTGTATCCTGAATAGCCATCAAGGAAGCAGTAATATGCATGACCATCTAAACGTTGAAGCATTTGGTCAATATAGGGAAGAGGAAAATGGTCCTTGCGAGTGACAATATTTAGCTTTCGATAGTCAATACAAATACACCATCCCGTTCGCATACGGGTGGGCACAAGCTCATTATCACTATTCTTGATGACAGTGATACCAGACTTTTTTGGTACGACATGAATTAGATTGACCCACTGACTATCTGATATAGGGTAGATAATACCGGCATCAAGTAATTTTAAAATCTGAGTACGCATGACTTATTTCATAGCAGGGTTGAGTCTACGTTGGGGTTGGCGAGAAGTCTTGGCGTTTTCCTCTAAATGAATGCGATGACTATAAATATTGGGGTTCACACCATGAATGTATGAAATGGTCCATCCTATAGTAGTGCTTTGCTGAGTAAGGGTGTGGACTAATTTCTCTTCTTGATCAGGGGTCATGTCAGAAGCAATGATGCCAGGGTGATGGTTGTTGGGGCCTAAGAAAGTATATTTCAACTCAGAAGGTAAGGTCTTAAGTTCCAAACTAGTAGGTGGGGCAGGAGTTACATCGGACGTAGACGTAGACGCAGGCGCAGATGCAGACGCAGACGGAGAAATAGAGTCCAAAGAATTATCAGTGCATAAAGTGGAGGAATCAGATGTGGCAGTGATTTCAATAGGTGGAACAGGGTGATTAGCAGAGTTAAGAGTATCAACATAGAGGGGATCTAAGGTAGGATCCCACGAATAAGTGTCCATCAGGGGAGTGGAATCTAACATGGAGTTTAGTTCAGAGATGGAGGAATCAATGTCAAAGTTGGATCCAAAATAAGCCAAACATTGTTGGAGAGGATCGACAGGGTAAGTTTGGTCCAACATTTCATTAACTAAGGAGTCAATCACACATACCTCATCAATAGAATCGACATCAGTCGGTTGTTCATAAGGTGAATGATATTGACTTCGACAGTCATGTTGCCAAAAGATAGATTCATGGACCCATCACGATAATTGATGATGTCATTAGCAGTGGACAAAAAGGGGTGACCCAATATGATAGGAGTATTAGTTGATTCTGGCGCAAGAGTGTCTAAGATGATAAAATCCACAGGATAGTAAAAGTCTGAAACTTTCACCAAAACTTCTTCAAAGATTCCTTTAGCTACTTTCACGAAACAATCAGCAAGTTGAAGAGTATAGGTTTCATGTTTTGTAAACCTCACTCAAGGTAGATGGAGTAAGGTAACAAATTAACACTAAGCCCCAAGATCAAGTAAAGCACTAGTAGTGAACTTGTTGCCTAACATGCAAGAGACATTTGGATGACCAGGGTCTTTATACTTCACAACACCGTTATTATGGTTAAGGGACGTAGATTTCTCAGTGAGGAAAGCATCATGAGGAACATTGCTCCTACGCTTAACAGTGCACAAGTCCTTCAAAAATTTGGCATATGAAGGGACTTGTTGAATCGCGGTGAGGAAGGGAATGTTAATGTGAAAATTCTGAAAGACTTTCTTGATCTCATTAAATTGCTGGGCTTTTTTAGTGGGATCCATCCGATTAGGTAAGGGTGCTCTGGGCACATAGGTGGGATCAGGGGGCTTGGACTCAGTGTGAGTTGTGGATTTAGATGGTGGTGTAACCTTACAGACGACCTCTAAATATGGGATGGGTGGGATGGGGACATCACTTGGATCATGAACACCATTATCAACTTGTTTTCCCGAACGAAGAGTAGAGACCGCTTTTATATCTGCTTGGTAAGTGGGTGGATTGGAAGTGGAACCAACCGTGTAGGTCGAGTCTTTGCCATTCCCCTTAGGGTTAGAAATGGGTTGACTGGTAAGAGTCTAAGTTGATTAAGGTTTATTCTCTTTGCTTATCATCTAGGTTGAATTCAGTCCTTATGATTTATCTATTTATGTTTTGATCAACAACAATGGTGTTTATGGTCAGTAAGCCAGCTTCCAAAGATATTATGGTTTCCATTCCATAGGCAAAGGTGAAGGGCATTTCTTGAATCGACCTCATGGGTTTAGTATGATATACCCAAAACATGTGGGGGAGCTCATCAACCCAAAAAGTTTTTACCTTCTCTAACCTCTTCTTCATGCCACCATGCATTGTCTTGTTGAAGCCTCACCCTGCCCATTGCTTTGGAGGTAGGCCGCCGAGATGAAGTAGTAATTTATGCTATGTTTATTGTAGAAGTATTTAAATGGATCACTTTCAAATTGCATTCCATTGTTCGTGATGATCGTTCTTAGTAGCCAAAGCGAGTTATGATGTTTCTCTACATGAACCTTATCATATCAGAGTCTTTGATGTTCGCCAATGGTTCGTCTTTATTCCACTTGGTGAAATAGTCTGTGGTGACTAAGAGATACTTATTATTTCCTGTTGTTTTAGTAGGGGCCCACGATGTCTAAACCCCATTAAGAAAATGATCATAGGATGGTCAATGCCTTTAGGTTATTATATGACTAATGAAGCATAGGTGATAAATCTTGGCACTTTTTACACTTTCTAACGTAGGAGATCACATCCTTCTACATATATGTCCACCACTAACCTTCGTTGATCATTCATAATGCCAAAGATCTTCCCCTGCATGGCTCCCACATATCCTGTTATGAAGTTCGTACAAGATTTGGTTGACGTCACTTGGGTGAACACATTGAAGATAGGGACTTGTGAAAGATCGCTTATAGAGTTAGCCCTCTAATTACAAGTTGAAATGATAAAATTTTACCTTAACTTGACGAGTTTATTTCTTTTTGGCCGATAAGAAATGCTCTTGTAAATAAGTTATGATCGAATCCATCTAGCTAGGATCCTTCCGAATGGTGAGGACTTGCTCAGTGACCTTTGGGCATAATATGTTTTTCTGGGCGAGGTACCCTGCCTCAAGGGTTCTTTTAATGTTTGAGTGTACTAGTGAACCCAAAGTGGCTAAGGCGTCAATATGAATGTTATTTTCATGAGGGAATTATTGAATATGGACTTTTTCAAACCTAGCGATCGGGTCTTCATGACTTGGAGATATGCTGACATTCTCTTATCTTTGTAACTGTAGTCTCCTGATACTTGATTGGATAGTCTCAGTAGACGTCAAGGTGACTTATGCTAAGAGATGAGGCTTTCCCTAACCCATCGATGGAAGCTTCATATTCATCTTCGTTGTTAAATGCTTCGAAGCCAATTCTCATCCCCTGTTCAATTATAATCTTCTCAGGAGTAATGAGGATAATTCCCACTCCCGTATATTGAATTAGAGGCCCTGTCAACATAGAGAGTCCACTTCTTGAGTTGGTCAAACTCTTGGTTAGTTACTAATCGGTGAATTCCTAGTCGTATCGCTTTTCTAACCCTATGAACTTAGCGATGACATCTTCAAGTACCTTCCTTCTTATTGTCGTCTTTGGTTTATAGTGTCAAATATGCCAAGTTCCATTGACCATTTGGACATCCGTTCAAATATGTTGGCTTTTTTGAGGATTGCCTTGAGCGGGAAAGAAGTGATGACTATGGATGAGTGGTATTCAAAGTAATGCTTCAGCTTTCGCGAAACAATAACTAAAGAATATGACAACTTCTCGAGTGGAAGGTAGCATCTTTCAGAGTCGAGGAACATTTTGTTGACATAGTAAATGGGAGCCTGTTTCCCTTTCTTCTCACATATTAAGGTCGAGCTAACTACAAGGTCAGACACCTTGAGATACTAGTAGACTGGATCTCCTAGATTTAGGATTATGAGTAGAGGTGCTTGGCATAGGTAGATTTTGATTTCATCAAGCTCTGTCAAGAATTTCCTATTCTAAGTTAAGCCATTATGTTTCTTCAGTAGCTGAAAGAATGGTCGACACTTTTTGGAAGATCTCGAGATAAAGTGGTTGAGCACTGCTAATAGTCCTATCAGCATTTTAATATTATAAAGAGTCTTTGGTGACTGAACAATGTTGATTGCCTCAATCTGGTCGAGGTTGTCTTTGATCCCCCTTTGGCTGACCAAGTATTCTAGGAACTTCCCAAATTAAACTCTGAAAGACCACTTAGCTGCACTGATCTTCATTCTACAATATCTGAGGACCTCAAATATCTTTGACAAGTCCTGTTGATGGTCAGCCTTACGCTTTCTTTTAACAAGCATGTCGTCTATATAGACTTCTATGGTATCACCTTGAACACATTGGTGACAAATCGTTGGTATATAGATATTGCGTTCTTGAGACCAAATAACATAACATTGTAGCAGTACAAGCCAAGAGTGGTAATGAGCGAGGTCTTATCCCGATCGAGGTCGAAAAAAGGAATTTGATGGTACCCTGAGTACGCATCCAAGAAACTCATCCATTCGTAACTGGCTATGGGTATGACCAATTAGTCGATCTTTAGCAAAGAAAAATTATTCTTGGGACAAGCTTTGATGAGATTGGTGAAGTCTATACATACTCTCCATTTTCACTTACTTTTCTTCATGACTACTGGGTTTGAGAGACATTTGGGGGATTGAACTTCTTTGATGGACCTTGACTTAAGAAGTTTCCCCATTTTTTCTTCCATGACCCCTGGATTTTCTAGGGCCATTTGGTGAGTCTTTTGCATGATCAGCGGGTATGTTGGATTCGGGTGAAGTCGATGGCACATGACTTCGGGATTAATACAAGATATGTTATAAGATTGCCAAGAAAAAACATCTTGGTATTCCCTTTTTAAAGAAATCAGTTCTTATTTTTCTTGGACGGTAAGTGAGCAACTGATCAGGAATTTCCTTTTCGAATGTGAATCATTAAACATTACTTCCTATAATGATTCCATGACCCTTTCTGCAGGGGGCACTTATTTTTTCCACCCCTGATCTACCATACTTTAGTTTTTATCTAGATGGTGTGGTTTCATCCTTGGTCGAATTAGAGGAGACCTCTTTCTCCTTTTCTTCTCCTATTTGGGCCTGATGGCGGAGATAAAGCATTTTTGAGCAACGGAGTAATTTCCCTTAATCTCCATTATCCCCCGATCTGTGATACCTTTGAGATTCTGGTGATAAGTTGAGAGCCTTACAATTCTTCATTTTATGCCCATGCTCTTTATGATACGCCCACCTAAGTGTAGTGTTTCTCTTTGATGGATCACCCGCCATCTTCTTTGGCCACTTAAGTAATTCTTGGTCCTTAATTTTATTCAAGATCTTGTAAATTAATTATTTGAAAATGGTGTTGATCGCTTGGAAAGCCTTAGCAGAATCTGCCTTGTCACCATTCTTAGATCATCTATTCTACTTCTTGTCCCCCTTCTTGGAGGCACTCTCCCTATCGCCATTCTTGGTCATTTTCGGGCACCCGTAGTCATTTTGAGTGCCAGCGACTAAATCATCGACTTTGTCGTACTTCTCCATACATGACATGAGATCTTTGATGTTGTTTATCTCCTACTTAGTGAGAGACTGTTTCAATATAGAGATGCTAGGTAATCCGATCTTGAACGAGATCTGAAAGACCTATTTAGAGAAATATTCGACTTCGTTATAACTTTTTCAGTATTGCCTAGCGTATTCTCGTAAGGTTTTATGGGGATTTTTCCTCATGGTGAGGAAATGATCCATTCTATTGCTATGAGCACTGTTGGTAATGAACCTAGAAGTAAATGCCTTCGCAAGCTGCTTGAAATTATTGACCGACCTATGTGGTAGATTTTCAAATCATTTCTGCATAATATCTCGCAGGATGGAAGGGAATATACCGCACATGAGAGTGTCTTTATTATTCTGTAAGGTCATAACCTGCCTATATTGATGGACATTGTTAATGCGATCGATCTTTTCATCATATAATTTGAACCTGGGAGTTGCAAACATTTTTGGAGGTTCTGATTCTTTGACGGCCTTTGAAAAAGGGGGATTGATTTGACTAGTGAGGGCTCTCTTAACCAGTTCCTTGGTGGATCTAGCCCCACGATAACTGGGGTGTTAGTTCATCTCCTTCTGAAAGAGGTCACGAATGTCTTGCCTACGATGTCCTCCTTCTTGATATCATTTTGTAAGAGGACTCCCATGCATAAAGTGAACATTATCACAGAACAAACTCCTTCCTTGGCTGTGAGTTTTCCTTGCGTGAGGTCTAGGAGTTCGACCATGGTACTTATGATTATCTCCATAGAGTTATCGCTTCATCCTCTCTAGACAATGCTGTAGATGCACTTTTTCCTCTTTTTGGAGGCATGTGGCCTCCTCTTGCTGACGGAGCCGTTGTTCATATGCGTCGACCAACAGTGAGATCTAGGTAGATCTAGGTTATTCATTTCTTTGCTAATAATATTCCTCCTAAGGGTGATAAAGTGCATTAGTAGAGTTACGACTCCTGTTGGGATTGATCTCTGACCTTACCCTAGGTGTTGGAGGCCTATTATGATGATTTCCATTGAGCTACAGAGGTGCATTATGCTGGTGAGACATAATTATTGGTTAGTTCTAAATGACTTATGGAAAAAATATGTTTCCAGCTGATGGCGCCAATTGTAGTTGATAAAATCCTACAAAGAGTAATTTTAAATTATTATAACCGAACAAAGAAAACAAATAACACAGTTGTACAACACAAGAATATACGTAGTTTGGCAACGTGCTTTGATATGATCATTATAGTCACTAATGCCACAGATAATCAATAACATGCCACTACATGGGAGAAGACAGGCTGCGGCCCTGTACACGTATCAGTTCTTAGACCAAACATGCCATTTTTAGCTCTAGCCGTTACCTGGGCTCAAACACGTCGTGGCACTATAACAAGAATTATCCGTTTCCTGGGTTCAAATAGGCCACGACCCCTACTCTCACATCATAGACTTGAGAGCTGTCTAGCTTCTAGAAGGATTCCATATTCGTAAAACTTATCCACATGTCACGTGCTACGGGCACTTGACACCACCTTTATGAATCCTATAAATAGAAGTGCTCACCTCACTATTGAGAGGAAGAAATACTTAGCAAAGCCCTGCCAAACTCTCAACTCTCTCTCTCTCTCTCTCTCTCTAAAGATTACCACACTTGGGGGCTCACCCCTGTCTCTGCCACGCTAATCAACCCTCATAGGCCACATCCGTGTTGGCTTCTTAGCTAATCTCTTGTACTCTCTTACCCCCTCGATCTTGTATGTCTCTAATGCAAGCATCATAACTTTGTATCATACACATATATTGAGAGTAGCGCACCAAAGTGGACGTAGGCTCATTTTTATAGCCAAACCACTCTATATTTTGTGACTTTTTCCTTATTTCTTGCTTTCGTTCTTCTTTATACTTGATACGGTGGTTGAGAAGAATTTAGGTTCGATTTATGGGAAACGAGGTGTTTTTATCCTGTTTCTTCTTATTTAGGGATCTAAAGGCCTTATTTCATCTACGAGGATCCCCGGGTCATTATCCCACGGGTGAGATTTTAGTTATTTAGCTTATATATTTACGTACAAAACCTGTGAGGGTTCGTTATTCCTTTATATGTTTTAAGTACTTTTTTATGACCTTAAATTTATTTTCTATACCCTGGTGATGTTACTTTATGTAGATATACAAAACTGGCCTACCAAATTTATGCTATTTTTTGCACCTAAAGGCTATTTTTCCCTTCGTAGACTTCTAGTAGACCAGTTTTGTATATCTTCTCTGAGCTAAACTCAAGTATTATCTCAAATTATGGGATCACACCCTCTAATACCTCAAGCAGGATGCGACCTGGTAGTTTTATTGCCTTTAGGCCGTGGTCCTTTTATTGCAGTTGATGCATAAATTCTTCAGTTCACCTGAAAAAAAGGACTTATTACAGTGTCCTCAGACTAAGGAGGAATCCAATCTTTCATGCCATGATAGTAGCTACATATGTACCTTAGGCAGCGGCCACGACGGTGTATAGATAATCAAATATTGCATCCTTATTACTATACTTAGTTCTCTCTTTGCATCTCTTGATTTCTCACCATTGTTTAGTTGATCTATATATATATATATATAAAGATTAACATTCATAAGAGATGGAAGGAAGCTCCAGATTAGGTTCACAATGGAATGAGGAGATAGCCCAGCTACTGAACTACATCAATCACTTGTATGATAACCAAACCTCTCTCCAAGGCCAAGACAACCTTCTGGAGCAGAGGATTCTGATGTTTGTGCCCACAACCTTTACCTCCATGCAAAGGACAAGTCTGCACCCAAAGCTCCCCAGAAGAAGCAGAAGGAAGAGCCTAAGCCAGAGAAGGATTATGAAAACTACACGCCACTGACTGCAAGTGTTGAGGACATTTTTGAAAGAATAAAGGGGAAAAGTTATTTAAAGACCATGGCCACAGCACTAGCAACTTCTTTACATTGAAAGATGAAATTGATAGGCTTGTGAGGCAAGGGCTGCTGCAATAGTTCCTGAAGGAGGCATAAGGGGATGCAACCCTTAATTAATAGGCCACATGCTTAACTTCTGCCATAGTTTTTATTTTCTATTAAATCTCTAAAATGTAGCTTTTACACACATGCTTTTGTATTTCCCTTGCAAGAATTAAATATATATATATATATATATGAATGATGATTTTAATCATATATCAACTCTCTATGTCCTCGTTCATAACCTTGTGAAAAATCTTTGTCTTATCAGATTTTGAAAGGAAACTTAAGACCAATTATCTCGGGAGAAGGAGTCTATTGAGGAGAAAGGGTCATGGCCGTAATCGACCTATAATATCCCTCGATTTTCAAAAGCATTCGAAGATTCAAGATGCTTCTATTAGCCTTGGAGGCTCATAATACTATTTGTTAGCTTTCGATTTGCGTCAATTAGCGTTGAGATCTCAAAATACTCATTATTAGCCGTGGGTGGCTATATTAACAACCTAGTCCGCGGACGCTTGAAAATACCTAGCTTGGGGAAGCTCGATAATACCTAGCCTTGGGAGGCCTGGAAATACCCATCCAGCCTAAGGTGACTTATTGACAACCCAGCTTGGGCAGTCTTGAAAATATCCCAAAATAGAATAAAGGAGTTGCAATTAATTGGAGTGGGCCAAAGACTTATTTGTCTGCGGCAGAGGAAGTAGTTCCTCAGATTCTACCATTACTGCAATTCTACGGCAACACTATTCTTAATATAGAGTGGGCCAAAGACATATTTGTCTGCGGAAAAGGATGTAGTTCCTCAGAATCCACCACTACGGAAGAAATAAACCTAAGGTTATTGAAAAAAAGATATTATTGCAGCCTATGAGGAGCCGCAACCAACATCTAAAGCCCAAGCAAATATTTGACTACAGTATCAAGGGATAAAAGCTGCAACAAATTGAAAAAGTGGTCCAAGGACTTAATTGTTCGTGACAAGGGAAGTTTTCCCCCATAATCTAGTTTCTCAACATTTTTACAGCAGTATTTCTAATACTAGTTTGAACTGATAAGAGCAATTTGAAGCTTACAGTTGCAACCTTTTTTGGCCCCAACCATTTTCAACAAGGCATCACACAATTGCAGCCTACCACTAGAATGCAAGCCTTATTGTAAAAGTTCTATTACAAAGAGGTGCAAATGTTCAAGCATTCAAGATTTTGGAAAACAGTGCAAGCTTTCGGCCCAGTATAAATAACAGGTAAAAGATGGATTGATGTTTAAATACATCAAAAGTGGTCGCAACCATGTATAAGTTGAACAAATTAAAGTTTTGTAAATTACAAGATAATGTCAATATGGCCTTAGCCAAAAAAATATTATAAAAATAAAGACCAGTGGTCAACTATGAGGCTGTATCCTCATATTTATCTCCATTTTCATCATTTGTCACTGTCTCAGTTTCTTCAGCATCAGCGGCATCCTCTATCATATTTTTGTCTCTCTCCCCAGCTGCAACCCCTAGTTCTGCCACACATTCCATGTGCTTAGCATCACTAAGCTTCCTGGAAAAGGCCTTGTCCTTTGCCTTAGGAAATTTTTTGATAACCCTGTGCCTAAGATCCTGGAAGCCCTAGAGGTAGGCCCTATTATTGGCAGAGAAGAATTCTTTTGAACCTTAAAAGCAACCACATCATCGTCCATAGCTCTCTTCAATGCTACAACATGATGCTCATCCTTTTGTTTAAGGGATGCAGCATGGTCTATACTCTTTTGTTGAAGAAAAGTAGCATGAAATTTCTCTAGCTCATTATATTTATGTTGGATAAGGTTGCACTTTCGATCAGATTCTGCAGCATTTCTGGCAGCTTCTAGGGACTTTACCTCAACAGCTTTTAAAGCATCCGCGGTCTACTTAAAATTATCCTCTATATTTTTTATCCATCAAATGCAGATTATATCCGAGCATCTGCGTTCATATTATATGCTTCAAGTGCCGTGATAGAGGATTTCTTGCCAGTTTCAAAGGAAGAGGTCCTGGCATCCTGAAGGTCTGACTCGTGAACAGAGCCAGTGGAATTATGAAGTTTGAATAGGGTTCATACTTAGACTTTTGGGATATGACCACCGCTGCAGCCTAAAAATTTAGAGTGTTATACCAAATAAGAAGTAATTATTAGTAGAAAGTATACACATAATGAACTTACCCACATCAAACTATGGAGGGAATATTCCTCTAAGTCCACATGATCCTCTTCTACTAGACGGTTGAGGTTAATATCATCAACAACCATTTTCATCTTGGAGACCGCCCTAGCAGTTATATCCCATAAGGATTTGGGATCAAGATGCCGTTATTGAGGTTGCGGATGACCGTCAGGATCTCTATCGGCCCTACTTTGGGGGTGGACAAATTGGCATTAACTGCCACCACAGTCCGCGACGGAGAAGCATAAGTAAAAATATGAATAGGGTTGTTCCCATGAAAATCTGCACCAATGGGCATCAGACCTACCGCAGTCAGTTTATATCCAATATTTGTCCACCGACTCATTTTGTGTCTCTGCAGTCGTGACATCAACATTATGGGCTGCGTCCTTTCCAATAGAAGGGTTAGCCTCTTCAACCCCAATATAAGCTGTGGACTTAGCCGCAAGGGCTGTCCCTTTAAGCTCCCTCCTTATTTTTTCCCCTTCTTTCTGGGGGATTGGTTGAGGGCAACTGCATTTTCATACATCTCAGCAAACTAGGCAGCAAGTAGTTCACAGCCAATCTACTCCTCTGAGGAAAAAATCAATTAGGCCGAGATAAAAATAGAAGTTGCAACAAAATATATTAGTCAAAATTGAAGCACGAACTTAAGAATTAACCTTCACAATCATTTTCTTTGGCTGGAATTTGGAAGGAAAATAACGTTGTAGGAAAATTGATGCGGAGGTGACTAGCACAGGAAATCTCTTCTCAGTATCACTGAAGCCTGCTGCGTCCACAACTATATTTTTCTAGTTTTTGCTAAATTTAAGGCTATTAAGAGCTGTACACAAGTGTTAGAACAGGTAACAGAAAATAAAAACATAAAATTTTATAAGTGTAAAAGCTACGACAGGTAGTCACCTATTTTGGAAGGACGCCCCCATATCTGCGACATCCTATATGTTATCTCTCAAATTCCTCACGATGCATTTCCTAATTCTCCCCAGAAATGAAGTAAATTTTACCTTTTCAGTTCTTAATACTAGTAGGCCTCTCAGTATAAAGATATTCATCTTTATTCCGCAAAGTGAAGTAATAATACCATGGAAAGTCCACGGAGTTCTCCTTTAGCCTATAGAAGTGGAAGAACTCCGCGGGAGTAATGTCCTCGTCAAATTTCTTTTGCTAAAGCACTAAAGTGGCAAGAATGTCCCTCCAGTCACTTGGGTCTAATTGGGTTGGGGCTAGATTCATAGCATAAAATATTTTCCTAATTGGGATAGGGACTGGTAGCCTCAATCCTAGAAGAAAAGCATGAAAAAGAAAATAAATACCCTCATTGGGGACTGTGGAACATGAACTTTGTTCCATAGCAGTGAGTGTATAGATGACTCATTGGGGAAATTCAAAAGCTGCAGTAACATGGTTGATCTAGTCTTTATCCATGATGTAACGAATCTCCAGTGCCATGGGAGATTTTTTAGTAGGTTAGCTAGCAGGTGCCTGGAGAATTTATGGCCTTTGATGGGACAACCTACGCAACCATCATCTTAGAAGGAGGATTATTACTAGAATTTGTATCTTCTTCCATCTCATCCGTAGCCTCCCTAGTATTCCTGCAATTAGAGGAGTCCGCAGAGTCAGAATCAATAGTCACACAATTTGGGTAGTCCTTAAGTTAGCAGGGCCCACTAGCCTTCAAAGGCTTTACAAAAGAAATTTTGAGAGGAAAAACACCAAAGTGAGTTTTCCAGAAGTCCTCCAAGAACTCTGAAGGCTCCCAAATCATATAGCTGCATAAAAATCCAAAAAGAAGAATGGCTTTGCAGTTAGGTGCCACAGCCACGATGATCAGAGAAGCCTTTTAGGAGTCGCGAAAGATACATGCAATATATAGTAGCTATAAATTAATGGACGTAAAAGTATATGAACTATAGCCAAAGGAGTTTCGATTAAAAAGGGTTGAGAAGAGGCCACAACCAAGAAGTTATAATACTAGTTGCGACTAAGTATACAAATGCCAAGAACGTGTTCTTGGTGTAAAATTTGAAATGGAGATAAGGGGTAATTCAACCCAGAAAATTCCAATCCTAACCTAAGTCAATCCTGACCTAATTTGTAGCTACATACGAAAAATCCAAGAAAATCTCACAATTAGTTAACATATTACCCCAAAAATAAAATCCATACAAAACCCAAAATCCCTATTCTAAATTCAACAAACACCAATTTATTCCAACCAAAAAATGCTTCCTATCAGTTCAAATGGAAGAAGATATCCAAAACATGGAAATTAAGCGCATGAATTTACAGAATATGTGTTCAAACGAATCTATAGAAAATGAAGCGACAAAGAAGAAGGTTACCTGGAAAATGGATGAACAGTAGAAGACCACTGGTTCCTCAACCTTGAACCGCTTCAACTCTTCCTCAAACCACCACAAGCCACTACAGGAAACTCACCGTAAAAATCAAAGATGTAAATGACAAAGTTCTGCCGTCGATTCGCTCTAAAAGACTTGGTTAAGGTAATGAAGGCTACGACTAAATCCCATTTATATAAGAGGGCGCTGGAAACTGAAATGTCACCTTGCATTAGCCGCGACACTCTCTCAAAGGCCATGAACAATGACACCGCATAATGTCTTAGAATATAACCGCAGCACCAACTCGCCATCTATTGGCACTACGTCTTGGGAGCTTATTGATAAGCTCATTATAGTCATTATATGCCACAAACGATTAATAACAGGTTGCGACTTAGGATCAGATAGGTTGTGAACCTGTACAATTATCAGGCCTTGGATTAAATAGGTCATTACCAGCTCTGGCCACTACCTAGGCTCAAAGAGGCCGCGGCATTACTCTAAGAACTAGCCGTCGCTTGGGCTCAAACAAGCCGCAACATTACTCCAAGAATTGGCCACCGCCTGGGTTCAAACAGGCCATGACCTCTACTCTCACATCAGAGACTTGATAGTTGTCCAACTTCTAGAAGGACTTCATATTCGTACAACTTATCCCCATGTCACGTGTTACGAGCACATGCCACCACCTTTATGACTCCTATAAATAGAAGTGCTCACCTCACTATTTAGAGGAGAAAATGCTTGGCAAAACCTTGTCAAACTCTCAGCTCACTTTCTCTCTCCAGAGATTGCCACACTTAAGGGCTCACCCCCTTCCACAGCTACGCTGGTCAACCCTCATAGTCCACATCCGTGCTTCCTGCTTAGAGAATCTCATGTACAATCTTACACCTTCTATCTTGTATGCCTCTAATGGCACCATAACTTTGTATCATACACGCATTTAATAAGAGTATAACACCAAAGTGGACGTAGGCTTATTTTTATAGCCGAACCACTCTATATTTTGTGTCTTTTTCCTTATTGCTTGCTTTTTTTATTCTTTATACTTGATATGATGGTTGAGAAGGATTTATGTCCGATTTCTCGTACCAACATGCTTACTTCCATAGCATGTTCTATCTTTTTTTATTAATTAGTTCTCAGTAACAATAATTACATGTTTACTTCCACAATATGTTCTATCTTTTCTCATGAAAAAGGGCTATATTTATAGGGAACATAAGGTGAATAAGCCATGTAGGACTCTAGAATCTCTGGATATAGTTGCATCTTTATTGAACTAATTTTCCCCCTAAGATTACCACTGATTGAACTCCCCTTTGTTCTCATCCTTAAGTTATCAGACATGTGTCACTCAATCTAAATAACTTGGATTGTATGAATAACTACCCCATAAAATATTACTCCAAATACAAAGAGTCAATGTTATTAAGATGGTTAATGAAATGACATCTTTGATTAATCAAGGACTAAAGACTCTTGGGTATCTACTGTGATGGATGGTTAGTATTAACTGGTTGTTGAAGATTTGGGTTCTCTCTCTGCCTATAACTTACATAGGAAAGAGAGAGAAATTTGAATTCTCACTGAATGTTAATTTTTAAAATAGTTCTTTGACTATAGAGGAAGATATAACAGTTGGAATGTGCTGAAACGGGAATACTTTTTTACCAAAAATAATATAAAGTTACAGTCCGAACATCATCCCGATCAAAGATTATTAAGGTTGACTTCTCTTCTAATCTTTGTAGCTCTGACATGATGGGGGTATAAGAAGGAATTCTGAATTCATAGTTATGGATTGAGGTATGTAATTAAATTATTGTTTTATGTTCTGCATGATGGTTATATGTGTAAGTCATGAAGTTCAAGATTCTAGGGTTTATAGATGATTTGTGTTTAATGCCCTACACAAATTAAATAAATTTTTATATGTGGTATAAGAGCCATAGTTTAAAACTCATGATTTTTCCAATTTATGAGTTAATGACGGATGAAAATCGATTTGGCCTTTTATGATTATTAGATTTTTAACCTTCTCTTTTGATATCATTCCACATATAAGATCGGTTCTTGGAATGCATGTGTCCATGTTATTGCATTTAGGTAGCCATCATATTATATATTGATACATCTATCTTATGGTTTGCGAAAAAATAATGCCACTTAAGTTGTTTAAAAGATTTATAATAGTTTAAATGGATTCGAACAGTTTGTTTAAGAAACTGTTTTTTACAAAATGAATTACCAACACAAGATGTGTATGAAAATTGTTATGAACAAGATATTTCAATTATAGGTGACCAAGTTCTGAAAAATAAAACTAAAAGAGTCTAAATCAACACACAATCATAAAGAGATGAGAGGAAGATTAAACATGTAAGTACACAAGTATTTTAACGTGGTAAAACCCCACCCAATTGGGGAAAAATCCACAGTGGTGTCTACACCTCAAAAACAAAATCCACTAAAAATGAGTTATAAGGTTACAAACTATTAACAAACTAAGGACACAACTAGACCTATATTAACTCAAGAATTTATATCAGATCCATTAGGTAAATCAGACTTCTCTAAAGGCTCTGAAGTTGCCCTAGTTGTTCTGCAACTTTGCACCTCCTCCTCCTTTTAGATTTACGTTGACTATAAGGTCATAAATCTCTCAACCAATACTGTTTTAGTGTTGTGGTGTGAAACGTGTATTGTTGTGTTGTGACTAACACTGTATTGTTGTGTTGTGACTAACACATGCATGAACCCACACACACTTATACAGACCAATAGTCCTACAAATTACAGATTTATACTAAAAATGTTATGTAAGATTCTGAATCACAATTTATTGAAAACTAGGCTTACTTTTTGTGATAGATAGAGTGACAATCTTGCTATTAAAAAGGACCCAAGATCATATACACTTTCTCTTATTTATTTGCAAATCTATTTCACAAAATGAGAAATATGAATTGGAAAATGTAAACGTCTGAAGATCTGAAAATGATTTGAAGCATTTTTTTCTCAAAACTTGAACCAAAAAAAGGTATTTGTTGGTAGAACGTTAAATGAAAACAGTTGAGTACAAAAACACCAACAAATAATGATTTCTCGATAAAGAAATCAAACTAAGCAGATCTAAGTGGTTTATAGCACAACATAATCAAATCAACACTTTCTATAAACGAAAGAAACGAGATTTAACCTAGTGACTAGTTGGAAATTAGATTTAAAACCAGAGAGGAAATGATCTTCGAACAAGAATCACTCTCAAACTCACAAGAAATTTTCTAAGAAATTTTTTCAAGAGTTTGGCTAGGTTTTGCAATCTCTCTCTCTCTCTCTCTCTTTTCTCTCTCAAACTCACATTCACCAAAAGATTGTAAATGTTTAACCCAGGGCCTTTATTTATACAAGTTGATTGAAGGATCTGGAACGATTAACCAAATCAACGGCCTGGATTAAGTCTATCAAATTGAGTGTAAATTTAATGGTTATAAACGCACCGCATTTAAACGCATTATGATTGGCCCAACTTTGAGTTAGACAACATGCAGACCATCGATGATTTTGATCCAGCGGTTGATAAGATCTCTTAGTTATGTGAGTAAGAAGAAACACAATCTTTGCCGGTATAATGAAGTAACGTGTGAGGCTCAGATCACACATAAAATGCCCATTTTGAATTTTTAAAAATCCCAATTTCTACCCCACATTTCCTTGCCACTTTTGGTTTCTACCCAACCAAGTTTTTAGGAATTAAAAGATATTAAACACGCCAAAACAATTTAAAACCTTAATTTTAAATTTTTTAAAAATGTTAAAAAGTCCTAAAAAATGTTTCAAAAATCCCCCAAAATATTAGAAAATTAGTTTGATGAGAATTAACACTCACACACCTAAAATGATATAAATGCAACATAAAATATGCAAGCCTAGCTGCAGTGTTGGTATACTACCTTTGAGACCATTAGAAGATAATTTGATATAGTGTATGAGGCTCTTTGGTAACAAGGGATATGACTCTAATTTTGTCACTATTTCCAAACTAGATAAGAGCTTATATAGTATAGACTCAAGTGAGTAAAAAATATAGGGTGCTTCAATCTCCCCCTTTGGAAATATGAGACAAAATCTCCTTTGAGTCATCGAGGACTCATAGGGATACAAAAAATAAGAAAATCATATTCCTATACAAAAATTCTATCGAAAATTACATTAATCAACTAAATACAGACCAATACCCTAATAATATTCTGATATAAATGCGGTACTGATTCCTAAAATCAAGATAGCTAAGATCAAGGATTTTAGTTGAAGTGAACAAAAAGATGTCCAAGCGGACTTAAATTTCTCCCCCATTTTGTCTCAAATGGACAAAGGGTAGGCACAAATTTTCATAATCAAATAAAGATATAGAAAAGAGAAATATATATCAGTGCATAAACACCGAGTCACATCAAGGATATCCTATATAAAATAGATATAGGAGGTGTCTTTTATCATTTTTTAAACATTCGTACCCTATGTCCTCAAAGATCATTTATTAGCATAAATATGACCAGATGATATATTATGAGATGACAAATATTTACTCAAGAAATATCATGCCAATAGATTTCTGAAGAGATTCAAATCTTAAATTATCTAGAGGCTTTGTGAACAAAGCAGCTAATTGAAGATCTGTGGGCAAATACATAATTTCCACATTCATTAGATTCTACTAATTCACGAATAAAGTGATATCAAATCTGAATTAAAAAAGATTTTTGGAAATATTAATTGAACTTTGATTATCACAATAGACATGTAACTTATCTTCAATTATGCCATAGTCTTTTAACATCTGTTTTATCCAAAGTAATTGCGAACAACAGTTTCCTGCGGTAATATATTCTGATTCTGCGATGGATAATGAAGTACAATCTTGTTTCTTAATAGACCATCCTACCAAATTATTTCCTATTTAATAATAGGCTCCTGCCGCAATCTTACTATCATTGGAGCACCCAACCCAATAAACATCGGTGTAACCAATTATAGAAGTGGATGTGCCATTTGTGTACCAAAGACCTAAGTTAAGAGTTCCTTTAACATATTTTATGATTCGCTTAACATACCATAAATGACTCTATTTAGGTGCATTCTGATATCTAGTGCATAAACAAACAACATACATAATGTCAGGGTATGAGGAAGTTAGGTATAGTAAGCTTCCTATCATGCTATGATAAAGAGTGGGAACAATGGATTTCCCATGTTCATGCTTATACATTTTTATCGAGGTACTCATGGGTGTCCTAGCATCTTTTTCATTTTCTAGGCCAAAATTCTTAACAATCTCTAAAGCATATTTGGATTGTGAAATGAATAATCCTTATGAATTTTGTATAACTTGAAGTCCTAGAAAGAATTATAACTCCCCCATAAGAGACATTTGAAATTCTCCATGCATAACTTTCGAGAAATTTTCAACTTCGGTTGAGGATGTAGATCCAAAGATTATGTCATCTACGTAGACTTCGGATATAACTACAGTTTTGTCAGAATGTTTGATAAATAGAGTTGGATCATTCCCACCTCTTCTAAAGCCGTTATTTAATAAAAACGTAGACAATCGTTCATACCAAGAATGAGGTGCTTATTTTAGACCATATAGATATTTTTTCAATCAAAAAACATGATTCGGATGGTGAGGGTCAATGAACCCTTTGGGTTGTTCAACATAGATTTCCTCAGTTAAGATACCATTAAAGAACGCAAATTTCACATCCATTTGATAGATAGTGAATTGAAAATGACAAGCTATTGCTAAGAGTAAGCGAACAGACTCAAGGAAAATTACTGGTGAAAATCTTTTCTCGAAATCTATTCCTTCAATCTGAGAATAGCTGTGGACAACTAACCTAGCCTTATTTCTAATGACCATCCCATTCTCATCTATTTTATTTTTAAAAACCTAATGTGTGCCAATAACCTTTTTATTTTCTGGCCTGGGTACAAGATACCATACATCACGAGTGACAAATTGAAGAAGTTCCTCCTGCATAACACTTATCCACAAGGAGTCACTTAGGGCTTCATTTACATTCTTTGGTTCTATGAGAGACATAAAGCATGCATAATGAGAAAAATTATGTATTTGGGATTTGGTACGAACAGGCTCTATAGGGTTACCAACCATGCTGTCTAAGGGATGATCTTTAGAAACCCAGTTAGGCACCTCGAGAATCTAAGGTGGTAAAGAATCATCTATCTCTGAGAGTCGCAAGTTAAAATATTTTCAGACTCAACCACGATAGTTGGTCCTGTGGGTATCCTCTCAACATTAGTGTCACTAACAATCACATTAATGGATTCCACTAAGGTTTTGGTACGAAAATTATAGACATGATAGGCTCTACTATTGGGAGAGTAACATAAGAAGATTGTTTTATTACCTTTGGTTTAGAATTTGGACAAATGTTCTCTGTCCTTAAACATGTGGCAAACACTGCCAAAGGTTTTAAAATATTTTAGGTTAGGTTTCTTATCGTACCAAAGATTGTAAGGTGTCTGTTTGGTATCTTTTCTAAGGTAGACTCGGTTTATAATATGACAGACAATCCTAACGCCTTCAACCCAAAAATAGTGTGACACCTCGCTTAAAATAATAACGGGTGGCCAACCCTATACTAAATTAAAACAGGAATCTCAAGTGGATCATTCTTAGCATATACTATCGATACTAAAATCAAAGATGCTAACTACCCAAAACCATAATAAGCGGATGCTAAAAATTTAAAACCACACATTGAACCAACAAAACAACAATATAATATCTACAAAACATCGTAAGATGTATACACACACAATAATAAAATAATGTACTCAATATAAAATGTAACACGCACAATAAGAGAAGTATACCCGAATATGATGTCGGGTAACAGATAATACAACAAACCAGAGGAGAAGTATAAATATGCTAAAAGTAACTCTTGGGTATAAACCCGATACACCAAAATGAATCCTATCTATATTTTCAAATGGTAGGAGGCGACTCTAACAGAATCCCGCAACAGTCCGCGTCTTCTACGGCTCCCAAGAAACTGGATAGAATAACATCATCGGTATCCTTGTGGTGGAACTCCTCTTGTACACTATATATATAACAAGAGGGAAAAATGAACGGGTTGGAGCCCGAGGTGTAAAAACGTTTATAGCAAGTTCATAATATGCATACTAATTAATAAATTCTCAATTTCATAAATAAAGTGGAGTCATACTCTCGTGGAGCCCCCAATCTCACCGCTCAACTAAAGCACGCACCTAAACATATGCACCTGATTCTAAGTTTGTTTACTCGACATCTTCGGAGGATAGCCCAAAAATCCTCTCATCCTATCATACTCTAAGTTTACTCCCAAACTTATATATATATATATATATAATAATCATATAAGCACACACATGTACCTTACTAGAGTCCATCCGATTCTAATTATAACTTAAACAAGTCCTTAATGACAGAATAGGCACACAATAACTTCCTATTATTATAAAACATTCTATCACTAAACAACATACACCCGAGTACTAAGGACTAAATTTCTCCCCACTCCCAACATTGCTCTACGTTTCGTGCGTGGGATGTCTCGAAAAGCGAAATCCAAACAAGGAACCCCCCCGATACACTACTCCTTGACAATGTTGATCGTCGAGATACATTATGCCCTCCACACATGTCCGATAACCTCAGCTACTTATTTTGAGTACCATCTCTAGTACCCAAGTAAGACCTCTATTTAAATCCTTGAGGTCGATATATCAACAATTGTCTCTAAGTGTGATCGTTTGAACCTTATAAGCTAGTACACCAAAATCACACAAGATGTACATCTTAGAAAACTCATATCACCATCACCTATAGGATATATATATATATATATATATATATATATATAATACAATCATTCAATCCTATAACCATGTATACATACCACACATAATGCACACTTTGCAATAATCATAACATATACGGTTATAGGATATAAATATACTGCACAATGCTATCATCTTCTAGGAATTACTCACTTTATCCCATGTTACCATACACCGGACTATTATCACACCGCCATGGTAATAAAACAAAACACAACGTATGGGAAGCAGTCATAGTTCCTAACCGGAAAGTGAGAACGAATCATACCCAAGACTTCTCACCCCCAAATAAAATCACACAAACAATAATGGATGACTATGACCTGGGGACTATACGCACCCTGCTCCTCAAGCCAGGGGCCTCACCCACATCGCGCATATATATATATATGTATATATATATATATATATATATATATATATATATATATATATATATATATATATATATATATACACGCAATCACATCATATGTATAAATCATCACACAAGAAATATACTTTCACGCCATATAACCACACATTTATATCTCTCTCTCTATATATATATACACCCTATCTCCAATCCTAGAATCTGGCTATATGTATATAACTCTCATAATACTCACCATCGTTATATCGCATATCTAAACAATGCATTTTCCTTACACGGTCCCTCCCTTGAAACATATACATCCAAATCACCTATACATCCAAATGCACATATGAATTATTTAGCAAGATTAAACACTTCCCTTGAAGTTGTAGAGGTTGAATCGTCCTCGAGATCGCGTATATATATATATATATATATATATATATATATATACACACACACACACTAGGGTCTGATAATTTTGAAAAGAATAAAGTCGTATATAATGTAAATAATAAATGTTTTATATATTTCAAGTGTAATTTTTCAAAGTATTGTTAGGGGAAAAGTTTCTCAATTTATTGGGTTGTTCATCATGTTTAAGAAAAAAAAAGTATACCTTTAAAAATACTAATTGTCCGTCCTGAAGCTTTTAATAATCGTAAACTATTATATAACATAAATAGTTGTAAACAAATTAAAAAAATTCGAGATAGTTTCATTTGCTTATAGGATGATCTACAATGTTTAAGAAATAAAAATAGTCAATAACAGCAATACTAAAGTTATTTTTACAACACCAATGTGTAGACATTTCAGAAAATTTGAACATAATTTCTTTCGTATATAGGACCATTCATGTTTAAGAAATAAAAAAATACTCTACAACAATACTATCACAATACAAATGAAATTAGCTATAAAAAAATCAACAAATACATTAGATTCTGAGGCTCTTTGCTTTGTGGCACATAGTCGGTTGTTCTTTTTAGGAAAAGAATATTGGTAGCGAGCCCAATTGGTTTTCCTTGTAAGTTGGCAGACACTCCCTCCAGAAGGCTAAAAGTGTATGGATCCTTACGCAATTGAAGATGGCCTTCTTCACTCCTTTGTTAATTATGAGTTCCCGGGAGATGCTTCACGGCTGGAAACTCCTTCGGCGAAGGTGCTAATTTGTTTGAACACAAACATAATTTCGAGCCCAATTAATAAATAGTGAATAAAAGAGACACGAATACTCCTCTTGACAACATCGATAGATGACTGCTCCATCAATATGTAAAATTTATATACAAAATATTTACTTAAAAAGTAAAAAAAAAAGATTAGGCATTACCGATTAGTTAAATCATGGTTTTATAACTCATTTGCTATGATGTGTACCTGAATAGAGAGGTGAAAATATCAACAATATCTTCAGCCAAATGATGACTTTATATTCTGTTTCGATCTTAAATGTGCTATAATGTCACCTATATTGCATGACTCTGTTGCTGACCACTATCCCTGTGTTGATAGTATCGCTAATAATCCTAGTCATCGCCAACATTTTTTACCTCTGCACTATTGCCCACACAGTCATTTCAACCATTTGTGTCGTGATCTACTTTTGTTGCTTCGTCATGGCTCAGAAATATTCCCCAAACATCCAGTGCTCACAAATCTTCCCCAATGAGCTTCGAGACAGATGATCTTCCCTTAAAACAGGTGCACACTTCCCAAATAGATCAGTAATGCCATCTAGAAAATTTGTGGTAGCACCAGCAGGGTACAGCTTTCTGCAACAATATTTCCTGTCAATACACTATAAATTAATAAATGGAAAAACTTCAAAGCATTTCAACATCTCTAAAATATTATACAACACTTTATAATTGATTTTATATTCGCCTAATGAACCAATAACATTACATTTCAAAGACAAATTAAAACAATATGAATGAGGACTCGATTATAAGAATGAGGGATAAAATAAATGTATAAAAAGTATAGTTTCTTAAAGAAACAATTAGTTATAAAATACTGAAAAGTATTGATAACACCAAACTTGACAGAGGTAATTTAGTTTTCATAAAAACTATGTCATTCATAACAATGTACTGTAGGTAAATATAAACCATGACAACTTTAACTCAGTCAGGCATTTGAACAAACATATGGTATAAGATAGTATTCATGTTTTATAAACAAATAATGAATTGGCCAAATTTCATATTTACATCTCACATACAATGTAGATTTATATCTACAAAACAAAATTTTTTACTTATCTATTTAGACCAACACAAAGATGGAATCATGGATCGTTGATTCAAGTAATTACCCTCTCTGTTTTGAGCGGAGCACTGCCTCCTCAAAACCGAAAAAATACCATCGACTCCAATCAGCCTTTTCCTTGAGATTCGTTCCGTGAGGACGTGCATTGATCTTAAAAAGTCTACCTCAACATCATACCCGAATTGATGCTAGAACTAAATATTTCCACGTGATATTTTGAATACACAACTGATAGGGGGAGAGAGAGAAAATAATACCTTAAAGATGTGAGACTAAAATGCCAGAAATTTGAAGAAAAAATGATTGCACCTCATAATGCTTAGATTATACCTAAATTTACAAATCAAAATCTCCAAAACAAAACATAATTAATCAAAATAAATTCAATCTTACCCTGTTTGTGAAACTTCAAATTCAAAACAATCGAAAAAAGGATATAATGTTGTGAAATCTTGGCAGCAGCGAAATGTGGGAGAGAGGAGAGAGTTCTATAGATTTAAGTGCAAGATGATTAAATTGTGTATGAGATGACCTTAAACAGACCTATAGTTTGCATTTTGTATGGCCAAAGATACTGCACAGTGGTTGAAGTATAAATGAAGAATTCAGTAACATATAGATGAAGAATTCAATAACCAAACACTTGCAACGATGTTGTACCTTCTTAATATTGAGACTCTAAGAGGAAATATATGTACATCAATGGTCTTGGCGAAGATCTTACTCATGGTTGTTTATGACACAATGGAAAGCTTGAAAAGACCTCTTGGCAGCCATTATATGGGCTATGCGTATAATCTGGAAGGTTTTCTTCTTACTGCTGGAGAAAAGGGTTCAAGAATTGCATTACAATCACCAATTGGGGTTGCCTGTGGTCAGGCTGATGATATTCGTAATGAAGCAAATGACCTTCTTAGAATCAAAGATTACCTTTTCAAAGAATTGGCTCATAAGACTGGCCATCAGGCTGATAAGATTCACAAAGACTTAGGCTGAATGAAGAAGTTTAACACATAGGAAGCAAGCTCTGTAATATGGCCTAATTGATCGCATAATGGGGCTCAAAGAAAACCTTGATTTTGTTCTTGGATGAAGATATTGGACATAGTGCATACATGTAAAGCAAAGGTGGAATCTTGAACTAAAAACTACATTCAGTTCAGCACCTATGTTCAGGTCAGCACCTACGTTCAGTTCTATTGTTCGGCTACAATCAAATGAGTCCGAATCTTGAATTAAAAACTAAAATATAATGTTTTATAATATTTGACCAAAAAATCATTCTTGAGTTCGCATTAGGGTGGTTTTTGCCCTGTTTTATGATGAACTTAATGCTCCAAGGCAGAGAGAACATTCCCTTATTTCTAAACCTGGAATTTAAAGTTGGGGCCTGCTCTAAAACATGAAATGGGATGGAAAGAGTGAGTTTATATTCATACCATATGCACCATATCTTTTATACTTAAACTATGAAAGGGTATCTCCCTCACTATTTACTTTTCTCTGCCATGTCAGCGATGCAGGCTTCCCGGGGTTGACTTTTTCTTGGAGATAAGTGCGAAAAATAGACAAATTAAATCAGCACAGAAAGGTTTTAGAACTTTATTAACTGAAAAACACCATAATCCATCAAATTATACCCTGGGCATTTAGCAAAGGAAGTAAAAGGTGAGTGTATATTATTACTTATTCATATCATGATTAGTTTATTGATAGGAGATACTTACAAACTGGCATAGAAATCCAAGCAAATACACAACTGTCAAAGTGAATAATAAATATCTGTATAGTAATCTATCAATTGTGAGAATTTAAATTCAAACTGAAGGACACATCTTTACTGTATTTGTAACTTGAACGTGTTCTGACAGTGATTGTACATGTTAATCTAATTATTCCAATTATGTGTAATAATGGTGTTATAAAGTCTCTTCCAATTATGCACAAATTTTAGTCCCTCCCTTCACATTGTTTTTATGGTATTTCTAAACAATCCAAGGTATTTATATTCTCGATACCCATTGAAAATGTCCGCATATTGAACCCAAATTAAAGAATCACCTGAAGAACCTCAAAAGAATTAAAGAACGCTACCGATGCCCCTGCCTCTAATGCTCTCGCACCAGTTGCAACTCGGATAATTGGGAGAATGGAAAATTCGGAGTCAATTAAGGGTAAAGTTGTTGGGTTATACAAATCTAAAAGGAAGGAGGATAAATAACAGGTATAAGTGGAGGATTTACAGAGGAAGGCTATGAAAAGTAGAGCAACAACAGATTTTGTGAGATAATGCATTATATGCAACATGGTTTATAATATCCTCAAAGTCTTCAGTACTCATCTTGAAACATGTACACATTGAAATCACATGCAACATGGTTTATAATATCCTCAAATTCTACCATGCTAAATAAGAAACATGTACACATTGAAATCACAACAAAAGTTATAACCATTATCCATAATTACATCCGTCAATCTGCCATTTTTTCAAGCAAGTAAAATATTTGCATACTCAAGAAACTAAGTGATAACTAATTACATGATGCCAATTATAATTTATAATGAATGGACGCTTTCATCTAATGAAATGCACAAAAGGAAATTAGAATGAATGGACACTTTCATCTAACGAAATGCATAAAATAAAACTATTTTGGCATGCAAAAAAACAAATAAAAAAAGTCCTCGACAATGGGAATTCCCGGTTGATAATTTTATCTAACACCTATCAAGCAACTACAAAAATGTAAAAGTTAAAAATTTGTCAACTTACTAAATTTTCAGACAGATATCCAAGTTGTTTTAGCCCAACTCCACACGTAATATCTTTTATCATACCATACATCCAATAGAAAAACTTAGAAATTTACTTACCAAATATATATTATACCATACATCCAAATAATAAAATGATAAAATAAGGAACAAAATGCATCAACCATTTCACTCCAAATAATAAAATGATAAAACAACATACATATTAGTACAATATACGGAAAAACCATGTTCTATTGTAACGCATCTAAAGCAATGGGAGCCGATCAAATGCAAACCAAAGAGTCTTCTAGTGATACACAAAATGCATGTTAAGCTTGTAGATACTGTATATCAGATATACAGGCGTGAAAAGGATAAAACTGGTGAGATAACACAATAGCAATGTGGTAGTGTGAGAAATGGATAAATATTTTTTGGATGTTGATGTTGAAGATGAAACAACAAACTTTATTGAAAATGATGTTTAGCCCACGCCTTGTGGGCGAATCGCCCTTTGGCTTATGTTCAATCACATTACGGAGATTAACACATTATGAGCAAGATAATAAAAATGATGAGTATTACTAAAATGACACGGGGGGATATCTGGTGAGGAGATTCATTTTTTATATTTAGTAATAGATTAAAGCAAATAAGTTGAATTATAGTTAGAAAAATTAATTCATAAATATGTTGGTTACTTTGAGTAGATTCTAAAATTTAGAAAGCTACGCCAAATGTTGCCTACTATTAATTTTCACACAAAACAAAATGCAAAACACATAAGTGACGAAAGCCTAAATCTGGTGACAATGGTTGTTTCCTAGGACAAAAATATTTCAGATAGTGTATGCAAGAATGAAATGGAACACAAACATACAACAAAAAGATGAAACAATTTTCGTTGAATTCATACCAATGCACAAAAGTTCGTTTGGCATATAAGAGGCCAAACTTGTCATCTTTCTTGTACCTCATGAGAAATAGAAATAGGGATTCTCTTGATCTTCTTTGAATGTTCTCTCATATGGTCTTCTAAATATTTATAGTCCCTAAAACTCTTGCTGCAACAATCATAACTATAATGCTTATTCTTCCTATGAGACATTGAGATTTTGGGGCTGATGATCACTTTCTTGGAAACTGATTATTATTTGCCTAATTCAAACGGTTTACGTACATAAGTTCCAAACAGAGTTCATCAAACAAACAAACATATGATTTTCCAGTTATAAATCAAACAGTTCATCAAACAAACAAAGTCCCATCAAATTCAAATAGTTATAATTTAACCCATCAAGTCCCGACCATATCCTAACATGAGTAGATCGTCAATGACACAAATCATATCAACAGCATCACGAAAGCTAAAACACATGTGATTGATATGTGTTGTGTATTATATGCAAAAAAATGGAAATATTAAAGGATTAAAATGAAATAGTGATAATAGATAGGTAGTAACACTTCAATAAAAAAACATAAAAATCCCATCCAGGTCAATCACATCATAGTGTGGCATTACAAAGTGGGATTAAAAAATTACACTTGTTCTTCTTCCTTTTATACATTTAATATCCATCAATAGTAACAAGCATAGATTCATAGGCATTGGTCAATGAGTTCAAAACTATAAATTGATGCATTTTCCCTTGAAACTCAGATTTTTAGTAAAAAAAAAATTCATGATTGATCCGGAATTTTAGATTTTTTTTTTATAGAACATATCACCGGATGGAATTCATAATTGGAAAACGTGTCATGCATAACCATCCGAAACTGAAAACCTCAGGTTCAAATCCATTTAGGACCCCTTAGGGGATGATTTAAATTAGAAGGTCTACCTTAAGTTGTTTAGCTCATCGTAACACCTTATGAATATGCACAGTTTACCAAATAAGAATACTATTCCTTAACTGACAAAGTAGGCCACAATATGAAAAGGGAAAAACCCGTATTATTTCTCACAGATTTTAGAACCTAAAAAATATATAGATACAAGTAGGTTAGATAATACAGGCAATACACACATTATTATATACACATCATGACAATAATAGTTCATTAATCATAATAATTATTGTCACTACCATACTAATGAATTGTTAAATTCCCAAACCATCGAGAGGTAATATTAACATGTACATGATATTGAAAACAATTGATAAAATAAGTAACTATAGAACACCTTCATCGTCAAAAATTAAGTTAAACAAATGCAGCATGCATGCTTACTATGGTCGAACGGATATGTACATTGACACCTATCATTTCTATCATATTTATATCCGAGTTCAGAGCCTCCCCAAACTTTCTTGTATCATCCTGAGCCTCTGCACCAATTGGAAGCCTAATCAAGGAGTTGAGTAGAGCATGAGTCACTCCAAACAAAGAAGTTGAGTACGCCTCCTCCAAAGTAGGCCATTCATCAAGGTAGGACAATGTACATCAGACCATCCACCAATGTTTGTGCTCCTCAATATCTCTACACAATGTACACTGATGCTCGACTCAAAAAATAAGCAAAATAGATACTAATATCTATAAAGAAAAAGGGTATCTATCTAAAATAAGCTTTCAAGAACATTCCTCAAATACCAATATAAATTGCCTCACAACATTCGTTGTAAAATGGGGATTTATCCAACTCGAAGGTTGTAGAAAAAACTTTGCATAAATTCACCAACATGTTTGTGCATCCACTTTTCGAGACCATGGTTATATTTAGATGAGTAACCTTCATATATGAAACAAAAGATAAAATCATATATTTGAAACAAAAGAAAAAATCATAAATTAAAGCCAAAATCAGAAACTAAAGCTAAAACCATTCAGACCAAAACCTAAAATCAGAAGAAGGCATTAAATTTGAACAGAAAATGAGTAGAGATTTAAAAAACATCATGAATATTACCAAAAAATCATAAATTAAAGCTAACATAAGAAACTAAACCAACGTAGTAATAAATAATAGTAAAACGCACTAAACAAATGCACTAATGAAGAGAGAATGAATCTAATTTCTTTTAGCAACTAAATCTAGTTTCAATCGAACATCATGCAATGAAAGATAAAATCGAAACCACTTGAAACTTACAGAAGAGGAGAGGCGGCCTGAAATCGAAACCCTTAGTATGATGTTTGAGGTAGAGATATTTTGGATTGCTGATGAGAGAACGGGAGAGGGTGTGTGAGAAATGGAAGATGATATGAGTAGTGAGCAGGAGAGAAATAAAGAATGAAGTGACCTTGACAAAAGTAACCCCAATTTTGAATTGAAGTCTAAATTTGGTAAGTAAAAAAGAGGGGGAAATCAAAGAGTTGAGGGGCAAAATAGGAAGTGCGGACAAAATTTATATAGATGACATCATGTTGTCATCTTATAACATACATAAGTTTTATACTTTATTATATATATATACACACACACACCCTATCTCCAATCTTTATATATAAAGGAAAAGAATCTAGCTATATGTATATAACTCTCATAATACTCACCATCGTTATATCGCATATCTAAATAATGCATTTTCCTTACACAGTCCCTCACTTGAAACATATACATCCAAATCACCTATGATATGAATAGTCTCCCATTGTATCCAACATTAAGGACACTATCTCAAAATCGAACGTATGTATCAATCCCTAGACATAGACCATCCACCTCCGGATGCCCACCAATATATAATAATTATCCCGTCTATAGGTACACCCAACTAATAGTCGATAATCTATTTAATCCTTTAGAACTAAGATCTCTGTTCTTTTACTCAAGTGAACCCTTAATAATACCCCGTTTTTTATTTATTCCCCAAATTCATCATCACTAAGGATATTCGACCTCTCTCTCATTGGTCTACCTGTAATATCTAAATAAAACCATATCGCTAGAAGGATTAGACACAAAAGTCGAAGCAACAATCTCTCGCCATATCTTCACAATTTCCTCAAAAAGTCCTTAACCTTACATCCCTTTTTAAATCACTTTTTAAACTCTAGATGGTACTCCCATACCTCATGAAATTCCCCACTATATCGATGTAACAAACTCCAATACATATGTATGTTCTCAAACCATTTCGATACGTCCCCACAATCATGTCATGTGACAAACCCTTAATAAATCCCCAAAACGTAACTCTCGCATCATATATAAAAGGTCCAAATCGAGAAACCCAACCAAAATGGAGTAAAACTCACTCTAGGAAAATTACTCAAAATTGTCGTGTTTTCGAATCGATTCGGCCCAGCAAATTGATTCTCCCCCTTATGCGAATCGATTCGGTCCAAAGGACCTGGGAGTCTGACTTAGGCCGAATCTATTCGGTTTTGGGTTCGAATCGATTCGATCACTCAGACTTGTAAACCTGTAACATTTTGAATCGACTTGGGAAGGGGCAGAATCGATTCGGCCTCTTTAACAAGCCAAGAAATGGGCATTTTCTCCAAAACCTAATTTTCCCCAAAATTAAATCCATCCTCTTACAACCCTCAATCTTCAACGCCAACATGTTTTCTAACATAAAAATCATTATACCAATCATCCTTACCCATAATACAACCTCAAATCCATTTATAAACATCAATGCAAGATTTAACCCACAAAATCAAGGTTTTGATATTTATACCCAAAATTCATATTTTTATCCACATTTCATGAAATCAAATGCACATACGAATTGTTTAGTAAGATTAAACAATTGCCTCAAAATTATAGAGGTTTAATCGTCCTCGAGATCGCGTATTGGCCGGAAATCTCCAAGCTTTCTCCTCTCTCTTCTCCCTTCTTCTTCTTCTTCTTCTTCTTCTTCTTCTTCTTCTTCTTCTTCTTCTTCTTCTTCTTCTTCTCTCTCTCTCTCTAGCTCTCTCTCTCTTTCTCACAAATGAGATTAGCTGGTTTCGTAAGCCTCTTAAGCCTTTAAATCCTAAATCCCAATCTTAAATGATAATACACACTTTAAATGACTCGTTTACTCCAATTCGAGTTAAACTAACTTAAAAATATTTCAGAACCGAAATAAATCCCAAGGACAGTCATTTTGACTATCTCGACCCATACGAAATCAATCGCGCACTCTGAATCGTCATTCAAAATACCTTATATCATCTTCAAATTTCGACCTCAATTGCGAAATTTTAAAATTCTTTGATTTAAATAAATTTTATTTCTCCTAAAAATTTAAATTTTCAGTCCCAGAAATTGTGGGGTATTACAAATAGTTTGGGAGGCTTTTGGCATGAATCATTACTCGTGCCATTTCTTGAATAGTCATATTCTTTCTTTCATCTATACCATTTCGCTGATGGGTTTTAGGAGCACTAAATTCGTGTTGATATCCATTATAGGTACAATATTTAGTTACTCCTAAGTCTTTAAACTCTCCATTCGATCACTACGGATACAATTTTCTTGACTATCCTTTTCGTTCTCAATATGTAGGAGAATTTTTAGAAATTCTTGAAAGGTGTCGGACTTTTGTTTAAGGAAAGCTATCCAAGTAAAACGGGTAAAACATCAACCATAACTAAGATGTAGCTATTTACACATAGGCTAACCATTCTAGCAGGACCCATAAGGTCCATATGGATGAGTTCTAGAGGTTTAGTAGTCAATACATCTTTGACTTTCGTATGTGCAGACTTAACCATTTTTCCTTCTTGGTAAGGCCCACAAATGATGTTTGATATAGGCTTTATCTTAGGTAGACCTCTAACTATTTATTGAGAATTTTTTTTACCAAGGCTATCAAAATTTATGTGACCTAACCTATTATGCCAAATCTCATTGTCATAATTTCTGGCAATGTTACAAACCTCATTACTTGGATTAACTGTGTAACAACTATCTGGAGTACGAAGGCCTGCAATAATGCAGTCACCATTTTCATTTAAAATTTTGCAATTATACTTTAAAAATGTGGAAGTATGGATAGAGTCGCAAAATTGTGATAAACTCAGTAAATTTTCTTTTAGACCTTTTACTAGAAGTACATCTTCTAAAGTAGGTAACCCTTTTTCATGGAGTGTCCCTTTACCAATGATCTGGGTTGATACCCCATCACCAAACAAAACTTTACCTCCTGAGAAGCTAGTTTTATTTAAAAGTTTGGTATAATCCCCAGTCATATGTTTAGAACATCCTAAATCTAAATACCATCCAGATGCTGTGTGCTCAGCTTTCAAAGCACTGACCACGATATTACATCTCATATGGGGTATTAATTCATCCTTTCTAACCCAAATTGCTCTAGTTTTTAAATGTTTGCGTTGATTAGCTTGAATATGGTAAAATTTATGAGCATTAGACTTTTCTTTAAAAGCTTTTGGCACATAATTTTGTGCTTTCTCAAATCTCTGAGCATTTGGTTTAGTCATGAATCTAGGGTTCTCTCTTGTTGATGATCTTTTAGTACTAGATCTTTTCTTCGTATTACGATAGTTAGAGTTCTTATCTGGTTTCCTAGGAAGAATATAGTTATTTTTTCCTTTTCTAGAGTAGTTAAAGTTATGATAGACATATGAATAAAGGACTATTTTATATAGATGTTTAGAAAACATTCATCAACAGAATGTACATAGAAATCACAATATGAGCCATAAAGATGGCTCGTAGGAGGCTTATACTTAGGAAACCTGTTAAACATGGATTTGCCTAAATGTTGGACTTTAGCCTTATTTCTAGAAAGCACAGGTTGGAAATATGATTCGTATTGTATTATGGGAGGACAAAGGTATTTAGCCTTATGTTCAACATTAGACCGAGAAGTACTGGCCTCACTAATATCTATCATTTGTTGTTATAAATCAAAATCATTTTTCAAGGCTTGGAATTCTGGACAAGTTTCAATAGGTCTTTTGCCATCGGAAACAAACTTAATAGTTTCAAAATTTTTAGTTTATTTTTTAGTACTCGGGGAAAATCCTATTCCAGTTTTGTCATCAGAATTGGTTTTACTTTCAGCAATAAAGTCTTCAAAATAGTTTGAGTTATTTTCAAATTTAGAAAATATTTTGAAGACCATTGAGGTCTTTTCTTTGGTTTGTTCCAATTCTAACAACATTTCTTTATATTTCTTTTCCAGATTTCATTTGATTAAGATAATTCTTTGATTTTTTCTACAAAAGTCTTAGTCTCATGAACTATACATTAAGAGGTGTACTCTTATGCATTCTGTTTGACCATTTGGCTTAGGACTTCTACTTTCTTGGTAAGTTCCTTAACTAACTTTTCAAGTTTAGTGTTCTTCTTGAGGGTTTTTGTGTATAGTGTGTGAATATCTGGGAGGTCCTCATTGTCAGAGTCACTAAGTGTGCGGTGTGCAGTGTCCCCTAGCGATTTATTTTTACTACTGACACACACGTTCACATCATTAATAACACATTACCTTTAACTCACACACATGACATTAGAACTACTAGTAGAATTCTCAAGTAACAAAGAAGATAATCCATTAGGAACAATATCATTCCGCATAGCATGATTAGAGATACTACTATCAGATTCAATATTAGTCATAGGCCTATCATCAGTGTAAATAATTTTAGCAAAGAATGACATACAAGGGTCAAAATAATTAGATAACTCAGGCTCATCAGTTTCTGATTCTCTTGAATCATCCTAGGTCTTGCACAAATTAGCCCTATTATTTTTGTTATTTTTATTCAAATTAACTCTACAATCATTGGCCATATGTCCTGATTTACCACATCTAAAACACTCAACATTTTTAGGCCTTTTCCAGGTTTGTTTTGGTTATCAGTCTGGTGTTTGTCCTATCTTATCTCATGAGGCTTAGAGAACTTTGAATAAGCAGGTTTGCCTTGTTTATTTGTAACTTTATTTTAAAATATTAAAATTTTCTTAAACTGTTTAGACATTAAGGCAATGTGATTATCCAAATTGTCTAAATTATAGTCCTCATCAGGGAAATTAAACTCAAGTTTGGTCAACTTAGAGGAGAATACAAGATTAGAGATGGACTGTTTCTTTTGGGACTGAGTTAACTATTTATTAAAATCCAATTTCATTTCCATTGTTCTTAGCTTGCTACTGAGGAGTTTGGGTGTTAAATTCAGATCATCCATTTCCTTAATGGCATAACGTTTGTTATAAATTTTTTATGGAAGTTACCTTAGAATTTTAAAAACAATTTCCTTCCTATCACAAATTATTTCATTAGCATGTAGCTTAGTCACTATGTTCGTTAATCAAATAGAGAAGTCATCAAATCACTCAGTCTCAGTCATGACCAAAGTGTTGTACTATTGGATTAACATTTGGGTTTTAGCAGCTTTAATGTGCGTGTCCCCTTCATGTGCAGTCACTAGAGTGTCCCAAGCTTCTTTAGAGGTAGTACAAAAAGATATCCTCTTTAAATTCGTGTTCATTTATAGACATGAATATGGCATTTTTACCTTTATTATTACTAAGTGAGACATGTTTCTCTTCTTTAGTGTATTCACTTAGCAGTTTCCTAATCCTTTCAATACTTCCTTTTGTTGTTGGTCTAGTAGGAAAAGTGTATCAATTTTCAATAGCATCCAAAACATCATCTCCCAGCATACCTTGGATGAAAGAAACCATCCTCACTTTCCACTAAGGGAAGTTGGTTCCATCAAAGAGTGGGCGTCTGGAAAGGTTACCTAATCTCTCAAATTTCAAGTCCATTGTTTGTTTTGAAAAAAACAATTTCAGAAACTTAGGACCTAAAAAGATTCTTATAAAATCAAAGCTCTAATACCAATTAAAAAAATAATTCCACTTAAGTTGTTTAAAAGATTTAAAATAGTTTAAATAGATCCGAACAGTTTGTTTAAGAAACTCTTTTTTACAAAACAAATTACCAACACAAGATGTGTATGAAAATTGTTATAAACGAGATATTTCAGTTATAGGTGACCAAGTTTTGAAAAACAAAACTAAAAGAGTCTAAATCAGCACACAATCAGAAGGGATGAGAGGAAGATTAAACATGAAAGTTCAGAGGTATTTTAACGTGGTAAAACCCCAACTAATTGGGGTAACATCCACAGAGGCGTCTACACCTCAAAAACAAAATCCACTAAAAATGTGTTATAAGGTTACAAACTACTAACAAACTAAGCACACAACCAGACCTATACGAAGTCAAGAATTTATACCAGATCCATTAGTATAAGGACATAATTTTATAAATGACCGGGGTAGAATCTAGGAATTTTTTGTTTTCCCTAGATCACAGTTTGTATGTCTGATACCGCTACATTCGACTTGTCAACATGATCATCCTCGAAGGCCTTTATCCGAATCCATGAACCCATCATCTTCGCACGTGCATCATGCTAAATGCGACGTGCTGCTCAACTATTTCCCACTACTCCACTACGCAATATTGGTAAATGATTTAATGGAGTTGTTTATTTTTGCATATATATTTGGAAAAAATTTCAGAAAATGTTTTTTTTCGAAGTCTGAATTATTTTTATCAAAAGCAGAATTTTTTCCAAGTGTAGAAGCGGAGTGCCTCAATCGACGAGCTCATTCAAACGAGCTAGCACGGTCGTTCGAGCGAGATCGACATCTCACGCGAAGTCATTCGAACGAAATGTGTCCTTCATTCAAGGGAGATGCCTATCTCGTTCGAGCGCCGTCGCCGTCTCGAGTTTCTATAAATACCTGTGTACTTTCTACACATTTTCAAGTCTTTTCACAACACGATTTCTGCGAAAAACTGCCCAGAAAACAGACTACATTTTTTAAGGTTTTATACCTTGTTTATTCACATAAACACTCCCATCTATGTATGTGAATTGTTAAACCTTCACGAGGATCGTTCTTACTCATCTGGAGTAATTTTTGGAGAAGCCATTCTCTTCTTCATTGCTGCCCACTTGGAGTTCTTGCGAGAGATTCCAGCCGAGACATCAAAACCGACGCCTGATGGTATTTTATATGTCGCTCTTATTTTCATTATAATCCGTGTAACCGTTCTTTACAAATTATAGTGAAAATAAAAAGGTTTTGCCCCTTTGGGGGATTTTTCTTGAAATTGTTTGTTTTATCCTACATGCTTTATTTTATTGGATAAATCATCTAGATGCATGTTTTAGGGTTTAACAAAATTTTGAAATAATTAAAATTGGATTTTATTCGAGACGTCGTAGTATTTTCGCTGTAGTGGTTCTACAATTAGGTAAATTTGGCTTCTCTGATGGTTCTAAAGTTGTCCTAGTTATTTTGCAGCTTTGCACCTCCTCCTCCTTTTAGATTTACATCGACTCTAAAGTCAGAAATCTCTCGACCAATAATATTTTAGTGCTTTAGCGTGAAACGTGTATTGTGGTGTTTTGCCTAAAACATTCATAAACCCACACACACCTATACATACCAATAATCCTACAAGTTACAGATTTATACAAAAAATGTTACGCAAGATTCTGAATCATAATTGATTGAAAACTAGACTTCCTTTTTTGTGATAGATCGAGTGACAATCTTGCTATTCAAAAAGAGCTAAGATCCTATACACTTTCTCTCATTTATTTGCAAATCTATTTCACAAAATGTGAAATATGAATTGGAAAGAGTAAACGTCTCAAGATCTGAAAATGATGTGAAGTCTTTTTTTTCTCAAAACTTGAACCAAAAAAAGGTATTTGTTGGTAGAACGTTAAATGAAAACATTTGAGCACAACAACACCAACAAATAATGATTTCTAGATAAAGAAATCAAACTAAGAAGATCTAAGTGGTTTATATCACAATAGAATCAGATCTACACTTTCTATATAAAAAAAAAGAAACGAGATCAAACTCAGTGACTGGTTGGAAAAGGGATTTAAAACCAGAGAGGAAATGGTCTTCGAATAGTAATCACTCTCGAACTCACAAGAAATGTTCTGAGAAAATTTTGCAAGAGTTTGGATAGGTTTTGCATTCTCTCTCTCTCTCTCTCTCTCTCTCAAGCTCAGATTCACTAAAATATTGTAAACATCTAAACCAAGGCCTCTATTTATACAAGTTGATGAAAGTATCTGGCATGATTAACCAAATCAACGACCTAGATTTAGTCTAGCGGGATATGTGTTAGTATTTGAATTAAATGGGATAAATAATTGGAAATTAATTCGGATTTAAATACTAGAGAGACGAGAGTTAGTATTTGATTATGATAATAACGTTGAATATTACTGAGGGAATAATGTAACATATGATTATTGAATTTATTAATATTATCGTGCATTATAAATACGGCAATTTCGAAAATAAATTTTGGACGCGAGTGTCAGTCGTGTCAGGAATCAATTTAATGGATTTAAAAGTAAATTATTTTTATATCATTTGTATGGTCATTTTGAGTGCACTAATGTGTCCGGAAGGGTCGAGATAGTTAAAAAATACTAATCGGGGATTTAGTTTGGGTCCGGGGGAATTTTAGACCAAACCGATAACCCGGGAGGGTATTTTAGTCATTTTGACTTTTTGAGGAATAGTAACCCACAAATTTTAGATTGATTATATCAGCTAACACTTAGGTCTCCTAGGGTTTTCACAACAACAAAAAAATCACAAACGGCCATTAGAGAGGGATAGAAGGAAGTTTCTAAATGGAGAACCACCATCCTTGGACCCTTTGCACCACTATCACCACCACTGGTTAGATCGGGAAGAGGGGATCACTCCATTACCATATTCTTCAAAGGATCGGAATATTTATTTTCCAATCAAGTGATTAACTTGTTATGGTTCAGCAAATATATTCTCCATGTAGTTTAGAATTGGAGACTAAACTTGGAAAATTGAAAATTTCATAAATTGGGAGAATCAAATCTGAATATGGGTAGGTTTTGCATCTAGTTAAATTCTGGAAATAATAGAGACTTAAATCATAACCTTAGTGATAGATGGTCCGGATTAAAATTGATTATTTGGTTATCTTGAATTGAAAGAAACTACACTAGGGTTAAAAATGAAACTTTGATGAATATATCTATTTATATGCAGTTCTGGCGTTGATTTGATGATTCCGGAACGTTAGAAACCTTGAGTTTAGCTTGATATAACAATTGGTACGTTTACTTTAGGAATTGGGATCATGTAATGAAAAGTGGAGATAAAACTAGGGGTAAAAGTACAGAAAATCTAGGCTGTAACTGATCGATCGACATTCATAGGTCGATCGATCGACTTGATCGATCGACCAACATTCTTGGATCGACTGATCGACTTCCCCAACACTTGTGATATTTTTCCCTTTTTAGAATTGAATTAATTTTGACTCTTGAAAGTTATTGGTGGGGACTATGTGAACATATTGAGACTTAGGGAAGACCAGTAGGGATGTATTTGAAGCCCGGAACATCTTAGATTTAATTTATGACTTAGTGTTAAATTTACGAATGTTCGACGAGTGAGTTAATATTAGAAGTTGCGAGGACATGAACCAAATTCGCACAAGTGATAACTTAAGGTTAGAGGTAGAAAGAGGGACCTTAAATTACTAAATTCATCTTAGGGTCAAGTGGAGACTTAGTAACCTTTTTGGGATAGGGTATGTACTCGGAAGTATACGACGAGAATTATCGCACTAAACCTATTGTGTAGAATAATTGGGATGATATTATTATATGTGTGATATTTATGATATAGGGCTGGAATATACCTATATTAATATAATGATTACCTAAGTTGTGTGAATACATAGTATATAGATTGTTATGTGTATGACATACTTACCATACTTGCTATCACGGGAGGTTGATTTTTGAAAAAAGGACCATCTTATCTTTGGGTTCCTTCGGGGGGATTTAGATTGGTAACTTAAGGACATAGGACTGTGAATGACTTATCTATGAGCTGATAAGTCAGTTGACCATGGGAGCGTAGGTGTGAACTATGTTCGCCTCCAATATGTGTGATTTTTCTTCAAACAGTTCCTGAGCGATTCGAAACGTGTGATCCTTATGTACGTGATGTACCGAGATTCGATAGCAGAGTATGCGAGCACTTCACATTAAGCTAGGGGTGCCATATATATAATGATATTGATATATATGTACTTGTGACTGCTTCACTGTTTCCAGGTAGATGCAAATTATTGAGATATTTAATTGGGCTAAAAATGTGAGAATTTTTACAACAATTGAGTTAAGTAATTTGATTAATGTAAATATGAGTTATACGTATGACATATTTGGGTAATACGAATAGACACCCTATATTAAAATGTGAAGACAGGAGTTAGTACGGACTAGTTAGTTAGTGGCATAACTAGGATGGGTTAAGGGTATACATTAAGTGTGCACATTAGTTGAGGGGTGAGGAACTCCTGTGAGATCTCGTAACTAACATGTGTATAATATTTACTATTTAATGCAATTAAACAATTGCTATATTTTAAGCTGTTTTCATCTCGGGCTCTGATCCGTTTGCTTCCAAATCTATTTTTGTAAAAATATTTTAGGTGCCCAGCCATAGGGACACCAAGCATAGGAGTTCCATTCCATTGATGTGATGTAGCTGCTGTGGAAGTTACATGATCTCGTTATTAGATGCCTCCACATATATCCTTACTTCTTTTGGAGTCATTTATTCTAGTTAGGGCCTGTTGCCCATTTGTATTCAGAATCAGCAGTTTTAGACTTTCATTTTATTTCAGTCTTGGGATTTTATTTATTCAGATTATTGTATTTAGTTTATTTACATTGCAGCTACTTTATTGGAGAGTTTACTCCAGACATCAGTTATTTCATTCCGTTGATTACCTTATGAGATTGTTCATATGATTTTTGGATGATGATTTAAATTATTTAGTTGATGGTTAATTTAAATATTAAAATTTGTCACTTCACTATTTTAAATATTAGGTGGCTAGTAATTAATTAGATGTTTTCGACAGTGATGCTATTAACTGAACCAACTCGACATTTTGCATTAATTTAAATAAAGGAGTAGCTACCTGGTATTTAATTAGATGGGGTGTCACAATTTTATATTTTTGTCAAGATTATCTAATGGACAAAAACTAAAGATCCATGTTAATTGAGTTATCTTGATACTAGTTACATGCGTCTATCGATACATTAATTGATTTTCATTTCTGCAGTTATCATTTTTTTTTGTGATATCACTCATGTGATGCACGTGCCTGAGATTGTAACCCCTTTCCATGTAATTTGCATTCCTATTGTCCATGGACTTAATATAATGGATGATTGTGTATTTTTAACTATTCTTGTGGCCTTTGTGTAATTAAAATGGGTTTGAATGGCCTAAAATATAAATAAAAAAAAGTTTTGGATCATTTGAACGATATGCTAGGTCGTTTGAATGAGATTCAACTCTCATTAGAACACCTGCTTCAAGAGACCATCGAACTAAAATTACCTATTCTCTTTACCAGCCTCGTTACACTCACGTTGGAACCACGTTTGAACGAGATTTGGTGTCGTTCGAAAGAGTTATATTCTCATTCATATGAGACTGTAGAAAAGTTAGATTTTACATTCCAAATGTGATGCCGTGATGAGAACCATTAGATCATTTAATCTGTCAAGCTCCCAATAGAGCTGATCAAACGGGGCATGGGCTTTTGATGGACCAAATGTTAATAGTCTAAGGGGTTGAGGGGTATAAAAAAGAGAGAGGAGAGTGTTAGGGGACATTCTAACACCTCTCCATCATATTTTAATGCCCTCTCTCTCTAATTTCAAGTCCCTCCCTCCATTTCCAACCTTCCTCCACCCATATCCAAGGTTTATACCTGAATTCCAAATATTATTCTAGCCATTTTAACCTTGTCAAACCCATTTTAAGCCTTGTCCAAGGAAGAAGTTGGGGTGGATAATTTTTCTTGGAGCTTTCGAGAGGAGCTGGTGTATTTCTTGGAGCTTTTGGAGTTGATATGACATTTCTTGAGGATTTCTTGGAGTTTTAGGATATTTCAAGTCATAACTTCTTAGTTTCTCTTATTCAAATTCAAGTTAGGGTTTTCCTCACTCTGTTTTTAAGTTTAAACTTAAGCTACATGTTAGTATGCATCCTAGAATGTAGATAATTTTGCAAAATTATTTTCTAATATCTTTATTTAAGGTTTTCTTATGAAAAATGCAAGTTTTAAAGAAACTAAACTTGAATGGATTTTTTAGGAAGAAGCATCATTTTAATCTTGATGTATGGTGAATATGAACATAAAATATGATTCCATGTTTATATCATGTTTATAACTCATAGTATCGGTCTTCTAAGTTAAACTCCATCCTCACATATGTAAAATCTTGTAATATATTAGTGGAGGAAATATAAACATGATAAATAGAGATTAAAATGAGTTTCAAGAGGAAATACGAAAGTAGGAAAATTCAGCCCCTAAATGTGTTGTAAAATGTTGATAAAATGAGGAATAATGATATATAGACAACATATAAGTATAAGGTTAAAATGGAAATTTTGGTAAAAATGGCCTTCATAATGATAAATGCAATTCTTGTTAGAGAAACGTGAAAAATGGGATTTTCTTGAAGAAAAATGATGAGATATGGTTTTTGAAGATAAAATGATAATTTATAATATTATAATGATGAAGATATGTGTAACAACCCAGGTTTTTGAGCGGCTATTTTATATTATTTTACCCGATGGGCTAATTTTATAAAATAGGGGAAGTTGGAGTAAATATTATTTCCCGTGAGATTTAGGGATAATATTTACTATGTTTTGTCTATTTACCGTTATGAGAAGGTAAATATCATTATATTGTGATATATTGCGTCGTTATATGTAAAACGACGGTTATGACCTATACTTTAAGTTGGGTAAAATTAATGAAATAAAATGAAATTGGAACATAAGATTTGTTCAAATTTTCCCGAATGTCAAAATAGGGAGCGCGGTTGTTTTTAGAATAGTCGAGATAGTCGAAATAAGTGCCAAGTTGTATTTTTGAGATTTGGGCACTTTTTGTGGGTTATGACTCAATTAAGTGGTTATGAGTCATTTTAATGGTGTATTAACAATTAAAAGAGGGGCATTTATGTTTTATAACCCGGTTGAGTCCCCCACCCCTTTTATTTTCTCAATCTTGTGAGAGAAGCAAAGAGAGAGAGAGAGAGAGAGAGAGAGAGAGAGAGAGAGAGAGAGAGAGAGAGAGAGAGAGAGAGAGAGAAGAGAGAGCTTGGGAGAAATGGAGAAAAGAGAGAGAAATGAAGATTTGAGGCCGAATTTTGTTGCTACCGGAGGAGGATCCGAGACTATAACCTCGAGGAAAGTTTCTTACTTGCTAGATGTTGATTTAATGTGATAAATTGCATGTGTAGTTAAGTTTTGGAGATTTAAACCCTAAATGGGTTCTTTGTTGATTTTGAGGATTTAACCCTTAAATCTTAGTTTTAACTTGATTTGAGGAATATATAGTAGTTATTAATTGTGTAGAAATAATTTGGGAGAATTTGTTGTTGTTGATGTTGGTTAAAATAAAAGAATTAGGATTTTGGGATTTTGGGGTTCATACAACCCGTAGCCCAAACTGGGAAAATTCCCAGGGCCGAATCGATTCGGCTCTCAGGCAAATCGATTCGGTTAAGGGGTAGGTTATAGGTCTGGGAGACCGAATCGATTCGGGTAAATACCGAATCGATTCGGCTATTACAGAATGTCAGTTTTTTCTCACCGAATCGATTCGGCTTTTTGACGAATCGATTCGCAAGGGCGAATCGATTCGGCCCAAGGGGCGAATCGATTTGGTTACCCTGTTTTTGTGAGTTTTTCCTAGTTTGATTTTTATCCCTTTTTCTTTTAGGTCCAAGGTTTAGGGACCTTCCTTTGGGAAGTAATGGGGAGTCCTAGAGGGATGTTTTGGGTAGACTAATGTCCTAGGATAAAATGGGATATTTGGGCTTACCCCGAGGGCTAATTTGTGTAGGTTAATATCCGAAAGATATAGGAAGTTAACCTAGAGATAAATTGGAGATAAAATGTTAATGTTGGGATATTTGTGAGTCTATTATTGATGAGGACTCACTTTGATGGTTTATGAAATTATATGAACTCTTGGAGACTAGTTTGAGGATAATTGCACTTCGGGTCTTAGGTCATTAATAAAATATGACTTAATGAGAATGAAATGCATATTCTAAAACTTGGTACTAAATGGCTAAGTACAAATGATGTTGAAAATGTAAAAGTGAGCGTTTTCAAAAGGAAAAAGTAATGTTTTTCATAAATGTTAATTTATGATTACACATCTCCCTAAATCGCTATCATAAGGGAAGTTGCATGCGTATGGTAATGCCTCCTAGCTAATGAATGCAGGGTAGATATAGTCCTAGGCCATATGGGCGTTTATTATACTGCGCTGGTTAGGAGATTCTGGGTGTGGTCTTGACTTTCCCGTAGGCATATGGCCGCTTCCCGACGTTTGTTAGGTTCCCAGGTTGTCTTGTTTGATGGGCCCTGGAAGATGATAGCCATTTAGGGGCGCGTCCAGTGGGGAAACTCGGAGGGACGGTCTTAGATAAATTTAAAGCAATCCATGATAATGAATTGTCTTTAATTACATTTCCCGAATGGAAGAAGGGAAATGGGATATATGGTTTGGCTTCAGATACATTTCCCGGATGGAAGAAGGGAGATGGAAGCATATGGTATGTAAAAGTATTTTTATGATAATAAAAATGACTTTTGATTACACTTCCTGGATGGAAGAAGGGAGGTGGGATTTTATGAAAAAGGATAAAGCATTTTTATGATAATAAAACTTGCTTTAAAAATGTATTTTCCTGGATGGAAGAAAGGAAATAAAATTGGTAAATAAAGTTTTGTAAGGAGATTGAATTGATAAACATTTGATAAAATGTTGTACCATTTATATTTATTCCTTAAGAAGAAATAGGAATTGTTCCTTAAGAGGGTGAATGAAATTGGTTATGTGTACATAATTAGATTTGTATGTATATATTGGTTACGTGCTGAGGGTCTAACGGATCTCGACGATCAACCTTGCCTAAGAAGTAGTGTATCGGGGGGTTCCTTGTTTGGATTTCGCTTTGCGAGATACCCCACGCACGAACTTGGCGTAGTGTTGATACTAGGGAGAAGTCTAACCCTCAGTACTATCTTCAGGGAAATTAAATTAGATGATAATATACATCAATATTGTACTTAGTTCTAATGGATCTCGATGGTGAACCTTGCCTAGAAGTAGTGTATCGAGGGGGTTCATTGTTTGGATTTCGCTTTGCGAGACACCCCACGCACGAATAGGGAATAGTGTTGAGACTGGGGAGAAGTTAGCCTTTAGTACTTGGGTTAACTAGAGCATCTCATGATATTGCGCTAGGTTGTGCTTTTAGAACGAGAGGCGAGAAATATTATGTTAACTGCGAGAGAATTACGCACTTAACTGTTATGCATTTTAGTCACATGGGAATCATATCAAAACGGGCCCTGACCCGTCTATATTTCTTTGTTTCTGCATGTACTTCTTGCCGTACAGGTGCTCTACCTCATGGACACACGTATTTATATTTCGATTCCGGTTGTCATGGTGCTACGACATATTGCGGATGTTGTAGGTTATTTGTATTAGACGCTTCTTTCCATTGTACTCTAGTCATGTTCAGTTTATTTATTCGGGCGTGTGGCCCAAAGCATTGCACACATTTATTATAATGTAATATTTAATGTGTAATGCTCGATGTAATTATTTGTATTGGTCTGTTCACCGACAGCTTATGCGGTGATTATTTATATATTGTCACTCTTTATCCGTTGATTTTTGATATCCACCGTTTTTGCAAATGGGATTGTTTAAGTGTTTTTCTTTTATTTTCAAAATTTTAAATTTGACAGTTCGTTTCCAAAAATGATTGGTGGTTATCTCGTACTATTATTTTAATCGACAGTGATGCTGAGAATGGACCATCTATGATTCCTGTGATTATTAGAGTATTGGGATGGCCACCTATTATTTTAATAGGCGGGTTGTCACAATATGTTTTTCATAACTTTTTGGCAAAATGGATGTTAAAATGGTAGTTTTAGTAAAATTGAGGGTCCTAGTGGCTAGACTTCCTCATTTGACCTTATTGGATGGTTTTGTGAAATCGAATGAAATGAATTATATGGAATGAAATTTGTATGAAACGTAAATGGAAATCGTGAGAATGATAACTACGGTGGAATAATGTGAACAATTGATAAAATGTTAAAACACAGTAATAAGGACTCGGATGAAAACAGGAATGTATTAAGAAAGGCCCGAAGCCCTGGGGTGAAAGAGTTAAAATTACTGGCCAGAGCATATGTAGCATAGCCAGCGGTCTGCAGCCTGTTAAAATACACGTTTATTTGGCAAAATCCAAGAAAAAGATATTGGTGATAACGAAATGATGGAAATGGAAATAAATAAGGTTATGCTTAGGAAATGTAAGAAATACAACCTAATGGAAGTAGAGAAAAATGGAGACTAGTGGATGAAGATAATTAAATGGTCTCTAATTATGTGAAAAGTTGATGTAAATTGGACAAGTGTGGGTATGAGCACATTGATCGGTTGCATTCCATTGTAGTTGCATTTATACTCGTTAAATGATAATGTTTCCGAAAATGCCAAAATAGACGTTATATATATAGTATTTTACTAGAAAATATATTTCTTAGTACTCCACACCCTGCTGAGCGCTTTGATCACCCCTTACATTTATGTTAAAACCCCCACCCCCACCCCCAGGTACCTTAGGTAGGGAAGTTGGCAAGGACGTTGACAAGTCTATATAGGGTACTAGTCATCGTTAGACCTCTACCATGGCATTTTCAAAAATTGTGTTTCGGGAAAATTGATTTCATTGCATCGTAAATAATCTTTTATTCGGGCATTAGGCTATTTGTTGTAATAATACAAGAGTTTTATTCTTTATTTCCCTTATTATCAGCATTTTTGGATTTAACGGAATTTTCCTAAATAAATCTAGACAATTAACTTAGTTACTTGAAGCGACAACCTATTTCTTAAATTAAAACTTGTTTAATTATATTCCCTTCCTTATAAAATGGTGAAAATTAAATGAATTTCTTAAATAATAAAATTTTACTTCCCCCCCCCCCCCCTCCCTTAACACCTTGACTCGAGTGCAGGTTAACCCAACGGTAACCCAAATTTGGGTCGGGGCATTACAAATGGTATCAAAGATTTGAGATTCTCTTTTGTGACGGAGTGTTTTATGCTTTCTTAGTACATTTCCTTATGCATTTCGTTATAGTTTTCACTTTCGTTTTCATTATCATTATTGTATTGAACTCTCCCTTCTTGTGTAGATGACTATACGTCACTATAGTGCTAGTGGATCAGGAAATAATGAGCTCAGGCACATGGAATAGGCCATGTGTCATCTTGTCGACTCCCTCTCTCTGTAGCAGAGAGCCAATTGCAGTGGGATAGTTGAAAGCGCCACTCCAGCCTCTATCTTGAAGGAGTTCAGGAGGCTGAACCCACCAACCTTTAATAGGGCAGCTAGGCCCGATGCCGTAGAGGGGTGGCTTGATGAGGTCAGCAGGGTTATGGACATCCTTGATGTGACAGCTAGAAACATGGTCAAGGTGGAAACCTTTCATCTCACCTATCAAGTTCGGTGCTGATGGAGCACTTACTCAGTAAGCGTGATGGAGGCCGGTACTTCCCGTAGACATTAAAAAATGCCAAGAAGGATGAGTTACTTCATTTGATCCAGAGAAGTTCGTCAATGAGTACTAAGTCAATTTTGAGAGCCTGTTCAAGTATGTGGACGTGGTTCTGTAAGGCATGATATATAAATGTCTAAGGTAGTATCTAGGCATTTATATTATATCCTAGATTCTAAAATATATGTCGTATGTCGCTACAGACAGCTCGTCTCAGCACGATCATATTTTAACGGCCTTAATTTGAATTTTACATTTCACGTATCCATCATCACCAACATCGTGCGTCATGCCCATTACCTTCAATCGTGTGTTCATGGTAACGTTTTTCGGTTCATAAGGGTCCATATACAGAAGTTGACAGAAATAAAAAAAAACGGACCGATTTGGCCCTGTAGGAAAATGAAACGATCCAACCTATTACAACTCTCTACCAAGTTTTATATATTGGACCGATCCGATTAAAGATAAAAATGAATCGATTAGAATGTTGAATCGATCCGAGGAGCCTCAGAAAAAGTTGACGTCCAAATTCTTTACGTTCCTATAAAATCCATCTTCGGGGATGTTTTTGTTTAAGACTTTGGAGGAAACATTTATCAGACCTAATACATCAAGTTTTCACCTTTTATCAAGCCCAAACACTTACGATTCACAAACACTCAAAATTATGTGTGAATCGTGCTAAACCTAGCCATACCCAAATTTGTGGAGCATCTTATGTTGAGAAAGGGTTCTCTACACTGATGTCCTTAGAGCGTATCATGGGAAGTTCTTGCTAACATTAACGAATCGGTTACTGAGGGTATTCGTTTGTCAATTTGTATTTCTCTATGTATATAAGTGTTTACAAATCATATTGAAATAAAAATGTTTTTCCCCTTTCAGGGATTTTTTCCTCATTTCCTATGTGTGATTGAATATTGCATGATTTGATTGCGTTTATTTATTAATCAATCACCTTTAGATGCATGACTTAGATGTGTGTTTATATCTTCCTAGTTAAAAACCAGATTTAATTAAATCGGTTTCTCTGGTTGAGCAAATAGCGCACTTTCAAATTGGCATCAGAGCCAATTTGACAATTTGACCGTGTATTTTTTCGCAAAGTTCTTTTTTCTGAATATCATGTTTTTATAAAAAATGATTTTTGGAAAAGGCATTTGTTCAAATGGAAAAATCATTTTGTAAAACTTCAATATTTGATGGGTTTAACTTTTCATACTGGAAAGCCCGTATAAAATCCTCCCTTAAAGCCATTGATGAACGTTTGTGGATTCTTGTTGAAAATGGGTGGACACCTCCCACCGTCACAGTTGGAAATGTGAAAACTTTAAAATCTCTGGCTCAATGGACAGGGGATGAATTTAAATGTTCTACATATAATTCTAAAGGACTTAGTGCCATTTCCAGATTTGTCACTCCAGACGAGTTTCGACGAATAATGATGTGTACCAAGTCTAAAGAAGCATGGGACATTTTATAACTTACCTATGAAGGAACTAATGCTGTTAAAGAGTCAAAACTGCAAAATTTAACAACTCAGTTTGAAGCAATTACCACGTTACAATCTGAATGCTTTGACGAATTTTATGCTCGTTTATCTGATATAGTCAATATTAGTTTCAACCTTTGTGAACACATCCCTAATGTTAGAGTTGTTAAAAAGATATTACGTTCCTTGCCTAAGCATTTCACACCCAAGGTCACAGTGTTAAATTTTTTAGGAAACTTGAACTCCCTTAAATTAGAAGAATTAGTAGGTGATCTTCAAACCTATGGAATATAGATGTTTCCTAAAGTTGTTAAAGCAAAAGATAAAGGAATTTTTTTCAAGGCCCAAGACAAAAATAATTTTGAATCAACTAGGAGAAGGGTAGAATCCTCTAAACGGAGTGAGGAAAATACGTCAGATTCTGATTTAGACTTTGATTTAGATGATTTGGCTTTGTTTGCGAAGAATTTTAAGAAATTTCTTAAGTTAAAAAATAGTGGCAAGTTTAATGATAAAAAGAAAATTGAGAAAAATAAAAATTTTGAAAAAGAAAAGAAAGACACACCCAAAAGAAAATAAGAGAGATGCTATGAGTGTGATGGTAATAGTCATAGAGATTTTGAGTGTGATACAAGGCTGGACAGACTAGCCAAAGAAAAAGACAAAGTTGTTCTAAATGCTACCCTGAGTGACGATAGCGAGGTCGAGTCGGTGGATTCAGGAGAAGAATCACTGCATGAGTGCAACTTCATCGCATTCATTGCTAGAGACATAAGAGATTCTAATGCACCTCACGTCGATTATGATACCTCTTCATATGGAGACCTCTAAACTGAGAGTGAAAGAGAGGATGCAGGGAGTGAGAGCAAGAGTGACCTTAGTCTCGCTTATGCTGATTCTTTTAAAATCAAAAGAGCAATAAAGGTTTAGTTCTTAGGATTGCAGTGTTAGAGAAAGAGTTAGGAGAGATAAAAGAGAGTGAGTCCTCCTTGTGAACCATTTTGAGAGAGAGAGAGAGAGAAACTATGTTTGGAGAGAGAGAAAAGTGTTTTGAGAAAGTCAAAGGGGACTTGAAAAAAAGTGGCTAATCTGATGAGAGACCTCTGTACATTTGAAGAGGCTCGAAAGATACTAGAAGCCCTTGTTGCCCAGCTCACGCACGATCTTGAAAGATCACGGGAAGTCAAGGTCCAAATTGAGGATAGATATGGAAAGATGGGAAAGATGCTCCTCACCCCTGCTTTGGGATTTGATGAGAGGTAGGGAATAGGGTTTGATGGTGCGTCCACTTCATAAATTTCACCTGGACCAGTCCTTGAGTTTTCGACGAATCTTTATGGTCATCCACCAAAACCCAAGAAATTTGTTCGACCAAGAAAGGCAAACCGAGGCATACCTCAAACTGTGTACTTTTATACTTATTATAAGAGGAAAGGTCACCTGAGAGAGTATTGCTATAGTTTGGGTCGGATAGGACGCACTAATGCTCCATCACATCCCACGAGTAATCTCACAAGACTGAGAGAGGAGGTTGAGTTTTTAGTCGCTACTTCCCAGAGTTTAATGGGAGAATTCCAACGGTTATCTGAACGTCTGTGAATACTACCAACTTTGCGACTAGAACCACCAACAACAAGGGAAAACAAAAGATTACCTCCTCTCGTCCACCTAATAATGGCAACAAAGTTATTGTTTCTCATGTCACTCTGAGAGATCAGAATACTTCATAGTGGTATTTTGACAGAGGGTGTTCTGGATACATGATGGTGACATCTCATTTTTTACCTCCTTAGTGGATCGCAAGGAAGGTAAAGTCACTTTTGGTGATGAGAGCATGTCTAGCATTGTAGGATGAGGTACTAAAAATATATCGTGGTTTCCTAAGCTAGAAACTATGTTGTATGTCAAAGGTTTAAAGGCAAACCTTTACAACATTAGTCAGTTATGCGACGCTGATTTGCAGTTAAGTTTGATCGGGATGCTTGTAATGTGTATGATCAAGACGGTAAACTTGTATTGCAAGGGGTGAGGACGAAAGATAACTGCTATAGGATAGTGCCCAAGTCCTCATTTGTCTGCAACAACGCCACGATCACTCCTATGGATCTGTGGCATCAACGTTTAGGTCACGTGAACTTTAGGGATTTAGATCGCATTGTTAAAAAGGACCTAGTACGTGGCTTACCATCTCTTGGAAGACCAGCTTCCACAGTTTGTGGACCCTGTCATTTGGGAAAGAGAATTTGTAGCCCCCACAGGAAGCTGAATTCCATTACCACCTTTAGAGTACTTGAGTTGATTCACATGGATCTTATAGGTCATACTCGTACAGAGAGTTTGGGTGGTAAGAGGTATATCCTCGTGATGGTGAATGATTTCTCTAGATATTCTATCGTAGGTTTTCTGAGAGAGAAATCAAATGCTGTTGAGTTTTTGACGACCAAGTGTCATGTCCTGCAAAACCAACACGGTGTCTCTATCAATAGAATGCGTACTGACAACGGCACTGAATTCAAGGAGTAAGAAGTGGATCTTTACTGTGATAGACTTGGGATAAAACATGAATTTTCGTCCGTAAAGACACCTCACCAAAATGGGATTGTTGAGAGAATAAATGGATGATTCAGGAAATGGCTAGATCTATGATTCTTGGTCGTAAAGTTTCTAGGAGATTTGGGCATAAGTGGTGTCCACCGCATACCATACGATGAATAGGGTTTACTTGCATCTACACATACTTCAGACGCCTTATGAATTGTGAACTAGAAAGAAGCCCAACCTGGCATATTTTCATGTCTGTGGGAGTAAATTCTACATCCTAAGAGATAGAAAGCAACTAGGAAAGTTTTACTCTCGGAGCGACGAGGGAATTCTGTTAGGATATTCATCGAATAGTAGAGCATATCGGGTTTTAAACATGAGCAGCTCCAGTGTTATGGAGTCAATTAATGTCACCGTGTAAAGTAAAGAACCTTCGGCATTAGTTGACACCAGTCAGTTGTGTGGGGATGACTCACATTCTTTTGATGATCCCATTCTGCTTACACCCTGGGTGAACCCTACTCCTGTCTTAGGGGACACACTTACTTGGGTTCACAAGAGTCATGACCCTACTGCCATTTTAGGAGATCCCACCCTAGGGGTCAAGACTCGTGCTCAGATAGAGAACGTTGTTATCCATGTCTGCTACACGTCCAAAGTCGAACCTAAGAATCACAAAGAAGATCTCAAGGATGAACACTGGACATCTTCCATACAGGATGAGTTGCTTTAATTTAGAAAGAATGATGTCTGGGAACTTGTCCCCTAACCTAGTGAGACTAACGTGATTAGTACCAAGTGGATTTTCAAGAATAAAATGGATGAAAATGGTACTATTATCCGTAATAAGGCTAGGTTGGTCGCTCAAGGCTACACACAGATAAAGGGTGTTTAATTTGATGTGACATTTGCTCCTGTTGTGACACTTGAGTCCATTAATTTACTACTCGCCATCGCATGTCATCTGGACTTTAAGTTGTTTTATATGGATGTCAAGATTGCCTTTCCGAATGGCATTCTACAGGAGGAGGTTAACGTGGAACAACCAAAAGGGTTTAAAAACCCAAAGCATCCTGAACACGTATACTATCTGAGGAAAGCCTTATATGGTTTGAAGCAAGCACGTAGTGCTTTTTATGAGAGGCTCACTTCCTATCTTTGAGCCCGTGGCTTTCAAAGAGGGGGAGTTAATATGACATTATTTGTAAGGAGAGTTGACGGTGCTATTTTGGTTGCCTAGGTCTATGAGGATGATTTAATCTTTGGATCCATTTGGTCCCAGTAAGCTCATCACTTTGAGGAGGAAATGAAGAGTGAGTTTGAGATGAGCATGGTAGGTGAGCTTACATTCTTCCTTGGTCTCTAGGTTCGTTAGTTAGAGTATGGGATGTTCATCTCCCAATCCAAGTATGCTATAGACCTGGTGAAGAAATTTTGGTTTGGACTCCGCTAAGCATGCACGTACACCCATGAGTACATCTACAAAGCTTAGTAAGGATACTTCAAGCAAGTACGTTGAGCAAACCTCATATCGGAGTATGATAGGCGGACTTCTCTACCTTAATGCTAGTCGTCCCGACATCGCCTTTAGTATTGGAGTCTGTGTGCGATATCAGGCATCCCCCAAATAATCACACTTACTACTCTAAAATGTATTATCAAATATGTAAGTGGAACTCTTTCCTTTGGAATTTGGTATTCTTTTAATACCAATGACTGTTTATCCGCCAATTCTGATGCCGACTGGACTGGGGATGAAAAGGGATGTAGGAGCACTTCTGCTGGGTGTTTCTACTTTGGTTTTGTTGTGGTCTCTTGGTTGAGCAAGAAGAAAAACTCCATCTCCTTATCCAATGTTGAGGCTGAGTATATAGCAGTCGGAAGTTATTTCACGCATTTTTTGTGAATGAAGTAGATGCTAGAAGATTATGGGATATCACAAGACACCATGACCATTTCCTGTGATAACATGAGCACGATACACATATCTCGCAATCATGTCCAGCATTCGTGCACAAAGCACATTAGGATACATGAGCACTTTATTCGTGAGCTTGTAGAGGAGAAGGTCATATCCTTGAGTTTTGTGTCCACTGACCTTCAGTTAGCCGATATTATGATGAAGCTTGTAGATTCCCTTAGATTTGAGAGTCGTAGGAAGTCTTTAGGAATTTGCATTGTTGACTGAGGGGTAGTTTCATGTCTGGAGTATGATGCATTTTTTTATGTTCATATCATCTGATTCCTATTACTGGACTATCTTATTTGTATCATTTTGTATATTGCATTACTCTTTATTCTTTGAAAAATACAAAAAGATTTTTGGTTATGTAGGATATATGAAAAGTTCAGAAATATTTTCGTTTTTTAAGAAAAATGAAAAGTCAAAAAGATTTTTGTAATTTGTTTGCACCTTTTATGGTTAGACATTTAGGATGGCCAAAGTCACCTCATCATCTGCATCTTTCACGTGACAGTTTCGTAGTGACTAGATATGCTACTTCATTTCATCATGTTCTTTACAGTGTTTTGGTTCCATTGAGATGTGTTTAGTGGTATCTTTCTACATGTTTGGCTCTTTATCTCCTTTATTGCACTCATGCACGAATCTTGTTGATTATTGTGCTTGTCTTATCCCATGCTGGTCAGTGTTTTCATCTCAATTCTACCCATACAACGAATAAAATGCGATAAAACTTGGCAATTGAAGAGGTGCATGTCATTCTGTTTTCAGTGAGGACTTTATTTAATAAAATTTTGATGAGTGAAAAACGGGAAGATGGTCGTGAAAGAATAATAATCTTTGCGAGAAATGTCTCCATTTAAAAGGATCTTAAAAAGCATGGTACTAATAAAATTTGCCAAGGTCATTTAAAATAGCCGCAAAATTGGGCCAACCTAGTTAATTATATATGTTCATTCATATCCATGAGGGAAATTGGTTGAAAATTTTGTCAACAGTTTTGCACTTTCATAAAAACCTCTTGAAAAAGCATTACGTAGTTTTGTGCATTATTGGTGGGAAAATCATGTTGGACTTTGATTTGGCGATTTGATTAAGTCAATTTTAGTTAAATTCACCTTTTTACACCTAAGGACGAGATTGAGTACATTTTTTAAGAGTATCCGATATTCCATCGTGCACAAATGTCATGTTAGTACGCATTGCTTGTCCTATCGAATTTGATCACACCCCTATAATTCCGCTTCTATTGACTTGGTTGTCTTAGTCTACTTTCCATGGTGTGATTATGTGTTGTTCTCTTTTGAAAGATAAACTTTGAAAATTCACAAACATAAAGTGGTTCTTCGAGTGACATTCTCCATTTGCAATTTTGTTGCTCTTCTTATTTGTCTATTTGAGGACATCAAAAAAAGGGGGAGATTTTTTTATTTGTATGACATTTTTTTATGTTGGGGGATCATAATTTGGATTTTATTTTTATGTATCTACTGGCATAAACATAGGGGGAGATTTGTAAGGACATGTTATATAAATGTTCAGGGTAGTATCTTGGCATTTCTATTTTATCCTAGATTCTAGAATATATGTCGTATATCGCTACAAATATCTCATCTCAACACAATCATATTTCGACGACCTTAATCCGAATTCTTCATTTCACGTATCCATCATCACCAACATCGTTCGTCGTTCCCATTAACTTCAATCGTGTGTTTTGGTAACGTTTTTCAATTCATAAGTGTCCAGATACAGAAGTTGATAGAAATCAGAAATTGGACCGATCCAGCCCTCTAAGAAAACGAATCAGCTCGACCCACTAAAACTCTCTACCAAGTTTTCTCTATCGAATTGATCCGATTAAAGAGAAAAATGAACCGACCCGGAGGCCAAACCGATCCGATGATCCTTTTTGAACCGGTCCGACGAGCCTTAGAAAAATCCAGCATCCAGATTCTTTACATTCCTTTAACATCCATCTTCGGGGATATTTTCGTTTAATACTTTGGAGAAAACATTTATCAGACCTAATACATCAAGTCTTCATCTTTGATCAAGCCCAAACACTTTAAGATTCACAAAAACATAAAATTACGTGTGAATCATTCTAAACCCATCCATACCCATATATGTGGATCATATTATGTTGATAAAAGGTTCTCTACACTGATGTCCTTGGACCTTCTCGTGGGAAGCTCTTGCTGACGACAACGAATGTCACACGCCGCTTAATTCTAGCGTCGACCGCCACCAAAACTAAGTAGGGCATGAGTAAATAAAATACCATTCTTAACATGAGACAGATATGAGACATATAAAGCTAATCCATAAGATAAATGATAATCAATCCCAAAAGATAAACCATCCAACTACGTGATAAAAGATCCATCACATGCTAAAACATAGAATAAATCCAATCTGCAAAATGATTTAATAAAAACTGAGTAATAATCAATTGTGAATAATCCAACTCAAATCCTCTAACAACTTTCGAATCGAAGGACCCCATAAAACCCAAATGACGTCTCATAATTAAATACGACTGAAAAGAAAGTCTAACTAAATAAAGCTATAAAACGAATAACTCCAGTTGCACCTCCAAACGATATTCAATAAATCCTATGCAGCTACTCCGACATTAATACCTGAAAAAGTTAGTCAACGCACGAGGTCAGAGACCCAAGTATGAATACACATTACTCCCCTCAAATAGGATCCGTGAATCCAGACAATAGCATTATATGCAATAAATATCACATTCGAGTATTTTAATTATGAATATAACTAAACACGGTAAGGATAAATAACTACCCACCCCCAAAGATTCTGAAAAAAACACACCAATATCATTTTAATTATCCCATAGCCCCAAAGAGTTAATTTAATTAAATTAACCTAAAATTATTATTGTTATCACTTTTTATTATAGCGGTCCTCCCGCCCCGGGTGGTAATCCACCAGAGTGTCACACTTCCCCTTGTCAATAGCCAGTCGGATCCGTTTAAATTGTCGATTCCCTGCAATATGACAAGGATCCACACACAACACGACATAAATCACCCAAGCTGACCCATTTAAACTGTCGGTCCCTAACACATTATGTCGCCACAAATTTTAATACTCGTTTTATCTTAGGCATTAATTCTCATTTTCTTAATTTCATCATTAACAAATTACCCCACCCTTTTTAGTCGATGTGAGTTCCTATAAATATCCCTTAGTCCCATACCTAAGGGTCACCAAGTCACCAATACGTCCTACCCTATGTCTAGGATAAATTTCTAACATAAATCTCGACCTAGTCTCATGCCTAGGCTAGCGTAACGACGATAAAATATTAAAAATCATCCCATCCCTATCATTATAAAGTTTAATAACCTACCCTCACTAGTCCCATACCTAGAAGGCGTAAATCATCAAAAGGCCTACCCACTAGTCCCAAACCTAGAAGGCATTCTAAAATATAGTGAGAGCAAAAATACCTAACAACCGTCATCACAATGGCAATTTAATAATATCAACAAGTCACACAAACAAGCATAAATAAATCAACGTATAAAACTACGCATAATAGTCCAATTCAATTAAATTATAATTTAATTATCACATCATCATAAACACCCAATTAACCCCATTTAATTATTTTAAATTAAATACACCCAGATTTCTCATTAATACATCATATTTCCAATCTCATTATCTCTACACAATTTATATGAGTTATACGTCCACAAATTCATTTAATTAAAAACAAAGGTTTTTCTACATGCAATCTACACCAATAAAACTCAAAATCCACTCATCAATTCTATGTACCCAATGGTTATGAATATTAATCAGATTAATAGATTTAATAAAAATAGTCCCATAATTAGTGTCCACTTTTCCTAATTAAGTCACTACTTTCTTTTAAAAAAAACATGATTAAAGGTTTGGGTAATGCTTAAAACGCAAAATATCGAAGGAAATGAATAGAGTATTCATGTGTGAGTAAATATCGATTTGAAAATCTGATTAGAAATCTGGATTCGTCTAAAAAAAATTAGCTAAGAGATGTTCTTTGACAAACTTGATTAAACCCTAATTATGTCTTCAAAACTTATGACAAAAACATGATTATGTTGGAGGTTGAAGATTATAAAGGGGAGGGAAATATTTTGGAAGAGCTCTCTCATGAAAAAACTTGGGAAAAAGTGATTATGAGAAGTCCCCCCATGAATTATTAAGGTTATATAATAATTAGGAATCCTAATCCAATTCCAACTCTACAAAATACCTCACCGAATTAAAATCTGGGCGTACACGATCGATCAACTCCCAGGGTCGATCGATCGACCTTGCAGTTCCGGTGACAGTTCCCCTACAAAATGCCTATAAGCCAAAAATAATAAAAACCTTATAAAAACTCCGTTTTAATTCCGAATTCAATTCCGCTTGAAGTTTTATTCTTTTAATATTAAAACAAACATATTTCACTAATAAAAATTATTAAATCCAAACTTTAATTTTTATCAACTATTCCAATTAATTAATTAAATTAATTAATAAAAACACGGGGTGCTTCATACTTCCCCACTAAGAAAGAATTTCTTTCTCGAAATTAGACGGAGCATAACATCAAATGTAGATCGCGAAACATAAAATAAGTCTCACATATGCCTACTTATTGAATGCCATAATTGGGTGCTCATACACCTAATCCTACGCACACCTACCCCACGAACAACAAAATAATATATATCGCTATATATACATAACTATGAAAATAACGGCGTACCACGCGCTCTCACAAATCACCACTCGATTCTATTTCCGATAATCTTCACAACACATAAATTCTCAAATCAAATCACATCGCTGCATCAATATAAGACATACTCAAAATTTATACTAATGATCTTCCAAATAAATAACCTCTCCAAAATCAAATCTAAGGATCTTCACATCAACCTCACTAATTCTAAACTCAATGCCTACAACGTCCATAACAAAAAAATATCTATCTCCAAGAAACACATCTAACATGTATATGTAACACCCCTTGTTTTTTATTAATTAATTTAAATATTCGAGAAAAATAAAATTTTGAAGTTAATGATTTTTATTAAATAAATATGTTGGTTATGATTTTTGAAGAATAAAACTTCAAGCGGAATCAAAATCAGATTTAAAATGAAGTATTTATGAGAGTTTTAAGTTTAGCCTTAAAAAAAACATTTGTCACGAATTGAGGTCGTGACTAATGGAAAATTCCATTTTTAGTTAAATGGTATTAAACGAAGGGGAATGGCAGTGGTCGGGTACCTGATCGATCAATCGATCGACCTAGGGAGTCAATCGATCGACTATGCCAGATTTGAGGCAGTTCGGTGATTTTATTTGTAGTGTTAGAGTGGGATTAAGATTCCTAATTAGTATATAAGACTAATAATCCGTAGGGGGACTTATCTATAGACACCCCATTCTATTACCCCCCCTAAACTCTCCTTAAGTCCCTAACACCTCCTTTCATCACTGCAAACCCAGGTCATACCCCGAGTACCGACCTAGAGGCCATCGGACGCTCCCAGGCTCCATTTGACCAAAAGCCAAACTCTTCATCTCGACCGAGACTGAATGAATATTCGAAGGGCACTGAAACTCCTTTCCAACGGTCCATCCCGTGCGCGATTTTGACTTACCATGCAAACGAACGATCCGTTTTCCCCCCGAAAACTGATCTAGAGGCCACTGGGAGCTCTCGTGCTCCGTTTGACCTAAGTCAACTCTTCAGCTCAATCGAGATTGAATGAATATTAAAAGGTAACTGAAACCCCTTCCAATGGTCCGCTCCATGTGAAACTCCGACTTACGGTATGGACGAATGATCCGTTTTACTCCAAGAGGTCACCAAATGCTTCCAGGGCCCGGTTGACCAAAGTCAAACTCTTTGGAGTTTTGAATTACATCTCCCAAACTTTTCCAATGGTCCGCCCCGCGCATGATTCTGACTTACCATGCGGACGAACGATCCATTTGCGTCCAAAGTTTTCCCGTCCAAAGGACTGACGAATGCTTTTGAGACACAGTTTATCGAAAGTCAACTCCCGAAACTGGGAGCAGTCCAAAGTACTTTCGAAGGTCTTTGAATTACCTTTCCAATGGTCCACCCCGTGCATGATTCGGATCAACGGTTTGTGCTCAGCGACCGATTTTCCAAAAAGGCTTGAAAGACACTACAAAACGGCATGTCCAGACCGTGCCTATCGGTAGTGTGCCTAAACGCACCTACCAATCGGTCGAACCAAGACTATACCGATCGACAATGCCCTGGGTTTATAAAAATTAGGCCTTGACCTCATTGCAAATGAGAGCCCAAATCTGATAGACATCACTCCCAACAAATTTAGAAAACCTCTCTCGAAATCAGCATGATTTCCACATCCAAATCCCTTTCCAACCTTCACTTTTCATCAACTTGGGGAATTCATTACCCTCCATCATCATCCAAGTGCAAGGGCTGCTCTCCAACATTCAAGATCAAGCCCATGATCTTCAAGAAGGTCCAATTTTCTCAATTCTCTCCTTAAATTCTCAGAAATTCGCATTAATTTGTTTTATTATTTAGCGCTTTTATTCTCTCATCTCACATATCCTCATATAATTTTTATTTAGTATTATTGCACATCTCTTATTTTCATTCAAATAAAAACCCCAAAAAATAAGAAAAAGAGGGTTTGTTCATAAATTCCAAACAGGAATTCTCACACTTTTCTTACACTTTTCTCACAACTAAAACACTTTTTTACACACACACACAGAAATAAGAGAAGTCCTCGGTTGGATTTATGGGATAAACCCCACCCCTCATTTTTCATGCGAACTATGTGGACTTTGATGCCTCTATAGGCTACGTAGGTATCTCGGGGTAAAACCCGAGACTCGAGTCCGATTTTCACTTTTTCTCTCATTTTCTATTTTCTCTAAACTCAACTCTCTTAGATTACATATATTTATATGCATATATTTGTTCTTAGTGGCGTATTATTCCACATACGTTATCGTTCCATTTTAACGATCAATGCAAGGATAATCGCGTAAATCCTATTTTCTAATATTATTTTTATGAACCTTCCTACGGATGATTCTCTTTATTTCTTCCATGATACAAGTCGAGGATTCCTATCTCCACTATATATATACAAATGCACACATATCATGGGGAAATTAAAGGAAAATAGCAAACACCCATGAGAGACCGTAAGGGAGGAATGGGTGCCTAACACCTTCCCATTTTGTAACTTAGCCTCCGGACCCTTTTCTAATCATTTTAATTTCGTATGCATCAGTATGTCTTTGGATGCTATCCTTTGGTATGGCACTCTTTCTTTTGTTTGTTTTGAGTAAAATAGACTGGCGCCTCCATCTATCTACATTTTTCACCTCATAAATGACACCGGCCGAAGCGCTCTCGATAGGGACGTGGGGGACCTAGGATCCTCACTTTACCCGCCCGCCGCGAGGATCGAGGATGGCCACAGTGGCGACTCCGCGGAGGATTTTATTTTGAGGGCTCGACTCTATTTACATGGGTGTTATATTTGTTTATATTTTCCGCCATTTTTTCATGTTCCCCTTTTCCATGTGTCCCCCATACTTATGATTATATTCACACACTTGTAGAAAATTCTCCATGTACACTTTCCACCACGTGCACCTAGGATCACATATATCCTCATGTTGCATGCATCACCCATACTTGGTATACCATTTGTACTTGTACTTTGCTCCCTGTTTGGAATGATCAAGAAAGACATTCTCATAAGATACTAATAAGAGAATCATGCATAATTCACATGACATCACCAAAGAGTATTGTGATTGACCAAATTTTATCCAGTAACTGGAGGGTCACTTCATGATGGGCGCTGGTCCGACAGGGCACAGTTAGCATAAGCGATATGACTCTCACCTTCCATTGGCCAAGTGCCCTCGATGTATATCGAACGGTTCCCCCGCATCGTACTGCTTGACCGAAGTCATGACGAGAGGTATATCATAGGGAACTCATTCACGTACACCCAGTATATCAAATTTGCTTTCACACGTATCGTCCCCACGAGGTATATAGTGAGGCAATTCACGTACACTCAGGTATATCAAATGGCTTGTCCACACGTACCGATTTCCCGCGAGAGCAAGCGTATATCTGGAAGTCACGCCAAAGGGGGAACCCTTTTCGATTCACCCAACCAATTGCAAACCCGCATATAGGTGTCAAGCCTAGGACACATATATTATATTGCCGATTTCAACTCGAAACTCTGTCGAAATTCTGGGTCGGCTTGTCGCCCAAATTTTTGTGCATTTTTAAAACGGGACCCTGTCCATGAGCTTGGTCACAAGTACAGCCTTAGCTTTGCATATATTACAAACCCAATCTTTCTAGGCTCGGGTCCAGTCCAGCATTTCATTTTGCATCTAGGAGAATTTAATACAAGTGAGAATATAATTATAATAATCATGGTGAGATCGTTTCCCAAAAACATTTCCCTTTTCTATATCACAAATCCAAAAATATTTCTCCTTTTCTTTATCAAGAATTCAAAAATATTTTGTCCTCCAATCTAAAAAAAAATTCAAAAATAGTTTCATCCCTTTTCCAAAAAATAAATCCCATTTTGTGCCTTCTCAGGTCGATCGCACGCCCTTGGCCTCGCTCCTTATTGGCTTCGATCTTCAGTCAAATCACCTCGGAGTTTCGTTCGTTCCCCTACTACTTCTTTCGAGTCTGGTATCCATCCACTTTCCATGGAGAATACAGATAAAGTACCCGTTGTGCAGTCAGATTTGACGATAGTTCTAGCTCAGCTCGTGTCCAAGATTGACAACCTCCGAACTGAGGTCCGAGAGATGCAACGAAACCAGATTCTCATTCCTCAAGATACCGAGGCCCTATTTCCTAGCATTATGGGTCCACCCAAGCCTATCTGGATTCCTAAAGAATGTCAACACGCTCCATGTGCCCCTCCTACTAATGGGCCATCGCCTGCCTAGCTTCCGATGTCGAACCTTGCCCAGCATGGGGCTAACTTGCCTATGATCATTGATTCGAAAGAGGAGGAGTTAAACAAAGTCAAAGAAGATCTCAAGATGCTCACTAAGAAGTTTGAACAAGTCAGAATCTCTGGGAATTACATGAACTACACCCACATGTATCCTTATCCTAAAGCTAAGTTACCCGAGAAGTTCAAGATGCCAAATATCTAGAAATTCGAAGGAAGTGGACCCCCGATTGTTCATCTTTGTAGTTATCACCGTTCCATGATTCTACTGGGGGCTTCTGAAGAAGTGATGGCCTAAATGTTTCAGCAAACTTTGAAGGATGGCACCCTCCGATGGTTTTTATCTCTCGAAGAGTCTAGAATCCGTAGCTGGGAGGATGTGGCTCGAGAATTCATGTCAAAGTATAAATACAGTGAAGAGCTTGAGGTCACCCATCGTGATTTAGAGCTGCTCAAACAGAACTCTGGGGAATCAGTCAGTAACTTCATAGCCCAGTAGAGGGAAAAAGCATCTACCTTGACCAATCGGCCTTCCAACGAAGAATAAGTCAGCATAGTGAAGAAGAACTTCTTGCCCCACGTCCGAGCAACCATGGGGGACAATACTACCCTCACTTCCGAGCTCTCAGCGAAGCGGGAGTAAAAATCAAGGAGGGTATGGCTAAAATAGAAATTGAACCAAAGAAGGTGTCCGGACAATTCACGCCCAGAAATTATGATAAGCCTGCCAGTGCTATAGTCTCAACCATCAACAATATCTCTCAACCGACTATATTATGAGCATTGAAAACCCGCCCTATCCTAGTCCAAAAGGAATAAATCAAGCTCCATACTCCCCTCTCTAAAGTTTATCAAGCCTTGTTGAGCTGAAACCTTATCAAACCCTTGGATCCCTGTCCTTCGCCAAATCCGCTCCCAAACAACTTCAAGGCTGATGCCCATTGCGCCTATCCTTAAACTACCGACCGTACCATTAACCAATTCTTTCACCTCCGAAATGTAATCCAAGGTCTAATTGACCGGGGAACCATTTCCCCACCAGCTAATCCAAACCCAAACACTACTCATAACCCACTCCCAAATCATGCTAATGCCATCTTCTTAGAAGAAAACCTAGAATTTGATCCCTCAACTCAAATCACACCCATGTACTCTCCTCAACTTATCCAAATCTTCCCATATTTCCTCCTACACCCTACTAGCCTCATTGATCAAGAACTGTCACTCCTTACCAGAGCATGCATCGCTATCGGTACCCGTTCTGAAAATAGAGGCATGGAATTATCATAAGTATTAAACCAACTCCTAGAGTTCGGGCTGAAATTGCCCTCACAGATGATCATTATTGCCAGAGGTTTAGTACGCTATTTTTGGAAGCACAAAAATGGCCTCGAGAGTCAAACAGTTGGGTGGTATTAATCGATGAAGTCAGCCTGGATGATGTCATCCAAATTATGGCAGAATTATTCAGGCAAACCAACGATATCTGCAGTATAACCAAGTTACTTAGTACTCTGAAATTACTAGGATGCCTGGTCCCTTCACCCTTACACATCCCCACATGATAGGAAGACTTGTATGAAGAAGCTGTCGAAGTTTTGGAATGCATTGACTTTGTATGGAAAGATATAATTGTTGCCACCGGATGGGGGGTAGAGTTTAAAGATTCGAATGAAGAGCAAGCTTTAGAGAAAACTTGTCCGATAGCCGACATGTATGGGATGATATCATTTGAAGAAATCCTTGGAGAAATAAACAAGGTGGCAGAAAAACTCGAGATTGACGAGGAAACGGGATTCATGTTCTTCCCTTCTTCAGTAAGTCACATGACCAGATCAGGGAGGCATTACCAGATCCCAAGCTCACTACCAGCAAATGACAAGGGGAAGGGCGTTGAAAACTGTCCTATGCCAAAGATGACCCTCGAGGAAAGCAAGATCCTTGATTAACTAAAGAAAACTCAAGCTAACATCACTCTATGGAGGCTTTTCATGTCTTTTCAGCTGCACATAAACGCTTTGATCAAGTTTCTCACTGAACCCACAGTTCCTCCCTCTACCACACCGAAATAAGTAGTAAATTTGGTTGGATCCTTGACCTCTACCCGAATGCTATCCTTTTTTGAAGAAGAGATCCCCAGAATTGGGCCAAACCACAATCATGCACTCAACATCTATGTCAAAGTTATGGGGAAGGTCATACCACTCTCTCTTGTCGATAATGGATCCTCCTTGAATGTTTGCCCACTAAGGACCTTCAGATGTTTAGTCCTGAAAGAAAGTGACCACATTCCAACCTCCGCTACTATACGTGCCTACGATAATACCCGTCGGGAGGTGATGGGATCCACAAAGCTTGTAATAGGGGTTGGCCCTATAAACCCGGTCGTTTAATTCCAAGTTATTGACATCCTAAATTTTTTCAACTTGTTGCTAAGATGACATTGGCTCCACAGTATCAAGGGTGTGTCTTCATCACTCCATCAGAAATTGAAGTTCTTTGCCAACGGACGGGTCATCACCATTTTGGGCGACGACGATAATATTTAGGGAGAAAGTACCAGTAGTCCTATCCTTGAGATACAGCACGAGTCAAATGATATGCTCTTATCAAGATTCTGAGTTGAACCACTCCTACTCCCGATAGGGGACAACTTCAAAGAAAGGGTTTGTCCAGAATACGACCCTCATGGCATCGTTAATGTGATTCAGAAGTTTAAAAACCTGCACTTCATGCCCAGGCTGGGGCTAGGACAAAGACAACAAGGTATAATTGAGCCCATTAAACTGAAGAAAGCTTTCCCTCCTTGTGGTTTGGGACCTCAACCATCAAAACAAGATCTTAGAATGATCTGCCAGTCTCGACCAAAGAGAAGACTAGACTGCATCCAAACTATCCTAGGTTACTCCTTGAATGGACGATTCATCAAAGAGGGTGAAGACTTCCCCTTTTGTGGATTTTTGAAACCATGGTATGACCATAGAGACAAGAAGATGAAGCCTGTAATGGATATTTTTTGCCAAGATAGTTACCCATGGGCTGAAAGTTCCCAACACTGTGTACAACCACTCATCAAAGATACCAAAGATTCTGAGGAAAGTGACTCTGAGGACTCATTCAATTTACAGACACTGGGGATGGGGCTAGCACTCTGCATGGTTCACTCAAGCACTACATCACTGGATCCATCCCACCTGATTAAAGCTGCTGATACATCTCTCCTCAACTAGCATGCTGCGCCAGTTCTACCTGTTAAAATCCCACCTAATCCCAATGTTTACACCATTTCTTCCTCTGTTGTCTATCCTTGGTCAAATGTAATCGAGACCTCCTTTGATGAGGTTCTCAATGCTATTTTTCCTTTCAATGAAATAAACGAAGATTTTGAGTATCTTGTTGTGCCTTACATTAACTCTTGGATTCTAATCAAACTTTTGATTATGATGATTTTGCAAATGAGCAATTCTTAATTGATCTAAATAAGGTTAATAACAAACAACATAACTGCGCTCAAGTTAATGAATAAGAGACTGTTGTTATTAACCTCGATTCTAGTAGCTAACAGAGCAATATTAGAATAGGGGACACCCTCTACGAGCGTGAGCGCGCACAACTCGAAGAATTACTAGAAGAATTCATGGATGCCTTTGCATGGTCCTATGACGATATACCCGGCATTGATCCCGAAATAGCTCAACATGGGATCCCCACTCTTCCAGATTATAAGCCGGTTAAATAAAAGTTGAGAATGCTCTACACCGAATGGTCGCTCAAAGTCAAAGAAGAGGTGGTCAAACAGTTGAACATAGGCTTCATTCGTGTGATCGAATATCCCACATGGCTGGCCAACATAGTGCCCGTACAAAAATCACGAGGGAAGGTTCAGATGTGTGTAGACTACCAGGAATTGAACAAAGCCTCTCCAAAGAATGATTACCCGCTACCCAATATCGACATGATCGTGGAGAACACATCCAGTCATGCTCTTAAGTCATTCGTCGATGGGTTTATCGGATACAACTAAATAAAAATGCACCCAGATCACCAAGAAAAAAATGCATTCATCACCCCATGGGGAACCTTTTGCTACACCGTTATGCCATTTGGTCTCAAGAATGCTGGGGCTACCTACCAGAGGGCTGCTACAACCATCCTGCACGATCTGATTCACAAAGAAGTTGAGGTCTATGTGGATGATATGATTATCAAATCTAAGACTAGAAAAGGACATGTCCCCTCTATCTAAAAGTTCTTCGAATGACTGCGATAGTATCAGATGAGACTCAATCCACAGAAATGCGTCTTTGGAGTTACAAAGGGAAAAATCTTGCAATTCATGGTTAGTGAGAAAGTGATAGAATCAGATCCTGCCAAACTAAAAGCCATACTTGAGATGCCACCTCCTCGTACGGAGAAAGAAGTTTGAGGTTTCCTTGGAAAATTACAATACATCAGCCGGTTCATCATCCAGTTAACCTCTATCTGCGAACCCATTTTTAAACTACTCTGAAAGGATTCAAGTAAGGTTTGGAATGAGGCCTACTAAGAAGCCTTCGACCAAATCAAGCAATATCTAATTCGATCCCCAGTACTCATGCCACCACAACCTGGTCTCATTTTGCTCCTATACCTAACCATAACCGACACTGCAGCTGGGGCTTTGCTATCCCAATACCTTGAAGATTCCCTCAAAGAAATAGCCATCTATTACGCCAGTCACAAATTGGCTGGATATGAAGTCAACTACACTACTTTGGAAATGGCATGTGTTGCGCTTGTATGGGTCACCCAAAAGTTGCGGCACTACATACTCGCCTTCCCCATCAAACTTGTATCCCGAATGGACCCCATCAAATACCTTCTTGAGAAACTCGCCTTATCCAGTCGAATTTCCTGATGGTTGATGCTCCTAGTCGAGTTCGATATCGTGTATATCACGCAGAAATCCATCTCTGATTACCTCGCTGATTACCCCATGGATTAAGCCGATGTCTAGATCTCTTAATTCAAAGATGAAAACATCCTCTTCACTGCCCAGGATAATCTCCGATGGCAAATGTTCTTTGATAACGCTGCCAACAGAAAGGGATATGGCATTGGGATACTTCTGATCGCCCCAGATGACTCCTACACTCCCATCACCATCAAGTAGGATTTCCCTTGTACCAACAACATGACTGAATACGAGGCATGCACGATAGGCCTCAAGGTTGCTCTCTAAAAATTTATTCAATGCCTAGATGTCTACGGGGATTCTTCCTTCATTATCGGTTAAGTGCTCAGAAAATGGAGAGTCAAGGACGAGAAGCTCCAACCCTTCCATGCCCACTTAGAAGAGCTAGCCTCACAATTCCAAGATATCACCTTCCATTACCTACCTCGAGCCAAGAATAACCTAGGCGATGCCCTTAATACCTTGGCCTCTATGGTCGACACGCCCGAAGGAATAACAATGACCCCCTTCAAGATTCAAAATCAAGATAAACCTACCCACTGCTACCACATTGATCTCGTCACCGCAGAAGATCCTAAGCTAGCCAATTATTGGTACTATGATATCTGGCACCTCCTCAAGCATGGTAGGTATCCCGAGGGTTCCAATAAGAAAGACCGAGTAACCCTCCGAAGACTGGCTGCCCAGTACATCATATGTCATAAAGCACTACTCAAAAGGAACTTTAATGGAACTCATTTGCACTGTATCGCAAGGGCTGACATTGAAAAGATAATGCAGAAGATCCACAATAGGAAATATGGCCCCGACATGAACGGTCACATGCTTGATAAAAAGATCATTCGACAAGGCTACTAATGGACCACCATGACCCAGGATTGCACTACCTATGTCCGGATATGCTTCAAATGCCAACAATTCTTCAACCTTCAGCATATGCCTTCCCGAGAATTATACAACATGACCTCTCCCTGACCGTTCATCTGGGGCATCAACATCATAGGGAAGGTTACACCAAAGTCTTCTAATGGGCATGAGTTCATCCTATTTGCCATTGATTACTTCACCAAGTAGGTCAAAGTTGAGTCATACGCAGTCCTGAACGCCAAGAAAGTGTCCAAATTCATTAAGAAAAACATCATCTGCCGATATGGGATCCCGCACAATTTAGTGTCAGATAACAGGTTTCATTTTGAGGCAGAAGTCACAGACGTGGTCAACGAATATGGGATTCAAAGACACGAATCTTTCCTTACCGACCTCAGATAAATGGTGCAGTCGAAGCCGCCAATAAGAACCTCAAATCCATCATCAGTAAGATGAACGAAAGTTGTCAATATTTGGCCGAACGGATCCCATACACCCTCTGGGGTTATCGAACCTCAATTTGAACCTCTATTGGGGCTAACCCTTACTCTCTAGTCTATGGCATGGAAGCAGTCCTACCCATGGAGCTAGAAATACCCTCATTGCGCGTCATGCTTGAAAGAAAAATCAGCGAAGAAGACTGGTGCCAAAGCCATATTGACGATCTGACCCTCATAGATTAAAAGAGATTAAAATCTCTATACCACATGTTGATACCAAATTTAATCTGCTGACTTGGATCAATCATACGAAGACACGTGGCTATCTACATGGCAACAACAAGCACTTTCGAGACGATCACACTCTCCGAGGAACCATGTTATTCCGAGGAACTCATACGCTCCGAGGAATAGACCTCACCGAGGAACTCATATGCTCCGAGGAACAGACCCCTCCGAGGAACTCTTGAATACCAGAAAGCTTAGGCGGTCCAAGCTACTCAGGCGGTTCGAGCTGCATCTCGAACAGAGCAGTAATAGCTGGATAACCAACAGTTCAACTGGTTCATTAAATGCTTATCATTCAGACGCACACGTAAAGAGGGCATCAAATGTATTACCCTTTCACATTACAGCCTCAGGGCTATAAATACATTGTCCAATCCTCATTATAGGGGATCTGATCCTGAATCCAAACTTTGGGATCTAGAACGGAATTTCTTGTAATCTAGAATTCCCAAATAATCAGCAATAAAATAACAGTGGACGTAGGCCATTCTTATAAGGCTGAACCACTTTAAAATCTTTTATCTCATTTATTTATCTGTGATTGAATTATTAGAGTGATCTAATTTTTTACATCAACAGATTGGTTCCGTCTGTGGGAACGACTGGGAATATCGTTTTCTCGCCAATAACAATCCATTACCAATGGCTGATATACCTGAATCCAGCAATCGAAACACTAGAACCCCTCCTAATCCATTTGCTCCACTAATTATTCTAGATTTGACTGGAATGATGTCAAATCTGGCTCAGGGCCAGACCATCATGCAAGAAATGATGCGACAACTCATCCAAACCCTCCATGGCGGTGCGCTAGCCCATTCCGGATCACGAAGCATTCAAAGAAATATCCGTGCGCCTTCTGTGCGTACTAATTCATATCGCAATGAGGAATCTGAAGATTTTTCTTATCAACCTGGACGAACTTTGTCTGTACGAGCCACAGATACTGAACAACATGTCACCCTTTCCCCAGAAAGGGCCAGCGCTTTGGAAAGATTAAGTAGGGCCTCTCCTTTCGATCGATTAGGCCCTAGGAGGAACAAAAGTCCTCTTAATTCAGCATCGAAGATCTTTCGACGACCATCAGATTTAAGGGAAGGATTTGCCCAGCCGCGACCAGCTGCTCGTCAAGATGGATCCTATGACCGACCAGCTGCTCGTCGAGATAAATCCCAGGAAGCCACTTCAACGCGATCAGTTGCTCGAGCCAATAGGCCCGCGGAAGGAAATAATGCATGGAAAGGATCTATTCAGAGGATGGAGGATAGATTAGGGGAAATGGCTAAGGCCAAGAACCCTCTACAACGAACCTTTGTTCGAGGAACACCTTTTGTCCAGGATATTGTTGATTTTCCAACACCATCAAAGTTCAAAGAACCTATTGTGACTCCCAAGTATGATGGGAAGACTCACCCTGTCCTTCATATAGAATAATATCAAGCTGCTGTCGACATCTATGCTATCCCAGACGAGATGAGATGCATGGCATTCTCGGGAACTCTTACCGGATCTGCTCAAATATGGTATAATAATATTCCTCGGGGTAAGATTTCAACTTTTCTTCAACTGGCCGAGTTATTCATTGGGAATTTCTGCTTCGGAGCAAAGCCAATTAAACGAGTAGCACATTTGTTAAGTGTTAGATAAAAAGCTGGTGAGAGTATTAGAGACTATATAACTCGTTTTAATAACGAGAAGCTCGAAGTCATTGATTATTAGGAGAAGACAACGATTACTGCTTTGATGAGTGGACTGCTGCCAAACAAGTTGTACTACACTTTGGCCAAAGATCCACCTCGAACCATGTCAGACCTGATGGGAAAAGCGTCCAAGATTATGAATGCCGAGGAGGCTATGTCTGCGAAAAAGAATATGGATGCCAAAGAAACCAAGGTGGAAGGTGATAAAGATAAGAATAAAGAGCATAAGAACAATGGTGGTGACAAACATTCCAAAAGTAGGTCGTCATGGGATGTCTTGAAGAAATTTGATAATTACACGCCTTTGAAGGCAAATATCAACCACGTCCTGGAAGAAATTAAGAACAGCGAGGAGTTAAACTGGCTAAAGAAAATGAAGTCAGACCCTGACACGAGTAATAGGGAGAAATATTGCGAGTTCCATAAGGATCATGGCCATATGACCAAAAATTGCATAGCTCTTCAGAACGAGATTGAAACACTCATCCGACGAGGAAAGCTAGCAAAGTATGTTGATCGGGGAGGCGAAAGAAGAAACAACGACCGAACTAGATAGAGGTCTAGATCTCCTCGTCCAGCAGAGGAGAAAAAGAAGAGAAACCATGAAGATGATCCAGATGATGACCCCGATCTTCCCAAGAAACCAAGGCAGCCAGAACGAGAGGTATTTTCAATACGCTTTGGGTCATTTGATTGTAATGATATTACAAGAGGAGATGCAGGAGGAGGAGACCTTACTGCAGAAAGAAAATCTTACCTCGGAGAGGCTCAAGCTTGATCGTACATTCAGCGAATAAATTTAGCCGAGGAAGATCGCCCGAGAAAGGTGAACAAATAAAAATTGGTCATTGGGTTTTCAAAGAATGATCTTGCAGGAGTTCTGTATCCTCATGACGACCCACTAGTGATCAAAATGAGAATGAAGGAGGTAATGATTTCAAGAGTGTTGGTCGATAACGGTAGCTCGACAGACATCATGTTCTACTCATGTTTCGATAGTTTAAATTTAAAGCTATCTCAATTGGAGCCTTACCACAGACCCATCATCGGTTTTGCTGGCGAGAAAGTATTTCCACTTGGGACGATCAAGTTGGATATATTCATTGGTACATGGCCTTCTTATCAGACAGAAAGAATACGATTCTTCGTGATAGGATAAGAATGTCCAGTCATCGTACAATATCATCATGGGAAGAGTAGGATTGAAGAATTCGAGGCTGTACCATCTACAGTGCATCAGTGCCTAAAATTTCCAACAAACTTCGGAGTAGGAGTTGTGAAAGGTGATCAGAAAGTAGCTCGAGAGTGCTATTATTCATCCGCCGAGCAAGAAGAACTAGAAGAATCGAAGAAAAAGACTGCTACCTATCAAGTGGATGAAGGTGCAGAAATTGAAACCTTGGATCCTCGAGATGAGTCGCAACTCGTGAAAGGTCAAGTGGTAGAAGCTACTGAAAATATCATTCTGGACGATGAACACCCTGAGCGAACTACTCAAATAGGTTCATCGTTGGAGGCCTCATTAAAACAGGAATTGATAACTTTCCTTAGAAGCCGAAGACAAACTTTTGTGTGGAGTCATAAAGATATGCCTGGGATAGACCCAAACTTCTTATGTCACGAGCTCAATGTGCATAAAGAGATCAAGCTTGTGAAGCAGAGAAGAAGAGTATTCAGTCCCGAGAAGAATCAAGCTATACAGGAGGAAGTCGAGAAGCTCCAGAAAGCTCGTTTCATTGAAGATGTTAAATATCCAGATTGGTTAGCCAATGTGGTGATGGTAAAGAAGAAAAACAACAAGTGGAGGATGTGTGTAGACTTCACCGACCTCAACAAAGCATGCCCAAAAGATCACTTTCCTCTACCTCGAATTGATCAACTGGTGGATGCTACCTCGGGACACGAGTTGCCGAGCTTCATAGATGCTTATTCTGGTTATAATCAGATCAAAATGAAACCTGAAGACAGGGAAAGTACTTCTTTCATTACCCCTAAGGGAACTTATTGTTATAATGTTATGCCTTTTGGTTTGAAAAATGCAGGTGCGACATATCAGAGGCTGATGAACAAGGTCTTTGATGAATAAATCAGTGATAATATGGAAGTCTATGTTGACGATATGCTGACGAAAAGAAAGAAAGTTGCCGATCATCTAGTTCACTTAAGTCAAACTTTTGATCAACTAGATAAATATCAAATGAAGCTGAACCCGACGAAGTGCATATTTGGAGTACGAGAAGGCATGTTCCTCGGTTACATTGTCAATCAACGAGGCATTGAAGCAAATCCTGAAAAGATCAAAGCTCTATTAGAGCTGCGATCTCCAACAACGAAGAAGGAAGTACAGAGTCTCACAGGACGAGTAGCGACACTCAACAGATTTGTGTCATGAGCAACTGATAGATGTCTTCCATTCTTCAAGACAATCAGAAAGACTTTTGAGTGGAATGATGAATGTGAGAAGGCTTTTCAAGACTTGAAGAGATACTTGGGAGCACCCCCATTGTTGTCCAGGCCAGTGATGGGAGAAAAATTGTACTTGTACCTTGCAGTGTCCGAGAATGAAGTTAGCTCGGCGTTGATCAGAGTGGAGAATGGAGTACAAAAGCCAATTTACTACACAAGTAAGGCCTTCCGAGGAGCAGAGATCAGATATCCAAGGCTGGAGAAATTGACACTGGCACTGATTGAGGCGAGTAGGAGAATGAGGCCATACTTTCAGGCTCATACGATAGTAGTATATATCGATGTGCCCTTCACAAGCCCGAAAAATCAGGGAGATTGATGTACTGGGCAATAGAGCTCAGAGAATATGATATAATTTATGAACCCAGGTCATTACTAAAAGGGCAGGCTGTAGCAGATTTCATAGCGGAGTTCACCTATCCTGATACCCCTGAGGAGCAAAAGTTGCTCGCTGATCAACCTGTGGATGTTACAGGATCAACAAACACAAGCCAAGACCAATTCTGATTGGTAAAAGGGCGTGTGAATGTTACAGGATGTGATGCAGAGATAGTTGGGAGGACTCCGGACGAGGAACAAGAGTTGCTCACTGATCAACCTGTGGATGTTACAGGATCAACAAACACTGGCTCAGACCAACTCCGGTTGGTAAAAGGGAAAGTGGATGTTACAGGATCATTAAATTCGAGCTCAGACCAACCTCGATTAGTAAAAGGGCAAGAAAAGATGATCTACGAGGAGCAAGAAAAATCCGGGGAGGATGAAAGGAAGCAACAAATATTTCACCGAGGAACTCTGACTGATAAAAAATTTGAAGACGAGTTACCTATATGGAGGCTATATGTAGATGTCTCATCTTGCATTGCAGGATGTGGCACGGGGATAGTTCTGAGCACTCCGGATGAGGTCGACATAGAATACGCCTTGCGTTTCCAATTCAAAGCTTCCAACAATGAGGCTGAATATGAGGCCATGATTGCAGGGCTTAATTTGGCAAAAATGATGGAGGCATAATAGGTTGTGATCTTCAGTGACTCTCAATTGATTGTAAACCAAATGATGGGAGTATATGCAGTTAGAGGAGAATTAATGATCAGATATCATGCAAAGGCAAAGGAGCTGGTGTCAGAATTTTCCGCTATTCAGCTAGTCAGAATACCAAGAATGGAGAATGCGAGAGCAGATGCCCTAGCTCGACTAGCGTCAGCTACTCGCACCGAGTTACAATGAATAATCCCAATTGAAGTGTTGGCTGGTCGGAGTATAGATGAAGATCTGATGATGAACTTTATCACCCTTGATTTAGGTCCATCTTGGATGGATCCCATCAGGGAGTATATCGAGGAGGGAGAATTTCCAATTGAAAAGCTCGCAACCAAGAAATTGAAGTTTAAAGCTGCTCGGTATGTACTAACTAATGGTGTTTTATATAGACGAGTAATAATGTCAGGTTTGCAGAGATGTGTACATCCATCCGAGGTGAAAGACTTAATTGAAGATATCCACGAAGAGTCTTGTGGAGCACATGTAGCATGTCGAATGCTTTTGCAAAGGGTGATGACGCAGGGATACTAGTGGCCGACGATGAGGGCTGATTGTATAGCTTATGCCAAGAAATGTGACAAGTGCCAGCGTTTATCCTCCATCCGAAGAACTCCACAAGCATTGTTGACACCCATAACATCCCCTTGGCCATTTGCCATGTGGGGAATTGATTTGGTTGGACCACTGCCAACGACCCGAGGAAGGTTCAAGTACCTCGTCCTCGCAGTGGATTATTTTACTAAGTGGGTAGAAGCTGAGCCACTCATTAATATGACGTACGAGAAGGTGTACCAATTTGTTTGGAAGAACATCATTTGCCGATATGGTCTCCCTCATGCCTTCATCACAGACCATGGAACACAATTTGATAACGAGGAGTTTGCCGCCTATTGTCTTCAGTCAAACATTTTGAAGGTTCATTCAGCACCAGGTCATCCTCAGAGCAATGGACAAATTGAAATGACAAACAGAACGCTGCTGAACGGTTTGAAGAAACGATTGGATGATGCAAAATCAAATTGGATCAACGAGCTACAATCAGTACTTTGGGCTTACCGAACTACTCCCCGAGTAGTAACTAGAGAATCACCATACATGCTGGCGTTTGGAAGTGAAGCTGTTATACCTGCCGAGTTGGGCCTCCCAACACATCGGGTACAGAATTTCAATTCCCCTGTCAGCAACTTAATGAGAAGACTGGATTTAGACATGCTCGAGGAAGTTAGAGAAGAAGCAGCCATTAGAAATGCTGCTTACCAGCAGCGAACAACTTTGTTTTACAACAAGAGGGTGAAGAAGTGAGACCTGAAAGAAGGAGACTATGTGCTGAAGAAAGTAATTCAAAAGCATAACAAACTGGAGGCAAACTGGCATGGACCATACCGAGTTATAGAAGTTGTTCGACCAGGAACTTATCGAATAGCCACTTTAGAAGGCGAGGAGTTTAAAAATGCATGGAACGCAGAGCATCTGCTCAAGTATTATCTGTGATGTATATGTAACGCAGTCCCATCAATATGAATAAAATAAAAATATTCTGCAAGTCTCTCTGTTTATTGAAAATTTTTCGGGGAATACTAGTGCTACGCACTACTCAGCAACTCGGCAGACTACTCAAGAAAATATTCTAAACTGTACCAACTTAGTTGGTCGACGAGGAGAAAATATTCCAAACTGTACCAACTTAGTTGGTCGACGAGGAGAAAATATTTCAAACTGTACCAACTTAGTTGGTCGGGGATAAAAACCCACTAACTACAGTTGGTCGACGAGGAGAATTCATTGGCCTTGGTTGGTCAAACACATTTTATGAAAAGGACAAAAATTTACCAAGTATGGTTAGTCGGGGATAAACTCTCACTAATTATAATTGGTCGATGAGCACAATTCAACAACCTTGGTTGGTTGGAAAAATTTAAACATTTTTATACTCATTACTTTATTATTAAGTGATCAAGCAACATTACTGATACTTGTAACTATTTTACTAAGTTGGTCGATGAACAACATTATTATTATTATTTTTTTAACAGATATGTAAAGTGTTGATATTTACAAGACAATAGCAATTAAGATTTGCAAACAGAAATGAAAGTTTTTCATTAAATTCGAAATAAATTACATTGATGATAAAATGAAAGTTACATTGATATGTATACTAACTATTACATTAAAAATTCCTATTCTATTCGTCTTTTCCCATCAGCTTTCGATACAGGTTCCTCGCCAGGAGGCGGATCATTGAAAGACTGAGGAGAATTGATGAAGTTCAAATCCTTCAGCATCCTGACGTTCATCACAGAAGGTCGATCTAATAGATGCTCGGGATGAGATACCTCGATCTGAGAGTGAAGATTATAGTCACCGAGGTATTTTGAAATTAAGCTTCGAGGAATGGCCCGAGCAGGAATCCACTCCATCTCCAGGTTGTACAGTGGCACAGGCAGGTCAAGCAACCCGGGATCATGGTAGTCCCATAAATAATATCCTTGTTAGATCTTCAGCACACCTAAGTCATTCAGCCAGCCTTGTTTGTAGCCCTCATTGTTGGCATTCTGGATACGATCGTCCAGGTGGAATAGTGCTTCGTTGTATCCAGCCATCCAGAACTCCCTGGGCTGTTTGTGGAATTGATATGTTAGCCTCTCTAGCTGCTCGTGGAGACTTTTGATGAAATTCTCCTTATTCTCCAAGATGGACTTCTGCGTAGAGAGATGTTTTTCCAAGTCCCTAATCTTCTTCGACATGTCAGACAAAGCTTGGTTCTTCGCCATTAGTTGGAAGGCCTGGTTCTCTAAGGCAGATGCTATCCTCTGTTCCTCGATAAGCACCCGAGCTGCTCTTGTTCATCCCCAAGGAGCTCTTGCTCGTCCCTGAGGAGACGCGGAAGGGCCCGACCTCCTCAAGGTATCCAACTCTTCCCTTAATTTGGCATTCTCAACCTCTAAAAATGAAAATCCCTCGTCAGTCACTAGGATTAGGGTTGTTAAAGAAGAAGCTGCAGACTTCAACTGCGCTAGCTCCTTCTACAAATTGTTATTCTCTTTCTCCAGCAGCTCGGCAATCTGTCTGCACTGTTTAACCTCACCCTTCAAAATTCTCTCCCTCATATCATACCCAGCAAAAAGCTTCTCGTAGTCCTTGTCAGCAATGATCAGTTTATACTTCTTCTCGTACCCCTCATGCAGTAAGGCAGTTGATTCCTTGTACTTATTCTGAAGGTCTTCGAGGGTACACTGGAGATCCTCGATCATTTCATAGTAAGCCACATTATTGGCTACAGCTCGGTCAAGTAGACACTTCAGGTACTGATATGCTTCGACTGCCTGTTCTGAAGCATCATGACCAAGGATGTCGGTAACTTCTGATCCACTCAGGTCTGTGTGACCAGCCTTATAATATTCATTACATTGCTGCATCAGCTTTGTATCATTGGCAGATAACAGATCCATTTTGGCCAGAAACTAGTAGAAAAAGACAATCATCAAAAGAAGATCAAGACAGAGTGCAAATAGAAAAGAGACAATCGTGGGGAAGAAAGAACTCAAGTTTTATTAGATCATGAAATATTGGAGTTACAAGTTTTGGGTTACATTTGACAAAAAAGAAAAATAGAAAGAGAAAACCGAACAACACTACACCTTTTCCTTATCTCCCAAAACCTTCTCGGGAGGTTGGGAAGAGGAAGCAGGTTGCTCGGAGGGAACTGTAGTCTGTTCAGAGAGTACCAGCTGTTTCTTGGAAGAAGAAATGACTTGCTCGGTAGCAGGCTGGTTGGTTAGGGCATGTTCTCCCACTACCATTGACAACTCCTCAGAGGCAGCTTAATCCTCTTCTAGTTCTTCTGGAGTAGGAGGGGGACCAGGGATGTGTCTCTAGAAGAGCTCGGATGACTCGTCGACCTTCAATTCCTGATGGGCACAACCCATTTATCCCTAAAATATTTTAGACTGCCATAGTCCACTTGAGAGACCATGGCAGCACACCCCTTATCCCACCCCTTGTCCCAGCCAGAGCTGAAGGACTTCTTCACAGCAGCTTTCCTTTTAGCCTTCTCCAAGGCAAGCTTTTCGGACAGCAAATCATCGACAGCTTTCAATTTTTGTTCAGCCTCCTCCTTCTTCCGAGTTACTTCCTGGAGCTGGACCAACCTCTCCTCAGAAATTTTGAGCTTATTCTCAAGATCCCCTTCAACCCTGAGCTTCTCTCCGAGCTCTTTATTTTCCTTCTCCAAGGCAACATTTTTCTTCTCCAACTCCTTGGAGGCATCGACAACTCGAGCTTTTTCTTGCTCGGAGGAGGCAAACTTTCTCTCCCAGATAGCCTTATTAGTGGCATACTGCTGGCGAGATTCTTCCAAAGATTTGATAGCCTCTTCCATAGCTCCCTCCACACTGGACGAGGATCATGAGGCTTTAATGGCTTCATCCTTTTTCAAGATTATGTTAAAGCAGCTCAACTGTGAACAGAAAAAGAAAGCAAGTTAGAAACAAGAAATGACAAAGGGAACTACAAAAAGTTTAAAGTAAAGAGACTTACTGAAGCAAGATGAAGAGCAGCCAAAGAAGTAACCATGTCCCGAGTAAGGTTATCTTCAGTTCCTTGGACCTCGGGAATGGTCAAGGACTTTACCGAGCTCATGTCAGAGCTCGGGGGAACAAAAGTGGGAACTTCAGTCCCAACAGCTGGGGGCTGAATGATGGTATCAGCCAAATTGACCGAGGAGCTCTTCTTCAGCCTCCTCGGGGGAACAGGTATAGCTAAGGAAGAACCCTTGGTTGGTGATATCACAATCACCTCTCCCGAAGTAGCAGACCTGCTCGGAGCCACTGCGGGCTTCTCGGCAATTTTTGCTATAGCAACTGGAGGAGTTACAGCAGTTTTCTTTGTCCCTTCCTTTGGGACATCGATCCTTCTCCTATTTGCCTCACCAGAACCGAAGGCCGTCTTCTCAAACAAGGTGGGAGGTCTTCTTTTCTTCATCCTTTCGCTCAAAGGAATGTGGGATTCAGGCGAAGAACTTGCAGAGGCTGGTACTGTCTCTGCTTCAATGATCACTGGACGAGCAGTGAAGGAGGTTATGTAGCTCTTTTACTGGAGCAAATACGAGGCCGACCTGATGTGCTCGTCGGTAACCCTTTGATGCAAACCCCAGATAAGTCTCAAATGCCTTATATTGACATCTGTTTCTTTTGGGCACTTTCTCTTGCTATCAACTGCAAATAAACAAACATTGTTATCAGTAACACATTTTATCAAACATAAAACAAACATGATTTCAAAATAAATAAAATAAAAATAACCTATCCCATTGCCATAAGGAGGGCATCTGGAACCCTGGTAAACCTCATCTCCGGTTAAAGGAGGGTGTTGCCAATTTTTTACAACAACCCCATATTCAAAATAATCCATGTTGTCATCAGGGAGATTGACTACTAAGGCTCTATTTATAAACCTAGTTTTTAAATAATAAATATTATCATTAACTGCCCATCTATAGCAGTACATGATTTCTGGAATTCCTATACGAGTTCCATGCACTTGATTTAATTTATGCACCCCATTAACTATTCTCCATGTGTTGGGGGCTATTAGTGCAGGAACAACATCAAAGTACTAAAAAAATTCTAGACACAGAGGATTTGGTGGAAAAGAAAATCCACACTCAGCAAAAAAGAGACTGGGGAACCAATCTCCCTCAGCCAAATTGAAATAATTAGAAGGCTCAGAAAGCTCTTCCAATACAACCCAAGAAGGAATGGAAAAATCAGATCGAAATTTGTCAAGAGACTCAACAGGGTAAACCATGATGATGAATTAAAAGAAATGAAGGAGAAAAAGAAAGACGATCATACAGAAAAAAGACTGAAGCTGTTGACAATGAACGACGGAAGAGATGAACGCACAAGAGAGTAGAAGACAATGAAAAACTCGAAGATGAAAATTTGAAAAGATAGAAGACGATGGGAGTCTCTGTGAATTTTAAATACCCTGCCTTGGGAACTGGAGAAGTAATGATTACAAAAAGGATGATTACGTTACCGGAGGCTAAAAAGGCATTAAATATTGGGGCGGGAATCAAAGCGAACAACAGCGTCTAAAAAAACGAAAAGTGACGCGGAAATCGAAGAGAGCAGAAAAGTCCAAAAAAGCATGATTTTACGAATTGTGAAGGAGAAATAAATACAAGGGAGATGATCCTAAAAATCAGGAAGAACTATTTAAAGCTACCGTATTCCGAGAAAGAATGTTCCATACTCCTCAAATTTCGAACTATGAAACATTGGGGGATTCTGTTGATACCAAATTTAATTTGCTGACTTGGATCAATCATACAAAGACACGTGGCTATCTACATGGCAACAACAAGCACTTTCGAGATGATCACATGCTCCGAGGAACCATGTTATTCCTAGGAACTCATACGCTCCGAGGAACAGACCTCATCGAGGAACTCATATGCTCCGAGGAACAGACCCCTCCGAGGAACTCTTGAATACCAGAAAGCTTAGGCGGTCCGAGCTACTCAGACGGTTCGAGCTGCATCTCGAACAGAGCAGTAATAGCTGGATAACCAACAGTTCAACTGGTTCATTAAATGCTTATCATTCAGACGCACACGCAAACAGGGCATTAAATATATTACCCTTTCACATTGCAGCCTCAGGGCTATAAATACATTGTCCAATCCTCATTATAGAGGATCTGATCCTGAATCCAAACTTTGGGATCTAGAACGGAATTTCTTGTAATCTAGAATTCCCAAACAATCAGCAATAAAATAACAGTGGACGTAGGCCATTCTTATAAGGCTGAACCACTTTAAAATCTTTTGTCTCATTTATTTATCTGTGATTGAATTATTAGAGTGATCAAATTTTTTACATCAACACCACATATAAGGGTATCATCGTCGAATAACACGTTCATTCAATAAGAGAGTCAAGGACCGCGGTGTTTGAGAAGGGGATTTAACCCTTAATGAAATAGTAGAGCCCATCTGGGACCCCAGAGGGAAATTCAAGCCCAATTGGATCGGCCCCTACATTGTGAAGAAGATCTTGTTCGGCGTTGCCACCATGCTCATCGACTTAGACGGTGAAGAGATGGCACATCCAGTTAACCTGGACCACCTCAAGAAGTTTTCTACCCCTAGTCCAAAATCTCGGTGCGCTATAACTCTTCTCATCTCCCTTCTATTAAAAAAATCATTTTCAAACAAATTTAAAATTTTCAAAACCCGAGAGGTACGTAGGCAGCTCATACATCTTATATGGGCATGACCCTTTTTTTCACAAAAAACTATTCTTTTCTTATCTCCGAAACGATAGTTCATTCTAACATATACTTGAACAAAATGATTATGTATGCCTTAACGATCGGTATAGATAATTCAAAAATATGAAACTCATCAAAAGGAACAACTGGATGATCAAAAACATGTTTATTCCACTAATAAGAAATTACGGTACAGATTACATGAGAAAAGAAACGGATAACTCCCTCCCCCTACTTTCCTAAAAAGCCAAACAAATCCCCACATTTATTCCCCATTACAAAATAAACTCTCCGGGAGTCCTATCCACAACTACCAGAGGATCCTACTCCCTCATCATCATCTACATCCTGGGGTCCCTAAGCATCCCCTACCTGAATTGAGTGCCGCAGACGCTTCATAGACCGATAGACTCGAACTAGCTTTCAAAAAAACCACAAGGCCTCCTTCCATGGTATTAAATAAAATAAGCCACCTTTGTCCAGTCTCCACTACCAGCATCTTGTTGACTACTCTCCTCCATAACCACTTCATATAATCCCCGAGGACGTGCCAAACTCTCCTAATAGACTGGGAGGGACGAGTCGACGAACGCTGACTCTCCCATAAAGAGCCAAGCCGCATGCGCAAACGCTCAGTTAAATATTCTATCGAAAAGAAATCTAGTGACCAAGGTGGCGACGTGCTCCCAAATAAACTGGCGCAGAAGCTGCCATGGGAAATAGAAAGAGGTCTGTCTGAGACCAACCAGTCGAACGTACGAGTATTCTCCCAGCTCCAGAATAGGCAGCAACTGTCCCCACTAAGGCACGGATTAGTACATATTTAGAGCCCATTGCTCCACCAACCAGTTCTCCCAGCTCTTAATATCCCAGCCGACGCTGATGAAATGGCGCGAAAATAAATTAGGTATAGCCGACAAGGGTAATATGGAGGAGTCACTAGGAGGAATCTTTCAGATAACCACATGAACAACATCATGGGGCTACCCCTCAGAAAGTCAGAACGACCTTCTCTCCAAGCATCCAGGCTATTTAAAGTCTCCACTAGTATCACCGCCGCAGGATTACGATGGTATGACATCCATAAAGTAATGGTTGTAAGTTGCGGGTCTGCCAGCAGTTCCCCAGTTACCAGCAGCAATTTTGAAACCAAGCCCAGAACAACGGCTCCGGCGTATCCAGCATCGCCAACTTCCTGCAAATGCACGGATTATAACACTGCCAAAAGGGAGATCATTCATTCAACAACCAGTGGTCTGGCCGCCGAAGGCGAAACACAAAGAAGCCTAGCCAACAAATCCCTAGGAGAATGAGAAAACTCAGGCAAAGCTGCGACAACACTGGGATTTATCCCCAGCACTGAAGAAAATTCCTCATAGGTAGGACAAACCTCATCCAACCCAAAGTGAAATACATGGTCTTCGGGGTACCAAAATTGTACCTCCGCCATTAACGTGTTCCACTAAATGGGCCGGTTGCGCCACAAAGAGACTAGACGCATGCTGAAAGCATCGTAGTCAATATTATAAGAGCACATTACTTCTAGGTCTTTGAGGTAGTTAGCAAACTCAATGCTACTAGGGAGAGCCATCTTACAAGACTAAAATATAGTAGGCAATAAGTAAAAATGTGAATGTGTGATGAAAACACTCCACCCTTCCCCCTTTTTATTCTTGAAAACCCTCACAAAAGACATAATCCTTGAAAAAATTGAAGGGAATCCTACCCCACAAAGTACAAAAGGTTGAAGAGGGTACCAAATCAAAACTTTGAATTGATGGGACTGGACTGACCCGCCGATAGGCAGGACAAGGGTCTTGCCGATCGACAACCCCCTAATTTTGGAAATTTTCCATTTTCCTCTTTTGTCAAAATCAGAAACTCAATAAAAAAATAAATTGATATTTCAAAAATACCCTTCCACCCTTATATAATCTCTCATTTTTAAAAACTTTCCTTCAAAATCCCCAAAATATCTCTTTTTACGGTCTCAGCCGCAATGTAAAAAGCGCATGCGCATGCATTCATTCATCATTAACACAAGATAATAAAAAAATCCATTGCATTGCATATATATGCTTGTCTATGTTACATCAAAGTTTGCAAGAAATAAAGAAAAGAAAAAAAACAACGAGACTCAGCTCGAACCCACATTATCTCTCTCTCTCTCTCTCTCTCCCTTTCTCCTAAGAGCTTCCACCCCTGTGACGCGCTCTCTTTCTCTGCGACGAGACGACACATCACCACTACCTAAACCAGAGTCCTCCCCAGATGAAGAAGACAACACAAAGCAAGAAAGAACAGGAACCGCATCCCGAATATGGGCAGTCGTCGAAGATATTCGATCTCTGATGTCCCTCAGCCAAGTGGTCGACACCCGAACTTGCTGCAAGTAAAATCCAGAATCAGTATCAAAACAGAAAAGAAATCAAAAAGAAAGAAAGAGAGGAACAGGAATAGATATACCAGAGGTCAAAGAACCTCCTCAATCAAACCCAGCTCCTCCAGATCCATCGCATGAGGACAGTGCAGAATAGGCACCATCCCTCCATCAGCCCGTCGAATGTTATACGAAGGGGTATACAAACGTACAAAAGGAACCTCAGAATTCTTCATCACCGCAGACATCGATAGACCACCGACGCTGTGGGAGGAACCCACTGCCCGACTCGAACCCATAGGAGGGAAATGTTAGGCATCATATATGCTGGGCACCATCGGCCAGCTCATCACAAAGTCCATGTAATCATATGGCGCAGCCGTATCAGTGTACAACAGGTGGGACTCATCGATCATCGTCGCAATCCTCGCGTCCTCTGACAGCAGTCACTCCCACCTCATAGACAAAGGAGGCCTCGCAGGTGGCACCACCACTTCCTTAGCAATCTATCGGACTAGCCTCTCCCTGAGATACCAAGAGTGGCCAAACTCAAGCACCAGCAAATGCCTCATCTGCACGTTCACCCCAGTCACCCCTGTGTCCAGAATGGTCATCCCCCAAGGGTAAAAGGTCACCTAAGAATCCCCACCAGGCATAAGTTAATACATAATCAGAACATAAAAAAGACCAAGACTGAAAAGGAAAAAGTCTTACCCTACCACTGGTCAGGCCATTCAAGACCTGACGCACTGCCTCTAGAGAAAGAGATCCCTTCGACTGTCGATTAGCCTTCCTCCATCGGTACAACCGGCAGAAGCCTCCAACAGTCTCATCCTTCAGAGCGATCAGATGGGTATTACACATAATCACCACATAAAACCATGTCTACCAAAGCAAAGAACCCACAATAAAAAAAAAAGACGCAAAAGGAAAATGCAAATGCATGAAAGGAAAGTGAACAAATTAAAGAATACCTTAAGGAGATACGTGGCTCCAGTAAAAGTTGCTGACAGCACCAGATGAATGCATCCAAATAGAAATAAAGGGTCACCCAAAGTCAGGTTCCCCCAACCATAGAAGGGAATGTTCGAAAACACCCTCAGGTACGATAAAAACCATAAATGAATGACGTCGCCACTTGACGCCAACATGAAGCCTCCCAACACCAACAAAGTAAGCAATCGGGCCATTTGCCTCACCAGCAGCTCATCCTCCACATCAAACACCCTACTCAGCAAAAAATCCTTCAGTAGGGACAACCGAATAGAATCCCCAGACACTATCCTCCCTACGTCACCAAGCGCCGTACACACCGCCTCTGGCCTCACCCGCAGAGAACGATCCACCTCTATCTGCACCCCATCACAATCCATACCTAGTAGCTGTTTCACATCTATGAGAGTCACGGTCATCTCTCCGAAGATGAAATGGAAGGTGTGGGTATTATCCCACCATCTCTTCCCCAGAGCACACAAGACCGTTGTCGGACGAGGCGTCTCATTCAGGGAAAACGCCAACCTCCCAAAACCTGGTGAGGATACCACCCAATGCACCACAGGCGGAAGATGCTCCCAAACATCCTTAAGCCCCGTCATCCCACGGGCACGCATGTTCTTCAAAGAGATGTCACACTAGCAAAAGAGAAGAATGCCAGAAGTTAGGTTACTTACATAACCTCCAGCGTTCACCACCCTCGAAGAGCGATGACGCGATGGCTCCTGCAGTAAGGTCCACTCATCCGTAACCGACTCGAATGCATCAAAGGAGTTCTCGCTCCCCAAAGCAAGAGGTTCCCTGGCCCTCCATTCCATATTAACCCAGTCATCAACCGTCAACCATTCCCTATATGCTGCAGTGCTCACAAAAGCGGCCAGTTTTTAGAGATCGAAATGCTTGAACGCTTCGCAGAAGAAAATCACAGAAAGAGAGAAAGCAAGAAGCTGTGAAAAATGAAGGGAATTCTCCCCCCTTTATATAGGATGCCAAGGGTCATGCCGATCGGCACTAACCCCCAACCACCGATCGACACTTCCCTTTTACCTTCCCAAGGCAGTCCAACAGTCCATGCCACTGTCAAATGGCACCCCCCATACCATGCCGGCCGGCACCCCCCTTAAAATTTCGTACAAAAACTCCCAAAAAATCCTAAAAAATCCTCAAAAAATTCCTAAAAATCCCAGGAAGAATTTAGAACATTTTCACGAAGAGAATTCCACACTCCCTAAAGAGGAACCCCTATTTTCCTAGCGGAGCTCTAAAAAGCCAAGTGAATTCCCTCCGGGCAACGTCCCCGGAGAATCTCTAAGTATCACCTCCTATACCCTAAAGGTCTCAAACCTCCCCGAGCAATACGTCTAATTTTTGGACTGCCTAATCCCTCCCCAAGCAGAGTTTTTAGCATCAAATTTGCCTTTCCTCTGCAGAATCTCCAAAATCATAAGGATTTCCCCAGTAATCGGTTCCCCAGCTCATTCACTATTCCCCAGCGAAACCCAAAATCCAATCTTTATCCCCAGCAGAATCCCTGATTTTCCTGAAGTTAGGTCATAATTAACGTCGGTCTTAGATCATCACCTTAGTTAGGCCAGAATTGACCTCGCTCCTCGATCGTCACCTATCTTAGGTCAGAATTGACCTCGGTCTTGGATCGTCACCTTAGTTAGGTCAAAATTGACCTCAGACCTCGGTCGTCACCTCTCTTAGGTTAGAATCAACCTCGGTCTTGGATCGTCACCTCTCTTAGGTCAGAATTGACATTAGTCTTAGATCGTCACCTTAGTTAGGTCAGAATTAACCTCGATCTTAGATTGTTAACTTAAGCCTACAGAATTGGTCATCTCATCTCCAAGCCCCCAGAATTGGCTTCGACCCACAGAATTGGTCACCCCAACTTAAGCCCGCAGAATTGGTCATCACATCTTCAAGCCCGCAGAATTGGCTTCGACCCGCAGAATTGGTCACCCCAGCTTAATCCCACAGAATTGGATTCAACCCACAGAATTGGTCACCCCATCTTAAGCCCGTAGAATTGGTTTCGACCCGTAGAATTGGTCATATCATCTTTAAGCTCGCGAAATTGGCTTCGACCCGCAGAATTAGTCATCACATCTTCAAGCCCACATAATTGTCTTCGACCCACAGAATCGGTCACCCTCATATCTAATCCCTCAGAATTGTCTTCGACTTGAAAAATCGGTCACCCTCATCTTCAAGCCCTCAGAATTGGCTTCGACCCGCAGAATCGGTCACCCTCATCTCCAAGCCCCCAAAATTGGCTTCGACATGCAGAATCGATCACCTCGCCTTTAATCCCTTAGAATTGCCTTCGACCCACAGAATCGGTCACCCTTATCTTTAAGCCCTTAGAATTGGCTTCGACCCGTAAAATCGATAAACCTCATCTCTAAGACCTCAGAATTGGCTTCGACCAGCAAAATCGGTCACCCTCATCTCCAAGCCCGCAGAATCGGCATTAACCCACAGAATCGATCATCCTCATCCTTAGGTCCTCAGAATTGACCTCGACCCTCTGGTTATACTTTTCCAAAGGCATCATGCGGTGTCGATTCGACGGCTATCATTTGTTCCAAACTCACCCATCGAGGGGCTCTTTAGACACCCCATTCTATTACCCCTCCCCCCCCCCCCCCCCAAACTCTCCTTAGGTCCCTAGCACCTCCCTTAATGACTGTAAACCCAGGTCATACCCTGAGTACCGACTTAAAGGCCATCGAATGCTCCCAGGCTCCATTTGACCAAAAGACAAACTCTTCAGCTTGATCGGGACTGAATGAATCTTCAATGGGCACTAAAACCCCTTTCCAACAGTTCATCCCGTGCACGATTCTGGCTTACCATGCGGACGAACGACCCATTTTCCCCCAAAACCTGATCTAGAGGCCACCGGGAACTCCCGGGCTCCATTTGACCTAAGTCAACTCTTCAGATCGACTGAGACTGAATGAATCTTCAAAGGTCACTGAAACCCCTTTCTAATGGTCCTCTCCATGCACAACTTCGACTTACGGTACGGACGAATGATCCGTTTTACTTTGAGAGGTCACCAAATATTTCCAGGGCCCGGTTGATAAAAGTTAACTCCCCAAACCAGGTCAAAATCTTTGGAATGTCGAAGTTCATCTCCCAACCTTACCAACGATCCTCCCCGTGCACGATTCTTACTTACCGTGCGGACGAACAATCCGTTTGCGTCCAAAGTTTTCCCATCCAAAGGACCGAAGAACGCTTTTGAGCCACATTTGACCCAAAGTCAAATCCTAAACCCGGGATAAGTCCAAGTACTTTCAAATGTCTTTGAATTACCTTTCCAACGGTCCACCCCATGCACGATTCGGATCAACGGTTTGTGCTCAGCGACCAATTTTCCAAAAAGGCCTGAAAGACACTGCCAAACGGCAGGTCCCAGATCCTGCCTCTCGGTAGTGTGCCTAAACACACCTGCCAATTGGCAGGACTAGGGCTATGCCGATCGGCAATGCCCTGGGCCTATAAAAAGGAGTCCTTGACCTCGTTGCAAAGGAGAGCCCAAATCTGATAGACATTACTCCTAGCAAATCCAGAAAACCTCTCTCGAAGTCAGCGTGATTTCCACATTCAAATCCCTTTCAAACCTTCACTTTTCACCATCCTTTTCATTAAACTTGGTGAATTCATTACCCTCCATCATCATCCAAGTGCAAGGGATACTCTCCAACATTCAAGATCAAGCCGAAGATCTTCAAGAAGGTCCAATTTTCTCAATTCTCTCCTTAAATTCTCATAAAATTGCATTAATTTTTTTTACTATTTAGCGCTTTTATTCTCTCATCTCACATATCCAAATATACTTTTTATTTAGTATTATTGCACATCTCTTATTTTCATACAAATAGAAACCCCAAAAAATAAGAAAAAGAGGGTTTACTCATAAATTCCAAATGGAAATTCTTACACTTTTCTGACAACTAAAATACTTTTTTACACACACACACACACACACACAAATAAAATAAGTCCCCGGTTGGATTTATGGGATAAACCCCACCCCTCATTTTTCATGCGAACTATGTGGACTTTGATGCTTCTATAGGCTACGTAGGCGTCTCAGGGTAAAACCCGAGACTCAAGTCCTATTCTCACTTTTTCTCTCATTTTCTATTTTCTCTAAACTCAATTCTCTTAGATTATATATATTTATATGCATATATTTGTTCTTAGTGGCGTATTATTCCACATAAGTTATCGTTCCATTATGACGATCAACGCAAGGATAATCGCGTAAATCCTATTTTCTAATATTATTTTTATGAACCTTCCTACTGATGATTCGCTTTATCTCTTCCATGATACAAGTCGGGGATTCCTATCTCCACTATATATATACACATGCACACATATCACGGGGAAAATAAAGGAAAATAGCAAACACCCATGAGAGACCGTAAGGGTGGAATGGGTGCCTAACACCTTCCCATTTCGTAACATAGCCTTCGGACCCTTTTCGAATCATTTTGGTTTCCTATGCATCATTATGTCTTTGGATGCTTTCCTTCGGGATGGCTCTCTTTCTTTTATCTGTTTTGAGTAAAATAGACTGGCGACTCCAACTCTCTACATTTTTCACCTCATCAACGACGTCAGCCAAAGCGCTCCCGAGAGGGATGCGCGGGACCTAGAATCCTCACTCCACCCGCCCGCCGCGAGGATCGGGGATGGACACATTATCATAATCACTTTTTACCAATTTTTCAACCAGAAAACTCTTTTAAAAAATTTTCCTCTCCAACATAATCATCAACCTCCAACATAATAAAGTTTTTATCACAAGTTTTGGGAGGCTTAAATGGGGTTTAATCAAGTTTGTTCAAGAACACTTATTTGCTAATTTTTTGAGAGGAATCCAACTGTGCTTCCAGTTTTTCTTCAACTTAATCTCAAACATGAATACTATATTCTTTTCCTTTAGTATTATGGGTTTTAAGTGCCGCTTAAACACTCAATTACATGTTTTCTTAAAATCAATTAGTAACTTAAATCGAGAAAGTGGACAATAATTATGGGATTATTTTTATTAAATCTTTAATCTGAATAATATTCATAACCCTTGGGTACGTAGGATTGATGAGTGGATTTTGGATTTTATTTGTGTAAGTTGCATGTAGAAAAATCCTAGTTTTGAAATAAATGATTTTTGGGTGCGTATAACTCACGTAATTTATTTAGAGATATTGAAATTGAAATTTTGTTGTATTAATGATGAAATCTCGGTGTATTTAAGTTAAAATAATTAAATGGGATTAATTGGGTATTTTGACGTTATGATAATTAAATTAAGATTTAATTGAATTGGACTATCATGCGTAGTTGTATACGTTGATTAATTATGATTGATTGTGTGACTTGTTGGTATTATTTAATTGGCTTTTGTGACGATGGGTTATTGGGTATTTTTGCTCTCCCTATATTTTAGGATGCCTTCTAGGTATGAGACTAGTGGGTAGGCCTTTTGATGATTTACGCCTTCCAGGTATGGGACTAGTGAGGGTAGAGTATTACGACTTTATTATGTTGGGGGTGGGCTGATTTTTGTCACTTTATCATCATTACGCTAGCCTGGGCATGAGACTATGTTGAGGTTTATGTTAGAAATTCATCCTATACATCGGGTAGGACGTATTGATAACTTGGGAACCCTTAGGTATGAGACTAAGGTGTATTTTGAGGATCTCACATTGATTAAAAGGGTGGGATAATTTATAAATTGAGAAATTGAGAATTAATGCCTAAAGATAAAATCGGGTATTAAAATTAGTGGCGACATAATGTGCCAGTGATCGAAAGTTTAAATAGGTCACCTTGGGGGATTTATGTCATCTCATGAGATGGAACCTTATCATATTGCGAGGGATCGATAGTTTAAACGGATTCAGCTGGCTACTGACAAGGGGATGTGTGACATTTCGATGGATTACCACCTGGGACGGGAGGACCGTCATAATAAAAAGTGAGAACAATAATAAAATTATCTAATTAAATAAAATTAGCATCGTGGGACTTGGGAATTTAAAATCATATTGGTGTGACTTTTTAAATGAGGATCTCTACGAGTAGTTAGTGATTTATATTTATTGCATTTAATTATCTCGTTAAATTAAAATATTATATTATGATATTTATTGCGTATAATGCTACTTTATTGATTCAAGGATCCTATTTTAGGGGAGTAGTGTGTATTCATAATCGGGGCTCTGACCTCGTGCGTTGACTAACATTTTCAGGATATGTTTTGGAGAAGATGCATAAGATTATCGAAGCTATCATTTGGAGGTGCAACTGGAGTTATTCATTTTATTGTGTTGTTTAGTTAGACTTTCCTTTTCAGTCGTATTTAATTATGAGATTTCATTTGAGTTTTATTGGCAATTTGGTTCCAAAGGTGTTTAGAGGATTTCAGTTGGATCATTCAGATCTTTATTATTCAGATTTTATTTAATCATTATTGGAGATTGAATTTATTCGGATTTTTAGCATGCGATGGATATTTTATCGCTTAGTTGTTTATGATCATTTGAAATTGATTAAATTTTTATCTTATGGACTAATTTATTTATGTATCATATCCGTCTCATGCAAAGAATGGCATTTATTTAGTTCACGCCCGATTTAGTTCGGCGACGGTGGCTAGCCACCCCGTTTGTCTGATTTTGCGGGGTGTGACAGTATACTAGCCTTCTACCTTAAGGAGTACGAATCAATAAAGGGAATCAAAGATCGATAACGCGGAAGCTAAAAGGACTCACAACCTACGAGACCAAAGACCGTGATCTGATACCATCTGTCACACCCCGCTTAATTCTACACTACAACAATTCTAACATTTAGCTGCGAATTTCTTAGCTACAAAAGAAAATTTGTAGCAAAAACTCGTTATTTGCCACGAAAATAATTTCGTGGAGGAAAATATTACATTTAGCTACGAAATTAAGATTTTCGTTGACAATAAGTGTCAATATGTTGGCGCCAATGTTCCCGCAAAAAGAAAATTATTTAGGAACGAAATATGAAATATTGGCAACGAAATTTTTCATAGAAAATACTTTTATTTTTTGCAATGAAATATTTTTCGTGGTGTAAAGTCTTGAAACATTAGGCAACGAAATATTTTTCGTGGTGTAAAGTCTTAAAGCATTAGGCAACAAATTATTTTGTAGGGAAATATTCTAATTATTAAGACCCATGTAGTTATTACCCAATCTTAAAATCTCCATTCGTCCCTCCAAACCCATTCGTCCCTTCAAACCAAAATACACCACGAATCCCTTTTCCACTTTTCTCTCCAAATTCGATCACCACTTCGTACAAATTCGCCTTCTTCTCTCCAAATCCGGTAAGCAATTTGTCTCTCTTTCTCTCCAACTACGCACAAACCCTGTTTTTCCAATTTTAAAGACAAAATCATAACACGGTATGAAGAGGTGATATGTACATTTATTAGTGTTATGTTATGAGATGACCACTTAGTGAAAAAATCGTGTTTTTCTCCCAATTTTTAAGATTTGTTTGTCTCCCTAATTATTTAGGGGTTTATTAGGTGAAATGTAGTAGACTGATGATTTAGTGGTTGGGTTGTTGCCTTAATTTGATGATTGTTGATTGTTTAGGTGGTGGTTTAGTTTGAATTAATGATTGTCGATTGATTCGGTATTTTTTTTTTTACTTTTTCCTAATCTATAGTGTCTAATTTGAGCAGAGGTGAAAGTAATGTTTTGTGGTTTGATGGAAGGTAGTGGTTAGTGTCGGCTCTGACTTCACGATAATTGTTTTATCGGAGAACTGATCAGAAGTCGAGGTATAACTTATATCCATCCATATACTCTTTTCAAACTATTATTTCCATCACTAAATAATTTTCCAGAAGATCATCCAAGTGCTATACTCAACTTTTGTCTCCACGAGGACTTTAATTTGCTATTATTTTCTTTTTAGGGCTCTCATTATATTACATACTATTAATTTTAACAATTAACATCACTTTTCTTTCATACACTAACAATCAACAAAATTTTCATTTCTCTTCCCAATGCGTTCATATATCTTTTGTATTCTTATTTTCTACATTGGTTATAAGTATCTGGATAGTATTCCTCTGTTATGTGATCATAGTTATTTGTATTCCTGTATTATGTGATCATAATTATTGATTATAAGTATATGGATAGGATTCCTCTACATTAACTCAAGTAAGTATATGGATAGATTTCCTCTGTAACATTTATTACTATATTGATCGCTCATTAATTAGAAAGTCAATACTTCTGTACTATTAAGTATATGTGATCATAGTTAAGGTTGATGGACTGTTTAAAAAACTGTTATGCGTGTGTTTTTGAGGTATAGTAGCAGTATATATGACCATTATGCGTCTGTGATTGTTGTTCAATGTATAGCAGTAGTTATATATTGTCGTGTATATATGTCGTGTATATATGGATCAACAACAACTATACCATTATATGTCTTTTTAGTATTATTGTCGTGTATATATGACCGTGATTTGGTATTGTCGTGTAGATATGACCAAGATTTGGTATTGTCGTGTATAAATGACCATGATTTGGTGTTATTAGGAGAATTAGGACTATATAGGGGGAATTAGGACTAAGCCCTATGTCCTCAATATAAGTAGTTTTATGGATATTGAATATTGATTATGAATAAACATATTCTAAATTCAATCGTGTGGAAAGAAATTATGACAGAGAGGTGCAAGAGGAGGGGTTGGATGTGTTCTCTCAAAAGGTACGCCTTTTTTAAGAATGTAGATATGACTTTCTCACAATGACTAAGATGGAATGATGTGGTGGTACACGTTGAATAATTGTGAGAAATTGGCACCATATATAGTAAGTTATTTTTTTTTAATTATGTTATTAAGTAGTAATCTTACAACTAGTAGTGAGATTATTCTCATAATTGTTACTTCTATTAAGTGAGCATATGGAAGAGTTGAAGAAAGAAGCCCTCCGAATTTAGAAGAGGGAAACCGAAGGCATTTCACTAGCTGGTTTGAACCATGCGTACTTACAGAGGATGATGATAGTGATATAGATTGAATGTGTAAATGGCAACTCGATAAATTAACCTTGAAGTGAGATAAAGTGACAATGGGATTGACGTATTATTGTTATTTTTTCATTTTTATTATTTTGGGCTTCATTTGATTTCCTACATAATTTACTATTTGACCTTTTAATAAAATTTCTTGTTTGACATATATAATGTGTTCCTTCACACGTTTTAATTTTTGAATGTTTTTTGTTTTTCATTTACCATTATGTTGTAAGAAGCAAGAATGGCATGCTATTGTTCCTTAGGATGTGACGTCAATCACAACGTATTAAGTGAACCATTACTACAAGCTAATTTTTCTGTATTGTGTGATTTTGATGTTCTTTATTCAGAATGGCACTGGGAAGTTCAAGTCGTCTTTGGTCAGCTAGCATATAGGAGGCATCCACAACTGAACAGAACATGAGGTATAATCCGCAAATATTACTCTATCGTAAAAAATGAACCAACCATGGCACCCCCATGAGCCGTGAAGGTATAAAAACTTTTTTCAGATGCTTGTTTGTAGGAACCAATGTACAAAAACTTCTTTTTTTCTTTATAGTTTATACTTATTGGTTGTCTTGTCTGTGACTCTTTATACTTGCTTTATAATTTATCTGTGACTACTAGCTTTTGATTTGGGAATCCTTTATTTTTTCCCCCTAATAATAAAATCAAGATTTAGTTTCGTGAATGCATCTCATGGATTTTCCTTCACAGCAGCTATAATTGTTGAAAAAATTCCATCTCATTTGTCGTATGTTGCTGAGTTTTCTGGAAAAAATTTTGATTTTAGGAACATTTTATTCTTAGTGGGTTATTGGTTTTTATTTCTTCTATTACATAACACCTGAGCAGAGTCTAATTTCTGTAATGAGAGAATAGATAAGCATTTTACATTATTGTAGTGGAATACAATGGGATTTGATGTCTGGGTGCCCTAGTGTGCCTTGTTTGATCGGGGGGTAGGCTCTAGCGAGGTGTCGCGGTGATGGATGCCTGGCCAGTGACTGGAGAGAACCTGCTAAGGAGTTCGTCGGAGTTTGTGGCATGGAAGGTGCTCCGGCGAGGGTCATCAACTAATATATGGTTTATTTAGGTGGCTATATCATGTCGCGGGTGGAGACAACTTGGGATATCGTTGTGAACATGAGATGTCATTGTATTGTGCATGGTGAACATGAGATGTCCATTTATTGTGCATGGTGTGACCGCAAATTATTTTACAAAAAAAATTAAAGTTTTCAGTATATCCTTTTTTTAGCATTTTCAAAATTAACAGTGTTTCTAGTACATTTTCGAAAAATATTATGATATTTGAACAACAAAAACATACCCTCATAATGTTACTTTAAACCATGATTAGTACCCTCTCAGCCTCGAATTACAAGTCCAAATCTCTATTTTGAATGTCCCAAATTAAGAGTTTTGATGGGAACATGAGATAGTCATTGGGGTTCGAGTCATAAACCGATAAAGCAGGGGTAAGATGGAGTGGGAGGTAGCAGGGGTAAGGTGGATTGGCAGGTAGCAGGGGTAAGGTAGCAGGGGTTGGAAGGTTTGTGGATTGGCATCTATGTATAATAACTAACATCCCAGATAAACTAAATTAATTAAAAAAAAGCCTAATCCCAAATTAGTTGGGGACTAAAATCCCATATAACCATTCTTGATATTGACAAACTATAGCAACATTATGTCTGAAAACAAAAGTAATTAGCAGTGAAAGTAAACTTACGTACGCAACATGTCACATAACTTCAAGATTATGTCAAACTATAGCAACATTATGTCTCCACATGAGCTTGTTTGCCATCAAATTTGTCACGTCTAGTATGAGCACCACCGACTCTAAACCCATGAGGGTTGATACTTTTGTGTTGCATCTGAATCAGATTGATGGTCATGTTAAAAATTTACATTCGTGAATGAATGGAAAGTTTGTATAGCTGAGGTCAGGGGTGTTTTTATGTTTTTATGAAATTAAGCAATAAATAAATAAATATAATACTGATATTTTTCGTGCACATTTGAACTCATGCCTGACCGCCCTATTCTTATGTTCGAACATGAAATTTTATGCAGCTTTCACAAAGTAATTTGAGGGACCTGCTTCTGTAATGTTGCACGGATGATGCTCATGAAGTTAGGCAGGAAAAGTGCATTTGCATCTCTTGGCTTGCAAGAGTAAGTTGAAAATAAATCCCTAATTAATCTATCTTAATCCTAGCAATGAGGTCAGGGATGTAATTTATCTTATGTGTACTTCAATTTTCTTCTCCGATTCATTTTAATTATTAAATTGCAATATCTCTATCAGGGTAATGAAGAAAAATATGGGGATAATTGCATTGTGGAACATAACGGTTCATTTATCCGAGAGGTAACAATTTTGAGATTTCACTTTTCCAACTGTTTTAGGTATTCCTCCAATAATCTTATATACTACTTGAAAGAAGTTCGACAAATAATTTTTTTGATGTTTGTATACCGAATAAGTTGCTTAGCATCTATCTTTGTTATCAATTTTATGTTTATATTGAAATGCATGTTGATTATGCTTGACTATTATTATAGTGTGACATTTTGAAAACTACGGATAGTTATTATAGTGGAACATGCGGGACGACTTCAGTTCATATATATGTGATTTTTTTTACGAAGTTTGTTTCGTTAAAATATTTGTTAGATTTTACTTTTGAAATCACTGAATATTGTTGGATTGGCTGTTATCCCTTAATAGGGTGGATAGTCCAATAAACAATGGAGACTCTGGCCAATTTTTTTTAAATGGGCACTTTGTTTATTTGAGGCACAATGTGAATTCAGTGGATGAATATTTTGTATTTCATGTTATATGTGAATTTATTTGATGAATTTAGACTATTTGAATGTTGTTGGACAATTTATTATTTGTTAAGCAGGGTGGATAACCTTATAAACAAAGGAGATTATGGCCAATTTTTTTAAAAATCACATTTTGTTTTATTGTGGAACAATATTTTTACCGTTTTGAAATTACATACTTTGAAATTTTTTGCCGTTTCGCAATTACGTACTTTAGAAATTTTTTCCGTGTCGATTATTATCTCTTTAATTATCAACTTCCACTCGTCGTTATAACTTTTTCATGATAAAGACAAATCAAATACTACTTTATCTTAGCTAATAGTATTGTATTCTCTTAATTACAGATTTGACGTGACAAGAAGTTATTTTTGGGGCGCCATGAACTCTGGACATTTGACGTTTGTAAATGAAATCTGAGACTTCAAGTCCTTTAACTAGTTTAAGTTATTTTTTTGCACCATTACTATTTGTCGTTTGTCAGGGGATGAAATGTGGGACTCTACGTCCCTTAACAAGTGTTTAGGTGACTTGACAATGTATGTGTATGTGACTTAAAGTTAATTTTGTCTATAATAATTTAGTTATTTTGTGCATCTTGACCAATGTGTTTTTTTAGATGGTAATTTGTTTAAATTTGGTGGTATACATTACTCTATAAAATTCATTTTAAAAATAAAAAATATATATATTGAAACACTATGTTACCAAAATAAATGTTTTCGTAGTTAAATATGCAATTGATAAATAAAAGTGCGGTTTAAGATTTTATAGTTTATAATTGAAAAATTAAAGATTAAAAATTATTTTTCAACAATTAAATTTCGTACCCAATAGATCTTGAGGGAAGGTACAAATTTCGTGGTTAAAAGCATCTAACACGCTAGTTTATTGATAGAATTCGCAACAAAATGAAGACATTTAGCAACAGAATGTTGAAAAAATAGTTACAAAATAAATTATAAATTTTGTAGCTAAAAGCTTCTAACACACTAGTTTATTAATAGAATTAGCAACGAAATGAAGTCATTTAGCAACGAAATGTTGAACAATTATCTACAAAATAAATCGTTGCATAAATATTACTATTTGCCACGAAAAAAAATTCGTAGCAATTGACCTAAACAATTGGCAACGAAATTTAATTTCGTGGTCATATACATTCAGCGACGGGCCTTTGGCCACGAACTCTCTACGAAATAATATCAGCAACGAAATATACACTTTTGGCTACGAAAAATTTCGCAGTTAAATGTAAGAATTGTTGTAGTGCTAGCGTCGGCCACCACCAAAACTAATCCATGCATAAGTAAATAAAATACCATTCTTAGCGTGAGACATGTAAAATTAATCCACAAGATAAATGATAATCAATGTCAAAAGATAAACCTTCCAACTAAGCGATAAAATATCCATCACATGCTAAAACTTCGAATAAATTCAATCTCCAAAACGATTTAATTAAAACTAAGTAATAATCAATTGTGAATAATCCAAATAAAATCCTCTAACAACTTTGGAACCGAATGGCCCGATAAAACTCAAATGATGTCTCATAATTAAATACGACTAAAAATAAAATCTAACTAAATAAAGGGATAAAAAGAATAACTCCAGCTGCACCTCCAAACGATATCCAATAAATCCTATACCGCTACTCCGGCACTAATACCTGAAAAAGTTAGTCAACGCATAAGGTTAGAGACCCGAGCGTGAATACGAACTACCCCCCTCAAATAGGATCCGTGAATCCAGACAATAGCATTATACGCAGTAAATATCACAATAGAGTATTTTAATTACGAATATAATTAAATGTTGGAAGGACAAATAACTAACTACCCCAAAGATTCTGATAAAAAGACACCTATATCATTTTAATTATCCCACAACCCCAAAGCGTTAATTTAATCAAATTAACCCAAAATTATTATTTTTCTTATTTTTTATTATGGCGGTCCTCCCGCCCCGGGTGCTAATCCACCAGAGTGTCACACTTCCTCTTGTCAATAGCCAACCGAATTCGTTTACACTGTCGATCCCCCGCAATATGACAACGTTTCACACACGACACGACATAAATTGCCCAGCTGACCCGTTTAAATTGTCGGTCCCAAACACATTATGTCGCCACAAGTTTTAATACCCGTTTTTATCTTCGGCATTGATTCTCATTTTTTTAATTTTATCATTAATAAATTATCCCACACTTTTTAGTCGACGTGAGATCCTTAAAATATCCCTTACTCCCATACCTAAGGGTCCCCAAGTCACTAATACGTCCTACCCTATGTGTTGGATAAATTTCTAACATAAATCTCGACCTAGTCTCATGCCTAAGCTAGCGTAACAACGATAAAATATCAAAAATCAGCCCACCCCCGACATTATAAAGTTGTAATAATCTACTTTCACTAGTCCCATACCTAAAAGGCGTAAATCACCAAAAGGCCTACCCACTAGTCCCATACCTATAAGGTATCCTAAAATATAGGGAGAGCAAAACTACCCAACAACCCGTCGTCACAATGGCAATTTAGTAATACAACCAAATCACACAAATAAGCATAAATAAATCAACGAATAAAACTATGCATAATAGTCCAATTCAATTAAATTATAATTTAATTATCACATCATCATAACACCCAATTAGTCTGATTTAATTATTTTAAATTAAATACACCAAGCTTTCCCGTTAATACATCATATTTCCAATCTCATTATCTCTACACAATTTACATGAGTTATACGTCCCCAAATTCATTTAATTCAAAACCAAGGTTTTTTATATGAAACCTACACCAATAAAACCCGAAAATCCACTCATCAATTTTACATACCCAATTGTTATGAATATTATTCAGATTAAAAGATTTAATAAAAATAATCCCATAATTAGTGTCCACTTTTCTTAATTAAGTCACTACTTTCTTTTAAAAAAACATGATTAAAGGTTTGGGTAATACTTAAAATGCATAATACCTAACGAAATGAATAGAGTATTCATGCCTAAGTGAAGATCGATTTGAAAATCTGATTAGAAATATGGATTCCGCTCAAAAAATTAGCTAAGAGATGTTATTTGGCAAACTTGAATAAACCCCAATTAATCCTTCAAAACTTGTGACAAAAACATGATTATGTTGGAGGTTGATGATTATGGAGGAGAGGGAAATCTTTTGAAAGAGCTCTCTGGTGAAAAAACTTGGGAAAAAGTGATTATGAGAAGTCCCTCCACGAATTATTAAGGTTATATACTAATTAGGAATCTTAATCCAATTCCAACTTTACAAAATAACCCACCAGCTCAAAATCTGGGCATAGTCGATCGATCAACCCTACAGGTCTGACGAAAGTTCCCCCACAAAATGCCTATAAGGCAAAAATAATAAAAACGTTATAAAATCTCCATTTTAATTCCGAATTCAATTCTGCTTGAAGTTTTATTCTTCTAATATTAAAACCAACATATTTCACTAATAAAAAATATTAAATCCAAATTTTTATTCTTCTCAAATATTCCAATTAATTAATTAAATTAATTAGGGTGCTACATACTTCCCCATTAGCAAAGAATTTTGTCCTCGAAATTAGACGAAGCATAAACATCAAACATAACTCGCGAAACATAAAATAAGGCTCACATATGCCTACTCATTGAATGCCATAATTGGGCGCCCAAACACCCAATCCTACGTGAACCTACCCCTAGAACAACAAAATCATATATATATATATATATATATATATATATATATACAAAACTATGAAAGTAATGGCGTACCCGCGCTCTCACAAATCATCACTCGATTCTATTTTCGATAATCTTCGCAACACAAAAATCCTCAAATCAAATCACATCGTTGCATCGATATAAGATATACCCAAAATTTATACTAATGATCTTCCAAATAATTAACGTCTCCAAAATCAACTTTAAGGATCCTCACATCAAGCTTACTAATTCTAAACTTAATGCCTACAACATCCTTAACAAAAAATATATATCTCCAAGAAATACATCTAACATGTATACTAGACCCTCTACCTTAAGGAGTGTGAATCAATAAATGGAATTAAAGATCGATAGCGCGGAAGCTAAACGGACATATAACCTACGAGACCTAAGACCATGCTCTGATACCTTCTGTCACACCCCGCTTAATTCTAGCGTCGTCCGCCATCAAAACTAAGTCGGGCGTGAGTAAATAAAATACCATTCTTAGCATGAGACAAATATGAGACATATACAATTAATCCACAAGATAAATGATAATCAATCTCAAAAGATAAACCATCCAACTAAGCGATAAAATATCCATCACATGCTAAAAAATCGAATAAATCCAATCTCCAAAATGATTTAATAAAAACTGAGTAATAATCAATTGTGAATAATCCAACTCAAATCCTCTAACAACTTTCGAATCGAAGGACCCGATAAAACACAAATGATGTCTCATAATTAAATACGACTGAAAAGAAAGTCTAACTAAATAAAGCTATAAAATGAATAACTCCAGTTGCACCTCCAAACGATATCCAATAAATCCTATGCATCTACTCCGGCATTAATACCTGAAAAAGTTAGTCAACACACGAGGTGAGAGCCCTGAGCATGAATACACACTACTCCCCTTAAATAGGATCCGTGAATCCAGACAATAGCATTATATATAATAAATATCACAATAGAGTATTTTAATTACGAATATAATTAAACGCGGGAAGGACAAATAACTAACCACTCCCAAAGATTCTGATAAAAACATACCTATATCATTTTAATTACCCCACAACCCCAAAGTGTTAATTTAATTAAATTAACCCAAAATTATTATTTTTCTCACTTTTTATTATGGCGGTCCTCCCGCCTCAGGTGTTAATTCACCAGAGTGTCACACTTTCCCTTGTCAATAGCCAGCTGAATCCATTTATACTGTCGATCCCCTACAATAGGACAACGTTCCACACACAACACGATATAAATCACCCAAGCTGATCCGTTTAAACTGTCATTCCCTAATACATTATGTCGCCACAAATTTTAATACCCGTTTTTATCTTAGGCATTAATTCTCATTTTCTCAATTTCATCATTAACAAATTACCCCACCCTTTTTAGTCGATGTGAGATCCTTAAAATATCCCTTAGTCCCATGCCTAAGGGTCCCCAAGTCACTAATACGCCCCACCCTATGTGTAGGATAAATTTCTAACATAAATCTCGACCTAGTCTCATGCCTAGGCTAGCGTAACGATGATAAAATATCAAAAATCTGCCCACCCCCGACATTATAAAGTTGTAATAATCTACCCTCAGTAGTCCCATATCAAGAAGGCATAAATCATCAAAAGGCCTACCCACTAGTCCCATACCTAGAAGGCATCCTACAATATAGGGAGAGCAAAAATACCCAACAACCCGTCATCTCAATGGTAATTTAATAATACCAAAAAGTCACACAAACAAGCTTAAATAAATCAACGAATAAAACTACGCATAAAAGTCCACTTCAATTAAATTATAATTTAATTATAACATCGTCATAAACACGCAATTAATCCCAATACACCGAGCTTTTTCATTAATACATCACATTTCCAATCTCATTATCTCTACACAATTTACATGAGTTATACGTACCCAAATTCATTTTATTGGAAATCAAGTTTTTTCTACAAGCAACCTACGCCAATAAAACCTAAAATCCACTCATCAATCCTAAGTACCCAATGGTTATGAATATTATTCAGATTAAAAGATTTAATAAAAATTATCCCATAATTAGTGTCCCTTTTTTTTAATTAAGTCACTACTTTCTTTTAAGAAAAACATGATCAAAGGTTTCGGTAATACTTAAAACTCATAATACCGAAGGAAATGAATAGAGTATTCATGCCTAAGTAAAGATCGATTTGAAAATCTGATTAGAAATATGTATTTCTCTTGAAAAATTAGCTAAGAGATGTTCTTTGACAAACTTGATTAAACTCCAATTAAGCATTCAAAACTTGTGACAAAAACATGATTATGTTGGAGGTTAATGATTATAGAGGAGAGGAAAATCTTTTGGAAGATCTCTCTGGTGAAAAAACTTGGGAAAAAGTGACCATGAGAAGTCTCCCCACGAATTATTAAGGTTATATACTAATTAGGAATCCTAATCCAAATCCAACTCTACAAAGTAACTCACCAACTCAAAATCTGGGCATAGTCGATCGATCGACCCTACAGGTTTGGCGAGAGTTCCCCCACAAAATGCCAATAAGTTAAAAATAATAAAAACCTTATAAAAACTCTATTTTAATTCTGAATTCAATTCCGATTGAAATTTATTCTTCTAATATTAATTCCAACATATTTCACTAATAAAAAATATTAAATCCAAAATTTAATTTTTCTCAAATATTCCAATTAATTAATTAAATTAATTAATAAAAACACGGGGTGTTATAACAAACTGGTGTCTGAGGGTCGTCGTTTGTCAATTTGAATTTATCTATGTATGTAAGTGTTTACAAATCATATTTAAATAAAAAGGTTTTACCCCTTTCGGGGATTTTTTCCTCATTTTCTATGTGTGATTTTATATTGCATGATTTGATTGCCTTTATTTATTAATCTATCGGTTTAAGATGCATAAACTAGGTGGGTGTTTATATCTACATAATTAAAAACTGGATTTAATTAAATAGGTTTCTCTGGTTGAACAAATAGTGCACTATCAGGTTCATAATGATGAGGCTGAGAGGACGAGTTGTTTGTCAAGGGCCATAACCTTAACATCCGTCAATTTATGGTTGGCTTAGATCTGCTAAACTTTAGGATCGTAGTTAACAAGGCCATCAGGATTGGGCTAGAGGTAGAGGATGACATGGCCATCTGTGAAAGGAAGAGGGAAACCATCGGGTGCCAGGGCAGTGGATATAAAAGCTTTAGGAGCGGTGCTCGAGGCTTCTTTGCGAAGCTTAAGGCTGCTATAGGTGTTGGTTCATATTATTCTCAATGTACCAGTGATCGGAAGACTATAGACCCTACTGAAAAGATGTTTTTTATGTGTGGGTTCCCATTCCAATTCAAGAGGGACACTCGCGGAGAGCTTCTGGGAACCAGCTGGGCAGTCAGCCAAATATTAGTTATATACCTGACAGGAGTTCCAGTTACACGGATCCCACACAATTGTTGAAATTTCCTTCTGGGTATTATTATCCAGAGAGGCACAGTGTCGATGGTTCATGTCCCAGCCAGGGTCAGAGCAGTCACGGGCAAGGTTAGGTGTCCAGTGGCTAGAGTAGTAGGTTCAACCCCGGACGCGCTTATGCCATGTCCCAATTTGCATCTCCTTTCGATGATCCATTGGTTATGGAAGGTATGATTCTACTGTTCAGCACTTGGGTAAAGGCATTATTCGATTCAGGCCCATCACATTCGTTTATCTCGAGTTCTTTATCATTCAACTTAGGTTTAGAGGTAGATCAGTTTTACCCTCCTATATTTATAAGACTTTCGATCGGTGGTGGTATAGTTCTCGATAGGGCCTGTCGTAGTTACATGGTTATGGCGAGAGATATTGTTCTGGAGTACGATTTGATTCTCATAGACATGGATGGGTTCGAGGTGATCCTCAATATGGATTAGTTATCATGTTCTGATTCTACCATTGAATGCCATCGACATAGTGTCTCTTTGCCTCTCCCAAATGGACCTCGTCATCATTTCATTAACGAGTAGGATGTGGGTTATCCTTGCAAGTTTTCTATCTTGTGATAGTAGAAATGGTATTTTAGTTGGTTGAGTAGTATGGTGGCTCGAAAGCAGCCTAATCGAATATTGTTCGATTATCTAGTGCTGCAAGAGTTTCCTGATGTGTTCCCCAATTATCTTCCTAGTTTACCCCCATGATGGGAGGTGGAGTTTGCTATAGAGGTGCATCAGGGCATCTCGCCTATCTCTATGCCACCTAATAGTCTGGCTCTGATGGAATTTCAGGAGTTGAGGGTTCAGTTGGAGGAATTTACTAGCAAGGGTTTTATGCGTCCCAATGTATTTCCTTGCAGAGATCCATTCCTCTTTGCAAAGATGAAGGACAACTCCCTACGGCTTTGTATTGATTATAGGCAGCTAAACAAAGTGACTTTGAAGAATAAGCACCCTATATCCCATATCGATAATTTTTTCAACTAATTGCGTGGGTCGGGATGGTTTTCAAAGATTGACCTCCTGTACGGGTATCATCAATTACGTGTTAGAGAGGAAGACATTCCTAAGATAGCGTTCCAGACATAGTATGGTAATTATGAGTTAATGATGCCCTTTGGTTTGACAAATGCCCCGATAATATTTATGGATTTGATGAACCGTATCTATTGTTCGTATTTTGACCAGTTTGTGGTGGTCTTTATGGATGATATTTTAGTCTACTCGACTTCGGATGTGGATCATGAGGAACACCTTCGTACGATACTACAAGTGCTCAGGGAGAATCACTTATTCGTTAAATTTAGTAACTGCGAGTTTTGGATGAATGAGGTCAAGTTCCTTGTCCATGTAGTTTCTAGTGAGGGCATTTCCATTGATCCAGCTATGGTGGAGGACATTCTAATTAGGGATAGTCCGAAGATAGTTATGGAGGTGCATAATTTTTTAGGTTTGGTCGGTTACTATAAGAGATTTGTGTAAGATTTCTCAAGGGTTTCATTGCCTCTGAATCTATTAATGAAAAAGGATGTTCGCTTCGAGCGGTCAGAGGATTGCGAGTAAGCTTTTTAGGAGTTGAAGGTTAGATTGACTTTGACACCCATTCTTATCCTCCTAAAATGAGGCAAGGTTTATACCGTGTACTGTGATGCTTCCAAATCAGGGCTCGACACAGTGCTAATGCAGAATGGTTAGGTAGTCTATTATGATTCCTGTCAATTAATGGTGCATGATAAGAATTACCCCAGCTATGACTTGGAGTTAGCCACGGTAGTGTTTAAACTAAATATATGCAGATACTACATGTACGGTGAACGTCTTGGGGTGTATACATATCATAAGATCCAATGGTACATTTTCACTCAGCGCGACCAAAATATTCATCAGAGGTGATGGATTAAGTTTATGGAAGGTTAAGACTTTTCCTTAGAGTATAATCTCGAAAAGGCCAACATGGTGGAAGATGCTCTTAGTCAGAAGTTTGGGCTCACTTTGGCAGCAATAAAGTGTTTCCGAGCGAAGATGTTCGACGATTTATAGAAGTTCGACTTGCATCTCCAGTGGGGTTATGACATAGCATATCTTTGGGGAGTGGTAGCTAGACTTCTCACTTAGAAGAGCTTGTTGGAAGCTTAGTCTTACGATCCCGATTTTACACATTATCGTGGTCCCATCCAACGCGGTGAGGTGTTCAAAACTCTTATTGTGGATAAGGATGGGGGTTTGAGACAAAAGGCAACGTTGATTATTCTGGGCATCGATGAACTTCAGGGTGAGGTGATGGCGAAGGCCCATTACTCACGCTTCACCATATATCCTGATGCCACTAAAATGTATAAGGAACTATGCATATACTTCTGATGTTCTGGTAAGAAGAAGTATGTGGCGATATATGTGGCCAAGTGCTATACTTGCCAGTAGGTGAAGGCAGAGCACGGAAAGTCGATAGGGCTGTTGCACAGAGCAAAAGAAAATGATAGGGCTATTGTAACCACTACCATTTGAAAAGTGGAAGTGGGAGAATAATATGATGGACTTTATCACAACCTTACCACAGTACGAGAGTGGTCATAATGCAGTTTGGGTTATAGTGGATCGTCTTACGAAGTCCACACATTTTTTATCGATTAGGGTCATGGACAGTGTGGCCAAAGGGGAGAGAACAGACAGTCAATAGTTTGGCTAGAAGGGTACGCTTTCCCCTCAGAATATTGGTCCCTTTGAGATACTAGAATGAACTAAATAAGTATAATATTTCTTGGCATTACCGCCTCAGTTATTTCATGTTCATTGTGTGTTCCACGTATCTATGCTAAAGAAGTATGTCTCGGATCCTCATCACGTCGTCAATTGGAACCACATCGAGTTGGATGAAGATGATACATTTCCTAGGATAAAGTCTTACGCAACAACCCTTAGTGAAGGTCCTTTGGGAGTTCCAAGGTATAGAAGGTGTGACTTAGGAGCGCAAGTCGAAGATGTACGAGAATCACCCGAAACTGTTTTCCTAGCTTGGTTGTGTTGATTTCGGGGATGAATCCCCTTAAGAGGGGAGAATGATATTCTCGTGCCTGAGATTGTACCCCCTTCCCCTGTAATTTGCATGCCTATTAGCCATGGACTTAATATAATGGATGGTTGTCTATTTTGAATTGTTCTTATGGCCTTTGTGCAATTGAAATGGGATTGAATGGCCAAAAATATAAATAAGGAGAGTTTTGGGACTTTCAAATGGTATACTTGGTCGTTCAAATGAGATTCAAGTCTCTTTCAAATAGTTGCTTCAAATGACCATCGAATGAAAACTACATGTTCTCTTTACCAGCCTTGTTACACTATCGTTGGAACCCTGTTCCAACGAGATGTGGTGACGTTCGAACGAGGTCTACTCACGTTTAAACGAGACTGTATAAAATTCATATTTTTGTAGTCCAATTGTGTTATCACGATGACAACCACTAGATCGTTTGATCTGTTCTCCCAATGGAGCACATCAAACGGGGCAGGTGATTATGCATACCTTTGTGAACCCGAGTGGTGCAATTGGTATGGATTTAACTCGTAATTATGCTACTAACCTTTGTTGGCAAGTATTTTGTATTTTGTGTTTCTCTTATGTGTTTTAGAGGTAAAGTATGGAAGCGATGCGAAAGAGAAATCGAAACAATGAAAGAAAGGCTAGGAAGGCAATTTCAAGGGCATTTTCATAATTTTATAGCCTGATCCCGGAGGTGGGGCCAACTGGAAAGTTGAAGAGCTCGGAACAACGACAACAGTAGAAAAAATAGCACCCAAATCCGAGCTACGGTGAAAGATTTATGATCCCTTGAAGTTGAAGAAAAATCCAAGAAAGAAAAGAATAAAGAAGGAAAATTTTCTACGTGTTGGAAAGTAAGGAAAGAAGGGCCAAACCAATAAAATTTCCCAAACCACAGGGTGAACCGGTTTGGGTTACCTGCGAACCGGTTCGAGGTGCCTAATGCGCGAAATTCTCCTTAAATGCTGATTGGTCTAAAGAGTCCTATTATGTTACAAACACTTGTAAAACATATTTGTATCTTTATAATGACTTAGAAAAAATTAGTTCTGAGGAGTTTTTCATAGAGAGGAAGGTAGGAGAGTAGCTTAGAACCATATAAAACAATTCTTCATCAAGTAGTTACTTTTATTATTTGAATTACAAGTTTTCTTTAAATAAAGTTTGTTCCTTTCTTTCTTAATCTTGTAGTTAATTTATTTACAAGCTTTCTTTATTTTATCGATTTCCAATTCGTTTATACATGCTTAAAGATAGTTTTCTTATTGATTCAATTACTATACATGCTTAAACATATTTTTCTTATTGATTCAATTACATGCAACGTAGGATTCAGGTTTTTAATTAATTGCACCATGTTAGGCTAGATTTCTAAGGGTTGATGTACATGAAGCCAACCCGATGTAATTTAGCCATGTAGAAACTAGGGTTTGAATTGAAATTATAATAAATCGTGTTGTTTAGTTGTCACAACCACCATAGACCTTTTTACCTCGGTTGACCCTAGGTAACCGTGGTCTTTAAGGATGTGATGCGCGTGTAGCTATTGCGACACTTCTTTACTCATCCTTTGATTATGTATGATGCGGGCTTGTACGTCATATATGTAATGCTTGGGAGTACTAAAGACCGGGTTCAATTAAATTTCTAATTCAAAATTCTAGCATTCTATACGATAAATTTACTAGGGTTTGGGGGATTGTATTCCCAACCTGTTTTCCCTTCATTCTTATTAAGTAATTTTGAGTTAGTTAATTTTGGTCGCATAGTTATTGCAGTAGTTTAATTTAGTGTGCATTTAGTTAATTAGTTATTTTCCATCTCAATCATCTGTTTGTTTCTTTTTAGAGTCAAGTTAGGGTTAACAGTCTTACCTTTGTCGTCACGTTCACTCGTCCTAGTTCCCTGAGGATTCGATACCCAGACTAGACACTATACTCCATAAGAGTGTAGTTAAAGTTTAGGTTTTTATATTGCGGTTGGAAGCCGATAACAACGATTAGCATATTTACATGAACGCTCGGTTTCCACTTCGATCGAAATGGCGTCGTTGTCAGAGAATTAGGTAGATGTAGGTTAGATTCCGTTAATCTAAAACTTCGACAAAAAAAATATAAAAAAATCAAAAAAAGCACAAAAAGATACTTGATCTCTCAAAATCATGTTAATGTAAAATCCTGAACTCACTCTAACTCCCCAAAATACTCCAACCATCATTCACGAAAACCCGATAGTTGAGTATGACCCTGATAGCCCTCACACTCCAAACGTTCCACAATTCTGGGTTCCACCTCCACACTCAATTGCGAGTAACACTCTAAAATCCCTCTTAGGACACACCATGGAGCACGCTCCGAGCATACCAAGTGAGGATAATAAGTCATCAAGTGAGAGATCCATGTCACAACACGGTACTGTAGTCGCAGGTGAGGAAGAGGTCCTGTACCGCCCTGTGAGAGAAATCTTATATCCTGAGCGAACTGTCACTCTGGGATGAATTTTACTCTCGTATAATGCAGGGAAATTTATCTTTAGGAATGGGATGATCTAGATACTTACCAACTACCATGGAATGGAATCGGAAAAGCCATATCTCCACATTCGAGAATTTGAGGAGGCGTACGAGACCCTCAATGTTCAAACTTGCACTAAAGATGTGATACGCCTCAAACTGTTACCATTCTCTCTAAAGGACAAGGCTAAGACCTGGCTATGGTATTTTACCTCCAAACTTGATTGCATCATGGAACGACTTGCAATCTAAATTCCTTAAGAAATTCTTTCCTCCACATCGAACGAACTCCATTAAAGCTCAAATTCAAACCTTTCGACAATCAGAAAATGAGTCATTTGATCGATGTTACGAGCATTTTAATGATTTAATCACTTCGTACCCTCATCGTAGATTTGATAAATTGAAAATCATTTCCTTCTTCCATAATGGGTTGAATATAAATTCCAAACAACTCGTTGAAACCATGTGCGATGGTTCATTTGTCGACCTAGACGCCAACGATACTGAGCTTCACGTGAGGTATGTCGTCGAGACTACCCAATCATAGGATACATCTGACCCTAGTTCTCATAATTGAACGTGCCAAACAACCACCACTCCATCGGCGATTGACCTATTTTACGTAAAAAAGGATACTATGATGGCCAGTCGACTCGATTTACTTGAGAAAGGAATGCGAGAAGTACTTGAGATATGTAAAAGAGGACCAACTGGTTCCATCACGAACCCCATTGAGAAGGTGTGTGATATTTGTGAGGCAGGACATTCAACAGAGGAATTCCCGATGATACCCGCCTACAAAGTTATGCTTCAAAAGCAAGTGAGTGGTGTAGGAGAATTTAAGGGTAATTTTGGTGCACCACACGGTAATTCTTACAACCCTTCATCGAAAAACCATCCTGGTTTTAGCTATGGGAAACAAAATGCTATGATGAATCCTAATTGACATGTTACCCCTCCCCCACCATCACACTTTCAACATGCACCACACATGCAGGGACATGTGCAAGCACCACCACCTCCAGGGTCATATATTACTCCACCGCGGAGAAATCTCAAGGATACGATAAACAAATTCATCACTGCCCAGAATGCAACCACTGCTAGACATGAGCGTATGATCAACAACATAAAGGAAACTATTTTAAAGATGCAATCATCATTGAGTATCCAAGAGAAGGGCAAGTTTCCTGCCCAGGGTCAAAAACCTCTCTAAGGTCAAACTAGTGTTAACTCTACACCCCATGACCATCCTGAGCAATGTAGCGCAATTACCACTCTACGTAGTGGGAGAGTAGTTGACTTGTCACCTACCCCACAATACGTACCTAAAAATAAGGATATTTCACCCGGTACGAAAGAGGACGAAGATGCCCCTTTAATTGAGAGTGAAAAAAGAGATCACACTGGCAGACCCAAGTTTATGGTGAAACCCCCCACTGCTGACCCATACCCTCAATGGTTGGTCCCACACTCCAAAGAGACTTCTCGGGACGCTATTTTGGAGATCCTCAAGCAAGTAAAGATTAATTTACCTTTTCTCGAGACTATACGAAAAATTCCCGCATACGCTAAGTTCATTAAGGACTTACTCACGGTGAAACACAAGCTAAAGGTAAATACGAACGTCTTTTTGGCCCAAAATGTCAGTTCGGTTTTATCGAGTGATCTTCCCTTAAAGTATAAAGATCTAGGTGCACCCATCATCTCTTGCATCATGGGGAAGAACCAAATCGAAAGGGCACTAATAGATTTAGGGGAGAGTGTTAACATTCTACCCTATTCCATCTATAAGAAATTAGATTTGGAAGCCCTTAAGCCCACAAATATGACTCTCTAGCTAGCGGATTGTTCTGCGAAGCAGCCTCGGGGAATCGTTGAGGATGTGATTGTCCAAATAGAGGCTTTATACTTCCCATTGGATTTTGTCATTTGGGACAAGGAACCCTGCATTCTCCTGAGCAATCATGTTCCCGTTATCCTTGGCCGCCCATTCTTTGCTACGGCTAATGCACTCATCAATACTCAGAGTGGGATAATGCAATTAACATATGGGAACATGACCCTCGAGAAAAATATTTTTACGAATATCAAGAACGAAGGTGATGAAGGAGAATCGTGAGAGACGGATCGTTTAGAGGCAGCACACGAGCATGGGAGGACCCACACGCGAGAGCCGATAGGGGTATTCCCTGTTACATTAAGTGAGAGCGACAGTTACAACATGGAGCGAAGGGTATGGGAGTTATGCGTAGTAACTGAAATGAAGAGTGTGAGTGAGCCCTTGAGTGTGAGAGAGAACAAAAATTTAGAGGGCATTGGGAGAGGCTTGTATGAGTGCTTAGAGGAGAGCGAATAGCGAGACACGATAGATACTTTTCTCCTCGATTGCTACCCACCCACACCACCTAATAATTTTGAGCTGGAGCGAGGAAGGAAGGATGCGAAAACAAAGTAAGAAAGAGATATAGAGGAGTTGAGCCTAGCGGAATTTGAGAGAGAATTCGAGCAGGTGGATAAGAGCCTTAACGACGAAGTCCAATCTCTATTGGACTCATGGAGTCATTTAGGATAGAGTGAGTGGAAAGATAAAATTAATGAGTTTCTTCGCAATGACCATCCACCCATGCAACTTGAGTCCTCGGAGGTAATCGAAGATAAAACTCAAGTCTCGACTGACTTAGAGCCCGACCCACGTAGTACGCATCACGAGGATTCTTTTCCTATTAATCACGATAAGTCTCCCAACCTTTCCTTTATTTATGGGCAAGGGCCCAACTTTTTACGATTATTGGTGTATGACAGGCAGAGGGGAGAGACTAGGAGAGAAACGGATCCCGTGAAAGAGGTTGGGTGATTTGTGGAGAGAAATGAGAGGTCATCGCACCCCCGACGCGTATGGGGTGATTTTTGTTGTATTTTTAAGTCATATATGAGTGTCATATAATGTCCTGGTGCATTTTGATAATTTGCTTGTTTTATTTGTCGCACTTATTCTTTTTCTTCCATATATTTTAGTCCTTTTGATTGAGGACAATGCAAAAGTCTAAGTTAGGGGGGGGGGGGGGGGGGGGGATAAATGTGTCTTTCTAAAACTTCACAAATCTATAAAATGCCAAAAAAAAATTGAAAAATTTTGAAAAACCAAAAATATTTTTCTTCAAAATAAATAAAAATTAGAATTTATTTTTTTCAAAAATATCACCTTTATTCTATTTGAAGTCTCAAATTGTTAAATCTCAATTACACTAAGACGAAATTGACCAAAGATGGAAATTGTGCGAAAATTGACGACTTAACGAATAAGTGTGGAGATTAACAAAACCCGGTGAGATTTCGAGCCTATCGATTTTTATGAGTTTTTAAATCAATCCGAGTTAATGGTTAACTCAAAGTTTGGTTTCGACGTTCTAAATAAGTCGTTGATGATCTCAATTCCTTATTTTGATCGGTTACGAGAAACATTTGTGATGTTGCCTCGAAAGCGCACTACAAATCTCTAAATTAAATTAATCTCGAGACGCATATGGTAAATTAATAAGTAATTCGAATAATGAAGTAGGCCATCATTTGTTACCCAAAAACATTAGCCATAAAAAGATGTAAAAAATTATCCTTTTGATAACCCCAATTGAGCCAAATAAAAAATTTCCTTTTCGTTTGACAACCCGAAAAACCCAAGTAGCCCGGAATTGTGAGAATTGGTAATGTCATCAAGTAGGTCCAAATGGTTCAATAAAAAGGGGAAAGAAAAAGAAAAAAATGTGATAGCAAAATTCTCAACAAAAATCACAAGAAAAAGTATAGAAAATGAGCAAAAGCTCAAAAAAGCACTAACAGACATCATAAGTGAAATTTTCCAATTCCAAAATTCTTAGCCTTTCCCAAATTTTACTCAATACACCATATAATCCAAAAAAAGTCCTAACCGAGTTCGAATTGCGAAATTCATTACCGCGTGGCGAGTTAAGATACAAAAAGATATTGTAAGAGATTAAATGGTGTGAACTAGAGGCGATGTTTTCGTTTCCTTATAACCGTACTCCGATGATGATATATTTTTACCTCAAATAGTCTGTCTTTCCAATTATGTGCCTGAACTTGTGTCCATTATTATTTACTCTTATAAATCACGCATACCGGTAGAATAGCTACACTTCTGAGTGATTCGTTTGTGAGTGTATTCGGTGAGATTTTGAAATCAAAGCGAATTTTTGGAAAGCAACGTAATAATCAATCGATGAAAATTAGCGGTTTGATTTTTGGCTTCGCACACACACACACACGACAAATTGAGACTCTTTTGAATATGAATTTATGGTGACTATTTTTCGAAAGGTTTAAATTGTACAATTTTTAAGTATTTTAAGTTTTCATTGAGTCTAAATCGAATTTTGTCGGTATATTCACTGCAACCCTCACGAGACAACACTCGTCCTACTAGGGTAACCTAGGGATTTAACGGATTATTGCATACGCTAAATGCAATCGCTTGCCTACGAAAAAGGTATTATATCCCAATAAAGTGTTTAAAAGAGTTGTGATGTTATTCTTTTACTTTTACATTGCTCAGGACGCACAAAGTTCTAAGTTAGGGGGGTTTGATTAGGCATAAATATTGTATATTTATCCTCTTAATTTCGGTACCGATGTGGACTCGAGTGGTGAAATTGATATGGATTTAGCTTGTAATTATGATACTAACCTTCGTTGGCAAGTATTTCGTGTTTTTTTTTCTCTTATGTGTTTTACAGGTAAAGTATGCAAGCGATGCGAAAGAGCAATCGAAACAATAAAAGAAAGGCTAGGAAGGCAAGTTCAAGGGGATTTTTGTAATTCTGTAGCCTGATCCATGAGGTGGTGCCAGCTAGATAGTTGAAGATCCCGAAACAACGACAACATTGGAAAAAATAGCACCCAAATCCGAGCTACGATGAAAGAGTTATGATCCCTTGAAGTTGAAGAAAAATCCAAGAAAGAAAAGAAGAAAGCAAGAAAATTTTCTACGTGTTGGAAAGGAAGGAAAGAAGGGCCAAACCAACAAGATTTACCGAACCATAGGATGAACCGGTTTGGGGTACCTGTGAACTGGTTCGAGGTGCCTGATGCACGAAATTCTCCTTAAATGCTGATTGGTCTAAAGAGTCCTATTATGTTACAAACTCTTCTAAAACGTATTTATATCTTTATAATGACTTAGAAAAGATAGTTTTGAGGATTTTTTTTCATAGAGAGGAAGGTGGTAGAGTATCTTAGAACCATAGTAAACAATTCTCCATCAAGTAGGTACTTTTATTGTTTGAATTACAAGTTTTCTTTAAATAAAGTTTGTTCCTTTCTTTCTTAATCTTGTAGTTAATTTATTTACAGGCTTTCTTTATTTTATGGGTTTCCAATTCATTTTTACATGCTTAAAGATATTTTTCTTACTGATTCAATTACATGCAACGTAGGATTCGGGATTTTAATTAATTCCACTATGTTAGGATAGATTTCTAAGGGTTGGTGTACATGAACCCAACCCGATGAAATTTAGCCATGTAGAAACTAGGGTTTCAATTGAAATTTGAATGAATATTGTTGTGTAGTTTTCATAACCATCATAGACCTTTTTACCTCAGTTGACCCTAGGTAACCGTGGTGTTTAAGGATTTTATGTGCGTGTAGATATTGCGACACTGCTTTACTCATCCTTTGATGCGGGCTTGTACCTCATATATGTAATGCTTGGGAATACTAAAGACCGGGTTCAATTAAATTTTTAATTCAAAATTATAGCATTTTATACAGTAAATTTATTATGGTTTGGGGGATTGTATTCCCAACCTGTTTTCCCTTCATTCTTATTAATTCATTCTGAGTTAGTTAATTTTGGTCACATAGTTATTACAGCAGTTTAATTTAGTGTGCATTTAGTTACTTAGTTATTTCCCATCTCAATCATCTTTTTGTTTCTTTTTAGAGTCAAGTTAGGGTTAACAATCTTACCTTTGTCGTCACGTTCACTTGTCCTAGTTCCCTGAGGATTCGATACCCAGACTAGACACTATACTCCATAAGAGTAGTTAAAGTTAAAGTTTTTGTATTGCGATTGGAAGCAAATAAAAATGATTAGCGTATTTACATGAACGTTCGGTTTCCACCTCAATCAGCAGGGGATTTTGGTGGACCAGAGGTTAATAGACTAAGGGGTTTAGGGGTATAAAGAAGAGAGATGAGAGAGTTAAGGGCCATTCCAACACCTCTTCATCAGATGTTTATGCTGTTTCTCTCTAATTTCAAGTCCCTCCCTCTATTTCTAACCTTCCTCCACCCATTTCCAAGGTTTACTCCATTCCAAGCATTATTCTAGCCATTTTCAAGCTTGTAAGACCCATTTTAATCCTTACCCAATGAAGAAGTTGGGTTGAAGAATTGTTCTTAGAGCTTTTAAGAGGAGTTTGTATATTTCTTGGAGCTTTTGGAGTTTAGGAGCTTTCTTGAGAATTTCTTGTAGTTTTAGGAGCTTTCAATTAATCACTTCTAAGATTCTCCTCTTGGAATATGATTCCATATTAGTACAATGTTTAGAACTGATATTATGTGATTTCTAGCTTGAAATTCATCCTCACATGTGTAGAATTTTGTAACATGTTAGTAGATTAATATAAACATGATAAATAGAGATTAGAATGAATTTTAAGAGGAAATATGAAAGTTGAAAATTTTAGCCCCTAAATGTGTTGTAAAATATTGATAAAATGAGGAATAATGATGTTTAGACAACATATAAGTATAAGGTTAAAATAGACATTTTGGTAAAAATGGCCTTCATAATGATAAATGTAATTCTTGTTAAAGAAACGTGAAGAAATGGGATTTTCTTAAAGAAAAATGATGAGATATGGTTTTTGAACATAAAATGATAATTTATAATGTTATAATGATGGAAATATGTTTTTCATAGCATGTTGGCAAAACAGACGGTAAAATGGTAATTCTAGTAAAATAAAGGGTCCTAATGGATGGACTTCCTCATTTGACCTTGTCGGTTGGTTTTATGAAAAAGGAGTGAAATGAATAAAACGGAATAAAATCGGTACAAAACGTACATGGAAAGAATGATACGAACAGTGGAATAATGTGGACATTTGAAAAAATATTAAAGCACATTAATATGAACTCGGCTACAACTGGAAAAGAAAAAAGAAGGACCTGCAGCCCTGGGGTGAAAAACCGAAAATCACAGGTCGGAGCATATGGTAACGTAGCTGGCGGTGTGGATCCCGTAAAAGTACGCGATTATTTGGTAAATTTCAAGAAAAAGATAACAATGATAACGGAATGATGAAAATGGAAATAAATAAGGTCGTGCTTAGGAAATATAAGCAAGACAACCTAATGGAAATAGTGAAATGGAGACTAGTTGACAAAGATAATTAAATGGTATATAATATTGTGAATAGTTGGTGTAAAATGGACAAGTGTGGGTATGAGCACATTTCTTGATTGCATTGCATGGTAGTTGCATTTATACTCGTTATATGATAACATTTTCGGAATTGCTAAAACAAATGTTATATGTATAGTATTTTACTATAAAATGTATTGTTTAGTACTCCCCACCCTGGCATTTTCAAGGACTTTGATAAGGCCCCATAGGGTACTAGTCGTCGTTAGAGCTCTATCATGACATTTTAAAAAATTATGTTTCGGGACATTTGAATTCTTGGCACTTTAAACAATCGTTTACTCGGTCATTGAGCCATTTGTTGTAATAATATAGGAGTTTTATGGTTTATTTCCCTTATTATTGGCATTACTGGATTTAATGTAATTTTTCTAAATAAACTTTGTTGATATTGTTAATTACTTAAACGACAACTTATTTCCTAATTAAAACCTATTTAATTATATTCCGTTCCTTATAAAATGATGCAAATTAAAGGATTTTCTTAAATAATAAAATCGGACTTTCCCCCTCCCCCCTTAACACTTTGACTCGGGTGTGGGTTGACCCAAAGGTAGCCCAAATCTGGATCGGTGCGTTAAACCTTGTGACTTGTATTCTTATGTTTATGTTATATCCCGATGATTTTTTATTATTTACAAGATTGTGGACGTAAGAAATTTATTGTTTCACAATAATCGTATGATTTATAGATTAAAATTATATAATAACCTTAAGAGGGACATCTTGTCTTAATAATTTAAATTACTATGACCTAATGATAGAAGTGAGTCCTACACAATTTTGATATCCATATTACATGCCATTTGGTAATTACAAACTAGAATGATGTCATAGATACTAAATTGACCTAATGATTTATACGAGTTCCTACTCTTAAATAAATCTTAGATTTATGATTAGGGTCATACGAGAAGAATGTTGTAATGTTGATATTTTAATCATTTCATATTGTTAATTTAACCATTTTAACCAGGTAGATTTAGTTCAGTAACATAATGGGGTAATATATTATTTGGTTAAAGAAAATAATGTTTGCCCAAGGGTTCATGAAATTAATTAATATATCATCCAATTATTATTTTTAATAAAGTATCAACATTATGCGAATTAAGTGTTAGCTAAGGTGATGTATTAGTGATTAATTATGGCATCATGTTTGTGGATTAAAATAAACTTTTAACCTTACTATTGATAACTTTTATCATTCATTACGGTTGACCTAATATATGCAATTGTCTATAATTTAGTTTGTCATCCATATTATGAATAGTTTTGTAGTAACCAAAGTGACCCAACTATAATGATTTCATGGATAATCAATTATACATATTTAATTTAATATTCATATTATGCACGGTTCGGTAGTCACCAAATTGACCCATCAAGAATGCTTCCGTGAATATAAAATTATAATAGATTCACTTAAAGATTATGGTTGCCCAAAGTTACATTAATTATTTATTTTGATTAATGAGTATGAAAGGGAATTTTGTGTACATTATTTGTAATACTTTACTCACATTAGTATTCATATTATGAGTAGTGATTCGGTAGTCACCAAAGTGACCCAATTACAACAGCTATAAGTATTAAATTTGGAAGTAACGTTAATGGAAATAATTAATGGAAACTGATGTTTCTTAATGTAATAATATTCATGAATATAAGGAGGTCATCTGAATCATTTGAAATTAAATATAAACACAAATTAGTATTTATGGTTGTTGCCCAAAGGTTAATCATGATTTTACATTGTATTTAATTTTTTTAAATGTTATGGAAGTATTGTCAACTCAATGCTTTAAAGCAGTGGGCTATTAATTTTTTTTTTATAATAATATCTTTCCACATTTCTCTTAAATCACTTGTTTCATCTGTTCTAATCATTATTGGGACTAACTTAGGTGTGCTCTATTTATTTCACACCACTAATTGGTGGGTTCATTAACATTGTCCATAATTCCCATGAGAGATTGAACAAATTAACATTATGTTTACACAAAAAATAAACTCCCTTAGACTCATAATGTTATATGTTTTGGGCATTCCGTAAATAATGCCTATGATGTGATAAACTTGGACGCTTTAAGATAGACTGTGTGAAATATAATGCGTGATTTGAAAAGAAATGGTAAGTCCTTTACTTTTGTATGTTTCAAATCAAACTTAAGTGCTACAAAAATGTTCTTAATTTGATGTATAATTTTTTATTGATGAAACCCGAAATTAAGATATTTAGTGCTTTCATGGAAATTAAGTTTTGACTTTCGAATTTTTCTTTAATTTAGAAATTTTCACTTTTTAGGGTGATTCATCAATTTAGATATTTTACAAACCCCTTATGATTTAAATTTTTTTGGAGTTTATGTTCCTTGTCTAGACCTAATCGTAATAATTTGTATAAATACATTATTTTGGTTTAACAATAATAACGGTTTGTACAATTTAATGTATGATTATATAATTGATTAAACCTTTGCACTTGCATCATGAGGTTGAACTAAACGTAGCATTTTAGTTGAGATTCCTTTATATTGTTGCATCACATATCCCTATAATGAATGAAATAATTAGTAAAATATATAGTTCTTTGAACTTAAATTTATTGATTTTATTACATGTCTAAATTGTATGAAGTATAAATACCCATAGACAATAATCGATAGCCATAAGAAATAAAGAAACTTTTGATTTATTCACACAAATATATGCAAACTTTTTAAGGTCCCTTATTTTATTACCCTTACACGTGATTTTCACATTATTGTCATATTTACCCCTTGTATGATAAAGTTCAATATATGAATCTTGTTGAAATTAATATAACTAGAATTTAAATGGATAATAGTAAAAATAATTAGGGATGAGTGAATTTTAAGATGAACTCCATAAATGTTTAGGTATTTGTTCCCAATACACGTTGTCAGGAATGTCTCAAAATAATGGTGTGCATTAAAGGGGCAATTGTACCCTTATGAACATGGTTAGAAATATTTTAACTAATAATGTTTTACTCATATCCTTATGGATGCATGCTCTTAAAACCATTGTGTATATCTTAAATAGGATTCTAAATAAGGTACTTCCAAAGATTCCTTTTGAATTAGAGAGAGAACGAATCCTAGTTTAAGATACATGCACATTTAGGGATTCTCATTAGCAGTAATAATTCATAATCCACGAAAATAGAAACGGAACCCCATAACTATTAGTGACTTGTTTATTATGTGCTAAAAAATATTGAGGGATATAGGTTTTAATCTTCTAACCATATTACAAGAATTATTGAAACTAAAAATGTTAGATTTATTAAGACTCGTAAAATTATTTGGAGTAATAAAATTAGGGATGTGATTGTTCAAGAAATTTGGGTACAATTTTCATTACCCATTGTTCATAATTAAATTTTTCTTTCTTATGATGTTATATCAATTAACAACACCCAACAAAAAATGAATAATTCACATAATGACCCCCATAATGATACTATCACCACCCATTATAATAAGTAGCATTAAGAAGATCCTAATGGATTAGAAGATCAGTTATTTTGAATAACTGTATGGAGTATTTAAAAATTATTTAAGTTTTACTTATGGATTGCTAATGATCCGGTTACATATAAAAATGAACTTACAAATGTTTTTTTCAAATGATATCTTAAGTTTAATGATACTATTATGTCTTTTGTCTTTAGAGAAAACATCACAATTATTATATGTTCCTTTAGATCAGTGAGAGTAAATTTATATATTTAAAACTTATTTTCTAATGTAAGATGAGAGTTTAATGTATAAATGTTTGTTTGAGATAATTAAGTTGAACAATAGATTGCATGCTCACATTAAGAGGGACTGATAATTTAAACATGATTAATTATAAAGATTCAAGTTCCTCTTGATATCGGATAGTATGAAATTCACTATTGATTATTGGATAAATTGGTTAATATTGTGAAAGAGTGTGATATAATCCATTATTGTTTATCTATACAATAAGTATTGCAGTTGGCTTTGATGCTAATGTTTGTGGTTATGGAATTTTTCAGGACTTAGTAGTACTATAAGTTGCTAAAAATAAATCCATAACAATTCTATCTATAAAGAAAACAATAAGACATTTCCTTGTTAAGTAAGAGTCTCGGAAATAGTGAATATTATTTAATTGTATGAGTTCATTGTGGATCTCCATTGAAGTCACAAAGACATTTATGATAAGTCTTCAAATTAGCCAATGATGAATGATTATGTATTTGACATTCTGAGCTCAACATATAATTTTTTGATATTTTATATGTTCACTAGTATATACATGAATGTAACATACATGGTCGTTTATATAAGAAATTATTGAACCATTATTAAATAGCCCAATTTATGGACCTTGTTGGATAAGTTGTTAATGTTATGCTATATAAAAGCGATCATGTTCTTGAATTAATATGTGTGTGCCATGACTGACATTAATGGCCTGTTTGATTAAGGTGTTTATGAAATATCATTTAACACTAACTGATAGATTATTACGCGCCTTATAATAATTATGGACCAAGTGGGAGACTATTATAATTATTTTAAATAATAATTCTTCTATAATGTGTTCAATAATTGAATAATAGTAAGAATCACTTTGGTTAATAAAAGGGTACTCCAAATACCAAGAGTCAATTTTATTAAGATGGTTAATCAAAGGAAATATTTGATTAATTAATGACTAAGGACTCTTAGGTATCTACTGTGATGGACGGTTGAGATTAAGTGACTATTGAAGATTTGAGTCATCTCCCTATCTATAAATAAAGTGGTGAAGTCCAACATTCAGTACTTATAAGACACACAAATTCCATAAGAATGAGAGAGAAATTTGAATTCTCAATGAGGGTTAATTTTCAGAATAGTATTTTGACCATATAGGAAGATCTAACTATTGGAATTCACAAAAACTGGAACACATTTTTGCCGTAGATAAGATGACTCTACAGTTTAAAAATCAGCCCATTCGTACGTCATTAAGGTCGACCGCTACGCTAATCTTTCCAGCTATGACATGACAGAGCTATAAGAACAAATTCTAAATTCATAGCTATGGATGGAGGTATGTGATTAGATTATCATTTTATGTTCCACATAATGATTATACGTGAAAATCACGAAGTTCAAGATTCTAGGGTTTATAGATGATTTATGTTTAATGCCCTACACAAACTATATTGATTTTTACATAAAAACCTAAATATAATTTATATTCTAGCACTCGCGTCGCGTCTCTCCCTCTCTCCCCCCCCTCCCCCCCCCCCCCCATCTATCTTCTTTCTCTACCTATTTGTGTGTGTATTTTTTTTATATGAGTGTGTGGGTGTGCATAGCTTATGTCTTTCACACTGCATGGGCCCATCATTAGAGCGAGCGGATAATGGTTTTAAATTTGAATAAGATTTATTTTTTGGGGCAACGGTGAGTTTGTTTAAAACGTTTTTAATTTCTTTTTCATCCATATATTTTATATAGAGAATAGTTTAAAATTTCATAGTTTTCAACCAGAAGTCCGAAAATATAATAAAAATAATTAAACTCTTGTCATTGAATACTTCATTTTAATATAAAATTTGACTATATTTTAAATAATTTTTGTATAATTCGTATTTCAAGTGCATTTGTTCGTTTACCATCACCGTACACAATATTTGACCAATATTTTTTACTATAAAATATGATGCTTACTATGTAGATAATTCTAGAGAGACAATTTATATTATTTAAGTCTCAAAAAAATATTTCTTAACTCTTATATGCAATTTATTCAATATATACTAGTTTGATAATTCATACACAATATATTAGAGGCTTTAAATAATATATAATATTAATCTAAAATTATATATTTAGTAAGTATGATTTCTAAGCATGAAACATTGGACAAAATAATCTTTGCGATACAAGTACAATGATGGTTAATGAACAAAAAGCCCTAAAATATGAACTATACTAAAAAAAGATGTCAAATAAAGTCAATTTTATGTTAAATGAAGTAAGCACTGGCAAGAGTTAGATGACATTTTTAATATATATTTTTCAATTAGAATAAATAAATAAAAGAAATAAAAAAAACTTTACACAAACTTATCATGGCAAAATAACTTTGATTCAAATTTACAATCATTATAGTAAAATATAGTCGTATGAAAATGAAATTCACATTGACAAAAGCTTGAAGATATTTTTAATATTCCGAGTCTCTCAAATTAACAGTCCATAATTGAAGCAATATTTTTTAAGAATACACTCAATCATTTGTCAAGATCAAGACTTTGTTTACAATTATGCAATTTGGAATTTTACTTTTGTCCACAAAAGAAAAGTGAACTCTTAATTTTGGATGTTTGAACCCAAAAGTAGGAAATTTAGTGTGGGACAAATGTAGTATAAGTTTATGACTTGTGGTTCAAAAGTTATAAAATTTCAAACTTTTTTGTAATTGAAATAATAATAAAAATAAAATGCTTTAAAGAAATTTACGATCACAAAATAACTAATTTTTCCAATTTATAAGGAAGTTTTTATATAAAAAAAACTCAACTTTGAAATTTTATAAGATAAAGTGTGACACCCCATAAAAATTCATAAGTAGGTCTAATATAAAAATTATAGGAATAAAAAACTTTTGGTAACATTATTAGCAAGAGAAATAAACAAAATGCAATTAATAATGACAAGATAATGAAATATTGAATCAACACAAAATCAAGGATAATATCAATCACTCTCAATACAACATAAGCCATCTCTGAATATAAAATGTTCCCGTACAAAAGTACAACTTTGAATATAAGTATACATGTACATCCCGACTGAAAATAAAAGAGTACAATAAAAGAATAAGCTACAGTTGCTCGACTCCTGCAATCCTAGGAGTAAGAAATAGGACGTCGCTAGAGATTCTCCTCTAACAAACCCGAGTTTATAGGACCTACCGTAACAAGTACGTATAAAAATTAATTTTTAAAATAAAATGTCAACAACAAGTCTATGTAGAATAGGATTATAATTAAATTTGTGCCCCATTACAACTACACATCTTCCTCTCATATTTTAATATATTTTAAGCTATTAGTTACCCAACCAAACAACCAAAATATCATGCGGTTCTAAATCCCTAACCAATAAATAGCCCATGCAATTAAAGTCTTACAACATCAATATTTAATCTATACAGTTAACTATACTGGCTTAATTTCTTTCAATAAGAATTGCAAGATGCACTAAGGACTCAAACCCTAAGGTACTTCTCAAAAAATAATCACAATACCAATAGCAGATTCATAACTCAAGTCTATACACATTTGATTATCTCATTTTAATAATACAATATACACATATCTAGTTTATGTAATACACAAATACAAAACATAAGTATGTAAGTAGAACTCCCTACTATAAGTTATATACATCTCTAGTATATCACATAAGTCATTATCATTATTTCTAGTACTGCACCACAAAAATCACATATGGTAAGAGAAAGACTTTCTCACGTCTAATATCCTTACCTAAGCATAACTCCGGAACAAAACGAAGGCTTACCCCTATCCCTTCCGGGATCACTTGCGTATACTAGGAATGGTCTTAGGCCATCCCAAACCAAGACCTCATCAGAAGTAAGGGATAAATCACTATGCCTACATACCATTCATATAACTTACCAAACCCAAGACCATATGAAAGAAATCTCTCCATGAACCCTCTTGGTACATGAATACCTAGATGAAGGACCCTGGGGTAAATGACAATTGTGAATGGCAAGCTCGTCAACTCACCGAGGCATCATCACAGTTCGCATGTCATGTACCCCATCGTGGAAATCACTCTTAGTACAATATCTACGAGTACTAACACATGGTATGCTTTTCATAATTAAAGAACCCAAGTAATTACAATCCTCACTAATGGGCTATAGTAAATACGTTCATAACCCTCGCTAGAGGGTTAAGGTAAATCTCACACACAACCCTCACTATCGGGTTAAAGTAAAAACATGCACACGACCTTATTAACGGGCTAAAGGAAGCAACTACACATATCTGCCAAACTCTATAGGTTTAGACTACCACCGCTATACAAAAATGTATAACACATATTTAACCTTATATTCAACATGTGTTTACCGAGTGTAGGTATAGTACCACCTTACCATACTCTAAGTTACACATATCAACCCTACTCAATCTCAATTAGCCTTAGCCCATCTCTCAAGGCATCACATATATGTATCAAACTAAACCAAACTTATATAATAATTAACAAACATGATAACTATCCCACTCCAGGGATTTTAACTAATTCCTAATCTAACCCAACATGACCATCACAATGACTGCCATACATCCCAATCAACAACCCACTCTTATATAGCTTTTCAATTCCTTGTCACATCCAATTTTACTCTTGGCTTTACAAGCAAAGGCCTCATCGTCAAATAACCCCTTTAGATAAAAAAAAATTATCCCTAATATCCAAAACTGCAAAATGCCAATCTCTGACAATTCAATTTCGAAGAATCTATCTCTATTTTATGAGTATATGAAAACTGTAGGCTAAAAATCCTAGCTCTGGGCCTCAAAACCAAAATTCCCAACCGAATACATCAAAGCCCAAACTAGTTCATATTTTATTCTTTCGATCGATTGGTGGCCTGTAACCGGTCGATCGGTCAACAATCAACCTCCAAAATTTCCCTTTAATATGGGATTCACTATCTTTAACCCCCATTTTCTCTCTCCAACCTCCATTAATGAACCCAAAAACTTCATCCAAGCACCCAACCAACCTTCAAATGATAAAATACATCATCAATATAATTGGAACCTATTTTCATCATCAAATCCCATATCTAGCATAAGATTTAAAGGAAAAACCCAATTTCTATTCAAGAACCCTAGATCTATCCAATTCTATAATTTTCCAAGGATTGATTCAATTAAATATAGGATTTTTATATGATTCTCAATATAAAATAGATTCAAAGTATTATCTGTTAGTTTTAATCCATGTTCATGAAGGAATCAACCAAAATAAAGGGGAAATGAACCGAATTATTACCTAGATTAATTAAATTATAAAAATGAATTATTTAATTATCTATAATTAGATTTACAACATAATTTGATTTAGGTTTACAATGAATAGATAAAATTTTGACAAACATACGATCAAAATCATATTCTATATAAACCCGCCTCATGATTTGTGGAGAAAATCGAGTCGTATCTCTCAATTTTTTCTCTTATCTTCTCTCCACGCTCCTTCTTTATAGCTCCTCAAAGTGCTTCCCAAATGTGTTTTGTCATAAATGAGATCTCTGATAATCCTGAAATTGTGTCTCGGCCTCAAATGGGCCTCTCCTAAAAGAGCCCCAAAATAACTCCAAATGACTTAAAACCTTGCCCGAGCCTTATACTAACCCAATAGGCCTTTAAACCACAATTTAAATTAAAAACGGACATTCTATGCGTTCTAAAATCTAATTACCAAATATACCCAAAATAAATAAATAACAACTTAGTTATTTAAAAATTATCTTGTACGAGTCCAAATATTACCAAATATACCCAAAACATTATATGTGTTTCTTAGGATTTTGGTTCCCAAGAAACACATCTCTCTAATTCTCATCGAAAGCTCTCCAAATCGCATCGAAAGTTCCTTCATCTCATCATAAAATCAAGTATATAATTTTTTCCCAAGAAACTTCCAAATCGAATTTTTCTTTCATCGCATCGCATCATCAAATAACCTCCGAATCTAGTGTTCTTCCATCGCATCCAAGCTCCGAATCTAGTGTTGTAATCAATTTTTCCATTTGTTCTTGAATATTTAGATCTGTAAAGCATTTACTTTTAAAGTGCATTGTAATCAAATTTTATAGTGTTATTGAATATCCAGATCTATAAATCATCTTCTCACCTAGAGTTTTGCAATTGTACATATATGTATATACAAACACACACATACACACACACACACACACACACACATATACTTGTTTCATTTGGTAAGTCTTTTTGTAACTGTTTGATTTTAATAATTATAGCTCTTTATGGAGATCTAATGTTACCATTTCAATTTGTTTCCTCTTCTAACTTTCAATATGACATGTCGTTATTTGTATTAATATTTTAACTTTTATGTTAGTTTTTCTTCTCATTTATTGAAATTTATTTAGGGTTTCTTTTCATTTTAAGTTAATGTGTATTATGTATAATTCTTGACAGTGTATTGAAATTTATTTCAGAATTTTAGGGTTTCTTGTCATTGTAATTATTGTCGTTTATACAAGTTCGATATGCTGCCTTAACAAACTATGCAATTTTCTAAATTTTGGTAGGATATTTGGATGGGTAATCACATTTTGTTACTCTTAATATGAGATGGTTACTTACAGGGGTGAGTTATAGGAAAGATGTTTGATGTTTATTTATTCAATGCAGTTTTAATAGAGATTATGGTCTAATCTAGGACTTAAATTTATTTGTTTCCCTAATAAAGACTTTCTGTATACTGGTATATATTCGCGATGTTAGGATAAAATGTGAAAATTTTATTTGTATTGAGTAGTTTAACACATTGGACTATTAAATTGTTTTGAACTATTACCTAGTATCTACAAATACTTGTAGTGAATACTTAAATCTTTTATCTAATTTCCCTAATGAGATTTTGTTATCCAATACTCCATTTCTGGTGTTGGATGATATGGGATTATGTGGTATTGACGAGTTTGACAAGATAGAAGAATCCGATCGAACGATAATCCGTAAAGTAATGGAGCAGGAAACTGTTAGCAATGGAGTCATAGACTGATATGGGATCACTACGTCATTTCTGTTGCGCTAAGGGTTTTCGCCCCCCGATGGCACATTTTCAAGCCTAAGTGTGGATATTCTTATTTTTGGGTCGTGCTCTCAAACCGAGGCTCCTGTGACCACATGATCGATTCGTACGGGCTATGTTGGTCCCTTACGAGGTGTTGGCACAACTCATGGGGACGTTTGGGGGGCGCTAAGGGGTTTCGTCCCTCGACGACACGTTTTTAAGCCTAAGTGTGAATATTCTCTATTTTTGGTCGTGCTCTCAAACCTAGGGTCCCGTGACCACGCGGTCGGTTCATGCGGGCTACGTTGGTCCCCTGCGAGGTGTTGGCGCCGCTCATGGGGACTTTTGGATGACGCTAATGGGTTTCGCCCTCGACGGCATATTTTCAAGCCTAAGTGTTAATATTCTCTATTTTAGGCCACGATCTCAAATCGTGTGATTGGCTCCTACTAGCTACGTTGGACCTGTGCGTGGTGATCGTTACTCTAAAAGGGTCGTTTAAGGGAACGTTAAGGGGTTTTCCCTCTAACGGCACGTTTTCAAGCCTAAGTCTGGATTTTCTTAAATTATCATCATATTCTCAAACTGTGGGTCACGTGACCACCCGATCGATTCCTACGAGTTACATTGGTCCCGTGCACGGTGATCGCTCACCTAAAGGGGCCGTTTGGGGGCATTAAGGGGTTTCGCCCTCTAACGGCACGTTTTCAAGCATAAGTGTGGATTTTCTCAAATTATCGTCATTTTCTGGAACCAGGGGTCCCGTGATCACGTGGTCGGTTCCTACGAGTTAAATTGATCCAGTAAGAGGTTTTTGCACCTCTTATGGGGCCGTTTGGGAGGTGCTTTTGGTTTTTGCCCTCAAAAGGCGTGTTTGGTAAGACAATTTGAACAGTCATGGCACGGGAACACCAGAATCGTGCTCTGAACAGTCTTTGGAGTTTTGTCTCGACAGTATTTGGACCAGCGAAGCCACGTAGTCTCCCATGAGTGAATTCCTGGCTTTTATAATTATAGCAAGTGTTCCCATTATTGATTTTAGATGGTGGAGTTTGATTTTGTTGAGTAGAGTGAGAAGTAATGTTTGTAAGGGATTAATTTCAAGGTGTAGGGAACTCAACATTACAAGGTGGCCTCACAGGAAGATTAAGAGCTTGACAACCCTCATTGAGCTTACAACCTTATCAAGCTCAAATGACAAGGCATATACACACACACAGAGAAATACACACCTATGTACATAATACACACATGTATACACACCTATATACACAATAAACACACGTATACACACACACACACATAGAAATACACACACACAATCAAATAAATAACAAGGGTTTATAAATACACACACACAATGAAATAATTAATAAGGGTTTGAGATTATACACACATGCATATACATAATGAAATACACACAGAAATACACACACATAATGAAATACATAATAAGGGTTTGTAAATACACACACATAATGAAATAAATAACAAGGGTTTAAGATTACCATTCAGATTGAGAGAATGAGAGCCGAAATCGTCGGAGAGAGGGATGGAAGGGTTTGGAATTTTCTAGGGAAATGAAAATTTGTTCTGCGATTTTTAAGTATAAAGACACTAGTCACGTCCCTAAGTCGTGAACAAACGATGTGACCCATTTATTTTTAACACGTGAGCGTGAAAATAAGACCACGGTCACGGTCGAAAGTTGTGACTCATTCCCAAGAATGGTCACGGTTCTAAGTCGTGACTATATTTGTGTGTTTTTATATTTCTACTCATGGCTATGACCCATAACCCCATCCATGACCACATTTGGAGGGAAACTTGGTTCCATAATGGTCACGACTGGGTCACGGTTGTTAGTCGTGACCCATGCGAGTGACGGTCAAAGGCCATGACCACCTATAAGATGATTCATTACCAGTATGAGTCTTGGAATTGGTCACGCTCATTTTGGATGTAGTCACGGGTTTGGGCCCTGACCAACTGGTCCCAACTATGGGCTGTGACCCCATTTTCGTAACCATTTTCGGTATTTAGTGTAGTGGATAATGTCTTTGTCCCTAAACCCGTCTTTTCCTAGACAGAGGACCAATTGAAGTGGAGTAATTTTAACTCTTGCAGTTTAAGTGCTATTTCTATAGCCTTCACTCCTGATGAGTTCTGATGCATTATGATGCGCACCATGTCTAAAAGAGCTTGGGACACCCTCCAGCTCACACATGAGGGTACCAATGTTGTAAAGCCATCCAAGCTACATAATTTGACCACCTAATTTGACACCATTACCATGCTAGAGTCCGATTCATTTGATGAATTTTATGCGCGCTTGTCGGATATAATTAATTCTAGTTTTAATTTGGGTGAAAAATTCTTGAGACAAAAGTTGTTAAGGAAATTTTGAGGTCACTCTCTACCCGTTTTATTCCTACGGTCACTTTATTTAATTCATTAGGGATCCTAGACACTTTTAAGTTAGAAGTACTTGTAGGAGATCTTCAAACATATTATATTGTTATGTTCCCTAAAACTATTAAACCTAAGGAAGTATGGATTGATTTAAGGACTCAAACCAAGAAAAAGAATAATGAGAAAGTTTGTTAGTTTGAAACTAAAGTTGATTTTGATTGTGATGACTTAGCCCTGTTTGTAAAAAATTTCAAAAAGTTTCTCAAATTTTCCAAAGAAAAGATTTTTGAGAATAATAAGAATAAGAATGAGGGCACGAGCGGGGGAGAGAAAGAGGAAGAAATAAGGTGTTATGATTGTGAAGCTAAAGGACACAAGGAACATGATTATTCCAATACACTTAAAGAGAAATGGCAAGAAATTTGCAAATAAATACACTCATAGAAATAGTGATGTCAAGTCAGTTGATCCAGGGGGAGAATCACCGCATAAACTGTGCATTGTGTCATTGGCTAGTCACGTTAGCTCTTATAGTTTGTCCCATGCTGATGAGGACACATATAAAGGTTAAATCCTTGATAATGTTTTGATTCATTGTGAAGACAGTGAGAATGAGGATGGAAATTTTAGTAAGGAAGAAGGTGATCTCCAAAAGGCATTTAGTGATCTATACATCGAGACTTTGAAAACGAAAAATCTTAATAAAGACTTGTCTCTTAGGGTGTTAGATTTGAAGAAAGAGTTGAAGGTCTTGAGAGAGTGTGATGCATCAATGAGTCAATTCAAGAAGGTGAAGACACCGTGATAAAGTCCATGGATATGCTCTCCTACATCCACACCGGGACCTCCAACGGCTGTAGAAGTCCTATCGGTCTCTGATGATCCACTTTTACTAGCTGGCAAGTGGTGCATTTTGAAACAAACTCAACAATATCTCTCTTCATACCGCTCCACCAATACTGCCGTCTCATGTCTTGGTACATTTTTTCCCCTCCGGGATGTACCGCGAACCGTGAGCCGTACGACTCTGCCATCACCTCGTGTCGCAATTTCTCCCCTTCCGGAACTACCAATCTCCCATTGAAGCGTAATCCCCCGTCTGAGCTAACGGTATAGGACTCGGCTCCCTCTGATAGTAATCGAACTATCTGCTCCTGAGAGAACGAGTCATTAGCCTGTGCCCGTACTACCTTTGTGACAATCTGCGGTGTAACAGTCATCACAGACATGAAAGATCGGGCCACTACATCCTGGTGTCCACATTCCTTCCACTTGGCCTTCCACACCTCTGCCACTTCATCTGCTGGTCTATGGCTCAACGCGTCTGCCACCACGTTAGCCTTACCCGGATGATACTGGATATCGAACTGGTAGTCCTTCACAAACTCAAGCCACCTCCTTTGCCGCATGTTCAACTCCTTCTGCGTGAACAGGTACTGTAGGGACTTGTGGTCTGTGAACAATTGGAACTTCTCCCCCAAAAGATAGTGCCTCCAAATCCTTAGGGCAAATACTACTGCCGCCAACTCCAAATCATGCGTGGGGTAATTCTTCTCACGAGGCTTAAGCTTACGGGAAGCATAAGCTATGGCCTGTCTCTCCTGCTGTAATACACCTCCAAGTCCTTGCAAAGACGCATCGGTGTAAACCAAATATTCAACTCCCGGTCTCGGCAATGCCAACATGGGTGCCGAGGTTAACTTGTCCTTTAACTCATCAAATGCCAACTGACAAGTATCACTCTAAATGAACGGCACACCTTTACGAGTCAAATGTGTCAAAGGACCCGCTATCTTTAAAAATCCCTGAATGAACCTCCTGTAGTATCCTGCTAGGACCAAGAAACTATGAATCTCAGTCAGTGTCATGGGTTGTCCCCATTCCCTCACCGCCGATACCTTCCCCGGATCAACAGATATCCCCCGGTCGGAAATGATATGTCCCAAAAACTGGACCACTTTCAGCCAAAACCCGTATTTCTCAAACTTTACATACAACTCGTTCTGACGAAGTGTCTGCAAAACTTGCCTCAAATGCTCAGCGTGCTCTTCCTCTGTCTGGGAGTAAACCAGAATATCATCAATGAAGACAATGACAAACAGATCTAGGAAATCCCTGAACACCCTGTTCATCAAGTCCATAAACACAGCTAGAGCATTGGTCAAACCAAAAGGCATAACCCGGAACTCGTAAGAACCATATCTTGATAAGAACACAGTCTTCGAGACATCCTCCTCCCTGATACGCAACTGATGGTATCCCGATCTCAAATCAATCTTCGAGAAGAAAGAAGTTCCCCTCAACTGGTCAAATAGGTCATCGATTCGAGGCAACGGATACTTATTCCGTATCGTGACCTTATTCAACTCTCGGTAGTCCACACACAATCTTAGTGAACCATCCCTCTTCTTAACGAACAAAACTGGAGCGCCCCAAGGTGAGGTACTCTTGCGAATAAAGCCCTGACCTAACAACTGCTCTATCTGATCTCGTAGCTCTCGCATCTCTGCCAGAGCCATACGGTACGGTGCGCGTGCTATAGGTCTCGTACCTGGTAACAGGTCTATAACAAAGTCTATCTCTCGACTGGGGGGTAGGCCTGGTATCTCCTGAAACACATCCGAATACTCCCTGACAACTGGGATAGAATCTAAAGGAATCATAACCTCCTTAGAGGTATCCTCCTCTATGTAATACAGATGAGCGGTCGATCCTCCCTTTGGGCGAGGCATCGCCACTACAAACATCTCTTGCCCCGAAATGGCAAAAACAATGCTCCCGCTGAAGCAATCAATCATGGCCCTATAAGCTACGAGCCAATCCATACTGATAATCACATCGTGAACATGCATATCTAATACCAATATGTCTGCAGGTAATACCAAACCACCAATCTCTACCCCCACTCCCCGGCATATAAAGAAAATAAGTGACCCACTCCCCAATGGTGAGTCAACACACGTCACTGTGCTCTCCGCAGTAGCTAACAATCCTAAAGCTTTCACAAAATGTGTGGTTATAAAGCAATGTGTAACCCCCGTATCAAACAATACCCGACCCATAGTGCCATGGATAGAAAACGTACCCTCAATCGCGGGCGGTGCCTGTGGAACTGCTGCCTGGTGGACGTTATAGACACGTCCATACTGTAGCTGCCCCTGCTGAGCTGGGACTGCTGATATAGGTGGCAATGCTGCCATCTGTGGCGGTGCGGGGAGAGCGACGGGAAACATAGGCCTCTATGGCTCCTGGCGAGCACCCTGCTGCTGCTGCTGTGGGGCCATGCCCCTATCAGGACAATCCTGTCATTTATGGGCAGTCTTGCCACAAACAAAACACTTCCCTGGGAAGTTCCCTCCTCGCTGCCCCTGCTGTCCCCGCTCCTGGTGGTCGTTACCTTTCCTCCCTTGGCCCTGCTGGCCCTGGTGAAATTGCTGCCCATTCTGTTGGTCCTGATGGCCGTTTGGACCCTGATGGCCCTGACGGAAACCTCCTTGTCCGTGCCTATAATTTCCTGATCTGAGCCTCTTCTGATCCCCCTGCTGAGAACCCTGCTCACCCTGTCTCTGCCCCTGAACAGATTGTGCCCCACCGGAACCATGTCCTCCTATCCTGCCCTGATGGCTAGACTCTCCCGACCTCTTGCCCTCAGCCATATGAAAGCGGTGGTCCTGGCAGAGTAACAAAGAAGCATTAACCACATCAGAATACGTGGCCAACGAAAGGTTCCCTAACAGATGTTGACGGATCCTCCATGTCAACCCGTCGGTGAATTTCTCAATCTTCTTCTTCTCTGTTGGTATCTCATCCGGAACGATATTCAACAGATTTGTGAACTCGGCCTCATACTCGGCCACGGTCTTACCCTCTTGCCTCAGATTCATCAATTTCCTCCTCATTTCCGTATGAACAGCGGACGGAAAGTACTTGCGGTCAAACCGCACCCAAAAGTCCTGAATAGTGAGAGTATCCCTCTCCTCCATGGTGGTAATAGACTCCCACCACTGCAGTGCAGATCCAACTAGCTTGAAAGTAGCTAGCACCTGCTTCTGAACATCCATCCACTCATACATCCTCAAGTGCCTCAGCATATCCTTCCTCCATTGGCTCGAGACTACCACATCTGAGCTACCTGCAAACTCTGGCGGATGCGCTTTCTGAAAAGCGTCACGTACACGCTCCCAAGCAGACGGGAATGCATTTTCCTGTACTGGCGCGGCGACCGGCGCCTGAGGTGGTGCCTGTTGAACTACGGAAATTGCGGCATTTATCGCTTGGGCTACTATAGCTGCAACCTCAGCGGCGTTCATCATGCCCTGAACTGGAGCGGGCTGGGGTTCGGGCGTTGCATCCCTGGGAACTCGTCGTGCACGTCGTGGAGGCATCTGAAATAAGAATAAAGTTTATAAGTTCACAGTTATAAACTTAAAATAGCTGAAGAACGAAGCATACACAAAAAGAGTACAACAGTCCTAAAATATAGGGCTCTATATCAAAGAAAGCTTGGCGGAAACATAATAGCCGTACAGATCCTAAAGGACACTAGAACATGATGCTCTGATACCACCTGTGACACCCCGACTAATTAAATACCGGGTAGCTACTCCTTTATTAAATTAATTCAAAATGCCAAGTTGGTCCAGTTAATAGCATCACTGTCAAAAATATTTTAATGATTACTAACCACCTAGTATTTAAAAAGTAAGTTGCCAAATTTTAATTAAAGTATGATTAACATGCAACAAGTGTAATGAAGAATAATAACACCATTCACCATAACGAAGTAAATAGAATAACCATCACATAGTGTAAATAAAGTCTGGAGGAAAACTCCTCACTACAATACCACAAACTGAAATAACTAAACTGAATACTGAATACTGAATCAAATACATGCCAAAGTCTGAAAAACTGTAATAGAAATATATCTCTAATAGAAATGGGCAACATGCCCTACAACTGATAGATACTGAATCTGGAATCCAAATGATAGAAGCGTCTAAAAGCAAATCCCTATAGCTTCCACAAACAGCTACAACTCGTCACCTGAATGAGTACCCTATGCATGGTGTCCTTGTGGCTGGGCACCTAAAATGGTTTTACAAAAAAATAGATTTGAAAGCAAATGGGTCAGAGCCCAATGTAGAGATATTTTAAAAACCTGCAAGTGCTTTAAAAACATTTAAAACATTAAATGCAAAGTACATGTTAGGACGTGCACTCACATGAAATTCTCACCTCTCGTCTAACTGTGCACTCCTAACGTAAGTACCCATCTAAAACGACACTAACCACTAGCTAAGTGACATCATATCTAGCTAGACTGATATAGGTTCTACCCTTATTACTCGGTTCCCATTAACATAAAAACGATCTCAATTAAATAGGGGTTTAACGTAAACTCAGATGCTCAATATGCAAAATATTTCACTATCAGTTAACCCGTTATGTTTTTCTCGAAACAATACCGTAATTATATTCACAACATTAACATGAAGGTTCCCATTAATTAAGTGTATATTAAACACAACATAAATATACAATACAAGCACCCCGATAACTAAGCTGCGGTGCACACATACTCTGCTATCCATCCCGGTACATCACGTACATAAGGATTACATATTCCGAATCTCTCAGGAATAGTTCACAGATAGCAACATCACAAATAATGGAGGCGAACACAGTCACATCACATGGGTCACGAACATACCTACGCTCCCACGATCAGCGGACTTATCAACATCCCAATAAGTCTTTCTATGACCTATGTTCATCAAGGTAACCAGTCTAAATCCGGGCAACACAAGGATTAGAGGGCCCTAAGCGAACGCAAACCTCCCGTGATAGCAAGTATGGTAGGTATGTCACACACGCAAATCATATACCAATACTAAGTAAACACGCATCTTAGTAATCACCGTAATTTAATTGTAGTACATATCGCATTCTCGTACCAACTTAATATATATATATAACTTATATAATTCCGGTCCACATTTATATGCGCCATAATTTATTCTCACGTCGTAGTAGGCACTCACGTCTCGACTCAAATGTCTATTTGATTTGATCCACACTTATATAATTTACTCCTCATTATATCCCAAACATCCCAAATATACCAATAACTCATCAAGGGAAGGCTATCACTACCTATTCACAAAGTTACGGGGCACTCGGGATCAAAACAGGCTAAAAAGCCTAAACTGTCAACTCGTTCGAAGTCTCGTTCGAAAGAGGTTGTTCGAACGAGAGTTCGTTCGAACGAACTGGGTCTTCTAACGAGATCTCGTTCGAATGAAAACTTCGAACGAACATCACTCTCATTAGAACCCAGACTGTCAACTCGTTAGAAGCTCGTTCGAACGAGCTCGTTCGAACGACCTGGGAAGGTCTTCTAACGAACGACCAGTTTCGAGCCCAGATTTCCTACTTTCGTTTTTCATCAATTCTTACTCCTCAAATCTCCTCTAAAACTCGTCCCAACAAGGTTTTAAGGTCTCTAATCAATCCTACACATATCAAGGTTATAAACTAACGTATTTTAAGGAGTTAATTCACCCCAATCATCATTAAATCATCAAGGCTCATCACTTTCCCCCAATTTTTCAAGAATATAAAGCCTAAAAATTTAAATCATGAATTAACCCAACTTAAATCCGTTTTTAGTTTCATCCAATAACTAATATCATCAGAATAATCATCTACCTACCATTCTACATGCAATTTTCCTCAAGATTTCAAGTTCTAAGTTCTCAAATACATGGGTCTTCATATTTCACCAAGAACAAATCAATTTTATTAAATTCCTACGCATGGAAAAAGCATTCTCTGAAATTAAACGGAATTAAATCACTTGCCTTGAGTTTATCTCTGATTTTGATGTTGATTTTCTGGAGTTATCTCTCTCTCTCTGCAGAATTCCCGCTCTACAAGATTTCTTCTCCAAAGGTGGCTATGGTGGCTAGGGTTTTCTTTGGGAAAGTTGGAAACCTAATTTGATAACCTCCGTAGCTTATTGGGTCATTAAGGGTTGGTTAGTGGGTTTAGTGGGTCTATTCCCAATCAGATAAAGACTCCTAATTTTCGTCATTTTTAATTACTCAAAATATAAATTTACTAAAATACCCTTTATATTGCCGGTATGGCCTAAAAATACCCCGGGACCCAAACTACACCCCCGGCTAGTGTTTTCTGACTATCTCGACCCTTCCGGACGCGTTGGCGCACTCAAAACGACCATACGGTTAATATAATTTAAATTCACTTTTATAAATAAATAATTATATCCTGACGCGACTGTCACACGCATCCCAATAAAATGACCAAATTGTCGTATATCAATCTCACGACAAATTTCATAATTCAATATTCATAGAACATCATATATACTCAATATAGTCATATACCAACTCACATCTCGCTAGTATTTTACCCGGATTAATTTCCAATAATTCTCATTTAATTAATTAATCCCAAAAGTAAATATAGCCAAAAATACGGGGTATTACAAAACTTAAAGCCCATGTATCCCAATTCGACAATGATTTTAAACGTGCCCAGAAGGTCGTGGCCACTTTAGAGGACTCATCTAAGAAGGTTGAAAAATTCTCCCCATTCCCGCGTTAGGTAATTTTGAGAGGCAAGGAATAGGTTATGACATTGCATCCATATTCCATGTCGCACCCGAGATGATTTTGAAAAATTGATAAATTTTTTAAAAAGACAAAAAGAGTTTTGTATTTTTTCTACACCTTATGGATGAGCATTTAAGATGTCCAGATCACCCATTCATTCCATATCCATGTGACTATTTTGTAGTGTTTTGAGACATGACGTCATTTCATTTTGTTCTTAATAATGTGTGAAGTCATTACGTTATGATGTGAAGATTACTTCCTACATGTTTGACACCTTGTCTCCTTTATTGCACATAAGCGCGAGCTTATTTGAATATTGCACTTACATGTTACTTGTCGATCATAGTATTTTCATCTCAATTTTTCTTTAAAGCGAACCAAATATAAAAACGAGATAAAAAGTTTTGCATGTAAGAACCATTACTCCGATTTAAATCATTTTTTTGAAAAATTTATTATATATTAAGCAATGGAAATGGGCTACTAAAGATAAAAAAAAGTCTTAGCGTTAAAAGCCACCATTTGCAATGAAAAGAGCCTAAAAAGATTAGAAGCACATAAAAATAGAAGTGCTAGGCCAATTTGTGAATATTGATGCTTCGCTACATATGATCATTAATTTCTTCAACAATAATTGAGAGTATTCTTAGTTATGTGAGATTTTGAGGGAGTTAAGTTGAAGATAAAAGAGTTTACAAAAACTATATAAATTTCAAAATATATTACATAGTTTTGGGAATTATTGGAGTGAAAATCGCTTACGCTCTTGATTTTTTTTATTAGGTTAAGTCAATTTCACATGAGTTCATATGTTTTTACACCTAAGGTAGATTTTGACATCTTTCGTTAGTAGTATCTTAATCCTTCATGCCCATGTGTTATGATTGTCTATGATGATTAACCTATGGAATATGTTCACACCCCTATATTACGCTTTCATGATTCAGGTATTTTTGTGTTTCCTCAAGGTGTGATGTATTTGTAAAATCTTATACTTGGAAAAAATTTGAAATTTAAAAAAAATAGTTGGTGAAGCATTTGAGATTATCATTACATGTGTGTTATTTCGATCTATTTATGATGATATCTTACTTCTTATATGTGATGTTTTATATTTCATGTTTAGATTCTACTCCTTTGTCTATTTCAGACAAAAATAGGGAGAATAAATTAAGAGAGATTTCATTTTATGGGGAGAACGCATTTACAAGTTTTTATTTTCTATTTCAAACTCTATGCATCACGGGTATTTTCTTTGCTTAATGTGTGTAGGTATCCAAAGGAAGAACATATTACACTGGATGAAGACAAAGTTGCCCAAGGGAAGAACAAGATGAGATTAAAGACAGAGTTTTACTATGTCGTTCCATTTCTAGGGCTTGGGAAGGGTATTAGTATGATTTGTCATAGAGGGTTTTTTAATATAATTTGGATTTTTTTAGGTTTGTACAGTTTTGTACCGAACTAGCCAACTGGAGAGATTTGTAAGAGAAAATATTGTGAAGTTGCTCATAGCTTATGTTTGTATTTTCATTTTGACATATTTGGCATATCCCTTTACAAACTAACATGCACCGACACGTCAAATCGAACTCCGAAATCTCCAAGTTCAAGACTCCACTACATCTCATGAAGGTATAAAACTTTTAGGAGTTCTTAATTTTTCATGTTTATATTGGGGATGTGTTTTTTAGAAAAAATGAGGGTAGATGTTTATGTTTTAAAAATAATTTTTTTGGTCTAGTTCAAATGTGTTTGAAGCTCATTCGAATGAAATTTTCATTTCATTAGAACGTCATTAGATATTTACTTATAATGAACATCAAACGAGGTTGCACTACATTATAGTGACTTCTCGTTAGAATCCCTTTAGATATAGACACCGAACGAACATCCATTGTCGTTTGAATGAACTTATGTTATCGTTCGAACGAATTGGATTTCTTGTTAGAACGACCTTTATTTTCATTCGAACGAGCCCCCACCTCTAATTTTGTGTTAGACCTATAAAAGCCCGTTTTAAGCCTCTTTTTGAAGAGACTTTGGAAAAAACAATTTCTGCATAACTTTGCCAAATTTTTTGATTTTTCAGGTTTCCAAACACTTTTTTGATTCACAACATTGTCATCCCTATATGAACTGTGAATCTTTTTTGAAACCCTAGAAGTTTCATACCTTACATACACCTTATGGAGATCATTCTCTACGACTGAACTTGTGACCTGAGGGATCACTGCTAAAAGAAGAAGAAAGGATGATCGATGGATACCGAGGGTGAATCGTCGCGTGTGGACGACTCTGGACTGAGTGATTTTCAATATAAGTTTTGAAGATTGCGCGTCATATTTATTTGTTCTATGTGATTTGTAAGCTGACTGTCTTGTAAAACGTTCTAAAGTGCTGAATATAGGTTTTGTCCTGAAAATGGATTTTTCTTTATATTTGTGTGATTGCATACGTAGTTAATTTTCTGTGATTGGAACTTTGATCGTATAAACACTATATTTAATTAAAGATAAAAATTTGGTTAAAAATTGAATTGTGTGTTTGGGGCATTTAATTAAATAAATTGATCCATTAGTTCATGCGCACTCTCATACATGCTATTTCTGGATGTAATAGTGTTAAGAAAAGGGTGCATGCAACTGCTCCGGAAAGAATAAGTAGAGTTCAGCATATTCATAGAAAAAAGCCAAAGGCAAAGTTGTTTCTCATGATAATCTGGTAGATGACCAAATTATTGAAGTTTTTTTTTGTTACGAAGGGTAATTCCCAGGCCAACTTGCGCGCACCTCGAGACTAATCCCTTTGTCCCGAACAAGGGTTGCGAAACAGGCATTTAATTCCTACGATTCGTGGCCCCAAGATGCAGCTGTCAAGGTTCGAACCTGAGTCCCTGAATTTACATTTACACCGGGATACCACCTTAGACAACCCTTGGGGTTCCAAATTATTGAAGTTGTTTCACGTAAAACTGCTATTTTGGGGGATATAAACAACATGTTTTGAGAGGACTCTAACCCACAGGACATTGGGACACTAAAGTAGATGATAAGGAATCTACACATATTCAATAGTGTACCGAGTATTCCTTTAAAAGAGCAACTCCAGAATGGGTTGCTGCAAAAATTCTAGGGTTGAATGAGTCGCCTCCTTCTGCTTTACTGGTAACTCAACCTGATAGAACCATGACTCACTTAAAAAATTTACAACTGTTGGATGTTGTCCCTTATTAGAGCATCCTTACTAGTGATGTACAACGAAAGGCAAAGTTACAAAATGAAATTGGGGTTTACCTTTCTCCAGGTACTAAAATATATAATGGTGAAAGGTTAGAAAGTTGGTAAGTGACTTCCTATGAACAAATGTTATTCGTAAGAAGTAAAATAAATTTCTGGCGGACAACATTTGTTCCAAAGAACTCAAATGCTTAATAAAACTGATTATTTATATTTGGTTTTAACTTCTTACGAACTTCAAAAGTTCGTAGGAAGCATTTGTAAATTTCGCATCCGTTCAGTAGATTTAGAGAACCACTACCAATTCTTCTACAAAATTTGTAGGGGTTCCATCCACCACTGTAGTCCTCAAAATTTGTAAACTTACGATTTTTGTTGGATTATAGTCTCCCCAGTGTGGATGCTCCTATAACGGGGATCATTTTAATAGGGAAAAGTCTACTACCATCCATCACCCAATTCATTCCACATCGATGGACAACTCTCTCCAAGTGATATATATAATTACCAATTCTCAAGTCGGCCAGATAATTTTACTCAAAACATGACAGATCCAAATGTTTCAAAAAGAAGAAATTGGGTTGCTCTTTTGGACGATTAGGAATTAAACCAAAATTTAGCTCACCTTACTGTTTTAAGTGATCACGCCGAAGAATTCATACCAACACGTGCAACTTCAACCCCGCAACATGATACACACTCGGACAAAAATGTAAAAAGCAATAATATGTAACTAGTTTCGTATCAAGATAGAATGAGGATATTATGGTGCGTGATATATCATCCCAAATATCTAAAATACATCAATATGTGTAATCTAAAAGGAATTGGGCTGAATCAGAGGAAGAATCTTCATTTTCATGCAAAGATGATGACTTTGTTCCTTTACGTGATTACTTTTTTGAATAAGAAATTCAGTATGTAATCAATATCAGCAAGAAAGAATTTCATAATAAGGCAGACAATAAGAAATAAAAGGAATCCTAACTCCATAAGGATCAAATCAACAAAAAATTATCAGATGAGCGAGGATAAAGCAAACCAAAAAATTGAAAAAGGGGTTGCTAAACTTCACAAGAAAATCAAAGATGAAATGAAAAACAAATTTTTATATATACTGTGACAACCCGCTCCAAATAATAACGGGTGGCTAGCCCTATACTACATAAATCAGGTATCTCAGATGGTACAGTCTCAACATCAACAACTAAACACTATAATATAAGGCTAACTACGCGAAATCATAAAGTGCGAATTGCCAAAAATTTAAAACTTTTATTTTTAACAACAACAACAAAATCAATAATGCACAAAACCAACAATATACATCTAACTATGATGTGAGATGTGCATGCTCCAATAATAAAAGAGTACAATACAATGTACAAAAAAAATCTCAACAATGAAATACCCGAATATGATGTCGGGCAACAGACAATACAATAATCTGATAAATAAAATATGAAAGTGTTAATCTACAACACTTGAATACTAACTCAATACAACTGAATCCTAATCTAGATGTACAATAGATAGGAATCGACTAAAGCAAAGTGCCGCAACAGTCCGCTACTGCCACAGATCCACAAATCTTGAATGGAGGAATATCAAAGGCGTCCTTGCGGAGGAACACCTGAAGTAATACAATATATACATGGAGGAGGAAAATATAAATGGGTCAGAGCCCGAGTTTTGAAAAACAGTTTATAGCAAGTGTATTAAAATGCATAATAATTATAAATGCATCATTACATGATTTAGTTGGAATCGAACACTCCATAAAAATTCAACTCACCTCTTATCTAAAGCGCGCACTAAGCGTATGCACGTGTCTCCAAAAGGATGTCCGATTCTAATTAGGTAAGAGGATTCTAACTTAAACCCAAATAAAGTATTAAAGTGAAACCATCTAACCTATTTCCCAATTGTACATTTATTTCTATACTTTAAGTTATATACATTATCTTTAATGCAATTGTTATAGTTATCTTTATAATGTTCATTTGTTGAACATATAAAGTTACATGATCCAATCATGTCCACATCATCACACCACATCAACAATCTCATTTACTAGAATTTTGTATTCTAGTGATGCCCTTATAAGGCATGAAACCATATATATAATTATTATAGTAATTAAATATGAGTTATTAGCATCATGAGTATGAAGACTAAACTCCTCTCGATTCTCAATACGGCACTGCGTTTCGTGCGTGGGACGTCTCACCGAAGCGAAATCCAAACAAGGAACCCCCCCATTACACTACTCCTGACCGTATTAATCCTCGAGGCTCATTATGCCCTCAATTCATGAAGCATGTAACCCAAATTTAAGTATCCAAATTTTAATTAATTAATATTCCCAATTCTCAACAGTACACGGCGTTTCATGCGTAGGACGTCTCGCCGAAGCGAAATCCAAACAAGGAACCCCCCCCCCCCCCCCCCCCCCCGTTACACTACTCATGGCACTGTCGATTTTCGGGATAGGTGATATATATATAAATAATTGTGAGCATTAAGGACTAAACTTATCCCCAAGTTCCAACATTACACTGCGGTTCGTGCGTGGGACGTCTCGCCGAAGCGAAATCCAAACAAGGAACCCCCCCGATACACTAATCCTGGCAATGTAGGTTGTTGAGGTCCATTATGCCCTTGACACTCAAATACAAGCACAAGCAATAATAACCATCCAACCGAGCTATAACTCGAAGGACGCAGGCTCACATGCTATCATCTTCCAGCAGCCCATATACGTAGCAAACTGGGGCCACCCTGGTGGGGTTCAACGACACCCACCTCGTGATCTACTCACGCACACGATGTCCGGGAAGCGGTCATAGTTCCTAACCGGCAAGTGAGAGCGTCACATACCCCCGACCTCTCACCCCCAAAATAATTAAATATATATCATAAATGTCATTTGCTGACCACAAAGGACGACTATGACCTGGGGAATATCCACATCCTGCTTTTCTAGTCAGAATGCTCACCCTCTACGCATGAAACTTCCCAATGATAGCAAGGAGGGGGTATGCTTAACATGTATATACACCATCATATAAGGTATACATACATCCCACATAATAAAGATATACCATTATATAAGGTATACCTGAAACATCATATTCATGTTCATTATACGCTCTTAGGCACAATTTGGTTAACATCATTTGTTTAGTATATTTCTCTCAAGATATACTAATGCCCAACCTCACACATTTACCCCACTTAGTACATGCTATACTAGTTTTCGCTTGAAGCTCTCATGTCGCTTCTAGTATGAATTATCTTTCAATTCTATTTAAGTTAAGGATATTCTATATCCTATGCACCTCAAATAGCATTTCTCATTGTGTGAGATATCTCCCAAATCAATCATCAATAAGGATATTTCTATATCCGTATGCACATCAAATAACATTTATGATTCTCCATCCATTATAGGGTTCAATTCAGTTTATGAACCTTTTTAAAGTTATCCCATTTGGGATTGGATTCTAAAATCCATTATCTCTAAATTTGTCTCATTTATTCACATAATTATAATTATCATCTCGAAGTCGAATCTCCAAATAAAGGTGGGCTTACCCACTTAGAATATACCCAAATCTCTAATCGGTAATCCTCAACTTTAATTAATACGACTCCCATAATTTCGTACGATGGAAACCCTCTAAAAGTCTCCAACACATACTCCAAATGTCTCATATAGAGGACCCAAATCGATAACCTCGAACAAAACGGGATGAAATTCTCCTTAGAAAACATCTCCAAAAATTCCCCTGTTTCCGAATCGATTCGGCTCCCAAAAGCGAATCGATTCGGCCCATCCGAATCGATTCGGTCCAAAGGACCTGGGAGTATGCTATATGCCGAACCGTTTCGCAAGGGGCGAATCGATTCGGCCCTAAAGACCTGGGAAATCTGCAACAGACCGAATCGATTCGGTAGGGGCGAATCGATTCGGCAAGCGCAGTAAGCTACCAAATGGGTTGTTTTATTCTTAACCCAAAATACCCAAAAATCATTTTTATCATCTTCCAACTATTTTGATTCAATCCAAACACAAATATGACATTTATATTCATCCAAGAACACATATATACAAGTTTTCTAACCTTAAATCCATTAATACAATACAAATCTAAGATTTTTCCCAAAAAATAGGTTTTGTCAATTTAAACCTAAAACCCAAAATTCAATCCACAAATCATGCAATAATTGATACACAACAATTATTTAGCAAGTTTAATCACTTGCCTCGGGTTCGTAGGGTCTGAATCCGCCTTGAAATCGCGTATTGGCCCGGAAATCCTCTTTTTCTTTCCTTTCTACTTCCTTTTCTTCTTTCTTTCTCTCTTTCTTTCTTTCTTTCTTTCTTCTATTTCTCTTTCTCTCTTTGGAGAATTAAATCTCCCGTAGGCTTAATAAGCCTAAATCCCAAAATACACATCTTTAAATGATAATACACACTTTAAATGACTCGGTGACTTTAATTCGAGTCAAACGGTCCTAATTTATTTCGAAACCCAAATAGACCCCAAGTACAGTCATTTCAACTTTCTCGACCCTTCCGGACACAATGGTACCCTCAGAATTTCCATTCGAGAAACTTTCTAACAACTCTAAATTTTGACCTCAATTGGCAATTTGATTATTCTCCAATAAAATATTATTTATTTCTCCCAAAATAAAATAATTACTGTTCCGAAAGTCTTGGGTTGTTACATATATGTCTTGTGTAAAAAGTTCAAAAAGAAAAAGAAAAGAAAAAAAAGTTTTTATAGATTAATGAAGACTACAATCTCCCTTCGACGCAAAATTAAAAAAAGGAAGAAGTAGTCAGAATTATTTATTTTTTAGGATTTTATTTTATTTTATCTCCTCCTCTCATTATAGCCTTGATGGTGGGAACACTCATCCATCCTCCTTTTTATTTCATTTAATTAAATTGGCTCCTTGTGAGATTTATTTAAAAAAAATGTTAAAACACAACAACAAAATATTTTTCGTGACTTTTATTTTTAACACAAAGAGACATCACTAAATACTATGAGGGGCATTTTTTCAATGTTGGTACAAAATGTTAATTTTGGTAGTAGAAAAAATAATTATTTATTATATTCAATCAAGCATGTAGGCATAAAGTGCTTTTTCATGGTAGGGGCTTGTTTTCAAATTTAGAGAAAATAAAAAGACTAAGGGACAATATAGATAATTGACTTCCTAATATTTTCATTATATACATAGGACAAAAATAATTTTATTATAAAATTAGTTCCTAAAATTATTCAATACCAAAAGTGCTCATTTACTATATTAAAATACAATTTTTTTAGTATATCCTTCATTTTCTACTCCATGAAAGGACAACCAATTTTTTTTAATGAAAATAGCCCCTATTTTATGTATAAATCAAGTCCATATTTTATATTTTTGCTTAAAATGATGTATTTTTTTTAAAGGTGAATTTGTTTTATTTTCAAACATTGGACTCAGAATGTACAAAACCTCCTATCATCAAAACTCGAACTACTACTCCGACAAAATGCAAAATTCGTTAAATTTTTATATTTTTTACTTGATTTTTGATATTTTAGATATAATACCATTGAACCACTTTGTATTGCCTTATTTTTGTTGCGCCGCCACTATTCAAAATTACATTTACACTTTTTTCAGCACAAAATTAAATTTGCAGTGTACAACAAACTTATTTCACATTGCAATACTAAAAAATTGAGTATGCAACGTAATTTTATTTTTCATGAAAATGAAAAATGAAGGATACAAAAGATTAAAAATGACTAAAAAATGTTAGTGCAAATTTAATTTTGCATTGTCACGAAGGAGCAGCGTTGGTTGGACTCTAATAACTGAATGTCCGACGACATACATGTTCTAATGTTCGAAAAGACTGTAGCATTAGTGTATATATATATATATATATATATATATATATATATATATATATATATATATATATATATATATATATAACACCTCATTTTAAGAAAAAAAAATGAACTAGATTTGTAAAGAAAAAACAACTTATAAAAACGGTATTTTAAAAAGAATAACTTTTCTTTTATTAATGAGAAGAAGTAGGGTCCATTTTTATAAAAGAAAACATGACTTTCCTAAAACCATAATAGGAGTTTAAACTTAGATAAAATTTTGTATTAAGGACAAAATAAATATGAATTGTTTTTATAAAAGAAAATGTGATTGTCATGAAACCATAACAGGAGTTCAAACATAGATAAAATTGTATTAAAGATGAGAAATATGGACCAATTTTATAAAAGAAAAGTTGTGTGTCCTAAAACCATAATAAGGATCATTTTTACTTAAGGATAAAATTGGTGTTTAAAACAAATAAACTTAACTTTAAAAAAATAGGGAATATATCTACAAAAATAGAGTTGAATGTCTCATATTCATAACCAATATTATTCTAAGTCCTAAAAGTGAATAATTTATTTGTTTAAAAAACTATGGAAAAACCTTTTAGGTAAAATAATTACATTAAAATCACTGATAAACTTAACTATCTATAAAAACTAATCTGATTAAAATTAACACGTGAATGTGTCATGCCTTTCTAAAAAAATATATCGCTCCAAGAAATAATTCCAAATTCTGATTTTGAAAATGGAAAAGGGTCAAATGGAAGGCTTATTAAAGCCAACGTTATTATTTTGCAATATGTTACGAAGATATGAAAACAAAGTTTATTTGGTGGAATATTGTCTTTGGCAAGAACGTACGTGAACAGGTGGGGATAAAAAGAGAATTACGGGGATTTGATATAAAGAAGCTAGGAGTGACATTTCAGTCTAATTAGAATAATAAGGGGTATATTTGTCCAAATGCTAAAATTTAGTTTAAGAGACTTTTAGTATAGATTCCCACAAATGTAAAATAAGAGTGCCACAATAACAATGAAGCATATAAAATAACATTGCCAAAATAAGATAAGGTATCATAATTAAATCTTAAAATCCTGAGTTTCTCACTACATTGACTAACTTTTCAAAACCCTAAACTATAGAGAACTTTATCATAATACAAAAATTAGACAACGTTTGTGCATCGCGCAAGTTAAAAGTGCTGGAAAACTAGTGTACCTATTGTAAGTGCACAAAACTTACTCGTTCAAATAATTTTATCACACAAGCATACGATAATTCAATAAAAAAGATGATGAAGCATACACGAGTAGAGAAGACATAAATATAGGTGGTCCGACAAGAATTGCCTACGTCCACGGAGGGGGGGGGGGAGATTTTGTTAATTGGGAATATAATTTGCTAGAGTTTCTAGGTCCGTTCCAATCATGTCCAGCTAATGGGGTGGTTACAATTATTTATAAATCCAAATGTTGATGTCCTCAAAATATGGAACTCCCCCCTTATCATCTCGTGGTCATAAATTTTGTTTAAATGTATCCACATCTTCCTGATTTACCAAATGTTAGTCGCGGGATTATCAAAATAAGATCTTTATATTGACTCCCGCCTGTAATGGGCATGATACCCAAGTTAGGTGGACCTAACGTGCCTCTGTAAGCTCATAAAATTTTGAATCCCATAATTTCCCCCAAGACTATTCTTCATGGGTGGTGTAAGGTCTTTCTTTAGTCGAAGGGAAAAATAGGTTTTACGTTTGGCAAACTTGGAGACGTTTTTCTTAGGAGTTGTAAAGTCTTCAGTCAGAAAATTTTGTTTAATGATGCATTATGTTTCAAGATTTATTCCCTAGACATCTGCCTCCAAAATAACCCAAATCACATGGTGTTCATTCATCTTTGTTTGCAGAGCCTATTCAAAACCTCAAAGTACCTTTGTATTTTTCATTTTTGAGTGAAGTTCCTCTTTTATTTAATTTTATTTTCAAGTTTTATTTTTATTTCTTCTGCAATCATGGTATATGTTATCAATGATTCCACCATTGAGGAGTTCAAGAGAAAATCTATCCCCGACTGGTTTACTCTGGAGATCCCAAAGAGGGTTATAGATCACTATGATAGGATAGCTGGACATAAATATTTTTGTCGTGGTAGTTGAGGCTAGCATTAGATTTCCTCCAAATAAACTTTTTCTCAGATTTTGTGAGTTCTTCAAGCTAATAGGAAAAGTCATCTAGGTGATGTGTAGTACCAAGGCAATACCGGCCAGGTAATGCCCAAAAATAGGCAAAGTTAGTTAAATGATACCTAGAACCAAGGCAAAGTAGGCCAGGTGAAGCCCAAATATAGGAAAAGTCAACGATGGTTCACGAGATTATCCAATTCACATCAAGTATCACATTTCTCTGCGTTCTTCATCAATGCAACAGCTACGATATCCATTTTCGATAGTCGATTATGTTTCAAAGGCACATGCCTGCCGTGCACACGAAAAATGGGGCAACAATAAATATGCTCCTTAGTAAAAATTCCTTAGCACAAATTGCGCGAAGCTTCGTTGTTTGGTCAGGAAAAACCCTAAATTCTAAAATAAAAACCATAAATTGCAAAATGAAAAACCTAAGGCCCAAAAGAGATATACTAAAATAAAGAAAATAATTATATAAATAATTAAATAACATTATTCCTAAAACTTTTTTGTTGGAACACGAGTAACTATGGAATACACATGGTTCCTAAACCCTAAGCACCGTGACCCCAAGTATTACAACCTAATCCTCAAACCTTAAATCATAAAACCAAAACCCTAAATCCTAAACCATAAATTAAAAAATAAAAAACCCTTAACTAAAAAATCTAAAACACTTAAAAGGATTATATAAATAAATATATAGCACTAAAATTTAGGTTTTAGGGTTTAGGAAATATGAATTAGGGTTTGGGATTTTCTTATTAGGTTTAGGTTTAAGGATTTTGGCTTTAAGGTTTAGGATTTAGGGCCCATGCGTATTCCACAATTATGTGTGTTCCAACAATAAAAGTGCTAGAAATTGTGTTATTTAATTATTAACATAATCAATTTATGTATTTTAGGTTTTTTTATTTAGGGTTTCACTTTTATGGTGTAGGATTTAAGGTTTTGATTTTAGTATTAACGGTTTAAGGTTTAGGATTTATGATTTGGGGTGTTAGTTTTAAGGTATAATAATTAGGGTTTAGGGTTTAGGGTTTATAAAATAAGAATTAGGGTGTTTAGGGTTTTGGTTTTATGATTTAGGGTTTAAGGATTAAGGTTTCGGGCTTGGGGTGTGGGTTTCATTTGTCCTGATAGTCGGGTATAAGTCGCACTCTTAAGTGCCATCTATTTTGGGGGATATTTAATTCGATAGGTGAGTTATTTCATATTCCTTTATAGATTTTGACTTCAATAACCACCGTCCTACTATCTTAATTGACCAACACCCATTTGTGGGTTCTAGGTTTGTCCGTAGTTAGGCACCGTAACCCATCTTCCGGTTCTAAACCAGTTTTCCCCTAAAATCTGGAGAATGGTTAATGGTGTCAATCACCTTAACTAATTATATAGCACTAGCTTGAGTATCCTTAAAATCAGATTATGTTACCAATGGGTTTTGTTGATAGGGAATGTCTATTATACGAAGGCTAGGAAGGATGAGCATGCCATGTTCTTGAATCTTCCTGATTCGAACAAGGAATACTTGGACTAGGCTTTTTGGTTAAAAATTAGGAGAATTTTCCAATCCCTAAGGGCCAATCGTCTTACAATGGTCTGAAATGTCCCAAAGTTTTCATGGAGATAGATCAGGTACCTCTTTAGAGTTTTTTACTCTTATTTCACAACATATTATTGTCCTGACTTGAATGTGTTTATGAAACTATTCCTTCCCTTCTCTACAATTGGCTGTAAGAAGAAAGAACGTAGACTAGAATAAGTCAATTTTGCCAATTTAAAGAGGATTTGGTGCGTGGCCCTCCTGCGGTTTTTGATCAAAAAGAAGAAGAGGATGCTAGTGATGAGTCCACCAAGGACATGGTCAATGTGACACCCCGACTAATTAAATACCGGGTAGCTACTCCTTTATTCAAATTAATACAAAATGTCAAGTTGGTTCAGTTCATAGCATCACTGTCGAAAACATCTTTAAACAATTACTATCCACCTAATATTTAAAAAGTGAGTTGTCAAATTTTATTTAAATTAGATTAACATGCAACCAATTAAATTATTAACTAATGATACCACAATCACATCACAGTCACAACAGAATATAAATGAAATAATAAATGAGTTTGGAGTAACACTCCTCTGAATAATCCAAATACTGAATAAAACTAAATCCAAAGTCTGAATAATTAATTAAATATTCTCCAAAACTGAAATGGAAACTGAAAGTATGCTAAAGCTATCTCTAAAAGAAAAGGGGCGACATGCCCTAACAGATGAATGAATCTTCAATAGAATCAATGTAGAATGTGGAGGCGTCTACTATCGAGGTCTTGTAACTTTCACAGCAGCTACAGCACGTCACTGAAATGGAACTCCTATGCTTGGCGTCCCTGTGACTGGGCCCCTAAAAGGTTTTTCAAGAAAAATAGTTTTGAAAGCAAACGGGTCATAGCCCGATGTGAAACATTTTAAAATATAGCAAGTTCTTAATTGCATTAAACAGTGAATATTAAATACATGTTAGTTACGTGCTCTCACATGAGTTTCTCGCCTCTCAGCTAATGTGCACGCCTAATGTATATTCGTAACCCGTCCAAGTTATGTCGTTAACTATCTAGTCTGTACCACAAACTGTCCTCACATTATAATGTTGGGGTTTATTCAAGACATTCTAACATAACCTGCATGTATCTAACCCTTTTATTTCCCAGATTAATTTATAATAATTATTATAGGAAATTCTTATTTTTATTCCTTCTCAAAATGTCTCAAGTACTCACATTCACTTTAAAAAAGAATCTGTTATAATTACAAGTATATTAAACTCAACATAAATATACAATTAGGGCACCCCTAGTCTAAGCTGCGATGCACACATACTCTGCTATCGAATCACGGTACATCACATACATAAGGACTATGAGTTCCGAATCTTTCATGAATCGTTTCAATAAGCAAAATCACACATATTGGAGGCAAACATAGTTAACATACCCATGGGTCATGAATATACCTACTCTCCCATTGTCAGATGACTTATTAACTCACAAATAAGTCATTCACAGCCCTATGTCCTTAAGGTACCAATCTGAATCCCCCCGTAGGCACACAAAAATTAGATGGACCTATTTCGAAAGTCGACCTCCCTTAATAGCATGGTAGGCATATCATACACATAATTATACATATACTAAGCATTCACACAACTTAGATAACTTATAATATTTTTAAAGGTATGTTCTCAATCCCTATATCGTTACTCCAATTAGTACATTTTTATACTTCTGGATAATATATAATATAATCCACCGATACGTCTCACGTCGTATAGTTTCGAGTACTTAAATCTAGCCAAAGAGGTTACAACGTCTCCTATTATTCTCACAAATTATTTCAGTACTCTTAACTCCTTATTTATGTCCCAAATTCTAACTTATTACTCCTAAGGATTTGAATTATGCTCTCACATCTTAACATAGAAAATTACTCTTCGGACACTCGATAAGTTCAATGCGACAATTCAACCCAATTCTAATGTATTTCGGTTTTCAAATATAATACCCTACTAGTCTTCTTCAAGTCCTAATGCATTCGCATAATCCCCAATTACAACATTCGATGGTCGAAAACACTTAAAATCAAAAAGGGAAAAATCACCCTTTCTGGGGGGGGGGGGGGGGGGGGGAGGGGGGAGGGGGTTCGATCGATCGACCAATGAATGTCGATCAATCAATCATACCAGATGAGGCTACGGACTTCTTCGTTTTTCAGTCCCAGATTTGTCCCAAAACCTTATTATCAGATGTGAAATTCTAATATAATCATATAGGATCATCATACAACCTAAATACATGATTTCTAACGTCCCAAAAGCTTTAAACCATCATCAATTAGTCTTATTTGGATCAAATCTTCATAAAAACCCTAGTTTTTCTATTTTCTTCAAGAACCATAATATTTCTCTTCTTAAATTTATTTTTAGTTCATCAAGGGTTATGTTTTGGTTACTGAAATTCGTCCATAACTAATCTACATGCAATTTCTATCCAAGATTTAGGGTTCTACTCCAAAATCATGAGTTTTCATCATCTTTCAAGGCTATGCACAAACCCTACACTAGCATGGAAGAATTATTCGCTGAAAATTAATGAAACCAAATCACTTGCCTTATGATTGTTTCTTAGATCTGCTGGCGATGACAAAGGTTGGTTCTTTCCTCCTCTCCGGTCACAATTCCGTCGAAAGTGGTGGTGGTGGATGGTGGTTATGGCTTGAAACCCTCCTGTAACCTCTCTTCTTTCTCACGTAGCCCACTTCTTACTTTTTGACTGATAATGGCCCTAATGGACTACACAAAAAGAATTAAATAAACCCTAAAATTCGTTATCGATAAAATGATTTATTGGAGCTTTAATATTTCCATAAATATTTGAGAAATTATTCGAAAATAATTTTTGACGTCTGGATTAATTTTTTATCAAAAGAAGAAGTTTTTCCAAGTGTAGAAGCGAAGTGCCTTGAACGACGAGCTCGCTCAAATGACTTTGAATGTCGTTCACGCGAGATAGGCATGTCGCGCATTCTCGTTCGAATGACATTTGTCCTTCGTTCGAGCGACATGGCTATCTCGTTCGAACGAGCCACCGCCTCGATTTGCGTATAAATACATGTACACCTTCTACACGATTTTTTAAGTCTTTCTGCAATCTCAAAATTCTGCGAAAACAGTCCAGAATAAGACTTCATCTTTTTAAGGTTTTCTAAACCTTTTTGATTCACAAAACCATTCCCATATATGTGTGTGTGAATCTTTAAACCTTCAAGAGGATCATTTACTCATCTGGAGTAATTTGTGAGGAAGCTGTTCTCTTCTTCATTGCTACCCTACTGGAAAGGGATAGTTCCAGCCGATGACATCAGAATCGACACCCGAGGGTATTTATGTGTCACATATTTTTATTGTAATCCGTGTAAGTCGTTCTCTTACAAAATTATAGTGAAAATAAAAGGTTTTTCCCCTTTGGGGGATTTTTCCTCATTTGTGTGATTGATTGTTCTTGCTTAATTTTATCATCATCAATCACACCTAGATGCATGTTTAGGACTTAATTAATAAAAACTGAGTTTAATTAAATAACTTCCTTATTTGAACGCAAGCGCACTCTTCTTAAATTGGTATCAGAGCCAGTTACACAACTTTACCGTGTAATCTTTTCGCAAATTTTTTCTAAGATATCAATTTTCTAAAAAAATTGATTTTTGAAAACGAGTGTGTTCATAATGGAGAAGTTATATAATAAAATGCCAGTTTTTGACGGGACAAGCTATGCATACTGGAAAGTCCGCATGAGATATTCATTAAAAGCCATTGATGAACGTGTCTGGATTTTGGTTGAAAGAGGGTGGACACCTCCCTCCATCACTCTTGAAAACGTGACCAATTTAAAACCTATTACTACATGGACTGAAGAAGAATTTAAATGATCATCTTGTAATTTTAAGGGTTTAAGTGCTATTTCTGGGTCTATCACACCTAATGAGTTCAGACGCATAATGACGTGCACCACGTCAAAAGAGGCATGGGATGCTTTGCAACTTACCCATGAAGGTACTAATGCTGTGAAAGAGTCTAAACTGCAAAATTTAACAACTCAATTTTAAACAATCACCATGCTTAAATTTGAATGTTTTGATGAATTTTATGCTAGACTGTCTAATATTGTTAACACTAGCTTTAATCCTGGTGAACACATACCTAATGCTAAAGTTGTTAAAAAGATTCTCAGATCACTACCTAAGCGTTTTACCCCTAAAGTCACTGTGTTAAATTCTATGGGTAATTTAAATACACTTAAATTGGAAGAACTTGTAGGAGACTTGCAAACGTATGAAATTGATATGTTTCCTAAATCTGTCAAGTCTAAAGATAAGGTAATTGCACTTAATGCCCAAGAGAGAAAGAGTGAGGGTTCGGCAAGAAAGAGGGGAGAGTCATCTTGAAAAAGAGAGACAGATATGTCAGATTCTGAGTGTGATTTTGACTTAGATGATTTGGCCATATTTGCTAAAAATTCCAAGAGAACTCTCAAATTCAAGAAAAATGGTAATTTTAAAGATAAAAATAAGTTTGAGAAAAATAAGTTTGAAAAGAAAAATGAAAATGATTTTAAAGATCCTCCTAAGAAAGAAAGTGAGAGATTCTTTGAGTGCGACGGTAGGGGTCATAGAGCTTTTGAGTGTGCTACTAGGCTGAACAGAGAAAAGGGCAAAGTTGTCCTTAATGATACCCTTAGTGACGACAGTGAGGTCGAGTCAGTGGATTCTAGAGATGAGTCACGGCATGAGTGTAACTTCATCGCATTCATGGCTAGTCATGTGAGTACTTTTAGTGCTTCTCACGACGATGAGGATGCTTCTTCACAGGGACACCTCGACAGTGAGAGCGATGTAAGTGAGGGGGAGGATGACACAAGTGAGAGCGAGAGTGACCTTCAATGCGCCTACGCCGAGCTTTATTCTGAGTCATTTAAAACTAAAAAGTGTAACAAAGCATTAGTTCTTAGGATTAGGAAGATTTAAGAAAAGCGAGCAAGAGAGAGAGAGAGAGAGAGAGTCCTCCACCTGCACTACCTTAAGAGAGAGAGAGTCTGCCTGTGTTGAGAAAAAGAGTTTGTTTAGAGAGAGAGATAGAGTTGTTTTGAGAAAGAGATAGGGGACTTGACTAAACAAGTGGCTAGTCTTACGAGTGAGATCCATTCCTCAGTGGAGACTCAGAAGAAACTTGAGGCCCTTGTAGCCTAGCTTACTCATGATCTGGAGAGAGCACGTGAAGTCAAGGTACAAATCGAGGACAAATCTTGGAAGATGGGAAAGATGCTCATCGGCCCCACTTTAGGTTTTGGTGATAGGCAAGGAATAGGTTATGATGGTACTTCCACGTCCCATATTGCAACCTGGACCAGTTCCTGAGTTTACTACGACTCCTTATGGCCATCGTCAAAAACCACGAAGGAGAGTTCGACCAAGAAAAGCAAACCAAGGTCCGGCTAAGACTGTGTTCTTTTGTACATCTTGCAAAAGAAAAGGCCACCTCAGGGAGTTTTGCCATTGTATGGGTCGGACACAACGTACTACTGCTCCACCACAGCATATGGATGATTTTTTCCAGTCTGTGAGAGCGAGTTGAGTTTTTAGCTGCCACATCACAGAGTTTGATGGAGGAATTTCGACAGATGTCTTTGCCGTCAGTTAATGCTTCTCACATTTCGGCTAAAAAAAGGTCACCACTTCTTGGGTACCTAAGAAAGATAAAAAGGCTTTTGTTGTTCATGTCTCTCTCAAACCACATAATACCTCACAGTGGTATTTTGATAGTGGATACTCTAGACATATGATAGGTGATGCCTCATTTTTTACTTCTCTTAAGGATTATAAGGATGGTAGAGTCACCTTTGGAGATGGGAGCAAGTCTAGCATTATAGAACGTGGTACTGTAGAGTTACCAGGATTTCCTAAGCTAGAGAATGCTTTGTACGTCAAAGGTTTGAAAGCAAACCTTCTCAGCATTAGCCAGCTGTGCGATACTGACTTTTCCGTAAAGTTTGATCGAGATACATGTAATGTCTATAATCAAGCCGGTAAACTTTTAGTGCAAGGGGTGAGGACAAAGGATAATTGCTATGGGACTGAGCCCACATCCTCACGTGTCTGTAACAGTGCCACGATCGCTCATATGGATCTGTGACACCAACGTCTAGGTCACGTGAACGTTAGAGATCTAACTCGTTTAACTAAAAAGGATCTAGTACGTGGCTTACCATCACTTGGAAAGCCAACTTCGACGGTTTGTGGACCCTGTCAATTAGGAAAACAAATCCGTAGCCCCCATAGGAAGTTGCATTCCATTACCACCTCTCGTGTTCTTGAACTTATTCACATGGATCTTATGGGTCCTACTCGTACTGAGAGTCTGGGTGGTAAGAGGTATATCCTCATGATGGTAGATGATTTCTTCAGATACATAATTGTAGGTTTTCTGAGGGAGAAATCCGATGCTGTGGAGTTTTTAACAACTAAGTGTCGTGTCCTGCAAAATCAACATGGAGTCACTATTAATAGGATACATAGTGACAACGGTACTGAATTTAAGGAAGAAAAGGTATATCTTTACTGTGATAGCATTGGGATCAAACATGAGTTTTCTGCTGTGAAGACTCCTCAGCAAAATGGGATTGTTGAGAGAAAGAATAGGACGATCCAGGAAATGGCTAGATCTATGCTTCTAGGTCGTAAGGTTTCTAGAAGATTTTGGGCAGAGGCAGTGTCTACTGCATGCCACACGGTGAATAGGGTTTACCTGCGTCCACACACACTTAAGACGCCTTATGAATTGTGGACTGGCAAGAAACCCAACCTTGCATATTTTCGTGTTTTGGGGAGTAAATGCTACATCCTACGGGATAGAGAGTAATTAGGAAAGTTTGACTCCCGAAGCGACGAGGGAATACTGTTAGGATATTAATCGAATAGTAGAGTGTACCGGGTTTTTAACCTGAAGAGCTCTAAGGTTATGGAGTTAATAAACATCACCGTGTAAGATGACGAACCATCGGCGTTTATTGATTCTAGCCTTGAATGTGAGGATGAGGATGTTTCTGGCAGTAATTTACTTGTACCTCACCCACACTCTGTGAACCCTACTCTTGTGTTAGGGGACACACCTGCTTGGGTTCGGAAGAGTCATGACCCTTCTGCCATTGTTGGTGATCCCACTCTAGGGGTTAAGATTCGTGCTCAGCTAGAGAACGTTGTTTGCCATTTCTGCTACACGTCCAAAGTCGAGCCCAAGAACCATAAAGAAGCACTCAAGGATTAACACTGGATATCTGCTATACAGGATGAGTTGCTTCAGTTTAAAAAGATTAATATCTGGGAACTTGTCCCCCGACCTAGTGAGACTAATGTGATAGGTACCAGATGGATTTTAAAGAATAAAATGGATGAAAATGGTACCATAATCAGAAACAAGGCTAGGTTGGTCGCTCAAGGCTACACACAGATAGAAGGTGTAGACTTTGGGGGGACATTCGCTCCTGTTGCGAGGCTTGAGTCCGAATAAGACATTCTACACGATTTTTTAAGTCTTTTTGCAATCTCAAAATTCTGCGAAAACAGTCCAGAATAAGACTTCATCTTTTTAATGTTTTCTAAACCTTTTTTATTCACAAAACTATTCTCATATATGTGTGTGAATCTTTAAACCTTCAAGATGATCATTTACTCATCTGGAGTAATTTGTGAGGGAGCCGTTCTCTTCTTCATTGCTGCCCTACTATAAAGGGATAGTTCCAGCCGACGACATCAGAACCGACACCCGAGGATATTTCTGTGTCACATATTTTCATTGTAATCTGTGTAAGTCGTTCTCTTACAAAATTATAGTGAAAATAAAAGGTTTTGCCCCTTTGGGGGATTTTTTCTCATTTGTGTGTGTTTGATTGTTCTTGCTTAATTTTATCATCATCAATCACACCTAGATGCATGTTTAGGACTTAATTAATAAAAACTGAGTTTAATTAAATAACTTCCTTATTTGAACGCAAGCGCACTCTTCTCAAAATATATATTTTTTACTATTTTTATTGGTGTTAGGATCGCCACAACCATTGTTAACACCTTTCATGGTATGTTTGAACTTCAATATGGGAATTATGGTAACTTCAATGGATGAAAATGGTTGAAAATTCTAGTTTGAATGTGATTTCAGCATTGCTAATCACTATCCCTAATTTTAATGTGAAGATTCACGATAGTTTGATGGTGAAGTTTTTACTGGTTTGAACAAAAAAAAAGAATTTTTGTAAATTTAGGGTCTATTGTAATATGTATTCTAGAAATAGGACAACGAACATTCGATTTATAATTTTAATCCTTATTTTTTTAATAACGCCGTTGGCGCGTACCCCCATTCATAAAACGTCAACTAATCACAGCATGCCACGTCAATCGATAATTTGAAAATATAGACTAAAAATGAAAATCAAATGTTTATTGTCCTATACCCTTAATTAATATTATTTTAAACCCTAAAAATATATAAACTATAAAAAAAAAAAAATGCTACTTGTTTGCAAATAAATATAGAAATTATGTAGTAATAATTGGGTGCCCTTAGCTCCCACCTGAAAAACCCTACTAGCAAAGTTCATTTTGATGGCAAACTTGAGCTGTCTTGGTTCTCTCTATCTCTCCCTGCGCGCGCACACAACTTGTTCCCTTTCTTGCCCCCACGTCTCCCCATTGCACGCTGTCTCCAACCTTGTGCACCACTGTTACACAGCATTTATTTGAATAGTCGTTACTTCGCAAATTATTCGCTTTGTCAACATCATAAACTGTGTCGATTCTAGTGATGATGGAAAATGTCCGTGACCAAAGAGATTTCAGTCTGTTCGGTAACAAATTTCTGTCACCCCATTTTATCACAGACTAAAACCGCGACAAAGTCATATCCTTTTGTGTAGTGTCTAAATGCCAAAATAAAAAATTATGTGTGATGGCTCCAGCAGTAAAATTCCTACATACCGAAGCTCTGGACTCAATTATCTTCCCAAAATATACTCCACAAAGAGCTTACTTGAATTCTCCAATAATCTTGTGGCCATTTTGTCCGAGATCATAACGATTTTGCATTTTGCTCTTTCTTGAATATTTTTCCCGAAGAAAAAGAAGAAGTTGGAATCATAATATACTACATGGATGTTCTTGTATATTACTGTTACATTTTCGCTTTCATTTCACTGAATGGATAGGTGGGAGTAAAAGCAACCAACAAAATTCAAGCTAGAGTATGACTTTATAGATATAAAGTGGATATTAATTTAACTTGTTATGTACAAGTGCCTCCAAGTGTATAACATTTACTTTAATATCACAAGCAAAGAACCATGAACGAAGGGTACCTTCTACTACATTATAACATCTCGTAAGGATACAACTCTTGAAATCTTTACTGGTACTAAAACAGCTGCTCTTTTGACACCAATAAGAGTCACTATATGCATTTGCCACCTACTTATTTCAGAGGCTGCAGAAAACTTTGATGTGATGATGTTAATCCTCAGAATCAGAATAAGATGGGCAGGATCCATCATCCACATTAGCAAGTGGGTCATAGTATGGTGAGCCTGGATCAGTGCACCCATGTACAAGATTAAGTTCGCAGCGGTCACCCTGTGTTAAGTAAATCATTGCCCGTAGTTAAAACTAGATTTGCCAAGATATAGCACATATATGTCATGAAAATTGGTCGTAAATAGTCTTTTTTAAGGTTATGGTAGTGTTTGATAGCACATATTTTCCATGGAAGTGTTTTTCTGGTACAACTCGGTAATGCCTACTTTTCTAATTAACCATGTACAAATTCCCACTTCTCGATAAGTTCTATGATTCATTTTGCACACCATATCAAACACACAACTTGAGATATAGTGGAAAAGAACATTTTCCAGGTAAGACCAATTACTTTTCATGTATATAAATCTAAAGCACCTTAAGATAAAGTTCTTATGAATTAAAGAGACAAGTTAAGCAAAGATTTCACTTACTCCTTCTGACGACAAATTACCAATCATAGCACATCTATCGATGACAATGTTTGTGTCCGGAAAAATTGCTCTATCACATGCACCATCTCTGCTCAACTCTTCAGCGAGCCCCTGCATACCAGTCCGTCAATTTCTTTTGGAATTAATACCATGGGCGAAAAACATTGTTTAATTGATCATGCATCTTTTTATTTGGTATAAAAACTCAGTCGGAAATACAAATACTGCATCTACTGCAGAAGTTCTAATAATATACTGGTAACACTAACAATGATTACTTCTAGTTTCTTCCAAACGACCTGAACTACATTGTTTCTCCGCTTAACAAGTTTCAAAGAAGTTTTTCATTAATAATAGAATCTAAATATCAGAATCATGCCTGGCATCACAGAACCTAAACGCTTACTTGTCAGAGTTCATCCCAGTGTTTGCCACATAAATACTATTGATGTATATAAGGGATATATGCTTTATCTTTGTTTTTCCCTTAGTGGTAATTATATTCCATAGTTTTTCTCCCTTTTAGACCTTTTGGTCCTCCAGGGCCTCTTGGCCCTGAGCAAGCACGAAGTAAGAAACTCTTTTATTTTTCACTAAAATATTAAGTGATTACAATATGCGGCCAAAGGCCTTATTTATTCGTTAAAGTTATCTCACTAGCCAAGATAACCTAAAAGGTCCTAAGACTAAGGAGGACACATTAAGAATATTCTAAAGAATATTACCCAAACCTAAAATACTAACCTGAATAAAGAAAATACAATAAAAGATAAACAAAATAAAAAGCGTACAATTTGAAATATTACAATTGAACCCAAAGTACTCCTCTACTCTCATTTTATATATATTGATGTAATGGTCCATCATTTGCTAATATTGAATATATGGAGAGCTTTCACTTTGATAGTTTAGTAATGATTAGTTGGTGTGTTGGTGCATTGTTTTTCGATAAACTAGAGAGCACATATTTTGCCCATATAAGAACATAGGTTAGAGCATCATACAATTATAATGCATTGAAGCGTAAAGACACTAGATTAAACTACCCAAAAAGTTGATTGTTTTATTACCTCATTAAAGAAGTCAATTTGCTTATTTTGCCATGCCTTTGGAACTTGAAACTGGAGTCTATAAGGACCATCCCACTCGGCTCCATTTGTGAAAGAAAATATCAGATTTATAGCTGCAAAAAATCAATGGTCAAAAGGTTTGAATAATTTCAATTCCAGGAAAACTAAATAAGTTTGTGGAGAGATACACACCATGCTTAGGAATACATATCTGGATGGAATAAATGGGAGAATCAGCTTTGCCGCGGTTTTTGCAAAGCATCGCCCTCGGCTCTCCCCCACACATGATAGGTTGATTAAAACCTCCTGCAATATGTGTGAACCAGCAAGTTTGTAGTGAATTCTGCCAGTTTGTTACAAAATTTTGCATTGTGTGTATATATATATATATTTGACATCATTGTTTGGCAATGAATTTAGAGTGTGCAATTAAGTCCATGGAAATTATTGAATGATATCATTAAAATGACCCAATTCCCTGAATCCAGATAGTGAGAAACTACCATTAAAAGCAATCCCAAAATCTTTGTTTGGAACAAGTTTATTTGCAGCAGGGTTGTAGAAGATCCTCAGCTTCTCACCCTGTTAAAGTTCATTAATCCATAATCAAGAAATTCAATTAAGAAAAAAAATGATGAACTTCATAAACGTAGGGGCCATAATAATAAACATACAGAAGTAGGAGGAAGTCCATTCATTGTTTTCCAGTAGATTGGAGCGCGTCCAAGGTCAAATGCAGCCCATTTGGGAAGCACATATCTGCAACACGAAGTTCTCAACTTATCCACTTATTCATCACCAAAAAATATGAAAATGCTTATAATTTTTATTTTTTTTGAAGTATGTCATGATGAACTCTCTAAGTAACCCTCGTCTTATACCATGCTTCCTGTACATAATTTCATGCTAGGCTCTTAAAAAGTTGCTAAAATGTTGAAAACAGTACATTTAAAATTATATATAAATTTGGAAAATAGATGAGTGGCTTGGTAAAATGCTCTCTTACTTTTCCGATTTACCATGAAATGTAATGGCCCTATTTGTTTTAGGATGTTTAACAAAGTTTTGTTGAGGTTTGGTTTCAATTCATGAGTAATTAGATGTTTTGGGGTGGAAACTGCGATTTGGGAACTTGTCTCGTAGCTTCTTAGGCACCCTGGCAGAGTACCTCGTTTGATATTACCTTGGAAATCCGTCCAACCGAAATTGGAGGTCAAACCAGTTGGCTGGATTGAGGAACAGCCAACTGGAATTGACCTGGTCCTTCGAACAGCATATGCCATGGAAAACCGGAGAACACCTCACCAAAGCACTCATCTCTTTTTCTAACTTAAAATAAAATTACTGGTCTTCAAAATTTTCGCAAATTTTTAATCGAAGGAGCCCCATGTTTACTTTGAGAAGAAATTGAATACAACCACCATCTAATTTAACAGTAGAAATATTAAGATCAAACCAGCCTTCGTATTTTTTCATATAAAATAAATTTTATTTTGACAGGAAAATGAATACCACATCCAAATACGTAGTCAAAGATAAAACATTCTCTCGCCTTGACTGTAAAACTCAGAGATTGTTAACTAAATATCAGTAAGAAGCGCAGAAACATACTCCTTGATTTCTGCTGCAGGAGGGGTTGCAACAGCAGCAGCCCGTATTATTCCACTTATCGTAACTGGCTTCCTCCTTTTTGCATGATATCTTCCCAATGGAGCACCCATAAAACTAGAACCTATGCCCCCTCAAAAAAATACAAAGGTTTACAAGGCAACATAAGTTTTAGCAATAATTTGAGATCCTTTTTTAGAATATATTTACTAAAATATTTCACTGCAGTAAGTAGCCGCCAAAAATAAAATCTGACGTGCAAGATTATCATACAAACTATAGTTTATGTACTTTTAGGATTTAAAATAATATTGATTATAGATATAGAACAACAAACATTTCATTTCCATTTTTAGTCCCTATTTTCAAATTAAAGGGATACGTGGCATGCTGTGATTGGTTGACGTTTTATGAATATGGCTCCGCGCCAGCGGCTTTATTAAAAAATAGGGACTAAAATCATAAATAAAATATTAGTTGTCCTACTTCCAAAATACATATTACAATAGATCATAACTTTACAAAGCCCTAGAAACTAAGGAGAACATAAGTAATTAGCTTAAATCGAAGAGTTGGCAAACTTGGCATTGAGGTCACTAATGTTGCAGTTCTTGTTAAGAATTCAATTTTATATTTGAATAAGTCATTGTATGACCTAGTCTTTAGGAGTTAGTTTATTTTTTAGTCTCTAAGAAATTTCCAGTAGTGCAGTAAGTTTGTTAGCAGTCGGTTCCTCGTTTTATGCTAAGACAGTTCCTCATGTATCTATTTAAGTGACCGAATGGTATTGAATATAGAAGTCCATTTTCTCTTCCATTTTGTAGAGCTTATTCTCTGTTTTTACTCTGTTCAGTTAATATTCTGGTATCAGAGACAGGTTGAAATTGCTAACATACAGAGCTGAAGCTCTTTTCTACTCACTATAAAATTGCAGCAGCAAGCTCTTAGCATCTGATGGCTTTGTACAGCCTGCTATACCTCGCCTTGATGGTCATTATGATCATTGGAGCATGTTAATGGAGAATTTCCTGAGATCCAAAGAATTTTGGCATCTTGTTGAAACTGGTATTACGATACCTTCGGACGCAACAACATTGACAGAAGCACAACGAACAAAGTTGGAAGAACTGAAGTTGAAGGACTTAAAGGTGAAGAATTATCTATTCCAGGCAATCGACCGTACGATCTTGGAAACGATTCTCCTAAAAGATACTTCGAAGCAAATTTGAGACTCTTTGAAACAGAAATATCAAGGCACGTCGAAGGTTAAACATTCACAACTTCAGGCACTCCGTAAAGATTTTGAGACTCTTAATATGCAGCCATCAGAGTCTGTTTCTGATTACTTCTCCAAAACAATGGGGATTGTGAATAAGATGCGGCTTTACGACGAAAAGATGGAGGACATTACGATCATTGAAAAGATTTTTCGATCCATGAATTCAAAGTTCAACTATGTGGTTTGTTCGATCGAGGAGTCCAAAGATCTTAATACACTTTCGAATGATGAGTTGGAGAGCTCGTTAAAGGTCCATGAGAAGCGGATAAGTCAACATGCGTCATTGGAGCAAGCATTGCAGGCACAACTCTCTTTCAACAATCAATCTTCAAGAGGTTGAGGACGCGGTCACTGTCACGGTCGAGGCCAAGCAAGGGAAAAAGGTAGAGCAGGTGATCAATTCAAAGGCAGAAGTTACCAACGAAGTGATGATTATGCCAGAGAGCAGGAAACAAAACCGTTTGACAAATCAAATGTGGAGTGCTTCAGATGCCACAGGTACGGTCATTACCGAATGTCGAACTAAATTATACAAAGAAAGGGTGAAAAATCAAATTTTGTAGAAAAGGACGAGGATGTTACTCTTCTCATGGTTTGCAATACCATGGAAGCTACACAGCCAAACATGTGGTACTTAGACACGGGATCAAGTAACCATATGTGTGGGGACAAATCTATATTTTCTGAATTGGATGAAACTTTTCGAAATTCTATCAAATTTGGGGATAATTCTAAAATTTCTGTTATGGGGAGAGGAAATATCAAAATCCGGGGAAAAAATGACTCTCAACAGTCTATCTCAAATGTTTTTTATGTCCCCGATCTGAAAAGCAATTTGCTCAGTGTGGGCCAACTACAAGAAAAGGGCTATGAGATCATTATAAGAGGTGGAACTTGTGAGATTAAAGATTCAAAGAAGGGGCTGATTGCTCAAGTTAATATGACAGAAAATCGAATGTTCCCATTATACATTCAAAGTGATTTTAATCAGCGCTTGGCTGCTAAGATGAAAGATTCGGCATGGCTATGGCATTTTCGTTATGGGCATTTGAACTTCAATGGGTTGAAGACCTTACATAAAAAAAATATGGTGACGGGACTTCCAAAAATTGATTGTCCTTCCCAAGTTTGCGAAGAATATGTTGTTGGCAAACAACATCGTGATCACTTCCCGAAAGGGAAAGCATGGAGAGCTACAAAGGCATTGGAGTTGGTCCATTCCGATATGTGGGCCCATAACTCCGACATCAAATGGTAATAAAAGGTAATTTATTACATTTATTGATGATTATAGTCGAAGAACATGGACCTATTTTTTGTAGGAAAAATCTGAAGCTTTTTTCGCTTTCAAAAGTTACAAGGCTCTTGTTGAGAAAGAAGTTGGGGAAGTTATTAAAATTATTCGAACTGATCATGGTGGAGAATACAACTCACGAGAATTTGTTAATTATTGTGAGACAAATGGCATCAAAAGGCAACTGGCAGCAGCCTACACGCCGCAGCAAAATGGCATGTCCGAAAGGAAAAATCGAACAATCCTAAATATAGTGCGGAGCATGTTGACAAGAAGAAGAGTTCCAAAGAGTTTCTGGCCCGAGGCAGTCAATTGGAGTGTTCACGTATTAAATAGAAGTCCCACACTAGCCGTCCAAAGCATGACACCTGAAGAAGCATGGTCCGGATGCAGACCAGGCGTTGACTACTTCAGAATTTTCGGATGCATAGCCTATTCTCATGTCCCGGATGAAAAGAGGAAAAAGCTCGATGACAAAGGAGAAAATTGTATCTTTCTCGGTGTTAGTGAACATTCAAAAGCTTATAAATTATATAATCCCATCACCAAAAAGATCATTATCAGTCGGGATGTCGTATTTGATGAAGAAAAGACATGGATATGGATTGTTAATAGTTCGGGGCAGCAGATTCGAACAAGTTTTGATGATGACAAAGAAGAGGGAAGTCACCAATTTGTAGATGATGAACAACAGTCCTTGGATTCTATTCTCACGGTCTTACAAAGTCCATCGACAACTATATCCCCATCTGATGGACAACCATCAAATTCATCTACAGCAGAACACACTGATATTACAATCGGGGCGCGATCCCAACACACCAAAAGAAGGCCAACATGGATGGAAGACTATGAAGTAAGTAAGCTAGTACATTCCGATGATAATCCATTTTTTCACTTGGCTCTCTATGCAGATTGTGATCCATTTACATTTAACGAAGCACTGAAATAACCAAAGTGGCAGGATGCCATGAAAGAAGAGATCAATTCTATTGAGAAGAACGACACATGGGAGTTGACTGATCTCCCATCCGGTCACAAGTCTATTGGTGTCAAGTGGGTGTATAAAACGAAGTTAAACTCTGAAGGGGAAGTCGATAAATACAAAGCAAGGTCGGTCACAAAGGGGTATAAGCAGCAACAAGGTATTGACTATGACGAAGTATTTGCTCTTGTGGGTAGACAAGACACTATAAGAATGATACTGGCTTTGGCTGCACAAAACTCGTGGTATATATATCAGTTCGATGTAAAATCAGCGTTCTTACATGGAGATTTACAAGAAACAGTGTATGTCGATCAACCTCCCGGATACGTGATGCAAGGGAGTGAGAAGAAGGTGTATCGGCTATGAAAGGCCTTATACGGACTAAAACAGGCACCAAGAGCATGGTATAGTTGTATTGAGGCATACTTCGTGAAAGTAGGCTTCCAAAAATGCCCATATGAGCCTACGCTTTTTATGAAATCCGGATGTGGTGGGAAGATTATTCTTGTGTGCTTATATGTTGATGACTTGATCTATACCGACAATGACCCCACGATGTTTGAAGAGTTCAAAAGGTTAATGATGACTGAGTTTGAGATGTCTGATCTCGGGATGATGCACTATTTCCTTGGTATGGAAGTGGTACAATCTGATATTGGAATTTTTATATCATAGAAGAAGTATTCCAACGAGATTTTAGAGAGATTTCATATGAAAGATTGCAATCCTGTTCGCACACCAGTTGAAGTTGGAGTGAAGGTAATAAAGGATCCTCCCGGAAAGAAGGTGGACAACACATTGTATAAACAAATTGTGGGAAGTCTCATGTATTTGACGATGACCAGACCTGATATCATGCATACTGTCAGCATTATCAGTCGATATATGGAGACTCCGAAAGACATGCATGTTCATGCCGCTAAGAGAATTCTACGGTATCTAAAAGGCACGGTGAATCTTGGAATTTTATATAAGAAAGGAGTACCATCATATTTGATCGGTTTCACAGATAGCGATTATGGCGGAGATCTTAATGACAAGAAAAGCACCTCGGGCTATGCGTTCATGCTTGGATCTGGAGCAATCTCGTGGTCATCAAAGAAACAACAAATTATTTCATTATCCACCACCGAAGCAGAATTCATTGCCACTGCATCATGTGCATGTCAAGCTATATGGCTGGGACGATTGCTTGGTGAAGTGCACTTTCATCAACATGGAAGCATTCGGATCTATTGAGACAACAGCTCAGCCATCAAGTTATCAAAAAATCATGTTCAACATGGGCAAAGAAAGCACATTGATGTGCAGTACCGTTTCTTACGGGAACTTGTCAAGGAAGGAAAAATTGATCTTCTCCACTGTAGGAGTGAGTATCAAGTCGCGAACATTTTTACGAAAGCCCTTAAATTAGATGTGTTTGAGAAGCTTCGAAAACTACTCGGAGTTTGTTCGTTTGAAGATGCAAGTGTTTCATAAACTGGTATTAGCAACATCCAGTTTAAGGGAGGGTGTTAAGAGTTCAATTTTATATTTAAATAAGTCATTGTATGACCTAGTCTTTAGGAGTTAGTTTATTTTTTAGTCTCTAAGAAATTTCCAGTAGTGCAGTAAGTTTGTTAGCATTCGGTTCCTCATGTATCTATTTAAGTGACGGAATGGTATTGAATATAGAAGTCCATTTTCTTTTCCATTTTGTAGAGCTTATTCTCTATTTTTTACTCTGTTCAGTTAATAGTTTTGCGGTAATTGGCGTAATAAAAATAGTACAGAGAAACTACTAAACTAGAAGATAGTATGCAATTCACGTGGAGTCATTAACACGTGTGCTCTATACATCACAAGACTTGTGAAAACTAAAACATGAATTTACAATTAATAGCCCATAATCTACAATCTAAAAGGTTAAGAGAGTGTTTTTCTCTTTGTAAATCTTGTTTTCAAGATGTTCTAAGATTTGAATATAATAATCTATCCATTGCAAACCTCTTGCAAAGCTGCAACCGAAGGAAGCTATTAATGGAGGTGAATGAAAAAGCAATTATTGTCTCCCCCAATTCTTCCATTTTTTCTGTGGTGAATGTAAATTGGGAATACTTTTAAACTGGAGTAATATTTTTATTAAGAGTGGTGCTATGGGTACCAAATAAATCCCCCAAATCTCCCTCAAATAGCATTAATGAGTTGTGTCCTGACGGGACCCATACCATAAGGTATAACACTTAATGCTATTTGGGGGAGGATTTGAGAGAATTATTTGGGACACAAAGCATTTCTCTTTTATTAAAGAATGACGATGAGCTACACAATTGGGGATAATCTTCACCATTTTAAACCAACACAAAGCGGTATGAAATTGTCCCTACAGAGATTTGAGCCATACTCATCTCTGTGAAAAGGTGGTGCATTATACCACGAGCTGTACAACTCAGTAGTAACTACCTCCCCTAATTTGAGATACCCAATTACCCAAAATAAGGAAAAATGTTTGGTGTCTTTGAGACATCATACTATTTGAAGTCTTGGATTCTGATTGGTCAATAGTATTAGTGGGAACTCACATCATTTATGGAAATGGGTCCGCACCAGCGGCATTGACCAATAAAAATCCAAGACATCAAAGTATCTCAAAGACATCAAATTCCTATTCCAAAATAAGGATTCAATTCAAGGTAGACTCCTTGATTACTTTGAATTTGTGCTTTTTAGAATCAACATTAGTAACTTCATATGTTAAGTTTGAGTTGAATCATGCAAATTTGTTTGTAAATTTACCATTTTACGCGGCCAAAATTTACCATTATACTAAAACAAATAACCGTTAAAAAAAGTTACCACCGATCAAATTGTCACAAGTCAAAAAAAGGAATTAAAATGGAGCCTGAAAATAGGTCTAATAAAATTTGGTCCAAAAAGTTAATATTTGGTCCAATTCAAAGTTCAAAGCCCAAGACCCGTACACGTGCCGAGCCCGGTGGGGTCACGCCGGGCTGCAGGGTTAAATTTACTCCGTCCATCTAACTTCAAATGTTTTGGATTATGATAAGAAAGTATACAAAATCAATTTCATAAAATGAAAAGACCACAGTCAATGCAAAAGAAAAAAGATTGATATCACACACCATTGCGGTTTGAAGTAGAACGAGCAGCAAACGGAGTTTGCGTTGAAGACGCAACAATTGAAGCAGTTGCGGCAGCCGCAGCGGCAGCCGCCATTATTCAACAAACACAACTAATATTGAGGCGAGAGAGAGAGACCTTAATTGTACAAAACACGTTAACGTGTGTGGGAATGAGTTTTAGATAGATGGACGGCATGAAAACACAGCCACAAACACAATTGCTTTGCTGCGGGTGAAGAAAATGTCCACCACAAAAATAATAAAACGACAAAACCCATACATTTTAAGTCAAAAATAAAATCCGGATTATATATTATCACCTCTCCCACGCTATCTAAAATCAGATTTCCCAACCCAGAGAAATATACATCCACCGCCTTATCACCTCCTTGCCACGTTAGCTTTTATGTCATACGTGTTTCACGTAGGGTCTGACAAAATATACACCATTGACAAGTACAACCCTTGTATATATTTTACGACCTTGTAAATCAAGCAAACTGAAGCCCGCTTGGTTTCAATGGCTCTGATTGCTACATCACCACCCAATGTCAAACTATTCTCATTTTCACCACTACGCAGGCTAACATGCAAGCCGGAACGGACCATGCCACGTTCCAGTGCTCCTATGTTTAAAACACCAGGGCATCACATTCTTGAAAAAAATTTATTTTATCACACAAACAAGAGATTGCCAGTAATTGTGCGTGCAGCGTCGATATCAGCCTCAGAGGAGGGCAATTTCGGAAGAATTATGTTATCAGATGTGGTGGTGAAGAGGAGGAAAGCTGTTTATTGGGGTAGGAAATGGACTTTGATGGATGCGGCAACAGTTGGAGTTTTTGCGGTGATGCATTTGTTGTGTCTTTTTGCTCCATTTGTGTTCAATTGGGCTGCTTTTTGGGTGGCAGCTGGGTTGTATGTGGTGACTGGGCTTTTGGGTATTACTTTGTCTTATCACCGGAATTTATCTCACAGGAGTTTTAAGCTTCCTAAATGGCTAGAATATTTTTTTGCTTACTGTGGGGTTCAAACTCTTCAGGTCAGTGGTAATGGATTGTGAGAGCAACATTGTTTGAATTTGGTGTTTGTTGTTGATATTAGTATTTGTTTTTTGGATTGCAGGGGAACCCAATTGATTGGGTGAGCACACATAGGTACCACCATCAGTTCTGTGATTCTGATAAAGACCCACATAGCCCTCTTGAAGGTTTTTGGTTCAGTCACATTAGTTGGATCTTTGATACTGCAGCTGTAGAAAAAAGAGTATGATACCAATCTCCCTATTTCTCTCTCTCACATACACACACACTGGGAGAATGAATGTTTTAACTGATGAATGTGATGGAATGTTTGCAGTGTGGAAAACCCAACAATGTTGCGGATTTAGAGAAGCAGCCGTTCTATAGGTTTATTAAGAACACTTACGTTTTGCATCCAATTGCACTCGGGGTTCTGTTATATGCAATGGGAGGATTTCCCTTCATAGTGTGGGGAATGGTAAGGATTATGGATGATCTTTTTTCATTTCTTGTATTGAAATGTAAAACTTGCTATACCCATTGAAAAATCCCATATTTAGAGATATAATTAGGTTTCCAAAGATTTGGTGGACTCATATAGCGTTATTTTTTAAATTACATTAAAGGTCCGTTTGGCAACCCAATTTGAAGGTTTGGAATTGAAATTAGGCTTGGAATTGAAATTGGAAGGCTAATTTCAATTTCGTGAAATTAAAATTAGCATTCGAATTCCATTTCCATAACTTGAAATTGGATTGTCAAACGGATCCTAAGTCCCATAATTACTTAAAACCGTCATATAACCGACTCTAACCCCCCTCCTCAATTTCTCCACGGAGAGTAACATGTGTCCGTTTTTATTAAAACAGAATCAACAATTAAAAAACAACAATGCGGGAATAATTACAAATGTATTTTTTTAAAATAAAACCAAAGCTTCCTCATGTGTCAAAAAGCCTTTTTGTAAGTCAATATGTTTCATGTCAACAAATAATCACTTAGTACGCATTAAAGGTCAATACTTCTTTTCAAACCTCCTAAATTATATTCTGGATTTTTTTATAGTCATCTATAATAAAATATTTCTCTCTTTTAGTACGTAGTAATATATTTTATCTTAAATAGAATGTTGTGTAGACATACTTTTGTTGAGATTTAGCTACTTCTTCAATCCGCTAGATTAGCGCAATCTATGTATATTAAATAACGGATAAGGGTTTTATCTAAATTTGGGAATCTGAAATGATATGGATAAGAATAATTGTGTATATTATCCGGGTGAATAATGCACTTTTGAATAGATACAAAATTGGATAGTATAGTATTCGCTCCATATTGATTTGTTTTACATCCCTAAATATGATACAATAATCTGCTACTACACATACTTGAGCATTAAATTTAGTTGCAATTGAAATACATCCCCTATTTGTTTCAAATAATCCCCTAAATTATGTATTTTCTTAGAAATGTCTCCTCTTAGGGTACATTCAATTTTTAGCAATACAAGGGTCTTTGCAACAAAATACAAAATATAATGGTGTTCTTACTTTAAAAATAATTCAGGGGGTTACGTCCAATAGTTCAAGTTTTTTTTTTTTTTTTTTTTTTTTATCTGCGCTATATACCCTTATATTGGAAAATAATTTTCTTATAACTCAACATACCTCATACCCATCTATATTCACGGTGGTTTATCCATGAATCTGAATATTCAGTTGAGACCATAGATTTCAATTTGATGGGCCAGCACTAGCATGAGTTTGCATCTTATCAGTGTCAACAGACTCCCCACTTAATATGATGGACGACTATTCAACTAGTGGACCCCCATCTATATTAACTGACTAGAAATTGTTGTATTTCACTGTTCATGGGTTACGACCGGAATCTGAGTGGTTATGTGCATCTTACAATATGTTTCAATGTTGGAACATAAAAGGAAAATGCAGATGTTAATTAAATATTCCCTTTATTATGTGAACAATATTATGTGTTAATTCAAAAGTATGGAGTCTTTGTTAAATTAAAAGTTTTTGTATTGAATGAAGCCTTAGCCAAACTAACTTTGGATGGCTTTTTTTGGGGGCCAAATACAGGGTGTTAGAATTGTATGGGTATTCCACATCACTTGGCTAGTGAACTCAGCTTGCCATGTTTGGGGAAAGCAAGCTTGGAACACCGGTGATCTATCCAGGAATAATTGGTACATCTGACTCACTCTCACATACTTACAGATTATATAGCAAAACTTTTTTTTATGTAAAGTTGACAGTAGATTTTTCCTTTTTAAGAGTTGACATATGTTTTGGTTTTTGAATATGATAAACAGGTGGGTAGCATTGCTAGCATTTGGAGAGGGTTGGCATAACAATCACCATGCTTTTGAATACTCAGCTAGGCATGGGTTAGAATGGTGGCAGGTTGACATGACTTGGTATGTGGTGAGGTTTCTTCAAGCTTTTGGGTTGGCCACCGACGTGAAGTTACCGAGTGAGGCTCATAAGCAAAGAATGGCTTTTTCTCTAAACAGTGAGTAAACATCATTATTAATCAGCATTGGAGGATCAATTTTCTACTTGAGCGGTCGCTTCTTCAACTGCACCATGAGATATTGGGTTTGCCAGAGAGAGCTGACTTTTCTTATACTCGGCTCTATTCATAGCCACATTTGACAATTCCACAGCTTGAACTTTATCATTGATTTAGAGATTTCTTCTTTTTACTTTACCCGGGTCATTCTATACTTATTTCATATTGGTGATAAACTCGTGTATAAAGTAGGGGAACTAAGAGCATCTCCGGTCCTTATATAAATTTTTGTGTGCAAATCTGATGTGTCAAATTAACTTTGCACATAATTTGTATATTAATTATTTGATACTACTTAATGTGGACTGTGTATAACATAGTGCCGACAAATGAACGGTTATGGGTGATTATGAACGGATTAAAAATGGATACGGATAAATCTGGACGGGTCAGAGACGGGCATGCAAAATAATGTGGGTGGGTTTGGACGGGTCAAGCTCGGGTCGGGTCGGGTCAGATCGGGTCAAACCCGCATCGGGACGGGTTGACCCACTTTTCCCCCTGTTGTACCTTTGAATTTTTTTAAACAAATCCAAATTATATTTAGGTTTTTTGGTTTTAGTCTCATCTACAAAGATGTATTTAGGTTTCTACTCCTATGTGTTTTTTTTAATATTGTAAAAAGTTTCATGGCCACAAAAAATCGTCTATAACTTCCATGTAACTACCCATCATTCTTTTTGTAAACAATGACACTTGTTCCATATATGACCAACAACTAAAAAAATAAAAACATGGAAGTGGTGACAAATAAATAATTATAAATAGAACTAAATACTTGGACATCAAGCAGGTTGGTCCATTATATCTAAAATTCAAACATTCAGTTAGTTATCAAAAACCCATTATACATAAACATCACCACTGAAACCAACAAATCAAAAATCTCCATATAATATCCAACGTCGGAGAGATCGAACCGTTTCTGACTCGCGAATATTGACCAAACTGTAACTGACCAAGCTTCCAGCCTTCAGGTTTGATCGGTTTTGATCGGAGACGGGAGAATTTGTCAGTTTAGTTACGGCTGTGAGAGAGGGATTTTAAGAGAAAGAAAGATGTCTAGGTTTTGTTGAGATGCTAGAGTAATGAACAGTGCGTATATTTTGGGGGGTTTAGGTTTATGTAAGGGCTTTTGGACTGACCCGCAACTGAACCGCAATCAGCCGACATGTTGGTTTGACTCAAACCGTTTAAACCCCAAAAGAAAACAAATGAGACCCAAACCAATATTAGTGGATGGATTACGGATGGTTTCCTCTTTAACCGTCCATTTTGCGAGGCCTAGTATAATATAATGAATGACCAATGATATACTATTTGTCACTCTATTAATACCACTTAATGTGGACTGTGTATAACAGAATATCCAATGATATAGAAAATGGGGAGTGAAAGTAGGACACAGTAGAGGAGAGAGTAGGAGAGAGTGGCAGATCGCGAATAAATATGAAAGAGAATTTGAGGTGGCGATGTATATTTGATGTGTAAAATGCACTAGAATTTTACACATTTTTAAACTTAACATGCCGATGGAGAGCTTTTTTTAACAGATAACTAGAATGGGCCCCTTAGTTAAAAGTTTTTCTGTAACAAAACCCAAGTCAAACAGTTTTAAACAAATCCGCCCTCAATCTCAAACGTTTCACAAAAGAAGGTCATAACAGCATAGTGAGATAAAAACGTGGGATTAGTTTTCAAGGGAAAAAACTACATTATCCCTTTAGCTGGTATCTCCATACATATCGGATGTTATTCTTCATGTGAAAAAACACCTCAAATATGTTATATGTTTTTCAAATTCGAAAACCCCTAAAAATTTGTGCTTCTTTCAATTTTAAATTTGAAATTCCTTTCTCCTGATTTAGTAACCCATTTGCTATATACTTGTTGTCATTTTATCTTTGTTTATTGCAACTGCTAGTCATTTGTGTCTTATCCACCATGGATGATATCACTGTTGGAAGACTGAAATATAAAGGTTCAATTTGTGTTTTTACAATTAACCATCAGATATCATTTGACGATATCATAAATGAATTTTCATCTCGCTTTACTGAATTGAAGAAAGGTACTTTCCGTTTGGCTAATTCTGTTGGTACCCAATCTAATTGTATGCTTGACAGTGATAATGATGTGAGGGGAATGATGTTGTCACGCTACATGTTGATGGAGAATTTTATTGACAATTCTGTTATTGAGAGCTCAGAAAATTTTCATACCCCAGAGGTACAAAGTGGTGATGTGTTCAATGAGTCCATTACAGTAGACGAGAATGAATAGTTTTTGAAAAGTAGATGCCTGTGGAGGAATTGATTACTATTAGAAGATTGGAGGTCATATATAAGTCACGTGGATCAAAGATTTGAAGGGGGTGCTAAGGAGTTTCGAGAGAAGTTGGTCAAATATTCTGTAGAATTAGGGTTCAAGTTTGTTTATTTAAAGCAGGAGAAATCAAGGGTGACTGTAGAATGTATTAAAAAGACAAGTGAAGGATGTAAATGGCATGTCCATGCATCAGTGTCATTGTGTAATGGATTCTTTTATATACGGACAGTGAATAATGTTCACAATTGTAGTGGATTAGTTAGTACTCGTAAGAATTCAATGATGATTTCTAAGGTTTTGTCAACCGTGTTGGTTAATCGTATTAAGGATAACCCATTCATAAAACTAGTTGAGGTAGTAAAAGACTTTAAAGAGAATTTCAAATTCGATATTCCATATCATCAAGCTTGGTATGGAAAGAAATGGAGAAGGCTGCGTTGAATGGTGGCGAGGAACTGTCATACAAATTGTGAGGTATCTATAAGGATCTTTTATTGGAAACGAGCCCAGGGTCTCATTTTGTCATTGAATGTGAGGAGGGTACTGACCAATTTAAAAGGGTTTTTATTGCATTTTTCGTGTGCATTGTTGGGTTTTCGTATTGCCGACCAATGTTGTGTATTGATGGTACATTTTTGAAGAATAAATACACAAGCCACCTATTAGGAGCAACAACCAAAAATGGAAAGCAAGGTATATTTTGATTATATTTAATCACATAAATATGTTATTTGAACAACTATTATATCTAGTGTCTATTTCATGTCATAAATGCATTGGATTTATATGTTATTTATATAGTTGGAATTAATGATCATGTTTACGCCATTAATAGGAAAATTGTTTACATTGATACTGATACCTTTGGGTTTTAATCATCCATCTCCACTTTTAGTTTACACTAAACTGTGATTTCATTAGACGCTCTATTTTATGGATTCTTAGCAGATTCAACCTTGCATTTATATGTACACTGACATTTTATAGTTCAATTCATGATAGGGGTAATGCAGTTTTGGTGCATACCTTATTATTTTTCACAGTTCTCGACACAAAAAAATACATCCACTAAATATCACCAAATCATCTTTTATATATATAAAGTTAAAAATACTTTGAATACATTATAGGTAAATTATTTTTAAATTCAAACTACTTTCTCAATATATGTAATGTATTCTACATATATTATACAAGGAGTCGTTTAATCATATTCCGTTTCCAATTGATGAAGTACTAATTTTTTAATGTAAAATGGTATCTAATATTCAACTTGGTATCTGGAAAAACAGAAACTTAGTATCTAACTATAATAGCCAACGATATCATAGCCAGTTAGTAATATAAAACTTGCTCAAACAATTATAAAACTCGATTACCTCTTAACATCTACATAAAAAAATATATTCTTTAAAATATTATTATCTGAAATTATTAGATACTTTTGATACGACACTAATACCTTTGGAGATCCTCCTCTGACAACATATGAAGTTATACTATTAATATAATAAATTTCAATTGAGAGTACTTATCTATTTATATAGGTGTTTTTTTTTCATGTCTATGTTACTGCATTAGTATTTTGTTTATGTATATGTCTAAAAAATAATTTTACTATTTTAATTTTTAGGTGTTAAGTTGAGTTTACTAGTGTTATTTGTAGCTTTTTCACACTTTAGACGGTAATTTAAATTTATCAACAAATATAATGTGACAAATATGGTACTAGGGATGTTAATGGACCGGGTCCGGACCCGACCCAAATTAACGGATCTGAGCAAATTTTATAGACCCGATTACCCGATTTGTTAATGGATCGAATCTGGATATACATGACTCCGATCTGATAAGGACCCGACCCGAATGTGTATATATATATATATATGTAAGTTAGTTTATACAGGTATTCGGGTCGATCTCCGAGTCCTTAATGGATCCGGGTCTGGATCCATTTTCTAAGACCCGACGGGTAATCGGGTAAGATCCAATCCGCTAAAAAAATACCCGAATCAGATCGAGATATATCCTCACCTGATCCAGACCCGATCCGTTTACACCCCTATATGTACTGTGTATTAGTTGAAAATCTTGCCAAATTTTAAAGTTCAATAAAATTCTTAGCTTGCTGAAAGTCATCTGACTAAACTTAGAAGGGTGCATTACATTTCTCAATACTAAAGTTTTCTAAGGCATGACATATATTATTTAAGAATTACATAGACAAATGTTAAACATGAGGTGCGCACAACACAAGCCCATCAAGAAACAGAAAAATTGAGGAAATAACACCACCAGCAGATATATTGGTGACATAAGAAAACATATAAAATTTCCTTTCCTTGTTTAAGGTCACAAACATTACCAAACATCCTATCCATCCATATGGTGTAGTGACCGTACTTATGTTTGTATGAGCTATGATGTATAGTGTGATAACTGACTCCCATATGAAAACTCAACATAGCAACATCAACATCTAACTGGAAAAAACACAAAGGTATCTAGTACATGTTTCACTACATACCATAACTTCTAGAAAGAAAAAAAGATACTCATAAAATGTATGTCAAAACAGCCACAGATGCTCACGAGTATCTAATAAAAAACAACATTAGAATACGCAGAATGGCCCTCCTATGCAGAGGGCCTGTGAAAGGCTCCATATCGAGCTATCTTACTAATGTTGTGCTGAGAGCCTTTAAACTAAAGATAACTTATGACAGGATATTATCATTTTTGAATTCATTGAAAGAAAATACATTGGTCGACATGGTTAATAATATTCTACTTAGTATTTGAAGCAAAAAACGTAGTTTCTAACTATGAATTCAACCATAACATCCAATTTCATAATATAAATCATGCTCAAACAAGTATAATTCGCTATTACATGTTAAGAAGCTGCATAAAAGAATGTGTTCTTTCAAAAAAATATTTTTTTTAAACTATTAGATTCATTTGTTGGGATAATATTACCTTTGGAGCAGATTCTAATAATGTAACTTACTAGATTCGAATAATATAACTTCCTCCAACTGAAAGTACTTATCCATTTATGTAAGTGTGGTTTTCCATATGTATGTTGTTGCATTAATACCTATAAATAATATAGGTCTTCAACATTATTCTGTTGTTTTATTACATTTAGATGTCAAATTAAATTTACTAGAGTTAACTGTAGTTTTTTCACACTTTAAGCTATAAATTTATTAATCAACAAGTGTCACTGCAGGTATTAATAATAGTATCTTATTTTTTTGTTATTGTAGGTATCTTTCTTATTGCTTTCCCTATTGTATATGGGGAGATAGAAGAAAATTGGGAGTGGTTTCTGCGTATTTTATTTGATGTATTGAAGGCCGATAATAGGGTAATCACTTTTATCTCGGATAGGAACGATGGGCTATGTGGGTACCCTAAATTCAGAACTATGGGCCTGGACGAGTAGCCCAGTCCTGGCGACCCAAAGTCCAGGCCCCTCATCTTTTATAATTGATCCGGTCTCCCCCCACGATCCCATGAAGGGAAGTTATGGGGGAAATGGAAAACGTGAAGGAACCCATCACCCCCACTCATCTACATGCACATGTATATATTAAACCCTAGGTCCGGGGCAAAAGGACAAGTTGTATTCTCTGTAATCACTCTCCAGAGTATATAGAAATAATATCGACTGCACCACCGTGGATGTAGGCACATCTTGGCTGAACTACGTACATCCTTTGTTGTGTGATTGGCATCTTTTATTCCTTGTTCTCGTCTTGATAATCTTTCTCTCATATTTATTTATGTTGCATAATAATTGCCTCCACAATTGGCGCCGTCTCTGGGAAGCGTTCATCTTTCCCTGAGAAGAGCCCACATCAAGAAAGGAAGTTAAGATGTTTGGTCACAGCAGCAATGCCCCCCAAGCAGGAGATATTCAAGAGCCACCTGCTCCTCGCAGGATTAGGTCTGAAGTTCGACGTTCAGATCAGAGAGCTCGTTTGGAAAGACCAGCTTCAGAAGAGAGTCAGGGACCAGCTAGGTCCACACAGATATCCAGGTTGATTGATGCGTATGAGGCAAGGCTCCACGAGCAGAGGGAGTCTTCTCGCAGATACGAGGCTGAGAATGATCGCTTGAAAAGAAGACTGGAAAGACTAGAAAGAGAGCTTTGCCCTGATAACCGGATACGCTCATATCGCACTCCTAGCCCTCAGGCGAGCAAGTCTCGCATCCAAGGAAGGAGCCCTAGGCGAGAATCTCAAAGGGACGAAGGAGGCGAGTCAGACGATGACCTCCGCGAACAGCTGCGAAGAGCTCGCCGCCACCAGAGCCCTGCTCGCAGCGACGAGCACATAAGAAACATGGTCCACAGGGAGATGGACCAGTATCCCGCTCACCACAGAACAAGATCAACTAGAGAGCTCGCGAGGAGAGCTCTCAAAACCCAAATGAAGTCACCTTTAATAAGAGAAATCGAGGAGGAGCAAGCTCCCAAGAAATTTGCTATTCCAAGGTTCAAGATTTACGATGGAAAGACTGATCCCATCGATCATATCAGGGAATACCGACAGGCCATGACCCTCTGGAGTCACCGGGATGCCCTGATGTGCCGTATTTTCTCCTCAAGCCTTTATGATGTAGCACCGAAGTGGTTCGAAAGGCTCCCCCACCGGTCGATCAAGAATTTCAAATCCCTAGTCGAACTCTTTACGTCCCGATTCATTACCAGTAGCTCCCATCCCAAAAGGATAGATGCTCTATTGACAATGAAGAAAACGCCTCAAGAGACCCTCCGAGAATACGCGAAGAGGTACTGGGAGTTATTCAATGAGATCGAGGATTGCGCGAAGGAGGTGGCAGTGACCTCCTTCAAAATTAGGCTCCCTAATTCTTCCCTCCTCTACCAATCCCTGACGAAGAAAGAAGCTATGACTATTGACGACCTTATGGCCCGAATTGAGAAATACGCAAAGGTGGAAGATGTCACCTGCTCTAATACAGGAGAAAACGGTCGAGCTAAGCTCACTACCAAGGTAGGTGAGAAAACTGAGAACCGGAGGAAAGGAGGAAAGAACGGGGGCAAAAATAGCTCCAAAAATGGAGGGAACCAGGACGCATCGAAAGCATTCCAGGCGGTCAACACCGTCTTCAAAGAACCAATTTACAAGGTTCTCGCGAAGATCAAGGATGATCCATTCATCAAGTGGCCTAGGAATATGGGGAGATCCCTCGAAGAGGAATAATGCATTGAGATGCGCTTTTCACAAAGAGGGAGGGCACAAGACCGAGCACTGCAAAGCTCTTAAGTCTCACCTCGAAGAATCGGCCCAGTCCGGGCATTTAAACGACTTTGTGGAGAAAAGGGCAGAGAAAGTGACTGCCAACAGAGAGATGAGACCCGACAATGTGCTGGAGGACGATGCTGGACACGAGTTCGCCGTAATTCACGGAGTATCTGACGTCAAGCAGATATAAGGGAACTCAGCTCGAATGGAGATGAAAAAACTTACAGCGACAATGCAGGCCTTTCAAATCGATCCAGCAAAATCACAGTCAGGAAAGCATCGACGAGCAGAGGACGTCAACTATAACAAGCATATTGTTTTCACGGATGAAGATTTGATGGGAGTAAGGACCCCACATCATGATGCCCTGGTCATTACACTCAGGATAGCCAACTTTGACATCGACAAGCTGCTCGTCGATTAAGGAAGCTCATCCGAAGTAATGTACCTCGACCTGTTCAGGAAATTGAAGTTGGGCGTAGCTGACCTAAAGGAAGCTACTGTACCTTTGGTCGGCTTCGCTGGGAAAATGACCATGCCCCCAGGCAAGATAGTACTGCCAGTTCGTGCTGGGAACGTCTCCAAGATGATTGAGTTTTTGGTAGTTGACATCGAATCACCGTACCAGGCCATCCTCGGCAGAGGATGGCTTCATGCAATAAAGGCGGTCTCCTTGACCTACCATCAGAAGCTCAAGTATGTAACCGAGCAAGGAGTAATGGAGATCCACGGCAACCAAGCGATGGCAAGGAAGTGCTTCATAGCAGCCATTCAACCAAAGCTAGAGAAGAAGGCCAGTCAACCCAGCGAGGAAGTTGAAGAGGGTGTGATACCTTCTAAATAGCAACTAAAGTATGGAAGACCAGGAGTAGAGAAGACCAGGCTCCTCCCCTTCGAACGTGTCATCGAGGAACTGGTAGAAGTTATAGACGAAGTTGGTGACAGTAGCAGAGTCTTCTTGATTGGAGCATCTCTCACCGATCAAGAACAGAGGAGTTGACGACCTTGCTGAGACACAACGTAGATTTTTTCGCATGGGAACCATACGAGCTGCCTGGCATTGATCCTGATATGGTCTGTCATCAGCTGTACGTCGACCCCACGTTCAAGCCAGTCACGCAGAAGGTACGAAGAACTGCACCTGAGAAGGCTAAAGCGGTCGAAAAGGAGGTCAAAAAACTACTAGATATAGGATCCATACGGGAAGTACAATTCCCCAAGTGGTTGTCCAACCCAGTAGTAGTTCCAAAGAATAATGGGAAGTGGAGAGTTTGCATCGACTTCACTGACCTCAACAAAGCATGCCCAAAGGATAGTTTCCCCTCCCAAAGATAGACCAACTAGTAGATGCCACTGCAGCTCACGAGCAAATGAGTTTCCTGGACGCATACTCAGGATATCACCAGATCCCCTTGTATGCCCCAGACCAGGACAAAACGGCGTTCATCACGATGGTTGGGTTGTATTGCTACAAAGTCATGCCATTTGGGCTCAAGAATGCAGGGGCAACCTACCAGCGACTGGTAACAAAAATGTTCAAGGATCAAATGGGAGACACAATGGAGGTCTACATCGATGACATGCTCGTTAAGAGCAAGAAGAAAGAAAATCACCTCTCAGACCTGTCAAAGACCTTCGAAATCCTCAGGAAGTACCGAATGAAGCTTAATGCGAGCAAGTGTTCCTTCGGTGTCCAGTCAGGAAAATTTCTTGGATACTTAGTTAGCAAGAGAGGCATAGAAGCTAATCCGGAACAGATCGATGCAATCAATAGGGTACAACCACCTCGAACAGTCCAGGACATGAAGAAGCTCACTGGAATGCTCTCTGCCTTAAATCGCTTTATTTCCAAATCCTTTGAGAAGTGCAAGCCTTTTTTCCAGCTTCTAAAAGGGAATAAACCAATAGAATGGAGCCCGGACTGCTCGCGAGCATTGGACGAGCTCAAGTCTTACTTAAGCTCTCCACCGCTGCTTGTCATACCACAACCAATGGATTATTTGTACCTATACCTCTCGGTATCTAGTCACACTGCCAGCTCAGCGTTAATATGCAAGGTCGAAGGAATCCAACACCCCGTTTACTACGCAAGCAAGGCCTTATTAGACGCCGAGCAAAGGTACCTGCCATTAGAGAATCTCGCCTTTGCACTAGTGATAGCCTCGAGGAAACTGAAGCATTATTTTGAAGCTCATACTATCATCGTCCTTACATCGCACCCCCTTAAGGCGATCCTAAGGAAAGCGTATTTATCGGGCAGATTGTCTAAGTGGTCCGTCGAGCTCGACCGGTTCGACATCCAATTTCATCCAAGGACCGCTATCAAGGGTCAGATCCTCGCTGATTTCATAGCCGAATTCACTGGCGAAGAACTCCCCAAACAACCTCAACCAACAAAGCAAAAAGAGAACCCATCAACAGTGGAAACCTGGAAACTATTCGTTGATGGAGCCTCCAACTCAAAGGGGGCAGGCGTAGGCATCGTCCTCATCACCCCAGAAAACACCATCCTTGAGCAAGGAATCGGGATTGGATTTGCAGCCTCCAACAACGAAGCAGAGTACGAAGCCCTAATAGCCGGTCTCCAAAAGGCACAAATTCTAGGAGCAAAACGTTTACAGATGTTCGACGATTCTCAACTAGTCTCCAATCAGATAAGTGGAGATTACAATGCGAAGGATGAAAGGATGGCATCCTACCTCGCCCTGGTGAGGAAACTAATGATGAGCTTTGAGGAGATCAACATCCAGCAGTCTCCCAGAGGGAAAAACAGTCATGCTGATGCCTTAGCAGCCCTAAGCTCGACAGTTGATTCTAGTCTTAAAAGGGTCATTCCCATCGATTTCCTCATTTGTTCAAGCATTAACCACAACAACAAGCTGTCAAACGTGGAATAAATACTCCAGGTGGGATCAACCCCCAGCTGGATGGACCCCTCAAGAGACTATTTAAAGGAGGGCACGCTCCCCGAGGATAAGAAAATCGCCCACCAAATAAGAGTCAAAGCTGCTCACTTTCACTTATCCACAGGAAGCGACTTGTATAAGAAGTCCTTCTCCGGTCCCTACCTTAGATGTGTCCACCCAGGCGATGTCGAGCAAGTGCTGCGCGAGCTTCACGAAGGAATCTGTGGAAGTCATGTCGGAGGAAGATCTCTAGCCTTTCGAGCAATGAAGGAAGGCTATTGGTGGCCATATATGCAAAAGGACTCCGCAGTATATGTCCGCAAATGCCCGAAATGCCAGCTTCACGCTCCAATGGTCCACCAACCAGCCAGCGACCTAAAATCCCTGACCAGCCCGTGGCCCTTCGCCCAATGGGTGATGGACATCGTGGGACCACTACCCACTGCTGCCGGCAATCGCAAATACCTGTTGGTTGCAACTGACTACTTCACCAAATGGATCGAGGCAGAACTATTGGCAAATATCCGAGACGCTGACATGATAAGATTCATATAGAGGAATATAATCACTCGATTTGGAATCCCCAGAACCATCATCACTGATAATGGGACACAATTAGAGAGTGGCCCCTTTCAGGACTTCTGTAACGAGCACGAGATCACGCACAACTTTAGTTCGGTGGCCTACCCTCAGAGCAATGGGCAAGCAGAAGCTTCCAACAAAATTGTGATCAATGGATTGAAGAAGAGACTAGAGCGAGCCAAGGGCGCATGGGCAACCGAGCTACCCCATGTCCTATGGGCATACCGAACAACTCCTCGGCGAGCAACAGGAGAAACCCCATTTTTGCTAACATATGGCATGGAAGCAGTCATTCCACTAGAAGCGGGCTTGCCAACAATGAGATCCGACCTTGTCGAACAAGGCCAGAATGATGGGGCGTTGCTCGCTGAACTCGACCTTGCCGACGAGCGTAGAGAACTGGCACTGGTGAAGCTTGCGAGCTATCAACAACAGCTCGCAAGGTATTACCACAAAAGGGTTAACCCAAGAAGATTCCAAGTTGGGGACTATGTTCTAAGGAAAGTCCTGGGCAACACAGTAAGGTCATCAGACGGTAAGCTAGGCCCAAACTGGGAAGGACCCTTTAAAATAACTAGGGACGACCTGCAAGGTGCATATCATTTGGAAACAATTGAGGGCAGAGAGATACCACGAGCATGGAATGCAGCTAATCTCAAGAAATTCTATTTTTAAATTCTCAAGGAATTCTATTGTTGAATCTTTTTCTTGTATTTGTTATGTGAAAGGAATAGTTCATTCCCATTATTACTAATGAAATCAGTAAATTGCATTTTATCACACATCTTTTTCCAAATCACAGGCACAATAGTCGATATAGCTGGGGAATACCCCTCCTCAGGTCATCGTCATGAAACATGAAAGACCTCTTAGACTTGCCCTTGGCAATATATAAAGACCTATAGAGGATTCTTAGGCAATACGACCAGATTTTATACTGGCCATCAAACCTACTTTGGTTGAGCAAAATCCTGATCCGATGAAGACATCCAATACCAGGTGTGTCCTCGCCAATTGCCCTACTTAGGCCTAAGGGAGTGTGACGACACAACCTAAAAGGTAAAATGGGGCATAATGGTATTATACTGGACTGGGGGGACACTTTCATGGAAAAATGAAAAGGATTATGAAGCAGCAAGAATATAAAAAGACTGAATGAACACGTTTAGTCGGCAAAATCGCCCAAAACACGAACTTTTCATTGATCTCTTATATTTACAACAGAGATAATACATGTTTAGTTGGCGAAGCTCGCCTAAAGCATTTACATTATCAAAAAGGACAAAAGAATAACAACTTGTTATATTTACGACAAAGATAATACACGTTTAGTCGGCGAAGCTCGCCCAAAGCGTTTACATTATCAAAATGAAAAAACTTACAAAAAATTCAAGAAGGAGGAAGCCTCTGAACAAGATAGTCTGCCACCCTAGCTCTTCGTCCATCATCAGGAGCAGGGACCAGCTCTTCTACAGCCTCATCTGCATCCAACTCTAACAGTTGCTGAGGAATATCATCAATAGGGATCCATCTATCATCCCTCCTGAATGGATTGGGCATCAGAGTGGAGGAGGACATCTCGTGACGATACCATAACAATGAGTTCCTCGGGACCTGGAGTTCTTTAAAGGCACTCAACCACCCTCTGATGAAAGAAAGTTCTTCGAACTCGGATAATCTTGTGGGAGCATCTAGCCAGCCTTGATCATAACCGTCAGCCCATGCTTGTCGAGGACCCTTCTTGAATAAATGCCGCAATCGAGTAATGTCCCTTTGAAGCCCAGAAGCAGTTACATATGCTCGGCGGACATCATCACGGAGCTCTTCCATCTCCTTATCCCACTATTCTTCTGCTTCCCTATTCCTGCCCTTGGTGCTCCTACCAGCTCGCGGGAGGGGAGGACGAGTGGAACCTCGCGGCATAGGAGGAGTATGTCCAGCTCGTGAAGACGAGGAGCCTTGCAGAATCGCTGAAACAGTGCTCGGCGCATGCTCTCTAAGTTGCAGGACTTCCCTCCTCAGGTTTTCATTCTCCTGCTACAAGAATTCCCCAACTTGATTTATCTCGGTGGCCTCTAGCAACCTTGCTCTCAGTACATTGACTTCCTCTTGTATAGAGGCACCAATGCCTTCCATCTCCTGGAGCCTGTCCTTCAGCTTAGCCACTAGCTTGGACTGATCCTTATATTTTTGGTTCCTTGACCTAAGAGACTTGCAAAGCCTAATAAAGGCCTGACGAACCTGAGGACTGGCATTGGGACCAAGAGTCCTGCCCAATTGAGATGTGGCAGGAATATAGTCTTCTACATCAGTCAACTACAAGACATAAATGTGACACCCCGCCTAATAAAATACCGGTTGATCAGTCCTATACCAAATTAAAACAGGAATCCCAGTTGGATCATCCTTAGCATCACTGTCGAAAACTTTTTAAAACATACTAACCACCTAGTATTCCAAAAACTGGTGCCCAATTTTAACTTTTTAATTTAACAAAATAGTACATGCGGAATTAAATATAAACCATTCACACAGCTGAATAAATCAACTGAATAATTAATTTAAATAACTTGCCGAATAAACCATCGGCCACCAAAGTAAAAATCCAATACAAACATCAAACACCTGAAGGATTACATCTGAAAACTGTACTGAGAAGTCTGGGCGACAAGCCCTAAATAAAACTGAACTGAGAAATGATTCCTACTCTAGGAATGAATGAACGATGCGTCTAATCCAAACTCTTGTTAGCATCCACATATGCTGCAGCTCCGTGTCCCTGGAATAGAATATCAATCATGGCGTCCCTGTGGCTGGACACCTAAAAGGTTTTGAAAATAGTTTTATAGCAAGGGTTAGAACCCAAAACATTTTGAAAATATTTAGCAAGTGAATTAACTGCAGTAATTTAAAATGCATGAATGCGCTTCATATTTAAGATAGTGTCGCACTCCCTTACGGACATTCTCACCCCTCCACTATTGTGCACACCTACCGGTTACCCTAACCCCACCTAGTTGTACTACCCCGTTCAACTAGTCCTGGTATAACCATCCCTTGCCATGCTACTCTAACCCGAGTATAATGATTCTTGAATTATAAGTTATCTCACAATTAACTTACTTAATTCCTCTTAAATATTATCATATAACCGTGTCACTAGTTATATAAAGTAAATACATCACACACTGTATTATTACCCGTATATAATATTTACTACCATTATATATGTACCTTTACCACAATATCCACACATAGTTAAATTCCATCGCTATCCAGCTGATTTTTTTTTTAGGAAATGTTATCAACCCTACTCCCATAATTATCGAAAGTAGTAATTCCTCGCATAATTCAAACTTTCACTCAGTGTACACCTTCACTCTTCCGTGAAGAACACCAAGGAACTCCGTTACTCTGCGGAAAGTTTATCGACATGCTTTGGTTGCTACCGCCAACGTACTCACTAAATTCGACTCACCCGCGAACTTTAGTGAAAAATAAGACTTATATTGTGACATCCTCCCTGTCACTCAAAAATATACCCCATGACCCTAGGGTAAAAATAATTACCTCCATACTCCAGCTGCAACGGCTGGTTCTCGAGTTCTGGAGCATCTTCTCCCTGCCCGAATGCACCAATGACTTGCTTTAGTGGCTGTACATCCAGGACCTCGTCCTGTAGTTGCCCCCTGCCTTGCTTAAGACAACCTCTCTTCAAGTGTCTCGCTTTCCCCACTGACGAAACACCGTCTAATACATTCACCCTTCCATTGGTCCTTTCCATGCCGACCTTGTTAAATTCCTTGGCCATCCTGCCGATAGCCTCCAGTTCTAAATCGTTTGGCGTGGTTTCCCTGCCGAAAATCCTGCCCCTGTTCTCCCCGAGTCTGCTGCTGGGATACCCCACTGGTATTGTTCCCTCCTGCCTTATTCGACTGGCTAGTTTCCACTCCCCTCCCGCTTCCTTTCACGTGGAAGCGATATTTTCGACAGTGCCGGAGTGTTGCGTTAATGACATCAGTATAATTTACTAATGCGGAATTATCAATTAAAGGTTGTCTGATTCTCCAGACTAACCCGTCCAAAAACTTTACTTTCTTTCTCTTTTCCTTGCTTACCTCATCTGGTACAAAATTTTCTAACCGAGTGAATTCTTCCTCTTAATCGGCCACTTAACGGTCCCCTTGAGTCATCTCACAAAATTTTCTCCTCGTTTCGGTCTCAACCGCTGGAGGAGAATACTTGCGGTCGAACCGCACTCAAAACTCTGCAATAGCTAGTGTGTCCCTTTCCTCAACTGTGGTGATCGACTCCCACCACTATAGCACTGCTCCCACTAAACTAAAAGTGGTTAGCATTTGCTTCCGCACCTTATCACAATCTCCCATGCGTAGGTGACGCTGGATATCTCTCTTCCTTGACACGCTAGTACTACCACTGAACCCCCTCGCAACTCTGGTGGGTTCCTACTAAAAATAACCTCTCTTTCCTGTTTCCACCCCGACGACCCCGCGTGAGTCTGAACATTTGGCGCCACTAACACTTGTGGCGGATCCCGTGGAAAGTACCCTGCCGTTGTGACCACCGTCGTTTCAACTGTCTGTGCCACTATTTCAGTTACTTGTGCTGTCAAAATCATCTCTGGCTGTAGCTGCGGTAACTCTTGCTCCTAACGAGTCTCCCTCATCTCATCTCCCCCTACTTCCCTAACTGCTCTCTCTCACCTGGGCGTCATCTGGAATGAGAATCGAATTTGTATGAGTTCACTCTCAAATATAAATTTGGCAGAAGAACGTATATGCGCATACGTATGAGAATACAACAATCCTATAATAGGGCTCTATATCAAATATTGCTATGCCGAAACGTGAAAAGCCGCACAGATCCTAAGGACACTAGAACCTGATGCTCTGATACCATCTGTGACACCCGGCCTAATAAAATACCTGGTGATCAGTCCTATACCAAATTAAAACAGGAATCCCAGTTGGATCATCCTTAGCATCACTGTCGAAAACTTTTTAAAACATACTAACCACCTAGTATTCCAAAAACTGGTGCCCAATTTTAACTTTTTAATTTAACAAAATAGTACATGCGGAATTAAATATAAACCATTCACACAACTGAATAAATTAATTGAATAATTAATTTAAATAACTTGCCGAATAAACCATCGGCCACCAAAGTAAAATAATCCAATACAAACATCAAACACCTGAAGGATTACATCTGAAAACTGTACTGAGAAGTCTGGGCGACAAGCCCTAAATAAAACTGAACTGAGAAATGATTCCTACTCTAGGAATGAATGAACGATGCGTCTAATCCAAACTCTTGTTAGCATCCACATATGCTGCAGCTCCGTGTCCCTGGAATAGAATATCAATCATGGCGTCCCTGTGGCTGGATACCTAAAAGGTTTTGAAAATAGTTTTATAGCAAGGGTTAGAACCCAAAACATTTTGAAAATATTTAGCAAGTGAATTAACTGCAGTAATTTAAAATGCATGAATGCGCTTCATATTTAAGTTAGTGTCTCACTTCCTTGTGGACATTCTCACCCCTCCACTATTGAGCACACCTACCGGTTACCCTAACCCCACCTAGTTGTACTACCCCGTTCAACTAGTCCTGGTATAATCATCCCTTGCCATACTACTCTAACCCGAGTATAATGATTCTTGAATTATAAGTTATCCCACAATTAACTTACTAAATTCCTCTTAAATATTAGCATATAACCGTGTCACTAGTTATATAAAGTAAATACATCACACACTGTATTATTATCCGTATATAATATTTACTACCATTATATATGTACCTTTACCACAATATCCACACATATAATATACGTACATCCATCCCTTCGAGTATACCCTCGTTGGATGATTCCCTCTAAAATGCTATCTCACTAGGTGTGCTCACAAAACCTAGTTATCCAAGTTGGAATCGCTCACCAACTTGGCCCAAAATATAAACGTAGTGGAGGCGGTCATATTCCTTCCCTGAAAGTGAGATACATCCCTCACCCATATATACCGGATGCTATGACCTGGGGATATACTCGCCCTACTCCTCTAGCTAGGGGATTCACCCGCATCGCGCAACCTCCCTTGATAGCATTAGAATATATAAATTGAATAAATATCTAGTCACTGATATTTAATATCACACACAATATATACACGTATATATATACTATCACTACACCGTATATATATAATATAAACTCCGGCTTTACCGTGTACTCAAAATCCCGTGCACTGCATGTTATTTAATATCACACACAATATATGAACACGTATATATATACTATCACTACACCGTATATATATAATATAAACTCCGGCGTTACCGTGCACTCAAAATCCCGTACACTGCTTGTAATTTCATGAGTCTCTGGCCCGACTCAACGTAATTAATTTTCTCACTTAATAATTTATGATCCTCCCGAGTCTATGTCCGACTCTAATATAATTAATTCACTCCTCAATTAATATAATACTTTTCTCGAGTCTGTGGTCCGACTCTAATTAAATTAATTAACACACCCTGCGTCTACAATCCGACTCTAATTAAATTAATTAACACACATATTAATTTAATACCTCCCCGAGTCTACAATCCGACTCTAATTAAATTAATTAACACACCCATTAATTTAATATCCACCCGAGTCTACAATCCGACTCTTATTTAATTAATTTACACGTTAATTAATCAACACAAATCCGAGTCTGTGGTCCGACTCTAATACCAAATTGAGTATGTGGTCCGACTTTCAATTAATTAATTTAGACATTAATTAATTTATACCAAACTCCGGGTCTACAACCCGACCCCAAACTAATTAATTACAACATCAATTAATTTAATACTTTTCCGAGTCTACCCTCCGACTCTACCTTCATTAATTATCACATCCATTAATTTAATAACTTGGTGTCATCCAACCATTATCCCCGGACTCACTTACTTAGCCCGTAACTTAATATTTTCCCAGTCTTTGTTCCTATCACAAGGAAACACACAATAGACATTCACAACCCAAGTAATCCTATAAAATAGTAGGTATTTACACAACCCAATTCTTCATACTTGTACATAATATATTTCTCTCTAATATTCACCGTACTTGTTTTCTTTACGAATTTATTTCACTTTCGTATTAATTCAAGTATTCACAAAACTCTAAGGGTGCTAGTTACTCCTTGTTATATCAATTCAGTAGTTACCCTTGTTAACCCACTAACCTAACGAATTTAATCGCTCACGCTTTTCTATAATTATATTCTTATCATCTCGAATTAGAGTACGTCACAATCAAGCCTATGAATCTCCACCTTAACTCTCTCACAAAATTAAAGTTCAACAGTCAATCATAGACCTACTTCCATATCATTATTCCATAAATATATTTCATCAAGGTCCCATATACTTCCCCGATAAAATTTTAGACATTTGAGGCTTAAAAAGAAAAATCTCAAATTTTCTAGCAGATTAAATACCCTCTAGTAAAATTTTGATTTCTCCCTCTACGAAACTCCGATTGACCTGATTCCAAGTTCATTGGATAGCTAAGAGAAATATCTTTCCAGTAATGTATGGTTCACACTCTAATTCGAAGTAGAATTCAAATCGTACACGTTTAAAGTCACGTTAAAATTCTGGCAGATTACTATGTTGACAGATCAAACACCCTGTAGTAAAATGTCGATTACTCCCTCTACAGAACTCCGATTGATCTGATTCCAAGTTCATTGGATAGCTAAGAGAAATACCTTTCAAGGAATGTATGGTTTATACTCTAATTCGAAGTACAACTCAAATGGAATACGTTTAAATTTGTATCAAAAATTCTGGCAGGTTGACATCTTGTGTTCATCAATTAAACCCTAAGTCATTCAAGATTCATGTTCTTCATCCAAGAACTCATAAAGATTCCATGTTAATCATCAATTATATTCAAATTTCATTTTATCTTTACTTAGGGATATATAATACACCTATTTCTTACTTTGAATCTCATTCAATAGCTACATGAACAAAACCCCCATTTTTATAAGCATTTATCCCCAAAACGAATTTTGGATTACACATCACTATGATATGAATTGATTATCATCAATTTAGAGATCACAACAGTTAACCACTTGCCTGTAAGTGTTCGTAGTGTCTGATCCGTTGGCGTAGTCCCTCAATTTGGCTCCAAAATCCCCAGATTAACTTTTGCTAAGCTTTCCCCCAATTTCCCTCTCAAGCCCTAGGCTTAGAATTGTGTTGGCTGCTGATTTCCTAATCCCTCACTTAGGTTAAAACCCTCCATCCCGTTTTTCACCTAATGGGCCTAATTAAAATAGTCAAAATCACCTCGTGTGGGCTCGGCTATGCTCAAAAATGCCCCGAGACCCAATTACTACCCCCGGGTACTCTTTTCTGACTATCTCGACCCATCCGGACACAACCGCGCACTCAGAATTGGAATTCCAATTAATTTATAAAAATCCTTATCTCACACCCAATTTAGTCTATACCGACTCCTGGCTGGGATAAGTGCATACCCCGTAATTAATACCCGAAATGACGCGATTAAATTATTACTATTCACTTAGTAAATAAATTTCCCTAAACATTAACCATTCACTCCCCGATTAATATTTAAATATATATATTGCCATAATTAATTTAATTAAAAATTACAACACACAAGTAATTTAAAATTCCCGAATTAATTAAATATTAAATGTACAAAAATACGAAGTGTTACAACAAAAGGGCAAGGGAAAGAGAAATCAATCAATGCATTGGAAAAAGAAGCCTTTTTATTTCATTAATGAAGGTCAAGTACATCGAGCAGGAAATGGAAAAATTATAAGCAAAAGTACAAAAATAGTTCTAAGGGAGGATTAACTAGTAACCTCAGGCTGCCCAGAGGTGGCTGGCTGCTTCCTCTTGTCAGCAGCAACAGAGGCATCCCCCTCTACAGAGATGCCCTCATTCGCCTGGGCAGGACCAGCATCGGCATGGGTTGTCTGAGAGGTAAGGTCAACACCCTCGATGGCTGGGGCAGGGGCTTCTTCGTCCACGGTTGGCCTTGGACCCGGGTCATGCTCGTCGAACAGAGGAGACTCTGCATTAACACCAGCAGCTAGGAGGTCCTTGTTCCAACCCTTTTTGAAGTTCAAACGGCTGATATAGCCTATTTGAACTTCGGCGTCTTCATAAGCCGCAGTCCATCCGGAGTTGTATGAATCCTCCTTGATGGTGGCTACCTGGGACTCCTTCTCCTTTAGCTGCTCGGTCAGAGCCTTGTTCTCCTCCACAACACCCAGCTTGCTCGCGCACACTAGGTCATAGGCCTGCCTCAACTCGCTCAGCTCCTTGACCGCCGCATCCCTCTCTCGGTTAGAATTGATAAGGGCCAGATCAGAGGAAGCTCGGGCGGCATCAGCAGCCTTCAGATCAACCTCCATCCAAGAACCCCTGACTTCCAGAGTGGACTTCTGCTACTCCAGCTCGCCATTCATCCTCACCAACTCGTCGCGAGAACGGTAGAGCACAGCGAAGTCCGTCACAAACTGCCAAAAATAAAGAAGAAATCAAGAAGGAGAAATAATTAAAACTTATTAAGGAATTGAAAAGGGAGAGAACCTTACTAAGGCCAGTCTCTGGCTAGCTTGGAGGGCTAATTGATCAGACCCCAGCGCCCTCTGGCGATCTGCAGGAAGAACTGCCCTCTCAAGCAATGCAGGAGCCAGCTGAGGGGAAGTGGCAACTGAGGCCCCCTCGGGCAAAGCTAACACCGGGACCAAGGCTTGCCCAGCCTTCGTCCTCGACTCCATCTTCCTCCTCTCTTCCTCTCTCTCCCTCTCCATCCTTTTCCTCTCCTTCACCTTCTTCCTCTCTTCCTCCTTCTTTCTCTCCCTCTCTCTCACCTGATCTTCCTCTCTCCTCTTCCTCTCTTGTTCATGAGTGGAAAACCGAGAGCCAGTAGCCACGGCCCCAGAAGAAGACCTTTGTTTCTTTGACCTCTGTGCAAGAATCACATGGTCCTCATCATCATCGTCTCTAATCAGGTTCTTCCTGGGAGGCATCTCTTCGCCTGAACTACTGGAAGTGCTCGACTATCCTCTAGCTTCAGAATCCTCTTCAGAAGAACTGCTACTGTCAAATCTCCCTCCACCCAAATTACTCACAGCTCCTGCAGGCTCACTCTCAGAGCTACTCTCCTCTTCGTCCAACTGGATAGGCTCAGCAGTAGTCTCTCCGAAAGAATCAAACTCTGGAACACTATCCACAGGCCGTGCAATGAAGCTGGAGCCTGCGTTCTTGTACTCGAGCAAAAAGGCAGCAGACCTGGGATGCTCGCCATTACCCAGAGGCTCCCTGATATTCCAAGCTTTCACTAACTCCGAGATACGAACCTCGCTGAGAGCAGGCTCCAAATTCTTTGTCCTCGCTATGGAAGAAAAAGCAAAGAAAGGTTAGAAAAGTCACAAGTCAGTAAAGGTTGAAATAATAATACAATGTCTACCTATATATTCTTTCCCGTAAAAAGGGACAGTGAACCTCTCAGACCTCGACCCTTCAAACTAGGGAGGAAACTGCCAATTCCTAATAAGGAAACCCTCTTGCCATTAGTCCTTACGGGAATCAGGTAGGTTTACTACCAATACCCTATCAGGACTCATAGCTTTGAGGTATAAGACACCTGAGCTAGTTTGATAGAAGGAATAACAGAAACAGATCTCGGCAAGTCCTAACCTAGTACCATACAACTGGTTTATTCTATGGACGCCATTTACTATCTTCCACACATTGGGCGAGCACTGTGCGAGAACAATACCGAAATAACCAAAAAAAATACAGAAATAGATCATTAGGGGGAAAAGTAAGTCCCCCCTAGGAGAGCAACAAAACATGGATCCAATGGGAATCCTCTATATCCCTAACGTTCCTAGGAGGGGAGGCACAACATTCAATATCTACCCACTCAGGAATATTGTAGAACTTCCTGAACTCAGAGATTGACCTATTTCCAATCTTCGCCATTAAAAAACTCTAGAAACTCTACAAACCAAAGAGAAAGTGCAAAGAAAGGGCACGAGAAACTCACAAAACAGAAGATCGGTTCGAGCGATGAAGAAGCACGAGCCCAAGACGACTAAGAAGCAATGGGAATGGGGATTCAGAGAAGAAGGTACGAGGCGCTAGAGTTCTCAGAAGAAGGAAGAGTACTGGAAAGGCTGAAACGACGGATGAAAAAGTGGCTATCCCAACAAGCCTTCAATTCTAATCATAACGCACGGATAGCGAAGCGGGTGCCGCCAAAGCAACTTTACAGTTTTCGAAGAATCACAAATCATCCATAATGGCTAATCATTTAAATCCATTGGACCCATAAACATGGCCCAACAAATTTAGGGGCAATTGTGGGTACCCGAAATTCAGAACTATGGGCCTGGACGAGTAGCCCAGTCCTGGCGGCCCAAAGTCCAGGCCCATCATCTTTTATAATTGATCCGGTCTCCCCCCACGATCCCATGAAGGGAAGTTATGGGGGAAATGGAAAACGTGAAGGAACCCATCACCCCCACTCATCTACATGCACATGTATATATTAAACCCTAGGTCCGGGGCAAAAGGACAAGTTGTATTCTCTGTAATCACTCTCCGGAGTATATAGAAATAATATCGACTGCACCACCGTGGACGTAGGCACATCTTGGCTAAACCACGTACATCCTTTGTTGTGTGATTGACATCTTTTATTCCTTGTTCTCGTCTTGATAATCTTTCTCTCATATTTATTTGTGTTGCATAATAATTGCCTCCACAAGGCTATGTGAAGCTGTTTCGAAGGTCTTCCCTTCTTCACCACATTCATATTGTATTTATCATATTCAACAGAATATAAGATTGAAATATCTTAGAAAGGGGAGGTCGATGCATTGTGATAAAATAATGGGATTATTTGTGTCTTGTGCATACCCAACAACCGAGCATCTTTTTGTGGAGGGTATGGGAAATTTTTGAAAGAAGGCGGTGAGACAATGGTCAGATTTCTTGAGAATTTTCCATTTAAGAATTGGACAAATGCACATTTTACCGAAAAACAATATAGAGAGATGACATCTAACATAGTTGAGTTAATCAATGCGTGGATTTTAGAGGAATAATATTTACCTATCACGCAACTTATTGATGGAATTAGAGTAAAAATGATGAAGATGATGTGTGATTGGAGTCGTTCAGCAGAGCAATGAACAAGTGTCTTGTGTCCTGAAATAGAAAAGGTTATAAGGGAACATTTGAATATTGGGCGTAACTGGCATGCTAGTCAAGCGAGAGAAGACGTGTTCGAGGTTTCTGGTGATGATAATCACACACTAGAATTATTTTATCGATTGTGCTCATGTAAAATGTGGCAAATAAAAGGATTACTATATGCACATGCCTGTTCAGCGGCAGAATCAGGTGTTGTGGAGATTTATAATCTTATCGAGGATTACTTTAAATCTGATTATTTTTTAAAATCATATAAATGTCCAATATATCCTGTTCCTTATATATCTAAAGTGGTGAAGACTGAAGAAGATGAAATTAAACCTCCCAAGACACACAAACAACCTAGGAGAATGAGAGTCAAAAGGATAAAGTCAGCGGGTGAAGTAAGAAAACTCAAGTGTGGTCGGTGTGGGTCTGCAAATAGGCACAACAGGAAAACATGCACAGCGATCATTTGATGTTAATTGTCATTATTTTTTCATATCATTTATGTTTTTATGCTGTTTTGAATAAGAATGATTATGCTGTTAAAAATGTGGGTGTTGAAATTTTAATTATTTGTCAGCTCATTGTGTTTCAAACAAGGAATATGTTAAGAAAATTTGAATGTTCCTTATTATTTGTACTGAAGATACCTTTTAAGAAATTATGAATGTTTCTTATTATTTGTATTGAAGATACCTCTTAAGAAATTATCAATGTTCCTTTTTATTTGTACTAAAGATACCTCTAAATTATGTTCTTGAAATTATAATTTTTGAGACCATTTACATTCATTTTGGTGTAAGTGATCGGTGCTAAGTTTAAGATGTTTTTCGTATTAGAGATGTATTTTTCATTATGAAACTCCATTTTTAGTTTTAGGTTTGTCCATATAATATATTGATCCTTTTTATTTGTATAGAAGATACCTCTTAACAACTATTCTTCTGGTAATTCATATAACCAAAGGTACCCAGTGGCTCTGGGATTCAGTCTAGACAAGGTAAAATTATCTGGTATTCAGTTATGCAATCGCATAACTCTATTCTATCAACTCTATCACGTTTAGCATAGACTGGAGATATTTTTTCAAGATGAGATAAATAAATAGGTCGAGTGCACAGTCTATTCTATCAATTTTATTCTCATTTTGAAATAGTAGGGAGTGTAGTGACAAAGGTTAAGTGGTGGGATAAAAAGTTTCAGAATTTATAATATACTAATACTAGTATGCGAACGAGTAACAGTTAGGTGTGTTTCTTCTCTTAATGCTTTGATTCGCACAATCTGTAACTCCATTGATTGGTTATAATTTGTATTCTCGTACTATTTTAAAAACAGATGTTAGGCTTCGTATAAAAGGGAAGAAATTCAGCTGTTTCATTTCTTGCTTGTTGAACCAATGTCTTTGCATCAACAATGTTAGGCTTCGTATAAAAGGTCGTGCTAGTAGGAATTTTGTGACTGGGAAATGATGTGTGTTATTACTTTATAATTTGTAATTTAACACACCTGGAGGTCACATTCAATAACAGTCTTGACACCTTTAAACAAGTCTCTGCCACGGACACAAATCGAGGTAGCCTCAGCAGCCTTAACACCTTTAAAATCATACGCTGCTGGAAGAGACGACCCTCAAGAGAAAATATGGTAATATGAAGCATAAAACGATACTCATAAAATTTCAAAATAGACATAGATGCTCATGAGACTCGATTGAAAATATGGTAATTCTCATAAGTAGAATCTCCTTATATATGGTAATTCTCAAAATATGGTAATGCTCATAAAATGTCAAAATATGGTAATGTGAAGCATAAAAGGATACTCATAAAATGTCAAAACAGACATAGATGCTCATGAGAGTTTATTTAAAACTAAGATGAGCTAGATATCTTATATGTCATTAAGGGCACCATCCATTGTTATAATGATACATGTTTGACCTGCCCAAAAATTTTGGTTGAACGTATTTTTGATTTCATGACAGCTCTCATTACTCAATTCAATGGTTTTGTAGATGAATAACCATATTCAAGGCTACAAGTACTTTAAATTCAAAACTCAGATGTAGTCTTTTCCACGGACACAAATCATTTTTGCAGTTTACCCTGCTTATAAATCCTCTTATGACTTTTATGACTTTTTACAATGTACTAGGCCAATATACGTTTCGAGAGAGAGCCATAGATTAAAAAATTAAGGCTAAGATATTCTTGTTTTTTCAAAAGTCCATTTGGAAGATATTTTGGAATGTGTTTTCTCAGATTAGATATGGGTTCCATTCACATCAATTGACGTGATTTGCCTACAGGAAACTGTTTTCCATACCAATCGATAGAAAACATTTGCTTCCTTCTACTATTCCCCTGATGTGCTACATAAAAGTGTAAAAGTATGATTTATTTTCTCCATACAATTTAAAGGAACATACCTTTTTATAAAATGTACAATTACGAGAATAACCTGGTATAATGGGTTAAGATACCGTTTTAAAAATTAATGATGAATTAAACTGACATTTTGTTATTTAACTGTCCCTATATTTGACCTTTTCTCATATCACTTTTATAAAGGGAACCGAATTATTTTAGAGAGCTAAAAAATACAGTGATGGATGTTGAAGTTAATGAGGTTGCATTGTTTTTGAGAGGTTAATAATATTAGCTGTGGTTTTAGATTGGTGAATGAGAAATATTGCAGAGAAATGACTGGTGTGGCATATGACTTTTTATTGATAGTGTCACAAATGGAATGGACCATGCAACCCTGAATAGCAATTTTGGGTTATTTGATATGAGACACATATATGTTGTTAAGTTGATTAGTTGAGCTCGAGCCACACATGAATAAGCTCTTTAGGTATTGAGCCAAGTTCGAATGATATCCAACTTGACCGTAGTAGGTTCACAACCATAACTTCACTTAATTTGAGTAGCTTTCTTGATAAACCTTCTAAATTACTCAATTAAATACTTAAATATATACAATAAAAACATTATATGCATAATATAGCTGTCTTGAATTATGAAGATAGTGTACGAGATTGAAGCCAGTGTCGTTAGTAGTTTGTTTAGATACTCAAGCCTAGTTTAGTTCATTTAAGCTTGATTGAGAAGGGATTGAAAATAATTGTTTTAAGATCAGAATAGTTCCACTAAAACTTTTATGAAATTTTAACAAACAAACTGAAACATTATGTAGCTCAATCAGGTTTGTTTCATTCAAGTCACTGCCTCACTTTCACCAACATTGTAGATAAGTTTTTTCCATTCAATGGTTGTAGTTGGTTACTCCAACCCGTCATAAATTAAGGGTCATGTTTTCTATCTCTGATTGACCATAACTAATAATCATATTTTATGAAAAAGAAGATAAAATGGCGTAAAATTTTGAGATCACTGATAAGAAGCTTTTTGCGTATGTATCGTTGTAGTGCAAAAGACACTCTCAAAATTCTCTTGAGTACCTACAAAACTTGTCTAAAAATAACTCGTATTGCGGTAAGTACGGGTATCAATCCAACTTTCAAGGTGAAACAATTAATGTAAAAACGTGCAATTCCAATTTTTTAATGAAAATATTTCTTTTTGTTTATTTTTTTATTTTTTTGAAACAATTTCAAAGGAAAAATTAACTAATTAAATGCTAAAATTACTAAATGACTAAATAAATAATGTAACCGAGTGTGATAAATGTGAGAAGGTCAAGAGATGGGATTACACTGCATTTTCAATTATTTTAATTTCTCAATTTATTAAATTAAAATATTTCGAGATAATATTAAATTGATAATCTAACTCTCGTTAAAATTGCAAATTTAATAAAATCTTTTTCAGAAAATTAATTTAAAAATGTCACACAATGAAAAATTAGGACTTATACCATTTTAAGAAAATTACCCGCTAGGATCAATTTAAAGAAAACAATATCAATCCTCAAATTCAAATACCGAATTAATATTCAAATATCGAAAAAAACCTATCTCTAGTTCGATTCCTAAATTCAAACATTAATTTTTTCAATTAATTTACTAACTCTCGTTACATAAATTAATTGGTGACAGTTAAAATTAATTTACCTAGAAATATAAAATTAATGAAACCAATTAATTAAATTAACATTATACGCATTGCCTCCCACCCCTTGAACGGGGGGTTTAGCCAAACATTTTCATGTGTGCATAAACAACAATAGATAATATGTCAAGAAGGAAATAAATTGAAAAGAGAATGTAAAAATACAACACGCAATTTTCCCACAAATTTGTCTTGAAATGCGCCTTGACATGCGTCCAACTTCTTCACAATTTTCAGCACTTGATTACAAAAAGAAAACTAAAAACTTAACCTAAAAATTATTCTAAAACTAAATTAATTTTTTTGTATTTTTCTGAAATTTTTTATGATCCTAAACTGTACATAATACACACATTGTTTTTCTCTCCCTGCGTCTCCTCTTTTTCCTTCTGATATGAGAGTCCTTTTTTTTTTTATTTAATAATATGTCCTCTTGTTTTTGTAAAGCCACGATTCTTTGTTTTGGTGGAGATTTTTGTGGGATTTGAGAAGAAAGTCAAAAGAAATGTGGGTTATCTTGAATTTGTGACAGGTGGCTTGAGAAGGGATTTTGGTTCCTATTTTAAAGGAGAAGGTTTGGTTTCGTGGAAATGGCAGGTATGGCTTGAAATGGGTCTGATTTTGGTAGTGCTTGGGACAGCAAGTGGGCTGCCTCGGGTTCCGGTAAACCGCGGTTTGGGTTGAATTCGGGCCAAGGTTTGTTGGGTTTTGAACAGAATTAAAGGGGTCGACACCGGTTGGGTCAGGTGGGTTGTAGATCGGCGCCGCGGGTCTGACAGCGGGTATGGGTCCGGATTTGCTGTGTTCTCGGGTGTGGAAGTTGGGTGTGGAAGTTGGGTAGCAGGTGGGTTTTGTGTTAGTTTTCCATGGTCCGGGTCGGACTGTGTTCCGGCCCCGACGGTTTGGGAGGCGGGGCTAATGGCCTGTATGGTTGAGGTGGGTTGCTGGTTAGAGATGTTGCAGCCAGAGTTGGGAGTATAAGGGGGCTGATGGGTTTTGGATTGGTAATGGTGGGAGGTGAGAGAGAGAGATGTGAGTTTTTGGAATTTTGTTAATGGGGAAAGAGAGGTTGAGTTAGGAGAGAGAATCGTAGTGGTGTGTTAGGCTCGTTTGCGAGTTTTATTTTGGAGAGAAAAGAAAGGAAAGGAAGGGAAAGTGTGTTTCCTTTCTTTCGTTTGGGAGTTTAAGTAGGAAAGAAAGTGACTTTCTCTCGTTTGGGAGTTTAAAAGAAGAGAAAAGAAAGGAAAATTTTTAAAAAACTTTCTCTTCCTTTCTTTCCAAAACTTTCTTTCCAAATCGGAAAGAAATGGAGAGAAAGAAAAGTTTTTTAATGAATTGTTCCTTCTTCCTCTTAAAAAAATTATTTTCCTCCCAAACTCCCAAACGCAAGAAAGAAAATTATTTTCTTTTCTCTCCCAAACTCCTTTCTCTTCTTTTCTTTTCTTTTCTCTCTTATTAACTTTCTCTTCTTTTCTTTTCTCTCCTAATAAAATTTTCCCTTCCTTTCTCTTATCTCCAAAACTCCCAAATGAGCCCTTAGGGAAGATGATGAATAGTGATTGTGTGGGTGTGGGTGTAGGGTAGTAAGGTGTGAGGGTGAGGGGTTGTGTTGTGTGTATATGAGTGTATGGAAGTAGGATATATGGGTAGGTTTAAGTTTGGGGTTATTTAGTGTGTGTAATTTGTATCCCTAAAAAAAATGACATAGTAAAAAAATATATATAAAACTAACAAAACTAAAAATCTAAAAATAAAATACTATTCCAAAAATAAAATAAAATAAAGACTAAAAAAAATGAAATTAAAAAGAAATAAAAATAAAAATCTATTAAACGAAAAACTAAAATCCTAAAAATGTAAAATCTAAAAAGTAAATAAATGAAATCCTAAAAACTAATCCTAATAAAATAAAATAAAGATTAAAAATTAAAAATTAAAAAAAATCAAAATCAAAATAAAGAAATAGAAAAATAGAAAATAAATTCTAGAAATTTTTAAATAAATCTAAAATAAATCCTAAAAATAAAAATGACTCAACTAAAAATCTAAAAAAATAATAAAAAGGCACAAACTAACACACATCGGCTCGGGGTATGGATTGGGCTCGGTCTGGGCTAGGTTAAGGTTACGGGACTGGTTCGGGGCATCGGAACACATCTCGGCACGCTCAAATAGGACTCCAGACTTCGCGGTCTCCTTTGATTTCTTCGATGCAAGCTTTTGACCGCTATTGAGTCACAATTGTACTGATTTAGCATTATTTGTACCGCAACTGTGTATTGACCTGCAAAAATGATAAAATACGAACATAAGGCCAATTTTATTATAACGAGCGACTAAAATGCATCTATTCGGGGCATAAATTATACACTTTTGGGTGCTTATCACACCACCGCCAAACAGAACATTACTAGTCCTCGAGCAAAAATTGGAGAGAAAACAGAGATAAGTATCCAAAAGTGTGCCACTTTCACAGGCACTGGCGATTGCACTTAGCATGTGCAACAAGCCGTTAAACCTGCAGGTTGACCTACAAGACGAGTGGTGTCTCGTGAGGATTTGCAGTGAATATACCCACAAAATTCAAAACTTATTTGAATACAGTTTTTGAGTAGATGATGAAATACTATACAACCCAACTTTAAAAGGACATCAAGGAACACCATATTCAACTATCAAAATAAGATATGAAATTACTTAATACCAAAAGCGTAATCCTTCTTAAAACTCAGCGTGTGTAGTGTGAAACAATCTTAAGTATTATTAGAGTAATTCCTAGATTGCCTTTATAGAATCAACGCTTTGACTTCGAGTCTCACTGGATATCTCTCTCTGAATCGAACTCTCTGAGAATTGGGTAAGTGCATCTTTCTAGTGTGTGAGGAAGTGAGTAAATGTAAGCAAGTTCAAACGTCTCACACACTTTATAAAAAATGACGGATACATGAAAAAATCTGATCTCATGAAGGAGTGCTAACCACTATGTCGAGAATGTCGAGTTATTCACCATATGATCTTCTCATTTGCCCGAACACTTTACCAAGGGTAAAAAATGGGGTTTATATAAGGTATGAGGGAAAATGAAGAAGATGGATGATATGATGGAAGTGTTTTGAGAAGAGTGTGACACAACTTTGAATAACTAATGTCTTCATTTTTCGAATTTTTGATCGCATGCTTTCTTTTTCTTCTTTTCTATTTTTATTTTCTCTTTTTGCTTTTTTTTTCTCTCTTTTTTTTTTGCGATACATTTTTCTTTTCCTAGCACAAATGAAGACAATTTACATGGAAAATTTCAAACACTCTTTTTCTCAAAAACGATGGCAATGATGGATGGTATTTGGGACATATGGATAAGGGTAATATGGAAAATGATAATGGGTGAATGATAATGTGATAGGGAAAATGATACGTGTATGGCAAAATGGGTTTAGTGCTCGGGACAAACTACAAGATACATGTTTCTTACAACTCGAAAGTAATGTCATTCTTAGTGATTAAACCAAATTTGAAAAAAAAAATGAGATCATGCAACGACTAAATGCGGCATCCAAAGAAAGTTGAGTCTTCTTGTGACTCGGAGATACGTAAAAATCCTCAAAAAGGTGAAAAGCTCAAATCTCACGGGTTTAAGTCGCCACTAGTGATCTTTTAACGCTCTCTCGAGAATATAGTTACTCTTCAACTTTTGATTGTAAACGTGATAGTGTAAAAGTGCCGAGTTTAGGAATTCATAGTGCAAATACGCTTTTAAGAGGTATTAATTAATTTAAGGTTAAAAAGCGTAATTTTTGGGTTCGAACACAGGTATTCCAAGATTTCTAAAAGAGGGATGATAGACAAATCATATCATAGAAAATTATTTTTAACTGCACAAAAATTTTAAAATCACTTGTTTCTGAAAATTTTCAAAAGAGGTACGATTTTGATAAATTTCCCACCCTAAACAAAAGAGAACATCGTCCTCGATGTTTAAAACCATATATAAAAATGAAAAGAACAAGGGAGGAAAGATAGTACCATAATGAACCACTAGTGAAATGTACCGCACGTTGTAGCATAGATGAAGAACAGATGTGATACAAAAAGACGTACAAGTCTATAAAGTATGTGAAAATCATTGGGTGGTGTGAAACACCACCCCCAAACAGGATAAGATTCATACTCAGAAACAATAAATGACGAGCTGTCTCCCGGTAGCGCTAAGTTTAACGTCTTCAGCCAGACCGAATCAGTCTCACCCTAAGGATAGGAACTAGGAAAGTGTGGGGCGGCAGAAGAATGGGGTGATGAGAATCACCCCAAAACAAGAATGAAGTGTCAGTCTTGCTGGAGAAAGGAGAAAGAAGAGGTCAATGCACTTGTATAGTGAAGTGCATCATTCGATGTAAAGCATCGGTGGACCATGGGCGGGTGGGTAGGAGGGTACATGGACGAAGGGTAAATGTGAGGGTGAATAGGCACCGATCACGGGCCTTATTGAGCCAAAAGTTGAGGGAAACAAGGGCCCTATACGTATGATGCTCAAGTTGGTGGGGGAGGCAAAATGGTTTGACAATAATGAGGGGGCGGGCCTCAGAGAAAGTGCACGATCGTTCTATAAATGGACGGTGATAATGGTCGCGCCGTGACACGCCAGGGAGCGGTAGATGGAAAAAATCAACACCATAAGGGAGTGGTGTGCATAGAGTAACAAGCTCGGTGCCACGAAGGAGAAGAGTAGCACAAATACTCTCATAGATAGTGGTGTCAATGAAAAGTGCACAAATGGGATCGTGAAGTACTAGGGTGGGTGTAGGTGAGGACCTAAATGCTTAGATGTGAACAGGTGAGGTGCAATAACAAGGTCCAAACTAGGCGGTGGGGTGGAAGGGACAATGGGTGGATCGGGTGGGACAATGGGTGGGGGAAGATGATCCAACTCACGAGTAGGGGATACAGACTCCTCATGAGGCACGGAGTGATCCTCAAGGGCACTCGCGGGAGGAAGTGTGGAAATAAACGAGGGAGTGATCAACTTAGCCACCATTATGTCACCATCCAAGGTGGTGAAAGGGTCTAACGAGGCTGTAAGATCCGAGATAGATGAATCTACATCAATATTCGGCTCAAGGGGAGCTAAATATGATAGGGTAGGATCCATATCAAGAGAGGTAGAAACCATCTCAGATTCAACATCTAGAAAATGGTGAGCACTCATAGCCGGAGCTAACCTAGGATGAAGTGGTTCCTCGGGAACACACGCAGTGGGCGCAATAGGTGTAGGGTTCACGCATAAAGAAGGATTCTATGGAAGGGGAAAAGTGAACCTCTATGGTGGGTTCGAGAGGATAGGGGTGTGGGATCAGTCTCACAAACAGTGGATATGTCAACACAATTATCATCTTGGTGCTCGGACCACGGGGTGGTCTCAATGTCGAGATCCTCGGGATAAAAGGGTTGGTTACACTCAAAATCAGTGGCATAAGATGACACATCATCATCCCACATGGGTGCAACAATGGATTGACTTGTGGTGAAATCCGACTCGTTCGCACACTCAAATGCAATAAACTCGTGTTCAAGCCATTGAAGGGCTTCATTTTTTAGATTGAAGAGTGTGCGCAAACTTGTGTAAGAGGCTCTCGAGAGCGGATGTGCAAAGTGGTGGGTGAGGTGGACACAACTCACTAGAAACACTAGGGTGTGGAGAATACTCATATGAAGTGTGTGGAGCAGGGTCAAGTGTAGCATTCACGGGAGAAGCATCTCCGTGAGGGACAAAAGTGTAATCAGCATAAGGAGCATATGAAGGGGACTGATAGGTATGAGGTGAACGAGGTGGCGATGACGACTGTTGGAAATCGTAAGGATCCACAACATGGCATTGGGATTCATATTGCATGGAAGGATGATTAGGACTCCATGAATAGTTCGGGTACTCATACCCCTCGACATTAGATATGTCTTGACAATACGTCGAGGGTGGGTCCAAAACAGTGTCATAGGGGTACACATGTTCCAAGGTGGATTCAGATGGAGAGTGTAAGGACATAATTTTATAAATGTCCGGGATAGAATCTAGGAATTTTCTGTTTACTCCTAGATCACAGTTTGTATGTCTGATACCGCTACATTTGGCATGTCAACACGATCAACCTCGACGGCCTTTATCCGAATTCAATGCATCCAGTATCTTCACGTGCATCATGCTACATGCGACGTGCTGCTCAGCTAATTTCCACTACTCCACTACGCTTTATCGGTAAAATGTTTTGTTGGAGCTTTAAATATTTGCATAAATATTTGGAAAAATTTTTGAAAATTATTTTTGAAGTCTAGATTAATTTTTTATCAAAAGAAGAATTTTTTCTAAGTGTAGAAGCGAAGTGCCTTGAAGGACAAGCTCGCTCAAATGACTTTGAATGTCGTTCCCGCGAGATAGGCATGTCGCGCGATCTCATTCGAACGACTTCTGTCCTTCGTTCGAGCGACATGACTATCTCGTTCGAACGAGCCACCGCCTCAATTTTCATATAAATATCCGTTCTCCTTTTACACATTTTTTAAGTCTTTCTGCAATCTCAAAATTCTGCGAAAACTGTCCAGAATTAGACTTCATCTTTTTAAGGTTTTCTAAACCTTTTTGATTCACAAAACCATTCCCATATATGTGTGTGAATCTTTGAACCTTAAAGAGGATCTTTTACTCATCTGGAGTAATTTGTGAGGAAGCCGTTCTCTTCTTCATTGCTGCTCTACTGGAAAGGGATAGTTCCATCCACCGACAACAGAACCGACAACCGAGGGTATTTTTGTGTCACATATTTTCATTATAATCCGTGTAAGCCGTTCTCTTACAAAATTATAGTGAAAATAAAAGGTTTTGCCCCTTTGGGGGATTTTTCCTCATTTGTGTGTGTTTGAATGTTCCTGCTTGATTTTATCATCATCAATCACACCTAGATGCATGTTTAGGACTTAATTGATAAAAACTGAGTTTAATTAAATAACTTCATTATTTGAATGCAAGCGCACTCTTTACAAATTGGTATCAGAGCCAGTTACACAAATTTACCGTGTAATTTTCCGCAAAATTTTTCTAAGATATCAATTTTCTGAAAAAAAAAATTGATTTTTGAAAACGAGTGTGTTCATAATGGAGAAGTTATATAATAAAATGCCAGTTTTTGACGGGGCAAACTATGCATATTGGAAAGCCCGCATGAGATCTGCATTAAAAGCCATTGATGAATGTGTCTGGATTTTGGTTGAAAGAGGTTGGACACCTCCCTCCGTCACTCTTGAAAACGTGACCAATTTAAAATCTATCACTACATGGACTGGAGAAGAGTTTAAATGGTCGTCTTTTAATTCTAAGGGTTTAAGTGCTATTTCTGGGTCTGTCACACCTGATGAATTCAAACGCATAATGACGTGCACCACGTCAAAAAAGGCATGTGATGCTTTGCAACTTACCCATGAAGGTACTAATGCTGTGAAATAGTCTAAAATGAAAAATTTAACAACTCAATTTGAAACAATCACCATGCTTGAATCTGAATCTTTTGATGAATTTTATGCTAGACTGTTTGATATTGTTAACACTAGCTTTAATCTTGGTGAACACATTCCTAATGCTAGAGTTGTTAAAAAGATTCTTAGATCATTGCCTAAGCGTTTTATCCCCAAAGTCACTGTGTGAAATTCTATAGGTAATTAAAATACGCTTAAATTGGAAGAACTTGTAGGAGACTTGCAAACGTATGAAATTAATATGTTTCCTAAATCTGTCAAGTCTAAAGATAATGGAATTGCACTTAATGCCCAGGAAAGAAAGAGTGAGGGGTCGGAAAGAAAGAGGGGAGAGTCATCTAGAAAAAGAGAGACAGATACATCAGATTCTGAGTGTGATTTTGACTTAGATGATTTGGCCATATTTGATAAAAATTTCAAGATAATTCTCAAATTCAAGAAAAATGATAATTTTAAAGATAAAAAGAAGTTTGAGAAAAAGAAGTTTGAAAAGAAAAATAAAAATGATTTTAAAGATCCTCCTAAGAAGGAAAGTGAGAGATGCTTTGAGTGCGACGGTAGGGGTCATAAAGATTTTGAGTGTGCTACTAGGCTGAACAGAGAAAGTGGAAAAGCTGTCCTTAATGCTAACCTTAGTGACGATGGTGAGGTCGAGTCGGTGGATTCTGGAGATGAGTCACCGCATGAGTGTAACTTCACCGCATTCATGGCTAGTCATGTGAGTACTTCTAGTGCTCCTCACGACGATGAGGATGCTGATTCACAGGGACACCTCGGCAGTGAGATCGATGTGAGTGAGGGGGAGGATGACACGAGTGAGAGCGAGAGTGATCTTCAACGTACCTACGCCGAGATTTATTTTGAGTCATTTAAAAATAAAAAGCGTAACAAAGTGTTAGTTCTTAGGATCACTGCTTTAGAGGAAGACTTAAGAAAAACGAGAGAGAGAGAGTCCTCCACCTGCACTACCTTAAGAGATAGAGAGTCTGCTTGTGTTGAGAGAGAGAGTTTTTTTAGAGAGAGAGAGAGAGTTGTTTTGAGAAAGAGAGAGGGGACTTGACTAAATAAGTGGCTAGTCTTACGAGTGAGCTCCATTTCTCCATGGAGACTAGGAAGAAACTTGAAGCCCTTGTAGCCCATCTTACTCATGATCTTGAGAGAGCACGGGAAGTCAAGGTTCAAATCGAGGACAGATTTGGGAAGATGGAAAAGATGCTCCTCGGCCCCGCTTTAGGTTTTGGTGATAGGCAGGGAATAGGTTATGATGGTGTCTCCACGTACCAAATTACACCTGGATCAGTTCCTGAGTTTACTACGACTCCTTATGGCCATCATCAAAAACCTCGAAGGAGAGTTCAACCAAGAAAAGCAAACCAAGGTCCGCCTTTGACTGTGCTATTTTGTACATATTGCAAAAGAAAAGGTCACCTCAGGAAGTTTTGCCATAGTATGGGTCGAACACGACGTACTACTGCTCCACCATAGTATACTGATGATTTTACTAGTCTGAGAGAGCGAGTTGAGTTTTTAGCTGCCACATCATAGAGTTTGATGGAGGAATTCTGACGAATGTCTTTACCGTTAGTGAATGCTTCTCACATTCCAGCTAAAACCAACAACAATAAAGGTAAGCAAAAGGTCACCACTACTTGGGTACCTAAGAAAGATAAAAAGGACTTTGTTGTTCATGTCTCTCTCAAAGCACATAATACCTCACAGTGGTATTTTGATAATGGGTGCTCCAGACATATGACAGGTGATGCCTCATTTTTTATGTCTCTTGAGGATTATCAGGATGGCAGAGTCACCTTTGGAGATGGGAGCAAGTCTAACATTGTTGGACGTGGTACTGTAGAGTTACCAGGATTTCCTAAGCTAGAGAATGTTTTATACGTTAAAGGTTTGAAAACAAACCTTCTCAGTATTAGCCAGTTGTGCGACGCTGACTTTGCCATAAAGTTTGACCGGGACGCATGTAATGTCTATAATCAAGCCGGTAAACTTTTAGTGTGAGGGGGGAGGACAGAGGATAATTGTTATGGGACTGAGCCCAAGTCCTCACTTGTCTGCAACAGCGCCACAATCACTCCTATGGATCTGTGGCACCAACGTCTAGGTCACGTGAACGTTAGATACTTAACTCGTTTAGTTAAAAAGGACCTAGTACGTGGCTTACCATATCTTGGAAAGCCAACTTAGATGATTTGTGGACCCTATCAGTTGGGAAAACAAATTCGTAGCCCCCATAGGAAGTTGCATTCCATTACCACCTTTCGTGTACTTGAGCTTATTCAGATGGATCTTATGGGTCCTACTCGTTCTGAGAGTCTGGGTGGTAAGAGGTATATCCTCGTGATGGTGGATGATTTCCCCAGATACTCGAATGTAGGTTTTTTTAGGGAGAAATCCGATGCTGTGGAGTTTATAACGACCAAGTGCCGTGTCCTGCAAAATCAACACGGAGTCACTATTAATAGGATACGTAGTGACAATGACACTGAATTTAAGGAAGCAAAGGTAGATCTTTACTGTGATAGCATTGGGATCAAATATGAGTTTTCAGCAAAATGGGATTGTTGAGATAAAGAATAGGACGATCCAGGAAATGGCTAGATCTATGCTTCTAGGTCGTAAGGTTTTTAGGAGATTTTGGGCAGAGGCAGTGTCTACTGCATGCCACACGGTGAATAGGGTTTACCTGCGTATACACACTTAAGAGGCCTTATGAATTATGGACTGGAAAGAAACCCAACCTTGCATATTTCCGAGTTTTTGGGAGTAAATGCTATATCTTACGGGATAGAGAGAAATTAGGAAAGTTTACCTCCCAAAGCGACGAGGGAATACAGTTAGGATATTCATCGAATAGTAAAGCATACCGAGTTTTTAACCTGAAGAGCTCTAAGGTTATGGAGTCAATAAACGTCATCGTGCAAGATGAATAACCTTCGGCGTTTATTAATTCTAGCCTTCAGTGTGCTGATGAGGATGTTTTGGCAGTAATTTACTTGTACCTCACCCACACTCGGTGGACCCTACTCCTGTGTTAGGGGACACACCTGCTTGGGTTCGCAAGAGTCATGACCCTTCTGCCATTGTTGGTGATCCCACTCTAGGGGTCAAGACTCGTGCTCAACTCGAAAACGTTGTTAGCCATTTTTGCTACACGTCCAAGGTCGAGCCCAAGAACCACAAAGAAGCACTCAAGGATGAACACTGGATATCTGCTATGCAGGATGAGTTGCTTCAGTTTAAAAATAATAATGTCTGGAAACTTGTCCCCCGACCTAGTGAGACTAATGTGATAGGTACCATATGGATTTTCAAAAATAAAATGGATGAAAATGGTACTATAATCAGAAACAAGGCTAGGTTGGTCGATCAAGTCTGCATACAGATAGAAGGTGTAGACTTTGGGGAGACATTTGCTCCTATTGTGAGGATTGAGTCCGTTCGCTTACTACTCGCCATCGCATGTCATCTGCGCTTCAAGTTATATTAGATGGATGTCAAGAATGACTTTCTAAATGTCATTATACAGGAGGAGGTTTACGTGGCATAACCGAAAGGGTTTAAAGACCCTAAGCACCTGTAGCACGTGTACTATCTGAGGAAAGCCTTGTATGGTTTGAAGCAAGCACCCCGTGCTTGGTACGAGAGGCTTACTTCCTATCTCTTAGCCCATGGCTTCAAGAGAGGGGGAGCTAATATGACATTGTTCGTCTGAAGAGATGACGTTGCTATTTTGGTTGCCCAGGTTTATGTGGATGACATAGTCTTTGGATCCACGTGCTCCCAACATGCTCATCACTTTGAGGAGGAGATGAAAAGTGAGTTTAAGATGAGCATGGTTGGTGAGCTTACTTTCTTCCTTGGTCTTCAGGTTCGTCATCTAGAGGATGAGATATTCATCTCCCAATCTAAGTATGTTAGAGTCTTATTGAAGAAATTTGGGTTAGACTTCGCTAAGTATGCACGTACACCTATGAGTACCTCTACCAAGCTTAGTAAGGACACTTCAGGCAAGGATGTAGAGCAAACCTTGTATCGGAGTATGATAGGTAGTCTCCTCTACTTGACTGTCAGTCGTCCCGATATAGCCTTTAGTGTTGGAGTTTGTGCGCGATATCAGGCATCCCCAAAGGAGTCACATTTACTTTCTCTAAAACATATTATTAAATACGTAAGTTGGATTCTCTCATATGGTATTTGGTATTCCTTTGATACCGATGACCGTTTGTCTGCCTATTTGGATGCCGATTGGGCTGGGGATGTAGATGGTTATAGGAGCACTTCTGGTGGGTGTTTTTATTTTGGTTCTGCTCTTGTCTCCTGGCTGAGCAAGAAGCAAAACTCCATCTCTTTGTCCACCACGGAGGATGATTACATCGCCGCCGGGTGTTATTGCACGCAACTCTTGTGGATGAAGCAAATGTTGGAGGATTATGAGATTTCACATATCCCGTGATAACACGAGTGCGATACACATATCCCGCAATCCAGTCCAACATTCGCGCACAAAGCACATCAGGATACACGAGAACTTTATACTTCAATTAGTTGAGGAGAAAGTCGTATCCTTGAGTTTCGTACCCACCGATCGTCAGTTAGCCAATATTTTCACGAAACCTTTAGATGCCCTTAGATTTGAGAGTCTTAGGAAGTCTTTGGGGATTTTCACAGTTGACTGAGGGGTTGGTCTATGTCTAGGATACGATGCTTTTTCGTGTTCATATCATATTCTTCCTATTGCTAGTTTATTTTATATGTATTATTGCTTTGTTGTACAGCTATTTATTTATTTTTTGAAAAATCCCAAAAGTTTTTCGCTTTTTATAAAATTTTTAGAAAAGTCCAAAAAGATTTTTGTATTTTATTTGCACCTTTTATGGATGAGCATTTAAGATAGACGAGTCACAACTTCATTCCATTTATCCATGTGACTGTTTGATAGAGATTTGAGACCCTACATCATTTTATCCATGTGCTTTACATTGATTGGAGTCTTTGAGATGTGATTAGTGATATCTTTCTACATGTTTGACTCCTATCTCCTTTATTGCACACATGCACGACTATATTTGATTATTGTACTTGTCTATCACATATTGGCTTGAGTGTTTCCATCTCAATTCTGTCTATACATCTAACAATATGCGATAAAACTTGACAAGATTGGAATGCATGTAAAAACCGTTTTGGTGAGACTGTGTGTTTATTTGAAAATGGGAAAAGGCTGCAAAAGGGTCATTTAGCCTTTATGATTTTAAGCCACCGTTAAAAAGGACCTAAAAAATTGAGGAATTTTATTATCCGGGGTCCAAAGAGGTTAAAAGAGCCCAAAAAAAATTAAAGGCAATAAAAAGCAATATATGCCAAATATGGGCCATTAGGTTTCATCATCAATTCTCCGAAGTTTGAGAATTTATAACGCCTCTATTCAAAATATATATCTGAGGGAGTTTGGTTGGAGAATATAAACGCGTTTGCACTTCCTTGAAAGTCCTGAAAAAGCATAAAATAGTTTTGGACGTTATTGGTGTGGAAATCACTTTGAGCTTTGATTTGTTAATTTAATTGAGTCAATATCTCATATTACCACCTTTTTACACCAAAGGAAGATTTTGGTGTAAAAAGGGTTTGCACTTCCTTGAAAGTCGTGAAAAAACATAAAATAGTTTTGGACGTTATTGGTGTGGAAATCACTTTGATCTTTGATCTTTGATTTATTGATTTGATTGAGTCAATATCTCATATTACCGCCTTTTTACACCAAAGGAAGATTTCATTCGTTAGGAGTATCCGATATTCATCGTGCATATATGTCATGTTTCTATGCATTGATTTTCCTATCAAATTTTATCACACCTCTACATTTACGCTATCATCGACTTGGTTGTTTTTGTGTTCTTTCATGGTGTGATTCTTTGTTGTATATTATGTGTGAAAATTTTGAAAAATACAAAAATAGCAGTTTATTCCCGTGTGTCATTCTCCATGTGCATTCATGCTTCTCATATCTGTCTATTTGGGGACATCATAAAAAGGGGGAGAAGAATTATGGGGGAGAATTGTTTTGGTGTTTGGTTGATTTATGAATGATCATGCTTAAGCTTAAATTGATCATCAATTTTTGCATATTATTATATTTCAAACTGTTACTTGCTACGGGTATTTGCTTTATCTCATGTGTGTAGGTACAACATTGTTCATTATTGAATTGCACACCCTAATGAGAAAAGCTTTGGAAGTTTTTGAAGAAGCTAAAAATTTGAAAGACATGTCATTTAGTATTCTGAGTTTGAGGGTTTAATGGGGATATTATCTTGTATGTCATTTGATTGAATAACTCGAATTTTTTATGTATGTACCGGAATAGACATAGGTAGAGATTTGTAAGGACATAATTTTATAAATGTTCGAGATAAAATCTAGGAATTTTCTATTTACTCCTAGATCACAGTTTGGTGACAGCTAAAATTAATTTACCTAGAAATATAGAATTAATGAAACCAATTAATTAAATTAACATCATACGGATTGCATCCCACCCCTTGCATGGGGTGTTTAGCCAAACATTCTCATGTGTGCATAAACAACAATAGATAATATGTCAAGAAGGAAATAAATTGAAAAGAGAATGTAGAAATACAATACGCAATTTTTTACATAAATTTGTCTTGAAATGCGCCTTGACATGCGTCCAACTTCTTCACAATTTTCAGCATTTGATTACAAACAGAAGACTACAAACTAAACCTAAAAATTATTCTAGAACTAAATTAATTTTTTTGTATTTTTCAGGAATTTTTTTTGCCCTAAACTGTACATAATATACACATTATTTTTTCTCTCTCTGCGTCTCCTCTTTTTCCTTCTGATATGAAAGTCCTTTTTTTAATGATGTGCCCTCTTGTTTTTATAAAGCCACGATTCTTTGTTTTGGTGGAGATTTTTGTGGGATTTGAAAAGAATATCAAAAGAAATGTGGGTTATCTTGAATTTGTCAAAGGTGGCTTAAGAAGGGATTTTGGTTCCTATTTTAAAGGAGAAGGTTTGGTTTCGTGGAAATGGCAGGTATGGCTTGAAATGGGTCTGATATTGGTAGTGCTTGGGACAGCAAGTGGGCTGCCTCGGGTTCGGGTAAACCGCGGTTTGGGTTGGATTCGGGCCAGGGTTTGTTGGGTTTTGAGCAGGGTTAAAGGGGTCGGCGCCGGTTGGGTCAGGTGGGTTGTAGATCGACGCCGGCGGGAGTTAACAGGGCCGCGGGTCTGACAACGGGTATGGGGTCCGGGTTTGCTGGGTTCTCGAGTGTGGAAGTTGAGTAGCAGGTGGGTTTCGTGTTGGTTTTCCATGGTCCGGGTTGGACCGTGTTCCGGCGCCGACGGTTTGAGCGGCGGGGCTGATGGCCTGTATGGTTGAGGTGGGTTGCTGGTTAGAGATGTTGCCCCCGGAGTTAGAGGTATAAGGGGGCTGATGGGTTTTGGATTGGTAATGGTGGGAGGTGAGAGAGAGAGAAGTGAGCTTTTGGGATTTTGTTAATGGGGAAAGAGAGGTTGAGTTAGGAGAGAGAATCGCAGTGGTGTGTTAGGGAAGATGATGAATAGTGATTGTGTGGGTGTAGGGTAGTAAGGTGTGAGGGTGAGGGGGTTGTGTTGCGTGTATATGAGTGTATGGAAGTAGGATATATGGGTAGGTTTAATTTTGGGGTTATTTAGTGTGTGTGATTTGTATCCCTAAAAGAATGACATAATAAAAATATATATATAAAAAACTAAAAATATAAAAATAAAATACTATTTTGAAAATAAAATAAAATAAAGACTAAGAAAAAAAGAAATAAAAATAAAAATCTATTAAACGAAAAACTAAAATTCTAATAATGTAAAATATAAAAAAAAATGAAATCCTAGAAACTAATCCTAATAAAATAAAATAAAGATTAAAAATTAAAAACAAAAAAAAATCAAAATCAAAATAAAGAAATAGAAAATAAATCCTAGAAATTTCTAAATAAATATAAAATAAATCTTAAAAATAAAAATGACTCAACTAAAAATCTAAAAAAATAATAAAAAGGCACAAACTAACACACACTGGCTCGGGGTATGGACTGGGCTCGGTCTGGGCTAGGGTAAGGTTACGGGACTGGTTCGAGGCATCAGAACACATCTCGCCACACTCAAATAGGACTCCAAACTTCGCGATCTCCTTTGATTTCTTCGATGCAAGCTTTTGACCGCTATTGAGTCGCAATTGTACTGATTTAGCATTATTTGTACCGCAACTGCGTATTGACCTGCAAAAATGATAAAATACGAACATAAGGCCAATTTTATTAGAAACGAGCGACTAAAATGCATCTATTTGGGGCATAAATTATACGCTTTTGGGTGTTTATCAATCACCCATTGAGAAAAAATAACATGTTTTAGTTATAAGGATATGATCATTCGATTACACTTTCCTTTACTCTATGTTCATCACAAAGAGACTGAAGTCGGTTGTTTTATCGGCCAACGAGGTTCAGGGTTCGAGAGAGGATCCTCTAGTAGCCAATTCGGTCCCACCTTCTAAGGGTCCTTCCAATTAGGTTGTCGTAACATCCCGATTGTGTTCAGTTCCACCTCCGATAATACATTTTCCTCGTTTATCATTGCAGTTTACTGAGGATGAAGTTGATAGAGATTCTTTTAGTATATGTCATTGTGTAAAGTTCCTCTAATAAAAAATCTCAATTACCTATAAAATATATAAAAAAATAGAATATAGTGGTAAGTTAGGTATCAATCCAAATTTAAGGGTGAAACATACAAGAGAGGCATGAACTTCATTTGTTTATTATTCTCTTTTTCGATTTTTTGCATTTTCTATTTTTTTAGCTTTTTTAATATTAAAACAATTTTTACGAGTGGTGAAATAAGACTAAACTAAATCAAAGATGTACAGAACTAACTAAAAAGTTACTAAAAATGAACAAAGTCTAACACTAAAATAAGAGATAAAGTGAGGTAAATAAATTTGAGAACAATCAAGGAGTGGGACTACACCACAAATTCTAGTTGTTTTAACTAATTAATTTAATTATTTGAATTCTCACAAATTAATATCAAAATTACAAATCAACTCTTGTTACAAATGTAATTTTAATAGTAGTCTTTTAGAAAATTAATTTTAACCCCCAACAACTCTAGAAAATAAATCTACACTCCTTTTAATTATTCACCCGCTAGGATCGATTCATCAAAATTTATGTAAATGTCAAAAAATAAATCTAGAGTTAAAATTCAAGGAATAATACCAAGAAACCTTTATCTCTAGTTCGAATCTAAAATGGGTATTATATCTCGAATTTCGATTTTCTCTCGAAAATCATTTACCCTCTCTCGAGGGGTAAATTTAAGGGTGAAGGTTCAAAATTAACATTCAAAGGGAATTTTCAAATAATCAAACAATTAAATCAAAAAAGTATCAAAAAAGGGTTCACCCCACGCCTTGAAAGGGGATTTAGCCTAACATGATATGAAATTTGGCAAACTAAAAATCAAGATCAGAGGATAAGAGAACAATCAAACCCAATCTCTTAATGTGTAATTGAACTCCAATCTTCGTGATTAAATCGGCATCCCTCAATTTGAATGATCCAACCAAAATTACATGAAAAAAATACACTCAAATTGATCCTCACAAAAACTTATTTTTCCTCACTATATAAGAATATAAAATAAAAATTCTAATCTAACCTAATTTATTTTTCTACTCTAAACTCTCTCTTTCTTCTCTCTAAAACCCTAGATGGGTTTCTAGATTGGTCTTCAAATGGCCTTGAGTCATCTTTTATATGCACATGGAGCTGGGATAATTTTTGGAAGATAGCTATGCATGTGTTATGGATGAGGTATTGAGTGGGGTTAAGTTGGGGGTTAAATGAGAAAAATGAGGGTAAAAGGTATTGGGGTATTTTTGGAAAAGGGGTAAGAGGTATTTTTGGAAATAAAAATTAAAAATCTAAAACTAAAGTCCTAAAAAAAACAAAATCTAATAAAAAAAATCTATAAAAACTTATCCTTAAAAAATCAAATAAAAACTAAAACTAAAAATAAGTTCCTAAAAAAACTAGTCTAATAAAATCTAAAATAAAATAAAATAAATATAAAAAGACTAAATACTAAAAAAAATCAAAATAAAATTACACTAATTAAAAATAAATAATAAAAATAGCAAATAAATCCTAAAAATCCTATATAAATATAAAAAATAAAAACGAATAAAATCTAAGAATTAGTAAAAGTACAATACAACACACACACAAGGCTCGGGTGAAGGTTTGGGCTAGGATATGCTCGGGTTTGGTAGGCGATAGGGTATACAGGCGTAGCTCCATTTTTGTTGCAATTTCTTTAATTTGAGCATTTGAACACCGCAAGATGCATTTGACCTATAAAATAAACAAATAAGCATATAAGACCCAATTTTGTTGAGAATTAGCAATTAAAAACTGTCTATTTATGTATTATTTAAACAGTTTTGGGTGCTTATTAGAAGTCCAGTATAAGGACTCTATTCCCGCTTCTCAACCTTAGTTCTCCATGCCAACGGGGGTCAAGGTCTTTGCCATGGACACAAATCGAGGTGACCTCAGCAGCATTAACACCTTTAAAAGCACACTTTACTTGGAAGAGAAGACCCTCGGGAGAAAATATGGTAATGTGATAGATAAGAAGATATCAAAAAATGTCAAAACAAATATAGATGCTCATGACTATTTGATAAAAATAGAGCATTAGAAGATAAATAATGGTTCTGATGTGCAACGATCATCTGAAAGATAGTTTCCATTTATATCGAGATACCTTCTTAATGACTGTTTGGTGATTTTCATTTATAATATTATATCCAAATTTAGATCTTAAACTTGTTGACTTAAAACCAAAGGTAAATTATGACATGATATCATCATTTTTGAATGATTTGAAAGCAAATATGATGAATTTCATTGTCAACAATGATTATTACATCAAAATAGTAACATCAACATCTACCGAATAAACAATAAAGGAAAATCCAAGTATTAATATTGATTATCCTAAAAAACTTCTAAAAACATTGTTCAAATCATATAAGATTTGACTCAACCTATTCTACCTCCCAACAGAAAAAGAAATTTAATTAACATAATATTAGCACGACAAATATCAATTGTCCATAAAATTCGATGAATTCATTCGGTTGACATCTCGTTCCTTGAATTTCCTTTTGGATTTTGTCGAATAACATTCCCATGTGCCTGGTGATGTGGTAAATAACTCTATCAGATGACCACGAATATATGGTATTGTGTCTTTCTTGAAATGCATTGGTATGGAAGATCTTTCAATGATTTGCTTCAAATATATAATGATAGCAACTCCACAATCCATCATATATCAATAGCAAACAAAAATGTTCGTATATGAGACAAATTTGTTCAACACATCCAAAAAATCCAATATAGTAATTCTTTCAATTACCCATCTATATCCTGTTGCACATAGTTCTGTTCTTGCATTAGTAGGAAGTTAAAATTATTCTCCTTAAGCCAATGTCAACTTATCAATATATGTTAAGGAATATGCGACACTACTTGAGACTTTTTCTTATTGATTTTTGTAATCCATAATCCTTCAGCCAATAGATCATACGTAAATATCCTCAACTTTTGGAGGCATTCTAATATTTTTGCATACTAATTATTAAAACAACCCGTTTAAAATCCAATAAATTATTTAAGGAAAATAGTAAGCAAAGAATGACAGCTAATTCTTAATGTTATTGGTATGCTGCCTTAAAATGTAATGGATACAATACGGTTGATTTCAAGAACGTATAAATATTACTTACATATGTCTTCGCCTCATAAAAGCACACATCAATCCAATCATTTTTTCGCGCGAGTAAAGGATTGCAATGAATAAACTCCCCCGGTCTCTTGTCCATATTCAACAGTGTCATATCCCATTGGGAATGATATCAAGTCACAATCGCCAGCTACACGCATGAGTATATATTAGATGTGCGTCTTGATTGTCAATTCATTTTTTAATCTAACTATTTCCCAGCATTGTGTCGACATCGTAAATAACATGGGTGACATGAGCTGTTTTTTGTATACTCAACTTGCATGATTTCTCCAAAGCTGTTAATGATCTACAACATGAAATGATTAAGCTACAAACTTTTGACAAAGGTATTTAGTACATGTTTTATATGAAGAATCATTTAATGAGGTTGAGCCATTAGATACCAAATTCTAAATTCTTAACGAGCAAACGTGTGGTATAATGATACATTTTAAAAATAAAAAAGAGATACTCATAAAATATCTAAACAGACATAGATGCTCATTAGTATATGATAAAAATACAATACCAAATATTCAGACTAAATGAATTGTTACTATTCCAACCCAAATAACAAGATCTTTTGATACACAAATGAGGATTTATATACGCATGCAACAAAACAAAAGGATCTAGATGAATATCACTAATATATTTAAGAATAATTTATAGGGGAAAAACAGAAAGTTGCATAAAATTTTTTGATCACCAGATATGGTAGACTAAAATTGAAGAGAAGATATCATTATCGAACTTCCCATTAGTGTTTAAGTTAATCACGCTAGTTTCTACTTATCTTAAGGATATAATGGGAAGTTTGGCTATTATAAATTTTCCAAATGGAATGAGAGTTCAAATAGGTTCGATTTGTTCAAAAGAGTAAAAGTGGATCTATATACATATATATTTTAGACAAGGGGTAGTATCTAAAAACCATTTAATTTATTAAGGATGCATATTATGTTTAAAAAAGTATGCATTTAGTATGTACTTTGGGGAAGTTCTTACCTTGTTGGATATAGCGTTGGGTTCCAATGTATTCAAGATATCCTTCTTTGAAATAATTGCTAGTGGTGCATCTCCTCTCCAAAGTAGAGACCTGTAGATAATTATTATATAGTGAAATTCAATAGGAAGTTATTACATTTAATAAAAAAATTATTGATTACGACATACTTGTCATCACTTCTATCCAAGAACAGACGTAGCTTATGTTTGCATTCTTTCTTAATATATCTAACAATTGGGCCTTTGTTTAGACGTAACTCTTTATGCCAACCATTATTATGCAATACTGAATTAACTCGCTCAACTACAAGTGGTTTTCTGTTCGAATTATCCCCATCTTTTTTGTAGTCTTTGTAATTGTATGTGGAGATTTAAAATTGGTGAAATTTTTGACAAAATCACTATTCGTGCTTATATTCCAATTTGTGGCCTGGCGTGTAATCGTTTTTGCATTCCGCTTTTTCGTAATTCCATAATCAAAATCCGGTCTTGTTATAGTTGGGCTACGATCCATCCGCCTTTTGATTCTCTTATACATGGAGAGGGTTTTGGAGCTCATAGAAGATGCAAAAACCTCTTCAATGAATTCTTTTAGTTCGTTGTTTTGTAAATTTATAGTGTCAACAACCCTTTCTTGGTTTTGGCACCGGTATTTTAGTTCATTCTTTTTGTTTTCCCAAATGGCTTTTTTCTTCGAGATTTTAGTCTTCATATTTTCTAACTTTTCATGTAATTCTTCGATCTCGACACTCATTTTCATGTTCTAGTATTCTACTTCCTTAATGTATGGAAGTCCCCCATCGACAGATTTTAACATGAGGCTATTACCATATATATTGATATGCAATGCCTCAATATCCTTGTGAAGGGACATGTTTTCATTTTTTTTGTTCATGTAAACTACTCTTAAGCATGTCGCTCTCAAGTGACAAACTATCTACTTTGTGTTCCACTATCTGTTTTTCAGTTTTTAATGCAACAACTTCATCTTCAAGTAGCATTGTAATCTCCTGTTATTTTTTCAAATATTCTCTATCCTTCTTTGCTTGTTCCACAACTTGCTTTAAATATTCATCAACTTTTTATTTCTCCTCATTTACTATTTCTAGTTTAATCCTTAAGTCCTCAACCTCCTCTTCGAGTTTATCGTTATCTGTCCGGTAGATATCCAATGTTTCCTGCGTGTTAGGAAAATCTAGACCTTTGTCAAAATTTACTCCCATATAACTTTCTTTTAAGGACGTACTATCATTTTCCTTAATGTGAGTTACATCTTTAATACATGCACTGTTAACATTTTTCATTGACTTCCTCTCTGTTGAGTCATCAAGTATCTCATATTTTATTCTTTTCTAATGCAGTGTACTAATAGTAGATATACCCAACGTAAATGTTGGGATATCATCATATGAATTATTAATCTGCATTGGAAGCCAATTATTTTTGTTAGATACTTATTAATATTTTTATACATATGCTAGTACCTTTTTATAATTCACAAGTAAAAACCAGTAACGTACATTTAAAGATGGCAGTTTAATATTATCCATCACAGAATATAGTTCTTGTAAGTTCCACCGAATGAATCTAGGTTCCCCTTCGCTGAATTTAGGTATGGGGTTAATTAGGTTCGATACTTCACATAGCCAAAACTTCACCAAAAAACATACAAAATTAGAGATTAAGCTACAAATTTGGTACATCTTTCTGTTAGATTAAATAATTAAAAATGAATAATTTCACTATGTTCAAGGACATATACTCAAGGTATCTAATTTTTTTTTCTGTAATTGGACATTTTAACATATTAATTACTCATAGAAGTCAAGGATACAACTTGACTTACCGACAATAAAAGCTGGCATCCTGAGATTGTGCTTGGGGTTTCAATTGACTTGAATAAATTATCATGTACAGCTGTAGCCCAATTAAATTTCACCATTTCTTTGATGTCCTCAATATAGTTCTTGTAAAACCAAGCGATAGATGAGCTTGTACTCGGGAAGAAAACACATATGTAGAAATGAAGGATAATTAAACGTGCGGTATCCGATATATCTTCATTTCTCACACCAAATATTTTTTGTCATCATTTTTGCATTCTTGAAATACCTTTCAACAAACGGAGTGGGTGTATTTCTCTCCTTCCGCACTGATATTGGTTCACTAACTTCAGGGATACCAAATATATTTAACACATCCGATGGTGTCAACTTAATCGAAGTGACACCAAGAATAATTTTTTATGTTTTTGTTATAACGTTGGATAATGGCAATGATTTTTAAGTCACACTTCTTCACAAAACTATTAATGAACATTCCACTGTAGAAAGTGTTGAACATTGGCCAAAAAGGTGTAATTTTCAATAATTTTATATATTCTTCTTTTATTTGGGATTTGTAATCACGCATGAAAGCATTGAAGGCAACCAAACTACATCTAAATTGATCGTGTTCGCCTATTTTTAGTGGTTCGAGTACATGATTACCCTCGTACATAATCAACCAGTAACAATCGTAATCTATCAAAATCAAATGAATAAAAGCTGATGTAGAAATCAGACATCAAATTCCATTAAAAAGTTATGTATCAGAAGTAATTTCTTATTGTTGATTTTAGTAAATTAAAACTAGCAATAAAAATGGTGTTTTATGCCGTTTTAAAGCACTATTTGTAGATATTACTTAATAATAAATTTTCATTCATATTAGCAATGAAATGGTATCTATCAAGAACTATTACAATGAATGAAAGCCAAGGTATATTTAGATACAGATTTGTCACTCAATCAAAATAAAGGAAATGTAACTTATAAATAGATATCTCTGCTATACAAACTCTATCTAGATATACTTCCATCCAATACCAAGATTTTGATATCTAAAAATAACTATGAGTACTAAGGCTGTAAAAAACGAAATCAAAATAGAGAAAAAGAACATCACAAATGTGTATCTTATGCATCCGCAATTCTAACACCACTAATTAATTTGCTGATGGATTAAAGTTTATCTCCATGTAAAATTGTAACCTTTTAGTAAAAAGTGATCTATATTCCACTTGTAAAACTACATCCCACATTGTCATCTCATGTTGATGCTGTTATAAGATTGCCAAAAAAATCAACACATAGCAAAATAACATCACAAATGGATATCTTATTCATAAAAAAATCGATGACAAAATTGAAATTTTTTACAAAAATTGAAGTATGTTTATACCCATTAATACCAATAAAAAACTATCTACATAGATCAATAACACAGTGATTCAGTTTATGATCACCAAAATTGTAAAAAAAACATATTATACATTAGTATATTTATTGATGCAAGTTGAAAATATATCACCTATTTATTATCTCAGATCCTCCAGTCTATAAGTTTCAAGTTTGTCTATCACACATCTTCCAATCATAAGAACCAAATTGATACGTAGTTAGTATTTGATTATAAGAGGGAGATATTGCAAAAAAGTAGGAGATACGAATCTATCAAGATTCAGTCTGATATATGATGCTATTAAGATTTTGGGGTTATGGTTATCTGTATAAGAAATGAAAGGTATATATGTAATTGTAGTTATTAAAAAATGTCTACTAGGGAGTTAAATTTGTCAAAGGGGTCGGTTTGTTTAACCCCAAAGAAGTAGGATCTCCTTATATATTAATTATATAAGAGGGGTTAGTATTTGATGGTCCCTTTTTTTTACACATTGTGTACATCTTACCAAAAGATAGTTTAAAAACATTGCGGGAGATGATGTAAGCAAGATTGTTACAAATTTTAAATATGAATTTGTTATAGGTCAAAGCAATTACAACCGTCATGCAAATTTGTTAACTGAAATAGACGCACACAAACCAAAGATGTTTGGGGTAGGTGTGGTCATACCCACTCAGATTAGGAGATTATATCGTTCATGTTATTTTTTCATTCAGTCAATCTTTGTAATATTGTTCTTTAAGTATAATTAATAATAGTTCATAAACTCCACAAAGTATACACTAAAGACTAAAAGATAAAAGTGTAAATACTAATATAATGAAAAAAAATGTGGGTTGTGTTTGGGTTATACCAACATAAAATTTCAACATAGAGACTTATATCAATCATTTAATTCTCTTTTTAACCTAACTAAAAGATTGAAAGATCAAACCTAAAAGGGTATGTGTCATACTTTCAATTTCACTTGTACACATAAAGGTTTCTCTCATCACTTGTCCTTTACATTGCTTTTGTCAACTGTGTTTGAAGGAATATTTTTGATGATATTTATTGATATCTATAAGGACATTGTCCGTCACCAATAGTAGGATGTCGTATACCGCTACAAGTTTGTCGAAGCATTGGAATGCTTACATCTACAATTGACAATCCGAATTTCAAGACGACTTCAACAATCATGCCCAACAAGGATGAATTTGGTAAAATGTATTTTTGTTCCATTTGCATTTCACATATAAATTGTTGGGATATTTTTGAAACAATAAAATATTTTTCTTTTTATGAAAAATCATTTTTGAAAAGATTTTAAATTATTTTAATCATAAAAGGTTTTGGATAAAATTTGTTGATTCCGCAAACAGTCTTAGGTTTAAGGTTTCCAAGTTTTTTAAATGACTGAACTGTTTTGGACATGTGTACGATTTTGTTCGAATGACATCGTTTCTCTTTCAAACGAGATCAGATCTCGTTCGAACGACATAGTGTCTCATTCGAACAAGATGTTTAAGTTTGATACTCCATCGCCTTAAATGTAATTATATAAAGGGTGTCAGGTTACTGGATTTCGTGTGGAGAAAACACTATTTCAATCAGAATACGTTTTTAATGTTTTTTGGTTTATTCTCCATCACTTTGAGGGTTCAAAACTTGTTTTACAATTCACAAATCCCAGTGCTTTTGTGTGAGTTGTTTTATGGAACCCAAAACATAGTTTTGCTAGGTATTTTGCCACTGTTCATACTTTGTGGGGAGATCTCTACAACCGAGAGCTACCTGCTATTGTGGAGTGAGTCGCTACAAAGTTTATGATTACGTGTCATTGAGGATCTTCTGCGTGTTGATTCTTTGTTGAAGACTGCGCGTCCATTGTGATATAGCTGCGTGTGAACCATTATTAATCTGTATTTCATTCTAATCCGATGTAAGTAGCGATTTACAATTATAGTGAAATAAAAAGGTTTTGCCCTGCGGGGATTTTTCCTGAACTATTGTGTCACATATTTTATTTATGTTGGTTTGACACTTACACATACGTTGCTATTTGAGTTTAAGGGCTGAATTGACTTGATTCATAAATTGACTCTAATTAAATAATTTTGTGATTCAAAAATTGCGAATCAATATTACACACGCATTCTGTTTATCAAATGGGGATAGATATACACAAAATAGTCCTATGATTACATAAGACTTCCCATAATTATTCTGTTTATCAAATGGGGATAGATATACACAAAATAGTCCTATGATTACATAAGACTTCCCATAATTATAGGAGATCCAATATTATAGGACCAAGTTACTGTAGAATTGGTAGAAATACCATCCATAATAGACTATCCTTAATCCATATAACTAACAAAACCATTTACTTATTCCAACACTCCCACTCAAGTTGGTACATGGATATCGCACATACCTAAATTGATAAGATAGTCAATAAACACCTACTAGATACTGCTTTAGTGAGGAAAACTACTAGTTGGTTTTTCAGACTTCACAAATAGAAAAGTGATGATTCCATCTTCAAGTGTTTCATTGATAAAATGTCTGTCAATCTCCACATACTTCGTCCGATCATGTTAAACGGGACTATGAGCAATATCTATGGATGATTTATTATCATAATATAGATGAATTACCACTTTTAGTTTAAAACCTAAGTCATTCAATGAATTTCTCAACCCAAGCAACTCACATAACCCAAATGCCATACCTTTATACGTAGCTTCAACACTTGATCTTGTTACTACTAGTTGTTTTTTACTCATTCAAGTCATAAGATTTCCACTTACAAAGGTGAATCATCCTGAAGTAGACCTTCTGTTATCGATTGAACCTGCCCAATCATCATCAGTATAACCTTCTACCTTTAGGTGACCATGATTCGAGAATAATAAATTTTTACCCAGATCAGACTTCAAACATCTTAATATGCGCTTTATAGCATACATGTGAGGTTTATGTGGATCATTTATTAATTGAGTCACTAGACTTACTGCATACGCAATATCTAGCCTCGTATGAGATAAATAAATTAGTTTTCCCATGAGCCTCTAGTATTTGCCTTTATTGGTAAAAGTTACACTTAAACACTGAAATAACTTGTGGTTTTACTCAATGGGAGTATCAACTGGCTTACTTCCGAGCACTCCCATATCAAATAATAAATAGGATATATTTCCATTAGGATAAAAAATACCATGTTTTTATCGGGCTATCTCAATCCTAATGAACTATTTAAGGTCTCCTAGCTGTTTCATTTCAAAATTAAAAGCTAAACATTGTTGTAAACTACAAATCTCATCATGATCATCACCTGTCACCACCATATCATCAATATAAATAATCAGAACAGTGATGTTACCTCTTCTGTGTTTTAAAAACAAAGTGTGATCCGAGTTACTTTGTTTGTAGCCAAAATTATTTATAGACTTGGGAACCTGCCAAACTAAGCACTTGGGAATTGTTTCAACCCATTCAATGTTTTTTTTAGTTTACAAACTATTATTGTATCTGAGTATTCTGGTATACTCGGACGAATATCCATATATACTTCTTTAGTAAGATCTCTATGTAAGAAAGATTTTTTCACATCAAATTGAAGTAGTGGCCAATCTTGATTAGTTGCTAATGATAAAATTATTCTCACAGTATTGGGTTTGGCAACTAGTTCGAAAGTTTCATGATAATCGACACCATAATATTGTGTATATCTTTTTGCAACCAATAGATATTTATATCTCTCAATAGCCCCATCAAATTTGTGCTTGACTGCAAAGACCCATATGCACCCCATTATTTTCTTCCTTTTTGGCAAGGATACGAGTTCCCAAGTGGCATTCTTTTCAAGTGTTGCCATAGCTTTTTTCCATCTAGAATCTGCTAAAGATTCTTATATGTTACTCAGAATAGAGACTAATGATATCTGGAACACATATAACATATATGACTTGGAAAAATTGTGAGATGACACATGATTACTTATTGGATATTTTACTTTAGCTGTAGGATCAAGCTCATATCTAACTAGTTGTTGACCATGTTTAGATCGAGGTGTAAGGTGATATTGATATGGTACAGAATCAAGACCATGCCCAAGTATATTAACAACATCGTGAATATTAGAATCAACGAGAATGGAATTAGAAGATTGGGTAAGTGGGTTCATTATAGGACTAGGAGGCAATATACTATCATGGACTTGATCTTCACATCCTTCGACTGAGCATTCAGTGGAGGTTGAGTCGACTTCTTCTATTGATTTTTCATTATCAAGTGGCCTTGGCTTCGATATATCAAACACCTTTATATCATCATGATTCTTCATTTCATTTTTATTCTCCCCCCCCGATGTGATGAATCAATGATCCCTGTTTTATAGATTAGCTCATTTTTATGGAATATGACATTCATGGAAACATAAACCTTTTTAGAAGATGGATGATAACACCGATAACCCTTCTGAGTTGAGGCATACCTAACAAACACACACTTCAAAGCCTGCGGGTTATGTTTGGTAAGTTGATGTGTATTTAAGTGAACATATACTACACATATGAAGATAAGAGGTACTAAATGAACAATTAAGGAAGTGTACAGTGATTAGAGATTACACCTAAAGGTATCCTAAATTTTAGAACCCTTGAAGGTCTATGATTAATCAAGTAAACCACAGAACTCAAGGCTTCACCCCATAAGTGAGAAAACTACACCAAAATAAGCTTTTAGTAACAGACTAATTTATTGTTACTAATGGTATTTTACCATTACTATTTGTAAATTGATTTACCGTTACTAATATAATATAAGTGTTACTAATATTAGTTAAATATTTTAAAAGTGATTTAAAAAAAATAATAATTTGTCCGACCAAACCAAATGCCCCCACTCAAACAAAAAGAAATTACCTAGGTTATCTGTGAGAGTGATGTTCTCTTTTATTCTATAGCAGAGGCAAACATACCGATCTCGTATCGCTCTTGATATATCCCCATCTGAGCGCATTCATCACTGTCAGTGGGAAAATTTATCACTGGAATTGCTTTTGGATATCATTCACAGTGTTGAAGAAAGGGAGGCATCGGTTTGTAAGTCGTGGAAGGCATTATGTGCGATGAGATCTCTCTATTTTGCGGAGAAGATTATATCATTATAATATCCTACCTCTCTATGTGAGTCTCTATTTGTGTGTATGGTATTGCATGACCTAACTCAAGTCCCAAACCCTAGCACCATTCTCGTATTTTATGCAAACCCTAAACTCCCAATTCTTTTTATAGAAGTTATGTTATCTAGCATTATCATTAGTAAATTTGTTAAAAGGAAGAGAAAATCAAAGTTATATTTAATATGATTGATGGTTCATGTGATATAAACATAAATTAATTTTGTTTAGTTTTAATTTAGTAGTTTGAGCAATTGTATGAGTTTTGATTAATTTGGTGGATTCTATTGTGCATGATTTTAGATTTGTGGGTTCTGTATTTTAAGGACTAAAGTTTAGTTTTTATTGTTTGGTACTGTAAAGAAGAAATCAATGTTGCCTGAGAGATATTATAATGATTTCACCAAAGTAGTATAGGGCAAGGTCACCCTTGCTACCAAGAAAATTGATTACGTGAGTACATTTGTGGATATAAATGTGATATTAAATATTTTGTGATTGTGTTTAGGAGAACACTAATTATATGCCTTGGAATTGAAATGTTTTTAAAGTATGTTTATAAACCCCAATTTTATGCCTAAAATTGAATTGGAATTTTTTCAATTCAAATGTTAACTAAAAAACACCCACAATTTTACATTTTGAATTAATAATAGGGTTTGCAAATACGCCTCAAACTTTTTTAGGGTTTGGCTTTGTTAATTGTGATTTATGAAGGATTTGGTTAATCTCATCTTTGAGTGGCAATTTGATGATAGGTGGTTTTGATTATAAAGGGATATTGGGTTTCTATGGTTACATTATTTGATATGTGTAAGATGTATTTTTAAGTAAGTATATACTATAACGGGTTTGCATGACAGAGTTTGTCAAATTAGTTTTTTTTTATTATTTTACTAAAACAAATACATTTGAGGGTATTCACTTTTTATTGCTACTTTTTCACATCAAATAGAAATATACAATCACACTTACCTATTCATGATACCTACTATATTCTCGTGAAATTTTAGATTTTAGTTGCATAGAAGATGAATTAGATCTATCCTCAATATATAATTTTAGTTCTATCTTCAATTGTGTTTATGATGATGTACACTTAAATCTTTTTGCACTCACTACTGGTGATACTATCGTTTTTTATGTACCACCTTAAAATAGAGAATGAAATTCATTGAATTTCATGCCTTACCTTACCTTTACCTAATTAATGTCAAAATTTTCATGGGTTTGGTAATAGGTAAATGCATTTATGCATATCCATATTAGTATAATAATATAGGATGGGTAGCGTGCTTGATTTATAATATATGTTTCCCTTGGTTTAATTTGTGATGTTAGGCTTTGACCTATGTTGGTTCTGAAGTTTTTCAACGTAGTTATTATTGAGTGGATATAATATCACATTAGTGGCATTAATTATAAATTTCTAATTAAATGATGTTTTGATGATTTAAATTATTAGTTAAAAGGTTTATTCATGTTTTTTTTATCAAACAAGATAAATGTCTATATTAGTATACATGCTTATGTTAGCATTGCACAACTACAAATATGTAATTGCCATATATGTTTTGATGATCATTTCATAACAAAAAATTGTTCTTCCAGGGTGGATATTCTTCACCTACACAAATTGCTATTTCCCAAGATATTAAACTTACCGTGTCTGAAGTTTGAATGATTATGGGTTGACTTTAATTTCATTTTTTAAGGGAATGGTTGATTACTAACTAGAATTATTGAATCATATTTATTTGTTTGGGTCCTTATCTAATATGGGTGCTATGGTTGGATCAATAGCTAGTGGTTAGATTGTTGAGTACACGTGACTGTTCAATTGATATGTTTTCATACTCTTTATGTTTGATTTGATTTGGACAAATGAATTTTGGTTTCATCCTTTAAAATTGCGGTATTTGATGCTAACATCAATTCCTAATATTGTTGGTTGGCTTGCCATATTATTTTCCAATGTGAGCTCTTCTATTACCCAATCATTTTAATAGAATTTCAAGTCACGGGTCATGTCATTTTGTGTTAAGTTCATGTGCTTAATGATGGTTAATGGGCCATGTATTTTTGGGGATAAGGTAACTCTTTTATAAAGTGTATTTAGCATGTCAACCCATTAATGATATCAAACCACTTAAGATTTTTATGGTGTCAATGTCCGAGTCCTTTTAAAAGGTACACTTTATAGTTGACAGGTGTATTTGTAAGTGTCTATTAGAATATCTAATTAGTTGTCTCATAATTGTTGACGTTTTTAGGATTCTTCATTTCTATATAAAGAAAGGTTGTTGGAAGGATTTGGGGTTAGAATTCTCTCTTATATAGTAACTTTTGTAACTGCTTTATATCTTTCTTTTGATAATGGAACTGTGTGTGGATTTATCTTAATAGAAGTATTATTATTTGTCTTCTTAACAATAGGTTATTGTATATATAACTGAGATAGAATCTCAAAATACGAAAAGGGGACTAGGTTCAGTGAAACAGGTAGGCTAACTTTAGTGATTTAGACTTTATCTTGAAACACTGTTGTTGTTACACCTCAACTTCAAATCCAGTAAATTTTATGTTTTTTGTTTTGAAACAGTTAGGCTAACTTTATCTTGAAACAAGTAGGAATAGGTTCAGTGAAACAGGTAGGCTAACTTTAGTGATTTAGACTTTATCTTGAAATACTGTTGTTATTACACCTCAACTTCAAATCTAGTAAATTTTATGTGTTTTTTTGGGTAACTTATTAATATAATTAGATTTTAGTCAATATATTTTCCTGAAGAATGATATTTTCAATGATATTACTCCAGTATTCCCTTGCTCGGGGGATGTATTATATGAAACATATATCTTATGGACATGTTTGGCCATATGGATTAAATGCCTAATTATAAGCAGTCTGAAGCTAATTTTTTTCCCCTTTAAAAAGTACATAAATATTTTTTATTCATAAGTTACTACTTTAACATTCAACTATACGATATGGGCCTTCTTCTCAACTTGTTATAAAGAAAATATTAAGGTCGTTGCCCGCTAGATTTGATCCAAAGGTGACCGTTCTAAACTCTTTGGGTTTACTTGACTCAACGAAACTTGAAGAGCTTATAGGTGACCTACAAACTTATGATATTGACATGTTTACCTCCAAGTAAGTTCCGAAGAAAGAAAAGAGCATTACATTGATAGCCTGCAAGGAGGAAATAAAAGTTTTGGAGGATGATGAATTCGACACCGATTTCACAGATGTGTCCTTATTGGCAAAGAAGTTCAAAAAGTTTCTTAAGTTCCAAAAGTAATCGAAAGTGCCAAAAGACTTGATAAATTCAATAACAACAAGGCCGATCACGTCCTTAATAACCGAAGTGAGAATGATAAGAGGGATGAGTCGGATAGGTGTTTTGGTTATGAGGGTTATGGCCATAGGGTAGTGGAGTGCCACACTAGACTTAAGAAGGATGGCAACAAATCGATTTTATATAACGCCATCCTTAGTGGTAGTGAACCGAAAGAGGAAGAGGATACCCCCATTGAGCACAACTACACTGGGTTAATGGTTTATCATGTGAGCGACAATGATAAATCTTCTAATAAAGATTCTTATGTGAATGAAACTTCCGACGCCATAGTGTGTGAATCCCAATTGAGTAAGGGTGAAGATAGTGAGGATGAAGACGTGGAGGAAAGTGAGTTACAAGTTGCCTCATGTGAATTGTATGAAGTAACGATGAAGGTGAGAAAGCCAAACTTGAAATTTCAAGCTAAGTTGAAAGAGAGTTCCAGATAAAACAATGATGCATTGATTGAAGATCTTAGGGCACATAAGAATACTCTTCTGAAAAAACTAGAGTACATTGAGGGTGAGACATATAGTGTTCCTGGTTTGATGGAGGTTATGAAGGATATTCTAGAGTTTAAGTAATCTAAGCATTTGCTCGAGTCCAAGATTAGTGAGCTTAAAAGAGATTGAAAGATCCAAGCAAGTTTAAGTTTGATTTTGAGGCTAGGTCAGAAAAGTTGGATAGGATTTTAGGCACCGTTCAACTCAAAGATAATAGGTGTGGTATAGGATTCGATGATCGTATTTTTGTTCCCAATCCAAAAGCCAATACCATACGTATGAGAGATATAACTAGGAACATTAAGAAAGGTCCGCATTTAGGTAAAATTCCTCTCCATGTTTACACTTGCACTCATTGCGGTAGGAAGGGTCACCTTAGAAGTTTTTACTATGACCTTAAAAATGCTCCTAGGAAGTTTAAGAATAAAGTCATTTCGGTTCCCAAAACCCCCATGAGTTGTTACATACCTATTTGGGTTAGGAAATCGGACTTAGAGGCTTTGGGAATTAAATTTCATGACTCTCGGTTGCTTGCACATGATACTTCTCATGATATTTCTTATGAATGATTGTGTTATCATGTTTATCATATGCTAGTTTTCTTCATGATATATACTTGCAAGTGTTATGAGATGTTTATCTCTTCGTATTATATCTTTCTTTATTTGAGTCTTTTTTGGAAAAATACAAAAAGATTTTTGGTCTTATATTTTTTTAAAAATATAATAAGATTTTGTCTTGGGGTCAAAAATATTTTTGGGAAAAACACACGACGATTTTCAGTTTTTGTGTTATGAAACACTTGATGCGTCATATTGGTGGCTTTCGACACCCAAAATTCCATTTTCCACATGGCTAGTACATTTGGTCATGATTTTGGATACAAAGATTGATCTTTACCATTTGTTTAATGGGGTTATTTCGAAGTCGATTTGCACTTTGATTCGACTATGTTTATGACATTGCACGTATGCATGAACTTATTTGAATATTTAACTTCTCATGCATATTTGAGTTTGGTGAGACGTTCTCCTCTGAATTTTGTCATCTAAGCTCAATATATAAGACTTAGGGGCAGTTGTGCATGTAAGAACCATTACCCGTCAGGATTTATATTTTATATTGAAAGAAAGATGAGTGTGCATGGGAAAGGGCTACGAGAGGCATGTGAACTCATCGTGAAATCCACCATTTAAAAGAGCCCAAGAAACAATTAAGGCAATAAAAAGAAAAATATGCCAAAAAGGGGGCCAATAGGAAATCTCTTAAAAGAGAATTAGATCTTAAAAAAAAAATGCATAGAAAAAAATTATCATTGATGTTTGAGGGAGTTTTAGGTCAAGATCAATGGGTTTGCACAAACAAGTCCTAGGTTGAAAAGGTCGTGTCATGACGCAATTGTTTGGTAGGATAGTTAAAATTCTAGACTTATGTGCACGATGTTTGTTTAGTTTATTAAGTTCAAAGCTTAATCGTCACATATGGCTAAAACGTAGTTTGATGATATTTAGCAGTCAATTATAGTTTTTTGAATGTACCTTTGTGTTTGGATTATGACTCATTTGTGTTAGTTACACCCATTCATTCCATTCCATGTTTGAGCACATTGATACTATGTTAACGTGTAACTCATGTTTATTTTTTGAGTCAGTTTTTGTTACTATATTTGTATTGTCAGGGCTTATATCTGATGTTCATGTTTTTAGGTTTTTTCAATACTATTTTTACCTGGATTTGAGAAAATTCACAGTTGTTAGAATGACTTCTGGCTATCGTTCGAATGACATACCCACATCGTTAGATGGATGGATCAAACTACCTTCGCGCGAGCTATAGTCGACGTAGAGGTATGGTCATTAGTATGGTCGTTAGATGGTCGTTAGAAATGACCTTTCTAATGAGGGGCTATTGTATCTGGTCTTTATTAGAGAGACTTTGCATGGTTCTAACGATATCTGCTTATCATTTGAATGACCTCTCATATCGTTCGAATGATTCGTTTGCGATTTTTGAGATTTTGTTCTGAATCAGTACCTTCTTGACACATATTATTCTGCTATTCTTATTTGGTACTTCTGGATTGTTCTGGATAGATTATATGCAGTTAATTTTATTATTCAAGCTAGATATAGGTTTATATATTCATTTTTCTCACTAATTGTCTATTCGAGATAAAAAGGGACAGAGCTAGATATGTGATGTAGGGGGAGACTTTACTTGAGACTTGATATTGATATTGATTTGATATAATTGCTTATATATCATTATTGAGATTTGATTTTATATATCATTTGTTCCTCCATACTTAACACGGTATTTGCTTGTTTCGTGTGTGTAGTGATTCTTTAGCAATTCGAGATTATATGACTATATCACAGTCAGACAGTTCATGCTCGTCGGTCATCCTAATTTGATTGTCCATGTCCTAAATTTTCTTTTGGTTTATGGGATAGGATTTAGGTCATACAGCTTGACAGACCGACTTAGGCATTTTAATTTTTTGGTTTTGTCCTGGAATAGCCGAAGGGGGAGATATGTAAGTAAATATTTCCAAATAATGTCAATTTGTATGTATTGGCACCGGACAAAAACCACTTTGAGCCATAGGATAAATTTTACTTATCACGATATCCATTAAGCCTATGACATTATGTTGAAGACGTAACGACCAAGCTTTAAAGATTGTAATATGTAGGTTCTTCAAATACTATTAGTATTAAGCTAGGCGTAACCCCTTATCAAGATCGGGACAAACACCATTAAATATGGAGCACAGTTTAGAGCCACAGGTGAATCAGAGTCAAAGATATTTAATTATTCAAAGTTGCACTAGAGATCATATCGACATGGGAAGCATACGGTAAACACAATAAATGAAATGGGACCAACAGATGGAGTGGTCAGAGGGAGAAAGAACAAGCACTCTGGGCAAAATAAAGACAACGCAGGAACTTCAAGCTCAGTTAACACCCAATGATGGGTGCATTCAATGTGTAATGGGAGTTAATGCTCTTTTCGAAGGCTCTCTGGTATGAGGGAATTTGGACAACGATTCCGGGTTCTGGATCTTTTCTCCCTTTTATTTATTTGTTTTGGTCATATTTATATGGAGGGAGAGGCTCCTCAAGTCAGCATGCCCTCGATCCCTTTGACTCGGATGCATTAAATGCATGAGATACTACATTTAATGCATGGGATTTGTTAGTTTTGGCGAGAAAACATTCAATTGGTTAGGAGTATTTCAATCATTTATAAAGGATATGACTTGTCAACTTGGGGCTTACTCTAGGATGGCTATTAGGTCAAATTTGGTGAACTAGGCCTGCCATCCTAAGGATAAAGGCACTTAAGTGTTGTATTCTTGAGTTCATAAATGTTGGGCGCTATGACGTCAGGAAGAGTTTCAAACAGTGGCTATTATTTGGTATCTAGTCACGTCAGTCAAACAAGTTAGCGCCCGAGGTACCTCGAGGGGGAAAGCATTGAGGGAGATCGAACGACTCGAGGAGGTTCATTAGAATGGGTAAGCAATGAGTGGGCTCGCGTGACATTTGCCCTGGGTGAAGTTTTTTTCCAAGTGTGCCAAGAGGGTTGGTAATAACTCCCAACGTTGCCTTGTTCTCCCATGCCCTGCCAGGCATGGTCCCTCGTGGGTACCAAGCGACCCCCCTCAACATATACATTCATAAAATAAAGTACATAATATGGCATTCTATTTCTTATTACAAACTATTATCATCCGGGTGACCCCTGTTCTTCGAGCCAGGTCTTTCGAGCTAGGTAAGTTGAAGGCTCTTCGGGGTAAAGTGCTGCGAGATATTTTCTTGTAAGGAGCCTTCGAGGTAGGTACTACGAGTTACTTGCATAGAGGATCTTAGAGGTGTGTTTGTGGGGCATCTTTCTCTGTAGCTGATATATTTACTTGGCCAAGTTAATCATCCGTGTGGGGGAACACTCCTCCACTTTTGCCCCTTTGTTGAGATATTTATTTGTTTTCATGAAGAAATATCTGTACGAAACTTTCTCTTATCTATGATTTTCCTTCTTGGGGATAATAAAGAGATTTTTTAAATTTCCCCCAAAGCTCTTCATTTCCCAAGGTAGACAAGGCCCCCAGGCATGCTTCATTAAATACAACTGTCATTTACATTTTAGTGCGTCATACACGGCAATTCCAGGGTGGGTACGTGAAGATAATGCGATTATTCGATGCATCTTTCCCCTAATCAACATCATAGCAACCTTTAGCCTTCTGCAATCACGCACGCTTGGCAAACACGTTGGTCACATAATTCTGAAACGCCATCATTGCTATTTTCTAAATGTCACCTTTGTTGTCGTCTTTTGAAATTCGTGTTGCCCCTATAAAAGGTGATGCACCTTTAGTTAAGACTCACCTTTGGGTTTAACTTTCTGAGTTTGTGGGTTTGGCAAAGGCAATCTTTCCTTCTTCAAGTATCTTCTATTCTCTCTTTTTTTATCCGATATGGCACCAGCAAAGAGAACTGTTTCTATTAGGGGCGCATCTCCTTCCACCTGGGCATGCCAGGATCAGTGGGCACGATACCATCATGCACCTTATTTCGGAGAGGACGATCATTTCTGGGCGACGGCCAAACAATTTCCTGGTGCTTTGGTGCCAATTGAGGAGCCAAATTTGTTAATAGACTAAGGTGAAGACGCTGAGGACTTCGCCTATATCCCTACTACTACTGTCACCCATTTTCGTATAGAGCGTGGTGATTTCCCCTGCTCCAAGGTGTAATTTGAGGCATCTTATGGTTCTAGTGAAGGGTTGGGTCCTTGGACAAAGTATATTCACACCAAGCACTCAGTTCAACTAGCCCTCATAGGTTTGTCTTGTTCTCTATGGCTGGGTGACCTTACCTTGGCCAAAAATAACATTGCTTTACAACTTCTGGTGTCATGGTGGAGCCATAGGTCACACACCTTCGTGGTTGCTTGGGGAAAGTTTACTGTTACCCTTGAGGACGTGTGTGAACTGTTGAGATTGGAAGCTGCTGGATATGACACCTTCTTCGAGGAGGCCGTTCTAGTGAAGAGAAAAATCTGAGGAATGAGCCAAAGGCCGTGGTGAAGGATTGCATGGTCACTTAAAATATGTGCACCTACTCAGAGGTCATCCACTATTTTTACTTTATTAAAGAGAAGGCTGTCATCAGAGCCCGGGAGGCTGCTAGGAAGAACCCGCGAGTAAAAGAAGTTTTCAAGCAGCCTCTAACTAGGAAAGGCTATGATTCTAAAGTTAAGCTAGCGGGGTATATATGGGTGATGTTGTCGAAGGTATATCTTCCAAGCAAGCCCCATGATAGCCCTCTCAAGGACCTGATCAATCTGGCCGTCCGAATGGCCTACGGTGTAAAGATCCCCCTCGTAGATATTATTCTTGGATCTCTGTAAACTTAGTTAAATCGAGTGTATGCATAATCCGCTCAAAGCATTGGTAGGTTCAATATGTATAACTATGCCAATAATATTCTTTTGACAACGTTCCTTTATGCCCATTTTAAGGATTAGGCTCCCGCTGGCCACTTCCCCAGTTCACAGAACGTGAGAGTCCCCTGTATTTGCTGTTGGAAAAATAAAAGCATGAAGAAGCCTCTGTTAGCTCTGATTGATCTCGTTGAGTGATTCAATCTTTGCCCTTATGTTAGGGTAAGCTATTTTTTTACCAACAACTTTTTTGGTGAAGAGGAGCGTCCCACCGCTCCTATTGAAGAAGCCCTGGCCAGAAATTTCCTAGAGCACAATGTCCCCCTGTTATTGATCCCTTCCTATTTGCCTTTATATATCGAGTGGTCATCATTTTATTCCATTTATATCCCTCACCAGGTATCCATGCAGTTTGACTATGATTAAGGGGACCCCCTGTTAAGTCATTTTACCAGAGAGAAGCTCACTAACTTCTCATTTGCTTGTTCGAACTTCCTCACGTCTACTATTGTTAGTCTGTGTGCCCATTATCCTACTAACTCCTTGATCTCGAGCAAGGGATCTCGAGGAGGGATATCGGAAATGTTTGTCAATGTGTTTTGGCAGAACCAATTGGTTCATTTCCAAACTAATCTTCTCAAGGAACCCCGTTATCTTGAGGTTGAAAGATTTTCGACCACTGAGTTGGGTTTGAGAAACTGCACCACCCAATCATTTGTTTTCCCCCTCAGCACAGCCAATACTAGTGTTCCTCCTCAACTGCCTCCCCCAGCGCTTGTTGATAAGGTAGTTGTAAAGAGAAAGAGATCCACTCAATCTTCAATTCTTCCGACCGATGTTGCCACTGGTCCTTCGAGGCCGATTGGAAGGACCGAGTCTCCTCGCGCTCCTTCAACTGGAGAAGAAGTTAGGTCCACCTGAAAGGCACCCTTAAAGAAGCTTAAACCTATTCCACTGCCTCCATTAGTCTATTCTCCTGACCCAAATATTTCTAAGGCAGTGAGATAGATGGTATATCATCTTCGCCAGACTTGGGAGCATTTTACTGAGGAAGATTGGGCTTACATGTCAGCCAAGATGTCTACGCGTGGATTTTCTTATGAACCTAAATCTATTGAGGGTAGAAAAAAGAGGAAAGCAGTTATTCCCCTAAACTTTGTGATGGAGAAGTCTAGCAGATCCAGTGAGGATGAAATTACTGAGGAGCATTTGTCTAGTGGAGATGTCAGTAAAGGTGATAATGATGATGAGGAAGGAGAGGAGGAGGAAGAAGAATAAGAAGATGAGGATGAGGATGAGGATGAGGAAGAATAGACTGCCTTAGTGCGTAGTCGTAGGTTGAGGGTAGTGGTTTCTTCCTCGAAACCTACCTCGCCCCCCAAGACTATGAGATCATTGAGGATGTGATGGAAGAAGAGGTAAATTTCTTACATCTCTTACTCTGGGTGCCCTCCTGTTATTCAATCTTTCTTATGTTGATGCCCCTCAAGTTTTTTTTTAATTTGCTCTTTTTATTTTATTCAGGTTGGTGTGCAGGTTGATGTGCGTGATGGTGTTGAGAAGAATCTCCCTCTCGAAATAGCTGCCCCTACTGTTTCTCAAGTAGTCACCCATTTCCCCTAGAGGAAGTTGTATCTCATACTTCCCCTGACCTTTTTTTTACGTGAGCAGGCTGGCCTTGAGAGGGGTCTGTCTTCGACTGAAGTTGTTGAAGCTATATCTGTACCTGTTGTTGCTGTGACTTCGATGCCTTTGGTAAGTCTTTACTTTATGCACTGTTCTCCCCTTTTACTGCTCTTATTGATTATTCTGATTCAATTTCTGCTTTTCTTTCCTTTTTAAGGCTCCCACACCCGTGTCCACCGTCCCCGTGGTACCTTAACCTTTGAACGATCAAATGCTTGTTACTATATTCAGGTCTTCAATCTCGAACCCCGAAGGTGTTGATCCAACTGCCGCTGTCCAAGGAGAGGGTGAACAAGAAAATATTATTGAGATAGTGGAGGACAAGTAGGAGCAGGTGGCTGAGGTTGGAGAGAATGTGATTGCCTCTCAAAGTCATCCCCCATTAGTGGCCCCCGAGGTGGTTGAGGAGGAGGACGTGGTTCAGATGGCCACGCGTGAGTTTTTTGAGGATCAACAGTCCGAGGTATCTTCGCTATACTATATATTTTTTATATATAGATATATTAAGTTTAAGGTATAAATCTTCCATAAACGAGGGTCAGGCGGTCCTAGTTTTATAGTCATAAATCTCCCATAACTGAGGGTCAGGCAGGCCTAATCTTATAGGCATAAATATCCCATAACCAAGGGTCAGGCGGGCCTAGTCTTATAGGCATAAATCTCCCATAACCGAGGGTCAGGCAGGCCTAGTCTTATAGGCATAAATCTCCCATAACTGAGGGTCAGGCGGGCCTAATCTTATAGGAATAAATCTCCCATAACCGAGGTTCACACGGGCCTAGTCTTATAGGCTTAAATCTCCCATAATCGAGGGTCAAGTAGACCTAGTGTTATAGTCACAAATCTCCCATAATAGAGGGTCAGGCGGGCCTAGTCTTATAGGCATAAATCTCCCATAACCGAGGGTTAGGCGGGCCTAGTCTTATAGGCATAAATCTCCCATAACCGAGGGTTAGGCGGGCCTAGTCTTATAGGCATAAATCTTTAAGTTAGCATATATATATATATATATATATATATATATTCATGCTTTCCTTTGTCTTTATTTCTAACTTCAACTATTTATTGTATTTCAGGTGGAGGTCGATCAATTAGCCGTTCATGGGCTCGAAGTGGAGCCTGTTGTTAAGGAGTCCGTTCAAGCACCAATAATAGCTTTAGCTGCTTCTTTGGGCAAGGCCCATGTTCTTAGTGATACTTCTGCACCCCTCATTCCTCAAGTACAATCCAGTGATAGTGCCTCACACACCCGACGACCATCCTTTAGTGATAGCATTTTTAGTGTTCATTCACCTGAGGCATCCCCCGAGGTGGTTGTGCATTAAAATTTAGCCAGCTTCCCTTTTGTCCTCACTGAGGGTCCCTGCTTTTTGATCGAGCGATTATTAGCTCACTTTACTTTGACTTTTACGGCTCGATGTTTGCATCCCCTTCCTGGGATGATGGTTGGCCGATCGTTCGGGCTCGTGATGGTATTATAGGACATTCTCAGCACCCCGCTTATATCTCTTAGCCCTGACACTGTCAAAACTTTATTGGGAAGGGTTAACGCATTAACCAATGATGGTTTTTCCCTGACATGGCTGGTGGAGCTGTTGTAGAGTTTTAAAAATAGTGATCTTCCCAGCGTTTATAACCGCCTCCAGGATTCCCATCTCGAGCTGGTGGATGTCTCCGAAGAACTTGTGGGTCTGGAGTCGCAGTTGCTGGTGGCTGAGCAAGGAGCTCAAGAGGCTCGTGAGGCAGTTTCTTGTGTGAAGGCGCAGTTGGTTGAAAAAGAGAAAGACCTAGAGACCATCTACCAGGCTCAAGAAAATTTCCAGAAGAAACTAAATGACCTTGTCACAAAAGTAGAGCCAACTTGAGCAAAATCTTCCCCCACATCACCACCGACTGTTTGGTTCCGAGAATCTTCACTTCATTATGGACCACCCCTAGTTCCATTATACAATGTTTCTTTTGTTTGTTCTTGACATTTTCGTTGAAACTTTTGAATTTATTTTTCTAACTTGGTTGTAACAACAAATGATATCGTTTATTTAGAATAAAGAAAGATTGTTAACTTTGGTGCTTCCCTTCTTTCTATTGTTTAATTGATTTTGAACTATGCTTAGCCATCGATGCTAATTAGCTCAAATATAATAAATAGGTCAATCAATGGACTTGTGAAAATAAAATATTGATCTAGCATATGCCTTCTGAATTTTACTTCTGACTATATTAAATGGGGAAGCCCAATTGCTTTGAAGCGTACATCTATAGTTAGCAACCAAAAAAGGAACAAGTCATCGAACATGAGTGATAGGACATACATTCAGACGTAATAAATCTTCAGCCACTTGTTGTTTAATTTGAAGGTCACATCATCTTCCAGCTTAGATATCTCGCAGTAGCCCGAATCATGAGTTGCTCGAACGATATAAGGCCCTTTCCAGTTGGCCTCAAACTTTGGTAATGGTAAACCTCTTATGTACCTCGTGCATGCTTTTAGGATCGAGTCTCTTTCTTTGAACTTCATTGGCCTTACCAGTTGGTCATAGGATCTGGATAACTACTTCTTATATATCTCGAAGTGTCTTGCAACATTATCCCTATGTTCTTCCAAGGCTTTGCGTTGCACATGGCGATTGTGCGAGAGCATATCTCTTCGTAGGTTATAGCGAGCTGAAGGTACCTCGAGTTCCATTGGCAACATGACTTTTGCCCCGAATACCAAGGAGAATGGCGTGTACCCTGTTGGCTTTCTCTTTTTCGTTCGATAGGCCTATAAAACTTCTGGGATCTTATCATCCCATGTTCCCGGGAAGTCCTCTAGCATCTTTGCCAAGATATTCACCAACGTCTTGTTGGTGGATTCTACACGTCCGTTGCATTTTGGGTAGGCTACTGTTGATTTATGATGGATGATGGAATATATTTCCGTTAGTAAGCGCACTTCGTTGTTCACAAAGGGAGTACTGTTGTCTGAAAAAAACACCTTCGGGATACCAAAACAGAAAATAATATATTTCTTCATGAATCGAGCTACTACCCCGCGGTGGCCTTCTTCAGTGGTATGGCCTCCGCCCATTTTGTGAAACATTCTGTGGCTACCAAAATCCATAACTTTACTCGTAATGAAGGGTTGATGGCTCCTACCAGATCAAAAGCCCAAGCGTGGAATGGGAATGGTGTTGACAAAGAGTGTATGCCCACTGATGGCGCGTGAATCATATTTCCATGCAACTAGCAAGATTTTCACTTTTTAAGGAAATCAGTTGAGTCTTTCTCCATCGAAGGCCAGTAATAACCCAAGGTCATTTGCTAGTCATAAAGTTGGCTCCCCCAATGTGACCTGGCTCATGAGCCTGGTTCAATACCTCTTCGGCCTCTTTACCTCTTATGCACCTTAGGGTCCTGTCATGATAGCCTTGTCGGTATAGCCTCCCATCTTGCATAAAGTATCTCGGTGATTACCTCCTTATCTTCGTAGCATCTTCTTTATCTGCTGGCACTACTCCATCCACCAAGAAGTCCATATAGGTATGTATTCAATCTTGTGGTTAATCAATGAAGTTGCACTCTGCTGCCTGATAGAAAAGGAAGCACTTCGGGTACTCTCTTTGTATTACGGTGGCTTCTTATCTCGTTGAGGTCCAGTAGTACCCCCCCCCCCCATTGTATCCTCTTGTATAGGGGAATCTCGATGGTCTCACACGATTCTCATGTACTTTGATCAACATTCTCTTAGCCTCGTTGGGGTCCACACACCTGGGCAACCAACCCCCTTTGTTTTTAAAATATAAGTTGCCCCTGGTAATAAACTACTATGATAAGTCTGCAAAGCTAAGAGGTCCTTCGCCTTTCTCTAGCTATTTTCTGATTTCTCCTCTCCAGTCATCTTTGTCCTCTGATTGAAGAATCTCAGATACCGTCGAGGGGGTTGTTCTCTTTGTGACTCGGATTACGGTTGACACCTCCATCAAAGACAATCTTTTGCACGATGGTGGCATAGGCATTCGCATGCCTGCTCATTGTTCGAAGGTACCTTTTTATCTTTATCGCCTCAAACTGGTCCAGTAATCGCTGAATGATTGTGTGGTATGGCGCCATAATCATGTTCTTCAGTGTAAACTCCCCTGTCAGTTGCTTCACCACCAGACTTGAATCCCCTTGATTGTTAAAACCTGGATTCCCCTCCTCAGCGCTTCGAGTAACCCAAGGACCAGTGCCTCGTAATCAACCTCATTATTTAAGAATTAGAACTCCAATTTGAATGACACGACAATCTCTTCACTGCCTCTTTGCAAAATAACTCTCGCTCCTCCTTTTGTTTTGACTGAGAAGCCATTGAACTCTATACTCCGTTCCTCCAGACTAGCGGCTATAAAATTGGCCTGGAGGTCATCACCCGGGAGCTCTTCGATAGGTGGCTTAAACGTTACCGAAGGGAAAATGGCCAATAGATCTACATATGCCTAACTTTTGATGGCCCGAGGGACCACACACTTCAGATCATACTCCAATAGAATTAGGAACCATTTAGATGCCCGGACTATCAATACAATTCTAGCAAGCAAAAAATTTATGGGGTCACATTTAGTTACAATATGAACTGTGAATGATAGTAGGTAGTGCCTAAGTTTTTACTCCATAAACACGAGGGCTAAGCAATGCCTCTCAATGTTAGTGTATCTGGCCTCAGGACCATGTATAATCCTGCATAGATAATAAATAGGTTTTTCAATCCCGTCGCTCTCTTGGTCCAACAAAGCCCAATAGACCGCTTTGTTGATGTGAGATATAAACGTAAAGGGGTACCTGCCTTCGGGGGGATCATTGTTTGAGGGGAGGTAAGTAGCACCTTCAACTTGTCCATAGCCTCTTGGTGCACTATTTCCCCTATAAACTTCACACCCTTCCTTAGTAGCTCCATCAAGTTATGCGTCACCTCAGCCAGTTCCGGGACAAACTGCCTTAACTAGGACACCTTGCCCAAGAAACTCTTTGGCTCTTTCACGGATATTGGTCTTGACATATCAAGGAAGGCTCGTCGTTTGTCCATGTCCATTTATGCCCCCTTGCGATTTACCACGAACCCCAAAAATTTTCCACTCGTAACCCCAAAGGCGCATTTGAGGGGGTTCATCTTTAGCTTATACTTCCGGCAATGAGTGAATACCCTCCTCAAGTCGTCTAGGTGGGATTCTTCCTTCTTGGACTTAATCACCAAGTCATCAACATAAAACTCCACAGTTTTATGGAAAAGGTTGTGGAATATGGCCATCATCGTTCTTTGATAGGTGGCTCCTGCGTTCTTCAATCCGAAGGGCATGATCGTGTATATGAAATTTCCCAAGGGTGCTCAAAAGTAAGTCTTCTCCATGTCAGTTGGATCCATTTTTATCTGATTAAAGCCCACATACCCTTCCATGAAGCTGTACATCTCATGGCCCACTGGTACGTTGATCAAACTGTCAATGGAGGTTAGTGGGAATTCATCCTACGGGCACGCCCTGTTCAGATCTATGAAATACACGTGTGGGTCTCTCGATTTGTCACTTGGGCCCAGATGAATAGCCCAGTAAATCACGACCCAAAGTATAGAGGCCTCACGCCTCAAATAGTTCAGTTATGACCCAGTCAATTCCTAAAATCTCGTAAGGAGATATTATAGGGATCATGGACTGACGTGGGGGAGTACAACACCCCCACTCCCCACAAATGAATATATATATATATATATATCAGATCCTCCACCCGGGGCAAAGGGCATGCACTATTTTTCCTGTAAAACACTCCCGGGAGTAAAGAGAAATAATATTGAGAGCACCACCGTGGATGTAGGCATTCTTGCTAAACCACGTAAATTTTGTGTCTTGTGATTGTCATTCCTTACGATTTTTATTTGTTCTGGTTATTGCCTTTTCTTGTTATTTTGTGCTGAACTTAATTGTCACCACAATTGGCACCGTTCGTGGGAACGTTTATCTTCTTTAAGAAAACCCTCACCAACAAAGAATTTGGAATGTCTGGTCACAGTAGCGATTCCCCTCAAGTAGGGGACATTCAAGAACAACCTGCCCCTCTCAGGATCAGATTTGAAGTTTGACGTTCAGATCAGAGGGCTCGCCCAGAACGTCAAGCCTCAGAAGAAAGTCAAGGACTAGCCAAGTCCACGCAAATCTCCAGGTTGAACGATGCTGGTAAGGCAAGGCTCCAAGAGCAAGGGGAGGCTGCTCGCAAGAAAGAAGCTGATAATGCTCGCCTCAAAAGGAGATTGGAAAGGATGGAGAAAGAACTCCATCGTAGCATCAGGAGACATTAGTATCGCACTCCTAGCCCTCAGGCGAGCAAGTCTTGCAGCTGAGGAAGGACCCCTAGACGTGGATCTCAAATATTCTAGGAACACGAATAATATAATGACTCGCTCGACCAAAAGTTGCCAGCTCGCCGATGTAGGAGTCCAGCTCAAGGAAATGATGACATAAGAAATTTGGTCCGAAGAGAGATGGACCAACACCCAGCACATCGGGGTGCCAGATCGACCAGGGAGCTAGCCCAGTGAGCTCTCAGAATCCAAATGAAATCCCCCTGATCAATGGAGTTAGAAGAAAAAAAAGTCCCCAATAAGTTCGTAATTCCTAGATTCAAGATCTAATACGGAAAGACTGACCCTGTTGATCATGTTAGGCAGTACAGGCAGGCCATGACCCTCTGGAACCATTGGGACGCCCTAATGTGCCGGATCTTTCCATCGAGATTGCACGATGTGGACCAAAAGTGGTTCGAGAGACTCCCTTAAAGATCCACCAGGAGCTTTGAAACCCTGGCAGAAAACTTTATGACTCGCTTCATTACTAGCAGCTCCCATCCGAAGAGGATGGATGCTTTGTTAAAAATAAAGAAAATGCCCCAGGAATGCCCCCAGGACTACGCAAAAAGGTAGTGGGAGTTGTTCAATGAGGTCGAGGACTACTCATAGCAGGTAGTTGTGGCATCTTTTACGATTGGACTACCCAGCTCTTTCCTCTTGCACCAATCCCGCACTAAGAAGGAGACCACAACCATCGATGACCTAATGGCTCGCATAGAAAAGTATGTTAAAGTTAAGGATGTGACCCACCTTAGTGCAGGGGAGAATGATCGAGTTAAGCTCGCTACCAAGGGCAACAACAAGGCTGAGAACCAGAAGAAAGTAAGCAAGAATGGGGGCAGAGGTGGTCCCAAGAACGGAAATAGAAGCGATACCTCGAAAGCATTTCTGGCAGTGAACACTGTCTTTAGAGAACGAATCTACAAGATCCTACCAAAAATCAAGGATGAACCATTCGTCAAATGGCCCAGAAAGATGGGAGGAGATCCCTTAAAGAGAAATAACACGCTGAGATGCGCTTTTCACAAGGAAGGAGGGGACAAAATTGAGCTCTGCAAAGATCTTAAGTCTCACCTTGAAGAGTTGGCCCAGACTGGGCACCTAAACGAGTTTGTGGAGAAAAAGGCAGAGAAGGTTGCTGCCAATGGAGATACACGGCCCGATAACGTGCTCGAGGAGGATGCTGGCTATGAGCTCACAGTGATTCACGGGGCATCTGATCTAAAGAAAATTCAAGGAAATTCAGTCCGGATGGAAGTAAGAAAGCTTACGGCAGTGATGCAAGCTTTTCAAATTTATCCAGAAAAAACACAGTTGGGGAAGCGTCGGCTGGAAGATAACGTCGACTACAGTAAAGACATTGTATTCACAGATGAAGACTTAATGGGAGTAATAACCCCACATCATGACGCATTGATCATTACACTCAGGATAGTAAACTATGACATCGATAAGTTGCTCATCGACCAAGTAAGCTCATCCGAAGTAATGTATCTCGACCTGTTTAGGAAATTAAAGTTAAGCGTTGCCGACTTGAAGGAAGCCACTGTACCTCTAGTTGGCTTCGCTGGGAAAGTAACTATCCCTTTGGGAAAGATCGTACTTCTAGTGAGGGAAGGAAGTGTCTCCAAGATGATCGAGTTTCTGGCAGTCGACATTGACTCGCTCTACCAGGCTATCCTCGACAGAGGATGGCTACATGCGATGAAGGTCGTTCCCTCGACCTACTATCAGAAACTCAAGTACGTGACTGAGCGAGGAGTGATGGATATCCATGGAAATTAAGAGATGGAAAGAAGGTTCTTCATAGCAGCCATCCGCCCAAAACCAAATAAAAAGGTCGAGAAGGCCAAAGATAAGGTTAAGGAATAAGAAGGTTTGATACCTTCAAAATAACAACTAAAGTATGGAAGACCCGGAGTAGAGGAGACCAGGCTCCTACCCTCTGAGAGGGTCATTGAAAACTTGGAAGAGGTCGCATCCGGTGGTAGCAAAAAGGATACGATGTTCTAGATTTTTCTCACAGATCGAGAGAAGAAATAATTAATGGTACTATTGAGGAACAATCTAGATGTTTTCATGTGGGAACCTTAAAATCTTCCTATAATAGACCCCAGTGTGGTTTGTCATCGGTTGCACATCGATCCGACTTTCAGGCCTATCACGCAGAAGGCACGGTGAACTACGCCCGAGAAGGCCAATGCTATAGAGAAAGAACTGGATAAGCTGCTGGATGAATGATCCATACGGGAAGTTCAATTCCCTAAATAGCTGTCCAACCTAGTAGTGGTTCCAAAGAGAAATGGGAAATAGAGAGTTTGTATTGACTTCACTGAGCTTAATAGGGCATGCCCTAATGACAATTTCCCTCTCCCGAAGATCGCCTAGTTGGGGGATGCCACAGTCGCTCATGAAAGAATGAGTTTCCTAGACGCGTACTCGGGGTACCATGATATTCCTCTATACGTACCAGACCAAGACAAGACATCGTTCATCACCACCATCGGATTATATTGTTACAAAGTTATGCCCTTTGGGATAAAATATATAGGAGAAACCTACCAACGTTTGGTCACCAAGATGTTTAAAGACCAAATGGGAGATACCATGGAAGTTTACATTGACGATATGCTCGTAAAGAGAAGGCAAAAAAGGATACCACCTCTCCGACCTATCAAAGACATTCAAAATCCCCAGGAAATATCGAATGTAGCTCAATGCAAGCAAATTCTCCTTCGAGGTCCAGTCAGGAAAATTTCTCGAGTACTTGGTTAGCAGGAGAGGCATTGAAGCCAACCCAGACCAGATTGATGCAATCCATAAGGTGCAGCCTCCCCGCACTATAAGAGACATACAAAAGCTCATGGTCATGCTCACCACTTTGAATCGGTTAATCTCGAACTCATTCGAAAAGTGCCAGCCATTCTTCCAGCTATTGAAGAAAAGCAAAATAGTGGAGTGGAACCAAGATTACTCGAAAGCATTAAAGGATCTCAAATCTTACCTCAGCAGACCACCCTTGCTCGTAATACCTCAAGATAATGATTCCTTGTACCTATACCTTGTAGTTTCCAGCCATGTTGTCAGCTCTGCACTAGTATGAGAAAGAACGAGAATCTAGCACCCAGTCTACTATGCGAGCAAGACCCTTTTGGACACTGAGAAGTGATACCTACCACTGGAAAAGATCACCTTTGCACTAGTGGTAGCCTCGAGAAATTTGAAGCACTACTTCAAAGCTCACTCTATCATTATCCTTACATCTCATCCCCTTAAAGCAATGCTGCGGGAAGCGGATCTATCCAGAAAACTGTCAAAGTGGTCAGTCGAGCTCGGCCGATTTGACATCCAGTTTCAACCAAGAAATGCAATCAAGGGACAGGTCCTCACCGACTTCATCACGAAATTTATAGGAGATCATCCTTACGACCAACTTCAATCCGTGGGTCAAAGGGAGGATCACTCGAAACAAGGTATTTGGCGACTGTTTGTTAATGGAGCCTCGAACTCTAAGGGGGTAGGAGTAGGCATTATTCTTGTTACCCAAGAAGATACAATCCTCGAGCAAGGAATCAGGCTTGGATTTGAAGCCTCCAACAACAAAGTAGAGTATGAAGCATTAATAGCAGGCCTGCAGAAGGCACAGGAATTGGGAGCAAAGCAACTTGAGGTGTTTGGCAACTCGTAATTGGTCTCCAACCAGATAAGTGGGGACTTCAACGCGAAGGATGAGAGAATGGCATCCTACCTCGCCTTAGCAAAGAAAATAATGTCTAACTTCGAGCAAGTCAGTGTCTAACAGTTTCACAGAGGATAAAACAGTCATGCTGACGCCCTAGCGGCTTTGAGCTCAGCAATCGACTCTGACTTAAAAAGAATGATTACTATCGACTTTCTCGCTCAACTAAGCATCAACCAAAGCAACGAGCTTCCAGACGTAGGCCATATTCTCCAGATAAAACTAGCACCCAGTTGGATGGACCCCCTAAGGGACTATTTGAAAGATGGTTCCCTACCAGACGATAAGAAAGTCGCTCATCAGATAAGAGTCAAAGCTGCCCACTTTCACTTATCTCCCGAGGGCAAATTGTACAATAAATCTTTCACCGGCCCTTACCTCCAATGTGTTCACCCGAAGGACGTCAAGTAAGTCCTGCACGAGCTTCATGAAGGAATCTATGGGAGCCATATTAGGGGAAGATCTCTAACTTTCCGAGCAATGAAGGAAGGCTACTAGTGGCCATATATGTAAAAAAATTCTGGGGTATATGCTCGTAGGTGCAAGAAATGTCAAGTACATGCTCCTATGGTTCACCAACCTGCCAGCGACCTAAAATCACTTAGCCCTTCCCCCAGTGGGGTATGGACATCTTCGGCCCTCTTCTTACCACTGTCGATAATCGCAAGTATCTGTTGTTTGTGACAGACTACTTCACCAAATGGATTGAGGTGGAGCCCCTAACGAACATCAGAGACGCAGATATGGAAGAACATAATTACCCATTTTGGGATCTCTAGGACGATCATCACTGACAACGAAACCCGGTTTGAAAGTGGACTATTCTAGGGTTTCTGTAACGACCACGGGATCAGGCACCATTTCAGCTCTGTGGCATACCCTTAGAGCAACAGACAGGCTAAAGCTTCCAAAAAACAGTGATTTATGGACTGGAAAAATGATTAGAGCGAGCCAAAGGAGCATGGGTGAGCGAGCTGCCATGTATTCTATGGGCTTACCGCAATACCCCACGACGAGCAACTGGGGAAACCCCAATTCGTACTAACATACGGAATGGAGGCAATCTTCCCTTTAGAAGTTGGCCTCCCAACCATGAGGTCCACCTTGGTCGATCAAGGCCAGAATGATGCAGGATTACTCATTGAACTTGACCTAGACAACGAGCACATAGAATTAGCTCTAGTGAAACTAGCAATATATCAGCAACAGCTAACAAATCACTATAACAAGAAGGTCAATCCAAGGGCTTTCCAAGTCGGGGACTACGTCCTAATAAAGGTTCTTGGAAGCGCAATAAAAACATCAGATGGCAAGATAGGTCCGAACTGGGAGGGACCATTCAAGGTGACAAGAGACAACCTGCAAGGAGCCTATCACTTAGAAACGCTGGAGGGCAGGGAGATACCCGAGCTTGGAACGCAGCCAACCTAAAGAAATTTTACTTCTAGTTTTCTATATTGGTCTTTTATTACATTGTTGAAATTGGAAATTCATTTTTCGTTGTTTTTTGGTTAAATAAAATATTATTTGGCAATGGCATTCTATTAAGTGTTAATTTTTTATGATGAACTTTATAACGTGCACATCCTTTCCAAGCGACAGACATCCTATTTAACATATGAAAGCAGAGTGTTACACTCCTCAGGTTTTAGTTATGAAACACGAATAACCTCCCAGCATTTCCCCTAGCAATATATGAAGCCCTACAGGGGACCCTTAGGCAGCTCGACCAACTCAGGTTAGTCTCCAAACAAGGTTTGGCTTAAAAACCTGCTCGAATAGAACATCCAGTGCCAGGTGTGTCCTCTCCATTGCCACACTTAGGCTTAAGGGGGTGTGACGACACAACCTAAAAGGTAAAGTGGGTTATAATGGTATCTTATAAGCATACTAGAATGGTAGGACATTCACTCGATAAAACAACTTTAGTCGGCTAACAAGAGCCCAAGATAGTTAAAAAATCAATGAAGTAGAAAACACAATACACATGTTTAGTTAGCGAATCGCCCAAAACATAAATATTTTATTACTTCATTACATTTACAAAGAGTTACATCGAATAGAATAAATCCTAGTGAGGATTAGGCCTCTGAGCAAGATAATCAGCTACTTGTGCTCTTCGGCCATCGTCTGGGTGAGGAGCTAACTCCAGCTCTACTTTATTTACATCTGTCTCTAGTAACTTCCTAAGAATAGCATCTATGGGGACCCACTGGTCGTCCCTCCTGAAATGGTTAGGCATTAGAGTCGAAGGGGAGATCTTATAGCGATACCAGAGGACTGAGTTCCTGGGGATTTTCATCTCCATGAGAGCATTCAACCATCCCCTAATAAAGGATAACTCTTCAAACTCTGCCAACCTCATCAGAGCATCTGCCCAACCCTGATCATAACCGTCAGCCCACACTCACCGAGGAACTTTCTTGAACAGGTGCCTTAGTAGCGTGACATCTTTTTGGAGCCTGATAACTATCACATATGCTTGACTAATATCTCCTCGAAGCTCTTCTATCTCCCTAGCTGAACCCCCGGTATCTGTACTAGATCACGGACCAGATAATGAATAGGAACCTCACAAAATTTGAGGGGTGGCGCTTGACGCTATACCAGCCAATGAAGAGGAACCTCATAAAATTTGAGGAGCGACGATCGGCTCACACTCTCTTAGTCGCAGCACCTCCCTCCTCAGAGCTTCATTCTCTTGTTGAAGAACTTCTCTGACTTGATTGATCTCAGAGGAATCCAAAAGCTTAGCTCTCAAAGCATTCACTTCCTCTTGAACGGAAGCACCAACCTCTTCCATCTCCTGAAGCCTATCCTTCAGTTTGGCAAAGAGTTCCTATTGGTCTTTAAAGCTCTGGTTCCTCGACCTAAGGGACTTACAAATCCTTAAAAAAGCTTGGCGAACTTGGTTACTAGTATTAGGAGCAAGAATCCTTCCCAGTTGAGAAGTGGCAGGTATGTATTCATCGACATCAACCAGCTACAAGTCATATAGGCATTAAAGTGAAAATAAATCAGTATACAGAAAGGAAAAAGATTTCATTTCATTAAAGAAAAGGTTCCGAGTGCATCAGTGAAATAAAGGAAAGAACAAGAGAAGCAAAATAATAGAGAAGTTCCCTAAGAAAAGCTAAGCGCACCTCCCTCAGACAGAGCAATTTCTATTCCCTGGTTGAGGGGCACTTCGTTAGCAGTGGTCGGGGCAAGAGGAACATCTACATCGATAGCAAGATAAGATGCCTCATTCATAACGAGCTTAGGGCCAAGATCGTATTCGTCAAAAAGTAGGGAGTCGATATCCACCTCGACAGCTAGGAGAGCTTTGTTCCAACCTTTCTTGAAGTTCATACGGCTGATATAGCCAATTTGAACTTCAGCATCCTCATACGCAGCGGTCCATCCGACATTGTATGAGCTTTACTTAAGTGTGGCAGCCTTGGATTCCACCTTTTTCACCTGTTTTGCAAGCACCCTGTTCTCCTCTACCACGGTCAGCTAGCTCGAACAGACCAAGTCATAAGACCGCCTCAATTCCTCGAGCTCCTTAGTCACTGCCTCCTTCTCTCGATTGCCCTCAATAAGGGCAAGATCGGAGGACTTTTGGCCAGCATCATCACCCTTCAAGTTAGCCTCCAGCTCGACATTCTTCCTTGCCAACTCATTGCCTCTGCGGTATAGGACGGCAAAATCAATCATAAAGTTCAAAGAAGAGAAATATTAGTAAAATAAGTATGGAATAGAGTATTGAAAAATTAGGGAAGAAAAAGAAAACTTACTAAGGCTAGCCTCTGACTCACCTTCAGAACTAACTGGTCAGTCCCCATTGCCTTATGACGATCAGTCGACAACATTACTCTTTCGAGCAGCGCAGGGGCCAACTGAAGAGATAGGGCAACAGAAGCCACCTCAGGTAAAGTAGTCACGGGCACAATAGCTTTCCCCACCTTTATCCTTACCTCCTCTATCCACTTCTCCTCTTCCCTCTCTTTCCTCTCCTTCTCAGCTCTCTTTCTCTCCTCTACCTTCTTTTTCTCCTCCTCCTTATTTTTATCCCTCTCCCTTAGCAGAACCTCCTCTCTCTCTTCTTCTTCTTCTATTGCTCATGAGCAGCAGACTGAGAACTAATGGAAGCATCCCCACTACCTGACTTTTGCTTTTTTGACCGGCGAGACAGAAGCACATCATCATCATCATCTCGATTCAGATTCTTCTTGGGAAGAGCTATGTCTTCCTCACTATAACTACTTGATTCACTTGAAGACTCTTGAGCCTCTGAAACCTCTTCCGAGCTGGAAGATTCTTCACCACCAGAGATCTCCTCACTAGAATTACCTTTAGCACCGCCCCTGTTAGCATCCTCACTCTCCTCACCAAAGCTGCTTTCCTCCTTGTCAAATTGGATGGGACCGGTGGCAACCTCTTCGGTGATGTCCAGTTCAGGAACGCTATCCACAAGTCGCCCAATAAAACTGGACCTAATGTTCTTGTATTCCAGAAGGAACGCCGCTGATCGAGGGTGTTCACCGTCAGCCAAGATCTCCCTGATTTTCCAAGCTTTGACCAACTCAATAGCTCGGATCTCACTAAGAGCAGGCTCCTAGTTTTTTGTCTTCGCTGAAAAGAAAGCGAGGAAAATATGAGAAAAACATGCATTAATAGAGGATCAATGGGCAAGACAAAATCTATGCCTACCTATGAATTCCTACCCATAAAAGGGAATCACAAATCTACCAGGCCTCGACCCTTCATCATGGGGAGAAAACTGTCAATTTTTGGCGATAAACCCCTCATGCGAGTAGTCCTTTTGGGAATCAGGTAAATTCACTTCCAGTACTCTATCAGGACTCCTGTCCTTGAAGTACAGAAGACCAGAGCTTGTCCGTAAAAAAGAATAGCAGAAGCAGATTTTAACAAGCCCTTAATTGGTGCCATAAAGTTGATTTATTGTATGTACACGATTAATAATTTTCCAGACATTGGGTGAGCACCGTGTAGGGACAATATTGAAGTAACCAAAAAAGTGCAAAAACAAATTGCTTGGGGGAAAAGTAAGACACCCTTGGGACAATAAGAGAACATGAATCCAGTGACCATCCTCAACTTCTCTAACATTACGAGGGATAGGGGCACACTCGATGTTTACCCAATTTGGAATGTTATAAAACTTCCTAAATTCAGATATCGATCTATTGCCTATTTTTGTCATTAAAAAACCAAAATGCTAGTAGCATATGCGAAGAAATTCCAACAAAAAAAGCAAAGAGAAGAAGTAGTGAAGAACTTACGAAGTAAAGACTTGACTTGGGACGATGAAAAATCACAAGCAAGGACGATGAGAAGATGAGAAAGAAGCTTGAAATTAGAAGGCGAGACCTGGAAATAAGAGAGCTATGCTGAAGCTTGGAGAAAACTAGAGAGTGTGGAGAAATTTGAAACGACAACAGGAAAAGACCTCTCCAGAGATGTTTTAAACCTTTCTAATCATAGCGCACAGGCAATGAGGTGGTCTGTCGCCTAAATCAGTTCAGAAAGGGCGCTTCGATCTTGAAGAGTGTTGCACGATTTACAAAAACTCCATTGTGAAAAATCATTTAAAGTTATTGAGCCCAAATTGTGGCCCAATAACTTTAGGGGCAATTGTGGGTACCTCAATTTGTCACTTGGGCCCAGACGACTAGCCCAGTGAAGCATAGACCAAAGCCTAGAGGCCTCACGCCTCAAATAGTTCAGTTATGACCCAGTCAATTCCTAAAATCTCATAAGGAAATATTCTAGGGATCATGGACTGATGTGGGGGAGTCCAACACCCCCACTCCCCGCAAATGAATATGTATATCACATACCCTCCACCCGGGGCAAAGAGCATGCATTATTTTTCCAATAAAACACTCCACGAAGTAAAGAGAAATAATATTAAGAGCACCACCGTAAACATAGGCATTCTTATTGAACCACATAAATTTTGTGTTATGTGATTGTCATTCCTTACATTCTTTATTTATTCTGGTGATTTCCTTTTCTTGTTATTTTTTGCTGAACTTAATTGTCACCACATTATGCATATCCGGATTTGACTTTTGTCCTTTTTTCCTACAGGTACAATAATGGACAACCATATTGGGTGTTGTATCGGCACTATGAACCCCGCCGTGAGCAGATTTTGTACCTCTTCCTTGATCTTCAAATCCAACTCCACTTTGTATGCTCGGGTGGCCTGTTTCACTGGATTACTGTGGGCAAGACATTCAGTCTGTGACAACTTACTTTCGTGTCAACCCACGGCATCTCGGTGTACTTCCATATGAAGACATCTTTAAACTCAACCAGGAGTTTGATCAACCCCTCCCGAGAGGCTCCCTTCAAGTCCTTTGAGATAAAAATGGGGTTCGTATCCCCACCTTCTCTACCAAAATCGATCTTTTCCAATTCTTGGATCTTTGGCCTAAGGCCGTCTTTCATACATTCTGGCTCTTCCTCCACTTCTTTTACAAACTCTCGTATCCCCGAGTTGTCAATTAGTAGGCATTGCCCCTGATTATCTACCAGGAAGCATTTATAGACCGGGTCAGCTTCATCGCCTAGTCTCCCGGCTACCTGCTCACACCTTCACAATTTACAAATGATTATGCCATTAGGCAAAACAACTCGCTTGCACTGCCAATCCGCATCCCTTTGGAAAGGTCTTTTTCTATGATTCTCATCCACCTCATTCACTGTTCGCCTATTAAGAATGATATGTGTGTGCACTTGGTTCTCAATGGGATTAATTAGTGGGGTTATCTGGTCACGAAGTTGTCTTGACATGGTGGGCGGCCTTGCTTCCTCAAGGTCACTTTCTTCTTCATATGTGATAATTTCTTGAGCAGGTGCCCTCACCCTTTCTTAAGTTGGCGGGATTATTATCCCCTCGGTATATCTAGTCATCAAAGTATCTTCCTCCATCAAATCGGTGTAAAAATCTTCATCCACCATATGGGCCTCTTCCTTTGAAAAAGGTTTCTTGGTAGCTCGAATCACCACCTCCTTACCCTTTATGTTCACCTTAGCGCATTGATGATATGTTAAGGGCACCAACCCCTGGTTGTGCATCCACACCCTTCCTACTAACAACTGGTATGATGACTCACAATTCATGATGTGGAATTTAATATGGGAGGTGATATTCCCCATCGTGATGCCCACATTGACGTAGGCCACTGACTTGGAGGACTGATCATCATAACCCAATATTTCCAAGGAGTGGGGCACTATTATTATTTTTGACAACCCGATAGCATAGAAAGATCCCACAGGCATTATGTTGATGGATCAACCTCCATCCAATAACACTCGGGAGAAAATGCAATCATTCACCGATGTAGTAACATACAAAGGTTTATTGTGTGGGTATCGGATCATCCTGTCTGCCTCTGAGAATGTGACTTACGATAGGTATCTGCTCACCAATTTAGTTATGGCCCCCTCCATTTTAAATGTGAGGCCATATTTTTCTTTGTAATCTATAGAATGGATCTCATAACTTCCAGCCGAGAATCTTCAGGAAGGTCAACTTGGTCGAAGAACCAGCTAAACTTTTGTGAGCGAGTCACGGCTACACACTCAATCCACAAATATATCCGGTCATCCTCTAGGTCGTAAACTTCTTCTACAACTCTATATGAGGCCTTATGATATGTTATCACTGCATTGACTTCCCCTATAGAGTAGGCCCCCATCTGCCCGCTGAGCATCTTTACAGCATCGAATGCTTCTCCTCCTTGGCTCTTTTTATCTTCAGCCTCATCTTCTAAATATATGCAAGCCAACTTGAAAGTGCATTCTTCGAGAGAATCCTCAAAGCCACTACCTTGAGTGCACCCGGGCCCATTACCTTCGAGCCATTGCTCCATTGTTTCCTGCTCGTCCTCCTTATTGAAGGTTCTAGTCATATGGTCCCTGTGGGGCAGTAATGGGAGGTTGTTTATGTTGGTTTACGGAAACTCAATATCTCCATTCTTCACGTAACGGTTGATCAACCTTCTTAATGAGAAACACACCTTAGTAGGGTGATTAACTCTATTATGGAGAGCACAATAGTGTCATTTCTCTCTGTCTTCCCGGGTGAGCGGCGCAGTGTAGACATTAATCAGCTAGTAAACTTTATCATAAACTATGAGATCGTACAGGTTCTGGTCTTGCTCCACTGTAAAAGGTAGCTCGAGCAGATCCTTATCGTCTTCAAATCTTCTCTTGTTATTCCTACCTTTTCTACCTCCTCGACCTCCATTGCCTCCTTCTCTACCCCCATCATTCGCGTAGTTGGTCCTCGAGGGTATTCCCCTCCCCGAAGTAACTATTGGCCTCATCAGCAAACTGGACAAAGTGGGAGGTGGTACTAGGGACTTTACCACTAATGCGATATTCTTTGCTGAATTCAAAAAGGCTGAAAACGTACCAAATCTTGTCTCATTAATCAGGTGACATATGTATTCGGGCAGCAAGCCTTCTGCACATACTTGTATAAGCTTGTCCTATCACGTCTCCTCCCTCACATCTAGGGAGCTCTCACGGAACCTTCGAATATAGGCCCCAACGTCTTCTCCCGACTTCTGCTTCTCAGTGGGTGAGTGTGAACTCGTCCTCCGCCAAGAAAAATATTTGCACAAACAAAATAAGTAATTCCTCCCAAGAACTTACACTCCCTAGAGCTAGGTGGGAATACCATGTGTAAGATTTCTATGTCAGGTATTTCGAGAACTCCCTTAGTCTTAACTTTTTATCATTGCAATGGGCCTCGATGAACCTCTTCATATATTCCTTGGGATTTGCACCTTTCTCCGTGTACTTTTCAAAGATTAGGGGAGTATAACCCACTGGGTAGGGTTCGTTGGAGTGAAAAATTCATCGTATACAGAGGAGCTCTCCCCCTTAGACACAACTATGAGATTTAACAACTCTTTCTTCATGTCTTCTATCCTGGCTGGCGAGGGACTTACTGACAACGGCATTGCTGTTATTGGTGTTGTTGGGGCTGGCGCACTTACTCCTTGACTTATCACGACAGCTAGAGCAGCTGGGGTTACTCCCCCATATTGTAACATCGGTTCCACTGTCACAGGTGGGACCATGGGGGTATGTTAATGGAGATAGGCATCGCTGCCCCCCGTAACAATTGGTGCTGGTATATTGGCTGGTGGTGAAGTAAAGGAACTCACCCCCATGGCCCGTGGTCATAATAAACTCTGCGAATAGCCCCATCAGCCCATGTATCTGTGCCTGGATACTCTCCTTTGCGTGACCATCATATCTGTGATACTAGCGCTAGGCCTTATCCTTGTCGTTCCCCCCACTTCAGGTAACGCAACGTTATTTGCCTCTTCTTCATGCTGTATGGAGTCGAAATCGTTGTTTCTAATGGTGTTATCCTCTGGCATATTTTCAAAAGATAATACCTCCCCAGTAGAGTCGCCAAATGTAAGATGTGGGTTCTTCAAATACTATTAATATTAAGCGAGGCATAACCCCTTATCAAGATTGGTACCAACACCATTAAATATGGAGCATAGTTTAGAGCCACAGGTGAATCAGAGACAGAGAGATTTAATTATTCAAAGTTTCACTAGAGAACATATCGACATGGGCAGGATTTGGTAAACACAGTAAATGAAATGGGGCGAGTAGATGGCGTGGTCGGAGGGAGAAAGAACAAGCACTCTGGGCACAATAAAGACAAGGCAAGAACTTCAAGCTCAGTTAATGCCAATGATGGGTGCATTCAATGTGTAATGGGAGTTAATTATCTTTTCGAAGGCTTTCTGGTATGAGGGAATTAGGACAACGATTCTGGGTCTTGGATCCTCTCTCTTTTATTTATTTGTTTTGGTCATATTTATATGAAGGGAGAGGCTGCTCGAGTTATCATGCCCTCAATCCCTTTATCCCGGGTGCATTAAATGCATGAGATACTACATTTAATGCATGGGATCTATTAGTTTTGGTGGGAAAAAGTTTTATTGGTTGGGAGTATTTCAGTCATTTATAAAAGATATGACTTGTCATCTTGGGGCTTACTCTAGGATGGCTATTCGGTCAGATTTGGTGAACTAGGCCTGCCATCCTAAGGATAAAGGCACTTGAGTGCTGTATTCTCGAGCTCTTAAATGTCAGGCACTATGACGTTAGGAAGCGATTCAAATAGTGGATATTGTTTTGTAGCTAGTCACGTCAGTCAGATAGGCTGGCGCCCGGGGTACCTCGGAGAGGTGACCTCGAGGGGGAAAGCATTAAGGGAGTTCGAACGAATTGAGTATGTTCATTCGAATAGTTAAGAAATGAGTGGGCTCGCGTGACATTTTCCCTCGGTGAATTTTTGTCCAGGTGTGCCTAGAGGGCCATGTCCCTGCGAAGTTCCCAAGAGAAGGTAGCTTGATAGAGCATGAAATCTCTCCCATGACCTACCAGGTATGGTCCCTCGTGGGTACCAAGAGACCCCCATCAACGTATCCATTCATAAAATAAAGTGCATAGTACGGCATTCTATTTCTTATTACAAACTATTATCATCTGGGTGACCCATGTTCTTCGAGCCAGGTCAGTTGGAGGCTCTTTGGGGTAAAGTGTCGTGAGCTATTTGCTTGTAAGGAGCCTTTGAGGTGGGTCCTGTGAGCTACTTGCAATGAGGATCTTCGAGGTGTGTTCTTGGGGCATCTTTCTTTGTATCTGATCAATTCACTTGGCTAAGTTAATCATCTGTGTGGGGGAACACCCCTCCACAAAGATAGATCAAGTCGAGTTTTGGTGCAAGTTCACGCATTCAAATTATTTTCCAAAATTCTCTTAGGTATATATACATAATTGTTTATGAATACCCAATAAATGTTTCTAAGGATGCTATTTTATTTAAATCTGATTTTAATTTTTTTTTAAATAATTATTCTGAGCTTAAAGTCGTATAAAATTTTCCTTGATTTTTATATGGTTCAACGACTTTAACAGTCATTAAAACGACGTGGTCTTATTATTCTAATGAGGTGGTCATTTCTTTCAAACGACATCACATTTTCGTTAGAACGATGCACCGCCTCAAAAATATTATTTAAGGCATCTTTTGCTCATAAAAATGGGTTTACAAAACATACAAAACAAAACAGAACCTATATGTTTTCTAGAATTGTTTACCAAAGTTTTTGAAATAATAAACATGCTTCCTTGTCTACAAGATCTGAGTTTACATAACCATATGTTATAGAGATTGTGTGTTTGCACCATTATCTCATTCTTCATCATTCGATGAACCTGTTTTATGCGGTGGACTCTATACTTACTGATTAACGGTTTTTATGGCTGTATAGGTGGATACCGAGGTACACGCTGACTCGTGTTCTGTGGACCTTGCATATGTGGACTCCTACGTTGCACTTTGGATAAGCGGTTGAAAAGAAGAAGAGATGTCAAGACTTATGGGGATCGAGTTGTTGAGTAAGAATATTCTTCATTTGTAATTGCCATATCATAGTGATTATTTAGACTTTTTTTCTGAGTGGTTTCCTCGTACATCAACGTGTTTTTTTAGCATTATTTACTTCATCTTTCTTAATCTCACTAGATGCATGCTTAGGATTAATTGAAAATTGGATCACAAAATTGGTGCTTAATAAAATTGGAAAAAGTCTTGAAAAAGTGTATTCACCTATAGTACAGACACACATAGAGGGACCCCGTCTTTACAATCATCATCATCATCTGCATCCTTGTCAATTTACTAATTATTTCAATCTTTTTTCTCTATTTATCTTATTGGGCAGTTCTTGTTTGTTTCCTTATAAGTGTCAAACAATATAATTCTTGTAAGCTTGCAGTTTAGGACAGATTAAAAATTCCAGGAGGCATATTTGTTTTCCCATTTGCCAAGCAGATCAAGATGAGATGCAAAAGCTGTAAGAAGTAGAGAATCATTTAAGCAAGTATACTGATGCGTGAAAAATTGGTGACTAGAGAAGTGCATTGAGGGAAGATAGAGTTGATGCTTCTCCTTAGGTAAAACAATGCCTAATTTGTTTTTGTTCTAATTGGAGAATTTTATGAGGAAAAAGTCAAATCGCATGATTGAATTGGTTAAAATTGAACTAACAACTATTTTCATGTAAAGGAGAAGCTCTTTTGAAGCTCTGTGAACTACATGACACATGGTTAAGCCTTTCAAATGTTTCCATATTTGAAACTTCTTTTCCATCCACAGTTTTGAAGAGAAATTTTTAGGGATGCTTTCTAAAGCATATCCATTACTAGTCCGTGCTCAGATTGAGATGACAGTTGGTATATCCATGCTCAAACTAGATGATTTTTGAAGCATATCCATGACTACCATTTACAACATCAATGTTTGATAACTAAACTGATAACTCTAAGTTAAAAAAATATTGTAATATGGGATCTAACACTTCAAGATGTCATCAATGTTCTGTACTCGGTTATTTCTAGAATTATCGAGTAGTTAGTCCAGTTAAGATTGTAGGAGGGTAGTGTGATTGGGGTTTGATAAGAAATTGGAATGGGTGAGGCATGACCCACTTCAATGGGCTCTACTTCCAAGATCTTTAAAGTCTTAAGAGCAGCTCCTGGTAAAACCTTCCACTTTGGGTAAAAATGGAGTCAAAACTAGAACCTCTTCCTGCAAGAAGATAACTTCACACACAATGATAGTGACTTGTAGAGAATAATCTCCTGATAATAATGGTTATAAATGTGGGAGTGAAGAAACGGGCATTAGCACTTAGAAAGAGAGAGAGCAGGGAGAGAATACTAGGTCTGGTGTGATTTTGATAGAGTAACGACTTAACTTGAGTTTCTGACATCTATCTCTTATATTGACCTTACCAGGGGCCCTATTTATAGGTAAATGATAGGACTAACTTGGAATTTTTGGGCATAAAAAATGATAAAGAACATGAGGGATAAGGATTGTAATTACCTTGCGTCCCTATTTGTCTGTAGCCTGTCCCTTTTGAGAAACGACACTTGCTGCAAACTAGATTCAAAAAGAAGATATGTCTCCTAATGGTGACAAAATATGTGATTTGGTAAATATATTTTGAAATGGTAACTTGTTATCCAAACTTTGTAAACCTTGAGAGTGACCTTGAGGGCCACCCTCTCTAAAATCAATTTGTAAAAGTGCTTTTTCTTGTGAGCAGCCTCTTAGCCATTCACTTCAGTTATAATTAAGTGTGGGCTGTGTGAGGACTTGAGTGACTCCTAGAGTCCCTCAACTAGTATTCTCTCTATCTTAAAGTTCTAAATGGTTGAGATTTCTCAATAAACCTTGTCTCCCAACCACCAAGATAAAACTCCCTGGAGATCCCAACTGGCCTGCTTGAGCTCTGCCTACTCAACTAGGTTACATGTGCAAGAAAATAAACATTAGTAATTTATTTCTTAAAAAGTAAACAATTCTTGGGATAGGGGGCCACTCGTGGTGGACCACCTCTTCATCAGTTATTTATCTTTGTTATAATTTTTTAGGTAGTGGGGAGAACCACTGGAGGTGAAACCCCTCATCTCTGTGTTTATCTTAGCAGAGGGGTCACTCGACTTGGACCTTCTCGCCATAAGTTTTTCTTTGCATTGACTTTTGAAGAGGGGTCACTCGAAGTGGACTCCCTTACCATAAATTCATCTTATTAATGATTATGGAAGAGGGGTCACTCGTTTTGGACTCCCTCTCTATAAGCTGTTTCTTGTATAGGTCTTGGTAGAGGGGCCACTCGTGGTGGACTCCCTCGCCATAAGTTGTTAGTTGTATAGATATGGGCAGAGGGGCCACTCAAAGTGGAACCCCTTATACTTGAGGTATTATGCCTTACAATCTTGTGGAAGAGGCCACTTGTGGTGGACCCCCTCACCCTAAGGCATTTCTATTTGGTAATATCCTAGGGCAGAGGGGTCACTCAAGGTGCATCCCCTTGCCCTACTCTTTTCATTTTCTCATTATATTGCTTTTTGGGAAGTGTATGAAACCACTCGAGGTGGATCCCCTCATCCTCATTTCATTATATTAATCTTGGCAGAGGGGCCACTTGAAGTGGACCCCTCGCCTTAAACTTGTTCTACATGTCTATCTTGGCAGAGGGGTCACTCGACTTGGACCCCCTTGCCATAGGCTATTGTTTATATTGATCTTAGCAGAGGGACCACTCGAAGTAGAATCCCTCTTCATAAACTATCATTTACATTGATCTTGGCAAAGGGGCCACTCAAAATTTTCTCCCTCTCCATAAATTGTTGTTTATATTGATCTTGGCAGAGGGGCCACTCGAAGTGGACCCCCTTATTACAAGCTATTATTGGGCAGTGTGGCCACTCGAGGTGGATCGCTTACCCTAATTTATTTTATGTAATATGGAAATCTTGGGCGGTGGGAGCCACTCAAGGTGGATCCCCTCGCTCTAAGCTACTTATATTTTGATAACAAGTGAGTTTCCCTCAATATATCGTGGTTTCTCCTAAGGCACCCTCTCTACTAACTTGGGTCCATTTGAGTCATCCTATCTAAAAGATTGGAGCTTCTCTATGAGCAAATCCTTATTGCTTTAGGGTCCTTCGCAGAGCAACACCTTGATAGCTTAGGGTTCCTCTTAGAGAACCTTCTCTAGTAACTTGGGTCCATTTGAGTGTAACCCTCCATAAAAGATTGGAGCTGCTCTATGAGTAACTCCTTGTTACTTTGGGGTCCCTCACATAGCAATACGGAGTATGTATTGGGATATATTATTTTGTGTGCCTATTTTTGTGCTCAGGGAACCTTCTTACAAAAGAGCACTCATATTACTAGGGATATATGGAGTATGTATTGGGATATATTATTTTATGTCAAGTTTTTGAATCAAATCAAATAATGGTATGTGTAGTTTAGGCACACAAAATATATAACTTGAAAATTTTCCAGAAAATAAAAATAAAAAAACGAAAAAATACTACTCAAAAGAAAATTTATACTTTTAATATGCTAGCATCTTTTAATTTTAACAATATATTTTGCCTCTAAATAAATATATTTGTACATATACGAAATGAGGAGTATAATAGAGTGATGCTCTGAAATCTAAATAGTTACTCAAGTATTAGTAAACTTTACATAATCAATCTGAATAGTTGCTCAAATATTAGTGTTAATACCAAATTTAGTCTACTGACATGGCTCAATTGAGTGAAGACACTTGGCAATCTACGTGGCAATAACAAACACTTCCGAGCAACACCTTAACCTAATCAGATACTCTGAGCAATAGATGCTCTCCGAGGAACCATACTGCAACGAGGAACTCTGCTTCCCTGATCAACCCAGACGCTCCGACCGATAAGAGTTCTCTGAGGAACTTTAATACACCGAGCAACTTATGAGTACCGAGTTACTTAGGCGGTCGGAGAAGCTTAGGCGGTTCGAGCTGCACCTCGAACAAAGCATTAATAGCAGGATAACCAACATATTAACTGCACATTAAATGCTTATTATTATCATACAAATGTATACACCTAATAGACAGATATGTATTACCCTTTCACATGTACAGCCTGAGGGCTATAAATACATTGTATCATCCTCATTGGAAGGGAATCGGAATTTCTTGATAAAACTTGTAATCAAGAATTTCCAAACAGTCAGCAATAACAGAAGTAGTGGACGTAGGTCATTCTTATAAGGCTGAACCACTTTAAAATTTCGTTGTCTCATTTTATTTTATCTGTGATTAAATAATTAGATATAATCAAATTTTTTACATCAACAGATTGGCGCCGTCTTTGGGAACGACTGGTAATATCATTTTTCATCAAAAAATAATTCATTACAAATGGCTGATAATCTAGAACCCAGCAATCGAAACGCTGGAAGCCCTCCAAATCCATCTGCTCCGCCAAACGTTCCAGATCTGGCTGGAATAATGACAAATCTAGCCCAGGGCCAGACATCCATGCAAGAAACTGTGCAACAACTCATATAAACCCTTCATGGAGGAGTATCGACCCATTCAGGACATTGAAGTGTTTAAAGAAATACCCGTTTACTTTATTCACATACTAGGCATACCGATTCATATCGTATTGAGGAGTCTGAAGATTTTTCTTATCAACCTAGACGAACTTCATCAGTACGAGCCACATATACTGAACAACGTATCACTCTCTCTCCAGAAAGGACTAGTGCGCTAGAAAGGTTAAGCATGCTATCTCCTTTTGATCGATTAGGTCCTAGGAGGAACAAAAGTCCTCCTAAGGCTACATCGAGGAGCTTTCGATGACCATCAGACTTAAGGTAAGGATCTGCCCAATCGCAACCAGCTGCTCGTCAAGATAGATCCCAGGAAGCCACATCAACGTGATCAGTTGCTCCAACCAACAGGCCCGAGGAAGGAAACGATGCGTGGAAAGGCTCTATTCAGAGGCTGGAGGATAGATTAGGGGAAATGGCTAAAGCCAAGAACCCTCTACAATGAACTTTTGTTAAAGGAACACCTTTTGTCCAGGCCATTGTAGATTTTACCACACCATCAAAGTTCAAAGCACCTGTTGTGACCCCAAAATATGATGGAAAGACCGACCCTGTCCTTCATATAGAACAATACCAAGCTGCAGCCGGCATCTATGCTGTTCCAGATGAGATGAGATGCAGAGCATTCTCGGGAACTCTTACCGCATCTGCTCAAATATGGTATAATAATCTTCCTCGGGGAAAGATCTCAAATTTCTTTCAACTGGCCGAGTTATTCATTGGGAATTTCTATTTTGGGGCAAAGCCAGTTAAATGAGTAGCGCATTTGTTAAGTGTTAGACCAAAAGTTGGTGAGAGTACCAGAGATTATATAACTCGTTTTAATAACGAGAAGCTCGAAGTCATTGATTATGAGGAAAAGACAGCGATTACCGCCTTGATGAGTGGACTACTGCCCAACAAGTTGTACTACACTTTGGCCAAAGATCCACCTAAAACCATATCAGAACTGATGGGAAAAGCGCCCAAGATTATGAATGCCGAGGAGGCTATGGTTGCGAAGAAGAATATGGATGCCAAAGAAACCAAGGTGGAAAGTGATAAAGCTAAGAAGAAAGAGCATAAGAATAATGGTAGTGACAAACACTCAAAAATAAGGTCGTCATGGGAAGTATTGAAGAAATTTAATAATTATACTCCTTTGAAGAAAGACATCAACCATGTTCTAGAAGAAATCAAGAACAACGAGGAATTAAACTGGCCAGAGAAAATGAAGGCAGACCCTGATAGGAGGAATAAGTCAAAATATTACGAGTTTCACAAAGATCATGGCCATATGACCAAAAATTGCATAGCTCTTCAGAATGAGATTGAAACACTCATCAGACGAGGAAAACTGGCAAAGTATGTTGATCATAGAAATGAAAGAAAAAACAGCGACCGAACAAGAGAGAGGTCTAGATCTCCTTGTCGAGCAGAGGGGAACAAGAAAAGAGACCATGAAGTTGATCCAGAAGACGACCCCGATCTTCCCAAGAGACCAAGACAGCCAGAACGTGAGGTATTTTCGATACGCTTTGGGTCATTTGATTGTAATGTTATTACAGGTGGAGATGAAGAAGGAGGAGACCTTATTTCAGAGAGAAAAGCTTACCTCTGTGAGGCTCAAGCTTGCTCATACATTCAACGAATAAATCTAGCTGAGGAGGATCGCCCTAGATAGGTAAACAAAGAGAAATTGGTCATTGGTTTCTCAAAGAACGACCTCGCAGGTGTTCTTTATCCTCATGATGACCCATTGGTGATCAAAATGAGGATAAAGGAAGTGATGATTTTAAGAGTACTGATAGATAATGGTAGCTCGGCAGACATCATGTTCTACTTTTGCTTCGACAGTTTAAATGTAAAACTATCTCAACTGGAGCCTTATCACAGACCCCTCTTGGGTTTTTCTGGTGAGAAAGTTTTTCCACTTGGGACGATCAAGTTGGATATATTCATTGGTACGTGGCCTGCTTGTCGAACAGAAAGAATACGCTTCTTCGTGATGGATAAGAATGTTCAATAAGCATACAATATCATCATGGGAAGAGTAGGATTGAAGAAGTTCGAGGCTGTACCATCTACGGTACATCAATGCCTAAAATTTCTAATAAATTTTGGAGTAGGAGTTGTGAAAGGTGATCAAAAAATAGCTCGGGAATGCTATTATTCATCCGCTGAGCAAGAGGAACTGGAGGAATCAAGGAAAAAGACTACTACCTATCAAGTGGATGAAGGTGCAAAAATTGAAACATTGGATCCTAGAGATGAGTCGCAACTCGTGAAGGGTCAAGTGGTGTAAGCTACTGAAAACATCATTCTAGATGATGAGCACCCTGAACGAACTACTCAAGTAGGTTCGTCGTTAGAAGCCTCACTAAAGCAGAAATTGATAACTTTATTAAGAAGCAGAAAGCAAACTTTTGCGTGGAGTCATGAGGATATGCCCGGGATAGACCCAAATTTCTTATGTCACGAGCTCAATGTGAATAAGGAGATCAAGCTTGTGAAGCAGATAAGAAGAGTATTCAGTCCCGAGAAGAATCAATCTATACAGGAGGAAGTCGAGAAGCTCCAGAAAGCTTGCTTTATTGAAGATGTTGAATATCCAGACTGGTTAGAAAATGTGGTAGTGGTGAAAAAGAAGAACAATAAATGGAGGATGTGTGTAGACTTCACCGACCTCAACAAAGCATGCCCAAAGCATAACTTTCTGCTGCCCCGAATTGATCAACTAGTGGATGCTACCTCGGGACACGAGCTGCTGAGCTTCATGGATGCTTATTCTGGTTACAATCAGATTAAAATGAAACCTGAAGACAGGGAGAGTACTTATTTCATTACCCCTAGGGGAACTTATTGTTATAATGTTATGAATTTTGGTTTGAAAAATGCAGGTGCAACATATCAGCGGCTGATGAACAAAGTGTTTACAGAACAAATCAGTTGAAATATGGAAGTCTATGTTGACGATATGCTGACAAAGAGCAAGAAAGATGTTGATCATCTAGTTGACTTAGGCCAGACCTTTGATCAACTAGATAAATATCAAATGAAGCTGAACCCGACGAAGTGCATATTTGGAGTACGAGAAGGCATGTTTCTCGGGTTTATTGTCAATCAGCGAGGCATTGAAGCTAACCTTGAAAAGATCAAAGCTCTGTTAGGGCTGCGATCCCCAACGACGAAGAAAGAAGTGCAAAGTCTTACAGGACGAGTAGCAGCACTCAACAGATTTGTATCGCGAGCAACTGATAGATGTCTCCCATTCTTCAAAACACTCCGAAAGACTTTTGAGTGGAATGATGAATGTGAGAAGGTTTTTCAAGACTTGAAGAAATATCTGGGAGCACCTCCACTATTGTCCAGGCCAGTGATGGGAGAAAAATTGGACTTGTATCTGGCCGTGTCAGAGAATGCAGTTAGCTCGGCATTAATAAGAGTGGAGAATAGAGTGCAAAAACCGATTTATTACACTAGCAAAGCCTTCCGAGGAGCAGAAATCAGATATCCAAAGCTGGAAAAATTGGCACTGGCATTGATCGAGGCAAGTAGAAGAATGAGGCCATACTTCCAGGCTCATACTATAGTCGTATATATCGATATTCCATTGAGGCAAGCTCTTCATAAACCAAAAAAATCAGGAAGATTGATGTATTGGGTAATAGAGCTCGGTGAATATGACATAATTTATGAGCCTAGATCATCGCTTAAAGGGCAAGCAGTAGCAGATTTTATTGCAGAGTTCACCTATCCTGATACCATCGAGGAGCAAAAGCTGCTTGTCGATCAACCCGTGGATGTTACAGAATCATCAAACTCAAGCCCAGACCAACTTAGGTTGGTAAAAGGGAAAGAAGTGATGATCGAAGAACAGCAAGAAATATTCAGAGAGGGTGAAAGGAAGCAACAAATTTTCAACAGAGGAACTCTGTCAGATCAGAAATTTAAAGACGAGTTACCTATATGGAGTTTATATATGGATGGCTCATCTTACGCAATAGGCTATGGCGTAGGGATTGTTCTTAATAGTCCAGACGAGGTCGACATGGAATATGCCCTACGCTTCCAATTTAAAGCTACGAATAATGAAGCTAAATATGAAGCCATGATTGCAGGTCTTAGTTTGGCAAAAACCATGGGGGCAGAGAAGGTTATTGTTTTTAGTGACTCGCAATTGATTATAAATCAAATGATGGGAGTATATGCAGCCAAAGGAGAATTAATGATCAGGAATCATGCAAAGGCAAGGGAATTGGTATCAGAATTTGCTGCAATTCAGCTGGTCAGAATACCAAAAATGGAGAATGCGAGGGTCGACGCCTTAGCTCGATTAGCATCAGCTACTTGTACCGAGATACGAAGAGCAATCCCAATTGAAGTTTTAGCTGGTCAGAGTATAGATGAAGATTTGACGATGAATTTTATTACCCTTAATTTAGGACCATCTTGGATGGATTCCATCAGGGCATATATTGAGGAGGGGAAATTACTAACTGACAAACTTGAAGCCAAAAAACTGAAGTTTAAAGCTACTCGTTATGTACTGAATAATGGTATTCTATACAGACGAGGAATTATAATAGGTTTGTAAAGATGTGTGCATCCCACCGAGGTGAAAGACTTGATTGGAGAGATCCATGAAGGGTCCTGTGGAGCTCATGTAGCAGGTCAGACGCTTTTGCAAAGGGTTATGACGCAAGGATACTACTGGCCAACGATGAGGGCTGATTGTATAGCCTACGCCAAGAAATGTGACAAGTGTCAATGCTTTTCCACTATTCTAAGAACTCCCCAAGCGTTGTTGACACCCATTACTTCCCCTTGGCCATTTGCTATGTGGGGAATTAACTTGGTCGGACCACTTCCAACGACCAAAGGAATATTTAAATATCTCGTCGTCGCAGTGGATTATTTTACTAAGTGGGTAGAAGCTGAGCCTCTTATTGACATGACGTACGAGAAGGTGTATCAATTTATTTGAAAAAAATGTCATCTGTAGATATGGTATTCCCCATGCATTCATTACCGACCATGGAACACAATTTGACAACGAGGAGTTCGCTGCCTATTGTCATCAGTAAAATATCTTGAAGATCCACTCGGCACCAAGCCATCCCCAAAGTAATGGACAAAGTGAAGTAACAAATAGAACGCTACTGAATGTCTTGAAGAAAAGACTAAATGACGCGAAAGAAAATTGGATCAACGAGCTACAATCAGTACTATGGGCTTACCGAACTACTCCCCGAGCAGCAACAGGGGAATCTCCATATATGCTGGCATTTGGAAGTGAAGCCGTTATACCTGCCGAGTTGGGTCTTTCGACACACAGAGTACTGAATTTCAATTCCCCTGTCAGTGACTTAATGAGAAGATTGGATTTAGACATGCTCGAGGAAGTTATAGAAGAAGCAGCCATCAGGAATGCTGCTTACCAACAACGAACAACTTTGTTCTACAAAAAGAGAGTAAAAAAGTGCGATCTGAAAGAAGGAGACTATGTACTAAAGAAAGTGATTCAAAAGCACAATAAATTGGAAGAAAACTGGCATGGACCTTACCGAGTTACAAAAGTTGTTCGACCAGGAACCTACAGAATAACAACTTTAGAAGGGAAGGAGTTTAAGAATGCATGGAATGCAGAACACTTGTGCAAGTATTATCAGTGATGTAAACTCTCAAATATTTTCGTTAGTATGAATAAAGTGACAATATTCTGCCCAGTTCTCTCCTTTTGTTGGAAATTTTTCGCGGAATACTTGTGCTACGCATTCAGCAAAAGTACTACTCAGACTACTCAAAAATCTATTCCTAAAAATGCCAACTAAGGTTGGTTAGGAAGTAAATCTATTCCCGAAAATGCCAACTAAGGTTGGTCGGGAAGTAAATCTATTCCTAAAAATGCCAACTAAGGTTGGTTAGGAAGTAAATCTATTCCTAAAAATTCCAACTAAGGTTGGTTAGGAAGTAAATCTATTCCCGAAAACGCTAACTAAGGTTGGTCGGGAAGTAAATCTATTCCCGAAAACGCCAACTAAGGTTGGTTAGGAAGTAAATCTATTCCTAAAAATGTCAACTAAGGTTGGTTAGGAAGTAAATCTATTCCTAAAAACGCCAACTAAGGTTGGTTAGGAAGTAAATCCATTCCCGAAAATGCCAACTAAGGTTGGTCGGGAAGTAAATCTATTCCCGAAAATGCCAACTAAGGTTGGTCGGGAAGTAAATCTATTCCTAAAAATGCCAACTAAGGTTGGTTAGGAAGTAAATCTATTCCTAAAAATGCCAACTAAGGTTGGTTAGGAAGTAAATATATTCCTAAAAATGCCAACTAAGGTTGGTTAGGAAGTAAATATATTCCCAAAAATGCCAACTAAAGGTTAACTATAGTTGGTCAGAAGCATTTTAAAATATGAGTATGTGAAAATGATCAATAATTTGGTCGAGAAACAAAGTATCATCAATTTTGGTTAGTTGTCAAATGATTACCACAAATTCAAGATAGTCGACAATAAGTTTTAACAAACTCCAGTTGATCGACAAATAACACAATGTTGTTATCTTTTTAACAGATATACATGCACAGATGTAAAGTGTTTTATGATTACAAGATAATGGCAGTCAAGATTTGCAAATAAAATTATTTCATTAAATGTAGAACAAAATACATCAAGAATGAAATACAAATTTATTACATCAAGATTCCTATTCTATTGGTTTCTTCCCCTCTGCTTTTGAAACAGGTTCCTCTCCAGCAGGTGGATCATTCAAAACATAAGGGGAATTTATGAAGTTAAGATCTTTAAGCATCCTGATGTTCATCACCGATGGTCGATCGAGTAGGTGCCCAGGACGAGATATCTCGACATTGGAATGGAGATTGTAATCCCAAGGTATTTGGAAATCAAACACCGAGGGATGGCCCGAGCAGGGATCCAACTCATGTCAAGCTTGAATGGTGACACTGGTAGGTCGAGCAACCCAGGATTATGGTAATCCCACAAGTAATGACCCTGTTCCAGTTGTAGTACACCTAAGGCATTCAACCATCCCTGTTTGTAACCCTTATTATTTGCATTTTGGATACGATCATCCAAATGGTAGAGAGCCTCATTGTAGCCAGCTATCCAGAATTCTCTGGGCTTCTTATGGAATTGATATGTCAATCTTTCCAGTTGCTTGTGGAGATTTTTTATAAAGAGTTCTTTATTCTCCAAGGCAGACTTCTGCGTAAAAAGCTGCTCGTCCAGATTCCTGATCTTCTTAGACATTTCAGCTAATGCCTGGTTCTTTGCCATCAGTTGGAAGGTCTGGTTCTCCAGAGCAGATTGAGTTCTCTGTTCCTCGATAGTAATCTGAGCAGCTCTTGCTCGTCCCCGAGTAGATGTAGAAGGTCCAGCTCTCTTCAAGGTTTCTAATTCATCCCTCAGGTTGGCGTTTTCGACCTTCAAGAAAGAGAATCCCTCGTCGTTCACAGGGACCAAAGCATTTGAGGTGGAAGCTGCAGACTTCAACTGAGACACCTCTCTTTGCAAGTCATTGTTTTCCTTCTCTAACAACTCAGTTATCTGTCTGTGCTCTTCGACCTCAGCCTTCAAAGTTCTCTCCCTCACATCGTAAGCAGCAAACAGTTTATCGTATCCCTTATCAATAATAAGTTGCTGATACTTCTTCTCGTATCCTTCGTGCAAAAGAGCTGTAGATTCCTTATATTATTGCTGAAGTTCTTCAAGAGTGCTCTGGAGATCTTCAATCATATCATAGTATGCTACGTTATTAGCCACTGCACGGTCGAGCAGGCACTTCAAATACTGATAGGCTTCAATTGCTTGCTCTGAAGCACCTTGACCAAGGATGTCAATGATTTGAGCTGCACTCATATTTGAATGACCAACTTTGAAATACTCATTGCATTGCCTTAACAGTTTTGTATCGTGAGCAGATAATAAGTCCATCCTAGCCAGAAACTAGTAAAGGAAGAAAAATCAAGAATCAATAAGAGTACAAACAGAGCGTGAAAAAGAGAAACAACAGTATGAATAGGCGAAACTTCAAATTTTATTACATTATAAAGGAGAAGTACAAAGTTCAGAGTTACATTTGACAAAGAAAAATAAAATAGAGAGAAATCCGAACAACTCTACACCTTTTCCTTGTCTCCCAAAACTTTCTTGGGAGGCTGGGACGAGGAGGTAGGTTGCTCAGATGGAACATAGGTTTGCTCGGGAAGTGCTGGAGGTTGCTCGGATGAAGTAACGGGTAGTTAAAGTTCCTCGCCAGTGGGCTCGGGGATGAGAAATTTGATCTCCCATCACTATAGAAGATTCCTCAGAGGCCGCTTCGTCCTCTTCTTCTTCTTCAGGAGTTGGAGGGGGGCCCAAGATGTGTCGCTGAAATAGTTTAGAATTTTCATCAACTTTCATCTCTTACAGAGCAGCGACCCATCCATCTCTAAAGTATTTGAGGCTGCCATATTCCACTTGCGACATCATGGCAGCCAAACCTTTATTCCACCCTTTATCCCAGCTGGCGCTGAAGGATTTTTTGACAGCCAATTTCCTTTTTGTCTTCTCCGAGGAAAGATTCTCGGAAAGAAGATCATCAGCAGCCTTCAATTTATTCTCAACTTCCTCCTTCTGACGACTTACTTCCCGAAGTTGACCCAAATCCTCCTCAGCAGTCTTGAGCTTATTTTCAAGCTCCCCATCATTTTTGAGCTTCCCTTCGAGCTCTTTATTCTTCTCCTTCAAATCATTTATTTTTTTCTCCAACCCCTTGGAGACCTCAATAACCTGAGCGTTCTCCTGCTTGATCGAAGTGAGCCTCTTCTCCCAAATCACGTTGTCATCAGCATACTTCTGACGAGAATCCTTCAGGGATTGCTTCAGACCTACCAAGGCTTCCTCTACACCTAATGAGGAGCTTGAAGCTTTAATAGATTCATATTTCTTCAGAATTGTATTAAAACAGGTCACCAACTGAGAAAATAAAAGCAAGTCAGTGCACAGATACAAAAAGGAAAGAATGAAGATTTAAGACTATATGACTTACAAAAGCAATATGACGAGCTGCTAATGTGGTAACCATGTCCCGAGAAAGGTTTTCTTCAATACCTTGGATCTCGGGAATGATCCAAGTCTTCACCGAGTTCATAGCAGAGCTCGGGGCAACAAAAGTGGGAACACCACTAGTCGGGGGCTGAGAGATGGATTCAGCCAAATTGATAGAGGAGCTTTTCTTCAGCCTCCTCAGAGGAGCATCAAAGTTCTCCACTAACGATGTAGTCTTAGTCGGAGAAATGACAATCACCTCACTTAGAGCAGCAACCTTACTCGGGGCCACTGGGGGCTTCTCGACAACCTTCTCAGGAGCAGACGAAGGAGGTTCATCAATTTTCTTTGTCCCCTCTCCTGGGACATCAAGCTTACTTTTCTTTACCTCTCCAGCACCAGAGGCAGATTTCTCAAAAAGGGTAGGAGGTCTTCTTTTCTTTATCCTTTCACTCAAGGGAATATGTGACTCAGGTGAAGAACTTATAGAGGCTGGTATTGGTTTTGCATCGCTTATCACCGAACGAGTAGTAAAAGAGGAGGTGTAACTCTTGTACTGCAGCAAATATGAAGCTGACCTCATATGCTCGTCGGCAACAGTATGATGCAAACTCTAGATAAGTTTTAAATGCCTTATGTTAATGTCTATCTCTTTTGGAGATTTTCTTTTGCTGTCAACTGCAAATAAATCAAAATTAAAATATCAGTGACACATTTTATCAAACACAAAGGAAGCATAATTTTGAAAATAAAAACAACCTATCCCATTGCCATAGGGAGGACATCTGGGACCCTGGTAAACATCGGCTCCAGTTAATGGAGGGTGTTGCCAACTTTTCATAACAACCCCGTGCTCAAAGTAGTCCCTATTGGCATCTGGGAGATTGACCACTAAAGCTCTATTTAAAAACCTAGATTTTAAATAAAAAGTATTATCACCCATAGCCCATCTATAACAAAACATAATCTTAGGAATTCCTATACGAGTTCCATGAATTTGATTTAATCTATAAACTTCGTTAACTATTCTCCATGTATTGGGGGCTATTCTTGCAGGAACCACGTCAAAGTATTGACAGAATTCCAGACATAAAGGGTTTGGGGGAAAAGAAAATCCACATTCAGCGACAAAGAGACCGGGGAACCAATGTCCCTCAGCCCAACAAAAATAGTCTGAAGGCTCAGAAAGCTCTTCCAAAATAACCTATGAGGGAATAGAGAAATCAGAGCGAAACTTATTGATCGATTCTACAGGATAAACCATGATGAAAGAAGGAAATCAAAGAGAAAGAAGAAAATCTTACAGGAAAGGGATGAGTCTGTTGACAACAAATAATGAAAGAGATGAACGCACGGGAGAGAGAAACAATGGAAAACTCAAAGAGATAAGAATGAAGAAATAGAAGACAATGGGATTTTCTGCAACGTTTAAATACTTTGCCTTGGGAATGGGTAAAGATAATGATTGCAAAAAGAGACGGTTACGTTACCGGCGGCTAAAAAGGCAAAAAAGGGCGCGGGAATCGAAGCGGTCATAAAAATTCAAAAAGTCCGATTCTACGAATTTGGAAGGAGAAATAAATAAAAAGGAAAATACTCCTAAATTTCAGGATGATCATTTATAACCGCCATATTTCAAGAAAGAATGCTCCACACTCCTCAAATTTCGAACTATGAAACATTGGGGGTTTATGTTGATACCAAATTTAGTCTACTGACATGGCTCAATTGAGTGAAGACACGTGGCAATCTGCGCGGCAATAACAAACACTTCCGAGCAACACCTTAACCCAATCAGATACTCCGAGTAATAAATGCTCTCCGAGGAACCATACTGCAATGAGGAACTCTGCTTCCCCGATCAACCCAGATGCTCCGACCAACAAGAGTTCTCCAAGGAGCTTTAATACACCGAGCAACTTATGAGTACCGAGCTACTTAGGCGGTCCGAGTAGCTTAGGCGGTCGGAGCTGCACCTCCAACAGAGTATTAATAGCAGGATAACCAACAGATTAACTGCGCATTAAATGCTTATTATTATCATACAGATGTATACGCCTAATAGACAGCTATGTATTACCCTTTCATATGTACAGCCTGTGGGCTATAAATACATTATATCATCCTCATTGGAAGGGAACCGGAATTTCTTGATAAAACTTGTAATCGAGAATTCCCAAACAGTCAGCAATAACAGAAACAGTGGACGTAAGCCATTCTTATAAGGCTGAACCACTTTAAAATTTCTTTGTCTCATTTTATTTTATCTGTGATTAAATAATTAGATATAATCTATTTTTTTACATCAACAATTAGTATGCTTGACACGAACATTATATCATTCTATAACGCTCGAAAGCGAGATTTTTTTTGTAGATGCGCACTTTCGCTCAATCTAAACAATGTTTTTTAAGTTTAATAGAAATGTTAAGTTTTCGAGTGAGTTCCTCTATTTACATCTTGAACACAAGTACAAAAAACTGATGGGACTAGACCCAAAAACATGTGAGAAAACGTTGTCTCACATTATTACGCCAGGTGTGTGGTAGAAAAATCTCACTTCAACATGCTCTTTTATTTTACCCATTTTACGATCAACTGGGTGTTTACCCATTGTAAAGGACATAACCCCAAGGATTGTCCAAGGTAGTAACCAGGTGTAGCTGTAAATCTAGGCACTTAGGTTCAAACCTTGGCAGTTGCGTCTTGTGGCCACGAACGACAAGAATTAAATGCCTATTTCGCAAGCTTTGTTCGAGGTGGAGGGATTAGTCCGAGTGCGCGTAAGCTGGACCGAGATTACCCTTCGCAACAAAATAAAAAGGACACCTTTCTCAAGTTCCAAACAAGACAGAGAAAATAATGTGCAAGAGGTTTGGTGGAGCAGTATATTTTTATTTTTGAGAGCTCTTCTATAACGTTTTCCCTATATCCTGGGAGATTTCAGTTCTACAAAGAAGACCTAATTTTCTTTTTTCTCCATTTTTTTATATCGAGCGGTTTTCATGGCCTTACTGCTTAGCATATATATGTTAAGGATCCATTCGAAGAAATCCATATAAATGAGAGGTTGGGTCAGAATCCTAAATTTTATTATACTGATATGCAGTGGAGGTACGAATCGAGGGTTTTTGGGTGATTTTCATGTTATAATTATCAAATAATTCATTAGCCTATTAAGTGGTTCATTATTAAATTACAAAATAAGTCATATTGGGTAAATAAAAGGTCACTCTAATATGCCCAAGAGTCAAAAACATTTTTGGTTAATAAATTAACCAATTATTGATTAAAAAATAAATTAAGGAAAACTCTTGATCTAACTGTGATGTATGATCAAGGTCGCATGACTTTTGGGATATAGGACCTCTCTCTGCCTATAAATTGTCGCCTAAACTCCATCATTTAGGCACTAGAAATAAGCAATAAATTATAGAAAGGCTAGGTGAGAGAAACCTATAATCCAAGTCGCTGAATCTGTTAATGTTTATGTATGAAAATCTTATGGGACGTTTCTGTTATCTGTCACTAAATCTGTCTAGATTCATTTCTGTGATGTTTTGAATATTTTCTTCCCTGAAACTCTTATTGCCTATTATGGACTTTGTATTTCAAGAGACAATTTTTTGTGTCACCAATAAAAAATGATTTGTAAATAACGTTTACTTTTATATCTCTCTCACGAAAATTATACTTTCGATTCCTCAAATTGGAGATTAATTCTTTTGCAATTCTAAACATATTTGTGGTGAAAACTAATTTTTCCATTTTTAGACACTTTGTAGTATTCTATATTTTACGAGATTTTTTCTTCACTACATATGTAATGTTTATATTGTTTAGATGTTCTTATGTACTTTATATCATTTCAAATCATTTTATAGATATTCATCATGTTAATAATCTCATGTTCTAATATTCTCATAAAGATAGGATGTGTATCCACAAAAGTGCCCTACCCTTGGTTAGCGTATATTAGATTAAAGAGTATATTCTATTTGGTTGCAAAAATTCCTAAAATAATTATGACATAATATTTATATGATGTTAGATTAGGAGGAAAGTGTCTTAATCTATAGTCATAAATATTAAATTACTGTGTACCCATCTATATTTGGACCTCTGATTATCCATTAAGAATTGCATATAATATTTTTCTGGAATATTAATTTTATATCCATTACATAATATGTGGATTCATGTATGTTCCATGAAAGTAAATTTATTTTGCACACTTTATGAATTAAATATTTAAGCGCAATTAAGGATAAATCAATTTATAATATGTGTGAATGCAACCAAATGAATTAATTGGCGTATCTATATAATCACATAAAAGAAAAATTTATAAATGAGATTTGGTTTACAAAATTTTATGACCAAATTAAAATTGATTTTGGTTCCCTAATTGTGATTTTCTTTTGTAAAAATTTTAATTATGTGTTTAAAGCTGCTTATTTTATAAAACTGTAAATCTAAATATTTTGAGACATTTTCAGTAACAGTTTTTTATACCTCTAATAAGCAATAATTGAGATTAAAATTGTCGACTTACCCAGGATTGATAATTTTTTTATGTCAACCCGAGAGGATTTAATGATGAAAAATTATAAGTTTTTTTTAATGATAAACGTTGTTATGATTATTTGATCACGTTTAAGCTCTCAAGACCTTAAAATTGTCATATTTGGTAATAAAGTTGACAGCTATTTCTCTTTCAATTTTTTTAATTATGTTTATTGGGATGAATATTTTTTAAAGAGTTTTCTTATAGTGATTACTCAAATTTTTCACTATTGAAAATTATGGATTTCTCCATTTTATGTGTTTTAATAAATACATCCGTTGCCTTATCTTATTTGTCTGTCATAATATTTGTATATACCAAATATTGTTATGAAAATTATAGTTATGGTTAAGGTTTTAATATTAATATTTATATTAGATTAGATCAAGTATCTATTAAGGTGCCCCAATCTATGATTGTAAATATTAAATTACTGTGTATAAATATGACTCTTAGTAAGTCTAAATATAATTATAAATTATTGATGCAATGATAGTGTGACTTGTTCATTTAAAGATTTCCCAAAGGGATAATTTTTATCAAATGAACATTAATGCTTAATATTTTTTTTATGTATCAACTTAACCTCGAATGATTCAAATTTTCTTTGAGATTAATATTTATGTGAAGTCGGTACTCAAAATAGTAAATATTAGATTAAATATGTATGCTTATTATGTCCAATATGAGTAATGGAATAATAAAACCACACCTTAAGGTTTTCATCTCAGTATTTATTAGGTTACGATTCCACCAAAGTGGTTTAATCTAATAAATTGAAAATGCTGAATTTTGTGATAACATTCAAATACTATGTCTTGGTTGCTCCAAAGAGTCCGGATATGATTTTGAGTGTTAATATTATTAATTATTTCATTATGATTAAGTCATTGAGATTTTGTTTCTCCAAAGATTCTGGTTGCAATGGTGAAGTTAATATTAAGGGAAAATATATTTGTTTATTTAGGTTGGTATCGATTACTCCAAAGAGTCCATAACCTTCCTTAATTTATAAGTACAATGTCCATTTATTCCTTTTGAAAATACTAATGCTTGTTGAAATTATTATACAATCCATAAAATAATGTAATATTCATATAATGGATAATTTGGCAGTCACAAAGTGACCTGATTGGAATGTTTGTGAATAATAAATTTAGAGCTAAAAGTGGTAGTAATAACTTATCATAGAAAAAATCATTAATGGGGCACATCTGATTTATTTTGTCAAAGGAGATAATTTCCTATAGGAAATTTATTTTGAGTAACTGAAATAAATATTAAGGAATTAGGTAATTAGATTGTGAAAGGTTATCCTAGATAACATGACCATCTAAATTACACAACATGGTACCGACTAAAGTCATATATATAAATATTCAAAGTTATTACGAAAGAAATTCCACAATTATAAATAATATTAATGTATGGGTTGTCTATTCATAGCTTTAATGTATTGAGGTATTTACTTCATTAATTATATATTACTTTATTTCTCGAAAATTGCATGTTTCATCCGTTTTAATGTTCTTGAGACTGACTTCTTAGAATGAAATAAAGAAGTTAAATTTCACTTAAAAATTTTAAATCGTTATAATTCAGTTTTACTTGAGAAACCCAATCTTGATAGATTAGAGTGTGAAACTCTTTTATAAATTTTGAAGAATTATTAAATGGATTGAGCATAAAATTTATGTAAAATCTCGTAATGTTGGAGATTAAAATATATGAGTATCCATTATATGATATACATTGTGTGAATTATAATGTATCATTTGATATGAATGAAATAATTTATTTCATTTTATTAAAAACGAAAGTGCTGCGTAACATAGTTTAATTCGATATGAGGATCGTTACAAGACAAACCGCCAAACAAATCATAAACTCTTGGATTCCTTTTCTTATGTTATTTTGGAATCATTTCTCTTAAGTATTGAGGTATTTACCCCTCAATGGACTTTCCAAATATTTCTCTTAAGTATACTAAAGATTTTTTGTTTATATGAGAATATATTTTCTTAATTATAGTTTTCTCGTTGGTGGTTTGTATAATTATGTTGAACAGTGCCCAATATGTGTGTGTTCTTTTTCAAACCATTTTTTTATCAAAAAATTATCCAACTTTTAATTAAGCACCAAACAAAGTTGTGAAAACTCAATTCTTACTTTAAACCATTTTTATCTTGATTAATCCTAAATATGCATCTAGTGATTAAAGCAAGTAAAGTAAAGTAAAAAAATACTCACAATGCCAGATGTACGAGGAAAAAAACCAAAACGGGAAAATAACCTCGGACGGCCCAAGCCAGACAATCACTATGAACAATGGTTTTACAAAGACATATTAGCCTTATACTAGGACTCGATCCCCACGGGTCTTGATGCTACTTCTGATCTTCAACCTTTCTTCAATAGTGCCCACGCAGAACATCCATCTTCCACAATCTATGTTCACAACACACGCTCCCACGTATGTCTCGGTGTCCACCGATATGGCTTTGATTCGTCTACGATGTCGAACAAGAAGTCCTTCTCTTTTCTTCACTGCAAAATCATTTGTGTTCAATGTGTAGAACAAACAACTTTGGTGCCGCAAGATCACTTAAACATATAAGAATGATAGCTCGGATCATTGCAAACTCTACGGATGTGTTTCAGACTTTTAAACCTTCGAAAACATGTGCAAACAAGGTTCTGGTTCGTAAAACAGTTTTCCAGAAAGCACACCCTTGGAAACTATGATGAAAACACTGTTTAAATAGGATTTAAACGCTTCATAAAAAAATGTGTCATTTGAACGACTTGAGGAACTCGTTTGAGCGACATCCCATCTCGTTCTAACGAGATTGGATGTCGTTTGAACGACAGAGCGAAAGTTTGACTTTTTGACTTTTTATTTAAAACGTCTCTTCTAATTAGAGATTCAAAAATGTCAAACTCTTTTACGAGCTTATCATCATAAAACGTAGTTTAAACCTTTTAAAACACTATAAAACATTTTAAAACATTTTTCTTTATAAAAAATATATCCTTATCTTTTATAAAAATAATTCCGGGCACCATTAATTATACGCATTCATACCTGAGTGATCTCGGAATGCAATTAAATTTGAAAACAAATAAACTTGCACCAATTTAAACTATGACATGATTAAATCTTTGAAGCTTTATCGCAACATCCTCAATTTCTCCATTACGTCATAGACCGAGTGGGATCGTGACACATATAAACATCTCCCTATGACATATTACAAACAGAGTTTTGTTCATGGAATTAAGTCAAAACAATACAGGGACTCAATTAGAAATTTATGTCCATACAAATCTCCCCCCTTGACTGTTCTGGGAAAAAAACTAAACCATTGAAATGCCTAACCGGGCCTTCAAACCGTATGATGCCTAAATCCCATCCCATAAACACAAAATAAAAAAATCACAGGACGCAGACTAGAATATATAGCACCGGCACGTAAAAACTATCTGAATGTGATGTAGACTTCAAATCTCGAATCGCTGAAGCATAGATAAACACATGAAACAGACAAACAAATACCAAGTGAAGTATGGAGGAACAAATGATATCAATTTATATTTCTAATAAGAACAAATCATTTGGAACATGTGAGTAATTATTTGATACTAGTTTGAAAGAAATATAAATAGAGAAAATGTAAATCCAGATGTCAATGAAAACACTCAACAAAATATCCCCCAACATCACATACATCTCCCCCCTTTTTGTCCCTAATAGACAATCTGGTGAAAAGATAAACCAATTTGAAAATCTAGCATGACAATATAAACCAATTTGAATCAATGTGAAATCACTAGATAATCATGAAACAACAAGCTAAATATGATCGAGTAATGACAAATCAGTAGCTAGTAAACCAATGAATCACACAAGGAATATCGCAAATTAATCAGGTGTGATAAACAGTCTATATGCAAAATACCAATTTTGAAATAGAAGAACCTGCATACAAACCAGACAGACCAAAAAAATCCTTCAGCAGTACCAAAAAATATACCAATTTGAACCAGAGGACTGCAAACCAATCAGAAGCCATTTTTCAGACTGTCGTTCGAACGAGCTAGGGACATTGCACAAACGAGATGAGGATGTCGCTCGAATGAAGTACAACTGTCGTTCGCGCGAGATGAAATGTCGTTTTAACGACTTCGCGCGACCTGCCAAAATTTCCTACTTTCCCAGAAATATTATAAAATATTGCCCAGTGAAAAAATGTCCACAAAAAAATTCCCGAAAGGGCCTGACAGATGCAAAACAGTGCAAAAAAAAGTAGGCTTTTCGCACAAAATGCAAAAAGTCATAAAAACTAAAAATGTGAATTACATGCAAACATAGTACCGATGTGCTCAAACATGGACATGGAATGAATGGACGTGAAACTACAACAAATGAGTCACAATTCTAACACATCGAAGCGTTCAAGAAGCTCTAATTGAAAGCGACTAATCATCAAACTTTATCATAGCCGTTTGATAATTAAAGAGTGAGCTTAATGAATTGAACGTACTATATGCACACAAATCCAGAATTTTGACGATTCTACAAACAATAGCGCCAAATTGCAATGTTTCAGCATTAAGATTAGTTGTGTAAACCCGTTTAAATTTTCTCCATCCCAAACTCCCACAGAAATATATAATTTTTCAAGTTCTTTTGCGGTTTCTAGCATTCTCAACTTAGAGAAAATCGATTGCCCCTTTTCTTAGAATTTTTCTTTTTCTTTTGGGCTCTTTTAAACCGTGGCTTTCACGACGAGTTAATTTTGAACTCTCGCAGCCCTTTCCCATGAATCACTCATCATTTTTTTAATTAGATTAATTCAAATCCTCGCGATAAACGGTTATTACATGCACACTTCTCCTTAAGTTTACTGACGCATAGATGACAAGATTGACATAAGAACACCTCACCAAATTCAAAATATGCAAGAGAAGTCAAACATCGATATAAACACGTGCATGTGTGCATGTTGGCATATATACAAAGTCGAATCAAAATGCATATCAAGTTCGAAACAACCCCATATAAACAATAGTTAAGATCATTCTAAGCATCGATAATAATGAAAAAATTTCCTAGCCACATGGATAATGACACGATGGGGGGGGGTTGGTTCCAAGCACACCAATATGCCACATCAAACATGTAAACTCAAAAATAAAAACCGAAAATATTTTTGGCTTTTCATATGTTGACTCAAATAAAAGTAAAATCTTTTTGGATTTTCAAAAGTTTTCTCAAAAACAAAATCTGTTTGTATTTTTCAAATAGGACTCAAATAAATGAAAAATACAATACAAAGAGATACACATGTCATAATACTAGCAATGGATAAATTATGAAGCAAACTAGAATATGACAAACATGGCAACACTATCATCCTTTAGATTTAGCATGGGAAGAATAAAGTGCACCCAAACGAGAATCATGAAGTTTAATTCCTAAAGCCACTAAATTCGATTTCCTAACCCAAGTAGGTGTAAAACGATGCATGGGGGTTTGGGTAACTGGGGCAACTTTATTCTTAAACATCTTAGGAGCTTGTCTAAGGTCGTAACAATAACGCCTAAGGTGACCTTTCCTACCACAAAACGTGAAAGAGTAGCGGTGGTGGGAATGATTACCTTTATGTGGACCTTTTCTAACCTTCCTAGTGTTTCTCAGACGTGCGGGGGGAATGGGACCAATTCTTTCATCAAAACGTATACCTCCCCTATCTCCCTTAATTTGGACGGTGCCTAGGATCTTATCTAACTTATCCGACCTAGCCTCCAAATCAAACTTGACTCTAGACGAGTATCCCAATCTCTCCTCCAACTTATGAATCCTAGACTCGAGCAAACGCCTAGACTCATCAAACTCTAAAATCTCCTTTTTCAAGGACTCTATCAAACCACAGTAATTATCTCTCTCTTTCTCCATAAACTCTAGTTTCTCCCTAAACTTATTCTCTCGTACCCTAAGATCCTCAATCAAACTATCATTATGTTCTAGGGGACGCTCATTCAACTTAGATTGCAATTTTAAGTTAGCCTTTTTCACCTTCACTGTTTCGGCATATAACTAATTAAATGCATTTTGCTACTCTTTCACATCGACCTCCTCCTCGTCACTCTCTTCACCCTCACTAACATGGGATTCACTCAAAACCTCCTCGGAAGTGTCATGCACATGAGAATCGTCGTCGCACACATGACATGCCATAAACGCAACAAAGTTATGATCAATGGGGGAACTCTCTCCCTCTTCCAGATCACTATCACATAAGGTGACATTATGGACAATGGGTTGCTTGCCCTCTTTCTTAAGTCTAGTGGGACAGTCCTTAACTTTGTGACCGTACCCCTCACACCCAAAACACTTATTCGACTCATCTCTCTTTGGCTTCTCAAACTTATCCTTAGAGGTAGGATCTACTTTGTGGTTCATGAATTTTTTAAATTTCTTGGCATCTTTCGATTTCTTTTGAAACTTAATAAATTTTTTAAATTTCTTTGCCAACAAAGCATCATCCTCAAAATCGGAATCGGAATTCGAAACTTCAATTTCCTCCTTCCGGGTTTTCAAAGCAATACCCTTTTCTTTCTTAGGCACTTGCTTGGAGGTAATCATGTCGATTTCATAGGTTTGTAAGTCACATACAATATCTTCTAGTTTCGTTGACTCTAACCTACCCTAGGAGTTTAAAATGGTCACTTTTGTATCAAACCTACTAGGCAACGACATAAGGAGTTTCTTAATGACACGGTTGTCAGGAATTCCCTCACCTAGGTTAATCAATGAGTTGACAATATTGGACAACCTAGCATAAAACTCATCAAGGGTCTTACTCTCTAACATCCTAAAAGTCTCAAACTGTGTAGTGAGATTTTGATGTTTTGACGCCCTAACCGTGCTAGTGCCCTCGTGAGTGAGTGCTAAAATATCCCAAGCCTCTTTCGATGTTTCACAAGTCATAATTCTATTATATTCTTCCTGTGTGACATGTGAAGCAATAACATGCAGACCCTTAGAATTATATTGTGCAAGTCTTTGTTCAGTTTCGGTCCATAACTTAACAGGCTTTAAACTAGTGACCTCACCTACAATAGTGACAGGGGGTGTCCAAAATTTCTTAAAAGCAAGACAAACACACTCATCAATAGATTTTAAACCACATCTCATTCTCATCCTCCAATACTTGTAATTAGTTCCATAAAAAATAGGAGTTCGAGAAAATTCATTATATCCAGAATTCATCATTGAAAACACACGGGATCACAAAGCAAATAAATTTTTTTTTAGCTCTGATACCAATTTGAAGAGTGCCGAATATGTGTGTGTTATTTTTCAAACCATTTTTATTATCAAAAAATTATCCAACTTTTAATTAAGCAACCAACCAAGTTGTGAAAACCCAATTCTCACGTTAAACCAGTTTTATCTTGATTAATCCAAAACATGCATCTAGTGATTAAAGCAAGTAAACTAAAGTAAAGAATACTCACGACGCCGGATGTACGAAGAAAAAACTCAAAATGAGGAAACAACCTCGGACGGCCCAAGCTAGACAATCATTATAAACAATGATTTTACAAAGACATATTAGCCTTACACTAAGACTCGATCCCCACGGGTCTAGACGCTCCATCTGATCTTCAAGCATTCTTCAATAGTGCCCATGCAGACATTTCGTCTTCCACGATCTCTGTCCACAACACACGCGTACACGTATGTCTCGTTGTCCACCGATATGGCTTTGATTTGTCTACGATGTCGAACAATAATTCCTTCTCTTTTCTTCACCACAAAACCCTTTTGTGTTCAATGTGTAGAACAAACAACTTTGATGCCGCAAGATCACTTAAACATATAAGAATGATAACTCGGATCTTTGTAAACTCTAAGGATGTGTTTAAGAATTTTAAACCTTAGAAAACATGTGCAAACAAGGTTCTGGTTCGTAAAACTGTTTTCCAGAAAGAACACCCTCGAAAACTATGATGAAAACACTCTTTAAATAGGATTTAAATGCTGCCTCAAAAAACTTGTCGTTTGAACGACTTGAGGAACTGGTTCGAGCGACATCCCATCTCGTTCGAACGAGATTGAATGTCGTTTGAACGGAAGAGCGAAAGTTTGACTTCTTGACTTTTTGTTTAAAACGTCTCTTCTAATTAGAGATTCAAAAATGTCAAACTCTTTTACGAGCTTATCATCGTAAAACGTAGTTTAAACCTTTTAAAACACTATAAAACATTTTAAAACATTTTTCTTTATAAAAAATACATCCTTACCTTTTATAAAAATAATTTCGAGCACCATTAATTATACGTATTCATACCTGAGTGATCTCGGAATGCAATTAAATTTGAAGACAAATAAACTTGCACCAATTTAAACTACGGCATGATTAAATCTTCGAAGCTTTGCCGCAACGTCTTCAATATGTCATAGACCGAGTGGGATCGTGGCAGATATAAACATCTCCCTATGACATATTACAAACACAGTTTTGTTCACGGAATTAAGTCAAAATAATGTAGGGACTCAATTGGAAATTTATGTCCTTACAAATCTCCCCCTTTGACTATTTCGGGACAAAACTAAACCAGTGAAATGCCTAACCGGGTCGTTAAGCCGTATGACACCTAAATCCCATCCCATAAATCCAAAATAAAAAAATTACAGGACACGGACTAGAATATGTAGCACCGACGAGCATAAACTATCTGAATGTGATGTAAACTTAAAATCTCGAATCACTGAAGCATACTTACACACATAAAACAGACAAACAAATACCAAGTGAAGTATGGAGGAACAAATGATACCAATTTATATTTCTAAAAAGAACAAATCATTTGGAACATGTGAGCAATTATTTGATACCAGTTTGAAAGAAATATAAATAGAGAAAATGTAAATCCAGATATCAATAGAAACACTCAACAAAATCTCCCCCTACATCACGTACATCTCTCCCCCTTTTTGTCTCGAATAGAAAATCTGGTGAAAATATAAACCAATTTGAAAATCTATCATGATAATATAAACCAATCTGAATCAATGTGAAATCACTAGATAATCATGAAACAACCAGCTAAATATGACCGAGTAATGACAAATCAGTAGCTAGTATACCAAGGAATGACATAAAGAATATCATAAATTAATCAGGTGTTATAAACAGTCTATATGCAAAATACCAATTTTGAAATAGAAGAACCTGCATATAAACTAGACAGACCAAAAAATCCTTTACCAGTACCAAAAAATATACCAATTTGAACTAGAGGACTGCAAACCAATCAAAATCCATTTTTCAGACTGTTGTTCGAACGAGCCAGGGACATCGTTCAAACGAGATGAGGATGTTGCTCGAACGAAGTACAACTGTCGTTCGCGGGAGATGAGATATCGCTTGAACGACTTCGTGCGACCTGGCAAAATTTCCTACTTTCCCAGAAATATTATAAAATATTGCCCAGTGAAAAAATTTCCACAAAAAAATTTCAGGAAGGGCCTGACAGATGCAAAACAGTGCAAAAACAGTAGGATTTTCGCACGAAACGCAAAAACTCATAAAGACTAAAAATACGAGTTACATGCAAACATAGTACCTATGTGCTCAAATATGGACATGCAATGAATGGGCGTGAAACTACAATAAATGTATCATAATTTCAACACATCTAAGCGATCAAGAATCTCTAATTTAAAATGATTAATCATCAAACTTTATCATTTCCGTAAAAAATTTAAGAGTGAGATTAATGAACTGAACATACTATGTGCACACAAATCCAGAATTTTGACGATTCTACAAACAATAACATCAAATTGAAATGTTTCAACATTAAGATTTGTTGTGCAAACCCGTTTAAATTTTCTCCAACCAAAACTCCCTCAGAAATATATACTTTTTCAAGTTCTTTTGTGGTTTCTAGCATTCTCAACTTAGAGAAAATTGATTGACCCTTTTCTTAGAAATTTTCGTTTTCTTTTGGGCTCTTTTAAACGGTGGCTTTCATGACGAGTTAATTTTGAACTCTTGCAGCCCTTTCCCATGAATCACTCATCATTTTTTTAATTAGATTAATTCAAATCCTCGCGATAAACGGTTATTACATGCACACTTCTCCTTAAGTTTACTGACGCATAGATGACAAGATTGACATAAGAACGCCTCACCAAATTCAAATATGCAAGAGAAGTCAAACATCGATATAAACACGTGCATGTGTGCATGTTGGCATATATACAAAGTCAAATCAAAATGCATATCAAGTTCGAAACAACCCCATATAAACAATGGTTAATATCATTCTAAGCATCGATAATAATGACCAAATTTCCTAGCCACATGGATAATAACACGATGGGGGGGTTCCAAGCACACCAATAAGCCACATCAAACATGTAAACTCAAAAATAAAAACCGAAAATATTTTTGGCTTTTCATATTTTGACTCAAATAAAAGAAAAATCTTTTTGGATTTTAAAAAGATTTCTAAAAAAAAAATCTTTTTGTATTTTTCAAATAGGACTCAAATAAATAAAAAACATAATACAAAGAGATACACATGTCATAATACTAGCAATGAATAAATCATAAAGTAAACTAGCATATGACAAACATGGCAACACTATCATCCTTTAGATTTAGCATGGGAAGAATCAAGTGCACCCAAACGAGAATCATGAAGTTTAATTCCTAAAGCCACTAAATCCGATTTCCTAACCCAAGTAGGTGTAAAACGATGCATGGGGGTTTGGGTTACCGGGGCAACTTTATTCTTAAACATCCTAGGAGCTTGTCTAAGGTCATAACAATAACGCCTAAGGTGACCTTTCCTACCACAAAACGTGAAAGAGTAGCGTTGGTGGGAATGATTATCTTTATGTGGACCTTTTCTAACATTCCTAGTGTTTCTCACACGTGCGGGGTGAATGGGAACAACTCTTTCATAAAAACCTATACCTCCCCTATCTCCCTTAATTTGGACGGTCCCTAGGATCTTATTTAACTTCTCCGACCTAGCCTCCAAATCAAACTTGACTCTAGACGAGTCTCTTAATCTCTCCTCCAACTCATGAATCCTAGACTCGAGAAAACACCTAGACTCCTTAAACTCTAAAATATCCTTTTTCAAGGATTCCATCAAACCATAAATATTATCTCGCTCTTTCTCCAAAAACTCTAGTTTCTCCCTAAACTTCTTCTCTCGTGCCCTAAGATCCTCAATCAAACTATCAATATTTTCTATGGCACGCTCATTCAACTTAGATTGCAATTTTGAGTTAGCCTTTTTCACCTTCGTCGTTTCGGCATATAACTCATTAAATGCATTTTACAACTCTTTCACATTGACCTCCTCCTCCTCATCTGCTTCGCCCTCACTAACATGGGATTCACTCAAAACCTCCTCGTAAGTGTCATGCACATGAGAATCATCGTCGCTCACATGACATGCCATAAACATAACAAAGTTACGATCAATGGGGGAACTCTCTCCTTCTTCCGAATGACTATCACTTAAGGTGGCATTATAGACAATGGGTTGCTTTCCCTCTTTCTTAAGTCTAGTTGAACACTCCTTAACTTTGTGACCGTAACCCTCACACCCAAAACACTTATCCAGTCCATCTCTCTTAGGCTTCTCAAACTTATCCTTAGAGGTAGGATCTACTTTGTTGTTCTTGAATTTTTTAAATTTCTTGGCATCTTTCGATTGCTTTTGAAACTTAATAAATTTTTTAAATTTCTTTGCCAACAAAGCAACATCCACAAAATCGGAATCGAAATCCGAAACTTTAATTTCCTCCTTCCGGGGTTTTGAAAGCAATACCCTTTTCTTTCTTAGGCACTTTCTTGGAGGTAATCAAGTCGATTTCATAGGTTTGTAAGTCACTTACAATCTCTTTTAGTTTCATTAGCTCTAACCTACCCAAGTAGTTTAAAATGGTCACTTTTGCATCAAACCTACTAGGAAACGAACTAATGATTTTCTTAATGACACGATTGTCGAGAATTTTCTCACCTAGATTAATCAATGAGTTGATAATATTGGACAACCTAGCATAAAACTCATCAAGGGTCTCACTCTCTAACATCCTAATAGTATTAAAATGTGTAGTGAGATTTTGATGTTTTGACGCCCTAACCGTGCTAGTGCCCTCGTGAGTGAGTGCCAAAATATCCCAAGCCCCTTTTGATGTTTCGCAAGTCATAATTCTATTATATTCTTCCTGTGTGACATGTGAAGAAATAACATGCAGACCCTTATAATTACATTGTGCAATTCTTTGTTCAGTTTCGGTCCATGACTCAACAGGATTTAAACTAGTGACCACACCTACAATAGTGACACGGGGTGTCCAACCTTTCTTAAAATCAAGCCAAACACACTCATCAATAGATTTTAAAGCACATCTCATTCTCATCTTCCAATACGTATAATTAGTGCCATAAAAACAGGAGTTTGAGAAAATTCATTATATCCAAAATTCATCATTGAAAACACACGGGATCACAAAATAAATAAATAAAAATTCTAGCTCTCATACCAATTTGAAGAGTGCCCAATATGTGTGTGTTCTTTTTCAAACCAATTTTATTATCAAAAAATTATCCAACTTTTAATTAAGCAACCAACCAAGTTGTGAAAACCCAATTCTTACGTTAAACCAGTTTTATCTTGATTAATCCAAAACATGCATCTAGTGATTAAAGCAAGTAAAGTAAAGTAAAGAATACTCACAACGCCGGATGTACGAGGAAAAAACCCAAAATGAGAAAACAACCTCGGACGGCCCAGGCCAGACAATCACTATGAACAATGGTTTTACAAAGACAGATTAGTCGTACACTAAGACTCGATCCCCACGGGTCTTGACGCTCCTTTTGATCTTCAACCATTATTTAATAGTGCCCATGAAGAAATACCGTCTTCCACGATCTCTGTCCACAACACACGCTTCCACGTATGTCTCGGTGTCCACCGATATGGCTTTGATTCGTCTATGATGTTGAACAAAAATTCCTCTCTTTTCTTCACCGCAAAACCCTTTGTGTTCAATGTGTAGAACAAACAACTTTGGTGCGGCAAGATCACTTAAACATATAAGAATGATAACTCAGATCTTTGTAAACTCTAAGGATGTGTTTAAGACTTTTAAACCAAATAACACATGTGCAAACAAGGTTCTGGTTCGTAAAACTGTTTTCCAGAAAGCACACCCTCGAAAACTATGCTGAAAACACTGTTTCAATAGGATTTAAATGTTGTCTCGAAAAACGTGTCATTTGAACGACTTGAGGAACCAGTTCGAGCGACATCCCATCTCGTTCGAATGAGATTGGATGTCTTTTGAACGATAGAGCGAAAGTTTGATTTTTTGTTTAAAACGTCTCTTCTAATTAGAGATTCAAAAATGTCAAACTCTTTTACGAGCTTATCATCGTAAAACATAGTTTAAACCTTTTAAAACACTATAAAACATTTTAAAACATTTTGCTTTATAAAAAATACATCCTTACCTTTTATAAAAATAATTTCGAGCACCATTAATTATACGCATTCATAACTGAGTGATCTCAGAATGCAATTAAATTTGAAGACAAATAAACTTGCACCAATTTAAACTACGACATGATTAAATCTTTGAAGTTTTACCGCAACGTCTTCAATATGTCATAGACCGAGTGGGATCGTGACACATATAAACATCTCCCTATGACATATTACAAACACAGTTTTGTTCACGAAATCAAGTTAAAACAATATAGGGACTCAATTGAAAATTTATGTCCTTACAAATCTCCCCCTTTGACTATTTCGGGACAAAACTAAACCAGTGAAATGCCTAACCAGGCCGTCAAGCCTTATGACGCCAAAATACCATCCCATAAATCCAAAATAAAAAATTACAGGACACGGACTAGAATATGTAGCACCGGCGAGCATAAACTATCTGAATGTGATGTAGACTTGAAATCTCTAATCACTAAAGCATACTTACACACATGAAACAAACAAACAAATACCAAGTGAAGTATGGAGGAACAAATGATACCAATTTATATTTCTAATAAGAACAAACCATTTGGAATATGTGAGCAATTATTTTATACCAGTTTGAAAGAAATATGAACAGACAAAATGTAAATCCAGATATCAATAGAAACACTCAACAAAATCTCCCCTTACATCACATACATTTCTCCCCCTTTTTTGTCTCGAATAGTCAATCTGGTGAAAAGGTAAACCAATTTGAAAATCTAGCATGATAATATAAACCAATTTGAATCAATGTGAAATCACTAGATAATCATGAAACAACCAGCTAAATATGACCGAGTAATGACAAATCAGTAGCTAGTATACCAAGGAATGACATAAAGAATATCATAAATTAATCAGGTGTTATAAACAGTCTATATGCAAAATACCAATTTTGAAATAGAAGAACCTGCATATAAACTAGACAGACCAAAAAATCCTTTACCAGTACCAAAAAATATACCAATTTGAACTAGAGGACTGCAAACCAATCAAAATCCATTTTTCAGACTGTTGTTCGAACGAGCCAGGGACATCGTTCAAACGAGATGAGGATGTCGCTTGAACGACTTCGTGCGACCTGCCAAAATTTCCTACTTTCCCAGAAATATTATAAAATATTGCCCAGTGAAAAAATTTCCACAAAAAATTTTTAGGAAGGGCCTGACAGATGCAAAACAGTGCAGAAACAGTAGGCTTTTGGTACAAAATGCAAAAACTCATAAAAACTAAAAATGCGATTTACATGCAAACATAGTACTGATGTGCTCAAACATGGACATGGAATGAATGGGCGTGAAACTACAAAAAATGAGTCACAATTCCAGCACATTGAAGCGATCAAGAAGCTCTAATTGAATGTGATTAATCATCAAACTTTATCATAGCCGTATAAAAATTAAAGAGTGAGATTAATGAAATGAACATACTATATGCAAAAAAATCCAGAATTTTGACGATTCTACAAACAATAGCGTCAAATTGCAATGTTTCAACATTAAGATTAGTTGTGCAAACCCATTTAAATTTTCTCCAACCAAAACACCCTCAGAAATATATACTTTTTCAAGTTCTTTTGTGGTTTCTAGCATTCTCAGTTTAGAGAAAATCTATTGGCCCTTTTCTTAGCATTTTTCTTTTTCTTTTGTGATCTTTTAAACGGTGGCTTTCACGATGAGTTAGTTTTTTTAATTAGATTAATTCAAATCCTCACGGTAAATGGTTATTACATGCATATTTCTCCTTAAGTTTGCTAACGCATAGATGACAAGATTGAGATATGAACACCTCACCATATTCAAATATGCAAGAGAAGTCAAACATCCATATAAACACGTGCATGTGTGCATGTTGGCATATATACAAAGTCAAATCAAAATGCATATCAACTTCAAAACAACCCCATATAAACAATGGTTAAGATCAATCTAAGCATCGATAACAATGATCAAATGCCCTAGCCACATGAATAATGACACGATGGGGGGGGGGGGGGGGGGGGGGGCAAGCACACCAATATGCCACTTCAAACATGTAAACTCAAAAATAAAAACCGAAAATCTTTTTGGTTTTCCATATTTTGACTCAATTAAAAGAAAAATCTTTTTGGATTTTCAAAAAAATTCTCAAAAACAAAATCTTTTTGTATTTTTCAAATAGGACTCAAATAAATGAAAAATATAATACAAAGATATACACATGTCATAATACTAGCAATGAATAAATTATGAAGCAAACTAGCATGTGACAAACATGGCAACACTATCATCCTTTAGATTTAGCATGGGAAGAATCAAGTGCACCCAAATGAGAATCATGAAGTTTAATTCCTGAAGCCACTAAATCCGATTTCCTAACCCAAGTAGGTGTAAAAAGATGCATGGGGGTTTGGGTAACCGGGGCAACTTTATTCTTAAACATCCTAGGAGCTTGTCTAAAGTCGTAACAATAACGCCTAAGGTGACATTTCCTACCACAAAACGTGAAAGAGTAGTGGTGGTGGGAATGATTATCTTTATGTGGACCTTTTCTAACCGTCCTAGTGTTTCTTACACGTACGGGGGGAATGGGAACAACTCTTTCATCAAAACCTATACCTCCCATATCTCTCTTAATTTGGATGGTGCCTAGGATGTTATCTAACTTCTCCCACCTAGCCTCCAAATCAAACTTGACTCTAGACGAGTCTCTCAATCTCTCCTCCAACTCATGAATCCTAGACTCGAGCAAACGATTACACAACTCAAACTCTAAAATATCCTTTTTCAAGGACTCCATCAAACCACGGAAATTATCTCTCTTTTTCTCCAAAACCTCTAGTTTCTCCCTAAACTTCTTCTCTCGTGCCCTAATATCCTCAATCAAACTATCATTATTTTCAATGGCACACTCATTCAACTTAGATTGCAATTTTGAGTTAGCCTTTTTCACTTTCACCATTCCGGAATATACCTCATTAAACACATTTTACAACTCTTTCACATCGACCTCCTCCTCCTCCTCATCCGCTTCACCCTCACTAACATGGGATTCACTCAAAACCTCCTCGGAAGTGTCATGCACATGAGAATCGTCGTCGCTCACATGACATGACATAAACGCAACAAAGTTACGATCAATGGGGGAACTCTCTCCCTCTTCCGGATCACTATCAATTAAGGTGGCATTATAGACAATGGGTTTCTTACCCTCTTTCTTAAGTCTAGTAGGACACTCCTTAACTTTGTGTCCGTACCCGTCACACCCAAAACACTTATCCCACTCATCTCTCTTAGGCTTCTCAAACTTATCCTTAGAGGTGGGATCTACTTTTTTGTTCATGAATTTTTTAAATTTCTTGGCATCTTTCGATTTCTTTTGAAACTTAATAAATTTTTTAAATTTCTTTGCCAAAAAAGCAACATCCTCAGAATCGGAATCCGAAGCTTCAATTTCCTCCTTCCAGGTTTTCAGAGCAATACCCTTTTCTTTCTTAGGCACTTTCTTGGAGGTAATCATGTCGATTTCATATGTTTGTAAGTCACCTACAATCTCTTCTAGTTTCGTTGACTCTAACCTACCCAAGGAGTTTAAAATGATCACTTTTGAATCAAACCTACTAGGCAACGAACTAAGGATTTTCTTAATGACACAGTTGTTGCGAATTTTCTCACCTAGGTTAAATGATGAGTTGACAATATTGGACAACCTAGCATAAAACTCATCAAAAGTGTCACTCTCTAACATCTTATTAGTCTCAAACTGTGTAGTGAGATTTTGAAGTTTTGACACCCTAACCCTACTAGTGCCCTCATGAGTGAGTGCCAAAATATCTCAAGCGTCTTTTGATGTTTCACAAGTCATAATTCTATTATATTCTTCCTGTGTGACATGTGAAGCAATAACATGCAGACTCTTAGAATTATATTCTGCAAGTCTTTGTTCAGTTTTGGTCCATGACTCAACAGGCTTTACACTAGTGACCTCACCTACAATAGTGACAAGGCGTGTCCAACCTTTCTCAACAGCAAGCCAAACACACCCATCAATAGATTTTAAAGCACATCTCATTATCATATTCCAATACGTGTAATCAGTGCCATAAAAAACTGGAGTTCGAGAAAATTCATTATATCCAGAATTCATTTTTGAAAACACACGGGATCACAAAACAAATAAAAAAATTTCTAGCTCTGATACCAATTTGAAGATAGTCGAATATGCGTGTGTTCTTTTCCAAACCATTTATTTATCAAAAAATTATCCAACTTTTAATTAAGCACCAAACCAAGTTGTGAAAACCCAATTCTTACTTTTAACCAGTTTTATCTTGATTAATTTAAGCATGCATCTAGTTATTAAAAACAAGTAAAGTAAAGTAAAGAATACTAACAACGCCGGATGTATGAGGAAAAAACCCAAAATGAAAAAATAACCTCGGACGACCCAAGCCAGACAATCACTATGAACAATGGTTTTACAAAGACAGATTAGTCGTACACTAAGACTCGATCTCCATGAGTCTTGACGCTCCTTCTGATCTTAAACCATTCTTTAATAGTGCCCATGAAGACATTTCGTCTTCCACGATCTCTGTCCACAACACACGCGTCCACGTATGTCCCGTTGTCCACCGATATGGCTTTGATTTGTCTATGATGTCGAACAAGAATTCCTTCTCTTTTCTTCATCGCAAAACCCTTTTGTGTTCAATGTATAGAACAAACAAGTTTGGTGCTGCAGGATCACTTAAACAAATAAGAATGATAACTCGGATCTTTGCAAACTCTAAGGATGTGTTTAGGTCTTTTAAACCTTAGAAAACATGTGCAAACAAGGTTCTGGTTTGTAAAACTGTTTTTCGGAAAGCACACCCTCAAAAATTATGATGAAAACACTATTTAAATAGGATTGTTTGAACGACTTGAGGAACTCGTTTGAGTGACATACCATCTCGTTCGAACGAGATTGGATGTCGTTTAAACGACAGAGCGAAAGTTTGACTTTTTGACTTTTTGTTTAAAACGTCTCTTCTAATTAGAGATTCAAAAATGTCAAACTCTTTTACGAACTTATCATCATAAAACGTAGTTTAAACCTTTTTAAAATACTGTAAATCATTTTAAAACATTTTTCTTTATAAAAAATACATCCTTATCCTTTATAAAAATAATTCCGAGCACCATTAATTATATGCATTCATACCTGAGTGATCTCGGAATGCTATTAAATTTGAAGACGAATAAACTTGCACCAATTTAAACTACGACATGATTAAATCTTTGAAGCTTTTCCGCAATGTCTTCAATACGACATAGACCGAGTGGGACCGTGACACATATAAACATCTCCTTATGACATATTACAAACACAGTTTTGTTCACGGAATTAAGTCAAAACAATACAGGGACTCAATTGGAAATTTATGTCGTTACATATGTTTTTGATAAAAAATTCACAAGAAAAATGATTGTGATCCTATATCATAATGTTGAACTTTAAAGTAGATTTTCGAACTTTAAAATGTTTATATATGTTTATAATTCATATTAAAGTTGGTGAAAATATATGAATTTTCGGGTTTGGGATTCTTGAATCAAATGGGGTTTTTGGAAAGGATTTCATGTAAAATGATGTGATAATAACTCCATATGAAATCTAAGTTAAAAATCATGTAAATGGTGTAAGTTTTGGGGAGAAATTGGGAAAATTGAATAGTGTTGTATAATTAAGAATTAGGGTTTAATTCTTAGATAAATTGATGAATCCCAAGAATAATTTGGTATGTTGGGTAGATCATAATGTGTAGATGATTATATTGATGATTGATGATGTTGGGAATCATAAATCATGGGTTATAGAGATTTAGGAGAAATCTCGTAAGAAATGAAAACTGTAGGGACCGGACGGGTTCATTTTCTATGGACATAGGTTCAGTTCGTTTATTTCATAACCGGATCGGTTGATTTATGGGATTATCTGTTCAGTTTGCTTTTAACAGTTCAAATTTGGGAGATTTTCTTAGACTCAAAAGGATTGGAGAATAATATCTTTTGGAGATAAATATTAGGAGGTCGAATATAGAGTGTGAAGACCTCTAAGTGATGAAGTGAGGGATGTACTCTCGGGTTAGTGTGAATAAGATCCGGGGTATGAATTTAAGGAGTGTTTAGGATGAATGACACCCGGGAGATTTTTTTGGCAGCTAAATATGTATATAATATTCGAATGTGTGAGTACGATGAAATTATAATACTAGCTAGTGGTGATAAGCTATTGTTCGGAAAACTATATCTATGTGAGAATTGTACCATAAGTGAGTGGATACTTATGGGAATAAAATAAGTTGTGTGTATACTTTTTAATCTATACGAGTTGGTATATTCAGGATTATAGGCTAATGCCATGAGAGATAAGCATGATTACCAGATTTGATGATAAATATACGGGTATAGAGACAATATATATATATATATATATATATATATATATATATATATATATATATGATATGGTTATGAATATATCTGTGCGTGAATGATATATTTATGTTGGGACACGAGGCCCCCAATTTTAAAATCTTTCACTTTAAAATCAATTTCCTTTAATACGGAATATGATGGTTCAACACAATACAAACTACAAATTCTAATTTCAATTTTTAATTTCTTTCAAATTAAAATAAACTAAACTAAAAGTGACATTAAATTAATTAACAAATTAATTTTCACTTAAACAACTTCATTCAATCCAAGTCCTAAAATTTACCTAACAAGATTAATCCATTTTTCTACATAGGCCAAACCAAAATTTATCAAATTAAAATTAATGACTTGAACTAAATTAATTTTAGCACTAACTTAAGCATGAGTAGTGATTTAAACCATAATTTATCTTTTAGTCCTAAGCATGCATCTAGGTGATATAACAAGATAAAATAAATCACAAACCACTTCGCCGCGATGTACAAGGAAAACCCACAACGGGAAAAACCTTGGACGACCCCTAGCCTTAAGTCCACTAAGTACGAAATTTTATAAATACAAGACATATGAATTACACAAATCGACATGACTCCATTGAAGGCCCTGATGCGTCTTCTTGTATCAACCTCTGCTTAGCCGACAATTCCGGACTCCACCGGAACCTTGGAATCAACCAATGAAGCTTTTGGTAACAACCGTCAACCACACATGGTGCCTTTCACCATGTGAGAGCGTCGCAGTAAAAATAAGTCTTCTTCTCTTAGGGATGTATAAGTAAACAGAAACTTCTCTTCTTTGAGGTGTATAGAAAAACGTGGTGCCAAACGCTCCAATCAAATATATATATATATGAAGAAACTTGGAATAAACAAAATATGGGTGTATAAACCTTGAGTTTGTTCTTAGGATTAAAACAAAAATAAAGGGGACTTTATCTTGGAAGAATTTTCTCTCAAAAACTATCTTAGATGTGTGAAAAAGTCTTAGAAAAAAGTCTGGTCCCGAAGTATATTTATTTGGCAAAACGACAGTGGGACAAAAAGTGGGAAAATGGGATAAAACTATCAAAAAATTATTTCCGCCAATTTCGTTCGAACGACATTTCTAACGATAAGTCAAAATGAAAAAAATTCTCGTTTGAAATCCCATTCGAACGAAATTGATTCTCATTCTAACGAATCAAAAGTTGTTCGAATGACCTTTCATATTGTAGATAATTTCGATACGAATGCATGGCCGCCAGTTTCGTATTTTTCTGATTTTTTTTGGATTTGATATGATTTTTCTACGGAAAGGTATCCGAGAACAAAATCTTTAGAACTATGAATTCAAAAAAAGTTTAACAAAAAATTACTAACGCCCAAAATAAATTTCCAAGCTCCCATATATATATATATTAATGCATTCATACCTTTAGAATACATTGGAATCCACATGTTGATGACATGAAAACTTGGCATGAAAATCGACAAGGATATATTCTTCAATTTCTGACCGCTACATCTTCAACATACACTTGTCATAGGCTTGAAAGGATACAACTTGAGCACTATCCTATGATTCAAATATTTTTTTCCGGAATTGAGCCAACACTACATAAGACTCAATTAGAAATTTGTGTCGATACAATTTATGAGAAGCATACCCATCTATTGCTATCATGGGAAGTTACGCAATGTGGGTAAGGCCCCTGGCTTGAGGAGTAGGGAGTGTACATCCCCCAAGTCATAGCGTCCATTTTATATTGTGTGGTTTTTATTAGGGGTGAGACGTGGTGGGCATGTTTCGTTCTTATTTTCGGTGAGGAACTATGATCGATTCCCATACGTTGTGATTTGAGTTTAACCAATTTGGTGTGAGAGTTTGACCCCTGGTAACCCAGGATGGTATGTGAGTAATTCCATGGAAGATGATATCATTGAGAGACTGCATCCATTGAGTTATAGCTCCGAGAGATGGTTATTATACTTATATAGTGTGTGATATATAAGTATGGATATACTTGATGTGTATAGTATATTGTATATATATATATGAAATGTGAATATATATATATATATATATATATATATATATATATATATATATATATATATATATATATATATATATATATATATATATATATATATATATATATATATATATATATATATATATACGGACAAAATAAAGAATGAAATGTGAAATAATTTCTAGATCATCCGGGAGTATAAATCAAGAATAAAATGTGATACATGTATATAAAGATGAGAATATTATATACGGGATTATTAACACTAAGATGTAATTAATGAAAAATAGCTAGTGATAGTTATACATAATGAACAGATAAAACATAAGTGAGAATTTACTATGCATAAGCTCGTATGAAATATTAGAATATTATATACGCGGGTTATGAGATAGCGTATGGTTATTTGGAGGTTTTAGGAGATGCTAGTTAGGCTGGGGTATCGTAACTAGAGTGTTTAAAATACATACGTTAGGTGTACACTGTTAGATGAGAGGTGGGGGGGATCTCATGTGAGTGCGACACCAGTTTAAATATGGAGAATAACATATGAATATGTTAAGGTATTTTAAACACTTGCTTAAATTTTTTTTAAAAACCCCGGGCTCTGACCCGCTTGTATATATTTTTCTTTTCTTCAAAAACCTTTTAGGTGTCCAGACGCATGGATGTCTGGATGACTATTCTTTCGAGTCAAGCGTTTCTGCCGCAGCTGTGTATGTTGGGAGGGATTGTTTTAGCTACTTCTATCCTTGTGTTCTAGATAGGTTGTACTGTTGTAATATCCGGGCATATTGCCCAACGTTTGTCATTTATGTTATTTTCAGCATTTCATTCGATATGGTTGTATGTATGCTTTATTGAGAGTATTCGATTATTATTTTATTTAATTCAATTAATGTGTTTATTAATTGTGGATGAATCTATTGTGGACATAAGTAAAAATATTAGAAAGTTTAAAATTTGACACTGGGCTTAATTGGTTATTAGTAATTTAATGGTTTTCGACAGTGATGCTGAGAATGAAACCATATGAGATTCCTATTTAATCTGATATAGGACTGATCACCCAGTATTTTATTAGGTGGGGTGTCACAGATGGTATCAAAGCATCAGGTTCTTATGTCCTTAGGAATCTGTACGAACGTACTACGTTTCTAGCATTGCCTTTGATTTAATGTAGAGCCCTATGCTTAGGATTGATGGTTCCTATGGTGAGAATTTGTTCTCCAGCTATACTGTATAATTTTAGTGAATCATATATCAATTCGTGTGTGTTTGGTTTACAGATTTAGCAGAGGATGAATAGTGAGGGACATTGGAAGGCAGTAGGAGGCAGGGCTCAATTGGAGTTGTAGTATATTTTAGGGGATAATAACCGTAGTCGAGGTCATCCCTAATGATGCTTGGGAAGATGGGGATGTAAGGACTGCTAGTGTGCAATATATATTTTCAAGTAATGCTATAGCACATAGTGGTGCTAAACTAAACTCATCCAGTGTGGTTAAAATGGGAGAGAATCGGAGTGGTATTTGAAGAGGACTACCCGTTGGAATTTTGGTAAATGCAGAGATTGTGTGTCTAGCCAATGGATGTAAAATATCGAGAGGCCTTGTCTAGTGAACTTTGTACCCGATGAGGTAGGTACAATGGAGAAAAGAGTCCTTAAGTGGGTGATGGACTCACGAGAGGAGTCACCAGCGCGAGGTTATGAATGCTTCTTTTTGAAGGGAGCTAAAAGCGTTGAAAAACTTAGTCAGGGGTTAAGATTGGATGTAACGATGCTAGTCAAACACCGTATGGGGAAGACCCATCAAGGGACCGATTTAAATAATTCAGATAGATGAATTCCTACCGAGTGATAGTGGATTCAATGGGACTGGTAAGCCCACTAGTGTGTTCCTTAGGGCCAGCGAAGCTAAGGGAACAATGAGGGTGGTCGTTGGGGTAGAGGATAACAGGGTATGAGATAAGGACAACTCTAATATGGTCAGTGTGGTCAAAGATAAGTCGATTATATGAAGATTTATGTTTATGTGGGGAGTAGGACCACATACCTTAATTTTTCCCGAGTGAGTAAAGGGACAAGAGTATGGTGCCTAGGTGGGGCAATAATTAAGATAGTTTTTGTTCGATTTGGACAAGCATGTCATGTTTGGGAACCATTTGAGCAGCCATGGCGATTAGCATGGTACAGAAATGAGTTTTAACCTCGGTTGAATGAGGTATGATTTTTGGGGCACGAGTGAGTCACGGTATCTTGATTAGCATTAGAATCGCGTGAGAGATGAGTTTAATGTGTATATCGATAACATTATTATGTTTATATATTTTTCATGGTATAGCGGTGTTATTTTTTGTTTCATCCATAAGGAAGCAGGTATAGGCATAATGGTATATATTTTTTAGAATTACTCATCTTGTGATATGTTATACGAGTATGATATTATCCCGAGTATATACTGGTTGAAACGATATCATCTTCGCCATTCCAGGGAAGGATGTGTTATTTTGGCAATGTCTCCCTTGAAAGAGGGTCGAGCTCGCATTTGTATTATATTATGATGGAAACTTCAGAGAGTATGGTTGTCTCGAGATAATTGATCCCGATGTGTAGGGATTTTTTTGATGTGATTTGAGGTACATTGGATTTACTGTTGAGTGGAGAGACTTGGATCGTTACTATATTTAGCGCTAAGAACTTGGTGATAGGGATAGCGCATTGATATATCACTCCTTTAGAGACGTGGGAGTTGAGATATATATTTATGTGTTTGGGGATAAGATTTTGAGATCCCCGATTATGTGTTTGAAGTTTATGGAATTTGATTACCACAAATGCAGAGAGATAATGCATTTAGGGGAAAGTTCCTTATTTGGACGTTGTTGCGGGATGAAATGCGCATGAACCTTGATGAACGTCGTGAGTAGAGAGACGTTGATGGATGATATAGCATCATTTTGAATGTTGATCAATGACTGTGTGGAGAAAATACTCCGAGTTGAGAGTTATTATATAGTAATAGACCTTGGAGCCGGTAGTGCCGTGAGAGAGCACTAAAAGTTTAGCATTTCACCACGAGTTGAAGGGGGGAATAATGTTAATGATAATTGAATTTAGATTTATGCGGTGATTGAGAATTTACCCATGTTTTATAGCTACATCGAGAATGCGAGTTCAGTTTTGAGGAAAGTGTGTGATGTTTCCAGTTTTGTGAAATTATGCACCGATTATAGGGTGTATGGGCACCCTGGTTTGCTGATTTTTAATCATCTAAGATAGGATGACGTGGGAATAAATGTGTGAAATATATGACCTTGGGGCAGTCATTAACAAGCTATAATGGCATAATGGATTGAACGTCGAGTGAGAATGATGATGATCCAAGTATATGTGTGCAATGAGAGTTGGCACACCTGAGTTGAGTTGAAAGGCCGTGAGAAGCCATTTATAAGGATATCTCTTGAGAAAAGGAGAGTCCAATTCTTGTGTGGAAGTTGAGTGGAGTCCTACTCATTTGAATGTTGAGGATGGCTTGAGTGTAAATAGAATGTTGGTGTCTATAGGGTAGGAAGGACCTAAAAATGCCCATTGTGGCAAAAAGTGCAAGGGTCGAGACTTTTAGCTACACCTCGGGGAACAAAGGGAGTATAAAGTACCTCATAATATGAGATATTAATTATAAGTGGAAATTGATGTTAGGTGAGACATAGTGAAATTGTCTCCGGGTGCCCCACTCACAAATAAAAATAAGCTCGTTCGAGATGATCAACCAAAAAAATTTATATCAAGCCAATGATTCGAGTGATGGAATGGGCAGACATGTTAGTAAAGAAGGATTGCACCAGTGCGACGTGCCTCCAAATATTGTTGTAAATCAGGATAAGATCCTTGAACCCCACCTCTGGTAGGGATTTTAGGGAAGCAGTGGGAATGACATTTTATTTTGGGCAAGTCGTGTCACCTATGGCCGATGAGTAGATGTGAGGTGATTGATGACTAGTAAGGTGGTATGAATGTGATTTTGGAGTCACTGAGGTTAGTTTACTTCTACAACCGACCTAACTTGTAATTTAAGTAAAACATAGTATGATAATTGGGAGGAGAAATTACCGAAAGGTAGAGTTTTGTGGAGCCATTCATACCTATTTGTTGTGGACAAGGTACTTATTGAGGTTTTGTGTGGAAAATCCTAGTCATTCTCCCTATGGTTGTTTAGAGGTGAGAGAATAACTAGACTTTGGGAAAATAAGTGAGTTAGAGTCCGTTGTTGAGATGGGAATTTACACAAACTGTTTTTGTGGTGACTTTTAAGCGCTGTAAGAGTTACGTCACTAAGAATCGAGATTTGAAGGACTGTCAGGAGTGGTCTGATATTTTAATGGTTTCTCTCAGGATGGAAGCTTTGTATCAGAATGTATATGGGAAGCTGTCACTTAGTGAAGTGCGACCTTCCAATAGTATTAAGGTGATAGAGGCAGTGATGTATATGCTCATCTTATTCGGATGTCATTGATAGAAGCAAAATGTGTGATGTGGCATTATGGAGGTGAGAACTTATGACTGATGGAGTGTATGAGTATGGAGAGAGTTGAACAGGCTTGTTGTAATACTGGGGCTATAGTGAGTAGCCTTTTGACAAGTGGGTGCCACTAGCTGGTATATAGTGGAGTAACCCTCGTGTTAGTATGATTTGATTCTGGGTACTAGAGCAGGTGGTGTGGTTATGATTCAAAGTCTTTGGGGGGAGAATTTAATACCCTGTATGTTTATGGATATTTAAATGACATAAGTGGGTGTAATTTAATAATCTGATAATTTAAAGTAAATGAGTTGGATTATTTGTATTTAAAGTCGCAGGTGAATAAAAGCGACAAATGATGTTATTTTATTCGAAAAACATGTGTGGAGATAAGTTGGGTTTAAGAAGTGTATTTTTTATACTCGACTCTAATGGAGATTTGGAGTGCACAGTTTTTTTCAGAATGGTCGGAATAGTCAGAATAGAGTACCTGGGGGTAGTGTTTGAGTTCCAGGGACTTTTTTGAATTAGTAAGGACTCACATTTGTGTATACGAGTCAATTTTGGGTTTAATAGGGGAATAACCCTTATTTTCCCTTATAAGGCAATGAGAGAGAGAAAGGAGGAAAGAATGAAAATAAAGAAATAAGAGAAAGGAAGAAAGGGAGAAGGAAGAGGAATACTCGGGCCAAGCTCCGGCAGATCCCGACACGAGGACGTCGGATTTATCCAACGAGGCAAGTGTTTAACTAGCTTTAATTGTTTATATGTGTTTATAATTCATATTAAAGTTGGTGAAACAATATGAATTTTTGGGTTTGGGATTCTTGAATCAAATGGGTTTTTTGGAAATGATTTCACGTAAAATGATGTGATAACAACTCCGTGTGAAATCTGTGTTAAAAACCATGTAAATGGTGTAATTTTGGGGGAGAAATTGGGAAAATTAAATAGTGTCGTATAATTAAGAATTAGGGTTTAATTCTTAAATAAATTGATGAATCTCGAGAATAATTTGGTATGTTGGGTAGTTTATAGTGTGTAGATGATTATATTGATAATAAATGATGTTGGGAATCTTAAATCATGGGTTATAGAGATTTAGGACAAATCTCGTATGAAATGAAAACTGTAGGGACCGGACGAGTTCATTTTCTATGGCCATCGGTTCAGTTCGTTTATTTCATAACTGGGTCGGTTCGTTTATGGGGTTATCTGTTCAATTTTCTTTTAATAGTTCAAATTTGAGAGATTTTCTTGGATTAAAAAGGATTGGAGAAGAATATATTTTGGAGATAAATATTAGGAGGTCCAATATAGAGTGTGAGGACCTCTAAGTGATGAAGTGAGGGATGTATAAATCTCGGGTTAGTGTGAATAAGATCTGGGGTATGAATTTAAGGAGTGTTTGAGATGAATAACACTCGGGAGATGATTTCGGCAGGTATATATATATATATATATGTATGCTCATTGAATATATCTATACCGATAGTATATGTGTATTATATTCGAATGTGCCATTAGGATGAAATTAGAATACTAGCTAGTGGTGATAAGCTATTATTCAGGAAAATATATCTATGTGAGAATTGTATCATAAGTGAGTGAATACTTATGGGATTAAAATAAGTTGTGTGTATACTTATTAATCTATAAGAATTGGTATATTCGGGATTATAGGCTAATGCCACGAGAGATAAGCATATTATCCAGATTTGATGATATATATACGGTAATAGAGATAATATATATATATGATATGGTTATGAATATATATATGTGTGAACAATATATTTATGTGAAGCATACCCCTCTAGTGCTATCATGGGAAGTTGCACGATGTGGGTGAGGCCCCTGGCTTGAGGAGCAGGGAGCGTACAGTCCATAAGTCATAGCATCCATTTTATATTGTGTGATTTTTATCAGGGGTGAGGTGTGGTGGGTATGTTTCATTCTCATTTTCGGTGAGAAACTATGATCGCTTCCCATACGTTATGATTTGGTTTTTACAAATTCAGTGTGAGAGTTCAACCGCTGGTAACCCAGGATGGTATGTGAGTAATTCCCTGGAAGATGATAGCACTGAGAGACTGCATCCATTGAGTTATAGCTCCGAGGGATGGCTTTTATACTTATATAGTGTGTGATATATAAGTAAGGATATACTTGGTGTGTATAGTATATTGTATAGATATATAAGATGTGAATATATAAGTAAGTATATATAAGTAAGGATATACTTGGTGTGTATAGTTTTTATACGCATCAAAGTTCGCTCATCCTCAGAATTGGCTTTGACTCGTAGAATTGGCCATCTCATCTTCAAGCCCGTAGAATTGGCTTCGACCTGCAGAATCGGTCATCTCATCTTCAAGCCCGCATAATTGGCTCCGACCCGTAAAATTGGTTATCTCACCTTAAGCCCACCGAATTGGCTTCAACCCGCAGAATCGGTTATCTCATCTTTAAGCCCGCAGAATTGGCCATCTCACCTTAAGCCCTCAGAATTGGCTTCGACCCGCAGAATCACTCATCTCATCTTCAAGCCCTGAGAATTGGCTTCGACCCACATAATCGGTCATCTCATCTTCAAGCCCATAGAATTGGCTTCGACCCATAGAATTGGTCATCTCACCTTAAGCCCTCAGAATTGGCTTCGACCCACAGAATTGGTCATCTCACCTTAAGCCCCCAGAATTGCCTTCGACCCGCAAAATCGGTCATCCCCAATACCTTCTCAGGAATTGACCTGAACCTTTCCTCCAAACCATCCCTTAGGTCCTCAGAATCAACCTCGACCCCCTGAATTGGTCATCCTCGTTTCCTTAGGTCCTCAGAATCGACCTCGACCCCCTGAATTGGTCATCCTATTTTCAGAAACATCATGTGGTGTCTATTCGATGGATATAATTTGTTCCACACTCACCCATCAAGGGGCTCTTTAGACACCCCATTTTGTTACCCCTTTAACTCTCCTTAGGTCCCTAGCACCTCCCTTCATCACTACAAACACAGGTCATACCTCGAGTACTGACCTAGAAGCCATCGGGCACTCCCAAGCTCCGTTTGACCAAAAGTTAAACTCTTCAAATCGATCGAGACTGAATGAATCTTCAAAGGGAACTGAAATAACTTTTCCAACGGTCCACCCCGTGCGCGATTCTGACTTTCCACGCGAACGAATGACCTATTTTCCCCCAAAACCTGATCTAGAGGCCACTGGATGCTCCCGATCTCCGTTTGACCTATGTGAACTCTCCATCTCGACTGAGACTGAGTGAATCTTCAAAGGGCACTGAAACCCCTTTCCAAGGATCCGTTCCATGCGTGATTTTGACTTACGGTACGGACGAACGATCCGTTTTACTCCGAGAGGTCACCAAATGCTTCCAGGGCTCGGTTGACCAAGTCAACTCCCCAAACCGGATCAAACTCTTTGGAATGTTGAAGTATATCTCCGAACCTTTCTAATGGTCCACTCCGTGCACGATTCAGACTTACCATGCGGATGAACGGTCGATTTGCGTCCAAGGATTCCCCGTCCAATGGACCGACGAGCACTTTTGAGCCATATTTGACCCAAAGTAAACTCCCAAACCTAGGATCAATCCAAAGGATTTTCTAAGGTATCTGAAATACCTTTCCAATGGTCTGCCCCATGCACGATTAGAATTAACGGTTTGCACTATGCGGCCAATTTTCCGAAAAGGACAGAAAGACACTACCAAACGGCAGGTCCAGACCGTGCCTATCGACAGTGTGCCTAAACACACCTACCAATTGGTAAGAACAGGGCTATGCCGATCAGAAATGCCCTGGGCCTATAAAAAGGAGGCCTTGTCCTCATTGCAAAGGGAGACCAGATTTTAAATATACCACTCTCAGCAAAGCCAGAAAACCTTTCTCGAAGTTAGCATGATTTCTACACCCAAATCCCTATCCAACCTTCACATTTCCTCATCCTTTCCATTAAACTTGGTGAATTCACTACCCTCCATCATCATCCAAGTGCAAGGGCTTCTCTCCAACATTCAAGATCAAGCTCAAGATCTTCAAGAAGGTCCTATTTTCTCAATTCTCTCCTTAAATTCTCATAAATTCGCATTAATTTTTTTTATTACTTAGCACCTCCATTCTCTCATCTCATATATCCTAATATAATTTTTATTTAGTATTATTACACATATCTTATTTTCATACAAGTAAAAAACCCAAAAAATAAGAAAAATAGGGTTTTCTCATAAATTCCAAACGGTAATTCTCACCCTTTTCTTACTCTTTTCTCACAACTAAAACACTTTTTTATACACACACACACACACAGATAAGAGAATCCCTCGTTGTCCATGTGTAGTGAACCTCCATCATTTTCCTGCAATGGGTATCCATTTAAAACTCAGGAAGTTGCAGTGTGAGTACAAGCAGCTAAATATAATCCACTAGCACTGCCCTAATAATACTAGCGTTTTAAAATGAGAGATTGTATAAGTTGTATGTAAATGAACATAAAGAATTATGGTTTTGAGAGATAAATGAGAAATACCTTTTGGAAATTGGAAGTAGATTTAGGCTGGAAGTGATGAAAGAATGACGCACGAAGTAAAATTGGATTTGGAAGCATGAATAGTTGGATTTTGGCCACCATTAGTACCTATTAAAAGCATATGTTGCCTAGTAACTATGTTTCTTCATGGAAAAATTATTGTGTCATTACTAATATCAAACACAACGCCCTGTGAAACTGATAATAATAAACTTGCATATATTGATTTAGATGTTATCAGACAGACATGGCTGAAGCTTATGAAGAAACTATTAAAGTTGAAACTGCTAATTCAAATGTCTTATGTTATTTCGACCATACCTTCTCCGTGAAAAATTAGGCGAAATATCGCTCCAAAGCATACACTGTTGGCATGCTTCTTTCCCAATGCTCTTCTAGCCAGGCATAATCCACAATTGAAGATAACTAATCAGAAATGAAATTGAACATATCTGATCGGAAATGAAATTGCCAATAAACAATCCAAAATCTAAATTAAAACCAATAGAATACTCAAATAAAAAAGTTACTAAAGTAGAATTCTATAGTAGTATTAAAACTAAAATAATTCCCCAACAGTTGATGCCCCAGTAGAATCTAAATTAAAACCAAAATAATGCCCCAACAGTTGATTCATAACCAATAACATCCTATAATTTTTTCTTTGGAAACATGTGGAAACAATCAGTTATTTAAGTGAATCTTTCACGGTAAAACACAAAACTTATCATAATCGCAACTCTTGTGTTGTTATTTAAGTAATGTTGTAATACACAACTCGGTACAATATATCTCATAATTAGTTTAACCGATTCCTTTTGGAACATTCGTAAACTCTTTAAATATAAAGATTAAGTGTCGAACCTATTATGCTACCTTGAATTTGACGCTAGAGACACCAACTTCCTGGTTTTGATCCGAGCATTCGCTCTTATTTAGTGGGACCTCTAATCTGCTATATCTTTCCTGAATTTTATCAGAACATTTGCTCCCAGAATTTGTATTCAGTATATCAAAATCCCAAGAAAACTTCATCAACTGAAAAGGTAATAATAAACTTTGAAATCTGAAGAAAACTTCATCAACATTGAAATCAGAAGGAAACTGCAAAATGAAGTAAAACTATTTCAGCTAAAACCCTTAAATGAAATGACTAAATAAATAAATTGCAGATCCCAAAAGTTTCTTATAGAGCATCAGTTATATAGTGCTAATTGTTGTAGCAGATTCTGATACATGTATAGAAGAGGTACATTCAATTAAAAAAGCCTCTTTGTGGAGACAACAACAGTCTCTGGCCTCCCCGGTTTCGCTTCAGATTGTGGGCTTCATTTTTGGAGACTTGGTATGAGTTGGTAATGACGTCAAGGGCCTTGAAAAACCGAAGTGTAACCAACAAGAGAGGTCCTCATGGGAAATTTGGTCATTTTGAATAAAACCCATTCAAACTCGTTTCCACCAGCCTTGGTTATTGCGGCGAAGTATTGAGGAAACACAAACATGCTGCATGTACACAAACTTAAGAAAAAAAAATAACTCAAGTCACCTACTAGCTCATATATTGGCTAGTGTATTTGTGTTCTCAATGAATCAATACATTGCATTTTTAACACGGACCATGTCCTGCATCAATAGCATAAGGAGTAATTAAATAACTCACGTTACCTACTGATCTGCTCACTTATCACACCTATTGCAAGTTGCATACAACTGCTTGAAGCACCCCTCCATGTACACAAACTTAAGCAAAAAAAAATTAAGATTCAGTAATTACTCCAGCAGAAAAAGGAACATATGTACTGGTAAAAAATAGAAGTGATGGACATAATTAGAATCCAAAATACTATGATGGTAAATGGGATTTAATACCTTGAATGAAAGGGGCCATGTTGTCGCTAATGGTAACTATGATGTTGACAATGATCACTCCATATCCTTCAAAGTAAACGGTGATCAGTGACGGTGGGCATTGATTCGACTTTGACTTGCTATTTCTCTTACATAATTTATTCATAAATAAAGTTTTGAAATTTTAAAATATAATTATTTGAGTTAATAATGCACTATTTCTCCTGGATTCAAATGTTAGAGCTATGAAACAAACCTCAAACGTGTCAAAAATGTGACGAATGTATATTCTAAACCTTGATGTAGCCATTAGAAGTTCTAAACCACACCTAAGTTACTGCACAAAACAAATAAACAATCAAATAATCCAAGTAATTCAGGATCCACATTATGATCTCTCTTTTACAAAACATGAAAAAAATTGGTGCATAAAAAAAATATCTTAGGAGAACCGTGGCCACAAATATATTACTTTAGAGTGTAGCGTGAATTCCTCCTGATCAAAGAAACACAAAAATTGTGTTAATATAAAAAAATCTAGTTATGCTATCAAAACCTTCTGATGCTAAACAACAAGATATGCTCTTTATACTTTTCCAATCTCACCTTCACTTGCAATGGATTTCTTCAAGATATGCTCTTTCAGCTTCTCTTTAGATTTTCCCTAAAACATAAATATATAAAGGTTCTCATTTTCATAACAACCAAAAAATGCAACGAACACATGTAATGAAAATGAATGAATGTGCCAAAAGTAGACTAATTTTTCGTGGGTCTATTAGTAGACATATAAAATAAACAATCTCAGGGGTATAACCAAAATATAAAACTTTTAACCTGTACAACGCGGAAAAAAATTCTTACTTTGTAGGATATTATAAGATCAAATACATATTTCACCCAAAATTCTTACCTCAGAGGTTCCTTTAGAGCTTCTCGATAACAACTACCGCTCACCGCTGAAGCACCTAAATAAAACCATTTATAATGTCGTACACACTTAAATCTCATGGACGTTAGCTATTCTAGCTAAAATTAATATATAAACATATAATACTGTAAAACAAAAAAAGAACATTAAATTAATATCATCAGGAACTCTGGGTCCACTGCTATAACTTAAGATCAAGGCAATACCGACCATAATCCTGTGGGTGGTTTCTTTTATGGAATCAAATTTGATAAGAGAGTATACCTCATTAGGTTCCTTATTGAAGAGTTAGATATACAAAAAAGAAGAATGCATATCACTCTTCAATAAAATAGTCACAAAATACCAAATACTATAAAAATATTAGCCTTCAATATAAGATACTCACAAAATATCTGCCTTCAATAAAATACTCAAACACTCTAAAAATATCAAATTTATCATAACATATCAAATTAGGGGAAATCAATACAAAACCCTTAAGTTATTATTTCATTCAGATGTTGTATCAAACATAGTAACTCCATATGTAATCCCTAAATAAACCTCCATATATAAGACCTAAAGGAACCTCCATATGTAAGACCTAAAATCGAAGCTTAAATAAGAAATCCATTTTGATGGAAAACCCTAGGTTTATATATAAATCCATTTTTATGGAAAATCAACAACAAATTAACAACCTGATTCTGATCTGTCAGATCCAAACTTGAAGAAAGTACCTGATTCGAATGTATTTATTTTCAACGATGGTGGGTGAACCGAGAGAGAGAGGAGGAGGAGGAGTGCTTGTAAGAGAGATAAGGAGGGGGCAGTTGGGAGGAATAACAGTGCAACATAGGGGAGGAGGATCTGGTGAGGAGGGAGTGGTGGATCGGAGAGAGGGAGAGATTGGTTTTGAAGGGGTTGGTGATGAGAGCACAGAAGAAATTAGAGAATGAGAGGAACGTTTTCTTCTTTTGAGGAGTGAGAGAGCGTGAGCAAGTTGATAAAATGAACTTTACCAAATTACCCACAATTTTGAATTGAAGTGTTAATTTGGTAAGTAAGAAAAGAGGGGAAAACCAAGATTGTCAAGGATAAAATAGGAAATAGAGAAAAAATTCATTAAGATGACATCATCATTTTAACTTATGACATACATAAGTTTCCTACTTTATTTTATATATATATATATATATATATATATATATATAGAGAGAGAGAGAGAGAGAGAGAGAGAGCATCTCCCAGACTGGCCATTGCAATGCACACTTGCATATTCTGCTATCAGTTCATGTACCTCTCATACCACATCAAGGACTATCGATTCAAAATTTTCTCCTTGAACCCCCAATCAAACAATATACAATGGAGGCGAACATAGTTATAATACTTTGGGCTACACACACACCTAGTGCACCCAAATGATCGGTCACACTATCATACACACAAGTAGTGCTCAATCCTAAGTTCTATATTATGGGGAACAAGTCTAAAATCCCCCCAAATGGGCTCATCAGGATAGGACTGCCCTCGACATGGAACTTTCGTGATAGTAGGCAGTGTAGGTATGTTCACACACATAAGAAAGCAAAAAATAGGCATACACACAACCTTTCCATATATCACATATAGGCATACACACAACTTATAAATATAATCCGTTTAGGTATATGTACAACCTAGAAATATTATCCACATAGGTATCCACTCAACCTATAGTATAGTTTATATAGGTATACACTCAACCTATAATTATCCTTCGTACGTAGCATAGATATATATATATCTTGAACCTTTGTCATACTTCTCAATTTATGATTTATAACTCTCTATCGTATTTTCCTGAGTAATTATTCTCTACTCAAAGGGCCCCAGTTACCCCTTACATTATTTCAGTAATTAATACACTCACACTCTACTAGTTTAAGTCATAAGTCATGGCTCACCCTTCCTGAAATTCAAATTCTAAACTCCCGATACATTTTTCAATCGTTTTATCATTGTCGATTAACATCTCAAGTTTACCCTCATTAAAGTTAAACCAAGCCTTGACTATATACCTACTGACCTCCTCTAAGACATTCTTTACTTACAAAATTATTCCCCGAGTTTCCCCTAATTCACTTCATGAGGAAATTTAAACAAACAAGCAAAATTGTGCAAATCTGGGCAGTCGAATCAATTCGACCTTAGTCCGAATCGATTTTCCCACTGAATCTATTTGGCCAAGGATCCAAATTGATTCACTACAAGAAGGTCCTTTTCTTCTTCCTTACGTTTACGAATTTTTACCATTATAACTCTCTCAAATCTTCATGAAACTTAACCAAATTCTCAACTAACATTACCGAACATTATATAAGTGTATAGGAATGATTTCCAAAAGAAAACTCACATTAATTTACCACAAATTCAATCTAAGAACTGATTTTATTCTAAACTCATTAAAACCATAGTTTTCATTGTTCATCATCTCTTTCAATTAAAAATCATATTCATTCCATTATTAACATCACTCATATACTGATTTCATTTCCTATACATATAAAGATCCAATCTACATGCAAATCCTACCCAAGATTCATGTGTTTAATTCTCAAAATTCAAAGAACATCAATTTATCATCAAAATAAAAATCCTACACTACATAGGTATTATAACTTTTTAAAAGCATTCAAGATAAACACTTGCTTGGAGGTTGTGGGTCTGATTTGTGTAGAATAATTGGTCGGGATATCTTCCTCTCCTTTTGATCTATGTTCTGGCGGTGGTGGTGCAAAAATTCGTAGGTCCATTTACCTTCAAAATCCAATAGACCAAAATACCCTCTCGGGGTGCCGATTTGGCTTAAAAATGACCCGGGACCCAATCCAAACCCCCGAATACACTTTGTTTAACTATCTCGACCCTTTCGAACACACTGGTGTACTCAAAATGACCATTTGGATGACTCATAAATAAATAACATTTTATTTTATAAATTTAAGTCCCGACATGTATGACACGCGCGTTCCGACTAAATTATCGTAACTACCGTATTTCTCACTCACGACAACTATAATGCATTCTTACTAATTTATTACTCGTCCAGTAAGTAATACTCAATATAATTCATACCAATAAATATCAACCCTTATCACACTAATTAATATTTATTTTAATTCTAATTAATTTCCGATTTTAATTTAATTAATCTCCATATAAAATCAAAAAAATTACGGGATGTTACAACAAATAGCCAAAAACTTCCTAAAATCCTCAAATCTAAGTGAATCTAAAGGTTTATTAAAAATGTCGGTGAATTGACTTTCGATACTCACAAAACATAAGGAAACAATATCATCCTCAATAAGATCATGAATAAAGTTCTCACTAATGCTAATGTGCTTCGTGTGGGTATGTTGGACTAGATTACGAGAAATGTGGATTGCACTCGTATTATCACAAGAAATAGTCATTACACCTTGAGTAATCCCATAATCGTCCAACATTTGCTTCATCCATAAGAGTTGTGTGCAATAACTCCCGATGGCTATGTACTCGGCCTCTGCTATGGACAAAGAACTGGCATTTTACTTCTTCTTAAACCATAAGACAAGAGCACTTCTAAAGTAAAATCCTCCACCCGAGGTGATTTTGTAAAAATCAGCATCCTTGTCCCAACAGAGGAGACTACCTATCATACTCCTATAGAGTGTTTTCTATACGTACAGGACTAAAATATCTTTACTAAGATTATCCGAGGAACTCATGGATGTGTGTGAGTGATTAGCGGAGTCCAAATCAAACTTCTTCACAAGATCCCGAATATATTTATACTAAGATATAAATATTCCATTACAGAGTTGATGCACTTGTATACCTAGGAAGAAAGTAAGTTCACTAACCATGTTCATCTCAAACTCACTCTTCATATTCTTTTCAAAAGTGTGAGAATGTTGGGAATGCGTGGATCCAAATATTATGTCATCCACATAGACTTGGGAAACCAAGATAACACCACCCTTTCTCCTAACAAACAACATCATATCAACTCCCCCTCTTGATCCACGAGTTAAGAGGTAAAACGTTAGCCGTTCGTACCACGCACGGGGTTCTTGCTTTAAACATATAAGGAATTATTTAGATAAAAGATGTTTCCTGGGTGCTTTGGGTCTTCAAACCCATTTTGTTGTTCCATGTAAGCATCCTCTAGAATAATTCCATTGAGAAATGTACTATTGACATCCATTTGGTAAAGTTGAAACCATAGATGACATGCTATGGCAAGTAGTAAATGGGCGAACTCAATCTTAGCAACATGAGTGAATATAATGTCAAAGTATACACCCCCAATCTGTGTGTAACCTTAATCTACCAGACTAATGTTATTATGAACAATGGTAACACTATCATACATCTTGTTCTTATACACCCACTAGGTACCAATCACATTAGTCTCTCAAAGTCGAGGGACTAATTCCTAGACATGAATATTTTGAAATTGAAGCAACTCGTCTTATATAACACATATCCAATGATCATCCATGAGTTATTCGTTCACATTCTTGGGTTTTACTATGTAAGTATATCAAAATTAGCTAACCACCTTCTCTATTTGAGTTCGAGTCTTGTCATCTAGTGTGGGATCACCAAGTATGTTGGTAAGGTCATGACACTTTCGAACCCAAGACCATGGATCCTCTATGTTAAGAGCAGGGTCCACCGTGCTGGTGTGGGGAACAATGAGATCTTAATTGAGGGTGCATTGTTCTCACACTCAAGTACAAGATCAATAAATGTAATCTACGCATCATCTCTAATCGTGACATTATCGATTCCATGAGCTTAGAACTTTTAAGGTTAGACACCATATAGGCTCTACTAGATGATGAATACCCTAAAAATATTCCCTCATTTCTTATAGAGTCTAACTTCCCTAAGTGTTATCTATCTTTCTATAAGGATATAGAAAGAACTCAGCAAAACTCGAAAATACGACAGGTTGGGTTTCTTCCTTATCCATAACTCATATGGTGTGTGAAGTGTGTGTGGACGAATATAAACCCTATTCATAGCATGACATGCGATGTTAACTACCTCTTCCCAAAAATGTCTAGGCACGTTCTTACTAAGAAGCATGGACCTTGCCATCTCCTTAATAGTTCCTTATTTCCTATAAACTATCCCATTTTAGTAAGGAGTACGGACAACTGAAAACTCATATTTGATACCGAATTCATCACAAAATCTGTCAACTTTGGCTTCTTTAAATTGAGTGTCATTGCCACTATGAATAAGATTTATAGTGACACCATGTTGATTCTGATGAGCACGACACATGGTTGTTAGGAACTCAATAGCATCAGCATTTTCTATAAAAAAATCCAACGATAGAATATCGCGAAAACTAATCAACCATCATTAGAATATTTTTCTTACCACCAATACTCTTTGTACCCTTAGGACCCATAAGATCCATGTGTATCAACTCTAAAATATGGGAGGTGGTAATGACATTAACCTTCCTATGGGGACTTTTTATTTATTTCACTTGTTGGCAAGGAACACAAACCAAAGAAGTTGGTTTTTCAAATGATGGTAAGTCACGAACTATGTCTTTCTTGACTGATCTCTCAAGATATCTAAAATTGACGTGATCTCTTCATTGATTCCAAAGGTCCATGGTGAAGACCTTAGCATTATTGGACACTAAAGAGGAATTGAGAATGGTATCATAGCAATTGTGATAGTCCTCACACCTAGTAGAAAAAGTTTATTGGATTGATCATAAACATTACACTCTGACCGATGAAGATTTGTCGCAAACTTAGCATGGAAGATTTGCTTTATGATTATTAAGTTCTCTTACAACCCTTAAACATACAACACATTGTTTAGTTTAGGAAATTCGGGAATCTCCATGTAACCTCGTCCTACTATCCTACACTTCTTCCCATACCCAAAGGTGATTTCTCCTTCCTTGCGATCTATAAGGTTGGTAAAATATGACTTATCACCAGTCATATGTCTAACGCACCCACTATCAAATTACCATTGATAAGTATCTTTAACCTTAAGAGAAAAATGAACAACAAGGGCTTTCTCATCATTTTAGGTACCCAAGTGGTGGTAACCTTTTTCTTTCCCTTATTATTGTTGGCACTAGTCATTGTGTGGGAAGTGATCTCAAAAGGCATAGACATCCATTGAAATTCTTTCATTAAACTCTTAGAACTAGTGACTAGAAACTCCACTTTATTTCTAAGACTAGAAAAGTCTCTATAGTGGTGTGTGGGAGCTTGTGTGTGAGAGACTCTTCCTAGATTTTAGAAAAACTTCCTGAGGTGACCTCTTCTTTACGGTGGGTACAAACATAACTTTTTTTATATCTACCTTGGTTAAAATTCCTAGAATGAGTTCTCCTTGGTGGGTTAAGTCGAGACCCATATGGATCCACCACAAATATGGAAATCGATTTGGGTGCTTTATGGAAAATGGATGCACCGTCGTAATCTATCCACTGACTCTCTTTAAAACATAATGTAGGACCTACAAACATCTTTCCAACCATCTTAGATGTGTTATCTAAAGTAACTTTAACCTTTCAGGCATGTTTTAGATCTTTTTCGAGTTGGCAAATATGGGCTTCAAGTTTCTCACGAGTCTCTAATAATGCCTTAAGATCTCTTATAAGACTATCCATTTTGTTGGTCAAGTCATTATTTTCCCTTCTCACCAAAACTAATTGATCACTTTAAAAATTCATAATCAAGGTCTCACTCTCTCTTGAAACCTTGAACCTCTTCTCTAAAGATAACACCCTAAGTGAAAATTTTATTTTTAGTTTTAGTTTTTAATGAATCAGTTTAAAGTTTGGTGTATGAGTGTTGGAGGCCATATTCTCCCTCACTCAAATCATCACCCTCACTCGCTCTAAAATGATTTGACACATTTTTTAGGCTATCACGTTTAGAAATGTCCTCATCGGAGTGAGATGTACTTGAAGTGTTCACGTGAAGTTATGTCCATGCAGTGATTTATCCTCAGAATCCACCAACTTAACATCACTATCCCTTATAGTGGCATTATTAGCAGCTTTGTCTTTGCCCTGTCTCTTAATCCTAGTGGCACACTCATGGGATTTATGACCTTTCTCATCACACTCATAACATATCTCCGAATAACCATTCTTAGGGTAATCTCCTCTAGGGTTCCTTTGATTATTCTCAAAAACATTATTTCCCGCTTTGAAATTTTTGTCTTTCTTGAAACTTTTATTTTCCACTATCGAAGAATTTTCATATTTCAATTTAAGATTTTTTTTAGCAAACAAGGCAAGATCATCTAGATCGAATTCAAAATAGAACTCAGAAACCTCCTCTCATTCTTTTATTAAACTTTTTAAGCGATTCCTTTTTCGATTTCTTTTTGGGTTTTGGGGAACATGCCTATTTTGTAAGTTTTAAGATCACGTATGATCTCTTATATCCTAAGCGTGCATATAATTCCCAAATATTTAAGGACTATGTCTTTTGTACTAAAATGAGATGGGAGAGACCTTAGAATTGTAATACCCCGTAATTTTATTGATTTTTATTTAAGGGATTAATTAAATTAAATGCTAATTAATTGGGAATTAATCCGGATATAAATACTAGCGAGATGTGAGTTAGTATTTGATTATGATATTACAATTTAATATTTCATGAGTATTGAAAGTATTTAAATTGTCACGAGGAAGAAATGCGATAATTTTGGAAACTTAGTCAGGACGCACGTGTCAGTCGCATCAGGAACGAAATGATTTAAATTAAAAAGTGAATTATTTTTTTTATCAACCGAATGATTATTTTGGGTATGCCAACGTGTCCGAAAGGGTCGAAATAGTCAGAAAACACTAGCCGAGGGTTTAGTTTGGGTCCCGGGGCATCTTTAGGCCAAACCGGCAACCTAGAAGGGTATTTTGGTCATTTTAAAAATAAGGGAATTAAAACCCACGAAAATTAGAGTTTATATTTATATTTTTAAAGGGGCCACTAAGGCCATTACCAGCCAAAAGCATTAGAAGTGGGCTACGGGAGTTAGAGAGGAGCTACCATAGGGTTTCAAACCGAAAACACTCACCACCATCAAATTGGAAAGGAATTTGTGACCGAAAAAAGAAGAGAATCAACCTTGAATCATCGACAACACATATAAAGAACAAATTTGAGGCAAGTGATTTGATATTTTTACGTGCATTGAATATTTCTTCCATGTTTAGTGTAGGAACTGTGTTGTCTTGAAAGTATTGAGGAAAATATGATGAATTTATTGTAGAAAATCTAAAATTGGGTTAGGAATTTCATGTAGAATGGTTATGGACGGATTTGGTATTCGAAGACTTAACTTTGATGATTTAAAAATGGATTTATGATGAGTAATTTGGCATAATACAATTCTGGGTTCATGTTCATAGGGTTTGGGGTAATATTTGGGGATTTATGATAATTACATGTTGATTTGGAGAATTTGACCCCAAAAATATGTTAAGAAACGACCTAAGAGGATTTAGAGAAGTTTAAGAACATTAAAATGCGATTGGGATGATCTTAGGATGAATTTAGAGAAGAGAAAAATTGAGAAAAATGAATTGGGAAATTCTGGGCGCAAACTGCCATCTCGTTAGAAGACCTGCCCAGGTCGTTCAAACGACCTCGTTCAAACGAGACTTCTAACGAGATGATAGTACTCCTTCTAGAGATTTGGTACTTCATTCGAAGCCATTCGTTCGAATGACCTCATTCGAACGAGATTTCTAACAAGTTGACAGAATGCCTTTTTAGGCCTGATTTTATTTAAAACTTCCAGAAGATTTATATAATTGAGTGTAATCCTTCCCTTGTTGATCTATGGATATAGTTGTGAGATTGGAAGTACGTCGAGGATTAAAACTTAGAGTTTTGTAGTAAACACGATGATGTTTATGGGTTAGGATATAAATATCTAAAACTTCGACGTGAGGAGAGTTGATAACTTTAATACATATAAATCGGGGACTTGTAAAAGTGTAACATTACCTGACGGTATAAGAATGAGAAATATACCTCTATTAATATTATGGGATATCGAAGATGTGTGAATGCTTATTATATGTAGTTATTTGTGTATAACATACTTACCATACTTGTTATCACGGGAGGTCGGCGTTCGATCAGGGCCATCTAATCTTTGTGTGCCTACAGGGGGATTTGGATTGGTACCTCGAGGACATAGGTCAGAGAAGAACTTATTGAGAAGTTAATAAGTATGTTGATCATGGGAGTGTAGGTATGTGCGTGACCCATGTGATGTGAACTATATTCGCCTCCATTCTATGTGATTGTTGTTTATTGAGAACGGTTCCTGAGAGATTCGGAATACGTGGTCCTTATGTACGTGATGTACCGGAATTGGATAGCAGAGTATGTGTGCACCGCAGCTTAGACTCGGGGTGCCAGTACTGTATATTTATGATGAGAATAATATAGTGCTAATTGAAATGATTTTTCATGAATAAATGTAAGTTTGAAAAATAGTAATATTTTAGTAGAGTTAAAAATGGAAATCGCGCGTGACTAGCATTACTAATATTGGGAACTAAGAAGAAAAGTAAAACTCTTTATTTAAATTAAGGTGACGGATAATAAATCGTGAATCGTATAGTAATGTTAGATTGTGTATTGGACTAGTTAGATATGAGAATATCTAGAACGGGTACGGGTACAATAGGAGTGCACAATTAGTTGAGAGGTGATGAACTCATGTGAGTGCACGCACTATCATGTACTTTATATTCACTGTTTAATTATATTAAACAACTTGCTGTATTTTAAACTGTTTTAACAATCGGGCTCTGACCCGTTTGCTTTCAAATCTATTTTTGTAAAACCTTTTAGGTGCCCAACCACAAGGACACAAAGCATAGGAGTTCCATTCTGGTGACGTACTGTAGCTACTGTGGAAGTTATAGGACCTTGACAGTAGGCGCCTCCACTTTCGACCTTGACTCTACATTATCAGATTTTCTCATCTGTTGGGCATGTCGCCCCATTTCTTTTAGAGACACTTTATCTATTCAGTTATTTCAAATTTTGGGTTGTAATTAAATTAATGATTTAGGCTTGTATTTGTTCATTTCAGCATTGGGATTGTTGTGAGGTGTATTCCTCCAGATTTAGTTTATTATATCATTATTTATTTGCAACTTTAGTGTGATTGTGGTATCAGTATTTTATAATTTAAATGGATGGCATGTTAATCGGATTTAATCGGATTTAATTAAAAATTAACAACTTACTTTTTAAATATTAGGTGGCTAGTAATTATAAAAATGTTTTCGACAGTGATGCTATGAACTGAACCAACTTGGCATTTTGTATTAAATTGAATAAATGAGTAGCTACCCAGTATTTAATTAGTCGGCGTGTCACAAGAATTTTCTTACCTAGCCTCAATTTTAGAATTTTCTCACGCAAATTAAAACTAGAATTCACAATATTAGACACATGTGCATAAAATTCATCAAAAGTTTGAGATTCAAGCATGCTTATTGTCTCAAATTATGTAGTGAGATTTTGAAGATTAATGCCATTATTACCCTTGTGAGTGAGTTCAAGTATGTACTAAGCTTTCTTAGATGTGATACACATCATGATACGACGAAATTCTTCAGGTGTGATAGCACCAAAAATTGCATTTAAGTACCAAAAGTTAAAGTTACTTCATCTGAAATCATCCTCAATTCAAATTGTGAGTGTCTTGAGACTAATTGATTAGTTCATTATTTTGCATGAAATATGCCCAAATCTAGGACTTGTGAGGCCCTTTATATCTTAAATAATGAGCTTTTAGAGTTTTTTTCTTAAATTATAAGAAAAATGTAAGTTTTAATCAAATTTGAGTTAAAAATGTAATTTTAATAACTCTGGGGAGTGAAACTGTAATTTTAGAAACTTTATGGGCTTGAATATAATTTTTAAATCGTTATCTAGTCAAAATAAAATTCTCCCTAAAATTTGGTTGAATTCAGAGTTAAAACGAAAATGTTATGAATTTCGGGGTCGAAAATGTAAATAAGGGTAAATTGGTAATTTTCTAAACTTTGTGGGGCTAAAATTTAAATTAATATAAGTTATTTCATATTTTTATAGGTACCTATGAAGTTTTGTGCAGATCCGAGTTCATTTGGTGAAGATATGAAGATTGTGGGAAGAATTGAAAGAAGAAAAAAAGTCTTGGGGCCAAAGCATGATAAAAAGATTTTTGGAAATTGGTTTAGCTTAGAATTTATTGCAACAGATGTTTGAATGAAGAATGATTGTAGGAGAGATAGTCATGCGCATGGTTTCATTGGTAAAGGACCTGGGTTCAAACCCTTGCACCCACCTTATTTTCCTTTTAAAAGGAAGAAGTCCCAGTTAGCTATCCACATCACCAGCCAACTGCTCAGTCAGAAGTCAATTTGCTCCTTCATCAGTCCATAAAGTTTTCATGCTCCATAAAGTTTTCATGCTCCTTCATCAGTCCATAGAGTTTTCATTTCTCATTCAGTAGTCAATTTTCGAATTAAATACGACGAGAGTCGATTTAATTTGAGTTATAAAATCGGGAATGAGGAATTTAAATTATTGAACAATGTTAGTTCAACGTGATAAATGGATCTAACATCCTAGTTTTCATGCTCCCTTGATTATATTTCTCATAGTCTTACTTTTTGTTTGTGTTACTTAGTTTAATATTACATCTCATCTTTAAACCCATTTCATCTAGTTGGACAGTCACAATAATTTTTAACGAAAGAAAAATTGATAAATCCTCGTGGGTTCGACCCGTACTTACACTCACTATTCTATAATAGCCCGTTCACTTGCGGTATTTTATAAAATTGACAACACTAATGACATTTTCATTAATCACTATGGGAGGAGTGTACCCCTTTCCAGTAAGCCAGATGGGACCATTGATCGATTTTAGAGACAATGTCATTGGAGCTTTCAAATTGGCATAATTAGAACCACCAAACAAAGGTGGGATACTGTATGAGTTATCCATATAACCACCAGCATTCATCTAGGTAACCTGTAGAAATTAGCTGTGATATCAATTTTGAAAACAGAGTGGTCTGGTTATGTGTGCAGATCGTGTATTAGGTCACACACACAAAAGAAAATTTCTATTTAATATAAAGTCTATCTTGATTAATTAGGTCAAATTTAAAAATGCAAGATATGGGAACTAAATTGAAACAAATCGAGAAACCACATATCAAAAGATAGGAGGTGAGGAAAAATCCCTTTTGGAAAAAACCTATATTCATTACATCAACAACTAGGTATTATATGACTACACTAACAAACTTACAATATTTAGACACCACAAGGTGATGCAATTGTGTTTTCAATCCTTATTGTCAACAGACCTCGTTGCAGATCCAACAATGCTCTACAACAAGCTCCACTAGCCTCGGTATTCACCGGTCAGTCTTAGAAAATAATATTCCTATCTTGAGAAGTGGAGAATCCACTCCATAAGTTTATTAACAATATATGTGTTCTTATTGGGTTTGATAAAATTTTCAAGCAATCACCCAATGGGTTTGGATTAAAAAACAAAAGAGTTTTAAATAAATTATGGTTTGGAAACCTTTTGGATATATATGGGAACGTGTTTTTCGCTAATGGTTCTTCGTAAAACTAATCCCCAGACCCCTTTATATAGAAAACTTGATTTTTTAGGGGGCACAAATTTTGAGAAATCTCATTCGAATGAAAATAGGACTTCCTTTTAATGAAAATGCTAATTGGTTCAAACAAAAGAAAAACTCATTCAAACAAACAACCAATCTCGTTCGAACTAACTTCGAACGAGCTTCAAACGATATTAGTTTTGCTAGAAGAAAAATTTCATTCGATGTTCATTTGAAATCCATTTGAACGAACAGACAATCTTGTTCGAACAAAGACTTAAATTTGTTCCAACACCTGAATAAAATGTTTACACATAATCAAAGCCATATACCTTCTCCGATGATTGATGTGACAATTTAACCTCTTTCAATCTTCGATTTTTGTATACGATCACTAAATTATCTTCACTTGAGGCTCTTGAGAATGTACAGGATAATGAATGTGTAACGGAATATGCCAAAATTGAAAAACATGATGGGCAATTATAAATATTTCTCTACTAAAAATTCTAATGGATTTGATCCTACGTGAATATTCGGGAAAGTATTCCTATTAAAAGGCAAGTAAAATGTGACCTTCTTCGGTCTCCTAAGATGAACAACTTATCGGTACTGAACTTCCTATCCAATGGAGATAAAGACAAGCTCCTTTAATTTTTTAGAATCACACAACTCTTTAAATCGATAAACCTTGTCTAATGTTTGCCAAACCCTTATCTTCCTAGCTTTGGAAATTCTAAGTAGCTCATTATAGATCTCTAAGAATGGATAAAGATTGTTAGTAAGCATAATAGAACATATGAAGAAAGCAAAAACATGTAAAATAAAGACTCACTTAGGACTGGCGTGTTCCAGGCCAGGGGGATCGTAAAAAAATGACCGCTAAGGTTATTCAGATTGTCATGTTCCCAACCATCACCTATGAAAACATGAAATGATGCCTTAATTTATGTTTGGAGGATGGGAAATATAAGAAACCCAACATCCTTCTTTTAATAGATAAGGGTGTACCATCTACCATGAAAATATGTCTAGTAGTACTCCGTTAGGAGTTTGGTCATAGAGATGGGGTCGTCAACTCCGAATAAGTTATGAAAATAAACTATTGAGCTGACTAGAATCCTACATGCATTTGGAATAAGTTAAGAGTAGATAGGATTAATAAATAACAAAATATACCGAATGGGATTCGATAAGGGGATGTCGAGACCATATTAGATTTAGTGTTTATAAACACATCCATTATCTATCTTTTTGAACATCAATTTTGGGGCCCGATCAGGGTTTGGGGCCCGATCAATTTTGTGAACAGGATGAATAGAAAGTTAGCTAGACAGAGCAAGATATTACCCCCAATCCATTTTTTATCTTTTTTAACAACGAATTTCTAGCCTCCCAATTGTTGGGAAGGTTATTCCTTGACTTAGTCATCCGATAGAAAGGAGGATTCAAAGGACATATAACGGAAAGGTATGATAATCAATAATTGATCCTATAAACCTCACAATTGTGGAAAAATTGGTCCTATGCGTAGAGCCTCTTTCTTCATTGTGTTCGGTCCCAAAGGTGTACAACATTTGGACCATGTTAGCCAGATGTTATTGATGTTGACGCTTTTATTCAAGAACCCTATATAGATCTAAATGGTCCATTCTAAGCCAATATTCGAATGGTTGAAGCCAAAGTATGTATTGATCTAATGGTGACTCAACAAATACAAAAATTAGAAGGCAGGGATTACCATAAGGGAAACTAGCAACAAAAGAGCTAATCCTAGTGAAAAGAAAGATATAGTCTACACTTTGATATGACATACTTGGAGAAATTATGAAAAGAATGGATGAGAATGAGTCATACCAGAAGAATTATTAAAGAAGAATTAAAATGAATTGGAAGAAGACCTTGAACACAAGAGGCCATAGAATGAGTAAACTTGAGAGGGCTCGAAGAAAGTTTAAAGGAAAAAGATCTTAAGGATTCTCTAGAAGTATGACGGTGAAAAGGTTATGAATATAGAGACTCTACATATTAATACCCAAGGAAAAATCTAATGGATCCTAGTATTTGGTAGAATACATGCGCTGGGGCACGTATGGTGACAAACTGTGCCAATGAGTGCATTGTGAACATGAGCATCATCATACTTATAATCATTTCAGCACATGACCAAAACTGTGCAAAAAGTTATAAATAAGGATTGGACTCCATTCAACAATGATAAATCCTCTTTGGTCCATCATTATGAATATAAAGAGAATAGGGTATCTAATGAGGGAAATTTTAATTGGATCATATGAATGCACATTCATGTGTAGGTTCCACCGAACACCCGTCTGCCCTCCACTGGATGATCGGGTGATTAGAACTAAGGCCTAGTAAACTGATTGTTAATTCATCCATAACGTACACTCCCTATTATGATGGATAACCACCTAAGAGAATAAGAAGCGTTAACACACCATCTGCCTAGGAGATGGCCACATATACCATAGGAATAACCACTCCCTTAGTAGTCGAAACGGGATTGTAGGATCCTCAATGTAAGTCTGCTATATAAAGCCAGGGTAGGATAGAAGGTAGGCATGTACCTGGTTGCTTGTAATCAAATACTATTCCTAGATCAATAAACTATTCCCCCTATCCTTTTGCCTCATGGATGTAGGTCATCATGGGCGAACCACGTACATATTGTGTTAATTGATGTTACTTGCACGCATAAATTTACCAACATAAGGAATTCTCACACACATGATTCTCATTTAAAATGAACTAGACACAACATTATTAAAATAAACAAATGTCATTACATGTTTTTAAGAATCAAACACCAATATAACTCCTATTCACACAAAAGTGGACCGTACAAATTTCACAATAAACTAACACTATGATAATAGTTATAGATTACAAGCTCCATACTTTAAAAAGTTTAATCAAACTACCAAAATATATTTATGATAATGCAATGTAAGTGTAATACAAGCTGCCAACCCTATGTGTACTAACAACCAATGAAATTTTATAAATGTTGATAGAAATATTAATTTTCAAACATACACAAAAATTTCATTAAACTCAATTTCCAAATTAAACTTTAAACATTTAAAAAACTTATACATTGATATGTCAAAATTTTAAATGGTACTAAACCAAAAATAAAAAAACATAAAATATTTTTAAATTTTTGTAACGATATACAAAAATATTTTTGAATTCTTGAGGAATAATCTCACATAATATAAATAGACTATATATAGATGAATTATATAAAAACTCAATATCTGCAAGTTATGGAATCAAAATGCACCTAAACTCATAAAACATTTCTCATTCAACTTTGCACAACCCCAAGCTATCGCTATGTTATTCAAATCTTATGAAGTCGATTTTTTTTTTGTAAAAAACTAGCTAATTGATTCTTCATAAGGATGTAACTAATGCTATTATCTTTTGTTTTATTAGTTCCTCATTAAAATGATGACTTAGGTCGATGTCTATGATTCTAGAATGAGTTATGGGGTCACACACACACACACACACACACACACACACATATATATATATATACTAGGGTATGCCCGTGCCTGAAGGCACGCTGATAATCGAAAAATGGCAAAAAATTCCAAATACGTAATTGCAAAAGGTCACAAATTCCGTTCCCCGACAAAAAAAAATGTAATTTAAAAAAAGTCTACACGACATGAATTCATATTTTTTTTATAACCATAAAAGTCTACACGACATTAATTCATATTTTTTTACCTATGTTGAACACGACACCACGTAAAAGCGACACAAAATAAAATATTTGTTTAGAACCCAAAATGAATCCGATAAAAATAAAAATAACATGACACTATAATGTTGTGTCATTCTTATTTTTATCGGAAGAACATGACACTAACTTTTGAATGTGTACATCGTTGATAGAATCATATGTTGTCTTTAGTTTGTAACAGATAAATATTTTTTAGTGCTAATTATACGATGTCATGTGACATCGTGTTCATAAATAGTGTTATCATTTATTAAACTTTTGATAATGTTTTTACTCGTATTAAAATTGGTGTCAAAATGGTTAAACATGTCAAAATTGGGTGAAAAAAATGTCATGTATTTTCATGTTAAAATGGACGTAAAAGTAGTTAACCACGTCAAATTTGGGTGTCCATGTTGTTATCATCATTTTAGTCATGTATTTTCATGTTAAATTAGTTGTCAAAATTTTTAACCATATTAGTCGTGTCATGTTGTGTTTGTATCCAAAAAAACTATGTTCATAACACATTCACAATAGATAAACAATTTTTTATATAACCTATGCTACGAACCTATTAGTTTAAAAAATACAACACGACACAATAACAATTTTTTTCTCAACATGACACGATAAGTAAATACGATTCGAGTTGACATAGTTAGATCCGACCCAACACGACACAATTGGACACGATTGGTGAATAATTAAAAAAATAGTTGGTCTAAAAAGGATCGATAGTGGATCTACAGAAAGTCTATAACATGACGTTAATTGGGTCACTAACGTGTCCCATAGATGAACAAATCCACTTCTAATTTAAAATTAACAACAAAGTTATAGGGAATAAATTTTAATGTATTTATTTCCAATCATTCACCACATTAAAAAAATGTGAGGCTCACAGTGATGCACCCACAAACACACAACAATTTAGTTTACCTTCCCAATATAAAATTCAAGATAACGCAATTTATTCACCTCTCATATGGTCAAACAGATGAGATTTTTGCAAAGAGTCATTCCAAAATATTGATTCGTGTATAATTGGTGTCATAGTGATGCTTTGGCGACGATGACGATGGCGGCGATGGCGATGATGATGGCGACAGCGATGACAATGAGCGATGACCTGATGAACTAAAAATGAGAAAAAATAAATGTGCAAGTTTAGTTAATATACCCCAAAACATGATATTGAAAGATAATGCATATGTATAAAAGAAATAGTATTCTATGTATGAATATCCAACTTAAGGAGAAATGAGAAGCCTTGAAAAAAACTACTCAAATACTAAACGCCTCACTGATATAGAGAGTAGAGAAATAAATATTGTGGAATAAAGTACCTAAGGATGTTTCTTGATAAAGTTTCTAGGCGACCCTAGATGAATATGAAAACAACCACCACTCTCAACCCATAGTTCTGATATATGCATTCTTAGAACCTGACATATGAAGAAAAGAACGATTAATAATAAGAAATAAAAAAAATTCATTATAATATAAATGAATACACATTTTCAAGAAAATTTCTTTAAGGAAGAACCCAGTTGAACTAACTTCTCAATCACAACAGATCTGGACATAGTATCGTATCGTGGTATGGCAACAATCATGAGCATCTGTGAATCATGTTCATCTATGAAACGTATACACGATGTATCATATCGTAGTAGGGACAAAAGTTTAATATTTATTACAGAATTCACCTCTACTGTTCCACACTAGGCTTATATAACAGTTTACTGGTATGACAACAATATTGTAATAACAACTTTTGTGATAATATGGGAAATAGTTTCCATCCATTTAGAAATGCTAATGTTTCATATCACACTTTTTTAAATTCATATAGTGAAAATTATTCGTGTCATGGTTAAATGATGGTTAAAATAAGTACGGAATGAAAGCTATGTTACTTCTAAGGGGCCTACATCTAAATATACCGAAAAAACAGAGTGGGGAGTACATCCTTGAGATAAAATACAGATAAATTCATATACATTTATTACAGTCATATAGATGAAAAGTATAGAAGAGAAGACTTTCCCGACTTCATACTAATTTCATGGCAACTTCATGTTGGTTTAAATATTGCCAAGTGAAAATACACAGAGAAATTACTCACTCGACTACAGATATAAGTACATAGAACCTTCGGAGTTTTACTTATTCTCGCATCATCATACTTTGCAAATGAGTTCCCCTTGAAAACCACCAGCCAAGATCAAATTGTCTTTAACAACCATAGTGCTTATCTGAACTCTGGAAAGCATTTGAGCCAAAGATCCAGGGTACTTCTACAAAAGAATTTTTTCTCAGTTTACGCTGGGAACTGCATTTTTTGGATCCATTTTCCATTGAACCATCTTCGGTACTATGATGTTCATCTGCGAGGATTACATTCAAGCTCAAATCGCACGTGATTTACTAACCTTGTTAATATGATATTTAAGTAATGAAATATCACGTGTCATTAAAAATGAAGAGTGGGCACACATCAGTTCCAATTTTATAACCCATGTTTTTCTGTTCAGAAAAATAAACTAAAGAAGAAAATAAACTTCAGGTGTTGTATGGTGTCGCAATAGCTAAAAGTAACATACTTAAAAATTAAGAAAGGGCATACATCATACTTAATGAAGAGAACACTATGAGTATGGATTTTCCTCACCGCTTAAAGTGAACCCCAAGAGGGTCAACATGAGGGATCATGTCGAAGGACAGCTAGAGCCATAGAAATTTTAAAGTCATCTTCCACCACACGGTCAATGTTATTCCCCCCAGCTTCTCGTTTTGCTCCATCATAATATTAAAATCCCCCCCCCCCCCCAATCAATGACTGGATCAGTGCTGGAATTGGACAAATACTTGATGCCCTTCTAAAGATCCCATCTTATTTGCTTATCACAACTGCCATAGACTACCATAATTTGAATTGGACGGGATCAGGAGGTGATGTTTAAAGTTAATAGACAGAAATTGATCGTGAATGGAAATGGGAGTCATTTCCCAGTCATGTTTCCAAAGAACCCAAATTGAGCTACAATTATTAGATATCCTATCAACATAAATTAACCTCCTACATAGGTCTGGAAGCATTAGCGATTCGACTTTTGGTTCCAACAAAGCAATAGTCTCTACGGCGAACTTCTTGATAAGGTTCTTTAGTATTCTAATTATGGATTTATTTCCCACTCCTATGGCATTCCAAAGAAAATATTCTAATCGTTGGTACATATTGGACATGGAAGCATTAGAAATTGGGAAGCTGGTCTAGTTAGCACAGAGGGATTTATAACTTTTTGTTTCTTCCCACGCCGCTTTTTCACAGTTACGAAACAATCAGTAATGGGCTTTTGTAGAAATTCATACTGAGAAGATAGATTTTGATTCTTCTGGTCCAATTTTTAGCAGGTCCAAATTCACAACAATGAGTGGTTGAGTGCTCACATTCCCTCTGGATGGGTGCAGCCATTGCTATGCAATGGATAATCCCCTCTGGATGGGTGCGGCCATTGCTATGCAATGGATAATATTACTTAAACATCATCAAAGTAGAACGTCCTGATATACAACTAACATCAAAAAATGAAAGTCAACTATTGAATTTGGAATATCAACCGTGGAGTTAAACAAAATACATTAAAATGAAATTCAACTATTGAGATAAACTCATGCAAGAGAATAATAAGTACCTGCTCTTTTTTTGTCAAACTAGAATTAGAACAACTCCATTACGAAAGGGGTTACATGCGGAAGCAAAACATAAAACTAAAAATGTAAAAGAAAAAACTGTAACTAACTAAAGCTACAGGTACTTGGATCTCTACCTCATCTTTTGGCGTTTCCTCTTCAACCTCCCCATCCGCTTCTTCCTCTTAACTCTCATTTTTATTTAGCGATGGAGATTTCACTTCCTCTTCAAGCGCTTTGTAGGAAATGAAGGTTTTATGGCATGTCATACGTACCTACTCCCGAACCTGTGAAATAAAGGGAATGGGGTTGAAAAACAAAGGCCAATTATACAGACATTCAAAGACATGTGTATAAGAAAGGGGGATGGGATGTAAAGTAACGACATAAAGTAACTATAATGCAAATAGTCCATCTCATGGTGGCTCTCTATAAAGTAACGATAATTCTAATAGTCCATCTCAGATATCTTATAAACAAACGTGATTAATAGTGATACATTGCGAGTAATGGTTATTAGCATTGTTGTTTCCTGTCCACCATCTTACGATTCGGTGGTATAGAAGATGTCAGTAGGTTTTCGCAAGCTGTCGTGTTCTCCATAGGCCTCTAGTTGCATCCAAAAATGCTTTGAATTGAGCCTCCATCATTCCAACTCTCGTGGGGAATCCAAATACAAACACGTCTTCCTTAGCAAGTTCATTAGGTGTGATAAGAGGTACATCACACTTTGGAAGTGCAATCATTTTCCCAAGAACCTCCTATTGTAGTGTCTCGGGGACCTGCCATAGCTTGGATTCAACTCCTTAAATAGATGCCCCCCTTTCTTTATCTCTTCTTCTAGATCTTCTACATGTCCATACATAGAATAGTACATAGTGCAGACTTTCGGTGGCCATCAAAATCTAAAATCATACAAACAAATAAACTTACAAAAATATAACCATCAATATTCAAATAGTATATGATAGTTTAAAACTGAAACAATATAACTCTTATTTTTATTATGTTCACCACATACATGATATTATGATAGTAAAGCTAAAGCTATGTTCATTACATACATCATATTGAAAAATTACTATGTTCATTACATACATCATATTGAAAACCATCATTTTTTAAATTCATTACATAAAGCCAAAAATAACATAAAAGTAATAAAGAGCTAAAAGAAGAATTGAGTTAAGAGATTTTCTTGGCCCATCCACATTGTATCCACATCGCAGTAGCAGCTAGACTGCTTAACTGAGAAGACTATTTCCATATCGGAATAAATGAAGTAATCCATGCTCTGAAACAATAGTAAAATATTAAACTTCCACCAGAAGCAAAAAAGGTGAAGAAAACCGTCCAAATTATTTAGAAAATTGATAATGCAACTGTGGATTTGTGCATGGCTATCGAGTTTAAAAAACATCCTGAATTTAGCCTTGCCTTTTACTACCTAGACGCCCTTGAGTGTAACTCAGTAGGTAGAATGGTGGAAAATGAAAAAGTAATTACTAAGAATCTCAATAATGTTGCAACAGACTTGATGACAATTGGGTTTGAGAATTAGATAGGGACCAATTCTACCTTATGTCATGATTCTGAACCTGATCCGATCAAATGTGTTACATCTTATTGAACCATTATGTCTGACCTTTTTTTGGCCACTGCCTAGTTTGATTGGTCCATATATCATATGTTTGGTACCATCACTGAATAGTCCTAATTGGTCACTGATCAGTCCAAATTGGTCACTGATCAGGATCTAATTAAGGACGCAATTTTTTTATAAACCAACCATAGATATTGGATTGTTAATGACATCTCCTACTCTGATTTGGTTCTTTGTTGGTTAGAATGGTTCATCTTTATATGTTTATGAGATTTAGTTCGAATTCATTTAATCCCAAAAAACAAACTCCCAAAAATTGACGTGTTATTTGGTTCGAATACAATTTGACGCATGATTTGGTTATATCTGTTCGAACACAACTACAAAAAACTCACAAAAAATGAAAGATATAAACAAATATACATCTCACCATGTTTGGGTTCAAATACAGTTAAAAAAAACTGACAAAAATTGAAAGATATACACAAATATACATCTCACCATTGCAGCTATTGGGGTTGGTTACAACACCATTCTACCCCTTAAATCCTGCTGCCATATACGAATCTGTATGAAAATAAAGAAAGGGAAAAAAGTACTAAAAACAACAGGAAAAAATGGAAAAAAATATAGATCTTCATACCTAAGTAGTGTCGAACGGAGGTAGGCCGCCTGCGAGCGGACGGCTGGATAGCAGGACGGCTGCTGCTGCTAGGCGAATGACGGCTGGATAGCAGGACGACTGTTGCTACTGGGAGGACGACGACTGGATGGAAAAGAGAAATATTCATCTTTTAGGGATTTGTTTGTGAGATGGTGTTGTCCTTGTCCCACGTTTAATTCAATTGGGATAAAAAGAGTGGTGAGTTGATTCTGATTGTGTTGTCCGGCCCAAATACGCCCATGTGTGTTCTAAATCGCTTACACCATATCCACATATCCAACAGACAAAGCCATATCAATTAGATATCCAACCGACAAAGCCATCTACTATAAAGTAAACATTATCAAACTGGGCAGTGGCCAAAGAAAGGTCAAACCGATAAAACCATATCAATTAGATATGAAAATGATATCATCCCCATAGAATATTGATAATATCAATTAGATCCTTATAAACCACAATGTAAATTTCAGTAAACAGCAAGATTGTAGTGCAAACTCTCATAAAAAACAGCATATAGAATGTCATTTTAATTTACAATAATACTAAATTTTGTAAATACATAAATCAAAAAATGAATCATAGTTAGAGAACCAAAGTTGGAGAAGAAAAATAGTTTATATCTCAAATAATAAAAAACCAAAGAAATAAATAGAAGTGTTCAAAAATAAGGATGGATAAATGCTTCACCACACCATCACCAGTATCTCAGTGAAACCACATCCGACTTAGATCAAGAGCAAAATAGAGCACCTATCAAGCCAATAAGAATGCCTCAAATATCTTCGATAAGCATACCTTGAATATATAAATTGAAATGAAAAGAATAATTACAACCCTACTATTAATTTATGAAGAGGAATACTCCAAAGCATATGTCTAATGAGGATTATTTTTGCCCCCATAGACAAAAAATTCCCTTTCCAACCTGATAATTCTTCCAGGCTTTATCTATAATCTCTTGAAAATATATGTAGTTTCCCCCCAGTAAAAATGGATCAACCCAAATAAATGAAATGAGTTTGTTTAATTTGTACATAAGTAGTATCTTGGATTTGCCTTCTTCTGAAATCTGTCAAGTATTTGGAACACAATAAATGGCTTTTGAGGTATTCTCCTTTTGACCTGAAACTGATTCACAGTACTATTGAATCTTAAAACTTTTAAAAGTTGTGAAACATTTGACACCAAATTTATACTAATATTGATTATGCAAATGCAATTATACCTATGAGTTGGATGTATAATAGCAACTAAGATTTGAGTAGTAGACTTCTCCCCTGAGAAATTTAGTGCTTTCGGCAACCCCGTGTTGAATTTTGTTATGTGGTGGTCTGCCTTTACTATGATATTCATGTCGTCACTTTCATTATCCGATTTAGTAGATACTACACCATTACACTTAAATTAAGAAAGGGAAGGAACAATAGCAAACTATGAATATCTTAAGCACGTGAGAAATGTTAGGAAAAATGATCATTATCTATAGAAAGACTCTAAATCAAGTAATGCACAATAGAAACACACTATCTATGCAATATGAATAAAATTTTAGGTTTTAGTCCCAAACCTATATCTGCAAATGTGACCATAATATTGACAATAAGTGGATTGTAATAGATAGCCACACACATATATAAATTACAAACATGCGCATACTTCAAATTTTAATGCTACTAACATATTTTTCCCCATTCCACCAATACCTAATTCCTGATGGTCAAATCACAATTAACAGGTTCTAGTTCTCGAAACATCAACTAATCAATTCCTCCCCATTGTTCTCTTAGATGAATAACATTCACCTCAAATAGAAACCAATTAACATAATAGAGCTTAGCAATTAGAGATAAAAACTTTGATGAAATTCACAAAAAGCTTACAGTTATAGCATCAATATGAAACAAATTTGAAAAAGTCAATCAAAATTCATTCTAAGAGAACATCAATGTGTGTGATTAAATCACAAAAGGATAACATACCATTCATCATCTTGCTAATGATTTCCAGCAACACCATTGTGAAATAAACTTTTCCCCAATTTCGGAACTTCCAAAACCTAAAACATGCATTTTAGCACCTAAAAATATTACCTAAAATGCACAAAAAAGGAAAAAAACAACAACATAAAATCTATAAATAGATACATAATAAAGAGAAGAAAATGAGTATACCTATTTAAGATGTTCCAAGTATAATCAGTAACCTGCAAAAGAAAAAATAAACAAAAAACACAAAAAAAAAATTAGATCCCACCACATAAACATACATGTAAACATAAACATAGTAAACATGCATGTAAACAAATATAAAACAAAATGAATACAATCAAAATAGATCTTAAACAAAATCAAAATGAACCCTAAATCGCGTGTATGTGCGTATGTATCTAAACAAAGAGAAATATCAAGAGTCTAACAAAGGGAAATCACGTGTATGGGAAAATAGGGTTCCTTAGATAAGAGAAAAAGGCGAGAGATAGAGGGCGACAGGTGAGTGTGTGCGTGTAAGACTGGGATATCCATTTGAAACCTTCGAACCCTAGGTTTCCCCAAAAATCCATTAGAGAGAGAGAACAAAGAGAGTTACTTTCTAATCGCAACAAACGGATAAGAGAGGGGATAGTTGTTCGATTGACAGAGAGAAAGAGAGAGAGTAGTGTACCCGGCTAGTGTGTAAAAGCTTTCTTAGTGTTAATTTCCAATTTAATCCCTATATTTTAATTTTAGGTAAGAGGAGGAAAGGAAATGATGGTAAAAAATAGGGGGAACTCAAATATTTAATGGGCAAATATGGTATGAGATGTATTTTAATCTCAATCATTAGATTGTTGCCTTGTTGGCTTCGATCTGAACCGTAAAGTGTCTTTCCATCTTATGAATAGTGAAAACACCATTGTAACTTATTATATATATATATATTAATCAAACTTATATAACCCAACAACAAATCCATTGATTCTTATTCAATTTGATAGACATTTTCCATTTTCGTCATCCAAAAAACTTGGATGCAACAACAATGTACTAGGTTTTTCCATTGACAAGGAAATGTAATTTTATTTCTTAGACAACCATGACAGAATTGAGGGACTAAAGTAAAAATAACCTCCAAAAGTTCTCTTCCTATCGATTGCATATTGGTCCCAATTGGAGTCCGATTACTCATGTAATGAGTCTAGAGTACCATAAGAATACAATGAATACCTAATGATGACCTCTTGTAAATTTGAATCTTTATGTCTCCCTTAAGACCTAAAACATATCCCAACACTATAGAAATATCATAGTGACTAATTGTGAGATTCAAAAGACTACTAATTATTATTTGATAGATATTTTTTATTCACATCTTTATCATTCATATCCTTAGTATGTTTAGGATCCACTCCGTAGGGTGTTTTGATATGCTTGGATGTCTTCGCACCAAACTTCTTAACAATATCCTTGCAATATTTGGTTTCGATTATGAAAACCCCATTTTTTTTATTTGAAATCCTAAAAAAATATTAATTCTCCCACCTTACTCATTCAAAACTCCTTATCCATCCTTTCCAATACACTCTTCGTAAAATCACTACATGTGGATCCAAACACAATATCATACTCGTAAATTTATGCAAAAAGGATATGATCATTTTCTTTTTACATGAAACCTTTACTTTAAAAACTCTCTATATTTCTCCCTAGGGCGCCCTAGGTGACTCTGCATGGATGCTGTTGACGCCTAAAAATGATAGAGGCAATTTTGGCAGATAAAATAAAGGTATGAATATGATATTGAAGATGAATAATCCCATCAAACACATAAGAGACAAAGATTTAAAAGTGGTTCGGCTATAAGGAAAGCATACGTCCACTGTTATTTTATTCCCAGGGGTTTACAATAGCACAACATGGTGTGATGAGCATGATTGGGTTATCTCTTTAGCTAATGGAGAACATGTATTTATAGGGGTTATTAGGATCCAATGAGCTGGAATGACTTTATATCTCTAGGTATTTACATATATCTACAATAAATGAGACCCTTGATATTCAAGGGTGTTTAATGACTCCATGCCAATGGCTTTTGATATTCGTGATGGTTCATATTCTCTAGGTTGGTCAGCTGGTTGGTCGACAAACTATCTTCGGGAGATGATAAGTGAGTAATTAATATGAATATTGCCATATAGGAGGGCAGGTGTTAATTTCTCATTAGCCTACGTAAATGGATAATTTTTGGCATCAACAGTTGTTATGGATGAAAACTAACCAAAAACATCTTCTCCAAACCCTCTCAAGCCTCCAGACCCCCAACCCTTGGTTCAAATCATTTGCAAGTGTTCTTGTCAATAACAATACTCGTGAACCAGAATTAAAACCTCCTTCAAGCTATAAAGGATAAGTAACAACCCAATTCTCTGAGGAAGACATCACAACCTTGGATGACCCATTCAAACACTCCATAGTGGTTAAGTTCTATCATAGAAAGCCCTTAATCAATTTCATATGTAAAACTTTCCTCTCTTTATCTCTTAAAGCTTCATATTCCATTTGTCTTTTGGGTTCGAAACATATTCTAATCAAACTCAATTGTAAGGAAGATTATGTAAGGTTATGGTTACGAGATAAATGGTACATAGTCAAATACCCCATCTATACCTTTAAATGGACTTATAACTTCAAACCTGATGAAGAGAGCCCCATAATCCCTATATGGATTAATCTTCCAAACCTTTTAATCCATTTTTATGTGAAATCATTTATTTGATTCTATAGCTCAACTTGTGGGAAAACCCTTAAAGATGGATACATCCACTACTAAAGTTTCAAGACCCGATATAGCCAGGGTGTTTGTGGAACTAAATCTTATAGAGGCTAAACCTAATAGGATCTGGAATGGGTTTCGATCCAAAGGTTTTTGGAAATAAATCTCTTATGATAACCTCCCTTCCTTTTGCCAGTGTTGCATGAAGAAGGGTCATAATGAGGCTAAATTTATCTTTAAGAACCCTCATAATAAGGAGATAGTAGTAAAGAAAACTACTATAAGAGAAGAAGTAACCAATATCCCCCCAAATATGCCAGAATTGAAAGATCAAAATGTTGAGTAGGTGATTTTAGAATATCGAATAGAGATACCTAAGTCCAAGAATCTTGACTAAATGAGTAAGAAGTGCAACCCAAAGGCAAAGACATTAACAACGAAAAAGTGAAAATTTTGAAAAAAGTTGAAGCCCAAGAAATAATCCAGAAACACATAAATAAGATCAGTTTGGTGTCTTATAAAATGAGGAGATGGTGATAATGGACTAGTGCAACCTTTCCCCAAGGGGTTCTGACCTTCCACTATATACCAAATGTCCAGAATTTAATAAGGATTTTCATCCAGTCAATGAAGAAGAGGTAAATGCAGTGCCTATGTTAGAGGAACTAAAAAACTTTGCAACTTGAATAGATGTTAAATGGAAGAAGAAGAAGAAGAAGAAGAAGAAGAAGAAGAAGAAGAAGAAGAAAGTAGATCAAGCAAGACTTAATAATAAAGTTATTATTCAAGAAGAGAAGACCAAGTCCATCGATTCTGCTAATGCAGTTAAGCCTAAGAAAATCCTATTTTATTGTCTTTTCAAAAGGATTACAAGATATGTTGGTAAGAGAAATTCTCTAAATACCTCTTTTAATTGTCAATGATTAATTTCATTTATTAGTATGCAAGAGGTGTGGGTAACAAGGCCACCAATAGAAGAATTAAGAGATTAAAAAAATCATATAAATTGCCAGCTATGGACTTAGTTGAGCCAAAAGTGGATTCCTCCACCATTGCAAAATAACAATTAAAGTGGAAATTCTCTGGGAATCCCAATTTACTTAGAGGTCTCCTCCTCTATGTAATACAGATGAGTGGACGATCCTCCCTCAGGGCGAGGCATCGCCACCAAAAACATCTCCTGACCAGGAATGGCAAAGATAATACTCCTACCAAAACAATCTATCATGGCTATGTATGCAGCGAGCCAATCCATGCCAATAATGGTGTCGTGATCATGCGTATCTAAACTAGCATGTCCACAGGTAAAATCAAGCTACCAATATCTATACCTACACCATTATATATAAAGAAAATCAAAGACCCATTCCCCAGTAGTGAGTCTACATATATCACTGTACTCTCTGCCGTGTCTAATAACCCTCAAAATCTTCGGTACCTTTGATGAGCAGTTGTACATGGTGTTGGGAACTTGTGGCCTATGGGTAGAAGTATTGGAAAAAGATCTCCATTCCAGGCTTCATCTTCTTGTCTATATGGTCATATCATGGTTCCAAAAAGCCGCAAAAGGGGAATTCTTCGCCCTCTTTGATGAATCGTCTATTCAAGGAGTCACCAGGGATAGTCTAGATGCAGTCTAGTCTTCTTGTTGTCGGTTATGTGAAGGCATCTGTCATCCAGTATGACATAAATATACCTAGCGAGAAACTTAAATCGCTGAGCTACTCAACATACCAAGCACCTAGTCAAGAAGATCAAACAACGAAGACAGATTCAATGAACATTCTTACCATGTACAGATGTATATATCCATTTAATAATTGCGTATTGTCTATTCATATTGACATCCCAAGGGTTAAAAATACATTATAATACCCTCACAATGGGGTGGGCTATCATTAGCGAACATAATCAAGATTAAGGTAAGACACCCAGTAATACAAGATAGTGGACGTAAGCCATTTTCATTAAGGCTAAACCACTTTAAACATCCTTTGTCTTATTTCTTCATTCATATTTATCTATGATTAATTAATTAGATCAAGTCTAGTTTTTTAATCAACAAATTGGCGCCGTCTGTGGGAACGACTGTACGTAGAGTTTTTCACTAAAAACTCATCAGAAATGGATGATATCCCAGAATCTAGCAACAGTAATAATGACGGGAATCCCCCAAACCCATCAGCTCCTCCAAATACACAATATCTCACTGGGATCCTGGTAAACTTAGCCAGGGGACAAATAGTAATTTAGGAAACTATGCAACAGTTCATTCAGATTATTCAACATGGAGGGTCCGCTCAGTTAGGACAACGTAGCGTTCGTAGAAGCATGCATCCACAATCCTCAAGATCTCGACACATTGAAGTCTATCATGCCGAAAATTTAAGTGATCCATCCTATCACCCTAGCGTAACTTCACCTATAAGACTTTTGTATTCGCAGGAAGATGTTACTCTAATTCTATAACGAATAAGTGCCCTGGAAAGGTTGAGCAGAGTCTCTCCGTTTGATCGTTTTGGACCTAGGAGGAATAAAAATCCTCCTCGAATTACGTAGAGAAATTCTCAATGGCCAAATAATTTAAGGCCGTCGAGAAATTATCAATGGCCAAATGATTTAAGGGAAGGCTCAGCCCAATCACATCCCAATTCCAGTCATGTAGCTCGTATGTAAAGATCCCAAAAGGAGAATTCTGCACAATCTGTTGCTCGTGCACAAAAAACCAGAGGCTGGAAATGATGCATGGAAGGGTTCTATTCAGAGATTGGAAGATAGGTTAGGGGAGATGGCTAAGGCCAAAAATCCTCTCCAAAGAACCCTTATCGAAGGATCTTCATTTCTACAAGCAATTATGGATTTCCCCACACCATTAAAATTCAAAGCTCCTATAGTCACTCCTAAATATGATAGAAAAACTGATCATGTTCTTCACATAGAGTAGTATCAAGCTGCAGCAGACGTCTACGCGATCCCAGATGAAATGGGGTGCACGGCATTCTCAGGAAAAATCATTAGATCTTCTCAGATATGGTACAATAGCATTCCTCAGGGACAAACTGCAACCTTCCATTAGTTGGACGAGATCTTTATAGGAAATTTCTATTTTGGTGCAAAGCCAGTCAAAAGAGTAGCACATTTGTTAAGCGTTAGATAGAAGGCAGCAGAAAGCACCAGGGATTATATCACTCGTTTTAACAACGAGAAATTGGAGGTTATTGACTACGAGGACAAAATAACTATTATAACTCTCATGAGTGGTCTTTTACCAGACAAGTTGTACTACACTTTGGACAAGAATCCCCACAAATCCATGACGGAGTTGATGGATAAAGTAGCTAAGATAATGAATGCCGAAGAAGTTATGGCTATGAAGAAAAATGCTGAGATAAAGGCAAAACCTAAAGCTGAAGTGAGGCCGAAGAGGAAAGATCACAAGCATAATAGAGGGAACAAGTAGTCGAAAGGCAAGGAAACGTTAGAGCATGTTTAGAGCACTTGAGGAAAAACTGAGGTCATCTCTCAAAAGAAGAGATAAGTCTAAGTATTGCGAGTTTTATATGGACCATGGTCACATGACCAAGCAATGCATAGCTCTCCAAAATGAGATAGAGTCACTCATTAGATGAGGGAAGATGAATAGGTTTGTTGATCGCCAGAATGGTGGAATGACCAACAACAAAACACGAATAAGGCCAAAATCTCCTCGCAGACCAAGAGATGACAAGAAAAGGGACCACGAAGATGACCCGAAAGCTGATCCCGATCTCCTAAAAAATCCAAGACAGTCAGAGCGTGAGGTATTTTCAATCCGTTTTTATTCATTCGATTTTAATATGATTACAGGAGGAGATGCGGGAGGAGGTGATCATTCATTCGAAAGAAAGCTTACCTCAATGAGGCCCAATCTTGTTCCTACATATAGCGGATAAATCTGGTAGAGGAAGATCATCTGAAGAAGGTTAACAAAGATAAGTCGGTCATTGGTTTTTCCAAGAATGACCTAGAAGGAGTTTTGTATCCTCACGATGATCCTCTAATGATAAAAATGAGGATGGAAGACGTAATCATTTCGAGAGTACTGGTGGATAATGGTAGCTCGGCAGACATCATGTTCTATCCTTTCTTCGATAGCTTTAACTTGAAACTCGGTCAACTGGAGCCGTATAACAGGCCCCTCATCGGTTTTTCTAGTGAAATTTTTTTCTACTTAGGACGATCAAGTTGGACATGTTAATCAGTACCTGGCTTACCTACAGATCAGAAAATGTACACTTCTTCATGATGGATAAAAATATCCAATCAACCTACAATATAATCATGGGGAAAGTAGGCCTGAAAAGTTTAAAGTAGTTCCATATACTGTACATTAGTGTTTAATGTTCTCTACCAACTTTGTGGTTAGAATTGTGAAGGGTGATCAGAAAGAAACTCAGGAATGATACTATTCATATGTCAAATAAGAAGAATTGGAAGATTCCAGGAAGAAAATAACCTCTTATCAAGTGGATAAATCTGATTAGTTTGAGATTGAAACCTTAGACCCAAGAGATAAAATAGAGCTTATTAACGGCCAAGTCATGGAGGTGACGGAGAGCATTATTCTAGATAACGAGAACCAAAAAGAAAAACTCAGATTGGTGATTCACTTGATCCAGTATTAAAGAAAGAGCCGCTGGCATTTCTAAAACATAGAAAATAAGCATTCTCATGGAGTCATGAGGATATGCCGGGGATAGACCCAAATTTCTTATGTCACGAGCTCAATGTCAATAAAGAGATTAAACTAGTGAAGTAAAGAAGAAGAGTCTTTAGTCCAAAGAAGAATCAGGATATTCAAGAGGAAGTAGAGAAATTACAAAAAACCTCTTTCATCTAAGATGTCAAATATCCAGATTGGTTGTCTAATGTTATGATGGTGAAGAAGAAGAACAATAAGTGGAGAATTTGTGTGGACTTCACAGACCTGAATAAAGCCTACTCAAAAGATCATTTCCCTTTGCTAAGGATATATCAGCTGGTAGATGCAACTTCGGGGGATGAATTATTAAGCTTTATGGATGCCTATTCTGGATACAATCAAATTAAAATGAAATCGAAAGACAGGGAAAGCACCTCTTTGATTACCCCATGAGGAACATATTGTTACAATGTTATGCCGTTTGGTCTTACAAATACAAGTTCTACGTATCAGCGGCTGATGAATAAGGTGTTTGTAGAGCAGATTGGAAAAAAATATGGAGGTGTATGTCGACGACATGTTGACTAAAAGCAAGAAAGCTGCTGACCATATATCCGATTTGAGCCAAACATTTGATCAGTTGGATAGATATCACATGAAGTGGAACCCGGCCAAGTGCATTTTTGGCGTACAAGAAGGCATATTCCTCGGGTATATTTTGAATCAATGAGGTATTAAAACAAATCCTGAAAAGATAAAAGACTTGCTAGAATTATAATCTCCAACCACCAAGAAGGGACTGCAAAGCCTTACAGGGCGTGTAGGATCTCTCAACAAATTCATCTCTCGAGAAACTTATAGATGTCTTCCATTCTTCAAGGTGCTTAGAAAGACCTTTGAGTGGAATGACGAATGCGAGCAATCATTTCTAAAATTAAAGAGATACTTGGGGACACCTCCTTTATTGTCCAGATCGGTGTTTGGGGGAAAATTATACTTGTACTTAGGTGTCTCTGAAAGTGAAATTAGTTTAGCTTTGATAAGAGTAGAAAGTGGAGTGCAAAAACCAGTGTACTATACGAGCAAGGTATTCAGGGAAGCAGAGATCAAGTATCCAAAACTAGAGAAGTTAGCATTAGCGTTGATTGAGGCGAGCAGGAGGATGAAACCATATTTTCAAGCCCATACAATAGTGGTATATACTGACATGCCACTCAAATAGGCTTTGTATAAGCCGGAAAATTCTGGGAGATTGATGTACTGGGCACTGGAGCTAGATGAGTATGACATTGTCTATGAGCCAAGATCCTCTCTCAAAGGGCAGGTAGTGGAAGATTTCATTGCTGAATTTACTTACCCTGATATCTCCGATCAATAGGGGCTACGGCTAAGAAACTCAAGGACTTTAGAGGATCAATAGAAACTATCCCCGATCAGCTTCCAGCAGCAGAAAAGGTGACAGACGATCAACTAGAATCTTCTGGTCAAAGGACAGGATTGAAGGATGAAGAAAGGAAGCACAAGATATTCCAGCACTGGATTTTATCAGACCAAGGGTTTGATGATAACATCCCTATATGGAATTTATATGTTGATGGTTCCTCGTGTGCGACGGGCCTCAGGGTTGGAATTATTCTCATTAGTCCAGATGGACTGGACATAGAATATTCTCTACGTTTCCAGTTTAAAGCTTCCAACAATGATGCCGAGTATGAAGCTGTAATTGTGGGCCTCAGCTTAGCTAAATCATTGAATGTAGATCAAGTTACGATGTTCAGTGATTCGCAACTATTAGTAAATCAGATGCTCAATCTTTACTCAGCAAAAGGAGAGTTCAGGTCGAGGTATTTAACTAAAGACATAGAGGTTGTATCTAGTTTGGAAGTTGTCCAAGTAATTAGAATACCAAGATTATGGAATGTGAGAGCAGATGCACTTGCTTGGTTAGCTTCATCTACGCGCACCAAGCTACGAAGAATAATCCCAATTGAGATACTGGCAAGCAGAAGTATCGATAAAGATTTTAGGGTAAATTTTATTGCTTTGGATATGGGACCTTCCTGGGTGGATCCCATCAAGGCTTATATCGAGGAAGGCACATTACCATCATACCAACTTGCGGCCAAGAGGTTGAAGTTTAAAGCTTCAAGATATGTCTTAAACAATGGAGTTTTTTTACAGAAGAGGTGTGATATCAGGTCTGCAAATATGTCTTCATCCAGCAGAAGTTAAATATCTAATAGAAGAAATTGGCGAAGGATCATGTGGAGCTCACGTAGCAGGTCGGACTCTTTTACAGAGAATAATTATGCAGGGTTACTATTGACCAATAATGCGCGCTGATTGTACAGAGCTAAGAAATGGGACAAGTGTCAACGATTTTCTACTATACGAAGAACTCCCCAGGCATTGTTAACACCAAACACTTCACCCTGGACATTTACCATGTGGGGAATAGACTTAGTCGGGCCTCTGTCGACTACAAGAGGACGATTGAAATATTTGGTGGTCACTATTGATTATTTCACAAAATGGGTGGAAGCTGGACCTCTCATTGATATGGCCTATGAAAGGGTCTATCAGTTCATCTGGAAGAATATTATTTGCAGATATGGTCTGCCACATACTTTTATCACTGATCACGATACCCAATTTGATATTGAGGAGTTCACCCCATATTGTCTATAGTCTAACATTCAAAAGATTCATTCTGCTCCAGGTCATCCCCAAAGTAACGGGAAAAAGAGGTGACGAACAAAACTCTATTAAACGGGTTGAAGAAAAGGTTTCATAATGCCAAAGGAAATTGGATCAATGAGTTGCACTCCATGTTGTGGGCCTACCGAACAACGCCCCGAACAGCAACTAGGGAATCTCCTTACATGTTAGATTTTGGGAGCGAAGAATCCATCCATGCTAAATTAGGCTTTCCTACTCACAGGGTTCTTAATTTTAATTCTCCAGTAAGTGATTTAATGATATGCTTGGACTTAGATATGCTTGAAAAAGTTAGAGAAGATGCAGCAATCCAAAATGCAGCTTATCAGTAAAGAACTTCTATGTTCTATAATAAAAGGATCAATAAGTGTCATCTCAAGGAAGGAGATTATGTGCTCAAGAAAGTAATTAAAAAAAACAATAAGTTGGAAGCTAACTAGCATGGGCCTTATTGTGTCATAATTGTTGTTCGACCTGGAACCTACGGAATAAAATCTCTAAAAGGGGAAGAATTCAAAAACGCTTGGAATGCAGAGCACCTACGAAGATACTATCAGTAATGTAACTACACAAGTACACTATTGTTTCAGTATGAATAACAAGGACGATTCCCTAAAATTTGTTGTTTTATTTTTTTCAGAGTACTAGTGCTACACACTACACTTACTTTGCAGCTGCAGCAACAAAAAACACCAATAAAGTTATATGGCATCAACATAACCAACAATGTTGGTATAATAATTGAATAAGGCAAGTCCTATTTGATTATGGGTGACCCAAGTGGCATCTAAACTAGGCAATAAGATGGGTAAAACATTCAATGTCTATGCACCAAGGCAATCTAGATAAGATTGTTATAACTAAGCAAGAACATGAGGTAAAAATAATCCCATTGCTTAGGCACATAAGGGTGATAGGTCACTACAACTAGGCAAACATATGGGGAAAATTTCTAATCTCTAAGCAATCAAATCAACAAAGGACCAATTGTCCCCTTATATATATATATATATATATATATATATATATATATATATATATACTCAGTGAAGTATGGCATTATTATAGTTGATCTCATAAAGATTGACAAAATAAATAGAATACAATTAATGGTTTTCCAAGGAAATAAAAAGATGATTTGTTTTAATGAAATACAAATGTCCTATTCTATTGGTTTCTTTCCTTTAGATTTAGGTACAGGATCCATTCCGACTGGAGGATCATCTAAAGCAAAGAAAGAGTTGATAAAGTTCAAATCTCGCAGCATTCTCGTATTGCTTATACTTGGTCGGTCAAGCAAATGTGGAGGTCGGGATATCTCAAAATCTTCATGAAGATTGTAATCACCAAGGTAATTGGAAAGCAAACACTGAGGATTGGAACTAATAGGAATCCAGCTAACATCTAGCTTGAACGAAGATACTGGTAGATCAAACAAACCAGGGTCACACCAATCCCACAGCTTTGTTCCTTGTTCAACATGCATGACAGCTTGAGCATTCATCCATCCATATTTATACCTCTCATTGTTTGATTGCTTTAATCTGGCATCAAGATGACATAAAGCTTCATTATATCCCCCCCATCGAAAACTCTCTAGGTTGCTTATGGAATTGATAATTCAATCGCTCAACGTAGTGATGAAGCCTCTTCACCAAGTTTTCTTTATTCTTCAAATGCAGAATTCTGATTGGAAAGTTGCTCGGTAAAAGTTTGAATTTTTTTGGACATCTCAGCCAAAGCTTGATTTTTCGCCTTTAGTTAAGCAGCTTGATTTTCTAAGTGCTGTTGAGTCCTAGTTTCTTCAATGCTGCTCCAACCAGCTCTTGCTCTACCATGAGAAGAAGATGGTCAGGCTCTTTTCAAAATTTCTAATTCTTCCCTCAAAGAGGCATTCTCAGTTTTTAAAAAGGAAAAACCTTCATCATCAACTGGGACCAGAGGTCCAGAATAAGCACTAGATTTTATGTGGCCCAACTCTTCTCGTAAAGTAATATTTTCTTCCTCCAGCATCTTGGCAATGTTACTGTGTTCCTCAACTTCTAGTTTCAACACACTCTTTTTCTTCTTATGAGCTGAGATAAATTTTTCATAACCCCGGTCAGCGCTCAAATGTTGGTATTTCATCTCATAACCCTCGTGCAGCAGAGAAGTGTTTTTTTTTGCGTTAAAGTTGAAGTTCTTCGATTACTCCTTGGAGATCTTTAATCATTTCATAATAAGCCATGTTATTTTTAACATCCCAATAAACTAGGCATTTTAAATACTGATAAGCATCAATTGCTTGCTCAGAGGCTTCAGACCTAAGAATGTCAATTATTTGTGATTCAGTGAAGTCTGCACAACCAGCTTTGAAGTAATCAGTACACTTCTTCATCAGCGTTGTATCATGAGCTGACAATAATTCCATACTAGTAATAAACTAGCAAAGAAAAGTAAAAACAGATCAACAATAGTACAACTATATTGAACAAGTAAAAGAGAAAACACAAAGTCCATTTTATTGATCAAAAGAGAAGAGGGTGCAACCAAAGGTACAAAATGAAAGGGAAAAGAAGAAAAAAAGCAATAAATTATCGAGAAACTTTACACCTTCTCCTTATTCCCTATAACGTCCTTAGATGGTTTCGAAGAAGGAATTGGTTGCTCAGTGGGCAGCTGTTGTTGATCGGTAGAAGTTGTTGCCTTATGAACTTGCTCGAAAGATTAGGGGGTAGAAGCAGAAGGTGTTTGATCTATAGCCAATAATGAAGATTCATCAGATTCAGCTTCATCTTCTTTTTCTTCTTCAATAGCAGGAGGAGGTTTATGAACATGTTTATGAAATAGTTCAGAATCGTCAGCAATGTTCAACTCCTTCAACGTTGCAACCCATTCATCCCTGAAGACCTTTAAAATCGCATAATCCATTTGGGTAGAGGCAGCAGCTAAAGCTTTGTTCCATACTTTTTCCCAGCCAGAGCTAAAAGACTTCTTCACAACATCTTTTTTCTTCATCATACTTTCCCTAAGATGCTCTTCAATATGTTTCACTTTCTGTTCAAGATCTTTCTTACGTCGTTCAGCCTCTTCAAGCTTTCCTTCAGTCTCAACTTGGTTGAAAATAGCACCCTTTAATTTCTACTTTACCTCCTTAGAATCACTTACAGCCTCTTGCCGAGGTGTATCAGCCTCTTACCGAGCTATATCAGCCTCCTACCGAGCTATATCAGCCCCTTTGGCAACTTCCTCGGCTTTTTGTCAAGCTATCTCAGCAAACTCGATTCTACATTCCTAAGCAGCTTTGTCATCCTCATATTTCTATCGGGATTCCACCAAAAACTTTGACAATCCAGCAAGGGATTCTTCTACTCCACTGGAAGAAGTTGAAGCTTTAATTGCCTCATCCGTCTCCACAATATTATTAAATTACACCAAAAATTGCAAGATGGAGAGAAGCCCAAAATCAAAAAATGAACATCATATGAAGAATCAAAATGAAAAATGCAATAACACTTACTGATGCAAGGTGTTGGGCTGCCAAGTCAGTAACCCTCTCCTGAGGAGTAGAAATCTCAACAGAGAGACCAAATCAGCTTCTTGGCCAAGCCAGGAGTAATGAGAGCCAGAACACTAGTTTTTAAAGAAGGAAATTCAACCCCAAAAGGTTGAGGAGAAGCATCTGAGGTCTTCTCAGCTAAACCCCTTATTAATCTCTTCAGACGAGCTACTTTAATCAAAGCTGCTGCATGTTCTTGAATAACAACAATCCCTTCAATCAAAGGTGTTGCCTCTTTTGGAGCAATATGGGGCTTTTTGACGGCCTCCTTCACCGTCGTGACTGTTCCTTTAGATGGAGCAATATCCATTTTCTTAGTCCCTTCAATTGAGTCATTCTCTTTTCTTTTCTTTTCCACTTGACAACAGGGACAACCTTGGCAAAGAGGTTGGTAACTTTCCTCTTTTTCATCATCAGATCAGCAATAGAAGTAGACAAATCAGAAGAAGATTCTTCAACAGTTGCCAAAACTGCTGGAGTCTTCTCTAGATCAATCACCAAGGGAGGAATAAGAGGTCGAGCAGTAAAGGATGAAGTGGTGTTCTTATATCTCAGCAAATAGGAAGCAGACCTCACATGCTCCCCAGCAACTGATTGATGCAAACCCCAGATGAGTTTCAAATCTTTTATATTAATGTCACTCTCTTTTGGGGGTTTCCATTTACTATTAACTGCAAAACATAAAATAAATGTCAGTGACACATTTTATCAAACAAAAACAAAGCTAACTTGAAAAACAAAACAACATATCCCATTGCCATAAAGTGGACATCTGGGACCTTGGTACACATCTTTCCCTTTTGATGGAGTGTTTTGCCAATTTTTTTTATCACAACCCCATGTTCAAAATAATCCCTATTAGTTTCAGGGAGATTGACCACTAAAGCTCTATTAGAAAACCTAGTTTTTAAATAAAAGGTGGTGTCATTGGTGACCCATTTATAACGGAACATAATTTTAGGAATCTCTAAACAAGTTCCATGAATTTGATTCAACCTATGTACTCCATTAACTACCCTCCATGTATTTGGAACTACTCTTGCATAAAAAATATCAAAATATTTACAAAATTCCAAACACAGGGGATTAGGCGGGAAAGAAAAATCACATTATGCTACAAAAATGGAAGAAAACCAATGTCCCTCTGCTAGAGAAAATAAATCGAAAGGGTAAGGAGGTTCTTCCAAAATAACCTAAGTAGGAATCCCAAAGTCAGTCCTAAATTTATCCAATGATTCAATAAGGTAAACCATGGCGACTAAAATAAAGAAAGAAGAAGGAAGGAAGAAATTCTTACAGAAAATCAAGAAATCAGCTAAGGAAAATATTAAAATGAACGATCGTAAGAAGAAAAGCGAGAAGACGAAAAATTTGGGAATCTCAAAGGCAAAAGGTAAAAGACAATTTGTTTCTATCGTCTTTAAATAGGCTTCCATGGAAAATGGGAAAAGTAATGATCACAAATGACGATGATTGCATTTCTGGCAGCTAATAAAGAAAAAAGATGCAAGTACCCAAGCGTCCGTAAAAAAATTGAAATATTTACAAATTTGCCATTTTGCGCTCAAAACTGTTTTAATAAGTGCGAAATTTTACAAGTGTTGGAGGTTTGTAATCAAATAAGACAGAATAAACATGCCCGAGTAACTTTTAGGTATAATATTTCACATTCTCATGTCCAACTTCAACTATGAAACATTGGGGGCTTCTGTTGATATAAAAATTAGTCAGCTGACGTGAACCAGTTATGTGAAAACACGTGTCATCTAGCATGGTATAAATATACCTACCTAGCAACTTAAAGAACCTAGATACTCAGCGTACCGAGCTACTCAACATACCAACCACCTGGTTAAGAAGATCAAACGATGAGGACAGATTCAATGAACGTTCTTACCATGTACATATGTATATGACCATTTAATAAAAGCGTATTGTCTATTCATATTGACAGCCCAAGGGCTATAAATACATTGTAATACCCTCACAGTGGGGTGGGCTATCATTAGCGAACATAATCAAGATTAAGACAAGACACCCAGCAATACAAGATAGTGAACGTAGGCCATTTTCATTAAGGCTGAACCACTTTAAAAATCTTTTGTCTTATTTCTTCATTCATATTTATCTGTGATTAATTAATTAGATCAAGTCTCTTTGGTCGAGACTGGCGGATCATTCTGAGCTCTTGTTCTGATGGTTGATACCCCAAACCACAAGGTGGGAAAGCTTTTTTTAGTATTATGGGTTCAAGTATCCCTTGTTGTCTCTGTCCTAGCCCCAGTCCGGGCATGAAGTGCATGTTTTTGAACATTTGAATAACATTGATGTTTCCATGAGGGTCGTGTTCTGGCCAAACCCTTTCTCTGAAATCGTCCCCTACCGGGAGTAGAAGTGGCTCAACTCGAAATCCTAATATGAGCATATAATTTACCCGTGCTGTATCTCAAGGATTGGATTGCTGGTACTTGCACTCTCAGCATTATCGTCGTCACCCAAAATGGTGATGGCTCGTTCATCGGCGAAGAACTTCAATTTTTGATGGAGTAAAGAAGACACACCCTTGATACTGTGGAGCCAAGGTCCTCCAGGTTGAAATAAGTTGGGATGTTAATAACTTGGAACTCAACAATAGGGTTTATAGGTCCAGCTCCTATTACAAGTTTTATGGATCCCATCACTTCTTGAAGGGTATTATCTTAGGCACGTACATCAGTGGAGGTTGGAATAAGGTCACTTTCCTTCAGTCCTAAGCATTTGAAGGTTATTAATGGGTATACATTTAAGGAGGATCCATTATCGATAAGAGAGAGTGGTACGATCTTCCCCATAACTTTAACGGAGATGTTGAGTGCATGATTGTGGTTTGGCCCGATTCTAGGGATCTCTTCTTTGAAAAAGGATAGAATTCGGGTAGAGTCCAAGGATTCGACTAAAGTTATTACTTCTTCTGGTGTGGTAGAAGGAAGAACTATGGGTCCGGTGAGTAACTTGATCAAAGCATTCTCGTGCAGCTAGGAAGACATGAAAAGTCCCCATGGAGTGATGTTAGCTTGAGTTTTCTTCAGTTGATCGAGGATCTTTCTCTCTTCGAGGGTCATCTCTAGCATAGGAAGGTTTTCAACACCCTTCCCTTTGTCATTGGCTGGTAGTAATCTAGGGATCTGGTAATGCCTCCCTGATCTGGTCATGTGATTTACTAAAGAAGGGAAGAACATGAGCCCTGTTTCTTCATTAATCTCGTGTTGTTCTTCCACCTTATTTATTTCTTCGAGGAGTTATTCAAATGTTAGCATCCCACACATATCGGCTACCGGGCCAGTATTCTCTGAAGCTTGATCTCCACTTGAATCTTCGAATCCTTCCCCCTATCCGGTGGCAACAATTTTGTCTTTTCATGTAAAGTCAATGCATTCCATGACTTCAATGGCTTCTTCATACATGTTCTCCCATTCTGCGGGTAGGTGTAAGGGTGAAGGGATCAGGCGCCCTTATAAATTCAGAGTATTAAGTAACTCAATTATACTGTAAATATTATTAGTTTTCTAGAATAATTTTGCCAAGATCTGGACAACGTCATCTAGGCTGGCTTTATCGGTTGGTACCACCCAACTGTCTGACTCTCGGGCCCATTTTCACGCTTCCAAGAACAGCGCATTAAGCCTCTGGCAATCAATGATCATCTGAGAGGGAACTTTCAGCCCGAACTCTAGGAATTAGTTTAATACTTATGATAGTTCCATACTTCCATTTTCAGAACGGGTACGGACAATGATGCATGCTCTGGTAAGGAGTGACACTGCCTAATTCGCAAGGCTAGCAGGGTGTAGGTGTAAATATGGGAAAGTTAGGAGAGGTTTGGGTGAGTATATGGGTGTGATTTGACTTGAGGGATCAAACTATGGGTTTCATTCTAGGAAGATGGCATTGGCAAGATTTGGGAGTGGGTTGTGAGTAATGTTTGGCTTAGGATTGGTGGATGGGGAAATGGCACCCCGGTCAATCAGACCTTGGATTATGTTTCGAAGGTGAAAGCATTGGTCGGTGGTATGGCCAGCAGTTTGGTGAAAGGCTCAATGGGCATTTGCCTTGAACTTTTTTAGCAGTGGATTGGGCAATGGACGGGGATCCAAGGGTTTGATAAGGTTTTGACTTAACAGGGCCTGATAAACTTTGGATAGCGGCGTATGGAGTTCGGTGTATTCCTTTCGGACTGGGATAGGGTGACTTTCTAGTGCCCATGAGGTGGTTGGTTGAGAGATGTTGTTGATGGTTGAAACTACAGTATTGACATGTTTATCATATTTTCTAAGAGTGAACTATCCAGACACTTTCTTTTGTTTAACTTCTGTTTTAGCAAGACCTTCCTCGATTTATACTCCTGCTTCTCTGAGAGCTTGAAAGTGGGGATAGTATTGTCCTCCCATTATTGTTCGGACATGGGGTAAGAAGTTCTTCATCACTGTGTTGACTTCTTCTTCCTCGGATGACCGATTGGTCATGGTGGCTGCTTTTTCCCTCCATCGGGCTATGAAGTTACTGACTGATTCCCCAGAGTTCTATTTGAGCGGCTCTAAATCACAATGGGTGACCTCAAGCTCTTCATTGTATTTGTATTTATACATGAATTCTCGGGATACATCCTCCCATCTTTGTATTCTGGACTCCTCGAGACAAAAACCATCGAAGGGCACTATCCTTCAAAGTTTGATGAAATAATTGGGCCATCACTTCTTTAGAATCCCCCAGGAGTGTCATAGAATGGTGATAACAGTTAAGATGAACAATCGGGGGTCCACTCCCTTTGAATTTCTCGATATTTGGCATCTTAAATTTCTCAGGTAACCTCGCTTTAGGATAAGGAGACATGTGGGTGTAGTCCATGTAATTTTCAGAGATTCTGACTTTGTCGAACTTCTTAGTTAGAATCTTGATATCTTCTTTGACCTTGTTCAACTCTTCCTCTTTTGGATCCATGATTATAGGCAAGTTAGCCCTAGGTTGGGCAAGGTTTGGCATAGGAAGCGGGGTAGGCGGCGGCCCATTAGCAGAAGGGGCACGTGGAGCGTGCTGATACTCCTCAAGAACCCAACTAGGCTCGGGTGGACCCATATCGCGAGGGAATAGGACCTCGAGCTCTTGAGGAATAGGAACCTAGTTTTGTTGCATCTGGCGGACTTCAGTTTGGAGGTTGTCAATCTTAGATATGAGCTGAGCTAAGACTGCCATCAGATCTGGCTGCATGATTTGATATGTGTTCTCTATGGAAAGCAGATGAATTTCGAAATCAGAAGAAGTATTAGGGGAACAGACGAAACTCCGGGGTGATTTGACTGAAGACCGAAGTCAATAAGGAGCCAGTCCAAGGGCATGCAACCGACCTGAGAAGGCGTAAAATGGGATTTTTTTTTTAAGAAGGAATGAAATATGTTTGACATTATTTTTATTTTTGAGATTGGAAGACAAAATATTTTTGGATTTTTGATAAAGAAAGGAGAAATATAAATTCTTTTTGGTATTTTTGATAAAGGGAGGAGAGAATGAATGGGAGACGGGTCTCAGCGTGATTATTATAATTATTATGTTCTTTCTTGTATTAGGTTTACCTAAATACAAAAAGGAAATTTCTAACGGGACCCGAGCTTGGAAAAATTGGAGTTTGAATTAAGATCTGAAAAGGTTGGACTTGTTATGAAGCTCATGAAAAGGATTCCATTTTAAAAAAGATGAAATCACTCAAGAATTTAGGCGGCATGCCAACCCGTCATTTCGATAGAGTTTCGGGTGTAAACTAGCAAATTAACATGAGTGACCTAGGTCTGATGCCTATATGCATGTATGCAGTCTTGTTGGGTTAATTGGAAAGGGTTCCCCCCCTTTGGCATGACTTCTACGATATACGCCTTACTTTTGAGGATAGTAGGTACGTGTGGACAAGACATTTGATATACCTTAGTGTACATGAATTTCCTCATGATATACCTCATGGGGATAGTACGTGTGAGAGAGAATTTAATATACTCGATGTACGTGAATGAATTCCCTACGATATACCTCCCGTCATGACTTTGGTAAAGCGGTATGATGCAGGGGAACCGTTCAATATATGTAGAAGGTACTTGGCTAATGGAAGGTGAGAGTCATATCGCTTAGGCTAACTACGCCCTGCCGGACCAGTGCCCATTACGAAGTGACCCTCCAGTTACGTGACAAAATTTGGTCAATAAAAATGCTCCTTGGTGGAGTAGTGTAAAAAATGCATGATATTTTTATCATTATCTTATGGAGAGATGTAAATTTCACTGATTAACATCATGCTAAATAGGGGGTAACTATGACTATGAGAATCAAATCTACACTAAGCATGGATATATACAAGTGTGAAGGTGTGTGCTTAGTGAGAAAAAGAGAGATGAATATATAAACAAATACTCATGTAAACATAGTCTAGTCCTTAAAACAAAGTCCACAGCAGAGTCGCCACTATGTCCATCCTAATCCTAAAGGATAGAGAGAAGATATGGTGAGAGGATCTTGGTCCCACGCATACCTCTCGGGAGCACTGCGTCCGTCGTCGGCGATGTGTGAGGTGAAAAATGTAGAGAGATGGAGTGGCTAGTCTATTTTACTCAAAACAGACAAAAGAAGGCCATCCCGAAGGACATTATCAAAGACATATGGATACATACGAAACCAAAAATGATTCGAGGAGGGTTCGGAGGCTAAGTTACGAAATAGCAAGGTGTTAGGCACCCACTCCGCCCTTGCGGTCTCTCATGGATTTGTTGTTATTTTCCTCTATTTCCCCGTGATATGTGTGCATGTGTATATGTAATGGAGATAGGAATCATCGACTTGTATCATGGAAGAGATAGAGCGAGTCATTCGAAAGAATGTTCCTAAAAGTAATATTAGAAAATAAGATTTACGCGATTATCCTTGCGTTGATCATTATAACGGAACGATAAAGCGTAAGGAATAATACGCCACTATGAACAAATATATGTATATTTAAATATGTAAAATCTAAGAGAATTAAGTTAAAGAATTATAAAAATAGAAAATAAAAAATTAAAAAAATAGGACTCGAGTCTCGAGTTTTACCCCGAGAAGCATACGTAGCCTATAGAGACATCAAAGTCCACGTAGTTAGAATGCAAAATGAGGGGTGGGGTTTATCCCATAAATCCAACTGGGGACTTCTCTTATGTGTGTGTGTGTGTGTGTGTGTGTGTGAAAAGGTGTTTTAGTGTGAGAATTCCTATTTGGAATTCATGAGCAAACCCTCTTTTTCTTGTTTTTAGGGTTTTTTTATATGAAAAATAAGAGATGTGCAATGATAATAAATAAAAAGTATATTAGGATATGTGAGATGGGAGAAAAAGTGCTAAGTAATCAAACAAGTTAATGAGAATTTAGGAGAATTTAAAGAGAGAATTGAGAAAGTGGGACCTTCTTGAAGATCCTGAGCTTGATCTTGAATATTGGAGAGAAGCCCTTTCACTTGGATGATGATGATGGGTAGTTAATTCACTAAGTTTGGTGAAAAAGATGATGAAAAGTGAGGGTTGGAAAGGGATTTGGATGTAGAAATCACGCTGACTTCTTAAGAGGTTTTCTGAGTTCGCTGCGAGTGACGGATCTCAGATTTTTTTGGGTCCTTTGCAATGAGGTCAGGCCCTCCTTTTTATAGGCCTACGGTATTTCTGATCAGCATAGGTCTTGTCCTTCCAATCGGCAGGTATCTCTAGGCACACTATCGATAGGCAGAATTTTGAACCTGCCGTTTGGTAGTCTCGTTCAGATTCCTTTAGAAAAATGGTTGTAAAATGCAATCCGTTGATTCGAATCGTGCACGGGGCATACCAATAGAAAGTTAATTTAAAAACCTTCAAAAGTCCTATCGACTTCTCTTGGGTCTGGGAGTTGAATTTGGGACAAATGTGGCTCGAAAGAGCTCATTGGTCCTTTGGACGGGGGATCGTCCGATGCAAACGAATCGTTCGTACGCATGGTAAGTCAAAATCGCGCAGGGGGTACCGTTGTAAAGGTTAGGAGATGAAATTATACATTCCATAGATATTGACTCGGTTTTGGGAGTTGACATTGGTCAACCGGGGCCCTAGAAGTGTTTGATGAGCTTTCGAACTAAAACGAATCGTTCGTCCATACTGGAAGTCAGAATTGGGCCCAGAGAGGATCGTTGGAAAGGGGTTTTAGTGCCCTTTGAATATTCATTCAGTCTCGGTTGAGTTGAGCAGTTGACTTTGGTGAAACGGAGCTCAAGAGCATCCAGTGTCCTCCATATCAAGTTTCGAGGGAAAGCGAGTCGTTCGTCCACACCGTAAGTCTGAATTACACAAAGGGTGGACCGTTGAGAAGGGATTTTAGTGTCCTTTTAAGATTCATTCAGTCTCGATCGAGACGAAGAGTTTGACGTTTGGTCAAACGGAGCCCGGGAGTGCCTGATGGCCTCTAGGTTAGTATTCAGAGTATGACCTAGGTTCGTAGTGATGCAGGGGGTTCTAGAATGGGGTGTCTACAGTACTGTATGAGCTGTACAAGAGAAGTTAAAGAGATATTTAACAGAGGAATTAATGGGTACTGTACAGTTTGGGTGGTACGGGGGAGCTAAACCCTTTAGTGAATACATAGTTATTGTTGAGATCTAGTTGGGTTGCGTATCACTGATAGGTAGGATACATTAGGCGTGCACATTAGTTGAGGGGGTAAGGAACTCAAAGGATTTTACATTAAACTAACATGTGTAATCGATAGCTGATTTTAAATAGTGATAAATACTTGCTAAATATTTTCAAATATTTTGGGCTCTGACCCATCTTGCAAAAATATTTTCAAAACCTTTTAGTGTCTAGCCACATGGACACCAAGCTTAATGATATGTTCTAAGGATACGTAGATGTAACACTTGTGGATGCTTGCAGGATTCGGATTAGAAGCTTCAGGTGCTTCATTCCTAGAGTAGGATTCAAGTTTAGTTATTTTATTTGGGCATGCCTCCCTCCAGATATTTCATTTCATCAATTGTACCAGACTATGTATTCATGGATTCAATTTTATTTCATAGAATCATACTTGGATTTTTGTATTGTGAATCGATGGTTTATTCATTTTTATTTCTTTGTTTATTTATTATATGATGGATTCATGTTGTTATTACTGTTTGGATTGTTTGGTTATCATAATAAACTTTTGAATATAATTATTCATGAAAGATAAAATTTGACATACGCTTAATTTAACATGGGCGGTTAGTAAATTAAAACGTTTTCGACAGTGATGCTAAGAATGACACTATTGATGATTCCTGATCACCTAGGATTTGAATAGGTGGGGTGTCACATAAAACTTCTAAGATATGAAAATGGGAGGAAAAGGAAGAGGGATAGAAAATATATGATCCAATTTTTAAAAAGTGGATGTTTGTGATTTTGCATAATCTAAGAATCTGAAAAAATCCCTAACATATCATCCATTGGAGCACATGAGGACTATCATTGGTCATAAACTTGGATTCGTTGTAGTGATGGCCCAACAAATAGGTCGTGAAGACCTATAGGGATTGAGATCGTGTAAAATAAAACACATTTTCATTAAAAGACAATAATTGTAATAAATGTTGTACATTAAACCCCCACCCCCAAAAATCAATATGATAAAATGAGCTTTCAAAAATTATACTCAAGGTTTACGGTTATGTCAAATACTTTAGAGAAAAAATGATATGGCATTCAAAGTACTAAAGTCAAATTAAATCTATTTAAAATATATTGACTCAAGGACATAAACATTGATAGAAAGTGGATAAAATGATAAAATCTTTATGCAATAAAGATAAATCATTATTTTTCCTTGAAAAATATAAATTTTTATCTTTTGCATTTTTCTTGATCATAAGCATACTATTAAAATATTTTTAGTCTTATTGTATTGATGTTAATCAATGATGGATGAATAATAATCTTTGAGACATCTTTTTTTAGGAAAAATTTTAAGTGGAAACTTTCACTCTTTATAAGGGCGTGGAGCTGTTTATGTTTCAAAGGTAATCATTTTATTATACCAAGTTGCAGGCCTATCCACTTCTTCGCTAACGATTTTTTTGAATATATAGCAATTTGTTTTCATCTTCAACCATGATAAAAATATTATAAGCACAAAGGATTGAAAATGACACACCCTTTTTGGTAATCACAAAAACTGAAATTTATTTATAAGTAGAAAACTATTCACTTAATTATATTTTATATGGAAATAGCTAATGTTATTGTGCGGTGTAAAGTGCATCATTTATGACAAATACTCTAATATTTCAAACATAATTTACTAAGGCTTTTCAAGATATATAATTCTAAGCATGAAGAATATATTTCATAAATATAAACAATTGTACAACATTTAAACATGTAGGTTTAATATGAATCACATGGGACATAAATATACCTACACACATAAATCACATAATTGTATAAGGAAAAATATATTTTCGATAATAACAACGAAAGAACTTAACAAAAAGTAAAAGATGGAACCTTGTTAAGAGGACACTAAGGACCATGATAGGAAATGTAAATCGCATCCTAATCACATCTTAACGACCTCAATATGAAAAATATATGAGGAGGAATCCATAAAACGATATTCTAATTCCTCTAACATAATTATATCTCAAATATGTTTTCTAAAAAGCATGATATGAGGTGTTGAGATTTAGTACACAACTATAGGAGGGACAATCAACATTGTTTTTCCTTCAAAGAACTCCCTATTTTGTTTATTCTTTCTCAAATCTCCCACCACTCCTAGCATTCTCCAAAGGCGAGGATGGTCTAAGCAATAAAAAACTCGCTAAGGTGTCCATTCTCATGGTAATGGGTAAATTAAAAAGGTTTGGGATATATGCGAATGATGTTTTTTTTAAGTTTATGTTTTTTCAACTCGAGTCATAATCTTTAAACTGTTCATCCTTATCTAAAAAAAACACATGATATTGACTTTACCCTTGTTCTTCACGAAAGAATTGGTTGCTGAAGAATCTCCTAAGGTAGATCTTAAAATGGGTTACAAGGTAAAGTTCACAAAAATGAGTGATCAACCATTAGAGTTTGGCATGATTAACAATGGTGTTTTTCTCTCATGTCCCATGTCTCTTAAGATGTTTTACAATTAGATATACACCTAACCTCATTAATGTTTATGGCTCTGACTATATACTCAACCCATCAATGTCCAACTCACTCTACTTTATATCATTATCGTCTTGCATTCTATTATTTTTAACCAAGGTATTATTGATAATGGCAAGAGTTCTTATGCACTTATCGAGTGACTTAAGATATTCTATCATATGGTCCTTATAATAAGAGTAATTTCTACCATAAAATGCAGGAGGTAGAAGATACATACCACATTCCATCCCACACTAAAAAGGATCTAATATATGATATAAAACCTAAAAAAAAATAGACATGATTTGATACCAGTGAGACTGTGTTCGGTTGATGGAAGCTACCTAAATAAATTCAATTACCATGTTAGAAGAAAAAAAATAATTTCAATGGGAAAAAATATATCTTAAAGATATATGTGACAATTTTTTCACCAAAGTTACAATCAAACCCATTTTTTCTTCTTAAGTAGTACAAGTGATTCTAAAGATGCAAAAATGTAAAAAATTATAGATCACTGAAGGTATGCGGGAATAACACACTAGGAAGGAAAACTTCAAGCTTGATTTGAATGTAAAATGTAATAAGGTATATGCTTATAAATAAGAACTATGGCTTACACACTCTTCTGCATAACTTCCTTTAACATTCTTTCACACCTTATTTCTTGAGTTGAGAAGGCAACAATAATTGGAGAATGCTACACATCCATGAGTTGTTTAGGTTCACAACCAATGTCATTAAATGTAAACATAACACAAATCTTCTTTATAGTTGAGGATAATTTGTTCCAATTAAAATGGAATCAAGAATAACTACCAAAGTCTATGTTAGGATGTGTCCGAATATCCTTAAGTTTGAGAGGTGTGGATGAAAATGTATAACACTCAAAACTCACAAAGTATTTTTCAAACTCAAAAGGAAGTAACAATGCTTTTTTCAAGTCTTGAGAAAGAAGGAAAAAATCTTTAGAAAGGTTTCCTAATAGTGGAACGGATAGTTAGAAAAATAAAAAATGATGAAGAAATATTTTTTTCCCTTAAAAATATGATTTTCTCTAACCTTGATGAAAAACAATTCCTTTTTCACTTATTTATGATTTAAAATGATGTATTGTATACAAGCTATATAGCTCTATGGGTAATACTAGTATGGATTGAGATCGTGCTATAAATTTAACTGGTCATAGGGAAAATATTTATTGATAAATTCCAAGACATAGCATATGGCCTAACTTCTAACCTAGAAGATATTTTTTCACCAAATTTGTGTACCTTTGCTACAAGTCTCATGGGAAGTTCATTACAACAAACATTTAAAAATTTTAGTCATGAATGTATCCATAACTCTTTGGATCTGACCTTCAATTACTTCCCAACATATGTTACCTTTCGCAACGAAGGATAGCCATGTTAAAGCGAGAGTATCATTTGTAAGACTTGTTTTTCAACATATGAACAATTCTTTTAGTAATGAAATCTGAATTTTTCAACATATGTTCGAAGAGTATATTACACATAGTATTTTCAAATTAAAAGTACACAAGATTAAATAAAAGTGATTTTCCAATTTTAAAAAGTATCTAATCGTGGGGTCCACTAGTCCAATATACATTTATCCTAAAATGGTGTGCTCAGGGAAATGTCATTTATAATCCAATCATGTTGATGTTAATCCACGAAGTTTTATGATGACATCAGGGATGAGAGTCATAGTGTTTATTTCATGGAATTATATACAATCTTAACTATTGAGGCATAATAAGTATACTCCACTCTAAGGTTTTTCTTAAAAGGATCCTTTGAAGAATATCTTCAGAATCATTAAGTCCCGAAGTTGAAAGATGGGATATTCTGCCCATTTTTTAACGAACAAACCAATAGCACTCTATGATATCCTTAGTGTAAGTTCATAACGATGACGAACCAATCTCTTTTAGTGATGAGAAGAAACCTAATGTGGTAATCCTGGGTAAAGTATGAGATTATGATCCTCAATATTTTCATATGAGCACCATTCGTAACCATAAACATGTCTTCTTAAATAATACCTATCATGATTATTCTATTATTTTCATGTAGTATGAGGGTAGAAAAATCACTTAAAAGTGTAAGGTTATGTTATAAGTTGACACTAAAAATATAAAAATCATATTACATACACTTGGTCTTTGACCACGAACTACGCAACATTTGGTTTTATATCTAGAAGAGTATTTAGGCTCTATGACGAGTCCCATCTCTTACACACATTCCATCACAAATCCTCATATCTTTTATCTATGTACGCATCTATGTATAGCTATGGATAAAAAAAATTCTCTATGCAAAACTCCGAACATGCGAGAATTCATTCTGCTAAGGAAATTAGCACTCCCTAACTTCACTCATTTTACTTTTAAATACACGCATACACATAAATAGACACATATAGAATAAGGGGTTTCATGTAGATTTCTCTCTTGTAACACCGCTCTTAGTACCCAAAAGTTTGAATCTCTAGTAGGAGGATAAACACAAATCTTTTAAATACTCCCCCATGATATTACAAACATTATATTGTTTGTTTTGTATAAAACAACTAGGAAACTTTTATCAAAACCTGCACGCTCACTTTTCATTGAGAGCACCCCTATAGTGGAAAGGAAAGACCCTCTAGGGCTCTCGACTTTGCAACCTATAATTTTTAGTCCCAAAATACTCTTGTCCTAATTAAGGAATTGTGTATAGCATGCTTGTATTATCCAGGTAGAACTATTGAGGTTCTATGTCGTGGAATAATATGTGGATAGGGTATTAGGTAGTTTTACGACAATAAAATATTAAATTATTGAATTGCATATTGTGGTGACAATTATTATGAAACACAAATAAATATGAAAGAGGTAACAACCAAGAAAAGATAAATAAAATGCCAATCACACAACAACGGGTATACGTGGTTCAGCAAAGATGTGCCTACGTCCACGGTGGTTCAGTCAGTGTTATTTCTCTATGTTCTGATGAATAAGTACAGAGAATACAAGGTGTCCTTTTTCTCGGACTTAGGGTTTAATTTATACATGTATATGTTGGTTAGTGGGGGTGATGGGTTCCTCCTTATTAGCCATCTCCCCTGTAACTTTCTTATATGGGATCACGCTTCCCCACAACTTCTCTTCATGGGATCGTGGAGTAATCGGATCAATACAAAAGGTGATAGGCCTGGGCTTTGGGCCCCTAAGGCGAGGCTACTCGTCCAGGCCTATAATGCTAAATTCAGGGTACCAACAATTGCCCCTAAATTTGTTGGGCCATTTCTATGGGTCCAATGAATTTAAATGATCAGCTATTTGGTTGATTTCTTTGAAAACTGTGACGTTGCTTTGGCGGCACCCGCTTCGCTACCCGTGCGCTATGATTAGAGTTGAAGGCTTGTTGGAATAAGGCACATTTCTTTTCGTCGCTTCAGCTTTTCCAGCAATCTTCTATCTTCTGAGAACTCTTACGCTTTGTACCTTCTGTTTTTTATCTCTACTTTCGTTGCTTCTTCGCCATTTGACCTGATCTTCTGTCTTGTAAGTCTCTCGTGCTCTTTGAATTTTCTCTTTGGTTTGTAGTTTTTCTTATATTTTTCCAATGGCGAAGATTGGAAATAGGTCAGTAACTGAGTTTAGAAAATTCTACAGTATTCCTGAGTGGGTAGAGATTGAGTGTTGTGCCTCGCCTCCTAAGAACGTTAGGGATATAGAGGATGCACATTGGATTCACGTCCTGTTGCTCTCCCAGGGGGGACTTACCTTTCCCCCTAATGATCTGTTTCTGCACTTCTTTAGCTATTTTAGTATTGTGCCTGCACAATGTTCGCCCAACGTATGGAAAATAGTGAACGGCGTGCATAGGATAAATCAATTGTATGGCACAAGGTTAGGGCTTGTCGAGGTCTGCTTTTGTTACTCCTTTTCTCGAACGAGTTCAGGTGTTCTGTACCTTAAGTCTAGGAGCCCTGATAGGGTATTGGTAGTAAATTTACCTGATTCCCATAAGGACTACTGGCAAGAAGGTTTTCTTGTTAGGAATTGGCAATTTTCCCACCAATTTGAAGGGTCGAGGTCTGAGAAGTTTACTGTTCCATTTTATGGGGAAGAATATATAGGTAGATGTCAGATTATTATTTCAACCTTTGCTGACTTGTGATTTTTCTAACTTTTCCTTGCTTTTTCTTTCACAGCGAAGACAAAGAACTTGGAGCCTGCTCTCAGCGAGGTTCGTATATCGGAACTGGTGAAAGCTTGGAACATCAGGGAACCTTTGGGTGACGGCGAGCATCCTAGGTCTGCTGCTTTTTTGCTTAAATACAAGAACACAGGCTCCAGCTTCATAGCCCGACCTGTGGATAGTGTTCCAGACTTTGATTCTTCCGAAAAGATTTCGGCTGAGCCCATCCATTTGGACGAAGAAGAGAGCAGCTCGGAGAGCGAGCCTGCAGGTGTTGTGAGTAATTTGGGTGCAGGCAGTGCTGACAGTAGCAGTTCTTCTGAAGAGAATTCTGAGGCTCGAGACTCGTCGAGCACTACCAGCAGTTCTGGTGAAGAGATGCCTCCCAGGAAGAATTTGATCAGAGATGATGATGATGATGATGATGATGATGATGATGTGCTTCTTGCACAGAGGTCCAAGAAATCAAAGACTGCCTTCAGGGCCATAGCTACTGGTTCTCGGCCTTCTTTTTAGGAGCAAGAGAAGAAGAAGAGAGAGGAGGATCAGGCGAGAGATAGCGAGAAGAAAAAGGAGGAGGAGAGAAAGAAGGTGGAAGAGAAGAAGAAGGTGGAAGAGAGAAAGAGAATGGAGAGAGAAAAATAAGAGGAGAGGAGGAAGATGGAATTGAGGACCAAAACTGGTCAAGCCCTGGTCCTAGTGTCTGCCTTGCCTGAGGGGGCTTCGGTGGCCACCTCTCCTCAGCTTGCCCCTGCGCTGCTCGAGAGAGCAGTCCTCCCTACAGATCGTGAGAGGGCGTTGGGGTCCGATCAACTGGCCTTGCAAGCTAGCCAGAGGCTTGCCTTGGTAAGGTTCCCTTCTAATTCTCAATTCCTTTTAACAATTTTTGATGGTTTCTTCTTCTTGATCCCTTCCTTGTTCTTTGCAGTTTGTGACCGACTTCGCTGTGCTTTATCACTCTCGCGATGAGCTGATTAGAAGGAATGGCAAGATGGAGCAGCAAAAATCCATCCTGGTAGCCAGGGGGTCTCAGTTGGAGGCCGATCTGAAGGCTGCTGATGCAGCTCGAGCTTCATCTGATTTGGCTCTTGTTAACTCTGCTCGCGAGAAAGATGATGCGGTCAGGGAGCTTGGGGAGCTGAGGAAGGTGTATGACCTGGTGTGCTCGAGAAAGCTAGACCTTGCAGAGAAGAACAGGGTCCTGGCTGAGCAACTGGAGGCGGAGAAAGCCCAGGCAACCACTCTTAAGGAAGATTCGTACAACTCTGGCTGGGCTGCTGCGTATGAGGACGCCGAGGTTCAGATAGGCTATATCAGCAGTCTGAACTTCAAGAAAGGTTGGAATAAGGCCCTCGTGGCTGCTGGGGTGGACGTTGCATCCCCATTCTTTAACGAGCATGATCCAGGGCCAAAGCCAGTCGTGGATGAGGACCCAGCCCCAACTGCTGAAGGCACCAATCCTGTTTCTCAGGCGACTTCTACTGATGCTCCTTTGGTCGAGAGGGCAGTGGACACCCCTGCATAGGGTAATGGCCCTGTTGATGCTGATAAAGACAAGGGTCCATCCACCTCTGGGCCATCCGAGGTTGCTAATTGATAGGGCTTCTTTGTAATTTTTTTTTTTGATCTGATGTAACCTCGCTCATTATCAATGAAAAGACTTCATTTTTGTTTATGTTGATCTCTTTCTTTTCTCTTTCTTTTACTTGTAGTTGGTTGATGTGGATGACTATATTCCTGTTACCTCCCAACTAGGTAGGACTCTTGGTCCTAATGCAAGCCCTGCAGTTCGCCAGGCCTTTGCTAGGCTTTGCAGGTTTGCTAAGTCAAGGAACCAGAAATATAAGGATCAGTCCGAGCTAGTGGCCAAGTTGAAGGAAAGGCTTCAGGAAATGGAAGAGATCGGTGCTTCAGGGCAAGAAGAAGTTAGCGAGCTGAGAGCGAAGTTACTGGAGGCCATCGAGATCAACCAAGTTGGGGAGTTTCTGCAGCGGGATAATGAAGACCTGAGGCGGGAGGTCTCGAAGCTTAAGGAGCATTCGCAGAGCACCGTTTCGGCAGTCCTACAAGGCTCTTCTTCGTCGCGAGCTTCTCGGCCTCCCCTCCCACGTGCTGGTAGGAGTGCCAGCGGTAGGAATAGGGAAGTCGAGGAACAGCGTGAGAGGGAAATGGAGGAGCTGCGCGACGATGTTCGGCGAGCATATGTGACTGCTGCTGGGCTCTAGAGGGATGTCACCCGTCTTCGACATTTGTTCAAGAACGGCCCTCGACAAGTGTGGTCCGATGGATATGATCAAGGCTGGCTGGAAGCTCCGACGAGCCTATCAGAGTTTGAAGAGTTATCCTTCATCAGGGGTTGGTTGAGTGCCCTCAAAGAGCTGCAGGTCTCGAGGAACTCGACGCTGTGGTATCGACATGAGATGTCCTCCTCTACTCTGATGCCCAACCCATTTAGGCAGGATGATCGATGGATACCCATTGATGCTATTCCCCGATGATTATTGGAATTGGACGCAAATGAGGTTGTGGAGGAGCTCGCCCCTGCTCCTGATGATGGAAGGAGAGCTAAAGTTGCTGATTATCTTGCTCGGAGGCTTCCACCCTCTTGAAATTTTGTTTTTATTTATTGTAAATGCTTTGGGCGAGCTTCACCGACTAAACATGTACTATCATTTTTGTAAATATAAAAGATTAATGAGAAGTTCGAGTTTTGGGCAATTTTGCCGACTAAACGTGTTCATCCAATCCTTTTATATTTTTTCATCTTCACAATCCTTTTTATTTTGTCATGTGAGTGTCCGTCCAGTCCAGTATAAGAATACCATTGTGCCCTCCCTTTACCTTTTAGGTCGTGTCGTCACACTCCCTTAGGCCTAAGTAGGGCAATTGGCGAGGACACACCTGGTGTTGGATGTCTTCATCCGATCAGGATTTTGTTTAACCAAAGTAGGTTTGATGCCTAAGAATACTCTGTAGGGCTTCATATATTGCCATGGGCAATGCTAAGAGGTCTGTCGTGCTTCATGACGATGACCTGAGGAGGGGTGTTCCCCTGCTATGTCGACCATTATGCCTGTAATTTGGAAAGGATGTGTAATAAGATATAACTGTTACTAATTAGAGAGTGATCAACTGAGAGATTTTCATTGGTGAATTGAGAAATGAACTGTCCTTTCACATAATGAATACAATAAAAGATCTAACAATAGAACTCCTAAAAATAGAATTTTTTTAGATTAGCTGCGTTCCATGCTCGTGGTATCTCTCTGCCCTCCATCGTTTTCAAATGATAGGCACCTTGCAGGTCGTCTCTAATTATCTTATAAGCAGTTCGGGCCCAGTTTACCGTCTGATGGCTTCACTGTGTTGCCCAGGACCTTTCTTAAAACATAGTCCCCAACTTCGAATTTCCTCGGATTGACCCTTTTGCTGTAGTGCTTCGCGAGATGTTTCTGATAGCTCGCTAGTTTTACTAGGGCAAGTTCCCTGCGCTCGTCGGCCAAGTCGAGTTCAGCGAGCAAAGCCTAATCGTTCTGACCCTGCTCGACAAGGTCGGATCTCATTGTAGGCAATCCTGCTTCTAGTGGGATGATCGCTTCCATACCATATACTAGTGAGAATGGCGTTTCCCCTGTGGCTCGCCTAGGAGTCGTTATGTATGCCCATAGGACATGTGGTAGCTCGGTTGTCCACACACCTTTTGCTCGCTCTAACCACTTCTTCAATCCAGCGATCACTGTCTTGTTGGAAGCCTCAACTTGTCCGTTGCTTTGAGGGTAGGCCAACGAGCTGAAGTGGTGCCTGATCCCGTGTTTGTCGCAGAAGTCCTAAAAAGGGCCACTCTCGAACTGTGTTCCATTGTCAGTGATGATGGTTCTGGGGATTCCGAATCGGGTGATTATAATTCTCCATATGAACCTCATCATGTCAGCATCTCGGATGTTCGCCAGTGGTTCTGCCTCGATCCACTTGGTAAAGTAATCAGTTGCCACCAACAGGTATTTTCGATTGCCGACAGCGGTGGGCAGTGGTCCCACGATGTCCATTCCCCACTGGGCGAAGGGCCAGGGACTGGTCAGGGATTTTAATTCGCTGCCGGGCTGGTGGACCATGGGAGCGTGAAGTTGGCATTTTAGGCATTTGCGGACATATACTGAGGAGTCCTTTTGCATATATGGCCACCAGTAACCTTCCTTCATTGATCGGAAGGCTAGAGACCTTCCTCCGACGTGACTTCCACATATTCCTTCGTGAAGCTCATGAAGCACTGCCTTGACATCGCCTGGGTGGACGCATCTAAGGTAGGGGCCGGAGAAAGATCTTTTATACAAGTCGCCTCCTGTGGATAAGTGAAAGCGAGCAACTTTGACTCTTATCTGGTGAGCAGTTCTTTTATCCTCTGGGAGCGTTCCGTTCTTCAAATAGTCTCTCAAGGGATCCATCCAGCTGGGGGCTGATTCCAATTGGAGTATTGGTTTCGCTTTGGTCAGCTCGCAGTTGGGGTAAATGCTTGGGCAACTGAGGAAATCGATAGGGATGATCCTTTTAAGGCTGGAATCAACTGCCGAGCTCAGGGTTGCCAAGGCGTCAGCGTGGCTGTTTTGCCCCCTGGGAAACTATTGGGTGTTGATGTCTTCAAAGTTCGTCATTAAGTTTTTTACCAAGGAGAGGTAGGCTGCCATCCTCTCATCCTTCGCGTTATAGTCTCCACTTATCTGATTGGAAACTAGTTGCGAATCTCCGAATACCTGTAAACGCTTTGCTCCTAGAGTTTGCGCCCTTTGGAGACCTGCTATTAAGGCTTCGTATTATGCTTCGTTGTTGGAGGCTGCAAATCCCAGCCTGATTTCTTGCTCGAGGACTGTATTCTCTGGAGTGATGAGAACAATTCCTACTCCTGCCCCCTTTGAGTTGGAGGCTCCATCAACGAATAGTTTCCAACTTCCCCCTGTAGCCTGGTTGATTTGTTATGTTGGCTTGGGCTGGTCGATGCGTTCTTTACCTGTGAATTCAGCTATGAAGTCAGCAAGGATTTGACCCTTGATAGCTGTCCTTGGTTGAAATTGGATGTCAAATCAGCCGAGCTCGACTGACCATTTAGACAGTCTGCCCGACAAATCCGCCTTCCTTAGGATAGCCTTGAGGGGGTGTGATGTAAGGAAGATGATCGTATGAGCTTCGAAGTAGTGCTTCAGTTTCCTCGAGGACATCACTAGGGAGAATGTGAGCTTTTCCAATGGTAGGTAGCGCTGCTCGGCGTCCATTAAGGTTTTGCTCGTGTAATAAACTGGATGTTGGATCCCTGTAACTTCACACATTAGCGCTGAGCTGACAGTATGGCTGGACACAGAGAGGTAGAGGTACAAAGAGTCCATTTGCTGTGGTATGACAAGCAGCGGTGGGGAGCTTAGGTAGGACTTGAGCTCGTCTAACGTTCGTGTGCAACCTGGGGTCCATTCTACTGTTTTGCTGCCTTTTAAGAGCTAGAAGAAGGGCTTGCATCTCTCGGAGGATTTAGAAATGAAACGATTTAGAGCAGCGAGCATTCCAGTGAGTTTCTATACATCTCGGACTGTGCGAGGAGGTTTCACTCTTTTGATTGCATCAATCTGGTCCGGATTAGCCTCTATGCCTCGCTTACTGACCAAATACCCATGAAACTTTCCTGACTGGACACCGAAGGAACACTTGCTCGCGTTGAGTTTCATTCGGTACTTCCTGAGGATTTCGAAGGTACTTGATAGGTCCGAGAGGTAATTTTCCTTCTCCTTGCTCTTGACGAGCATGTCGTCGATGTAGACCTCCATTGTGTTTCCCATTTGATTTCTCAACATTTTGGTAACTAGCCGCTGATAGGTTGCCCCTGCATTTTTTAGCCCAAAAGGCATGACCTTGTAACAGTATAAACCAACCGTTGTGATAAACGCCGTTTTGTCCTGATCTGGGGCATACAAGGGAATCTGGTGATATCCTGAGTATGCGTCCAGGAAACTCATTCGTTCGTGAGCTACGGTGGCGTCTACTAGTTGGTCTATTTTCGGAAGAGGGAAGCTATCCTTGGGTCAGGCTTTGTTGAGGTCAGTGAAGTCTATGCAAACTCTCAACTTCCCGTTGCTTTTTGGAACTACCACTAGGTTGGATAACCATTTGGGGAATTGCACTTCCCGTATGGACCCTGCATCCAGCAGTTTTTCGACTTCTTTTTCTATTGCTCTGGCCTTCTTGGGAGCAGTTCGTCGTGCCTTCTGTGCTATCGGCTTGAATGTGGGATTGATGTGCAACCGATGGCAGACCATACTGGGATCGATTCCTGGCAGTTCATTGGGTTCCCAAGCGAAAACATCTATGTTGCTTCTGAGTAAGGTTAACAAATCCCTGTGCTCTTGGTCAGTGAGTGAGGTCCCGATCAGGAAGACTCTACTGTTGTCGCCTTCTTTAGCAATCACTTCTACCAGGTCCTCTGCAACACGCTCGCAGGGGAGGAGCCTGGTCTCTTCCACTCCGGGCCTTCCATATTTTAATTGCTATTTGGAAGGGATTGCACCTTCCTCCACTTTCTCGCTGGTTTGAACGACTCTTTTCTCTGGCTTTGGTCGGATGGCCGCTATGAAGCACTTTCTCGCCATTGCCTGGTCGCCATGTATCTCCATCACTCCCCGCTCGGTGACATATTTGAGTTTCTGGTGGTAGGTCGAGGAGACTACCTTCATTGCATGAAGCCATTGCCTGCCGAGGATGGCTTGATACGGTGAATCGATGTCGACCACCAAGAATTCGATCATTTTTGAAACATTTCCAGCGAGCACTGGCAGTACTATCTTGCCCAGAGGCATGGTCATCTTCCCAGCGAAGCCGACCAGAGGAACAGTGGTTCCCTTTAGGTCGGCGATGTTCAACTTCAATTTCCTGAACAGGTCGATGTACATTACTTCGGATGAGCTCCCTTGATCGAAGAGCAGCCTGTCGATATCAAAGTTGGCTATCCTTGGTGTAATGACTAAGGCATCGTGATGTGGGGTCCTTACTCCCATAAGATCTTCATCCGTGAAAACAATATGCTTGTTGTAGTTGATGTCCTCTGCTCGCCGACGTTTTCCTGCTTGTGATTTTGCTGGATCAATCTGAAAAGCTTGCATCAACGCTGTCAGCTTCTTTACCTCCATTCGAGCTGAGTTACCCTGGATTTGCTTAACATCGAATACTCCGTGGATTACTGCGAATTCGTATCCGGTGTCATCTTTCATTAAGTTGTCGGGTTTTGCCTCCTTGTGGACAGTCACTCTCTTTACCTTCTTTTCCACAAAGTCATTCAAATGTTCGGATTGGGCCAACTCCTTGAGGTGGGACTTAAGAGCCTTGCAGTGCTCGATCTTATGCCCTCCCTCTTTGTGGAAGGTGCATCTCAGTGCATTGTTTCTTTTCGAGGGGTCTCCTCCCATTTTCCGGGGCCATTTGATGAACGGCTCATCCTTGATCTTCGCGAGAATTTTGTAAATTGGTTCTTTGAAGACGGTGTTGACCGCCTAGAACGACTTTGCAATGTCAAGGTTCCCTCCATTTTTGGAGCCATTCTTGCTCCCACTCTTCCCTCCTTTTTTCTGGTTATCAACTTTCTCACTTCCCTTGGTAGCGACCTTGGCTCGACCGTTTTCTCCTACATTAAGGCGGGTGACATCTTCCACCTTTGCGTATTTCTCAATCCGGGCCATCAGGTCATCAATGGTCGTAGCTTCCTTCTTTGTCAAGGACTGGTAAAAGAGGGAAGAGCTAGGTAGCCCAATTTTGAATGAAGCCACTGCCACTTCTTCTGCACAGTCCTCGACTTCGTTGAATAACTCCCAGTACCTCTTCGCGTAGTCTCGGAGTGTCTCCTGAGGAGTTTTCTTCATTGTTAATAGAGCATCCATCCTTTTGGGATGGGAGCTGCTGGTGATGAACCGGGCCGTAAAGAGCTTGGCTAGGGATTTGAAATTCTGATGGATCGGTGAGGGAGTTTCTCGAACCATTTTTGGGCCATCAGTGCATCTCGGTGATTCCAGAGGGTCATAGCCTGCCGGTACTGCCTGATATGATCAATGGGATCAGTCTTCCCCTCGTAAATCTTGAACCTTGGAATAGCAAACTTTTTGGGAGCTTCTTCTTCTTCAATTTCCCTCGTGAAGGGAGATTTCATCTGGGTCTTGAGGGCTCTCCTGGCGAGTTCTTTGGTCGACCTGGTGCCGCGGTGAGCTGGATGTTGGTCCATTTCTCTGCGGACTAGGTTCTGTATGTTGTCGTCGCTGCGAGCAGGGCTCTGATAGCGGCGAGCTTTTCTCAGTTATTCGCGTAGGTCGTCGTCTGAGTTGCCACCTTCGTACCCTTGATATTCCCGCCTATGGATCCTTCCTCGGTTGCGAGATTTGCTCACCTGAGGGCTAGGAGTGCGATAGGGGCGTCTCCTGGTATCAGGACGTAGTTCCTTCTCCAGTTTTTCCAGTCTTCTTTTCAAGCGAGCATTCTCAGCCTCATATCTGCGAGAAGACTCCCTCTGCTCGTGGAGCCTTGCTTCGTATGCATCGATCAATCTGGATATCTGAGTGGACCTTGCTGGTCCTTGACTTTCTTCTGAGGCTGGCCTTTCTAAGCGAGCCCCTTGATCTGAACGTCGGACTTCAGACCTAATCCTGCGAGGAGCGGGTGGCTCCTGAATATCTCCTGCTTGAGGAGCGTTGCTGCTGTGACCAGATATCTTAGAATTTTTCTTGGCGTGGGCTCTTCTCAGGGAAAGATGAACGGTTCCCACAGACGGCGCCAATTGTGGTGACAATTATTATGCAACACAAATAAATATGAAAGAGGTAACAACCAAGAAAAGATAAATAAAATGTCAATCACACAACAACGGGTATACGTGGTTCAGCAAAGATGTGCCTACGTCCACGGTGGTTCAGTCAGTGTTATTTCTCTATGTTCTGAAGAATAAGTACAGAGAATACAAGGTGTCCTTTTTCCCGGACTTAGGGTTTAATTTATACATGTATATGTTGGTTAGTGGGGGTGATGGGTTCCTCCTTATTAGCCATCTCCCCTATAACTTTCTTACATGGGATCGCGCTTCCCCACAACTTCTCTTCATGGGATCGTGGAGTAATCGGATCAATACAAAAGGTGATGGGCCTGGGCTTTGGGCCCCTAAGGCAAGGCTACTTGTCCAGGTCTATAATGCTAAATTCAGGGTACCCACACATATCACAATCTTTCTTTTTTTTTAGGGAAGAGGGAAGGTACCCCCACACGTTTTATTAGAAAATTATTTAGGAGAAAAATAGTCTCCTACATGGCATGTACAAGCTCTAGAAATAAAAGAAACATGAATCGATCATTGAGCCCAATGGATCGATTTGATTGAAAGCAAAAAATTGGGATTTTATAAGAAACCCCATTACAAAAATTAATGATTAAATATAACATTAGGAACACCTAATCTATCTAAATTAATGCTACCTTTAACTAAAATGGGGATATCCATAAAGTTATTGCAAAATCCTATAGACTTTGATGAAATTGCATAATTGGCCATGCAATCTGCTGCTGAGTTTAGCTCCCTCCATATATGTTAAATTTCAAAACCCTGTGTTCTTAAGAGATTCTGAATTTCTTCAATTTGGACTCTCAATCTCCATGGGGGTTTCCATTGATTAAGACTATACTGGACCGAATCCTTTGAATCAGATTCTATAATCACTTTATCATAGCCGTTGTTGATACAAATCTTAATGCCTCTAACAATAGCATCAATCTTTGCAAAAATACTGGTCGACCAACCAACATACCCATGAAACCTCCTAGAAATCTACCATGTTCATCTCGAATTATTCCTCCTACTCCACTAGGCCTAGGATTACCTTTGGAAGCACCATCCACATTTAATTTGACAAAATTAGAAGCAGGTATTAACCACCTTAGAATCTTGAAAGAGGGATTTTGTAGTTTAATCTTGATATTGAATGTTTGAATAATCTCCAGATCTTCCTTATTGGTCTAATCTTGAAAGAATTGCATATCACAATCATTACATCTTATTTATAATGAAATGATTCAATAAAAGAAACCCTTATAAGGGGGAGGAATCCCGTATATATGTTGTATGTAATACAAAAGAGATCAACAACAAAACCAACCAATCCCTAACTAGACATCAATAAACACTCTAGACTCCTTTATGTAATTCCTCAACGAAGTCCATGCGAGAAGAAAGAGATAGGATATGATTACTCCTATTCCAAAGAAGAAGCGTACTCTTAAAATTGTAATCAAGTTTCTTGGGGCCACTTCCTTCCTTTCAAAGCATGTCCCGTTCCTCTCACACAAAACTATCCAAATGATGCAATTTGGGTTATACTCCAAACTTTGTTGTACCCCTTCTAACCCTTTGGACATTTCCATGCTGCCAACACCTCTCTCACAGACTATGCCATAACCTACAAAACCCGACATAAGGAAAAGAAAACATACCATAAACCCCTCGTCACCCAATAATGCAGAAGAAAATGATTAGTCGACTCTTCCGCTGCCTTGCACATCTAACATCTACTGGTCACCCATATCCCCTATTCTGTAAACCTTTTATCATCAAATTAACCTATCTAACAACGGTCCATACAAAGAAAATGACTTTCGTAAGAGCCTTAACTCTCCAAACTTCTTTTCGCGGGAAATAATTGCTTTTAGATACTCTCAGCAGTGTGTAATAACTCCTAATCGAGAAAATCCTTAACTTACTCCTATCCCACCGTAAAGAATCCTCCCCACTTATTGGGATTGGTGCCAATTCTAACTAACCAAAAAAGGCATCCGCCTCCTCAAGCTTACAATCCTACAGTCTTCTTCTAAATTTTGGGTTCCAAATGACACTATCTCCTACCCTCAGCTTATGATCCATCACCAACCCCTCCTTCTCCCTTACTAAAAGGTAAATTTTTGTAAAAAGATCCTCCAGAGTGCTATCTTTACCCTCACCAATCTCTTCATAATCTTATTTTGTTCCATTTCCCTAACTAGAAAGATGTGAATCAAGAAAATTCCTCCTATTCGTGAGTTATGTATTTCTACACCCCCACTCTATGCACGGATCTCGCCATGCTAAGTCCCCATGCACAGAGAGAGGAACCACTTCTAACCATCACTACTTTTCTCCACAACCTTTCTTCCTCTCTATTAAACCTCCACAACTACTTACCCAATAAGGTCTTATTGAACTAATTAGGTCTCTTCACTCCTAATCTTCCCTCCATGAGTAGCTTTCACATCTCCTCCCATCTCACTACGCAGTACTTAAAACTCTCCTCCACGCCTTTCCATAATAAATCCCTCTTCATCTTCTCTAAAATCTCACACACTAATACTGAGAGAGGTAAGCCTCACAAGAAATATGTTTGAAGGCTCAATAACACTCTTTCGATCAACATTAGTGTCCCCCGATAGAAAATAGTTCTTCCAAACTGATAACCTCCTCCACATCCTCTCGAGAATGTGGTCACAAATATTTCTAGACTCTAAATTTTCCCCTAAACTAAGTCCACGATATGTAGAGAATAGCACACCAACCTTGCAACCTATCACTACTGCCAATGACCCATATTCTCCACTCCCCCAACCGCAATCGTCACGCATTTCCCCACATTGATATGAAACCTTAAAAATTCTTCTAAACAAAACAATGGTAAGATGAGTGATCCCACCTAAAAATCTACCATGTTGTAAATAATTATTATTTCATTTGCAAATAGCATATGAGAAACTGTGACTGACTGCGAGTTTCATTCACCAATCATATATTCACTAATTGATCATGTCTCAACTATACGACCATTTATCATTGAGAACGCCTCCATTACCAAGATGAAGAGGAATGGGGATAGTGGATCCCCTTGGATAATCCCTTTAGAATTAGAAAAGAAACCCTTTGAGACCCCATTCACCAGAACAAAAAATTTAACAGACGAGATAAAACTTTTGATCCAACGACAACATCTCTCCCCAAACACCATCCTCCTCATCATTTATAAAAGTAACCTTTAGTTTACATGATCATAATCCTTATTAATATGAATCTTGCAAATAATTCCCGGCTCACCACCCCTCATCTGGGACTTCACACACTCATTCGCCATAATCACCACATCTAGAATTTGCGTGCCTCCCACAAAAGCATTTTGGGCTTCAGAAATGACAAGATCCATGAGCTTTCATAATTTGACTTATAAAAACTTGGTAAAGAGACTATAAACACTCCCTATTAAGATAATCGGTCTAAGGTTCCTTACATCCATCGCCCCCAGGTATTAGCTTCATAAAAGTCGTATCCAGATTTCTTAAGAAATATCCCCTATCATGGAACTCGATGAAAAATTCCATAACATCCCCTCTCACAAATACCCTAACATTACTAAAAGAAGTCCATGGTGAAGCCATCCGAGTCAGGTGATTTATCATCGTCCATAGACATCAGAGCCTACAATACCTCCTCCTATGTGAATAATCCTTCTAACCGATCACCTTCCTCCCTAGCAATGCCCCCAACCATCAATCTATTTAATGTGGATCTCCAAGGTTCCTCCTCTGTGTAAAACCTCTCATAATGTTGTCTGATGCCCCCTCACCTCACCTCCCTCAGAGTACTCCTCTTCCCCATCCCAATATGGTTAAATCGATTGTGGAAATTTTCCACTTTATGGAAGAATTTAGTGTTTTTATCCCCCCCCTTCAGCCATAAAGCCCTCAATTTTTGCCTCGAACCAATCTCCTCCCGAATTAGCCTCCTCCCCACCTTTCCTTTTCTCAGTTCCCTCAATAGCTTTTCTTCCCCCTAAAAGATAAACCATCCCTTCATTTTCATTGAGAACTTGAATTTCCTCCATGTATCTCTTGATGATATCCCTCACTTTTCCAAAAATTTTCTTGCTACATATTTTGATGTCAGCCTTGAGAAGAGAAATATTTGTTTCCAGGATCTAGCTAGCATTTCCCACCACCTCATACCGATGACAACACTCCTTCACCCTATCCATGAAGCCAATTTCTTTCGGCCATATATTTTCGAACATTAAGGGAGACCTTTTCCCTCTCTACCCCCACACTCTAAAAGAATCGGAGTTTGATATCATGTCACCCTAGTTAAGAAAGACTAGATCAAACCTCAAGAGTTCTCCTCCCACTCACTAGAAATTAAAAACCTATCTAACCAGGACAATGAAAGGTTATCCCTGTCATTGGACCAAATGAACACCTCTCCTTCCAATGGTAGGTCCAATAATTCCATCTCATTAATGAAATTCAAATATTACCGCATGTAACTGTTCACTTTCCCCCAATGACTCATTTCACATGAGAATCATATAGTGTTAAAATCTCCCCCAATACACTAAGGATTCCACTATACCCCCTACACATGTTAACTCTTCCCATAAGTCCAATCTAATTTAATCCTATATCGAGCCATACACCCTTGAGAAGGTCCACATGAACCTATCCTCCAATTTTTAAACAAATAAGATAATGACCAGCTCCCTATAAAATATCTATTTTATCCACTACTCTTGAATTCCACATAATTAACACCCCACCCGAGGACCCCACCGCATCCAGACTGAACCACTCGATCCACCTCCCTCCCTAGATATATTTAGCCAACTCCCTACCCATATTCCCTAACTTCATTTCCTGTAGACACAAAATATATGGAACCCAATTCGATATATCTCCACCAACTACCTCTATTTTCTCGAGATCATTCAAACCCCTCACATTCCATGATATCCTTTGTAGCTTTGTTGGACGCTATTTTGTGCCCCCTCCTTCCCCTCCCATTTTACCCCTCATTTTTTCCTCGATATTTCTAAATAACATCAATACTTCCCGTTCATTCCCTAAATATATTGTCCCTAGGTGTCTTTTAAACCTCCTATCATCTCCTCTACCCATCTTTCTCTTTCGTCACCTAGTTCCCCCACCCACCGGGCCACCTACTGCTATATGTCTCCTCTCATGACTCAACATGGTTCCTTGAGACCATCAACTCTACCCATAACTTAGGAAACTAATTATTTTTTTATTGTATTTTAACCTCCATACCGTTCATTAATTCCCTTGTAGATTTTGAAAATCTTAGATCTTTGTCCCATTTGTACCCTTCCTTTTCCAATTCGTATGGAACCATAGCACTTTTGGGACCTTTCCAGCCGCCCTCCCTCATCTCCTCCACATCCTATGTAACTGGACTTAGATAATTATTTTCTTGTGGTGACACTATATCCAACCTAGTTTCATAATTAGTTTTAGCAAGAGTCATATAAGAGTCACAAATATTCTTCTCAATTCCCACTATTCTTGTCTTTTCATTCCTGTTAACATTTTTCCCTTTAAATTTTTATTTAAAATTTCTTCCGTGACATCCCTTCTGAATCACTTTTTGTGAATTTAAAATGGGCCCTAATTGTTTTAGGCTAACACATGATCTCCCATTTTCAATAGGAATTTGACCCCCTCCTTTTTTAGGAGTATTCGGTTCATCCATGTGATTCCCTCTTAACAATTATTTTTTGTCGACACAATTACTTTTCCCTTTGTTCCCATCCGACCCACACCCAGATATTCTGCTTCCAACATTATGCTTTCCTACATAAAATTATTTCCAATCACCCACATTCTCTCTATAACTCCAAGCCTTCTCCACCATGTCTGCCATGTGACGTCGCTCTGTTCCTCGACATCTAAGCCTTGTCTTCCACTGCTTGGTTCCCCGATGCGTTTAAACTCTATAACCTCGATTTTCTTTGGCATACCTACTTCCCCCTCCATCGATCCTCTAACCTTTTTTCGACGAACCTTGTCTACTAATACTGCTAATCTCCCTATTCTCCTTCAATTCTGCAACGGAGGTTTTCCCTTCCACCTCTGCCCAATTTCTTGATCTTTAGCTCCTCTCCTTAATGTTCTCTATCGTTCCATTAATTATTTCCATCGAAGGCCATTCCTGTTGGGTTTCTTTGAATCCTATCTCATTATCGCCCATTTTCTCTATTGCATCGCCATCTCTACTCACATTCTTAGGGACTTCAGTCACTGCATGGGGATACATTAGTCCTTCGATGTCGCTGGCGCTGATTGGTTCATCCTCAAATCCCGCCTGTCTTCCATTTTCAACTCCACCAATATATTCGATTAAGTCCATCATCTTGTTCCCATGTGCATGTATCCCTTTACATTTAATCCCCTTCTCTTCATGAGAAACTATCATTTATTTTTACTTAATATGTGGTAACCTAAACACCGAGTCCCCCACTTTGATTGTTACATCTTTTGACAGCATATCCCCATCTCTAATGAGAATTTGTTCCCACTAAAGCTCCTTACAGCCTAGGTAACTTGGTCTACTTCTAGAAATCTTTCGTAACTATTTCCTATGGCCTAAAGAATTTCATTGCTCCGTAGATGCAATAATACCCTTCACTTTATCCATCGCCACTTTTAAATTATAGCCAATGTGATGCTACCCTCAATAGGTGACATCTATCTAAAAACATAGGTACCTCGATGTTCTACCATATTTTGTGCTCTAATATTCTTATCGCCTATTTTTTGAACTAAAGTCAAAGAAGAATTGATCATTATGAAATTTCTTTATTACCATGCCATCGACACTTTTCCACCTTAGTACGATCCAGTTAGACAAAGCTTCATAGAATAGTGTAGCTTCATTCGTACCTCCAACCCTTCCAACCAAGGTTTTCTAAAAATACCTTAACTTAGAAAATCCAAGAGATTGTCTCTACCATAAATCACATTGTGAATTGTCACTATACAAAATATGTGTCTTGTGAGAGACTTATGGTTCCATGCCAGTAGCTCGCATAAACACTTTCTTCTCCTTGGCCAGTTGTGGTGGTTCAGAAGTGTTCACTTCCTTTCTCTCTGACCGACACAGAACCAGTGGTTCCATCTTGTGAAACTTTTATCCAATAAGCTCCCATCCGCCACCCATCACCGGCTACGGGATGAGAAATCTAGTCCCCCTCCCTCCTTCATTCACAACAATCATAAAAAACTTATTTCCTTACATAATAAGTGCAAGATATTTGTTTTTATGTTTTCACTCCCTTTCTTGAAAAATATTCCCTTCTCCTTGATGCTTGTAGCATACATTCGCTCAACCAAATACCTCCCTGATTGATAAGAACCCCAAACACACATAGACACTACCAATATCTTTAAAACAAAAGTGATACGACATCATTTTCCATTCCTTACTTATCTCTAATGTCTTCCCTCCTACTGAAAATATTGTCTTCCTAGTGTAACATTCGTGGTTGAACCCATCAGGGAGAAACCCTACTTGGTGTTGAAAAATTAGAGGTAAAGGGAAGATAATATAATTCTAATTTAGAAGTCTACTTACATAAAAATTAATTGAATGTCTTTTACTAATGGTATTCGTGACCATTCACATTCTTTGTTCCTTCATGCATATTCGAAAAAAAATCTATGTCCATAACCTACAATAATTTGGTTTGTCTTTATGTTAAGTCTCACCTAGCTTTCAAGTTAACATTGTAAATTTATTTCAAGCTAAACTGTAGAGAATGGAGAACCAATGATAATTGGTTGAAGTTGAAGAAATGTTTGTTAAAGACAATTTGTCATGTTTTTTAATTTAGTGGAAGAACATTAATTTAACAAGCTAACGATGTTTCTTATAATGATAAGTTTTAAGTGACAAGTATTGTTCTAATGTTTTGTTACTATTGAATAGTATATTAAGTTTATTTTGGAAGCTTTGATTACTATATACATGAAACCTATATTGTAGTATTTTATGCTTCATCAGTTCATTGTTGTAATTCTAATACAAATATTATTTTTTAGTGTGGCAAAATTTCTAGATAAATGCCTTAGCGGCTGTTGAGATATCACCTCCCTATTATATTATTGTCTAGGTCATGGAACCACCCCATCATTGATAGTTGACAAACAACATATGTAATACTCCCAGGATTGTTACTAGATAAAGTTCAATAAAAACCAATTTGAAACTTACAAAAACCATTTTACTTATGTTCAATAGTTATATAAAACATTTTCATTAGCTAGATAACTGGTTTTATATAAATAAAACAAATAATTTTTTCATTGATTTCAAAATATCTTTCCTATGAAATAAAACGGTATTATTACTTCAAAAAAATAAAGTATCAAGATCTGAAGAAGAATCTATCCCTAAAAATCAAATCATCGTGCCCACGATATAATAAACCATTTTCTCATACATGACTTAGAAGTAGATAAAATTTGGAGGGGTAATCTTATCAACCAAGTAGGTTACATATATGCTCCAAATGTATACACATACTCCCGTGTGCGCAATATACAAAGTTTATTCATATGGCACTCAATTTTAATCCCAAGGTAACTCTTATCATCAATAGGATATCACCACTCGTACCCACACTTTCCACATACCTCATATACAAAGTCATCTACGCACATCCTTTTGTACGTTGTGAATCTATATTCACTATCTTACTATCCACATTCCCTTGATTCACGGTACACCCAAAAAAAATTCAATCACAATGGTATGGCTTAACATCCTAAATAATAACGCAATTTCTTAATATCCCAATCATGACTGTGACTTGCTTACGACGCATATAATAACAAAGGAGACCAAAGCCTCATCCCGTCCAATATGTGTTTGATTAAGGGATGCCTAGAATCCACCAAAAAATATCTCAAAATATATGTTTCACGAAGGATAAAATTACCATAATCAATAACGTAAAGTATCTACCCAAATCTACACCCATGTGTATTATGAAATCATTTTAACATATGTATTAAGTTTACACAATATACATATAAGAATAAAACACATATCATGAGTATATGTATAAACAAAATTGTTGAGCATGTATAAAATACAAAATCAAAATAATTCAATATATGCACAAAGAATCCAATATGAATTGACATCCTCTTAAATCTCCAATTTTATCTTGGATTATATATTTAATTTATTCCAAGGTTATATTTTGGTTATGGAGGTTTTTGGAGAAAAACTAAATTTAGAGATACGTGTTTGTAGGAGGGTACTTTAGATCGTAAGTGGATGCGTAACCCCTTTTAAGTATGGTAATGATAAGTTAACTAGCACAAAACTTTGGATTAGTAATAGAACATGCCAACACAAGCCTGATGAAGATGAAGCTCGACTTAAACTCACAAATCTCTCGTGTATAACTCAGAAAAGTAGTAATGGAATTTTAGAAGTAACTTAGCTAGAGGGATAGAGAAGTAAGCACCCTAGATACACCTTGGTAGGCAGGCAAACACACTAAACACTCTCAAGAATCTTTGTCAAGTATTAAAAGCTTCGTAATAAATGATAATAATGAGTGAGCCAACCCTCTGGTTTCTAATAACTCTCTCTAATGTATCTTCTCTCTATCAATAACTTCTGAACTCTCAAAAAGATCTCTTCTGAACTCTTAAAAAGATCATCATCTCCTCAGGGGTGGTTGGGGTCCTTAAATAGCCCCCCACACCATCCCCGAGGCAACTCAGTCATTAAAGACTATGAAAGACATCCCTCATACTTTATGTCACAATATTAAATGCCTGATGCACTATTTGTCTCCACGACATAAACATTAAATGTCAAGACATGCCTTTTGCCTAACCACTGTGTGTCAGGGGGATGTTGTTGCAGAGGTGGCTCACCAATTGTCTGACAGCCCCAAATACCATAGTGGTTTACTCAAGTGCAGGGATGACATTGTTTAGCTGGCTAGTGACATCACCTATAGCACATTTGACATTAAGTAGAGGGTTGTTTGGTTTATGACACAATGCCCGATGGAACTCCAAGCTGCTCCGCCTGAAGTTCCACGGGCAGGGTCCTTCAATATTTAACTAGGTGTATCTAAGATGATCAGGACAAGCCCCAACGGTGCCTTAATTCTCAATCCTCTAAACTAAGTCCCTCTAAAGTTCCCACGGTGAGGTCGTTCGATAGAGCATGAAAGCTCTCCCAGACCCTGCCAAGCCTAGTCTCTCGCGAGTACCGTTCGACCTCACACAGATGCATTATTCTCGTTACATCATTACAATCTTATTACTCATAGCCCATACAAATAAAATATACAATATGACTAAGTAATCAGCAAGCTAAAGTATGAGTTGCCACGTGAAGCTGCCTCACTTGAGCTGCCTCGCTTGAGATGCCATGCTGTCTTAATCCCAAACACTATTGCCAATGGGTGGATTATCCCTAATCTCAGGATTATCTCCAAGCCCCCTCTACATTTGCCCCTTCGTGGAGGGATTTGTTGTGGGAACAAGAAATGCCTACATGAAAACTTCTCAATCCGATGAACCTTCTCTGAGCGAAAAAACTCTGGCCTTCTTTTCCCGTTAGAACTGTAGCGATATAGTCTTCTTGAAAAAGTAAAATCCTCCCCGATGTAACTAAGGCGAAGCATCATTCCCATTGGGACTTAGGCGAAGGGAAATCGCCGCTTTTTCCTCGTGCTGGTCCCTAACCGTTCTAGCTCTAATGTTTGAAATTCTCCCGAAATGCCTACTAACCCTTTCAAATACTCATTTTGGACTTCTGATAAATGAAATTCTCCGCCTTAGTTTTTCGCTATTTTCGAAAAATGATGGGACATGTGGCGAGGGGACTTCGTAGCTTTGTTGAACCGTTGGGGGATCTCCTTCGTTAGAAGTTTATTGGGTATGCCTGACAAAATCTTCTGGCGCCAAAACTTAAACTTGTTGAAGAAGGCAACGCTTTCTGTTCTATATGTGTCACTTTATTAATGATGTGGCGCTGTCTTTTCAACTTCCAAAGTACTTCCCAAAGTGCCACGTGTTCATGTGAAATTATTATAGGCGTCCGCGCACGTGCGAGGGTGGGGAAATCTAAACGCCAAACTCAAAAATTTCAAACGTCCATATCCTAACGCTTAACCTTTCTTTTCTCTTACATTGCCTTCGTTTTCCTCAAGCTTCCATTTTACTTTAAAGAGAGAAAGTCTGTGAGAACTCCATTGTTATTAAACTCTTACTTAACTTCTTTCTTCTGTTACCTTCTATACCACCACTTGTGGTTGTGGTCATCCTTTGTCGTTCTCAAACCTTTCCCACTTGAAGCTTTTATGTTGCTTTATCATTATTTATCATGGCGTCTTCAAGTAACCCCACCATATCTTCCGCCAGTGCTCCGCCTGTTGCCTCTATCGTTGCCACCACCCTGGACGCTGCCCGCCAGGAACAACTAAGGTTTTACCGTCGATCACCTATTTTTGGACATGGTGATGATTTTGCTGGTGTGTGTAAGAGGGTCCATTTTTCTTCTAAGTATGACCCTGTATTGTTGGGTGATGAAGACGAAGCCTCTACTGAGTGGTACTTTCTTCCTCCCGAGGGGATTCTTCGATTTCATTTGGAGCGAGGGGACTTCCCGTGGTCCCACATTGAGTTTCAAGCGTCTGGGGGTTCTCCCGCTCAGTTTGCTGCGGGGAACTCCCACATGCAGATCTCCTATGCTGAAACGCTCACCAAGATTGGGCTGCAACGGGCTAAATGGTTTGGTGAGTTTACTCTCTCCAAGAATAACATTGCCCTTCCTGTTTTGGTGTCTCGCTGGAACGTTACTACCCATACCTTCATCGCTGCATGGGGTGAGTTCACGGTGACGTTGAACGATGTGTGTGAGCTCCTGGGCTTTGAAGCAATAAGCCACGAGCCTTATACTGATGAGGCTCTGTATGCCCAGGAGACTGCTAATCATTTGGAGCTGGACCGAATATGCCTAAGTTGTATCGGTTCATCGAACAATGCCACTTTCTCCCCACTTATCAATTATTTCTTCAAGGATTTTGCCGAAGGTAGTTCTTCTGGAGGTGCCCCTGGTCAAGGTACATCGCTGGAACTTCCTGCTTACATCCTTATCATTCTTTCCCGTTTCCTTCTACCTAGAAAATCCAATGTTCAGCCCCGAGGGACCTTATCAATATATCCCTTTGTTTGGCTCGAGGTACCAAGCTTCCCCTGGCTGCAATCGCCTTGGGATCTCTCTATACATGACTCGACAGGACCCTCTTAGACAAGGAGCGATCACTTGGTCGTTATAACTTGGTAAATTTTTCCAACACGTCCTTCTGACGAGCTTCCTCTATGTTCGTTTCCCTGTCGTAGCGGCCAAGATCAATTGTCCTCCTTCTGGGGAAAGAATTCATCCCCCGGGCTCCTACCTTTATTATAAGAAACTGAGTCGAAAGGAGTTGATCCCTGTGATTGATCGTTTTGAGGACTTTGTTATGAGACCTTACGAAGAGGACATCTTTGTTCACAACTGTGACTTTTTCCAACATGAGTATAGGTTAGTGGAGGTAGGCGCAGATATTGAAGATCCTTCACTGTCCGTGGTTGTTCTATTCTCCCCCGGGTATCTACCTTCCTATACTGTGTGGGGATATACTAGCGATCACTACAATCCCAATCGGTGCAGTCGCCAATTTGGTTTTGATAAGGGGGCTCCTCGCCCAGTTTTTCAATCATCAAACCCCAAGGTTTCTTTTAGCGAGGCCTGCTCCCTGTTTTCATCTACCGCTGCATGGGGAATATGTTCTACAATGGCTGGGCGAGTAACTATTCCCAGTAATAGAAGGCAAGGGGATGTGTCCTATCTGTTCGCTACATGATACTGACCGAAATAATTGGCGGATATTGCAGAGTTCATCGAGGGGGATCCAGTGTACCCTCCAGTTCTTTCCTTTTCTGCGTTGGAGCTAGGTTTAAAGGGCAACTCCATCCTTGGGGTTGAGTTCCCTCTTATTAAAACTCCCAAGGTAAATCCCACTGAGCTTCCTCCCCTTTGTTCCATGATCCCTACTGCTACACCCAAGCCCAAAGGTGTTGCAACCTCTAAGAAAGCTGCCCCTTCGATCAAAGTTGCTACTGATGAACCTTCAGGCCAAAAGGCAAAGAGCAGGGCTTCTTCCAAGTCCAAGTCCCAGACTAAACCCCAAGCTCTTAAGGAGGCATTACCCATTGCCTCTGTTCCTCCTCCCATGCATGCAGAGATGGCCGAGGAGTTGAGAAATAAAGTTCAAGTCGAGGTAGCGCGTACAAACGCTGAGTTCGAACGGCGTGTTCCAGTTTTTCCTCCAACGGGAACCTTCCCCACAATCGTAGTTGATCCCACTGAACCCACGGTGAAGAGGAGAAAAAGTTCAAGGGTTCTTCGTGGTACTGGAACTAGTGCATCGGGAATGAGGAAGAAAACTTTGGGTACCAAGTCCCAGAGGATACAAACTCCTGAGGTGCATTTATCTCCTGCCCCCTCGCCTATCAGATATGAGGTATGCACACTTGTTATATTATCATTTCCCATTTGCCTAAGGAAAAAAAGTACATTTGCTTATGAATTTTGGTAACTTTGGTGCAGGAGGTTGAAGAAGAAAGTGCCAATCCCCCTAGCCCCCCCCCCCCCCCCCCCGTGAGCCCTTTTGTGGGGGGGATATTTCGATGTTTCTTCGCCCAATGTTACTCCTCCTCGTTCGCCCATGATCGGGCTTACCTATTCCTGTCGTTCGGCCTCTCAACGTGCGAGGGATGCTGCCATGGGGGGTGGTACTATTGACTCTGAGGGCATCTCTTCGCAACCAGAGGCAACTCTCCCCATCCTTTCTGATTTATCTCCTTCACCCGAGCTTCTTCTGCCCATCGTTCTGGCTGACGAAGATGAGCTTGAGGTATGATTTCCTCTATAGTTTGTATGGTCTAACGTCCTTTCACTCTTACCCCCTTATTTATTTATCGTACTGAACCTTGAGATTTTGGGTGCCCTAGGTTGAAGTGTCCTCATTGTTATCCAACATTTGTGTTCCCACGCTGCTAACGAGGCCATTGACTGTTATTCCCCTTTTCGGTGGCATAACTGAGGTAAATGACATTTAGAGGTACTTCTCCCTTATTTTCTGTGGGTATTCCTCTTTTTTAACCCTTAGTTTTCATATTGTAGCTTTCTCCCAATCTTGATCCACCTTCTCTCGAAGGTCTGCACGCGTATAAGGCTAAGGTTGGTGCTTCTACTCAGCATGGTGGTTCTTCTGCATCCATCCATGTTGGTGCATCATCTTCTCTAAATGAATCGCCTATACTAGCCTTGGTACCTTATGTTGGTGAGGGAGTTTTGCCCATCGTTGAGGCTTCGGCATCCAGGGGCCCCGTTGTGACTTCTGAGGTAATGAGTCCGCCCCCAACGATTCCTACCTTCATGGCCTCCACGGTGACTCCCGTTATTTCCCCTGCTATGCCCGAGGTATTTTGTTAATTCTCTGCATTTTGTCAAAGAATTTTCAAAAATTCACCTCTATGGTGACTTATCAACGAAAACTCTTGTTAAGGTTTTTCATAAACTCCACCTATAACGGTGACTTAACAACGAAAACGCTTGTTAAGATTTTCATATAAACTCGACCTATATCGGTGACTTAACAACGAAAATGCTTGTTAAGGTTTTTCATAAACTCCGCCTATAACGGTGACTTAACAACGAAAACACTTGTTAAGGTTTTCATATAAACTCCATCTATAACGGTAACTTAACAACGAAAACGCTTGTTAAGGTTTTCATATAAACTCCACCTATAATGGTGACTTAATAACAAAAACGCTTGTTAAGATTTTCATATAAACTCCACCTATATCGGTGACTTAACAACGAAAACGCTTGTTAAGGTTTTTCATAAACTCCACCTACAACGGTGACTTAACAACGAAAACGCTTGTTAAGGTTTTCATATAAACTCCACCTATAATGGTGACTTAATGACAAAAACGCTTGTTAAGGTTTTCATATACACTCCACCTATAACGGTGACTTAACAATGAAAATGCTTGTTAAGTTTTTCATATAAACTCCACCTATAACGGTGACTTAACAACGAAAATGCTTGTTAAGGTTTTCATATAAACTCTACCTATAATGGTGACTTACCAACGAAAACGCTTGTTAAGATTTTCATATAAACTCCACCTATATCGGTGACTTGACAATGAAAATGCTTGTTAAGGTTTTTCATAAACTCCACCTACAACGGTGACTTAACAACGAAAACACTTGTTAAGGTTTTCATATAAACTCCACCAGTAATGGTGACATAATAACAAAATGCTTGTTAAGGTTTTCATATACACTCGACCTATAACGGTGACTTAACAACGAAAACGCTCATTAAGGTTTTTTCATAAACTCCACCTATAACGGTGACTTAACAACGAAAACGCTTGTTAGGATTTTCATATAAACTCCACCTATAATGGTGACTCAACAACGACAACGGTTGTTAAGATTTTCATACATTTGTTACTCTTTCTCAGGTTGCACGAGAGGCTTCTCCACTCGTTCTTTCGCCTATTGGCTCACCTCATTAGGAACCTACCGTCTCGAAAGATTTTGACCATGCTGACCAAGGTTCCATGACCGGTGCTTCAGCGGAGAGTGAATCTGGGTGCGAGCTTCCTCTACCGAATTTGGCTCCTCATGCATTCTACTTAATGGTGCTTTAACATTCTCCCCAAATTCCTGCCACACATCGACTAGTGATCGAGCAACTTGCGAATCACCATCCTAAAAATTTCTCGATGGATTGCTTACGTTCCAACATCTCTGTCATGAGTTATAGGTTGCAAGGCATGGCTACTGTCGTTGCAAAAATTGCTAGCACTCCCACTGCGACCGTTACTAGACCACTCCTTAACCAATTTCTTGGCTATTTGAAGGAGTTGGGTCGTGATGGTTTTCATTTTAATTGGCTTATATCGTATTTAAAAACATTGAAGATCCAGCAACTGATCAAGCAGAGGGAATTATTACAGAAGCATTAGCAGGACCAATGGGCTGAGGAAGCCAGGTTGGCCAAAATAGCACCCCTTCTAGAAGCAGTTGATAAGGAGGTAGATGATGTCGAAGAAGCTTTGCATTTGTCCAAGCTGAAACGAGAAAGACTCCTTATCAGACGTGCACAAGTACAAACGAGGTTGGAGGTTTCCATCAATGCCCAACAGTCTTGTAATACAGCTTCTTCAGGCCTTCCCGGAGATTTTTTAACATCTTCAGACCTATGGTTCCTCTTAGGCTAGTCAACACTTATATATATATATCTTCCTTTTACTTCTTTCTATGTAATTCTTGGGCAGTAGTTCCCAATTTTGTAATGCTCAATAGTTTACAAATGAATGAAAAATGTATATTTTCCCATTTGTCTGTATGTTACAATTGCTTTTGTATGTTATAAATTTCTATATTTCTGCAACTCTTTCACTCTGCTCAAGTCATAACTAAAACTTGTATATTCATAACAACAGCTATTTAAAATCATTCTTCAAACTTAATTATCTACACATGATAGACCTTCACTCATTTATTGTTAATTTTAAATGGCTTGTCTTCCTCCATCCTAGAAATTAAGCAATATCCTGATTTATGAGCTTCTTTTACAACAAAAGGTCCCTCCCAATTGGCTGCAAACTTCGGTAGAGGAGGTCCCCTGATGTGCTTCACCACTTCTTTCAAAATGAGGTCTCCCTCCACGAACTCCCTAGGTCTTACCAAGTTATCATATGCCCTAGAGAGATATTTCGTGTACATTTAAAAGTGTTGTATCGCATTATCTCTGTGATCGTCTAACGTTTCCAACTGTACGTGTCTATTCTGAGGGAGAATGTTGCTTCGCAAGGTATATCGGGCAGAGGGAATTTCTAATTCCACTGAAAGGATTGCCTCCGCCCCATAAACAAGCGAGAACAGAGTGTACCCTGTGGGTTTCCTCTTGGTTGTTCGATATGCCCATAACACAGCTGGTATCTTATCGTCCCACGATCCTGGGAAGTCCTCCATCACCTTGGCCAAAATATTAACCAACATTTTGTTAGTCACTTCGGCTTGACCGTTTCCCTTTGGGTATGCCACCGTTGAAGTATGATGAACAATGGAGTACTTAACTGTGAGCATTGTTACTTCTGAATTAACGAAGGGCATCCCGTAATCTAAGAGATTAACCTTTGGGATCCCAAAAATACAAATAATGTATTCTCTGATGAAGTTACTCACCACCCCAGTCGTTGCCCTTCTGAGTGGTATTGCCTCGGCCCACTTTGTGAAACACTCCGTTGTAACTAGTATCCATATCTTCCCCTTCGAAGAAGGATGTATTGCCCCCACCAGGTCAAACTCCCAAGTTTGAAAAGGGTAAGGCGTTGCCAGAGAGTGTAAATCCACCGATGGGGCATGGATCATGTTTCCATGTAGTTGGCAAGCTTTACATTTTCGAACGAACTCAGCAGTATCTTTTTCCATTGTTGACCAATAATACCCCAATGTCATCAACTGATCATACAACTTGGCCCCTCCTATGTGAGTTGGATCGTGCGCCTGTTTGAGGACCTCGGCTACTTCTTCCTTCGTGATGCAACGCAATGGCCTGTTAAAGTATCCCCTTCGGTAAAGCTGCCCCTCCTAGATATAGAACCTTGGAGCCCTTCACTTTAGTCTCATCGCATCAATTTTTTCTGTTGGGATAACTCCATATTTAATGAAGTCAATATAGGGTTGCCTCCAATCGGCCTGAGTCTCAACGAAATGACTTTCAACTGCCTCGAAGAAAAGCTGGAACTTATCGCACCTCCGTTGTAGCTCCGCCGCGTCCTGCTTCATTCTAGGCTAGAAATATACCTCTCTTTAAATTCTCCTATAAATAGGTACCTCAGTTGTTTCGCAGTGCTCCTCATGTGTTTTCTTTAACCTTTGCTCTGCTTCTTCTGGGCCAATGCATCTTGATAACCATCCCCCTGCATTTTTAAAGTAGAGATTTCCCTGGTTTGTAAAATATTGGGACAACTCTCTTAGCCTCATTACCCCTTCGCCAGACTCCAGCTGCCTCCTAATCTCTCCCCTCCAATTCGTGTCCTCCCCCATTGGTAGCATTGATTGCACCACCGAAGGAGCTGTTCTTTGAGGGATCGTGACGATTGTTGTATCGCTCCTCATGATCATTTTCTGGGCAATAGTTGCATACGCATCTGGATGGCGATTCATCGTTCTGGGATGTCTTTTGATCTTAGTTTGATGGAACTGGTTGAGGAGTCTCTGAATGATCGATCTGTATGGTGCTAGGTTCATGTGCTTCAATGCATATTATCCATTTACTTTATGGATCACTAAGTTCGAATCACCCTTAATGCAGAGTGAACGAATTCCCCTTCGAAGAGCCTCCAGCAACCCTAGTACCAATGCCTCGTACTCTACTTCGTTATTGGAACAAGGGAAATCTAACTTGTACGAAAGGCAAATCTCTTCCATTCCTTTTGAAAGAATAACCCATACCCCTCCCTTCTTTTCTGTCGAAGATCCATCGAACTACATCGTCCACTCCTCCTTAGTTGTATCCAGATAATTGTGTAAGGACACAAATTTTCAATTGAGTCCATATATAGTTTTGGCTCAATTCCGGACAAAAACATTTTTTCACAGGATAGTATTCAATTGTAATATTCTCAAGCCTATGAAGTGTATGTTGAAGACGTAGCGGCAAAGAATTTAAAGCTTCATCAAAATGCCGATTTGTGTGCCTCGTTTCTACGTTATCAACTAAGGTTCCATGCTCCCAAGGTATGAATGTAATTATATTTATATAGGAGCTTGGAACAAAGTTTATTGGGTGTTAGGTGTAATAAAAACAGCATTTTATTTTCAGAAAGAATCAATTAGAACTTTAAAATAAGTATATAAAAGTTTTGGGCCAAAATCGAATTTTATAAACTTTCTGGTCGTCCGTTAGAAATGTCGTTCGAACGAGTTTTTTCGTTCGAACCAGGTTTCGTTCGAACGAGTTTTGCCAACGACCCTAACTGGTCAGTCGTTCGATATGTCGTTCAAACGAATTTTCTCGTTCTAACGAGGTATCTAACGAGGTTCTAACGATCCCAGGCTGGTCGCTCGTTAGAAGTCTCATTCGAACGAGAATCAAGTTCGTTCGAACGAGAATCAAGTTCGTTCGAACGAGATTCCAGCGGGAACAGTTTTTTGGCAGTTTTATGCAGTTTTTCCCCACTTCTCCACTTGGTTTTCAACCAACTTTTTCATACATTATTATGTGCGGGAAACACATTTTCCAAGATAACTTTTCCATTCCATATCCATCTCTTAGAGAGAGTTTGAGAGCTAATTTATTTAGGGAAAATGTTCATGTTTTGAGTGTTAATATTTAAAGAAAAATTCATACACACTCTAGTTTACACCCAATAGTTGTTTATCCAAGTTCTATATATACATATCTTTACTTGGAGTTTTTGGCACCGGTTTTCTCTACCGAATTCAAGAAGAGACGTTTTGGGTTTGCTTCTACACCCCATCACAAAGAAGACTTTTTGTTGAGATTCTACCCACTTGGAGAAAGGCTCCATGCTTGGGCGACGGTGACCATATAAAGTCCCATCGGTGGATTCCGAGACCGCGGTGGTGTTCCGAGGTTATTCGCTAGGAAGAGGTTTCTACGAGAAGGAGCGTCGAGGCTTGAGAGGGATAGATTTAGTCGTTGTAAGTCTATCTGTCTTGTAATTGTAATTCCGTATCTAGTGGACTTGTGGCTAGGGTCGTCCGAGGTTGTTTCCCGTCTTGGGTTTTTCCTCGTACATCTCGGCGTAGTGTGACATCGTTTATTTTTTCTTGCTCATTAATTTAGAATCCATGCTTAGGATAATTTCAAGTTAAAATTTGGTTTAATCATCACACTCATTTAATTTGGGACTAAATTAAATTTTGGGTGAATTTGGTTTATTCAAGTCATTTGCTAAAATTGGTTTCGCCTAACTTTGAATAATTGAAAATTATGACTTAGGCAAATTCTAGGACTTGAATTGGATTAATGAATTGGTTTAATTTTGTTTTATTAAACTAAAATTTGTTTTGTTTAATCATTGAACCATCATCTATTATATACGCTTCCGCATCTTCCATTGATTTTATATAAAAGGAAATTACTTTGCGCTTTCAAATTGGTATCAGAGCCAAAAACGATAAATTATTTCGTTAAGATCCTTTAATTTTTGGCTAAAATGGATTTTTCCCCATTTTCAAAATTTCCTATTTTTGATGGTTCAAACTACGCGTATTGGAAAGCGCGAATGAAATCGGCACTTAAATATATCGATGAACGTGTTTGGATGTCTGTTGTTAACGGTTGGACCCCACCAACACATTTAATTGAAAATGAACATGTTCCCAAATCCGTTGATAGATGGACTGAAAATGAGTTTAAACTTGCTAACTTTAATTCCCGAGGTTTAAATGCCTTATTTAGCGCTGTCGCACCGGATGAATTCCGACGTATTATGACGTGTGAAACCGCTAAAGAAGCTTGGGATGTTTTACAATTAACTCATGAAGGAACTAGTGTCGTTAAAGCTTCAAAACTCCAAAACCTCACCACTCAATTTGAAACTATCAAAATGGATGAAAAAGAAACTTTTGATAAATTTTATGCTAGACTTTCTGATATTGTCAATTCATCCTTTAACTTGGGAGAGAAAATACCTGACGACCGTGTTGTAAAGAAAATTTTGAGGTCCCTACCCGATAGATTTATTCCAAAGGTGACCGTTTTAAATTCTTTACCCACTTTAGCCTCTACGAAATTATAAGAGCTTGTAGGTGATTTACAAACCTATGAACTGGATATGTTTCCCTCTAAAAATGAAAAGAAAATCGAAAAGGGTGTTGCTTTAAAAGCCCGAAAAGAGGTTAAACAAGTAGTAGAGAACGAGAGTGATAGTGACTCGGAAGATATGTCTTTATTTGCTCGTAAATTTAGAAAATTTCTTAAATTCAACAAAGATAAATTTAAAAATGATTTTAAGAAATTTGAATCTTCTAAACATGATAAAAGCGAGAAGAATTCTAAAGCCGAAAAGATCCCTAAGTCTAGTAATGAAAATGTTGATAGGGACGAGTCTAATAAGTGTTTTGGTTGTGAAGGTTATGGCCATAAGGCTTATGAGTGCCCCACTAAACTAAGGAAAGATGGTAAGCGACCCATTTCATATAATGCAACCCTTAGTGATAGTGATAAGGAAGAGAAGCCCGATTCCCCCACTAAGAAAAATTTTGTGGCTTTTATGGCTAGTCATGTGAGTGATAGTGAAAACTCATCGATTGATGAAACGATAGCACATGCCACTTCCAAGGTCATTGTACATGATTCTCTTATTTTTTATGATAGAGAGAGTGAAGACGAAAGTGAGAGTGAAAATGAAGATGAGGTTGATTTGAGTGAACTTCAAAATGCTTTTCAAGAACTTTATAAAGAATCTATTAAATTGAAAAGAGCTAATTTGAAGTTAGAAGCTAGTTTAAGAGAAAGTGTCAAGGTCATTGATGAAAATGTTTTAATAGAAGACCTTAGGACACATGTGAGGACTCTTCAAGAGAAGCTTGAATATGTAGAAGGCGAGAGAGATAGCCTTAGGGGTTTAATGGAATCCTTGAAAAAGGAGCTTCTTTCTTTTGAAGAGCGATATGTTTTACTAGAATCTAACATTGTAGAATTGGAAAATAAATTAAAAGATTCTAGTAATGTCAAATTTGATTTGGAATGTCGTTCAGAAAAACTAGATAAAATGTTACGAACGGTCCAAATTAAAAATGACACTTTTGGTTTAGGCTTCAATTCTTGTAATGAATTTAACCCTAAAGTCAAAACCAATGTTTTAGGAGAATCTTCTAGGAATGCATTTAATGATCACTCCTTAGATAAATCTTTTCGACATATTCTTACTTGTACACATTGTGGTCGAAAAGGTCATCTTAGGCAATTTTGTTTAGATCTTAAACGAATTCCTAGAAAATCCCATAGTAAAGTAACCACGATAGCTAACATTCCTACACCCCAAGATAGTAATTCTTCATTAATTTGGGTTAGGAAATCCGACTTGGTTGCCTTACAAAATAGGGATTTTGATTCTCATTTACTTTCACATGCTTCCTCTCTTGCTAAATCTAAAGGATAAATGTGTTAGTGTTTGCATGCTTTAGCGTTTGTACTTCATGCCATATTCATATGCTAAATGTATGCTTGTTTAGTCATTTTCTAGTCATTGCCTTATTTCATATCACATGCTAGAAATTATGACTTGTTTATCTTGTTGTATTAATTTTTGTGTTTGATTTAACTACAAAATATAAAAAGATTTTTGTTTATCATTTGTGTTTTATATATTTCATTTATGCTTAATGAAAAATACAAATGATTTTTGTTTAGTCGTTTGAGTATATATCTTTCTTTTTGATTAAAAATGTTAAAAACTCAAAAAGATTTTATTTGGTGTGTATTTTTGTTTGACACACTTTATGTGGCATATACTTGTGTTTGAATCCCATCATTTACGCTCCCACGTGGCTAGAACTTTTGGTTTAGATTTTCAATCCTTATTATGTTCTTTACCATATTTTATGGAGTAGTTGGATTTTGTATTGTTTAAATGGATTATATTTCTATATGCCTCTTTTCACACATGCACGAGCTCTTTTGAAATATTAATGTCACATGTTATATTTGAGCTTTTTGAGGTGTTCTCCTATCAATCTAGTCATCTACATATCTATGACCTAGGAGGACAAGTGCATGTCAAAATCCGTTGCATGTGAGATTTGTGTGAAAAAATGAAAACATGATAAATTAATATATGCAGGGGGAAGGGCTCCGAAAGGATGAATTAAATCCTTTGCGATAGTAAGCCACCGTTGATTGGATCTAAAAGAAATACGTGATCTAAAGGCCTAAAAACAGAATATTTGGCATTTAAAAGAAATCAATTGCCAAGGCCTATGTTTGTTTGATATATTCATTCAAAAACAAAAGAATATATATGCTCATTGAGGGAGAATTGGATGGTATATCAACGGTTTGCACAATGTCCGTTTATCCTAGATGTCTTTAATGTCATGACTCTATTTGGTTTGTAGAATCATCATCATGCTAGGCTTGTATGCATTGTGTATGTTTATTCATTGAGTTCAGTCTTTATATTGTCACATGAGGTTATATTTAACTGTGATGAAGCCTGCAATCAAATGAGAACTCCGTGAACGTTTCTTAAGTGTTTGGGTCTAAATTTAATTGTTGCTAGTACACACCCCTACACTTCCGTTTCCATATGACACATTTTTGCCATACAAGTGTGCAAACTTATTGTATTTTGTGTCATGTGTGTGTTTATATCTATCTATATATGCTCGTACTTATTGGTATATTTATAGTATATATATATATGATATTTGTTTATCTTTGCCTTGCTTTAATTGCCCATACACTTTCATGTCTTAACACTTTAAGCTTCAACATGCTAGTTATTAGTTCTTTATCCTTTGCTTATTCCTGAACAAAAAGGGGGAGAATGATGATAGGGGGAGAAATGGTATCTAATCCTATTATTATCGTATCCTAGTTTGGGGGAGATTTATCTTAGGGGGAGACGTCTTTCTAAGTAGGTCATGTGTTTGATAAAGGGGAGAATTAATTTAGGGCGAGTAATTAATTACTTGCATTTAATATTTTGATATTCCCTATGCATTTGATGAGTTTGCTTAAATGTGCAGGAATTATTCTAAAGCGGCATCTTTCTATGGCAAAGCGTTTGATCCTTGGGTTGAGTCAAGTTTGGGCGGGTTATGTTTTGAGTCTAGTTGAGCTTGACGGCCCTTTAGGATTTTTGTTTGGTTTTTGTACCGGAATAGCCAAAGGGGGAGATTTGTAAGGACACAAATTTCCAATTGAGTCCATATATAGTTTTGGCTCAATTCCGGACAAAAACATTTTTTCATAGGATAGTATTCAATTGTAATATTCTCAAGCCTATGAAGTGTATGTTGAAGACGTAGCGGCAAAGAATTTAAAGCTTCATCAAAATGCCAGTTTGTGTGCCTCGTTTCTACGTTATCAACTAAGGTTCCATGCTCCCAAGGTATGAATGTAATTATATTTATATAGGAGCTTGGAACAAAGTTTATTGGGTGTTAGGTGTAATAAAAACTGCATTTTATTTTCAGAAAGAATCAATTAGAACTTTAAAATAAGTATATAAAAGTTTCTGGGCCAAAATCGAATTTTACAAACTTTCTGGTCGTTCGAACGAGTTTTTTCGTTCGAACCAGGTTTCGTTCGAACGAGTTTTGCCAACGACCCTAACTGGTCAGTCATTCGATATGACGTTCGAACGAATTTTCTCGTTCTAACGAGGTATCTAACGAGGTTCTAACGATCTCAGGCTGGTCGCTCGTTAGAAGTCTCATTTTAACGAGAATCAAGTTCGTTCGAACGAGATTCAAGCGGGAACAGTTTTTTGGCAGTTTTATGCAGTTTTTCCCCACTTCTCCACTTAGTTTTCAACCAACTTTTTTCATACATTATTATGTGCGGGAAACACATTTTCCAAGATAACTTTTCCATTCCATATCCATCTCTTAGAGAGAGTTTGAGAGCTAATTTATTTAGGGAAAATGTTAATGTTTGAGTGTTAATATTTAAAGAAAAATTCATACACACTCTAGTTTACACCCAATAGTTGTTTATCCAAGTTCTATATATACATATCTTTACTTGGAGTTTTTGGCACCGGTTTTCTCTACCGAATTCAAGAAGAGACGTTTCGGGTTTGCTTCTACACCCCATCACAAAGAAGACTTTTTGTTGAGATTCTACCCACTTGGAGAAAGGCTCCATGCTTGGGTGACGGTGACCATATAAAGTCCCATCGGTGGATTCCGAGACCGCGGTGGTGTTCCGAGGTTGTTCGCTAGGAAGAGGTTTCTACGAGAAGGAGCGTCGAGGCTTGAGAGGGATCGAGTCAGTCGTTGTAAGTCTATATGTCTTGTAATTGTAATTCCGTATCTAGTGGACTTGTGGCTAGGGTCGTCCGAGGTTGTTTCCCGTCTTGGGTTTTTCCTCGTACATCTCGGCGTAGTGTGACATCGTTTATTTTTTCTTGCTCATTAATTTAGAATCCATGCTTAGGATAATTTCAAGTTAAAATTTGGTTTAATCATCACACTCATTTAATTTGGGACTAAATTAAATTTTGGGTGAATTTGGTTTATTCAAGTCATTTGCTAAAATTGGTTTCGCCTAACTTTGAATAATTGAAAATTATGACTTAGGCAAATTCTAGGACTTGAATTGGATTAATGAATTGGTTTAATTTTGTTTTATTAAACTAAAATTTGTTTTGTTTAATCATTGAACCATCATCTATTATATACGCTTCCGCATCTTCCATTGATTTTATATAAAAGGAAATTACTTTGCGCTTTCAAATTGTCTTGTAGATCATCTCCTGGAATGTCTTCTTTAGGTGGTTCAAACATTCCTGATGGAAAGATTGCCAATAGATCGGCATACGCCTTGCTCTTGATCACGCGAGGAAATACACACTTTAAGTCATATTCTGAAAGGATGAGGAACCACCTAGCTTCCCTGCCAATCAATATAGTTCTTGCCAATAAATATTTAATAGGATCACATTTAGTTACAATGTGAATTGTAAAAGATAGCATATAATGCCTAAGTTTTTGTGCTACAAAGACTAAGGCTAAACAATGCCTTTCTAAGTTGCTATATCTAATCTCTGGCCCATGTATGATTCTACTGAGGTTGTAGACTGGTCGTTCTTGACCATCAATTTCCTATGCCAGCAAAGCCCCGACGGACCTCGCGGTAGATGTGAGATATAAATACAACGGTGTTCCTGCCCGTGGGGGAACCATGGTCTGTGGTGAGACCAGCAGCTTCTTCAACCCAGCGAAAGACTCCTGCTGAACTTCCTCCCACCTAAAATTCTCGCTCTTTCGCAATAACTGCATCAGCGGGTGTGTTACTTCGGCCAACCCAGGCATAAATCTCCTAAGGTAGGAGACTTTACCGAGGAAGCTCTTCAACTCCCTCGCTGCTCTAGGACTTGGCATTTCCAAGATCGCTCGCTGTTTGTCCTGGTCCATTTGCACCCCTTGTCGATCAACCACAAAGCCTAAGAATTTCCCACTCGTCACTCCGAAAACACACTTCAACAGGTTCATTCTCAACTTATATCTTCTATAACGAGAAAACACCTTCCTCAAATCGCTCAGGTGGGACCCCTCCTCCTTTGATTTGATGACCAAGTCATCGACATAGAATTCTACAAATTTATGGAAAAAGTCATGAAAAATGGCCATCATCGTTCTCTGGTAAGTCGCCCCAGCGTTCTTGAGGCCGAACGTCATCACCTTGTACATGAAGTTACCCAACGAGGTTCTGAATGTTATTTTCTCTGCGTCCGATGGATCCATCTTGATCTGATTATACCCCACATACCCATCCATGAAGCTATACATCTCATGACCAGCCGTTGCGTCTATCAGGCTATCTATGGAGGGTAGAGGGAACTCATCTTTAGGACAAGCTCTATTCAAATCTCTAAAGTCCACACAGATCCTTATTTGGTTTTTGTCCTTCTTTCCCACTGGGATAATACTGGATAGCCATAGTGGGTGTTGTATCGGTATGATGAACCCTATCGTTAGCAGGCGCTGGACTTCTTCTTTAATCTTCAGATCCAACTCGGGCTTGTACATTCTTGCTGCCTGTTTCACTGGAATGGCTTACGACATTACATGAAACCTGTGGCAGCTTACTTCCTCATACAGCCCTTCTATTTTCGTGTCTTTCCATGCGAAGACATCTAAAAACTCCCGAATTAATTTGACTAAGGCCTCTCATTTCTGATTGCTGAGATCCTTCGAGATGAAGATGGGTCTTGGATCTTCTCCTTCTTTTGCCAGGTTCAATTGCTCCAACTCTTATGCCTGGGGCTTTGGCTGATTTGCCATGTAATATGGTTCCTCGACGACTTCTTCCACGAATTCCTGTATGCTAGAATTGTCTATCACCATGAACTGCCCCCGTTGATCTACCAAAAAGCATTCATATATCGGGTCAACCTCATCCTCAGTTTCTTCGGCCGCTCGATCACACCGTTATAATCGATACACCACATTTACTTCCTCGGTAACGAATTTCTTGCGTTGCCTGCTGGTAGTGGTGATCGCCTTCCTCTTCTTCTCTCTAGAAGCTTCGGCCACTTTTTCTCCTGAGAACAGACTCGACATGCTCTGTTGTTGGACCTCATGCTCTATCGGGTCCACCCTGGGCCTCATTCTGTCTTTAAGAGGCTTCGAGATGCCTTGGGGTCGAGGGGCCGCCTGGTGAGCTTCTTCGACTATATCCCTTGTACCGCTTGCAACCTCCTTCTTCTGCTAGCTTAAGGGCCTCATCCTTTTCGTGATCGAGGGAACTCGTGCTCCCTCCATTCTTCTTGTCAAGATCTGTACATCTTCTTCTAACTCTGTGTAAAACGCTACGTCCACCAAGTGAGCTTCTTCGACATCGAAGGGCCTCTTTGTAGCCCTAATAGCCACCTCTATGCCCTTGACGTTCGCTTTAGCACATTGGTGATATGTATAAGGAACTAGGACTTGGTTGTGTATCCACATCCTTTATATTAGCAAATGATAGGAAGTTGCACTCTCTATTACTTGGAACATGATATATGAACTCATATTTCCTATTACAATCCCAACGTTAATGTACCCAACGGACTTGGAAGATTGATTATCGTACCCTGAAATCACCAATGGCATGGGAACTAGCCTTTCTTCTGGAATATTGGCTGCCTAGAAGGAGTTGATTGGCATGATATTGATAGAAGCTCCCCCATCCATAAGAGTCCTTGCGAAGCTAACTCCGTTGACCCTGGCGGTCACATACAACAGCCTGTTATGAGAGAACCTTACAGCCCTATCTTCGTCACTGAAGGTTACCTCTGACAGAAACCTCTCAGCGAAGGGACCGCATTATTTTTTGAAATATCAAGTATCGCCTGGGTTATCTCCAGCCTACTGTCCTTTGGAATCCCCACTTGTTCGAAGAACCAAGTGAACTTCAGGGATTTTGAAACTGCCCCATATTCTAAGGTCGGGTCTACCTCTTCGCTTTCGGCATCATATACATCCTCCACATCCTGGGTGCTTTCTTCGTCGTAAGCTAACACGACGTAAGCCATTCCCCTGGTGCAAATCTCCAAAGTTTCCTCGTACTCCTCTCCTTCTTCTCTCTCCGCCTATTCATCATGGGCCACCACGATATTGGCCCCATGGGCTGGTAGTGGGTTGTTGTTAACGTTTTGTGGGGGATCTGCAATGTTCCCACCTTCATGTACTTATTAATGATTCTTCTTAGCGTGAAATAGCTCTCCGTTGGATGCTGGATCTTCGAATGAACCTGATAATATTTAGGATACGCCGTCGTTACAGCATCGGGTTCTTCCATCGAAATGCCTTTTGGTTCATAAATTGTTCCCCCTTGGACCATCACGTTATAACAACTCACAACCTCTTCTATCGTGCAAGGCAACAGTGGTGGGTCTTATCTGTCTCTTCCAAACTTCCTCTTGCTGTCCCTCTTAGGTGCTTTGCCCCATCTTCCCCCTCGGCGTACCCTACCCATGGGGGATGAGATCTCCCCCCCCCCCCCCCCCCGCGGGTTGTATTGGTTGCCTGAACATCATGGGTGCTACCACCGGATTGGTTCGTACCACCAAAGAGATGTTTCTCGCCGCTTTCAAGAATGTTGCAAAAGTCCCCTCGCGCGTCTCGTTAATAAGATGGCAGATGTATTCAGGAAGCAGTCCCTCAGCACAAATCTGTAATAACTTGGAGTCTTTGGCCTCCTCCCTTAAATCGAGGGACCTTTCCCTGAACCTTCGAACATAGGCCACGACCTCTTCCCCAGGTCTTTGCTTCTCCCTACCAAGTTGGGTCAAGGTGAACTCATCTTCTTCCAGAAAGAACTTTTGGACAAACAATACATGCATATCCTCCCATGTAGAAACGATGTTGCAATCAAATGGGAGTACCAGGTGTATGCCTTATGGGTTAGGGATTTGCAAAACTCCCTCAATCTAAGCTTCTTATCATTGCAATGTGCTCCTTCGGGTTCCCACCTTTCCCGGTATATTTTTCAAAGATAGGGGGAATATAGTCCTTTAGGTAAGGCTCATCATTGTATTTTTGAGGATAAGGTGTTCGAAAGTCGTCATAAACCGAAGCCACCTAACCAGGGGATTCCGAGGAAGCTTGCATGAACTTCAACATCTCCTTTTGCATCTCTTTTCTCATTTCCTCCATGGGCAATGCCACCGGGGCAACCTGCAGGGCCACGAGCTGAGTGCCCGTTGAAACTGAAATGAACGTTACCGGTGGTGCCGTCGAAACTCCCGAAGTTCCCACTTTTGGATTCACAACAGAGGGTACGCTTACTGGGATCGTTCCAGCAATACATGCACCTGGTGGGGCCGTTGGATCTACCCCTGGTGTCACGAAAGCATTAGCCTCCAATCCTCCCAGCATAGTTGAAGATACTGGGGTTTGCAAAAACACATAAAATTTGCTCATGCGGAGCTCCATCTGGCCGGGTCCCAACCCCGCGCTCGTGGAAGGTTGTGTCGCCCCTGGAATGCCTAACGTCATCGGAATCGGAGGTACCTCTACTCGAGGAACCCCGTCTATTAGGGCCTCTTGCCCCCTTGCAGCCTGTTCTTCATTATAATGGATATCATCAAAGCTGAGTCTTCGAGTAGCATTATCTTGCGCCATACTCCTTACCTAGGAGAATGCCTCCCCAGCAGAGTCGCCAAATGTAGGATGGTACTTTATATCGTAAGTGGAGGCTTAACCCCTTTTAAATATGGTAATGATAAGTTAACTAGCATAAAACTTTGTATTAGTAATAGAACATGACAACACAAGCCTGATGAAGATGAAACTCGACTTAAACTCACAAATCTCTCGTGTATAGCTCAGAAAAGTAGTAATGGAATTTTAGAAGTACCTTAGCTAGAGGGAGAGAGAAGTAAGAACCCTAGATACACCTTAGTAGGCAGGCAAACATACTAAACAATCTCAAGAATCTCTGTCAAGTATTAAAAGCTTCATAATAAATGATAATGGTGAGTGAGTCAACCCTATGGTTTCTAATAACTCTATCTAATGTATCTTCTCTTTAGCAATAACTTCTGAACTCTCAAAAAGATCTCTTCTGAACTCTTAAAAAGATCATCCTCTCCTCAGGGGTGGTTGTGGTCCTTAAATATCCCCCCACACCATCCCCGAGGCAACTCAGTCATTAAAGACTATGAAAGACATCCCTCATACTTTATGTCACAATATTAAATGCCTGATGCACTAGTTGTCTCCACGTAATAAACATTAAATGCCAAGACATGCCTTTTACCTAACAATTGTATGTCAGGGGGCTATTGTTGTAGAGGTGGATCACCAACTGCCTAACAGCCCCAAATACCACGGTGGTTTACTCAAGTGCAGGGCTGACATTGTTTAGCTGACTAGTGACATCACCTAAAGTAGATGTGACATTAAGTAGATGGTTTCTTGGTTCATGACACAGCGCCCGATGGAACTCCAAGCTGCTCCGCCTGAACTTCCACGGTCAGGGTCCTTCGATGTTTTACCAGGTGTATCTAAGATGATTAGGACAAGCCCCAATGGTGCCTTACTTATCAATCCTCCAAACCAAGTCCCTCTAAATTTCCCACGGTGAGGTCATTCGATAGAACATGAAAGCTCTCCCAGGCCTTCCAAGCCTGGTCTCTCGCTAGTACCGTTCGACCTCATGCAGATTCATTATTCTTATTACATCATTACAATCGTTGTTGCTCATAGCCCATACAAACAAAAGATACAATATGACTAAGTAATCAACAAGCTAAAGTATGAGTTGCCACGCCAAGCTGCCTCGCTTGAGGTTCCACGCTGTCGTAATCCCAAACACTGTTGCCAATAGGTGGATTATCCTTAATCTCAGGATTATCTCCAAGCCCCCTATACAGTGTTCAAATATTAGTTTAGGTGAAAAGTTCTTGGAATTCCATAAAAAATCGTCAAAGATGGTCGTTGTAGAGGTGTACAGACTTGATAGCTCACAGAAATAGAGCTGGGGTGAGGAGGGCCCCGAGAAGGGCTCCTCGCCCCAAGTTCTCCTAAGCTCGTAGAAACATATCTCGGACGAGGAGGTCCCCATGAAGGGATCCTTTCCCCAAGTTCCCCAAAACTCACAGAAATAAAGCTTGGGCAAGTAGGACCCCAGGAAGGGCTCCTCGCCCCAAGTTCCCCAAAGCTCACAGAAATAGATCTTGGGCAAGTAGGGCCTTAGAAAGGGCTCCTCGCCCCAAGTTCCCCAAAGATAATAGAAATAGAGCCTGGGCGAGGAGGGACCCAGTAAGGGCTCCTCGACCCAAGTTCCCTAAATCGCACATAAATGAACAGTAGGCGAGGAGGGCCCCAGCAAGGGCTCCTCGCACCAAGTGTCCCAAAGCTCACAGAATTAGAAAGATAGGATAGAAGGGACCCATGAAGGGTTCCTCGCCTCAGTTTGTCCAAACTCCATAGAAATAGGAGTTGGGTGAGGAGGCTCACAAAGAGGAGATCCTCGTCCCAATTTGCTCAAACTCCACAGGTGAGGAGGCTCACCATGAGGAGCTCCTCATCCTAAATTTTTTTAAAGTTCACAAGAAAAGAATTTGAGCGAGGAGGCCCACCATGAGTGGCTCCTTGTCCCAAAACAACTCAAATTACACAAAAAATAAAATTTGAGTGAGGATGCTCACCATGAGGTTCTTCTTATCCCAAAATAGCCCCAAACTTAGAAAGATAGAATTTGGGGTGAGGAGGCCCACCATGAGGAGCTCCTCACCTTAAAAATCTGAATGATCTTTTAAAAATGATTCAGTGGGCGAGGAGGTCCACCTAGAGTGACCTCCCCCCTAATATTTATTACTCACATATGTATTAGAGTACTGACAAGTTACTTTCTTGTACAGGCAGCCTAGTTGAGCAGGCTGGACTCAACTAGACAAGATGGGATCTCTGGGGAGTTTTGGCTTGGTAGTTGAAGAATAAGGTTTGTTGAACAAGTTTAACCACTTAGCACTTTAAGATTGAGAGAACACTAGTAAATAGACCCTAGAAGTCACCAAGTCCGCACACAGTTCACATTTAATCACAATTGAAGTGAGAAGCCAAGGGGTTGCTAAAAAGAAATGAACAATTTGAAAAATGATTTTAGAGGAGTTGGTCCTTGAGACATCTACTCAAGTTTACAAAGATTTTAGAGGAGGTGGTCCTTGAAACCTCCCTCCTCAGGTTTATAAAGATTTAAGAGGAGGTGGTCCTAAAGGCCCTTCCTCAAGTTTACAAAGTTTGTACAACAAGTTCCCATTTTAAAATGATATTCACCAAATCAGATATTTTGTCCTCGAGAATAGACACATTTGCTTTTTGACTTTGGTTTGCACCAGGTGGCACCTGTCAAAAGAGATAAGCGGATGCACACAGGTAGGGACAAAAGGTACATTGCAGACCTTGTCCCTCACCAACCCCCTCAGTTTTGGCACCCCAAAAGTGCCAACTCAGACCTAGTGCCCAAGTATAAATAGGACCCTTGGGTAAGGTCAAGTCAGATAGAGAACTCAAGTCATACTGTTACTCTGTCAAAATCACCCCATACCACTAGTGTTCTCTCCTTGCTCTTTCTCTCTAAGTGTTAAATGTTTTGTTCCTTCACTCCACCCTGATGTCCATCACTCTCAGGAGTTTCTCTTGGGAAAAGTTACTATTATTATGGTGAAGGTCATATCCTTGCAGGGAGTGGGCTATAGTTTGAGTTCCATTCTAACTAGATAAGGAAGGTTTTACCCAAGACTGTTCTAGAAGTTCCTAAGAACCTTGAAGGCAGCGTCCATTGGAGTGGGTCATGCCTCACCCTTTCCAGTTCTTCATAGACCCCAATCGCACTAACCTCCTACATTTGGCGACTCCGCTGGGGAAGTATTCTTGCTTCCATGCACAAAGAAGGTTTGAACATTTCTAAACAGCTAGTTTTTTATGACATTCTACCTGGGAATGGGACTCATAGTGACCAGACCACTCATCAAGACGTGGTGGTGATTGGAGCAAGGACATCTTCCCCTCAGGGAGGGCATACCAGTTCACCGACAGCAGCTTCGATGATGGTATGAGCCTTATGAGCATGTTCTTTGATTTATTAAAATAAAAAAAAATGTAGAACTATCAAGTTTGGGTCAAGGATAAGTAACACCAGCATGAGCCTTCTTTGGAGGGATGGTCACTCTAGTGATCGCTCCGACAAAAATAGCTCCACCTCAAAAAGTGGCATCAGAGCAAGTCCCAACACTGTCAAGCTCACTAGTAACAAAGGATGTGGGTCTAAAGGAATCCCCCTCCTAGGCTTTTACTATGGAGTAGGTGAGTAAGCTTCTCACCTCCTCTCAAAAGGAGGCCTCTCACTTATATGAGGAGTTGCAAGATCGCTACCCACATGAAGTGAATGAGAAACCATACCCAGAAGGGTATGACCCACCAAAATTTATCAAGCTCAGTGGCAAAGGGGAGAACCCAAGAGATAAAGCGAATAGGTTTGTTGAATACTTGGGAGTGCATGATAATGATAAAAACTTAAGGCTGAGGGACTTCTCCAAGACCCTCACAGGGAAGGCCTTCACGTGGTACTCCCATTTGGCACCCAATAGTATCCCTACCTAGGAAGAGATTCATAGAGAAAATTCCTCCAAAAGTTCTTTGTGATGGAAGATGAGTTCACGTTGAGACACTTGGCACAAGAGGTGAAAAAGCCTCGGGAGGAGTTGATGTAATATATTAAGAACTTTTATGAGAGATAACTTGATACCCACGAGGAGGTGGAAGAGGCAAGACTGCTTTAAATTTGTGTTGAAGGGATCCTGGAGGAATACAAACTCCATCTAGTCAATGAGACTAGAGATGGAACCTTTCGAGAGTTTACCAAGGCTGCGAGTAATATATCCATGATAATCAAACCAAGGACCTCAGGTTGGAGGACACGGGTAACACTTACTTCTAGAATATTTTATGTCTCGAGGAGACAGACAGTTAACTACATGGATATAAATTAAAAAGTCAATAAGGGAGGTTCCGGATCCAAGAACAATAGCCCTGGCAGTAAGAGAAAGTTTTGAGAAAATGCTCCACCACCGTTACCTTGCAGTGTAGCAAAAGCTATGGATTATTATCGTATATTGTTACAGGAGGGGGTAGCAGTTACCCTTCACCTGAATAGAGAAATTCCAACAGTAGTGGACAAAGCCAACCCTAACTATTGCAAGTTACACCAGTGGGTGCAACACTCTACTCATGACTATTATTACTTGAGAAGGATCATTGGTGAGTAGGTGGCCAATGGTACCTTGCACATACCCCTAGTGGATGTTAATGAAAACCCACTTCTAGCACATCACTTTAGCACTGCCAACATGGTAGTGGCATATGATGAAAAAGAAGTTCAAGAGATGATGGAGTGGGAAAATGGTGATGAGATATCTTAAGAGTTGGAGAACCTAATTTGAGCAGCAAGCACCAGATTGATCTAGAAAAAAATCATGAGGAATGGTTCTTCACCCTAGACCAGGAAGATGAAGAAGGAAAGAAACTCGAGCAGGTTGACCTCTTAAAGGGCCAAGTGGATGTCATTTTTTCTCTAGATGAGGGGGGCATCCGAGGCAGAATATGTGTGTGATGTACAGACGTATGAAGTAGACCTAAACTCTGAGTGCGTAACCATAGCGAGGAGCCCAAAGTTCAAGTGGTCCTTCGATCAAATAGGAGTGAAGTATGAAACGAGTGTGCTCATAACAAGAAAATTTTTGGAGGCGATAAAAAATCAAGGAGACCCCTCACTAAATTGGTAAGGGACAATTGGAAGGTTGATTAAGAGATATACTTCTGAAGTAGTATTTTCAAAGGCAGGTGCCTTATTTTTATAAATGCCCCTTATATGTCATAACTATGATCAATAGGGTCTCATTTCCTAAGGCATTAATGGATGGAGGAGCATCTATTAACATTATATCAATAAATACATTATATGAGACATGAATTGACTAAGAGAAGGTAGTTCCAGTGCCACTAGTGATCTCCGTATATGATAGTGCCAGAATTCAATCCATTAAATACATGTATGTGGGAATTAAGTTGGGGAATTTCACTTCCCATATCAAATTCCATGTTATTAATGCCATTACCGGTTACTAGCTACTCATTGGGAGGGTATGGATACATACCCATGGCATAGTGCCTTCTACCTACCACCAGTGTGCAAAGGTTAACATTAGAGGCGTAGAGGTAGTCATTAAGTCAACTTAGAAGACTTTCTTTGTCGAGGAGTTCCATCTAATAGATGCATCTTGTTATACCGAAATGGATGAGGAAAGAAGAAATTATATAAGAAAGCTAGAAGGAAAGCAAGTGGTAGGGGGTTGATCAACCAAAGAAATTTGTTCATGATCTCTTGGGAGAAAGGTTAATTTTGTATATGGAAAAAGGAAAGAGGAAGAAGGAGGAAGTAGCTAAACCTCCCCAAATTTGTAAAAGGTGGTTTTGCCCGATGGAAAGGTTATCCACCGCTTCTAACGGTTTGTGCGAGCAGTGTTTTGGGATGAGAGCACCGACTCGACACCAGAATATTTTGTTGTTAATGAGCCACATATTGTTGAGCACGTTGAGGAGCCAAAGGAAGCTCCATAATGAAAACAAGATGGACCAAGAGAGAAACTACATGAGTTAAAGGATATAAGTCTAGGGAAATAAGGAGGTGAAAGTAGACCCATCCTGATCTCCAAGCGTCTTGGACCAAAACAGAAAGAATATCTCATTGGCTTGTTCAATGAGTTCACTGATGTCTTCGTTTGGAAGTAAACAGAGATGCTTGGAATTGACCCAGAGGTGAGCTCCCATAGATTGAACTTTTTTCTAAATGCCCTTCCAGTGATATAAGCCACTCTCACTTACAAGGAAAACCTCGACTTGAAGATAAAAGCTGAAGTGTAAAAGTTATTGGTGAAAGGATTCATCAAGCCTATTCAGCATCCCGTGTGGCTTTTTAGCATAGTGTCAGTGGAGAAAAAAGATAAGAGCCAAATTAGGATTTGCATAGATTTTCACGACTTGAATAGGGGCATTCCCCAAAGATGAATTTCCTCTGCCGAGCATAGATATCTTAGTCCACGCTACCACGGGACTTGAGATGTATAGTTTTAAGGATGGGTATGTTGGCTACAACCAGATTAAGATAGATTCAGCAGATGTGGAGAAGACTTTCTTCCACACACCCCTAGGAAAATTCCACTATACAGTCATACCATTTGTACTGAAGAATGTTGGGTCCACATACCAAAGAACTATAATGACAACTTTTCATGACCTATTTCACTACATATTAGAGTTTTATGTGGATGACCTAGTGGTGAAATCCGAGAAAGAAAGCAAACACATATAGGACCTCATGCGGGTATTCGAGAGGTACTGGAGGTATAAAATGCAAATGAACCCTTCTAAGTGTGCCTTTGGGGTCACAGTAAAAAAGTTTATAGGGTTTATTGTAAACAGGAAAGGGGTGCAAGTTGACGCAGAAAAAATGAAAGCCATAATGATGATGCCACCCCCAAGATTCAGATACAACTTAAGAGCTTCTTGGGAAAGTTATCCTACCTGAGGAGGTTCATACCCACATTGGCAGAAGTGATTCACCCATTCACACCCCTTCTGAAAGCCAAAACCAAATGTATTTGGGGAGATGGGAAGAAGAAGGCCTTTGAAAAGATCAAAGAGATTTTATCCTCCCCATCCATAATGATTACACAAGAAGAGGGGGAACCACTGCTACTCTACCTTACTTCAATAGAGAAGTCCATAGGAGCATTACTGGACCAAGAAAATGAAGGAGTAGAAAAGATGGTGTACTACCTCTCAAGGATGATCTCAAGTACAGAATCTAGGTACAGTAACATAGAGAGGCATTGCCTGGCATTAGTTTTTGTTGGCCAAAAGTTAAGATACTATTTGCTAGCTTTCACAGTTCACATAGTCACTAAGTTGACCCCATCAAGTACCTCCTCACATGGACATTACTTTTGGGATGAGCAGTAAGGTGATTTTTTATCTTATCAAAATATGATTTTAAATGCATAGTGCCTAAAGCCATTAAAAGCCAAGCAGTAGCAAATATGTTTGCCCATTTTCTGTAATACCCCGTATTTTTATGCTATATTAATTTGGGGGTTTTATTAAATTTAATGAGAGTGAATTATTTAATAAAAATCCGGAAATTAATTATGTTATAATTATTAACGTGACGAGAGTTAGTAATTATATAAAAATTGTCGAATATTACTAATGAGCATAGTAATATATGATATGGGTTATATTAAAGGTCACAAGTGAATGAAATGTCAATTTTGAGAATTTTAGTCGGGACGTGCCCGTGTCGCGTCGGGACTAATTATTGAGATATAAAAGTAAATATTCTATAAGTTGTTCGTATGGTCGTTTTGAGTGCTCCAACGCGTCCGGAAGGGTCGAGATAGTCAGAAAAGTGTACCCGGAGGATTAGTTTGGGTCTCGGGATATTTTTAGGCTTAATTAGTGACCCGGGAGGGCATTTTGGTCATTTTACAAAATAGGGTAATTAAACCCACGAATTTCAGCCATCCTTAGCAGCCATTTAAGTCAGACTTTTAGGGTTAGAACATTCAAAACCCTAGAACGTCCATTGGAGTAGAGAGGAGAGAGCTCTCAAGGTGATTCAAGGCCAAAAACACCACCATTTGCACCACCATCACCACCAACGCGTAGATCGCGAGGAGGAGAACGCAACCACACCAATATCAGCAAGAAACCAGACCTCCGAAATCCCAGGAAAGTGTTTAACTTGCGTATTTTCGTTGGTGCAATATTCATATTAGTGTAGGAATGATTAGGAGTGTAATCAATGGAAGAAAACCCCAAATTTGGTAGGGATTTGCATGTAAAAAACATTATAACCATATTCTGGAAATATTATGTAAAGTAGATGATTAACCCACGAATTTTTGATGATATGTTAGAAGGAAATTCTGGAGAAAACTGATTAGAACAAAAGTTAAGAAAACATTAGGGTTCTTGATGTTTAAATGAGATTTTGGGTTGTTTAACCATGTTTAATGATGGATATACGCATGCTTAACATTAAAAACATCTGGAAATATGTTATTATGTTTTTAGTAGGAGTTTTGGGACGATTAGTGTTGGAAAATATTGATTTGGGTGAAGAATTTTGGTAAAACCCGTAACTGCACTTCTGCAGGATTTCGCAGACTTGCTTGATCGATCGATCGAGCCTAGAGCATCGATCGATCGAAGGTTCGATCGATCGAGCCTAGAGCTTCTATCGATCGAAGGTTCGATCGATCGAGCACTAGACCTCGATCGATCGACCCTTCCTGGCAGACTCTTATTTTCCCCTTGTCTAATTAATTGAACATAATTCATCGTGAAATAGCTTTTGGGCTTTATGAATAAAATGTTTTGGGATATAGGAGAGACCAGTAGGGCATACGATTTAGTGTTGAGAACTTTATTATGAGATGATAATTGTATTTTAGGGACAATTATTTAAAGGACGAGGAAACTATGAAATTCAAGTGAGAGATTACGTCAAATACTTATGATAGAGAATAGACGTTTACCTACTGATTTTGCTACTTGGATGGATAGAATCCACGAGTGTCACGTAACTAGTGAGAAAACCTTTCAAGTTAAGGTTAGAGACGAAACCTTATACGTAATCATAATAATGGGAAATTAAGGATGAATGTTGTGACTATGGGTAATGGGAGGAACCTATATTAATATGATGAATGGGTATATTTATATGATTGTGTGTACATATATTATATACATGTGAAAAACGTACCCGCGCTACTTGCTATCCCTGAGGTTACCGCGCTGGGACGATCTTATCCTGTGTTGCTTTATGGGGGATATTGATTCGTACCGTAGAAGTTAGAGATCCTAGGTACGGGCTATCAGATTGATAGTCGGACGGTCCTAAGAGACGTGTGGGTATGTACTGACCTCTTGGACTTGGAATCTATGCTTCGCCTCAACGTTGTTTTGTATATGTTAATACAGTTCGAGAGTGATTCCGAACTTGTAATTCCCGTTGTGTGAGCGATACGGGGATTGGATAGCAGAGTATGCCCGTACCATAGATTTAGTTGGGGTGCTGTTATATATATATATTATACGAGTAGTTAATATATATATGAGGTTATAAACTTTAAACTGCCTACTGTGATTTGATAAGTAGGACATAGTTGTTGACGCAATAATAAATACTTGTTTTGTGAAAGTATGAGAAGACACTGGGAAACTTTATATATTAATGAAGATAAAACGAGAGGAGTGCTACATATTGAAAGTAACCTTTTTAAAACGTTGTCATCATTCGGTTTTAAAAACTTATGAGTAAGTTAAGGTAAACTAAATTATTTGGGAAGGTTAGTACGATAGGCGTGCACATTAGAAGAGAGGTGAGAATTTCTCAAGAGAGTGTCAAACTAATATGATTTGCATTGGCATGTATCAATTTAAATACTTGCTTAACGTATTTTAAAATCAAGCACACTTTCGGGCTCTAACCCGTTTCTTTTCCTCTCTCTCTCTCTTGTATATATATATGTATATTTTCAGGTGCCCAGCCACAGGGGCGTCTTGCTTAGGATCCCTTGAGAAGGACGAGCTGCAGCTTAGGTGGGAGTTGCAGGTCACTTGAGTAGACGGCTTCTGTTATTGACTCCACTCCTATTATTCTCATTTATTGGGCACGTGTCGCCCTTTTCATCATTTCATTTGTTATTGGGATTTTGTATTTCTTTTATTTCCAGTATTGTCCTATGGGATTTATTCAGGATGGATTTGTGGTTTTAGTTCCATTTGTTGACAGTCGATTGACGAATGTATTATGTTATTTGGTTTATTGTGGTGTGATTATTTATTGTAGAAATGTTGTTTTAAATTAAAATAAACCTTTTTCTTTAATTAAAATTTGGAAAGTTTTGTATGGAAAATGTTTTGACACTTAGCTTAATTATTTAGGGTGTTAAATTGGAAAAGTTATTTTTATCGACAGTGATGCTGAGAATGAACCAACTGTTTACCTTGGTTTAATTTAATAAAGGAGTGATCGCCCGGTATTTAATTAGGCGGGGTGTCACAGGTGGTATCAGAGCATCAGGTTCTAGTGTCCATAGGATCTGTACGGCTTATTTCGCTTTCAACTTAACGTTTTTGCTATAGAGCCCTATTTTTAGGATTGTTGTATTCCTTCTTTTACGTTTAAGTCTTCAGCTATTTGAGATTCGATGATAACTGTAGACTGATAAATTTTGTTCACGTTTCAGATGCCTCCGAGACGTGCTCCGAGAGATAGGCGTGCCCAGGCCGAACAACCAGCAGCTCCGGCACCAGGCACAATGAATGCTAAAGAAGTAGCCACCATAGTTGCTCAGGCGGTGAATGCCGCGATAGCGGTGATTCAGCAGGCTCCACCCCAGGTTCAGGCAGTGGCGTCAGTACCAGCACAGCTTCCATCTGCATGGGAGAGGGTTCGGGATGCTTTTCAAAAAGCACATAACCCTGAGTTCTCTGGTAGCTCCGACATTGTCACGGTTAGCCAATGGAAGAAAGACATCCAGCGGCATCTTCGCATGTATGAGTGCACCGAGGTACAAAAGCAGTTATTGGCTTCCTTTAAGCTGGTGGGAGCCGCGTTGCAGTGGTGGGAGTCCACTACTACTTTGGGGGAGAGGGACACGATCCCTATTCAGATGTTCTGGGAGCGGTTTGATCGCAAGTATTTTCCACCTGCAGTGCAGACTGAGATGAGGCGGAAACTACTAAATCTGAAGCAAGATAATCTTACTGTAGCAGAGTATGAGGAGGAGTTCACGAGACTTCTCACCATTGTGCCAGATGAGGCACCTACTGAGAGCAAGAAGATTTTGTTGTTTGTCGACGGGTTAGCTTGGAGGATCCGTCAGCACCTTATTGGGAACTTATCCCTGAGTACGTTCACTGATGTACTCAATGCAGCGTTACTACATTGCCAGGATCACCGCTTCCACCTTTAAGGAAGCAAGAGAGCAGGAGAGTCCAGCCAGCAGGGCAGGACCGGGGGTAACGGTGCCGGTGGGGCACCATCTCATGGACAGACTCGTCAGCACGAGCAGAGTTCCTATCAGGGGGACCCTGCTAAGAGATTCCGTTCTGGTGATCCCAGGCAGGGAAATGGGGGTTATAGGCAGGGCCAGCCTAATCAGCAGGGTCAGCAACAGGGCCAGCAGGGCCAACAGCGTGCACATCAGGGCCAACAGGGCCAATGGCATGGAGGTAATGGCCAACAGGGCCGTGGTCAGCAGGGACAGAGGGGAGGTAATTTCAGAGGCCGGTGTTTTGTGTGCGGCAAGCACGGCCATAAGCGTCAAGATTGCCCAGAAGGCGATAGGGCCCCACAGCAGCAGGGAGCCCGTAATGAGCCACAAAGGCCACTTTTTCCACCTGCCCTTCCAGCTCCAGCCCAAGCGCCAGCCCTACCAGCCATCCCAGTAGTTCCAGTACAGCAGGGGCAGTTACAGTATGGACGTGTCTATAACGTCTACCAGGCAGCAGCTCCACAGGCACCACCCGCGATTGAGGGTACGTTTCCTATCCATGGTACTATGGGTCGGGTTTTATTTGATACGAGGGCCACGCATTGTTTTATAGCTACGCATTTTGCGAAGGCCTTAGGGTTGTTAGCCACAGCAGAGAGCACAGTGACGTGTGTAGACTCACCATTGGGGAGTGGGTCACTTATTTTCTTTATATGCCGAGGAGTGGGGATAGATATCGGTAGTCTGGTATTAACTGCAGACATGTTAGTTTTAGACATGCATGAGCACGATGTGATTATCGGTATGGATTGGCTCGCAGCTTATAGAGCCATGATTGATTGCTTCGGTGGGAGCATTGTTTTTGCCATTCCGGGGCAGGAGATGTTTGTAGTGGCGATGCCTCGCCCAGAGGGAGGCTCGACCGCTCATTTGTATTACATAGAGGAGGATACCTCTAAGGAGGTTATGATCCCTTTGGATTCGATCCCAGTTGTTAGGGAATATTCCGATGTGTTTCAGGAAATACCAGGCCTACCCCCCAGTCGAGAGATAGATTTTGTTATAGACTTATTGCCAGATACGAGACCTATAGCACGTGCACCATACCGTATGGCTCTGGCAGAGATGCGAGAGCTACGAGATCAGATCGATCGGCTGTTAGGTCAGGGCTTCATTTGTAGAAGTACCTCACCTTGGGGCGCTCCAGTTTTGTTTGTGAAGAAGAGAGATGGTTCACTGAGGTTGTGTGTGGACTACCGGGAATTGAAAAAGGTCACGATACGGAATAAGTATCCGTTGCCTCGAATCGATGATCTGTTCGACCAGTTGAGGGGAGAGAATTTATTTTGAAGATAGATCTGAGGTCGGGGTACCATCAGTTACGTATTAGGGAGCAGGATGTTTCAAAGACTGCATTCTTGACAAGATATGGGTCTTACGAGTTCAGAGTGATGCCGTTTGGCCTCACTAATGCTCCAGCCGTATTCATGGACTTAATGAATCGAGTGTTCAGAGAGTTCTTGGATCAGTTTGTCATTGGCTTCATAGATGACATCCTGATATATTCCCATTCCGAGGAGGAGCATGCCGAGCACTTGAGGCAGGTTCTTCAGACTCTGCGAGAGCATCAGTTGTATGCTAAGTACGAGAAGTGTGGATTCTGGTTGCGAGAGGTACAGTTCTTGGGCCATGTTATTTCTGAGCAAGGGATAGCAGTTGACCCGAGTAAGGTATCAGCAGTGAGGGAGTGGGGACAACCCACGACACCGATGGAGGTACGTAGTTTCTTGGGGTTAGCCGGATACTACAGGAGATTTATTCGGGGATTCTCCAAAATAGCGGGTCCGTTGACGAATTTGACTCGCAAAGGGATACCGTATGTTTGGGATGATGCTTGTCAATTAGCTTTCGATGAGCTGAAAGACATGCTTACTTCAGCACCAGTCCTTGCCTTACCGAAACCGGGTGTGGAGTACCTGGTTTACACTGATGCGTCTTTACGGGGACTTGGAGGAGTACTCCATCAGGAGGAGAAGGCTATAGCTTTTGCTTCCCGCAAGCTTAAGCTGCATGAGAAGAATTACCCCACCCACGACCTGGAGTTAGCAGCGGTCGTCTTTGCATTGAGAATTTGGAGGCACTATCTATTGGGAGAGAAATTCTGTTTGTTCACAGACCATAAGTCACTGCAGTACCTGTTCACTCAGCGAGAGATGAATATGCGTCAGCGCAGGTGGTTAGAGTTTGTGAAAGACTACCAGTTTGACATACAGTACCATCCGGGGAAAGCCAATGTAGTTGCTGATGCATTGTGCCGTAGACCGGTAGACGATGTAGCCGACGTTTGGAAAGCAAAGTGGAAGGAGTTGGGTCACCAGGACGCAGTAGCCCGTTCATTCATATCCGTCATGTCAGTCACACCCGAAATTGTTACAAGGGTGATACAGGCGCAGACCACAGATCCGTTTTACCAGGAGCAGATTGTGCGACTTCTAGCCGAGGGTGCTGAGTCCTATTCTATTAGTTTTGATGGAGTTTTGCGGTTTCATGGGAGATTGGTGGTTCCAGAAGGAGCAGAGTTACGTCATGAAGTGATGACTCATTCTCATGGGTCCCGATTTGCAGTCCATCCGGGAGGCGATAAGATGTACCAGGATATGAGGCGACAATACTGGTGGAGTGGGATGAAGAAGGACATTGCTGAGTTTGTGGCCAAGTGTTCTACCTGCCAGCTGGTTCAGGTGGACCACCAGAAACCGTCAGGATTGCTTCAGCCATTGGAAGTACCCGCGTGGAAGTGGGAGAGTATTTCCATGGACTTCATTACAGGGTTGCCTACATCACAGAGGGGCCACGATTCTATCTGGGTGATTGTAGACCGTCTGACCAAGGTGGCTCATTTTCTACCGGTGCGGACAGATTATACCACGGGTCAGTATGCTCAGTTGTTCATCGCTGAGATTGTCAGATTACACGGGGTGCCCCTGAATATTGTGTCCGATAGAGACAAGATTTTCGTGTCGCGTTTCTGGGAAAGCTTTCAGGAGGCTATGGGTGCTGAGTTGAGGTTGAGTTCAGCTTATCACCCACAGACAGATGGGCAGACAGAGCGTACTAATCAGATGTTAGAGGATATGCTACGCATGTGTGTTCTCGATTTTGGAGGAGGTTGGGAGCCACACCTTCCACTGGTAGAGTTTGCTTATAATAACTCTTATCAGTTTACGATTGGTATGGCTCCATTTGAGGCTTTATATGGAAGGCCTTGTCGTTCCCCAACTTGTTGGCTTGAGGTGGGGGATGACAAGTTGCTAGGACCAGAGGTGATTCAGGAGACCTCTGCAAGGATTGAGATGATCAGGGTTCGCATTCGAGTAGCCCAGGACAGACAGAAGAGCTATGCTGATGCGAAATGGTTCTTCAGGGAGTTTAATGTGGTGGACCAAGTGTTACTGCGTGTGTCTCCCATGAAAGGAGTGATGAGGTTCGGGAAGAAGAGAAAGTTGGCCCCGAGGTACGTGGGACCATTTCCCATCATAGAGAGGATTGGGCCAGTTGCATACAGATTTGGACTGCCGGAACATCTACATCGCATTCACGATGTATTTCACATCTCGTCGTTGAGACGATACCTTCGAGATGATATGGCCCATACTCACATCGCGATAGAGGAGATCGACTTACAGCCTGATAGCTCCAACGAGGAAAGACCGGTGGCTATCCTAGACTATAGTGAGAGAAGATTGAGGTCGAAGATAGTTCCACTTGTGCGGGTCCAGTGGGAACACCATAATGTGGAGGAATCGACTTGGGAGCGTGAGGCAGATATGCGGGAGAGACATCCAGATTTGTTCTTATCAGGTATGCCTTATTTTTCGAATTTCGGGACGAAATTCCGTTATCAGGGGGGAAGTATGTAATACCCCGTATTTTTATGCTATATTAATTTGGGGGTTTTATTAAATTTAATGAGAGTGAATTATTTAATAAAAATCCGAAAATTAATTATGTTATAATTATTAACGTGACGAGAGTTAGTAATTATATAAAAATTGTCGAATATTACTAATGAGCATAGTAATATATGATATGGGTTATATTAAAGGTCACAAGTGAATGAAATGTCAATTTTGAGAATTTTAGTCGGGACGCGCCCGTGTCGCGTCGGGACTAATTATTGAGATATAAAAGTAAATATTTTATAAGTTGTTCGTATGGTCATTTTGAGTGCGCCAACGCGTCCGGAAGGGTCGATAGAGTCAGAAAAGTGTACCCGGGGGATTAGTTTGGGTCTCGGGATGTTTTTAGGCTTAATTAGTGACCCGGGAGGGCATTTTGGTCATTTTACAAAATAGGGTAATTAAACCCACGAATTTCAGCCATCCTTAGCAGCCATTTAAGTCAGCCTTTTAGGGTTAGAACATTCAGAACCCTAGAACGGCCATTGGAGTAGAGAGGAGAGAGCTCTCAAGGTGATTCAAGGCCAAAAACACCACCATTTGCACCACCGTCACCACCAACGCGTAGATCGCGAGGAGGAGAACGCAACCACACCAATATCAGCAGGAAACCAGACCTCCAAAATCCTAGGCAAGTGTTTAACTTGCGTATTTTCGTTGGTGCAATATTCATATTAGTGTAGGAATGATTAGGAGTGTAATCAATGGAAGAAAACCCCAAATTTGGTAGGGATTTGCATGTAGAAAACATTATAACCATATTCTGTAAATATTATGTAAAGTAGATGATTAACCCACGAATTTTTGATGATATGTTAGAAGGAAATTCTGGAGAAAACTGATTAGAACAAAAGTTAAGAAAACATTAGGATTCTTGATGTTTAAATGAGATTTTTGGTTGTTTAACCATGTTTAATGATGGATATACGCATGCTTAACATTAAAAACATCTGGAAATATGTTATTATGTTTGTAGTAGGAGTTTTGGGACGATTAGTGTTGGAAAATATTGATTTGGGTGAAGAATTTTGGTAAAACCCGTAACTGCACTTCTGCAGGATTTCGCAGACCTGCTTGATCGATCGATCGAGCCTAGAGCTTCGATCGATCGAAGGTTCGATCGATCGAGCCCCAGACCTCGATCGATCGACCCTTCCTGGCAGACTCTTATTTTCCCCTTGTCTAATTAATTGAACATAATTCATCGTGAAATAGCTTTTGGGCTTTATGAATAAAATGTTTTGGGATATAGGAGAGACCAGTAGGGCATATGATTTAGTGTTGAGAACTTTATTATGAGATGATAATTGTATTTTAGGGACAATTATTTAAAGAATGAGGAAACTATGAAATTCAAGTGAGAGATTACGTCAAATACTTATGATAGAGAATAGACGTTTACCTACTGATTTTGCTACTTGGATGGATAGAATCCACGAGTGTCACGTAACTAGTGAGAAAACCCTTCAAGTTAAGGTTAGAGACGAAACCTTATACGTAATCATAATAATGGGAAATTAAGGATAAATGTTGTGACTATGGGTAATGGGAGGAACCTATATTAATATGATGAATGGGTATATTTATATGATTGTGTGTACATATATTATATACATGTGAAAAACGTACCCGCGCTACTTGTTATCCCTGAGGTTACCGCGCTGGGACGATCTTATCCTGTGTTGCTTTATGGGGGATATTGATTCGTACCCTAGAAGTTAGAGATCCTAGGTACGGGCTATCAGATTGATAGTCGGACGGTCCTAAGAGACGTGTGGGTATGTACTGACCTCTTGGACTTGGAATCTATGCTTCGCCTCAACATTGTTTTGTATATGTTAATACAGTTCGAGAGTGATTCCGAACTTGTAATTCCCTTTGTGTGAGCGATACGGGGATTGGATAGCAGAGTATGCCCGCACCATAGATTTAGTTGGGGTGCTGTTATATATATATATATATATATATATTATACGAGTAGTTAATATATATATGAGGTTATAAACTTTAAACTGCCTACTGTGATTTGATAAGTAGGACATAGTTGTTGACGCAATAATAAATATTTGTTTTGTGAAAGTATGAGAAGACACTGGGAAACTTTATTATTTAATGAAGATAAAACGAGAGGAGTGCTACATATTGAAAGAAACCTTTTTAAAACGTTGTCATCATTCGGTTTTAAAAACTTATGAGTAAGTTAAGGTAAACTAAATTATTTGGGAAGGTTAGTACGATAGGCGTGCACATTAGAAGAGAGGTGAGAATTTCTCAAGAGAGTGTCGAACTAATATGATTTGCATTGGCCTGTATCAATTTAAATACTTTCTTAACGTATTTTAAAATCAAACATACTTTCGGGCTCTGACCGTTTCTTTTCCTCTCTCTCTCTCTTGTATATATATATGTATATTTTCAGGTGCCCAGCCACAGGGGCGTCTTGTTTAGGATCCCTTGAGAAGGACGAGCTGCAGCTTAGGTGGGAGTTGCAGGTCACTTGAGTAGACGACTTCTGTTATTGACTCCACTCCTATTATTCTCATTTATTGGGCACGTGTCGCCCTTTTCATCATTTCATTTGTTATTGGGATTTTGTATTTCTTTTATTTCCAGTATTGTCCTATGGGATTTATTCAGGATGGATTTGTGGTTTTAGTTCCATTTGTTGACATTCGTTTGACGAATGTATTATGTTATTTGGTTTATTGTAGTGTGATTCTTTATTGTAGAAATGTTGTTTTAAATTAAAATAAACCTTTTTCTTTAATTAAAATTTGGAAAGTTTTGTATGGAAAATGTTTTGACACTTAGCTTAATTATTTAGGGTGTTAAATTGGAAAAGTTATTTTTATCGACAGTGATGCTGAGAATGAACCAACTGTTTACCTTGGTTTAATTTAATAAAGGAGTGATCGCCCGGTATTTAATTAGGCGGGGTGTCACATTTTCCAAATGGAAATTTTGAGCCACCTAGAGAGGAGCTACCTTAGGAGAAATTTCAAGCATGCATGATGGAAGAAATGGAAAAATGGTCGATGGAGTTTGATGGCTTCAGTGCTCAAGGAACAAGGGGTGCTGGTATTATATTGTTAAATAAGAAGGAAAAGATCACCCTCTCCTTTAAAATGGATTTTATATGCTCAAGTAATGAGGCTAAGTATGATGCCCTCATTTTGGGGATGTTTAAGGAACTCAGAAGAGGGGTCAGTGTGTTATGCATACGAGGGGACTCCAGCCTTCTAGTAAAACAGGTCAATGGGGAGTTCTCCCTCAAGCATGCTAATTTAGCACCCTACAGGTACATCATCTAGAGGTTATTGGGACAGTTCTTGGAAGTGACTGTGGAGAGACATGCAAGAACAATGAACATGGCCACGACAGAACAAAAGCTAGACATGGATGAGTCGGAAGCAACAATCACAGTACGACGAAGAATGGTGTCCACTACAGTAAAATATTTATTCCCAAGCAACGAGCTAGAACATTGGATACACCTAGTGGTGAAACAACTCGAAACCAGATAAAGGACGATGAAGATGTTGGAGTTAGCTAACAATCACATGTTGCATGGAACACTCTATTTTAAGGGTCCCGGAGGGTTTCTGGCAAGATGTGTCGAAGAGTAAGAAGCTAAGAAAAGGTTGGAAAAAATGCACCAAAAGCATTAGGGAGACATCGATATTCCTCTCTATCGACGGTTGCAGCGGGGTGTATACTATTGGCCAACCATGAGTGTAAAAATTGCTCGCCTGCAACAAAGATGTCTAAAATTCCAAGATAATTTTGACCAGCCAGCGGAAGTCAACTTTGTGGAAGCCTTAGAAGATTGGAGATAACCATATATAGCATATCAGAGAGATGGGGAAATTTATCTGCAAAAAAAGATAGCCCATTTTTACTTAGTGGAAGGAGAGCATTATAAAAAAGGGTACAATGAGAAGGCTCTAAGGTGCATAGCTAAAGATGACATAGAAAAGGTGCTTAAAGGAGCTCATGAGCCCTCCCATATGGGGGTACCAAATTGTATGACCAGCTGATGATGTTGGGGTACTATTAGCAAACCATGGACGCTGACTCCATTGGTTATGTGAAGAATTGCATGGCCTACCAAGTGCATGGAAATATGGTACATACTCCCTCCGATAGCTTAAAAAGACTCAGAACTCCCTATACCTTCCACACGTGGGCATTTGACCTAGTTGGAAAGATAAGCCGAGCCTCTCATGGTAAATATTTTATCATTATGGCTACTGAATTGTACACACTTTGGGTAGAAGTCATACCTTTAGGGTGGGTGACTGCCCAAGTGGTAACTCAGTTTATAAAAGAATATATCATATGAAGGTTTTGTATACCTAAGGTTATTTTAATAGATAATGGCAAGCAATTCATATGCAAGGAGATGACCCTCCTCATAGACAAATACAAAATTGTGCACAATAGCTCAACCATCTCCTACCCTAAGGGTAATGGACAAGCAGAAGCTACCAATAAGACCTTGATAAATATCTTGAAGAAAATGCTAGAGGACATGCTAGGGGAATGGGATGATAAGTTGCCCATGGTGTTATGGTCTTATCGTACTTCAAAAAGAAAATCGACAGGGTTCATCCCGCTCTCCCTAGTATATGGGACTAAAGTTATCTTACCAGTGGAGTTGGTGGTGCCATTAACCAGAGTTTCTCTAAGAAATGGACTCATCCCTGATCCAAGGCATGTGCAACTGGAGGCACTGGACGAGCATAGACATACGTCGAAGGATAACTCCAAAGTCTACACCCAGCAATTGTCCAGAGCCTACGAAAATTTGGTTAAGCCTAGGGAGTTCCAGGTGGGAGACTTAGTCTTGCTAGCATCTACTCACCATCTCTGCAGCATGTTGGCATCAAAGTTCAAACCCAACTGGGAAGGCCCTTTGTCATCATAGGGGTAGGCAAGTCGGGTTATTTCCAGATTTCAGAACCAGAGAGTGATTCCCTCCAGTCCATCAACTGCAAGTGGCTGAAGAGGTATTATGCTTAGTATTGTCAAAGAAATATTTCCATTTCTGTCAAAAAGTTTGAGCGGTTTGCTCTAGTGCCTAGACAAGTTCTTTTTTGTAAAATGATAAGAGAAATAAAGTCTTGTAAATGGCACAGATAATGATTAGAAATGAATAACAACTCTTTTTTTAGCATTGCACAATGGTTCTCATTTTTTTTCTTTGGCATAAGATATATAAGCCATAATATATATATGAGAAGGCTCACCTACATCATGTTATATACATCACACCTAGTTGTAGGCCTTAAAAAACTTATTTTTCCAAATTTTTTATTTTTATCTTGAAATTAACCTTCCAATAAACCCATGTTCAAAAAATTAGGCGAAAACACGTTTTGTAGCTATTTTTAAAAAATCTATAAAAAACTGCTCAAAATACCTTAGTTATAAGGACCTACGCCAACAATTTTTTGTGAATTTTTTTAAAATAGCTACAAAATTTATTTTGACCTATTTTTTTGAATGTGGGTTGATTATAAGGTTAATTTCAAGGGAAAAACAAAAAAATTGAAGAAAAAGTGTCTTAGGGCCTAGAACAAAGTGTGATGTATGGTGAAATGTATACATCATGATGTAGGTGAGCCTCTCTCTCTCTCTCTCTCTCTCTCTCTCTCTCTCTCTCTATATATATATATATATATATATATATATATATATATATATATATATATATATATATGTGTGTGTGTGTGTGTGTGTGTGTGTGTGTGTGTGTGTTTTAACTCTCTCTACTAGACTAGAAAAGAGTCCCAGATAAAGATAACTTTGCTCACTGCACTTGGGGGGGGGGGGGGGGGGTACATCCATCCTGATAGAAAAGTATATTGAGAAAAGCCTTTCCAAGCATGTTAGAAAAATGATTTTAATCTTATCACCAAACGAGCAGGACGACGTCCTCCAAGACATAAGATAAAAATAATACATAGCAAACAATTTTTTTTTAAAGACAATAGGTTTTAGCTTCTGTTCTCAAAGAAAACCCCTATTTTCACCAGCTCTTATAAAGAATATAGAAACAGGGGACTCACATTACCCTGCTCTAATTTTTCAAAAAAAGAGGGTGTTTAAGGGAAATGGAAGAGAAAAATCTTTATCTGCTAACCATTACCTAAGAAATGATAACCATAATAAAGTATCCCGTAGTTAGAGGGGACAGTTCTAAAAATGTTACTTGCCTAGATACAATGCAAGTACCCCATATTTCGAGGGAACAGTTCTAAAACTGTTACTTGCCCAGACAAAATGCAAGTACTCCTAAGTTAGAGGGGACAATTCTAAAAATGTTACTTGCTCAGATAAAATTCAAGTACCCCACAGTTAGAGGGGACAGTTCTAAAAATGTTACTTGCCCGGATAAAGTGTAAGTACCCCACGGTTAGAGGGGATAGTTATAAAAATGTTACTTGCCCAGATAAAATGCAAGTACCCCATAGTTAGTGGGGATAGTTCTAAGAATGTTACCTGCCCAGATAAAATGCAAGTACCCCACAGTTAGAGGGGACCGTTCTAAAAATGTTACTTGCCCAGATAAAGTGCAAGTACCCCACAGTTAGAGGGGACAGTTCTAAAAATGTTACTTGCCCAGATAAAATGCAAGTACCTCACAGTTAGAAGGGACAGTTCTAAAAATGTTACTTGCCCAGATAAAATGCAATTACCCCACAGTTAGAGGGGACAGTTCTAAAAATGTTACTTTCCCGAATAAAATGCAAGTACCCCACAGTTAGAGGGGACAGTTCTAAAAATATTACTTGTCCAGATAAAATGCATGTACCCCACAGTTGAGGGGATAGTTATAAGAATGTTACTTGCCTAGATAAACTAAGAGTACCCCACAGTTAGAGGGGACAATTCTAACAATGTTACTTGCTCATGAAAAAAAAGTAAATACTACACAGTTAGAGGAAATATTAGCACACGTCATAGTAAGGAGATACCACTATTGAGATAGAAGTAAATGAGCAAGGTGATGGAAATTAGTAAAATACTTTTTCATTAATAATGATGAAGTTCTTTACATATGAAAAAAGTATACAAAAAGAAGTCTAAACAACCAAACTATCTATCCATTAGACAACATAAAAAATAGATTCTAGCGGGAGCGCAAGTCTGTGTAAGTAGGACCAGCATCCTCAACGAGCTGCTCCTCTAACCTCATCCTCAGCACCACCAGCCTCCAGCTTGGCCAGCTTAGCCTGTAAAAACTAAATCTGAGTCTGGATCCCAGAATCCTAGCCTGAAGTTGGTGCTCGCTAGTCTTCTGGGAAGTATCAAGCTTCATCATCTTCCTAAAGGTGATTTTGAGAAAATGACGAACTAAAGCTTTAAGCCAATCCAGCTGCAAATGATAGAAATGTTGAAGATCGTGAAGAGCCTGGAGAAACAGCGAAGCCCTCCGAGCAGTCATATTAGTGGGAGGGGTAGACAGGAACTCATGAAGATGTCTAGATAAGGCCATAAAATTGAAGACTATAAGGCTATCAATGTTGAGGATACTCAGGGAGGTGAAATTTTCAGGACGGTGCTCTAGAAGAAGCTCCATCATTTCTGGTTCCTGAGCACGAAATCAGGAGGGCAACTCTGAATGACACAGTGCACTTATAAAAGTACCAAGATCTTCCACCTCTATGTCATCCTAACCTATGTTGTGAGACTCGAGATATGAGAGAGGCATAAAGGAATCCTCATGTGAGACAGCATCACCATTCGGCTCGAAACTCTGGTCGACCTCCCCAGTGGCCTCAGCAAGTTCATCAATTAGATTTTGCGTAATGAAAAGTAACTTAGGATACGTAGTAGAGAATAAAAGTATAAATAAGTGGTTATTAACATTAGAATTGAAACCAAGATAATTGAAAGTTTACCTCAAATCCTATGGGAGTCAATATGTTGTCACCAAGACGAGGGGGCACTGCACGGCCTTGAGCACTAGCCTAACAAACAATAGGCAAATGTTAGCATCCTCTTTTCCTAAAAAAAAAGAAGGAAGAGAAATGTGCCAACTTAAACAGACAGAAAGAACTTAGGTATGACAGTTTAATACCTGGGGAGTGTGCAGTACATCACTCAGAGCAAGTCCCGCAGAACTAGGGACGACCACCTTGCTAACCTGAAAACAAAGAAACACGAATGTGAAGGTGAGCTTACTTGAGCAATAAAAACAAGAAGACAAAGGGTAAAAAAGATGGAGTAAGGTAATCCAGTATAATACCTGACTCATAGTAGTTCCCTTGGGTTATTCTGCAGCCAAAGGGACAATCGTTGTTCTATCCAGAAAACAGGGAAACAGGTAAAAGCCAGAACGTATTTACATAGAAAATATAACTTCAAAGAATCCACTAGATTAAGTATTTACCTGCAAGTGCCCCACTGGGACACTTTACAGAGACTCTTTAATAGTAGGAGCAAGAGTGGAACTAGTTGGAGGGGTGACCAATGTCTCCTCAATCATGGAAATCGATGGACTACTCACTTGGGAGTTCAATTATAAATCTCGCAAGTAAAGGGACCACATCTACAGATATGTTAACAAAATGTAGCATGCACATATATGTAATCAAGATAGAAAGTAGAGTTTTCAAAGATTGAGCATACCGCTGAGACTGGTCCCGTGGAACTAGCGACAAGCTCCTCAGACAAGGGGACTTCGGCCAAGATGACTGGAGAAGGTGCAACCTCAGTATCTTCCCCGAAAGTAGTAGGGACTACTAAAGGGGTAATAAAAAAAAATAGTGGGGAGGTGGTGTCACCAACCAGCTGGCATATAAAAATAAAATGAGCAGAAAACTTAATATGAAAATGAAATCCCAATGGTTCAAGAGTATGAATTGAAGGCAATGAAAGACTCAATATAGGCGCACCTGAAGCCCCTCTAAGAAGAAAGAGGGAAGACGACGGATGGGATAGTAGCGTCGGGTGCAACGGCCTGGTTATGGAAAAAACCCTCGGGAAACTAAACATAAATAAAGATAAAAAAAATAAGATTCTTACAGGGATAATTGATACCTGGAGGGTGGAGTGAACTTGTATGACATGTTCTCTAGATGAAATATTAAAAATGGGCCCAAAAGGTATAGGCAGGATGTGAAGTCTGGTGTCTGTGGGCACAAAAACTCAGGAGATAATCCTCCTCGAAGGTAATATATCGGGAGTAGTGCCTCATGAGGATGGTGTTGTTCCCTCCGTAGAAGAAAGGTTGCTGGAAAAAGGCCTCTACATAACAAAGCACAAACAGAGATGATATAGTCATGGATATAGAGAGTATGACAAAACAGAGAAAGGAAATGAAGAAGACAAGTTAAAAGTACCTCAGGTAGCCTGGAAGGGGAAACTCTCACCACAGAGGAAGGGGGAGGTGAGGAAAGGCGACTAAGAGAAATATTCACCTACATGCACAATAACAGAAGACGTCAAAAAGATGTACTTTAAAAATATGGCAAGTAAAAGGTAAAAGACTCAGGGGAGCTAATGCTTACCTGTACAAAAGAAGAAGATATTAAAGAAGTTCTCGCTTACATCGAAAACACAGTAGACAGCTTCTAGAGTTAAAAAAGTAAAAAAAATGAGAGCAGAGAAAATATTGGTAAAAACAATTATAAAAGTAAAGGAATTAACGTATGGGTAGAGAGAAGTGACAAACCTCCTTTGATAGGCCAATAGATGAAACTATCATGGAATTACTGGCCTTAGTAAAAGGGACCCGTGTAGGAGGTATAGGCGTTAGATCACTAGCCGCGATAGAGACACCCTGCAGATGCTGCAAAGATAAAGACAAATTCATATATGAATTATGTATATGAAAATAGACAATAAAATAGTAATAAAGAAGTTAGGAAAAAAGACTTACACTGGTAGTGTGGGAAGTCTGCCCATATGGTAGATGTCCAGTAGGATGGATGCAGAAGGGGATCCTATCAAGGCACCCTCATCGAAAGACTCCTCCGAAGCTGGTAAAAAAGAAGAAGTGTCAAAGTGCTGATCATCATAAGGGTCATTGACTTTCATCTCATTTGAAGAGGAATCGTTATCATCATGGGAGGGAGAGCTTCTATAATCGACTAGTTCCTCTTCAAATGATAGAGTAGGGGAACTAGCAAGTGAAACCCCATGGAAGTCAGCTTCATAAAGTAAAAGGGAATGAATTGTAGTACCTTAGCATATGGGAATAGAAGTAATAACATCTCCCTCAGTACCTACATGTCTTCTCTACCCCAAGGTCATCAGTGTTAAATCCCTAATCTGGTGTAGGAGAAGGGGCAGAGGTCCCGATACTGGTCTTTTTCTTCTTCCTTCTCTCCCTAGTCCTTAACGATAAAGGGGGGACATGAGCCATAGTAGTCATAGCAGAAGTAGCAATGGTTGCTAGTATGAAGCTGGAAACATCCACATCGGGATTCTTCCTCTTGGAGGAAGCATGAGATCTTGACTTACCTTTTTCCTTAGATTTAACAGGTTGGGGCTCAGTTTGTTTGGAATAGATAGACTCATTGAGCAAAGGCCTCAACAGGACTAAAGTCAGTTGCTTAAGAGGAGCTTTAGAGATAGTTCTCTCATGCCATACTAACCTTTGGGTTCTTTTACCCAAGTACCTGTCATTATTAGGAATCTTTGTGTAAATAGTTTCATGAGGAACCTCCTTAGGACCTGTCTCTGCCAAAGAGTAAACTAGGAATGTGAAAAGGAAGGTAGGTAATCACGAGAAGGCACAAAAAAGTTGCCTCAATGACTTACTCTGCTAACTACCCCCTCAAAAGTAAAATTGGCAAAATCCTCAAGATATAACTTAGAAGGGGAGGTTTACGAAGGATAGGTGGGAGTATGAATCCCCTGGTCATAGACAAATTGTATCCTCGCTCTCTCAGAGTGGTAGAACTCCATGCTTTGGCCCACGTCCGTCAGTGAGGGCAAAGTGCAAGGAAGAAGCATAATGCCCGCAGAAATATGGGGGCCTGTTGGAACAGACTCTGCATCAACAGGGTAATAAAAAGTGCCCTAGTAGCAGAAAAAGAATGCCAAGAAAAGACACCTCTCACAGTCTTGTAGTAAGGCCTGAAAGAAAACTCATCAATGTTGTCTCTCAAAGACCCCAAGGGAGTCTTAGAAGTCTTTTTATGCCACCTTACAGCACGAGCAACTCCACTGTGGTGGGACCTAGCCTCCGGGGCAAAGTTGGGGAACCTCTCAAATAAAAATGATAAGGTGATAAAAGTGTTGGAAAAATTGATAGCGTCATAATGAGCACAAGAGCGCTCAATGTCCATGTAATCCATATTTATCCAAGTATACAAAGATCCCAAAGTCAAAGAAGTGAGGGGGACTGTCCTCCCTCGAGAATGCCTCACATAAAGTTTGAATAAAAGCTCACGATGAGAGTCACCTGGCCCCCCAGGGAGACGAAAACTACTAAAAAAAGTGACAAAAAATGTTGTCAAGTGTGAGGGGGAGTTAATTTTTGGGCCATCCTGACTCTTCAAGTCCCTACTCGAGCTCTCCCCCTTGTGTAGATGATCAAAATCCTTTAACTAATATCTCTTGCATTTAATGAAAGAGTGTTTGGAAGTCCTAGTAAAATTGTTATCTACATACTTCGAGCACTCACCCAAAGAGGAGTGGAGCTCGCCCACCATCTGCTCTTTAACCTCATACTCAAAGCCATCAGTAACGATATGAACGCCTAAGTAGGGAAGAGCGAGTAGCTTGCAAATGTCTTCCAAAGTAATAGTAAACTCACCCTAGCTAGTAACAAAGGACTGAGAATCCCTACTCCAACGAGATGCTAATAAAGTAAAATCTCGCTCTTGTTTGGCAATTGAACAAGCCTTGAGACTGTTAATAGTGGTCAGAAGACCAAGGCCCTCTCTATGTGAGAGAGTGGACAAGACATGATCCACCCAGAGACCCCATTCTTCCGTGGCACCCCCACATGCTTTGACCTCAATATTAAAATAAGGAAAATCACCCTGGTCTACTCATACTCTAAGAACTGAATCAGGTCAAACATTGGGAAGATAAGAAGACTCACCTTGAACCACCTTGGGTTGCTCGTTGATCTTGGCCACAAATTCCTGCTCAAAATTTTCAAGAGAGGTCATAAAGGTGTCCTCCTCGCCAAAACAGGGCGCCAGACGATAATGACCAAAATCTCTCTTTTGACGAGTAGTAAGATATTCCCTTTGAGACTTGGAATAAAAAATAGGCGAGGAGGATGAAGTAGTCCATGTGGCGAGGATCCCCACAGAGGAGGAGGCCCAGTGGTTGCACACACCCCAGCAGGCGAGGAGGCCCCAGTGGCAAGGGTTCTTATGGACGAGGAGGCCCATGTTTCCAACATACCAGCAGACGATCAGACACCCAAAGGGGGTACCTCAATGGACGAGGCTCGAAAAGTTTCAGGAGAAGGACACAAAACCTCCAATGTCATGATGGTGGCTCTGGTGGCCAAGATGGTTGAAACGGTGACAAAAATGGTCACTGTGTCCGCCAATACTTTGTTGGTTGTAGTGGCGATGGTGTAGGTGGGGTTTTGAGAAGATGAAGAAGCCATTTGAGTAAGCAAAGGAAGGAAAAACACGAGAATGGCTATGGAGGATTTTAATCTCTTTCTCTCTCTCTCTCTCTCTCTAAAGAACTAGAGTTTGAAAACAAATGATAGTAAAAAAATAAGGAGAGTTAAAAGGGCCTTTTTATACCTATTATGACACGCGCAGACTACCAATCAAAAAAGAAACTGAATAAATGCCTAATTAATGTAATAGTGATGTTTTGAATTCCAAGACATAAATGAATTATTGCGTAAAAAAACCCTTGGTATGCCTAACACATAGATTTTGTACGAGGGGCCTAATGTAGAGGGGTACACAATTGATATCTCACATAAATAAATCTAGGGCGAGGAGGGCCCCAGGAAGGGCTCCTCTCCCCAAGTTCTCCAAAGATCACAGAAGCCAAGCTTGGGTGAGGAGGGATCCTTGCCCTACGTTCCCCAAAACTCACAGAAATAGAGCTTGGCAGAGGAGGGACCCAAGGAAGGCTCCTCGCCCCAAGTTACCTAAAGCTCACAGAAATAGAGCTTGGGTGAGGAGGGACCTAGGAACGGATCCTCTCCCAAGTTCCCCAAAGCTCACAAAAATAGAGCTTGGGCGAGGAGGGACCCAGGAAAGTCTCCTCGCCCCAAGTTTCCTAAATCTCACAGAAATAGAGTGAGCGAGGATGTCCCCAGGAAGGGCTCCTCGCCCCAAGTGTCCCAAAGCTCACAAAATGAGAAAATAGGTGAGAAGGGACCCAGGAAGGGCTCCTCACCTCAGCTTGTACAAACTCCATAGAAATAGGAATTGGGCAAGGAGGCTCACAAAGAGGAGCTCCTCATCCAAAGTTGCTCAAACTCAACAGAAATAGGAGTTGGGCGAGGAGGCTCACCATAAGGAGCTCCTCATCCCAAATGGCTCAAAACTTCACAAAAATGGAATTCAGGTGAAGAGGCCCACCATGAGTGGCCCCTCGTCCCAAAATAACTCAAATTGAGCAAAAAATATAATTTAGGTCAGGAGGTCAACCACGAGGGGCTCCTCGTCCCAAAATAGCCCAAAACTTAGAAAATAGAATTTGGGGCGAGGAGGCCCACCATGAGGAGCTCCTAGCTCCCAAAAATCTGAATGATCTTTTGAAAAAGAACCAGTGGGCGAGGAGGTCCACCTAGAGTGACCTCCCCCTACCCCCAGATTTATCACTCACATATCTATTAGAGTACTAACATGTTACTTTCTTGTACAGGTAGCCTAGTTGAAAAGGCGTGGCTCAACTAGGTAAGATTGGATCTCTGGGGAGTTTTTGCTTGGTGGCTGAGGAACAAGGTTTGTTGAGCAAGTTCAACCACTAAGAACTTTAATATTTAGAGAACACTAGTAAATAGACCCTAGAAGTCACCTAGTCGTCACCTAGTTCACACTTAATCATAATTGAAGTGAGCAGCCAAGGGGTTGCTCACAAGAAATGAACAATTTGAAAATTGATTTTAGAGGAGATGGTCCTTGAGACCTCTACTCAATTTTACAAACATATTACAGGAGGTGGTCCTTAAGACCTCCCTCCTCAAGGTTACAAAGATTTAAGAGGAGGTGGTCCTTAAAACTAGGGGTGTAAACGGATCGGGTCTGGATCGGGTAAGGGTATATCCAGATCCGATCCCGGTACTTTTTTAGTGGATCGGGCCTTACCCAATTACCCATCAAGTCTCAGAAAATGTATCCAAACCCGGGTCCGTTAAGTACCCGGAGACCCAATCCGAATACCCGAACCGAATACCTGTATAAACTAACTTATATATAAAAACTAAACTAACTTACATATATATACACTAAACTTACATATAATAACAGTTTATATAAATAAACTAACTTAGATATAAACTAACTACATATATATATACTAAACTTATATATGCTAACAGTTTATATATATAAACTAACTTAACTTACATATATATAACATATATATAAGTTACCAAACTAACTGTTATACACACACACACACACACACACACACACACACACACACACACACATATATATATATATATATATATATATATATATATATATATATATATATATATATATATATATATATATATATATATATATATATATATATATATATATATATTTCTTATATTATATATATACATATTCGGGTCGGGTCCTTATCGGATCGGAGTCATGTATATCCAGATTCGATCCACTAACTAATTGGTCAATTGGTTAATCGAATAATTGGGTCTATAAAATTTGCTCAAATTCGTTAATTCGGGTCGGGTCCGGGTTGAGACCGGGCCCAAACCCAGTCCATTGACAGCCCTACTTGAGACCTCCCTCTTTGAGTTTACAAAGATTTTATAGGAGGTGGTCCTAGAGGCCCCTCCTCAAGTTTGCAAAGTTTGTACAAGAAGTTACCATTTTAAAATGATATTCACCAAATCATATATTTTGTTCTCAAATGCAGACACATTTTATTTTTGACTTTGGTTTGCACTAAGTGGCACCTCTCAGATGAGACAAGCAGTTACACAGAGGTAGGGACAAAAGGTATATTGCAGACCTTGTCCCTCACCAATCCCCTCAATTTTGGGGCCCAAAACGTGGAACTCAGCCCTAGTGCCCAAATATAAATAGGACCCTTGGGCAAGGTCAAGTTAAGATCATAACTAAAGTCGTACCGTTACTCTGTCAAAATCACGCCAGACCACTAATGTTCTCTCCTTTCACTTTCTCTCTAAGTGTTAAGTGCTTTGTTCCTTCACTCCACTCTGATATCCATCGCTCTCAGGAGTTTCTCTTGGGAAAAGTTAATATTATTGTGGTAAAGGTCATCTCCTTGTAGGTAGTGGGCTATAGGTTGAGTTCCATTGTTACTAGATAAGTAAGGTTTTACCAAAGGCTATTCTAGAAGTGCCTGAGAACCTTGAAAGCAGCGTCCATTGGAGTGGGTCATGCCTCACCCTTTTCAGTTCTTCATAGACCCCGATCTTATTACCCTCCTACAGTCGTTAAATATGTCAAAGAGAAACCATGTACGGACACTCTACTACATGGGAAAAAACCTCCGTTATAACGGTTTTCTTTACTACTACCTTTGCTATAGAAGGTAAAGTAGCGACCTAAAACCCTAAGGCCTAGTTATAACATACTACCTAGTTGTTATGGCGTGTATCTACAACCTATTTCTCTTTATTATAAATTTAATTTTTATTATACCTCTAATACGGTAGTATTAGAGGAGTTAATGAGGTTTTAATACTTGTTATTTTTTTTCTCTATTATCTTAAACATTGTGTTCTTTGAAACAAAAAAAAATGGATAAATCAAAAGTCTAATGAAAACTAAAAAGATCTCTCTCTTTCTGGATAAAGTTAATTTTTACCACCACTTAAATAAACCACCTAGTAAGACCTCAACTAATATGATCGCTGCATCAAAACTAGATGCAACAATATTTTCTCAGTAATCACCCAAGGGGTAGAGTTAATTTAGATGTAATTTCTTTCTTTATTACAAATAGTTAGAGTTTGATAAATAAACTATCTTGATGGTATACTTGAAGCATCCTTTGTTATTATCATTCCATCTCTTATATTTTTCCCGACCTTTCTTCTCTTCTGTTGGAAATATAGCCATAGGATGCATTTTTCATCAATCCATATAAATATGTACCAAATATGTCTACTTAGATGATATGAGAGAAACACTGTAAAAAGTCATCTCATATGTACCATCATTTTGATTTTTATAGGATATAATGGAAACTTGCACTAACCATGAGAGGTATTAAAAAAGATGACATTATTGAAATCCCAGATATTCCAGGATATATCTCAATAGCCAAGTCTCAAATGAGAACTTTCAATCAATATATTAAATTAGGTGGGTTTAAAATTTAAAAATAATAGAAAATGGGTAATTTATAAAGACAAACTGGTAGAGTTCTTGGTGGATAAAAAATTTACAAAGACAAACTGTAGGACAATTTTTTCATATATGAAATATTTCTATAAAAGTATAAATATAGTTTTTTCATATAGTTATTTTTTCCCCATTTTTTTGGTTGAAAGTAGAAATATTTCAACACTAAATCCATTATATGATAAATTTTTACATATATATTGAAGTAAATTTTTTTAGAAAAATATTAAAGTATATATTTTGTTAACATTTTAAAACAATTTGTTTTGAAGCTTTGTTGTTTTCCTAGCTTTACCTTTGAGTGTTATTTCTTTACAGAAGACATTGTATTTGGAGTGTATTTTCTACATTTAGTACAATAAATGTTCGATTACCTAACTTTAAAACATTGAACAAAGTTTGTATCATATTATTTTAGTTACATATAAAGTTTCTAAAAATATGACATTATTTAGTTTATTTTAAGCAAGCAAGGAATGAAACAATGGAGTATCAGTGTGATGGCATTAAGATAAGGTATTATATTTATGATATATACAATTTTTTTTAATTATTTTTATATTTGTTTATTGTATATCGCACGTGCATGACGCGGGTTGTAGGCTACTTTAGTTTTAACGTTCATCTAACTCAATGCCAAGTAACTTCACATATTCCCAACTTTTTTAGCACTTCCCATTTTCTGCACTTACCCCAAGTCACCTCAAAAGCCACACTAAACTCTAGGGTTTCAATTTAGGCTCTTACTTACTTCTAGAAAGCCAAGCTTTCACATAAAGACCAAAAATCTAATTTAATAATTTCCTTAATCCAATCCTAAACAAAATAAAAATAACTTAAGGACAAGGTATTACAACGTACTTCTTGCTTACAGATGTGAAGAATGCCCTAAGTTTTTCAAATCTAAAAAAAAACAAGTTGAATTTTTAATTTAAGAAGCCAAACCACATTTTGTACTCTCACATATGAATGAACCAATTAGCCCTTTAAGTTATCTATTATGTGTTGCTCAACTTTGGCAGATTTTCATAGTCCTCAACGCTGGAAGGTATTTATTACTTTGAAAAACGTATTCATGTTTTGTGTCTACCCTTTTTGATGACGAGCAACAAAAAAGTGAGAAGATTGGAAGATTATGGAGACGACATCATTTTGGCATAGAGATAAAAAAAAATTATTATATGTAATACTCCCCCTAATATTTTATTTATTTTCCCTGCATGAGTTGTAATTAAATAAAAACATTGAAATTTGGATGATGATGATATGGTTTCTATTCTTATTTGGATTCTTTGAAGGTTCGATGATAATTGTTGAAATTCTCGGTAAAAATTGGAATTTGGAGGAAAAAAAAGAAGTGTCATTTGAAGATCATTAGAAGGCAAGGATCAAATGAGATTCAGGCCTCGTCAGAACCAGGGGTTCGAACGAGAGCCCATAAATCTAGAGAGATGCACTTGTCGTTTGAATGAGTCTCAATGTCATTCGAATGACGTGCTTCAAAAATTGTAGATCATATAGCCCTTATACGCTGTCACATTTCTGGCCCTTGGATTATTAAGTTGTCAAGATCTGATGAGCCCAGATTGGGTAAAAAGGGATTTTGGTGTTTTAAGGATTTTTATCAGTGTGGGTTTGGGTCATTTTGTAGTTGGAAGAAGAGGGAGGGAAAGAGAGAGGGATGGTCTTCCACTATGTTTGGACACCACTCTCCATAATTCCACCATTTTAGCACCTAAAACCCACCTGGTTCTTCAAGTATTCCACCATATTTAAGTATATTATACCAATTTGCTCCACTTTTGAGTGAAGCTATGAAGTTGGGTTCTTGAAGATATAGATGGAAACTTTCATAGAGTGTGAAGAGATTTTGAAGGGGGGTTTAGCTTGGAAGCTAAAATAGAGCACATATGGAGCATTAATAGAGGATGAATTTAGTAACCCATTGAGGTCACCTTTGAAAGTGGGGGTTGCTCTTACTACACAAACTTTGTACCACCATTTGGATTGTTTAGAGGTAGAAAATCTATTCTTAGTATTTAAGACTCTATATGCATTATTAGCAGTCTTGTTGTTAGATTACATAAGTAGAATGCACACGAATAAATGATGGTTTCTAGTATAATAAAATTAAACATTTTTATGGAATAAAAATGTTAGTAAAATATTCTTTTGCTGAAAATAAAGTATGAGTAAGTATTTCAAAGTCTTGAAATGTTAAAATTGGTATTTTATGAAAATGGTATATTTTTCAAAAATTTGTTGTTAGACATTTTCAGAAATAAAATGTTTGAAAATTTATATTGATCTTGCTATAATTTTGCGCAATAGATTTCCAAGATTATTGCAAAAATGGAAATTTTAGAGAAAATGGACATTTGCTCAGTTTAAAGAAATAAAAAAAATGTCTTTATGTCTTTAAAAGCATAATTTTTGAAGCATTGTGAATTTCTAGAATGAAATGCATGTTTAACCCATTTAATAGGATTTCAAAATTTAAAATTCATCTTCTCGTGAATATATACTTGTAGTATTTTGATAATAAATATGTGAAAAAGTCTAAAGGAAGTTTTGTTGGGTTTAAACAAGAAATAAGAAAAGTAAAAATTTTAATCTTGAAAGTGTGTAAAAAAGGGTTAAATGTGTAATAAATATATGGTTATAAGGCTATGTGTATTGATAAAAAAAAATGGCATCTTCTTATAAAAATATTATTTAAGTATAATTAGATTTCTTGAATAAAGAAAATAACGAAATGTCTAATTTGGAAATGTTGTTAATAAAAGTTTTGGATAACTGTTAATAGTTTAACATTGGAAAGTTTGTGTGTGTAACTTAATAATGTTTGAAAGATTAACACTTACGAACTTGGAAAGAAAATAATGGAATAAAGAGGTTTCCATCTTGAAAATAATTATACTCCAATATTAAATAGGTTTTAAAATGTTAAAAACACTAAAGAAGTTGGTTTGAGTAACTTAATGATGTTTTGGGGAATATTAACGCTTGTGAAATGGAGTAAAAGATGGGTTTGAAAATAAATGGATAAACTGATAATTTTACGTAAAGTGAAATATTTTTTTGAAATAAAAATTTTGGAAAGGGTGTTACAAATGATATTCCTAATGAACATGGTTTTTGGAATAAAATCAAGATTAAAGTGTAAAGGACATGAAACGACGATTTTCAAAGTGTAACAGAGGTTGAGGTATAATCCCAGATTTTGGCTTCGTCCGGATAAAAAAAAAGTTGTTATAATGTCTACATTTTCAAAATATAAAAATACATTAAAAAGTAACTTGGATGACACCGAAAAAATTAAGGAGGGCCCGGAGTCCTGGGGTCAGAGCATATGGTGACACCGAAAAAATTAAGGAGGGCCCGGTGAAATAAAGTTCTAAGCTTATTGAAAAAAATGGATATTTTAGAGAAAATGGACACTTGTTAAGTTTAAAGAAATTAAAAATGTCTTTTTGTCTTGAAAAGCATAATTTTGCAAGTATTGTGAATTTCTAAAATGAAATGTATGTTTAACCCATTTAATAGGATTTTAAAATCCATTTTCTCATGAATATAAACTTGTAGTATTTTGATAATAAATATGTGAACAAGTTTAAAGGAGGTTTTGTTGGGTTTAAACAAGAAATAGAAAAAGTAAAAATTCTTAACTTGAAAGTGTATGAAAAAGGGGTTAAAGGTGTGATGAATATAAGGATGTAAGGCTACATGTATTGATAACAAAGGAAATGATATTTTCTTATAAAGTAATTTTTAAGTATAATTAGATTTATTGAATAAAAAAAGTAAAGAAATTTCTAATTTGGAATTGTGGTTAGTAAAGGTGTTGGATAAGTATTAATGGTTAAATATTGGGAAGTTGGTTTGTGTACCTTAATAATGTTTGAAAGATTAACACTTGTAAACATGGAAATAAAACAATGTAATAAATAAATTTCCAACTTGAGACTAATGATACACTAAGGTTAAAAAGGTGTTAAGATGTTCAAAACACATAAGAAGTTAGTGTGAGTAACTTAATGGTGTTTTGGGAAAAATTAACACTTGAGAAATTGAGTAAAAGATAAGTTTGGAAACAAATGGGTAAAATGGTAATTTTATGTAAAGTGGAACATTTTTATGAAATAAAAATATTGAAAAGGATGCTACACATGATAATTATAATGAGCATGATTTTTGAAATAAAATCAATATAAAAGTGTAAAGGACATGAAACGATGATTTTCAAAGTGTAACACAAGTTGGGGTGTAGTCCCGGGTTTTGGCTTCGACTAGGTAAAAAGAAAAGGTGTTATAATGTGGATATTTTTAAAGTGTTAAAACACATTAAAAATGAACTTGAATGACACAAAGAAAATTAAGGATGGTCGGGAGCCCTAGGGTGAAACACCCAAAATCACTGGCTACGGTATATGGTGGCATCGTCGGCAGTGCGGAGCCTGTTAAAGTACACAGTTATTAGAAGATTCTGAGAAAAAGATAAAGGAATAGGGAACATATCAATAAATGGATTGTGTGGTGAGAATACATTAAAATAACCTAACTTTAAGGAATTAATAAATGTTCCGATAAAGGTAACACGGATAAGAAAAAGTGAAATCGATTAATGTCAATAAGGTAAAGAAAAAGGTTAAAGTAAGTGAGTAAATGGGTGTTTAAGCAATCTAAGAGGTTTAACCCATAGTTAACACTAGGGTGTGTTGTGAAAGATTTTTCAAAGTCTAAATGAGTATTTTCTAACATGGTGTTCACGTGCGTTGAAATGGTGATTTTTGATGAAAATACTAATGTGGAATGGTTCGAATACACAGGTTAATACCGGTAAAGGAATGGTTTTTGGTCAAACCAAATGGAGTGTTTCGAATATTTAACCATTTATTTTTAATAAAGGAATGAATGTCAAATGAGAAAAAGAGAGCCTTTTACAAGATTAAGGTAAATTAATTTGGATAAATAAGGTTTCCGAAAGTAAAATTGCTTATTGCATTAAGTATATGTATATGTATGTATAAATATGTACAAGGTAGTTACATGTGCACACATGTATAACGTGTTAGAGTCTTCTTTCTTCCATTCGATTCTATATTTCATTTGTATATTTTTCACTGAGCATTCGGCTCTCTCCTTCATTTTGTTATTGCAGGTTGGGTGCGGTTTCATATTTGAGAGCGTTATATAGGTAAGTACTCTTTTTTATTTTACATTAGTAGCTCTGAATGCTTGAACTCCGGGGTTCTCCACACGGTCCCTCACATAGTTTAGTTGAGATTGGAATCTCACGCTAAACAAGTGAAATGTTAACCTAGAATAAAACTGTATTACCAGCATTATATAGGTTATTCATTGCACCCCACACCTAATGCTCGGGTCAAACCGGATTAACTACAGGTAACCCGTAAATTCGGGTCGGGGCGTTGTAAATAGTATCAAAGCTCTAGGTTCAAGGTTCCTTTCGAGCATGATATGGTGAGATCAGAATTTGATCTTTTGACATTTGTGTCGGTTTCGTCCAGTCACGGTAGTCTTGGTGACTGTTCCGTTTGTGTCCTCGATAGTGAGGTGAAAGAGGTTAGCACGATGGGTGAATTCATTTCCAAGTGGCAGGCAACCATGTTAGTTAGTCATTGTTAATCTATTTTGCGCTTTTTATTTAGATATGCTAGTAAGTTTCAAGTGTACATGCAAGCTAATAATTGGGACATCACAAGTTTTTAGTGTGAGGTGCTAGTTTGTCAACACGTAGTGATATGATAAAGCTAATTGAGATGCAGAGAATGATTAATGATATCTTTTGAATTAGAAACACGACTCATGTAAAGTCAGTCGTGGAGATTAGGTAGCTAGTGTGTTGTACCTAAACACTATTGATTTGTGATAGGAATGCATTCGTTTCTTCGAATAGGTACTTTCTGGTAGTTAGTACCGATGGCGTGATTAGGCGAATACGGTCCTTGAGATAGTATTTCATCGTAAGACAATTGATGATTTAGTGGGAATGATGGACTGTGTTTGTTAACACTTGGAATGTGTACTCGGTCTGAGTTGGTAATAGAATATTATTATAGGTTTCCTAATAATTCTTTATTGAAGTTTGTACCTCATAAGGTGTGATGAGAGTTACGTGCAAACTGCAGTAAGTTTGTTACATGCGGTAATGATGATTGAGGAGGCTTAGGGTGAACTATAGATAGTCTTCTATGTCTGGGTGTTAGAAAATATGATGTGATTTTAAGGAATATGATCTTTTGTGATGTCGGTGATGCAAACCTAGAGGTTTATTTAGGTTATGGGTGACATCATATATCCTACTAGAATCCTTAAAAGTGTTAATCATGGTTTTGTACGTGGCCTATGGCCACAACCATTTGGATAAGAGATGAGAAAATTATCTAAGTGTTAAGGCTCGATCAGCTGCCGAGGTAATTGCTAGATGTGAGGTAATCTAAGTGTGAGAGTGGTTTAAAGGCGTATTTGGGTGTCCATATGACTAATTGTGTTGAGGTGTTTGATGATTTGGGTGCGCCATGTGTAGAAACCCGTGACCAGTATCCTTGCCAGTGCCGAGTATTAAAAGGTTTATGGAGCACACCTACAATGATTAATGTATGGGTGATGAAATCTTGTTGGGTTGGGGACTTTTACATGTAATGTGTTTGGTGTCTTTAGGAGACCAGTTAAGTCCAGTAGGAAGAAGCATTAGCATTATAGTAATGATTATGGCGAGGTTCAGGTGATGATCTCGGGTTGATGGTCAAGGTTTAAAATATTCGTATAGTGTACGTGCCGAGTGTAATCTCTCAAATCGGCACATATGGTTGGTGTCCTCTAAGGAGGAGTTAGAAGCTTGGGTCATTTTTGGTCCCTAGTGCCCGGGTGTCATGGAGCGATGAGTAGTAGAGATGTGACACCTTATTTTGAGGAGTATTGCAAAATATACGTGAGACTTTGATTAATGACGCCATGTGGAGACTTGAAATGGAAACCAAGGTGGGGTAATATGGAAGCATGATTAGGGTGTGGGCGTGCATCGATGATGAGCTTGGATTAGCTCTTGTCACGTCCTACCAAGATAGTAAGGATAGGGAGATGTAGCGTTTGGTGGTACTTACTACCCTTATAATGCTAAGGGAGACCGGTGTGGTAGTCACGTAAATTCAGTTTGGGTAGAAATTGGAAGTAAGCTTAGTGATAAGCTCGTATAGTCAAAGAAAACAATAAGGTGAATGTCTCTCTTGAACAAAATATTGCCTAAGAGATTTGGGATTTCGATCACGATATGATAAGGTAGGAAGTAACTTAGCTATAATAGGTTGGTAAAGTCTTCACCGATAAGTGGACTAGGTCATCATAGACAATAGTGTAAGGCATCCGCTAATCGAAGTGGTTCATATGTTCCAATGCTATGAGGGGAAGGGCCTCACTCCTAAGAGGAAAGTCGGGCATTTGACTTCATAGAGAACTACAAGTTTGTTTATTTTTTTTCGTATTATGATAATGAATGATTGTGATTCTATTCGTCACGATTGATGACCCAAGCTAGGGTGTGTAGCTAGGATTAGTACTCGGTGAGAACGTTGAGAATGAGTGATATAGTTTCGAGCATGTGACGTAAGTTCGTTTCCCGTAAATCATAACCTGACTTGCATGGGTAGGATTTTCTTTGAACGATTACTTATTCTTTCTGACTCTCATGTGTCGTATTCTATTTTGGTAATCGATCAGTATTCTCACATATGTGGTAACTTGGATTGGTTTCATGTCATGGTACAATGTGGTTGGGCATGGTAGAGCGCGATGGACTGGGTATGGTCAATGTAACTCGATAACTGGGTGAGCCTTATCTGAGGTATTATGCTATTGCATAAAGTTCAATGTATAGGCAGCTACATACGATTTTCCCGTAGCTTGCATGGCAGTAAGTGGCTCTAGTTATAAAGAGCGAGTGATGGCTTGAAATTACTGTGTAGTGTTAGAAATTGAGGAAGACTTAGCACACAGTGTTATCTTTCCACGAGGAGTGGAGTAAAGTGAGTCTTAAGTGACTGCACTAAGGCGAGACACCTAAGGTAGTACTAGGGTCATCAGAGTAATGCGGCGAAAGGTGTTAGCCGAACGCATGATGATGATTTGGTACATGTATTACTTTTCGGAGTGAGGAATTAGTATGGTATGTTTGATGGCCAGCTCATGCAGGTTGTGAGGTTAGGATAGCTTGAAAATATATGGGATGTAAGATGTGCAATCCTAAGATGAAATAGGTTTTGATGATGAATACGATGACTGGTTGTTTTACGGTTCACTTGGGGGATTATTGATCACTAGAGAGGGTTTCTCGTGGAGGCACCAGTATGCCTTAGGTGATAAAATATATAGTACTATGAATTATTTGAACATAATCGTCAACCGAGTGGAGACTTAAAGTCGATTATGTGATGCTCGTGATTAGCGAAGTGGCGAGTGTTAGAGCATGTCGTGTGATAAATCATTTAGTTGCAAACCCCGTATGAGGGCGCGTAATGTGATGTTAGTATTGAGGACTTCGATGATTTTGTCTTGGAGGATTTCTATGGTTTAGAATAGAACTTAATGAACCTCATAACATTAAGGATTGACAAGTCAAGAATTTCGGGGGTGAAATTCCCTAAGGAGGGAGGTTTGTATTACCTCGCCCTGATATTTAATTTATTTTCCTCGTATGAGTTGTAATAAAATAAAGACATTGAGATTTGGATGATTATGATCGGGTTTCTATTCTTATTTGACTGCTTTGAAGGTTCGATGATAATTATTGAAATTATGGGTGAAAATTAGAATTTGGAGATAAGAAAAAGAAGGGTCGTTAGAATGTAAAGATCAAATGAGATTAATGCCTCATCAGAAGTAGGGGTTCAAATGAGATCCCAGTGCACGACTTTTAGGGGTCCCTTAAAGGTCGTTAGAAGACACAAATCGAGATAGATGCGCTTGTCATTCGAATGAGGCTCAATGTCGTTTGAACGACGTGCTTTAAAATTTTTAGATCATATTGCTTTTGTGCTCTATCACGTTTCTTGCCCTTGGATCGTTGAGCTGTCAAGCTCTGGTGAGCCGAGATTGGGAGAAATATTATTTTTGGTGTTTTAAGGGTTTTTATAAGGGTGGGCTTGGTTCATTTGGGTCATTTTGTAGTTGGAAGAAGACGGAGATAGATAAGTGATCTTCCACCATATTTGGACACCTCTCTCCACCATTCCACCATTTCACCACCCTAAACCCACCATATTCTTCTAGTATCACAGCATATTTAAGTCTAGTACACCCGTTTTGTGACAACCCTAATATGATTATGATAAAACATGTTTAAATCATGCTTACCGTATGGGATGAGCATAATTTTTTATTAGAACATATAATTTTAAGTTATTGTGTTGAGTCTAATCCTACCTTCATAACTTATGAAATATTGAATTAGTCACAAACACAAATTTGTGAAGTCTTCGGTAGAAATATTCGAGTTCGGGACTAGTTTTGGTCACCATAATATAATAATTGACTTGAGGTGAAAACTAGATAGTTGTATATATATGAGTTAAGTTTGTAACACAATAAACGGTGTGTAAATCAGAGGTCCGAGCAAGAAGTTATGTTGGAATTACGAAGCAGGGGCAAATATGTCCATTCGTTAAGTGGTATTTTGTCTTATATATAACAAATGGATGAATTTCATTGGTTGGGAGGGGGGGGGGGGGGGGGGGGGGCAAGCTTGGCCGACTTAAGTCCCTTGAAATATCCTTATTCTTCAGCCAAACTCATCCATTAGAGAGTTTGTCCTGAAGAGAGAGAAACGGGAAGTTTAAGAAGAGAAAGGCGAGGAAAAATTGGAGAAAAATCCGTAGGAAATTACGAAAACATCCTTAAGGTAATTCTACCTGTAAATCTTGTATATTGTTGGAATTATTGATTTAAAATGATATAAATAATCATTTTTTTACTAAACTTTCGTGTTTTGAGGGATACGTATGGATAGATGCAGTTTTAAGCAAGGTTGAACATGTAAATCATGTATATTGATTCGATTGGAAACCTTGTGTATTCAAACTCCTATAACTTTTTTTATACTTATTGGATTTGAATAATTCCAGTTGGATATGAAAATATACTCATATATGTATAACATATCCGAATATTATGTTAAAATACGAAGAAATGAATCTTTGGTGATAGTTTGAAGTTCATGTATCAAATCTGCCCCAAAGGTGTAAGTATGCACACTAGGTGTTCGATGTTTTGCTTGACATAGAAAATGAATCTTAAAAATTTTGAAACTTTAATTTTGTATTTTTCAATATGTTTATGTATGTTGGGAGAAATATCAAAGGAAGTTATGATGCATAAAAATTATGAAAATTCTTCGAAGTTGACTGAACGATAAAAGAGTCTATAGGATAAATTTAATTTGTAATAAAGAAATGGACACATCTTGCCCTAAGAAACTTAAAATGATGTGTTTTCTTTTATATTAGGAACCTTATATGATAAGAATTGGATTACCAAGAAGAAATTAAAGAATATTCGGGCTATGGATTGGATATGTTAAATATTTTAACATGAAATTGAATGAGACTTCATTTATGATAAATGATTAGAATGGGATGCTATGATGCTTATGAATTCGTTTAAGGGTAAGTTTTATTTGGATTGTTAACATCTTATGATGATACTAATATTATAAGAATGAATATGTGAAAGGAAAGAAGAACTGGTTGAACCAGTGCCAGATAAAGGCGAGGGAAAAACACATGAAGTGGCCAAGGTAAGTGTACTCACTAATAAGATTTATTTATACATGATTATGGATATTATATGTTGTACTTGTTGGGTTGAGTATAAATATGAGATGTTTTACTCATTGACATGATTATGGATGTCAGATGTTGTACCTGTTGAGTTGATTATAAATATGAAATGTTGTACTTATCGAAATGATTATGGATGTTATATGTTGTATTTATCGAGTTGATTATAAATATGAGATGTGGTACTTATCAAGATGATTATGGATATTCTATGTTGTACTTGCCGAGTTGAGTATAAATATGAGATGTGGTACTTATTGATATGATTTTGGATATTATATGTTGCACTTGCCGAGTTGAGTATAAATATGAGATGCGGTAGTTATCGAGATGATTATAGATATTATATGTTGTACTTGCCGAGTTGAGTATAAATATGAGAGGTTGTAATTATTGAGATGATTATGGATGTCATACGTTGCACTTGCTGAGTTGATTATAAATATGATATGTGGTACTTATCGATATGATTATGGATATAATATGTTGTACTTGCCGAGTTGATCATAAATATGAGATGTGGTACTTATTGAGATGATTTTGGATATCATATGTTGTACTTGCCGAGTTGAGTATAAATATGAGATGTTGTACTTATTGAGATCATTATGGATATTATATGTTATACATGCCTAGTTGATTATAAATATGAGATGTGGTTTTTAACGATATGATTATGGATGTTATATGTTGTACTTACCGAGTTGATTACAAATATGAGATGTCATACTTAGCAAGTTGAATATGGATATGATATGTTGTACTTATTGAGTTGATTATGGTTAGGATATGTCGTACTTCCTGAGTTGATTATGGATATGATGTGAATGTATAGCCAAGAGATGTTATGGCTTATTAATGGCCAAGAGATGTTATGGATTATTAATAGCCAAGAGATGTTATGGATTATCAATCGCCAATAGATGTTATGGATTATTAATAGCCAATAGATGTTATGGTTTATCAATAGCCAAGAGATGTTATGGCTTATTATAGCCAAGAGATGTTATGGCTTATTAATAGCCAAGAGATATTATGGCTTATAAATAGCCAACAGATGTTATGGCTTATTAACAGCCAAGAGATGTTATGGCTTATTAACAGCCAATAGATGTTGAGATATTTTATATTGTTACATAGATATGACTTATTGCATTTAATTTTATACACTAGTGTAGTAGTAATGCATTCACTGAGCTATTTTGCTCACGATTCCCATGTTATGTTTTTTTTTTCAGGTAATGAAATGTCACTGTCAAATCTAGGAGGTCGGGTGGGGTTAGCAAGGAATGCATAAAACCATAATTTTGGTCAAATTAAAAAGGGATAATTTAATCCTACTTATCCTTTGAGCAAGTTTGAATAAGCACGATTACTTTAAAATTTTGAAAAGTTTTTAGTGTTATGGCTTCATGCTGATATTGAAAAAGGATACTTGTGGTTATTGTTTGGTTAGGAAAATTATGGTTTGACTCACTTTGACTTTCAAACTAAATTATAAGTAACTGGGTTGGGGTGTGTCACGTTTCCTCCATTGTTGAGTGAATCTACGAATTTGTGGAGCTTTGTTGGGGGTTCTTGAAGATGAAGATAGAAAATTTCATGGATAAATGAATTATAGCTTGGAAGATTAAATGGAGCACACATGGAGCATTAATGGAGGATGCATTAGGTAACTCCTTAAGCCACCTTTGAAGGTTGGGGTTGATCCTCCTACACCAAAGTTCTACCACCATTTGGAGTCTTTAGGGGTTGGAGATCTATCCTTAGTATTTAAGACTCAATTTGCACAATTAGTAGTCTTGTTGTTAGATTATATAAGTAGAATGCACATGAATAAATGATAGCTTCTAATTGAACAATATTAAATATTTTTACGGAATAAAAATGTTGGTAAAATGTTCTTTTATTTGAAATAAAGTATGACTAAATATTTCAAAGTCTTGAAATGTTAAAATTGGTATTTTATGAAAATGGTATATTTTTCAGATATTTGATGTTGGATATTTTATGAAATAAAATGTATGAAAATTTATATTGATCTTGCTATAATTTGCTGCAATAAAGTTCCAAGCTTATTACAAAAACGGACATTTTAGAGAAAATGGACATTTGCTAAGTTTAAAGCAATAAAAAATATCTTTATGACTTGAAAAGCATAATTTTTCAAGCGTTGTGAATTTGTAGAATGAAATGCATGTTTAACCCATTTAATAGGATTTCAGGATTTAAAATTCATCTTCTCATGCATATATACTTGTAGTATTTTGATAATAAATATGTGAATAAGTTTAAAGGAAGTTTTGTTGGGTTTAAACAAGAAATAAGAAAAGTAAAAATTTTAATCTTGAAAGTGTGTAAAAAAAAGGGTTAAATGTGTAATAAATATAAGGTTGTAAGGCTATGTGTATTGATAAAAAAAAATGGCATCTTCTTATAAAACTATTATTTAAGTGTAATTAGATTTCTTGAATAAAGAAAATAACGAAATGTCTAATTTGGAAATGTTGCTAATAAAGGTTTTCTATAATTGTTAATAGTTTAACATTGGAAAGTTTGTGTGTGTAACTTAATAATGTTTGAAAGATAATAATGTAGAAGGGTGCCTTCTTATGTAAAATAAAATAAAATAAAAATACTTTTTATTTTATTTTATTATTAGAGACATTTGAGAGGTGCCCCGTAAGGGCCACTGCAGAAGTCCAAGATTGAGAAGGGCCACTGCAAGGGTCGCAGCAGAAATGTCATTCGAGAGGAAACACTGCAGGGGTCACTGCAGAAATGACATTGGACAAGTGCGTCGCAAAGGGTCACTGCAGAAGTGTCACCCGAGAAGTGCCACTGCAAGGGTCACTGCAGAAATGACATTCGAGAGATACTCCACAAAGGCCACTGCAGAAGTCCAAGATTGAGAAGTGCCACCACAAGGGTCACTGCGAAAATGTCATCCGAGAAGTGCCATTGCAAGGGTCAATGCAGAAATGACATTCGAGAGGTGCCCCGTAAGGGCCACTGCAGAAGTCCAAGATTGAGAAGTGTCACCGCAAGGGTCACTGCAGAAATATCATCCGAGAAGTGTCACTGCAAGGGTCATTGCAGAAATGACATTCGAGAGGTGCCCCGCAAGGGCCATTGTAAAAGTCCAAGGTTGAGAAGTGCCACCACAAGGGTCACTGCGGAAATGTCATCTGAGAAGTGCCACTGCAAGGGTCACTGCAGAAATGACATTCGAGAGGTGCCCCGCAAGGTCCACTGCAAAAGTCCAAGATTGAGAAGTGCCACCGCAAGGGTCACTGCAAAAATGTGATCCGAGAAGTTCCACTGCAAGGGTCACTGCAGAAATGACATTGGAGAGGTTCCCCACAAGGGTCACTGCAGAAGTCCAAAAATTGAGAAGGGCCACCGCAAGGGTCACCGCAGGGGTCACTGTAGAAATAACATTTGAGAAGTGCCCCGCAAAGGGTCACTGCAGAAATGCTATTTGAGAAGTGCCACCGTAAGGGTCTCGGCATAAGGGACAAGTTATGTGGAGCAAGCTCAAGCACTTAGCACTATAGGATTGAGAGAATACTAGTAGAAAGACCCAGAAGGCACTCAAGACTACACACACTTCACATTTGGTCACAATTGAAGTGAGCAACCAAAGAGCTGGCTGCTCACAAGGAATAAACTCTTTATAAAATGACTTTTCCAGAAGAGGGGGTCCTCGAGGTCCCTCTTAAGAAAAAATTATAATTTTAGAAGAGAGGGGCCCTTAAGACCTCCTCTCTCAAGATTTGCAAAAAATTGCACCACAAGTTACCGTTTCAAAAGATATTTACAAAATCAGATATCTTGTCTTCATTAGGAGACATATGTGCTTTTTGACTTTGGTTGGCGCCAGGTGGCGCCTGCAGGAGGGGACAGGCAGGGCTGCCTGTAGGTAGGGACAAATGGTACACTTCAGACATTGTTCCCCACCAACCCTCTCAATTTTAGCACCCAAAAAGGCCAACTCAGCCCTAAGGCCCAAGTATAAATAGACCTCTGGGCAAGGTCAATAGACAAACAATTGAAATTGCACTGTTACTCTGCCAAAACCACACCAGACCTACCTAGTATTCTCTCCATTCTCATTCTCTTAGTGCTGAGTGCCTTGTTCTTTCACTCCCCACTGACAACCATCATTCTCAGGTGTTTCCCTTGAGAAAATTACTATTGTTGTTGTAAAAGTTCATCTTCTTGCAGGGAGTGAGTTGAAGCTTGAGTTCCATTGTTACCAGAAGGAGAAAGTTTCTTGAGAAGTTGCACCAGAAGACATTGAAGACCTTACAGGCAGTATCCATTGGAGTGGGTCACGCCTCACTCTTTCTAGTTATTCATAGACCCCAGTCTCACTACCCTCCTACAACACTTATGAACTTGAAAAGAAAATAATGAAATAAAGAGGTTTCCATCTTGAAAACAATTATAATCCAATATTAAATAGGTTTTAAGATGTTAAAAACACTAAAGAAGTTGGTGTCAGTAACTTAATGATGATTTGGGGAAAATTAATGCTTGTGAAATGGAGTAAAAGAAGAGTTTGAAAATAAATGGATAAAATGATAATTTTACGTAAATTGGAACATTTTTTTGAAATCAAAATTTTGGAAAGGGTGTTACACATGATATTCCCAATGAATATGATTTTTGGAATAAAATCAAGAATAAAGTGTAAAGGATATGAAACGACGATTTTCAAAGTGTAACAGAGTTGAGGTGTAATCCCGGATTTTGGCTTCGTCCGGATAAAAAGAAAAGGTGTTATAATGTGTACATTTATAAAATATGAAAATACATTAAAAAGGAACTTGGATGACACCGAAAAAATTAAGGAGGGCCCGGAGCCCTGGGGTCAGAGCATATGGTGACGTCGCCAGCAGTGTGGAGGCCGTTAAAGTACGTGGTTATTGGAAGATTTTGAGAAAAAAAGATAAAGGAATAAGGAACATGCCAAGAAAGGGGTTGTGTGGTGAAAATATGTTAAAACAACCTAACTTGAATAAATTGATAAATGTTCCCGTAAAGGTAACATGGACAAGTAAATGTGAAATCAATTAATGTTCATAAGGTATAGAAAAAGGGTAAAGTAAATGAGTAAATGGAAGGTTAAGGAACCTAAGAGGTTTAACCCATAATTAACACAAGGGTGTGTTGTGAAAAGTTTTTCAAAGGCTAAATAAGTATTTTCTAGCATGGTGTTCACGTGCGTTAAAATGATGATTTTCAACAAAAATACTATGTGGAATATTTTAAATAAATAGGATAATTTCGGTAAAGGAATGGATTTCGATTAATCCTAGTGGAGTGATTCAAATATTTATATGTGTGTGTTAAATAAGGGAATGAATGTCAAATGAGAAAATGAAAGCCTTTTACAAGATTAAGGTGAATTAATCTGGATAAATAAGGTTTTCGAAAGTAAAATTGTTTCATGCATTAAGTATATGTATATGTATGCATATATATGTACAAGGTAGTTGCATGTGCACGTAGGTATAACGTGTTCGAGCCTTCTTTATGTTGTTCGATTTTATACTGCATTTGTATATTTTCTTCTGAGTATTCGGCTCACTCCCTCGTTTTGTTACGACACGTTGGGTGCGATTTCATATTTTGAAAGTGTTATATAGGTAAGTACTCTCTTTTATTTTACGTTAGTAACTCTGAATGCTTGAACTCCGGGGTGTTCCCTATGATCCGTCACATAGTTTGATTTGAGATTGAAATATCATGTTAAACAAGTGAAACGTTAACCTAGAATAAAACTTGATTAGCAACATTATATAGGTTGTTCATTGCACTTTACACCTAAAGCTCGGGTCGGACCGAGTTTACTTCAGGTAACCAATAAATTCGGATCGGGGCGTTACATTGTAGGCGTAATTTTTTTTTGTTTTGTTCATATGCTATTTTCATGATTGTCAGCGTAAGTTTTGCAATGTGCATATACGCATTTTTTTTCATAATGTATAGGGTATAGGATATTTGATTTATAATGTATATACATTTTTTTCATGATGTCTACGCCATTTTTTAGTAATGCATACATTATTTTCTTCATGTATTCTTGAATTTTTTATAATGTATAAAAGATTTTTTCCTGCATCAAGTTTTGTAAAAGTGTACAAGTTAATTTTGTATACACAACATAATTTATATAAAAGTGTGTCTTTGCACTGCGTCAATTTTATTTTTTTTGGTTGAAACGTGATTTAATAAGCCGAAACACCAAAACAAGCAAAACTACCAACCGAAACAAACAAGGCCTAATAACGGGTCAAAACAACAACTTACCAAACTCTAAAGGCTCGCAGGCCTGACAACAGTACCTATACCCACCAACACTAAGCCAAACCAAAATCAACCCAAAGCAAACTTACAACCCAACCCAGCCCCAGCCCCAGCCCAATAATTGCATGCATATCCACGCGTCAACACAAACAACAAACACACCACGCGTGTATTCCACCGCAAGCAATTATTGAGAGACTGTGTCAATTAGTGAGGTGACTGCCCGGAAAGTACATAGGGAGACTAAGATTAATTTTTTATTTATTTTTAAAAAAGGGATTAGATTGTTAAGCTCCTTAAAGTTTGTAAATTTTGGCAAATTTAGAACGAGGTTTTTATTAGTGTCTTTGAGACATGTCATTTAAAATTATTACAAATTCTACGAGGGGCTGATCCATGTAGAGGTTATGGTGCCCCGCCTTATGTTTTGAGCTTTTCTATGATCAAAAGTATAAAAATGTGAAAAGTTCACCAGAAATAATAAAAATTATAACATTTTTCCATATTAATTTTTTGATAAAATCTTATTAATCTACTTTGCCCACCTTAACGAAAACTTCTGGCTCCTCCCTGGATTCTTTATGTAGCACGGAGGATATTTTGAAAAGTAAAAAAGTCGGTGATAAATTTGCGGAGAAAATAATATAGTTCAGTTTTTCTTGGTCAAACTATAGGAGGTAAGTGAAGGTCATTAAAGAGGCAGATACAGAGATAATATGACAAGTAATTAAGGGCCATTTGTTGTTTAACAGATCATTACACCTCACTTCTTCGATTGTAAAGGGCCAGTTTGGTTGCGCAAATTGTTTGATTATGTAAATTGGTTCATTGTGAATTAGTGAATTGTAAATTAGTGAATTTAAAATGAGTTAAATCCAATTTTACATAATGTTTGGTAATTTGAAATTGATGTTAAGGTTCTATGAAAAAAGGATAAAAACAAATCAAGAGAGAGAGGGGGAGGGAAAGAGAGAGGGGGAGGGGGAGAGGGAGAGGAAACATGCACTTTATGTGGCTCCTATTTCAAATGGATTCATTTCACGTTTTTTGTGAAATGATGCAATTTCAGATTTTGCACATGAGTTAAAATGGGACAATTAATGAATCATTTCATTAATGAAACCAAACACAATTAATGGATCAATTTGTAAATGGATCAATTTATTAATTATTCAATTTACAATTTTGGGACAACCAAACAGGGCCAAAGTGAATGGGTGGGTGACCGTTATTTTGAATTTTGGTTCTTATTACCAACCATATATTCTTTCTTGTCCCCATAATAGCTGGAAAGTCTTTGTTCGAGGGTTTCAATGATGTGGAAATTATGGTCATGTCTCACACAAAGTTGTAAGATGTGTCCACACAACAGTTTCACACTGCAGGTCATCGCTAGAGGGAGGAGGTCTCACTGCAAATCACACGTTCAGTCCGCTAATTTTTATTAAAAAGTTTTGAGGTGCAAATCTCCACTCTAGTTTTAGGATAAATAGAAATCCATACGCATACAAAACTTCTTTTCGCCAATAAACATGGAAACTAACTAACATGTGGTCTGCACATATTCGAATATATATATGTGCATGTTTGCTCAAGTCAATTGATGCGTGACATACATATGTAAGTATTTTTAAAGGGATTTTGGAAAAAGATGCTCATAGTATTTAAATTATATAAAAATAAAATACTCTATATAATTTTATAAATTTAGTCATTGTACAAAAAATACAATAGAAAAGGTGAAAAATAGTGCCGTTGGCGCAGACCAAAAAAATAAAGGTTTTGTATCACATGGACTAGATTTATAAATGCTATTGTGTTACAGGGTCTAGATTTATAAACTTGAAAAACATTGTCCTAAAAATTCAAATATAGGAAGGAACATGACATTTACCTTAATTCTCTATATTTTTAAATTACTTATTCAAACTGTGTACAAAAGGAATACAACAAGCAAACATACTACAAAAGGCAAGAAGATCGGTGTGATTCGACACACACACACACACACACACACACACACACACACACACACATATATATATATGTGTGTGTGTGGGGGGGGGGGGGGAAGCGAGGAATTCTAGTTAGAGGGGGCTAATTTAATTGTAATTTTTGGGCGTTTGTGGGCGGGAGCCACTGAGCCGAATTTTTGTAGGGTATTTTTTACTATTTGACAAAAATATCCCCGAAAATTAATAGAATAACATAAAATTTACAATAATTCTAAGTCGATCCAGATTTGCGACATAGAGTGGTGTGATATAGTGACGTGTCGCACCGTGATTAGTTATTGCCTTATGGATATGGGTCCGCGCCATAGGCACTAGCCAATACCGGTGCAACAGGTCACTGTGTGGTACCAAATGTGTCGCAAATCTGTGTAGGCGTAAAAGGACTCTAAAATTTATAGCATAAAATTAGGTTCATTAAAATTAAGTTCATAAAACTGATAGCATAACATCAATACAAACACAATCAATCAAACAAATTTAACATATATATAAAATAAACACAACAAACCAAACAAAAATTTAATATTTTATAAAAAAAAAGGAGTTTCTAAGGGCACCACACTTATTGCTACAAAATACCACAAGATAAAAAATATGTTTTTTGCTAAGGGCCACCAACCGTAATGTTTCGACCATGAAAACAATTTACAATGCCAAAGGGAAGTTGAGGATCTCATAATGAGAGGGTAGAACGGCGATGCAACAGTTAATGAAGTTCCTTGGGTATAAACATTACGTGTATTGGTATTATGGAAGTGGAAGACACTTTTTGGGCGCATCCAAACTCAATCCAACTAGCCAAGTGTTTTCCGTCCGTTGTCATTGTTGACTGCACATACAAGACCAATCAATACAAGATGAATTTGTTCGAGATGGTTGGAATAACGTCGTGCGGTTGGACTTTCAATATTGCCTTTGCCTTTTTAGCAACGGAGAAGGTGGAGAACTAGTGGTGGGCATTGGGACGTTTGAAATCCCTATTTAACTTATTTGCATGTCCCATAGTTTTCATCACAAATCGGGAGTATGCGCAAGCATGAACGCGTTGCGGGTTGGCTTCCCCGTGGCGAGAACTATGGTTCGCACCTTCCACGTTCATCGCAATGTGGAGCTCCATGCTAGGAAAGATATCAACGACGAGGATACATTAAAGAAGTTCATGAGGGATTGGATGCATTTGGTTGAATCCCCCATCGAGAGTGATTTTAACGAAGAGTGGATGCTTTTTCACTGTGATTGGTTTGCATTCTCGAACACGCTTCAGTACATAGATTATACATGGTACCATCTAAGGGGGAGCTTCGTTCATGCGTGGACAAATATGGTTAGGCACCGGGACAATCGAACTACTAACCGTTGTGAAGGAGCACATGGTAAGTTGAAGAGGCACTTGGAGAGTTCTCAACTTTCTTTTGACAAGGTTTTTGTCGGCATGCACAACTACATTAAGTTGCAAGTGACGGAGATCATAAGGGAGTTTGAGGATTCTTTGCAAAAATTAAAGCACTCCCACAATATTCCTGTTTTGCGAGAGCTCATAGGTTGGGTTGCCATTGACCTAATTCTTGAGGAGATGAAGACCTATGATACCGTTGGCATGGATGTTAAATCGTGCCTACACTTGGCATACAACATCTTTGATCTACCATGCGCTCATGAATTAATCATCTACCCGATGCAGGGTAGGGCAATACTATGGGGGGATGTTGATGCACATTGGCACAAATTAACAATGGTGCTCGAATTAGCGAAGTACCATATGGTTGATTATGAGCCGGAAATGATACTTTTTAAACAAAGGTGGTAACGGTCAACTATCGATGAGCAAAGGGCCATGTTGCGAAAACTCAAGGACATCGGGTGTCCCACAACCGCTAGGTTATTTGAGCCATCTATACTAAAGCATTGCAAGGATCGCCCGAGAGGTCGTAAAGCAACTGCTAAAGAGTAAAAGCACGAGAAGTAAACTAAAAGGGATTCTTCGGGCTTCGAACTTGCTAGGCAATAAACAGAAAAGGAATACCCCGAGGTCCAAATGCCTAAGAAGAAAATTGATTTTACGGACTTCACCCGCCCAACCCCATGGTGCCCGAACTACTCCCCCATATATAAATAATATATCAATGAGATACCGGTCTTTTATAAAGATTGCGTAGAAGATATCATCGAGGTTGAAGCTGACGAAAATTGTGGGTTTAGATGCATTATTAAATGCCTCAGATTTGGGCCCGATGTATGGAGACAGGTGAGATCGGAATTGATTGAAGAAGTCACGATAAATATTGAATTATATGCACATTGTTTTGGTGATTGGTTTCCAAACACTGTTCTACATATGTTGGACGATTATTCAAGCCCATGTATGCCCAAGTCATGGATGATCGAGTACGACTATCTTTTGGTGGGAACTTACAAGTGCACATGTGTCCTCATTTCAAAGAGATAGTGTCTCACATTTATACCAATGAGGCATGAACGAATCGTGCATCCCATGTTCATAGAGATTGCTCATATATGCGGGAATCACTTTGTAGCTTTAAAGTTCAAGTACGGTTGTCCAATTCCCCCGGTAGCAAGTCACTGGCATAGTTTCTCATTGCCAGAAGAAAAATCATGGATTAATAAATATGCGTAACAAGTAGCGGAGTTTCGAAAAATCTGCCCAAATAATGTAGTAACCAACGATGAGCCTATCCATATCAACTAGTTTGGTGTATGAAACGTTTTTGTATGATGTGAAACGAACTTGTATGATATGATATTCAAATGAAGTCATATAATTGATTGATTGTTGTATTGCCTCCATTCCGTAATTAATGAAGTTGTATTTTTTGATTTGTTGGAATTAATTAATGAAGTTGTATCCAGGACTGGTTCGTTATATACATCCCAAATTATTACCCACAGATAGGAAACTGTTAGGGATGTATATACCGATCCAAGTTTCCCCAGAACTGCTTCGGTATATATATCCCGAGTTATTACCCTTTCTTCGCTATAATGATTCCGAATGGACCTCAAGATCCAATACATATAGGATTCTATAAGGGATGTATATGCCAAACCAAGTTTGGCCAGGACTAGTTCGGCATATATATCCCGAATTATTATCCTTTTTTCGTTATAATGATGCCGAATGGATCTTACTATCTAAGCAATAACAAACATTTAGAGATGTTTATACAAAATAAGAAACAACCAACAAAATAATTGCACATTCATGAATATATATTATAATTAAATAATAAACCAAACGTTCATACAATATTGTTCCACTTTAATACAAAAATTCAATGACATCCGACTTATTATTTTCTTTTACTTCTATGCGACCCCTCAACTACTTTCTCTTTTCCGTTGACTTTGGACATGCTTTTCTTCGCCACCCGCTCCTCAATGACAACCGGCCTGCCTACCCCAATGGACACAACTAGGATATCGTAGACTTGTACATCGCGTGCAATTAATATGGCTGGATCAGTAGCAATTCCATCATCAATTTTGTTCTTCATGAAGTCCATAGCCTTGCACACCTCGTCTGCTTGTGGAACAGTTAATTACACCGTGGGATTAGATTAGATAAAAAACTTATATATAATTACATGTATATAATACCGAAAGAATTTTACACAAAAAATTTACCAACGACATTTGTTGTTATTTCACACTGTGGAACTTGAGGTTTGGGACTCTAGGATGGGATTTGGACATGAACCAATCCATATAATCATTGCTACAATCCCAGTGGCTAGATACAGGTACAAACCTATATTTCTCGAATAAGAGGTGGTCTTACCAGTTTTCTTGGTACCATTTTTGCATATCGAATTTAACTTTGTACTGAGCCACCTTGTCCCCCCTATTATCCTTCAAGAGTGTCATTGGGTCACGCGGTATGATTTGTAGTCGCCCTATTTATCTGAGGCATCTTTCAGGGTAATAGGGCTTCTTCACCTCAAAATAAATAATAATCCCACTATACCATGAAGCTTCATGTAAGGGATAAGTAGTCCTGGAATCTCAATAGGGTTCCCAAATGACCTACAAATAAACAAAACATAATTTGATGTCAGAAAATATAAAAGTCAAAAGAAAATGTTACAATTTATTTTTCAATTTACTCACATCACCAACACTCATATCATCCAATTGCTCCTGCAAATTGATTAAGTTTGTAAATGCATTTTTCTCAGAGGCGGATAGCAACGACCAACGTGCAATCCTTGGCATGGTTTTATCAAACTCTATATCAACGCATCCGCCAACCCTTGTAAAATGCTCATATATCCATGACTACAAAACACACACATTACAAATTATTAGAAAAAAGCAGGAAATTGATAAACATACATAAACAAAATATGAATGTGTGTTATTAGTTACCTGTATAAGAGAGAGAGGCAACCACTCATTTGCCTCACACCTGAACGAGAGGCAAGGCCTAGCTGCCTATACACAGGCGCTAGGATCCCCAGACCCCATGCTAGTTTCCCCACATTCTTCATGTCTCTAAGAACATGAAGGTATAGCAAAAAAATCTTATTCTTTGTCTTGTCGGGGAAAACTGTGCACCCGATAATGTAGAGTAAGTAGGCTCCGACACAATATTCTTTGTCTTCACTCGATGCATTGGCTTCACTCAGTAAGGACATGATTTTATAAATGTCCGTTATCAATTTAGTATGTCATATACCGATAGAGCGTCGAAGAACGTTGAAGATCAAATAGGCATCGAGACGGATTCGAATATCAAGTTCTTCAACAATCAAGACTCTGCAAGATGAATATGGTAAAGATTATGTTTTTATTCCATAATTATTCACTTTAATTTTGGAATTTTTTCATAAAATATTTTCTAACTGTTGGAGCAGAGCTTTAAATGTTTTTATCAAAAAAAATATTTTTCGGAGTTTTTGAGGTGGTGCATTTAACGAGGAAAAGCTAAATGAATTTTTTTTATTTTTAACAATCTCGTTCGAACAACATCGTATGTCGTTCAAACGACAATGTATCGCGCGATGTGTACATGTCGTTCAAACGACAATGTATATTATAAAAATGACACGCCGTCTCGCTTGAACGATCCACGACCTTAATTTTTCTATAAAAGGGCCTTTCTAACTATGTTTTTCAAAAGAAGTCTTTTTCATTCTGCAAACACTGAAAATCGCCAGAAAGCTTTTGGCTTCTTCCTTAAAGGTTTAAACACCTTGTTTTCAATTCACAAAACCGTCCCAATGTTATGTGAATTGTTTTGGGACCCAAGAACAAAACTTTGCTATTGTTTAACTCTTTGTAGAGAGTATAAATCTACACCGGGTTGAGGTCAAATTAGTAAGTGTTGCGGTATTCCTGGGCTGAAGATTGGACTGTGGTCTTTGAGGTTCGCTGCGTGTGGATCTTTACTGAAAATAGAACTGTGTGTTCTTAAGGAGTACCTGTGGTTATTCCTTATTTGATGACACCGACCGACACCTGCGGGTATTCGTGTGTCAAAAATCTATTTCATTATAACCGTGTAAGTTGTGATTTACAATTATAGTGGAATAAAAGGTTTTGCCCCTGTGGGGAATTTTTCCTCATATTGCGACTATCTTGTAATTCGGTTTCCTTTGCATGCTTATTGCTTCATGATTTCATATCACTTAGATGCATGTGGTATGACTGAATTAAAACTTGGGTTTAACTAATTTTTGGTTAACAAATAATTAAAATTGATTTTATTTGAGAAGTTGAAATTATTCCACTGTAGCACTCTCGATTTGTTATCAGAGCCTATTGCACTACGCTATTGTGTTTTAATCTTAATTTTTTTTCAAATCTATTTTCGTAATCCTGATTTTCCTAAATATGTCTTCTTGGGGGATTTGACGATTTTAGATGTCACTTTTCTGACAGAACTATTTGGAAATCTCGGTTGAAATCTTCTTTTAAAAATCTTGTTAAAAAGAAAGAATATGAGAGATGTCTTTGTTGTGAGGGGATTGTCCATAGCATAGATGATTTCCCCACCAAAGTTAGGGAGAGTTTTAATAAACCAATTGCTTATGGTGCCACACTTAGTAAGAGTGACATGAGTGAAGAAAATATTTGTGCAAGTAAGTGTGTCCTTCCCAACTGTGTGGCCACTCATGAGAATGATGATGATACTTCTTCCACAACCACTTATAGTGTATCCCATGAAAGTGAGGATGATGGGAGTAAGGATGGAAATGAAGATGAGCATAACTTTCAAACGGCTTTTAATGAACTTTACGCTGAAGCTTTGAAAACAAAGAAAGAAAATTTAGAATTCAAAGCTCAATTAAAGAGCGTGCCTTAATAAATAATGATGTTTTAATTGAAGATCTTAAGGCATGTGAGAAAATTTTAAGAGAGAAGATTGAGTACGTCGAGGGAGAGAGAGAGATTCTTCGAGGGGTAATGGAGGCTATAAAAAAGGAGCTTCTCGAGTTTGAAGATTCTAGGCGCTTACTTGAATCTAGGATAGGTGAACTGGAGAAAAGTTTGAGAGATTCAACTAAAGTGAAATTTGATTTGGAGTCTAGGTATGAAAAAATTAATAAGATTTTAGGCACTGTCGAAATAAAAAAGGATAGGGTTGGGATTAGTTTTGAAAAACAGGTTGATCCCATACCCAAAGCCATCCCCACAAGTGTAAGAGAGCCTTCTGGGGATATTAAGAGAGAGGCACCGAGGGTCGTCAAGAGAGAGCTGCCTAGGATCATTAGGAGAGAGCTACCTAGGAATTTAAGGAGTACGTTACCTAGGAATTTGAGGAAAGGACCACCTTTAGGTAACACTCACCGCCCGATTTATACTTGCACACATTGCAATAAGCAAGGACATCTTAGGTGCTTATATTAAAATCTTTTAAAAGGGCCTAGGAAGGTTAATAGAAAAATAAAATTGGTTCCTAAAACCCCCACATCTCGTTACACATCGATTTGGGTTAAGAAATTGGATTTAGAGGCTTAGGGTCTTTTTGTGCACGATTCGCATTTACTTGCACATAATTCACCCCACGTTAGGAGCTTTGGTTGATCCCATTGGATTTTGTTATACACTAGTTGTGAGTCTTGATATACCTTTGTTAGTATTATGACTTATTTATTGAGTTTACTATTTCGCTACTGTTTTGACAATGTATTGGATATGTCAGGCCCATCCTCGTACTGTTTAGGGAAATTTTTTCACTAGGAAACACTATTTAATAATCTGGGAAAAATTGTGAAAGTGTTGTTTTCTCGTTCGAGTGAGATTTGATGTTGTGAAAAGTCGTCGTTTGAACGACAAGCATTCTCGTTAGAGCGACAGTATACTTCGTTTGAACGATATGTTTGGTTTTCTGCACTATTTTTTTAACAATACCTTATGTTCATCTACTTAGGTGTTTGGTACTGCTGGTTGCTTATGGAATAATTTATATGCAGTTATTCTTAGTTTTTATGCTTAATTGCTAATACTGCATTGTTCGTTTTTAATCACACCTGCTTTGACTGATGATTCATTTGTGTGATTTATGTTTGCTAGCATAGGATGCCTTTCATGCAGATATTATGCCTATTGCTAGTATGTACCATGTTTGAATTTATGATTTTTGCTTTTGAAAAATTTGGAAAAACACAAAAAGATTTTCATTTTTTTTGGAAAAATTGAAAAATCCAGAAAGAGTTTTGTATTTTGTTTACACCGTATATGAATGGACTCTGAGGATGACCAAGTCATAATTTCAATCCATTTATCCATGTGACAATTTGATAGTGTTTTAAGACAATATATCATGTCATCCATGTGCTTTACAATGTTTGGAGTTATTGAGATGTAATTAGTTGATACTTCCTACATGTTTGACTCATTATTTCCTTTAATACACACATGCACAAATTTATTTGATTATTGTACTTGTCTATCACATGTTGCTCGAGTGTTTTCATCTCAATACAGTTCTTAAAACGAACCAAGTGCAATAATACGAGAGAAATAAAAGTAGTGCATGTAAAAACCATTACCCATGAGGAATGTGTTTAAATTTGAAAAGATGATGACTGCACGGGAAAGAGCTACGAGAGTATAAAAGTGACTCTGCATGAAAGCCATCGTTTGAAAAGATCCCGCATAAAAAATTATGGCAATAAAAAGATAATATATGCCAAAATTTGGGCCAATAGGTTTTCTCTAAGTTGATAATTTAGAACCTCTTTAGATATGAAAATTGCAATATTTTATATAAGGGAATTTGGTTGGAAAGTAATCAATGGGTTTGCACATCCTTTGAAAAGTTCTCGAAATGGCACTAAAAAGTGTAGGACGTTATTGGTGTGAAAATCACTTAGGCTTTGATTTGTTGATTTGATTTAGTTTATATCCTCTAAATTTAACAATTTTACACGTAAGGATATTTTTTATGTTCAATCGATAGGAGTACACTTATGCATCGTGCACATATGCTTGATTGAGTTTTATTACCTATTGAATTTGTTCACACCCATTCATTCCATATCCATGATTTGGTTGTCTTAATGACATGGTGTGTTTTTTGTAAAAAAATTGAAAAATTTAAAAATAGTTTGTGGATCATTTCAATATTTTCTCTACATGAACGCAGTTTGATCCATATTTTTTATGTTTGTCGTGACACTCCATGTTTTGATTGTTTATTCTTTTCCTTATCTATTTCGGATAAATAAAAAGGGGGAGATCGAATTATGGGGGAGATTTGATTATATTAATTGATTTAATCTTATATCATTTCAAACTCGATGCGTCACAAAGGTATTCTCTTTATCTCATGTGTGTAGGTACAAAGTTGAGGATTACTAGATTTCACACCCTAATGAGAAAAGCCTAATGATTTAAAGTTTTGATGTTGAAGACTTTTGAAGAAAAATTGAAAGACTTGCATTTTAAGTACCTTTTCACTTTTGGGTTCATGAGAGGGTATTAGATTTGTATAGGTATTTTGATTTGATAATTCATATATTTTTTTATTTTGTACTAGAAAAGACATAGGGGGGAATTTGTAAGGACATGATTTTATAAATGTCCGTTATCAATTTAGTTTGACATATACCGATACAACGTCGAAGAACATTCAAGATCAAATATGCATCGAGACGAATCCGAATATGAAGTTCTTCAACAATCAAGACTCTGCAAGATGAATATGGTAAAGATGATTTTTTATTCCATAATTATTCACTTTAATCATAAAATATTTTCTAAGTGTTGGAGCGGAGCTTTAAATATTTTCTATCAAAAAACATATTTTTAGGAGTTTTTGAGCCGGTGCATTTAATGAGGAAAATATAAATGAAAAAGTTTTATTCTTAACAATCTCATTCGAACGACACCGTATGCCGTTCAAATGACAGTGTGTCACACGATGTGTACCTATCATTTAAACGACAATGTATATCGTTCAAACGACATGATGTCTCGCTTGAACGATCCACAGTCTTAATTTTTCTATAAAAGGGTCTTTCCAACTCCATTTTTCAGAAGAAGTCTTTTTCATTCTGCAAACATTGAAAATCGGCAAACAGCTTTTAGCTTCTTCCTTTAAGGTTTAAACACCTTGTTTTCATTTCACAAAACCGTCCCAATCTTATGTGAATTATTTTGGAACCCAAGAACAAAACTTTGCTATTGTTCAACTCTTTGTAGTGAGGATAAATCTACACCGAACTGAGGTCAAATTAGGGAGTGCTGCGGTATTCCTGGGATGAAGATAGGAATGTGGTGTTTAAGGTTCGTTGCGTGTGGATCTTTGCTAAAAACATAATTGCGTGTTCTTGAGGAGTAAATACGATTGTTCCTTTGCTGACGACACCGACCGACACTCGCGGGTTTTCATGTTTCAAAAATTTATTTCATTATAACTGTGTAAGTTGTGATTTACAATTATAGTAGAATAAAAGGTTTTGTCCCTGTGGGGGATTTTTCCTCATATTGTGACCATCTTGTAATTGGGTTTCCTTTGCATGCTTATTGCTTTATGATTTCACATCGCCTAGATTCATGTGGTAGGACTAAATTAAAACTTGGGTTTGACTAATATTTTGTTGACACATAATTAAAATTGATTTTATTTGAGAAGTTGTAATTATTCCGATGTAGCACTCTCACATGCAACCTCTTCTTGAAATTCGTAGTGAGCTAGTTCAAACGGACGATCGCATGCTCGTCACAATCCTCCAAGGAAACTTCCCTGCTCACTCCTAACAACTCTACCACTAATTCCACAAGTGCCAGGACCACTATGTCCTCCTCCTCGTGAACTGTGGGCTGTGGGTTATACAAAGGTGATCCGATGAGAGGAACACCCAAGATCGTCGATACGTCATCGAGGGTGATTTTCGTCTCCGCAAATGGCATATGGAATGTGTTAGTCTTCGGATTCCACCTCTAGACAAATGCAGATATAAGGGCATAATCTAAATAACGGTGGTTGGATGAGATAAGCCCTCCCCCAAACTTAGCCGTTTTAACCCTCTTTTGTACACTTGCAGAAAGATCATTGAATTGCCACTCCTTGATCTTCGTCTAGTGATTGATGCATAATAACGGCACCCACTCCACCTACAATATAAGAAAAATAATTATTAAGGTTTATGAAAGTATTGGAAAATTCAAAACATTAGTGATTTAACATTGAAGGGAAATGAATTACCACTGATCCAGTCCAAATACCGTAGGCCACGTGATGCTTAAAATATTTTAATAGGCTAAGATCGGCAGGTCCCCCGTATGCCGCAGTAGATGTGCCTTCTTCAGGCACATTTTTCTTCTGGATATATGCTACTGCGATCTTATGTAAAATGCTAAACGAGTTTTCAGGCCATTGGGGAGCAACATCATTCGGCTCGGAACCCCCGCCAGTCCCCTCATGACCCTCCTCCGCCTCCTCTTCAACCTCAACCTCCGCGACATCCTCCTTATAAAGAATCAAAACCTCCTCATGCATCTCCACCACTCGGGGGTCCACCTCCATCACATCCGGGACAGTCGTAGTAGACAGAGCATGAATCTTTTCTCGACGCTTCCTCTCTGTGGCAGCCAACAGCTTCCAGTTCTTGAGAGAGTAGGTTACTAGGTTATCCATGGTACATGTGCATTAATTATAAACATAAGTCAATTCGTGGGTTATCATTGTATTCTTAGAAACATAATGCATATGTAATCATGTATCAATTCATAGGTAATAATGAATTCATCATAAACATAAGTTGTAGGGAATCATGTATCAATTCATAGGTAATCATGTATCAAATCATAGGTAATCATGTATTGATTATAAACATAAGTCATAGATAATAATGTATCAATTCATAGGCAATCATTTATTGATTATAAACATAAGTCGTTTCATAAGTATTCATTATAAACATAATTATAGGGAATTCATTATATTTATAAGTCATGTCATAGGTAATCATGTATCATTTGATAGGTATTCATCATAAACATAAGTCATAAAGAGAACAAAATAAGTGATTCTATTCGGGGAAAAGGTGCCGACATGTGTTGGTTACATTCGGCATAAACATCACGAAAATTTACAGTCCATTCGGGGTAAAAGAGGGGAATGAAAAATATAGAAACTTGTTCATAAATTCAGGAAAAAAATAGCGAATTAAGTCATTCATTTCGGTATGAATGTAACAAATGGATATTTTGCTTAGCCCTAATTCATAATCCATTGATTCGGTGTATATATGACGAAACATTATAACTCATTCGGTATGAATGTAACAAATGAAACCCTGGATAATAAAAAAAAATATTCATCATGAACAAATCGAATAAATGGAATTCAGTCGATATGTTCATGACGAATGAAACCCTAGTTCACTACCTTCATCTTTTTTAACATTCCAGACGAGGTTATATTAGAAAACAAAAATTCATTGAACCTTTTTTAACAGGGATTTCTATCGTTGTAGTCATTAAATATTATGGTTTTCATTCAAGTTACTTTGTAAATCGATTTCATACTCTTACAACAAATGTTGGGAGAACTTTGAAGGAGGAGAACAACAAATGTTGGGTATGTATTTCTCAACAGCATACGTGTGTAAATGATCTCTCAAACATCAAACGATTTCTTAATGGGTATATATATATATATATATATATATATATATATATATATATATATATATATATATATATATATATATATATATATATATATATATACACACACACACACACACACACACTAGGGTATGCCCGTGCCTGAAGGCACGCTGAAAATTTCCAAAATGCATAATCTAGAAGTGGGAAATTTTTTGAAAGAACATAATCGCGAAACGACAAAAATTTCCTATAAAGGCACGCATATAGTTTTGAAAAGTATAAAATCTTGTATGATATAAATAATAAATGTTTTATACACTATAAGTGTAGATTTTCAATGTATTGATTCGTCTAAATTTAAGTCATAAAATTTCTTTTACAATACAAATGTTTAAACAATTTTAAAAAAATTGAGGGGAGTAACCTTTGTTTATAGGACTATCCACCATGTTTATGAAATAAAAAATTAATCCAACAAAACAAATAGTCCATTTTGGACCTTGTATAACTAACATAATACAAATATACTCAATTACATAGAATCAAGACAAAGTATCAACTAAGTTTTTACACAACAAAGTTTAAGTGTTGCTAGAAAATGACAAACTAAAACATAACAACACATACATATGCTCGGGTTCACACTTGAATAATATGCGTATATACCTTTGAATAGTAACATATAAAGGACATTTAAAAGAACAATAAAAAACTAAAACTCCATCAAAATCACAAGTAATGATGAACCATTTGATTCAAACTCTTATCTTCTAAAACTCAAAATGAACAACACATGGAAAGAACTTAGGTATAGAAGATACTCCAACGATTCAATCAGCAACACAAAATGAACAGGGTATTCATTCAACAATGATTCAAGAATAGGGGATTCAATCAATAACGATTCAAGAACAAACAACACTTCAACATAGCTAAAAATGAAACCCAACTATTCAAAATGAAACCCAAACTTACCTGCATTCGAAGTGCTTGAGATCATGAGTGAATCTTCCCGATACTTAAATGCCTAAAATAAGTAAAAAAAAGTAGTGCTGCTTTTAATGTTCGTTTCTTCTCAAAATTAGTCTCACTTTTAAAAGTACATATTATCACTTTTGTATTTGTTTTAGTAGAGATAGCAATGGCACAGTTCAAATATGTCCATCAAGATACAATTATAAATGTACAAGATAGGCCCCTTATGTCATGTTAACATTATTAAAAACTCCACTTATAATGGCATAACTTATTTTTTCTGCATTGAGAGAGTGCCAATTCAAAAGTTTAAAAGACATTATCCATTTTAAATTTGAAGTACATTGAACCATATGCCTATTGTGTGGAGTTTGCCAAGAAAGATTGAATAATTTTTAAAAGTGCATCAAGTAGATAACCATCTTTGAATATGAAATAATAAAGTAAGATATCAAATATTAATGTGGTCGGTAGTCCTTTCTGTAACACCCCGCTTAAAATAATAACGGGTGGCCATCCCTATACTACATTAAATCAGGAGTTTCAGATGGCCCAGTCTCAACACCAACTGTCGGTGCTATATAATATAGGACTAACTACCCGAAATCATATAAACGAGATGTTAAAATTAAATTAAATATGCAACAGACAACAACCCAACACTATAAACTACTAATAAAGGAAAGAAAGATGCATGAAAGAACTATGATAAATGAAATGCTAGAATAAATGAAATAAACGACTACAACTGAAAATACCACAAGGAGGTAAACCCGAATAAGCTGTCGGGCCACAGCCAATACAATAACTGAAATGGAATAAATATACACATCTATAAATATCCCTTGGGTACAAACCCGATATACAACATGAATCCTACCTACATTTTTAAAGAAGTAGGAAGCGACTACAAGATACATCCCGCAACAGTCCGCACATGTCACGGCTCCCAAGACTCTGGATAGAAGGTCATCCGGCATCCATGCGGTAGGACACCTGTAATAATATATATATATATATATATATATATATATATACAGGCAGGAGAGAAAAGTAAACGGGTCAGAGCCCGAGTGTGAAAAAATATTTAGCAAGTGTGTTAACCGTGCATAATAAATATCGGTGCACTTATTTCATAATTAAAGTGGAATCGCACTCTCGTGAAACCCCAACTCACCTCTCATCTAACGGCGCGCACCTATTCGTGTCATCAAAAAATTTTTTTTAGTTAAATTACCCCAATTATAAGGACAACCTAACTTACCATAGGCCTAGCCTATACCCACGAGATCTGCCTTCCTATCATAACCCCAGAACCCACTCCTTTTCTAATCATACTTGGTTATATTTACAAACAATTATGCCATAATAGGCTTAATGGTTTCCAGTTTATAATTTAATTAATTATAATTCTTAATACGTTACCCATTTATATTTGGGTTTAATCATGTAATTTCATTAATAAATAACATGCATACAAATTATTATTGACAAAACTTCTCTCCAATCTCAACATTGTACTACGTTTCGTGTGTGGGGTGTCTCGCAAAGCGAAATCCAAACAAGGAACCACCCCGTTACACTACTCCTTGACAACGTCGATCCTAGAGATCCATCATGCCACACATAATTATTTGACAAAAGTTTTCTCCAATATCAACACTGCACTACGTTTCATGCGTGGGGTGTCTCGCAAAGAGAAATCCAAACAAGGAACCACCCCGTTACACTACTCCTTGACAATGTCGATCCTAGAGATCCATTATGACATACATACAATATACTACTACTACTACTACTACTACTACTACTACTACTACTACTACTACTATTACTACTGCTGCTGCTACTACTGCTACTACTGCTACTACTGCTGCTACTGATGCTACTGCTACTACTGCTACTACTGCTACTATTTCTACTACTACTACTACTACTACTACTACTACTACTACTACTACTACTACTACTACTACTACTACTACTACTACTACTACTACTACTACTAAATTTTAGACTACAATATGAAAACAACTTATAATCTCCAATAATATCCTTGGAATGATGTAATCGAAATATTCCTTAAATGCGATACATCAACCACCATCAATCTAGTACATCATAATCATCCAATATGTACTCCACAAAGATTCCATATCCTTTCATCTATAGGATATATAAAATATATATATAGGCATTCATTCAAACTATATATACCATCATCCATACCCATGACCAAGTGTACATATCACATCTGATGTACAATGGCCATGCACAATAATATACCTGGCTATATATAGTGCCGATAAACTGCACCATGCTATCATATTCCCAGTGCCCGGCTCACGTAGCAATACTGGGGACCACCATGGTGGGGCTCAACGACACCTATCTCGTGCTAAAATTACACACACGACGTCCCGGGTAGCGGTCATAGCTCCTAATCGGTAATGAGACGAAACATACCCACTACGTCTCATCCCAAAAATATAAATCACATAATAACACACGAGACGACTATGACCTAAGGAATATCCACACCCTGCTCCTCGAGCCAGGATGCTCACCCTCTGCGCGAAAACTTCCCAATGATAGCATGAGCGGGGTATGCTTAACCACATAAGTACGTATATAGTTCACATGCACAATATACATACATCCATATGATCCCATCATATGATCAAACATTAAACCATCATATACGGTTTAAATATCCATACCATGTATGTCCACAACATAAATATATCCATATATTCATATCTATATAAATATATATACATATATTCACATATCTTTATATCTATATATACAAACTAATTCTCGTTCATATGTATAGGATATCTAAACTCGGTTATAAGTATACATAATCCTCAATATACAAGCCGTCACCACGAACTCATTTAATTTACCTCGATATGTGAATACAATCCCTCACTTGAAACATATTCAATCATTTTCCCTATGATGAATAGTCTCCCAAAATCATATGTACATACATACATATATATTCAACATTAGGGTTATCACCCAAAATCTTGTGTAGGAAACCATCACTAAACATACCATATATATTCAAAAATACATAATTATCTTCAGTACTCGTTGACCATTGGCATATACATGACTAACAATCTAAAAATACACAAATTATCCCAACCTTACTTCAAGTATTGGAATCTCAATGATTATTTCCACACAATTATGTGTAAACTATCCTAACTAGAATTTATGCTACCGCATTCTAGTCGATAGTACGATCCAAATCGTTCCCAATTTCACATATGGCTCAATTAATCTTATGAACCCTTACTCCTATTGAGTTATCTATTGTTCCTTAGCCTAAACATTTCTAAGGATAGGTGACCCCTCTCACTCTTCGGTCCTCAAACATTAATCTCAATAGGATCCTATTTACCATAAGGATTTGGTACTACCCTTGGCCTACAATTACGAGCCATGCCCTAACAACTCTCTCTTTAAGAGTTCTTAACTTCACATCATATCTATACTTACTTTTGATTTAATAATTAGGATTCTCAACCCCAATAAGGTTTCCCACTATCTCCATAAACATACACAACTCCAATGTATACATGTAAACCTATACCTTCCTTAAACTATTTAAAGAAGTCCCCAAAATCATAATAAGTGAGAAACCCCCTATAAGTCTCCATAATACATCTCTTACATCATAAGATAATGCCCTAAATTAATAAACCCAACCAAAAAGGGTTTGAAATCACTATGGAGAAAATTACACAAAATGCCCTGTTTTCGAATCGATTCGGCCTAGCGAATAGATTAGGCTTCCAAGGCGAATTGATTCGTTTCCAAAGACCTGGGCTTCTGTCTCAGACCGAATCGATTCGGCTTGGGTCCGAATCGATTCGGTCAATGCAGACCTGCCAATTTTCCTAGGTCGAATCGATTCGCTTAAGGGGCGAATTGATTCGGGTCTGCAGAATTTGAAGGGTTATTCTTCTTCAATGAACCCACGAATTCTAAACCCTAAAATTTATATTTCAACCCCAAACCTTCATCAAATCATGATTATAATCCAATAAATCAACCCAAAGTTGATCCCAACCATTTCTTCACCATTAAACCCATATATAAACATTGATTTCATGATTAAACCCAAAAATCTAGGTTTTGATATTAATACCCAAAATCATTTCTTTAACCCACAAATTATGAAATCAAATACAAAAATGACTTATTTAGCAATATTAAACACTTGCCTCAGATTTGTAGAGGTTGGATCGTCCTCGATGTTGCGTTTTGGCAGGAGTTCCCAAGCTTTTTCTCCTCTCTCTCATCCTTTCTTCTTCTTTTCTCTCTTCTCTTATCTTTTCTTTCTCCCTTTCTCTTTATCTAAATGATAAGGCTTGATATGTAAGCCTTTAAATCCCTTAAAACATAAGTCCCAATTTTAAATGTTAATACACAATTTAAATGACTCGTTTACTCCAATTCGAGTCAAACTGACTTAAAAATATTCCGGAGCCGAAATAAAACCCAATGACAGTCATTTTGACAATCTCGACCCTTCCGGGATCGATGGTACCCTCAAAATCATCATCCGGAATACTTTGAAATGTCCTCTATTTTTGGACCTCCATTCCAAATTTTAGAATTCTCCAATTGAATTAAATTTTAATTTTCCAAAAATTTAATTGCTCAGTCTCAAAAATCATGTGGTGTTACGCTTTCATAGGGGCATGTGGACTATTGCTAAAGCTATAGTACCCCGTCAAATTGATTTTGTTGTGATATGTCCTACACCCATGTGCATATAAAATTAAATTATTACCTACGCATATTTTTATGTAGCAAAAAACTATATAAAATTAAACTATTACCTACGCATATTTTTATGTTGCAAAAAACAAAAAAGTTAATCCCAATATTTTTATTGGATTAAAATCAATTTGAAGACAACTGTACTTTCATATAAAAAATTAACAGTAATAAAATAAAAATGATAAATAGTGGCATGTAAAACGATAAAGTAAGATCATTTTGAGAAATCAGTGGGAGTAGTTTCATAAAATCGAGCAATATCTAGTAGATCAAATAAAAAGCCATGTACTCATTATTAACCTATCCCAAGAACTGTAAGCTTAACAATGCTTAATAACTTTAATCCTAAGGACTTTAATCCTCGCAAAGCTTAATAATACTCAAGCCTCACACGAAGTCAAAATGATCAGTTGATATAAAAAATTAGCTATTAATATTTTTGAAGTTAACAACCTTTTAAGAATCAAATCAGCCGTGTGTGATCTGTAGTTGTGTTGCTTGTTAGAAACAAAAACACCAAAAAATATTTTTAATTCTTGGAGAGACCAACAATAAAATAACATAAGAAATAAAATCTAAAAAGAAATTAGACCTAAAGAACGTGTAGAAACCCAAAATGAAAGCACAATAAAAAAACATTCAGTAACCAAAATCAACTACAACAGACGAAGATAAACATTGACCCCAACCAAAACCTAATAGCAAACGATTTAGGAAATGGGCATAAGCCTTATAAGAGTGAAGGTTTTTGTTCAGGTCACCTTAGTTGAATGGAGTAAAACAAATAAGAGAAAATGAGGGGAAAACCATATACTCGAGCTACAATTGAGCATTCAAAAATAATAGAGTGAGAGTAAAAACTCACCATTAAATTCCATACACAAATTGCATCCAAACAAACGCCCATCTATCAAAACATGTCTTTTCTTTTCACAAAACAAATCACTAGTGAATAGTGAGAATCTTAAAACAAATGACAAAAAAAGAAGCTAAACACCGAACTCATGGGCCCATTGACCAAGAAATCTCCCAGGATGACCAGCTCGAGCTCAGACTCCAGCATCAATGGCCCAAAACATTAAGATCCGAAACCAAGATGGAAACCTATCTCCCCTCACTGCATGATAACATAAGAAGGCTTTAAGTATCAACAAAACTTAAGGTTTTAAATATCAACCATAAAAAAATACAAAAGAAGGCTTTAGATATGGAGGTTCTGAAACTTCTAAAATTCTCAGTGGGTGAGAGACTGAGATATGGAGGTTCAATCTTGGGCACAACTTGAACGCGTTGCCCAAAAAATTTAAATAAACATTCCTGAGGTTTCACCGGAGATCTGAAAGAAAAAAGACACCAAAAAACTGAGCCGGAAATCAGAGAACAAAAATTAGAACAATATAATGAAAATCAGAAAACCGAAACAAAATAATATAAGGAAGTCAGAGAGATAAACCGGATATCCATTGCTTTTAGATGATCAGAGAGGCAACCCAGAGATCTTCATCCCATTTTCTAAAGCCCAGATGACCATTTTAGGAAAGAGAGTTAGTACCTAGAACGCGGTTTGAAAATGGGAGTGTGGATTGTGTGGATGTGGGAGAGGCGTGAGGAAAGTGAAGAGAGAGTGTACGTACTGGGGGGGGGGGGGTCGGAAGGAGAGATTACAAATAAGGAGGGGGGATGGATCTTGTGTGGTTTTTCAAAATTGGCGGTGGTAGGTTTGTCTGGAGACATGGGACTCAGCCAAGTGGGTTTGTACCTCCTGATTTATTATAGTCCCAATGAAAAGTCTATCTACAACCCAATGCTTGATCTGAACCATTTATGTTTGAAGGAATTCTCAACCATTAGATTCAAACCTCCTACATTCAATTTCAACCATCAATTGACAAACCCCTAAAGATTCTCCCTTTTTACCAAAATAATGACATCATGGTTCAATCTTATGACATACATAAGTTTTCTACTTTATATATATATATATTTGGGTATTCAAACGAGTAGTGTATTCAATGTACCAAGCAAATGTTTATTCTTTAGTTGAAGGAGAATGTATTTGAAGATGAAAAGTTTAGAAGTTAAAGATGAAAGGTTTGGAGGTTTGAATGTGTAGAGAGATGGAGGGAAAGTGTGTAAATGATTATTAAAACTTTAAATATGTGGTGGCCCTGATGTGGTATTATAAAGTAACTATTAGAATTAAGTGCCATTTTTTTAGTAAAAACATAGTTGTGGTATTTTGAAGCAAAATATGTGGTTCCCGTAGAAAATCTTAAAAAAAACACAACAAGCAGCATGGGAGGGAGCAATGAATAAAAAAGTATCTGTGTTACAGTGTTGGCTGACAGTAGGCAACGAAGCATGCTATAAGCGGTAGGGGAGCTTCGAAAAAGCAATGGATGGGAGGAGGAGGACCACCAAAAAAGAAGGGGAGGGGAGGGGAGGAGGCCGGTACTAGGTTGGAAATGTTGGAAATGTCTTTCGTTTTGTGTTGTTGCGGATTTGGTTAGGTTTTAAAGACTTGTTTATTTTGTCTATATATAAAAATGATGCCAAAACCTTTACTACTTTAATTTTCATCCCAAATATTTTTATATACCTACTTTTCTATTTTTTTTAAAATAGTAGAGGCCCAAGCCCCCACTAGACCCTGAATAGCTATGTCCTTGTATATATGTATATATATTAAAAAAAACTCCTTTAAAAAAAAGAAAAATAATATATATATATATATATAAGTGTGCCTATGTCCACAACATAAAGGGTTTGAATATTTATTTATTGTTGAATTTTTTTACAAAGTACGAATTATAAGATGGTTTTAACAGAAACTTGTAACAATTTGTTTTGTATATGTCAGCATAAATTCTTTTTTACCGCATATCTTATTAATTATATAATGTACAAGTATCAGGCAAATTTACAAAATTGGGGTTTTACACTACACCAAAAATAACAAGTTGACACACCTTCATATTAAAAATCTAGCACAACTTAAACCTGTGCCACATTTTGGCATGATTTAATGACAATCTGACATACTTTTAAACAGTGCCAAATTTTGGGACTGTTCAAAAGTGTGCCAAAATTGCAAACACTTCACTAAAATATAAATATCCTAAAAGACATTAATCCCTTAAATTATTTTTGGTCTCCCTCTCTCTCTCTCTCTCTCTCTCTCTCTCTCTCACACACACACACACACACACACACACACGCTCAAGAAAATCCATAATTTTTATCTCTTGTGACTCTAATCGGTACTATCTGATCATATGATATTTAGAGCGGTGATACAGTCGCCAAGTGCACGGATCATGCTTTCAAGACCTATACTAATTTTTGCATTTTTGGCAACGACGATTTTTTCTATCATTTCAAGTCTACCTAAGTTGTTCATCTTGGATCGATGGGAGTGATGAGTCTTGAGCTGGTGATGAAGTCGATTGTTCCTATTGTTATGGATGGTGTGTTGGGTATTTACGAGTTGATTATTGTTATTATTGTCAGCACTATAAATAACCCTAAGACCATATCATATTACCTTTTCAATGTCTACCCACATCTTTCATCTAGTTTTACTCGTCTTTCAGCTGGAATGGTTATTGGAATTGTTAGTTATGCGGTGTTTGGTATTCTTCCTTTCCATTTCATTGTTCATCTGTAATTGATGCCTTGTTTTACATTTCCAACTAATACCATTTAATTTTGTTTGAAGAAAAATAGTTTTGGGTATTTCTTACCAAATATGCGTAGGTTTTTTTTGGCCATTCATCCTAAAATAAAGAAATTTTACGGATGCAACATTATACAATAATAATATTAAAGGTACAGTTTATGGAAACTTTCAATCATATTATAACTATGGTCCTGTGTGCGATGTTGTAATGGATTTTATAGAAGAACAAGCACTCCGAAGTTAAGAATAATATCAACACCCAACAACTATGATAGTTTTGCACAAGAGTGAACATGCTACACGAGTTAAAAATTGGTTGAAGAAATGGAGATAAAGTTGCCATGCGTATTGAACTAACTGATATGAATGTTGATAAGTGTAAGAGGGTAGTGAGACTGGGATCTATGAATAACTGGAAAGGGTGAGGCGTGACCTACTCTAATGGACGCTGCGTTTAAGGTTCTCAAGCATTTCTGGAAAATCCTCTGATAAAACCTTCCCTATCTAGTAACAATGGAACTCAAACTGTAGTCTAGTCCGTGCAAGAAGACGATCTTCACCACAATAATAGTAACTTTACCAAAGAGAAACTCTTGAGAGTGATGGATGTCAGGTGGAGTGAAGGAACAAAGAACTTAACACTTAGAGAGAAAGAGCAGGGAGAGAACACATAGTGGTCTGGAGTGATTTTAACAGAGTTACAGTATGACTTGAGTTATGATATCCTTGACCTTGCCCAGGGGTCCTATTTAAACTTGGGCACTTGTGCTGAGTTGGCACTTTTTGGGTGCCAAAACTCAGGGGATTAGTGAGGGACAAAGTCTGTAATGTACTTTTTGTTCCTACCTATGTGCAACCACCTATCTCCTATTACAGGTTCCACCTGGTGTGAGCCAAAGTCAAAAAGTAAATGTGTCTGCGCTAGAGGATAAAATGTATGATTTAGTGATTATCATTTTAAAACGGTAACTTGATGAACGAATTATGTAAGATTGAGAAGGGGGTTCTAAGACCACCTCCTCAAAAATCTTTATAAACTTAAGGAGGGAGGTCTCAAGGACCTCCTCTTCTAAATTTATTTTTCTAAGTGTTCATTTATTGTGAGCAACACTTGGTTGCTCACTTTAATTGTGGTTAAGTGTGGACTGTGTGAGGACTGGGTAACTACTAGGGTTTGTTTACTAGTTTTCTCTTAATCTTAAAGTGCTAATTGGTTGAGATTGCTCATCAAATCTTGTTCCTCAGCCAGTAAGACAAAACTCCTAAGAGATCCCATCTTGCCTAGTTGATGCCTGCATGCTCAACTAGGCTACCTGTACAAGAAAGTAATATGTCAGCACTTTTTTGTGAGTAATAAATCTTGGGAGAATGGTCACTCTAAGTGATCCTCTTCACCCACTGGTTCTATTCTGTGGGGCATTCTAATTTCTGGGGGCGAGGAGCCTCTTGTATTGAGCTTCCTCGTTGAGTTGTGTTATCTAAGTTGTTTGGGATGAGGGACCCTTTCTAATGAGCCTCTCTGACCAAATTCCAAATTGTGAATTCTTGGGTACTTTGGGGTGAGGAGCCCTTTCTGAGGCCTTCCTCGCCCAAACTCTAATTCTGTTAGTTGACATTTGGGTGAGGATCCTTTTTTGAGGCCCTCCTTGCCCATTTTAATTTCTAGGAGCATTTGAGGATTTAGGGGCGAGGAGCCCTTTCTGGGTCCCTCCTCGCCCATCTCCATTTCTATGAGCATTTGAGGATTTTGGGGCGAGGAGCCCTTTCTAGAGGGCCCTCCTCGCCCATTCCCATTTCTCTAAGCATTTGAGTATCTTTGGGCGAGGATCCCTTTCTGGGCCCTCCTCACCCATTTCCATTTTTGTTAGCCTTTGAAGGTATTGGGGCGAAGATCCCTTTCTGGGGCCCTCCTCGCCCATTTCCATTTCAGTAAGCATTTGAGAAGCTTGGGGAAAGGAACCCTTTCTGGGGCCCTCCTCGCCCATTTCCATTTTTGTTAGCCTTTGGGGGTATTGGGTCGATAAGCCCTTTCTAGGTCCCTCCTCGCCCAGGTTCTTGAGCTATCAAATGTGTACCTCTCTACATTAGTCCCCTTGTATGAATATATGTGTGTTTGGCATACCAAAGGTTTTTATATGCAATGATTCATTTCTGTCTTGGAATTCGAAGCATCACCATTGCATTAATTAGGCTTGTCACTTTAGCCTACTTTTGGGATCTCGAGGTGGCACGTGTCACTTGGGGAACAAATATCTCATCATTGGGAAATATTCAGTCCCCTTTTTAATTGGTAGTCTGCACGTGTCATAATACGTATAAAAAGGGCTTTTTAAACTCTTATTCCTTTTTTACCTTGCCGTTTGTTTTCAAACTCAAACTCTTTAGAGAGATAAAGAGATAAAAGGGTTAAAATCCTCCATAGTAACTTTCGTGTTTTTCTTGCTTTTACTCACTCAAATGGCTTTCACATATTCTCAACACCCTACCTTCACTGTCACCACTGCTATTAATGAGGTTTTAGTGGATTCAGTGCCCATTTCTATCACTATTTCCACCGTCCTGGCCACCGGAACCACCATTGTCACATCGGAGGTTTTAGACTCTACACCTGGTATTTTTCAAACTTCATATATTGAAGTTACTTTTTTAAGGACTTCCTCGTCTGCCACTATAAAAGTAACAAGGTTTATTCCCCTATGGTTGAACTTTTAAGGAGGGGTATATCGCTTAAGGCTTCCTCACCCCTTGGGACATCTGCTTCTATTAGGGCTTCCTCGCCCATGGATTTTTCTACGGTAAGGGGTTCCTTGTCTAGGGTTTCCTCGCCCAATGTAACGTTTACTTCTATTGGGCCCTCCTCGTATATGGACGTTTTTGCGAGGAGGGGCCCCTCGTCTGTCAAGACCATAGGTGCCTCCTCGTCTAGAGTAATCCTCGCCACTAGGCCCTCCTCACCTGAAGGGGTGTTTTCCACCACTGGGGCTTCCTCATTCGTGGGAATCCTCATTACCAGGGCTATTTCTTCCTCCTCACCTATTGTTTATTCCAAGTCTCAAAGGGAATATCTTGCCTCTCATCAGAAAAGGGATTTTGGACTTTATCTTATGACACCCTATTTTGGTGGGGAGGATACTTTTATGACTTCTCTTATAAATTTTGAGCAGGATTTTGTGGCCAATATCAATGAGCGACCCCAAGTGGGTCTAGGTGCATCTTCTGACCTTCCCATAGTTCTTCCTGATTCAATACTTAGGGTGAAAGTAGACATTGGTAATTTTTCTCATTCTAGTATTGAGGTCAAAGCATGTGGGGGTTCCACAGAAGAATGGGGTCTTTGGGTGGATCATATCTTGATCACCCCCTCACACCATGCTGTTTATTGAGAGCCTTGATCTTCTGACCACTATTAATAGTCTCAAAGCTTGCTCCATTGCCAAACAAGAACGAGGTTTTACATTGTTGGCCTCTCATTAGAGCAGGGATTCTCACCCATTAATTACTGGTTGGGGTGAATTTACTATTGCTTTGGAAGATATTTGTGAGCTTCTCGCTCTACCCTACTTAGGGGGTCATATCCTTACTGATTTTTTTGAGGATGAGGTTGAGGAATAGATGCTAGGTGGCCTGCATTCTGCTGTGGGTGAGTGCTCAAAGTATGTAGCTATCAACTTGATTAGGACCACCAAGAAATCCTTCATTAAATGGCAGAGATATTGGTTAAAATATTTTTAGCAGCTGCTGAAGGGAGAGAGCTCGAGCAGGGTCTTGAAGAGTCAGGAAGGCCTAAAAATGATCTCCCCCTCACACTTAGCAGCATTTTTATCACCTTTTCGAGTAGGTTTCTTCTCCCGGGGAGGTTAGATGAATCTCCTCGTGAACTCTTGTTTAAGCTTATTGTTAGACTTTCTCGAGGGAGGGTAGTCCCCCTCGCAGCTTTGACTTCAGGATCTTTGTATACTTGGCTAGATAGGGTCCATGTTAATGTTGAGCATTCTTACGATCGCTATGATTCCATTAACTTTGCCAATACTTTCATCGTTATGTCTTTTAATTTTGAGAGATTTCCCAACTTTGCTCCAGAAGCAAGGGCCTTCCATAGTGGGGCTGCTCATGCAGTAAGGTGGTATCAGAAGACCCCCAAAGTTTCTCTGGGTATCGATAGATAATATTGATGAGTTTTCTTTTAGGCCCTACTGCAAAACTGTTGGAGGTATCTTCTCTTGGCATTACTTCTCATCTACTGGGGGAACATTCTATTGCCCTGTCGATGCGGAGTCTGTTCCTACTTTCCCCCACATTTCTGTTTTCATTATGTTCCTTCCCTGCATTTTACCTTCCCTCACTCACTTGGGCCAGGGCGTGGAGTTCTATCACTCTGAGAGAGTGAGAAGGAAGTTTGGTTATGACCAGGGGGTCCATACCCCTGCTTATCCTTCGAGCACCACCCCTTTCGAGTTGTACGTCGAGGATTTTTCCAACTTCACATTTGAGGGGGTAGTTAATATGGTTGGTCATTTAGGCAACCTGTTTATACCTTCGCGAGATTATCTTCCCTCCTTCACCTGCTCCTGGTTCACCCTCTGGAAAAAGCAGGTTCTGTTGATCCAAAACTGTGTGAGGGATGTTACTCATGAGACTATATACACAAAGATTCATAATAATGATAGGTATTTGGGTAAGAGGACCGAAAGGTCAGTATGGCACCAAAGTAGCAAACTTAAGGCTCCTCTCGAGCAGCTCACTCCTATCTCGGTGAGGCCTTTTCTCGATGTGTCTATTTGGGAACCTGAGCCTCAGCCTACTAGGACCAAGTCAAAGAGTAAGTCAAGAGCTGCTGCACCAAACAGGAAGCATCTCGATGTGGATGTTTATAGTTTCATACCAGCTACCATTACCCCTATTACCACTGTGCTTCCCCATACTGCCACTTCTACTACAACCCCCCTGGTCAGTAAGAACCAGGGCGAGTAGGAAGAAAAATAAGATCAGTATTGGGACCTCTGCTCCTTCTCCTGCACCAGACCAGGGATCTGACACTGGTGACCTTGGAGTAGAGGAGACATATAGGATCATGTGGGGGTAAGGCTATGAGGCCTTCGGTCTGTCTACTGACGGAGCTGATGTTACTTCCATTCCTATCGGTGAAGTTACTACAACTTATTCCCTTTTACTTTGCAAAGCTGACTTTCGGGGGGGCCTTACTTGCTGGTTCCCCTTCTCTATCATTTGAAGAGGAACTAGTCGATTATAGAAGCATTCCCTACTATGATGATGGTGGTTCTTCTTCTAATGAGACGAAAGTTGCTGACCCTTATGATGATCAGCACTTTGATGCTTCTTCTTTGTTTCCAATTTTAGAGGAGTCTTATGGTGAGGGTACCTTGATAGGGTCCCCTTCTGTCTCCAGTTCTACCATTGGTTAGCTACCGTATGGGAAAACTGCTCACACTATCACTGTAAGTATCTTTTCTTAAATTTCTATTATTGTTTTACTATATATTTTCCTATACATAATTTAACTATGGCTTGCTTCTCTCTTCATGGTATTTGTAGTGTGTTTCCGTTATAGCGAGTGATCCTGCACCTTCACTTCTTGCCCGGGGGCCTTTTTCTAGGTCCATGAATTCCATGATGGCATCATCTTTGGACTTATCAATGGAGGTTTGTTACTTTCCTATGCCCATTCAGTACTTCGTTTATTACTTCCTTTATTTCTTCTCTATTCTCATTTTTTAACTCTGGCAGTTGTCTACTGTATTCTCGATATCAGCGCGAACTTCTTCAATATCTTCCTCTTCAGTCCAGGTAAACATTAGCTCCCCTGAGTCTTTTTTATTTTACTTACCACATTCTCAAAGTACATCTTTTGGTTTCTTCTATCCTTGTGCACGCAGGTGACTGTTTCTCTTAGACTTCTTTCCTCACCTCCCCCTTTCTCTGTGGTGAGAGGTTCCCCTTCTGGGCTGCCTGAGGTACTTTTAACTTGTTTTCTTCATTGTCTTTTACCTATTTGCCATATTCTCTACATCCATAACTATAGCATTTATGTTTATGCTTTTTTTTATGTAGGGACCTTTATTTTATTAAGGGGGTCCTCAGGAGGCGCTGCTCCCGGTATATTACCTTCAGGGAGAATTCCTATCTCTCGAGTTTTTGTGTCTATGGACCCTAGGCTTCACATTCTGCCCATACCCTCTGGGACCATTTTTACCATTGCATCTAGCGAGCCTGTCATGTAGGTTAGCTCCACCTCTTAGGTATTGCTTATTCTGGTCAGGCCTCATTTCTTACTTTGCTTTTTCGTTTGATCCTCTGACTATTTTGTTATGACTTAGGTCATCACATCTACCACTGTTATCCCACCGGTTGTCTTCCCCCCTTTCGTTTTGGAGGGGTTTCGAGTACGCCTGCATGTGATTATTTTATCTTCTAAATCCCTGCTTTTATTCTATTGGGATTCCATTTTCATACTTTTTTTATTTAATGCTAGATGGTTTCCAGTACCACTTCTCCGCCTGCACCTTCGGTTCTCCTTCCAGGAGTCCCTGCCATATTTGGGGGAGCTCCTGAGATAGCATCTGCTTTATCCAGCCTGGCCGAAGTCCCCTTATCCGGGGGGCTTGTCCCCAGTTCCATAGTACCAGACTCAACGGTATGTTTAACTCTTGAAACTTTACTTGCTATCTTGATTACACTTCTTACGCATGCAACAATTTTTTTTCTAACATATCTGTGGGTGTGGTCCCTTTCCTTGCGGGGCTTACATTTGAACTCTCACGTGAGTAGTCTACCAGTTTCTATGCTTGAGGAGATATTGTCCATCCCTCCTAATAGTTCTACTCTTGCTCCGATTGTCATAGAGTCTTTAGTAAGCATCCCAGTGGGGCGATCGCAGGTAAATACTTGTTCTAGTGGATCTTTTGAGATTATATTTTCTATGTAAATACTTGTTGGCCTTTACTTGTTTTCCTGTTTTCAGCCTAGCACAGTGACTGTCCCTTTGACTGCGGGTCAACCAGGGGGAACTACTATGAGTCAGGTATTATACTGGCATACCTTACTCTGTCTTTATTCACTTTTTTCTTATTATTTTTACTGTGCAAGTGGGCCCACCTTCACCTTCACGTTCATGTTTCTTTATTTTTAGGTCAGTGAGGCAGCTGTCCCTAGTGCTACAGGACCTATTGTGAGTGCTATACTGCGCACTCCCCAAGTATTAAATGGTTATACATGAGTTCTTTCTGTCTGTTTATGTTGGTACATTTGTCTTCTGCTCCTCTTCTTTTTTTTTTGGAAAAGAGGATACTAACATTTGCCTATGAGGGCCTATTCTCTGGGGGAAGTCAATGCAGTGATAGCATATGATGAGGTCGCATATAGAGACGTAGAAGAAGTTTATGAGCTGGAGGATGATCGGACGGGCCCGTGGATTGAGTGTGCAGCCATGGCTCGCTCGTAAAAGTTTGGCTGGTTCTTCGACCAAGTTGGCCTTCCCGAAGATTGCCGACTAGAAGTTACGAGAGCCATTCTAGAGATTGCAAAGAAAAATATGGCCCCACATTTGAAATGGAAAGGACCCATGGCTAAATTAGTGAGATGATACCTCTCAGAAGTCATATTCTCAGAGGCAGACATGATGATTAGGTACCCCAACAATAGACCTTTGTATGTTACTATATCGGTGAATGATTGCATTTTTTCGCGAGTATTGTTGGACAGAGGGTCATCCATCAATGTAATGACTGTGGGATCCTTCTATGCTACCGAGTTATCAGAATCGAGAATAGTGCCCACTCCTTGGAAATATCAGGTTATGATAATCAATCCTCCAAGTCGGTGGGTTACGCCAATGTGGGCATCAGGTTAGGGAATATCGCTTCACATATTAAATTCCACATCATGAATTGAGATCCATCGTACTAGTTATTAGTAGGAAGGTGTGGATGCACAACAATGGGTTGGTGCCCTCAACATATCATCAATGCGCTAAGGTAAAAATAAAGGGTAATAAGGTGGTGATTCGACTTACCAAGAAACCTTTTGCAAATGAAGAGGCCCATATGGTGGATCCAACTTTCTACAACTATCTGACGGAGGAAGCTACTATGATGACAAGATATACCGGGGGATTAGAATCCCGTCAACTTAAGAAAGGGTATGGGCACCTTCTTGAATGATTATGACTTATGAAGAAGAACGTGACCTTGGGACAACAAGGCCGCCCAGCATGTCAAGACAGCTTCATAACCGGATGACTCCACGAATTGATCCCGTTGAGGACAAATTGCAGACACAGAGTATTCTTAGTAGGTGAGTGATGAAGGAGCTGGATGAGAATCGTAGAAAAAGACCTTTCCAAAGAGATGCGGACCGACAGTGCAAGCAAGTTGTCTTGCCTAAAGGCATAATCATTTATAAATTGTGAAGGTGTGAGCGGGCAGCCGAGAGACTAGGCGATGAAGCTGACCCGAAGTATGAATGATTCCTGGTAGATAATCAGGGGAAATCCCTAGTAATTAACAACTCTGGGATCCAAGAGTTTGTAGAAGAAGTGGAGGAAGAGTCAAAATTTATGAAAGATGGCCCTAGGATGCAGATCCAGGAATTAGAAAAGATCGATTTGGGTAGCGAAGATGGGGACCCAAACCCCATTTTTATATCGAAGGACTTGGAGGGAGCCTCTCAAGAGGGGTTGATCAAACTCCTGGTTGAGTTTAAAGATATCTTTGCATGGAAGTACACCGAGATGACGGGGGTTAACACGGAGGTAAGTTATCACACACTAAATGTCTTACCCATAGCAATCCCAGTGAAACAGGCCACCCCAACATACAAAGTAGAGTTGGACTTGAAGATCAAGGAAGAAGTACAGAAGTTGCTCACGACGGGGTTTATAGTGTCGATACAACATACGATATGTTTGTCCAGTATTATACATGTAGGAAAGAAGGACAAAAGTCAAATGAGGATATGTATAGATTTCAGAGATCTGAACAGGGCATGCCCGCAGGACGAATAATCACTACCCTCTATTGACAGTTTGATCGACACAACAACGGGCCATGAGATGTATAGATTCATGGACAGGTATGTGGGATATAATCAGATAAAAATGGACCTAGCTGACACGAAGAAGACCACCTTTCGAACACCATTAGGTAATTTCATGTAGACGGTCATGCCTTTTGGATTGAAGAATGCAAGGGCCACCTATCAAAGAATGATGATGGCCATATTCCATGACCTTTTCCATAAGATCGTGGAGTTTTATGTCAATGACTTGGTGATTAAGTCCAAAAAGGAAGAATCACACCTAGAAAATTTGAGGAGGGTGTTCACTCGCTGCCAGAAGTACAAACTAAAGATAAACCCCCTCAAATGCGCCTTTGGGGTAACGAGCGGGAAATTTTTGGGCTTCGTGGTAAATCACTAGGGGGTACAAATGGACTTGGACAAATGATGAGCCATCCTTGAAATTCCAAGACCAAAATCCACGAAAGAGCTAAAGAGTTTCCTGGGTAAGGTGTCCTACTTGAGGCGGTTCGTTCTGGGGCTGGCTGAGGTGACGTATCCCTTGATGGAGCTATTGAGGAAGGGTGTGAAGTTTACATGGGAAATAGTGCACGGGAGGCTATGGAAAAGTTAAATGCGCTACTTACCTCCCCTCAAATAATGATCCCCCCAAAGGTAGGTACCCCTTTACGTTTATATCTCACATTAATAGAACGATCTATTGGGGCTTTATTGGCCCAGGAGAGGGAAGGGAATAAAAAACCTGTTTATTATTTAAGTAGGATTATACATGGGCCCGACGTCAGATACACTAGAATTAAGAGGCATTGCTTAGCCCTCGTGTTTTTGCCACAAAAACTTAGGCACTACCTGTTATCATTCACAGTTCATATTGTAACTATATGTGACCCAATAAATTTTTTTCTTGCTAAAACTATATTGATAGGCAGGGCAGCTACATGGTTCCTAATTCTATCGAAGTATGATCTGAAATGTGTGGTCCCTCGGGCCATCAAAAGGTAGGCGTATGCAGATCTGTTGGCCATTTTTTCTCCGAGAAGATTCGATCCACCTACCGAAGAGCTCTCGAGTGATGAACTCTAGGCTAATTTTGTAGCCACTAGCCTGGAGGAATGGAGTATGGAGTTTGATGGCTCCTCAACAAAGAAGAAAAAAGGAGCAGGAGTTATTTTACGAAGAGGGAGTGAGGAAATTTTCCTGTTGTTCAAATTGGAGTTCGAATGCTCAAATAACGAGGCTAAGTATGAGGCACTGGTCCTTGGGTTACTCGAAGCGCTGAGGAGGGGCATACAGGTTCTAATGATCAAAGGGGATTCAAGTCTAGTGGTGAAGCAAATGATAGGGGAGTTTGCACTGAAGCATATGAGTTTGGCACCTTACCACACGATCATCCAGCGATTACTGGGCGAGTTTGAGGCAATAAAGATAAAAAGGCATCCCCGAACAATGAATAGGCATGCGGATGCCTATGCTACCATCGCGCAAAATATTATCTTTGATGGGGAGTCAACCGTGATTCGAGTCATAAAGAGAACTGCCCTCTCGACGGTATCTGAGATGCTGCCATCAAAGTACAAAGACGATTGTAGAGGAGAAATCAGAAAACAGCTAGAGAAGGCAAAGGATCACTTAGCTTGTCTATCTTGTCACAGTACTTTGTTGCCAGGGTCAACTTATATTTTAAGAACAAAGGGGGTTGGCTATCCAAGTGTGTGGACCCTGACGAGGCCAAGAGAAGATTGATTGAAGTACATGAGAATAGTTGTGAGACCACTGAGATTCCCCTATATAGGAGGATATAACAAACGGGGTACTACTGGCCCTCGATGAGACAAGAAGCCGCCGTAATACAAAGAGAGTGCCTAAAGTGCTGCCTTTTTTATCAGGCAGCAGAGTGGAACTTCGTTGATCAATCGCAAGATTGGAGACATCCCTACATGGACTTATTGGTGGATGGAGTAGTGCCAACAGATAAATAAGTCACTACGAAGATAAGGATGCAAGCACCGAGGTACTTCATGCAAGATGGGCGGTTGTACCAATGAGGCTACCATGACAGGACCCTAAGGTGCATAAGAGGTGGAGAGGTTGAATATGTATTGAAGTAGGCTCATGATCCAGGACACATTGGAGGATCCAAACTTTACGACCAACTAATGACCTTGGCTATTACTGGCCTTCAATGGAGAAAGACTCAGCCGATTTCTTTAGAAAGTGCAAAGCTTGTCAGTTATAGGGAAATATGATCCACGCACCGTCAGTGGACATACACTCTTTGTCTACACCATTCCCATTACATACTTGGGCTTTCCATCTAGTAGGAGCCATCAACCATTCGTCACGGGGAAATATATGGATATTAGTAGCCACATAATGTTTCACGAAATGGGCGGAGGCCATACAACTGAAGGAGTCCACCACGGGGGTAGTAGCTCGATTCATGAAGGAATACATTATTTATCTCTTTAGCATCCCAAAGGTGTTTTGGTCGGATAACGGTATGCCCTTTGTGAACAAAGAAGTGTACTTTATAATGGAGAAGTCTTCCATCGTCCATCACAAATCAACAGTAGCCTACCCAAAATGCAACGGGCAAGTAGAAGACACCAATGAGACACTGGTGAATATATTGGCAAAGATTCTAGAGGACTTCCTGGGCACATGGGATGACAAGATCCCAGAAGTGTTATGGGCCTATCGAATGATGAAGAGAAATCCAACAGGGTACATGCCATTCTCACTGGTATTCAGGGCAGAAGCTGTGTTGCCAGTAGAACTCGAGGTACCTTCAGCTCGCTACAACTGACCAAGCGCTATGCTTCCGCACAACCGCCATGTGCAACTCGAAGCCCTGGAAGAACATAGGGATAATGCCACAAGACACTTCGAGATATATAGGAAGCATTTATCTAGATCCGATGACCAACTGGTGAGGACAAGGAAGTTCAAAGAAGGAGACTTGATCCTCAGAGCATGCATGAGATACATAAGAGGCTTGTCACTACCAAAGTTCGAAGCCAATTGGGAAAGGCCTTATATCGTTCGAGCCGCTCATGATTCGGGATACTACGATATATCTAAGATAGAAGATGACGTGACATTTAAATTAAACAACAAGTGGCTAAAGATTTATTACATCTGAATGTATGTTCCGTCACTCATGTTCAATGACTTCTTCCTTTTATTTCTAAACTATATATGTAAGCGTCAAAGCAATTGGTCTTGCCCATTTAATATATTCAGAAGTAAAATTCAGAAGGCATGTGATATATCAATATTTTATTTTCGCAAGTCCATTGATTGACCCATTCATTATATTTGAGCTAATTAACATCAAGGTTGACAATGTTTCTTTATTCCAAATAAATGATATCATTTGTGGTTACGGCCAAGTTAGAAAAACAAATTCAAAAGTTTCAATGAAAATGGAAAGGGAAAACAAAAGAAACATCGTATAATGGAGCTAGGGGTCATCCATAATGAAGCGAAGATTATCTTAACCAAATAACCAGTGGTGATGCGGTGGAAGATTATGCTCAAGTTGGCTCTGCTCTACTACAAGGTTAGCTAGTTTCTTCTGGCGACTTTCTTGGTCCGGATAGATGGCCTCTAGCTCTTGCTCTTTTTCAACCAATTGTGCCTCCGTAAGAGAAATTGCCTCGTGAGCCTTTTCAACTGATTACTTAACCACCAACAACTATGACTCCAAATCCACAAGTTCTTCAGAGACAGCTACCTGCTCTCAATGGGAATTCTGGAGGCGATCATAAACGCTAGGAAAATCACTCTTTTTGAAACTCAGCAATAACTCCACCAGCCATGACAGGGAAAAACCATCATTAGTTAATGCGTTATCCCTGCCCAATAAAGTTTTGATAGTATCGGGGCTAAGAGACATAAGTGGGGTGCTGAGAATGTCCTATAACACCATTGTGAGCCCGAACAACAACCCAACCATCATCCTAGGAAGGGGATGCAGACATCGAGTAGTAAAGGTCGAAGGAAAGTAAGCTAGCAATTGTTCGATCAATAAGCGGGTACCCTCAATGAGAATAGAAGGGAAGCTAGCTAAAGTTTATCGCACAACCACCTCGAGGGATGCCTTAGGTGGATGAACACTGAAAATGCTATCGTTAGTAGATGGTCGGCGAATGTGCGAGGCACTATCATTGGATTGCACCCGAGTAATGCGGGGTGCAGAAGTATCACCAGGTACATGAACCCCACCCAAAGAAATAGCCGAAGCTATTATTGTCGCTTAAAAGGTCTTTTGAACAACAAGCTCCACTTAGAGCCCATGAGCTGGTAATTGATCGACCTCCACCTGAAGCACAACAAATAGTTAAAGTTAGCAATAGAGATAAAGGAAAACATGAATATATATATGCTATGCTATGCTAACTCAGAGATTTATGATTATAAGACTAAGCCCATTTGACCCTCGGTTATGGGAGATTTATGCCTATAAGACTAGGCCTGCCTGACCCTTGGTTATGAGATATTTATGCCTACAAGACTAGGCCCGCCTGACCCTCGATTATGGGAGATTTATTCCTATAAAACTAGGCCTGCCTGACCCTAGATTATGGGAGATTTATGCCTATAAGAATAGGCCCGCCTGACCCTCAATTATGGGATATTTATGCCTATAAGACTAGGCCCACTTGACCCTCGGTTGTGGGAGATTTATGCCTGTAAGAATAGGCCCGTCTGACCCTCGATTATAGGAGATTTATGACTGTAAGATTACGCCCGCCTAACCCTCAGTTATGGGAGATTTATGCCTATAAGACTAGGCCCGCCTGACCCTCGGTTATGGGAGATTTATGCCTACAAGACTAGGCCCGCCTGACCTTTGATTATGGGAGATTTATACTTTAAAGTTAATATATCAATAGGGGATGACTTTGAGGGGCAACCACATTCTCCCCAACCTCATCCACCTTCTCCCGCCTATCCTCCACTGTCTCATCAACACATTCTTGTTCACCCTCTCCTTGGGCAATGGCAGTTGGATCAACACCTTCGGGGTTCGAGATTGTAGGCCCGAATATAGTAACAAGCATTTGATCATTCGAAGGTGGAGGTACCACGGGGATGGTGGGCACGTGTGCGGGAGCCTTAAAAAGAAAAGAAAAGTAGAAGTGGAATTAGAAAAATCAATAGGAGCAGTAAAAGGGGTAGAATAGTGCATAAAGTAAAGACTTACCAAAGGCATCGAAGTCACAGCAAAACCAGGTAAAAATATAGCTCCAACAACTTCAGCCGAAGGCACCCCCCCAAATCCAGCCTACTTGCGCAAAAAAAAAGGGTTAGGGAAATAGCCACCACTAGATGAAGTATCAGATAGAACTGCCCCTAGGGGGAAATGGGTGACTACCTGAGAAACAGTAGGGCATCTGCTTCGAAATGTATATTCTCCTCAACACCATCACGCACATCAACCTGCACAGCAACCTGAATAAAAGAGAAATAGATAATTATATCAAACTCGGGGCATCAACATGAGAAAGAATGAACAATAGGAGGGCACCTAGAATAAGAGAAGTAAGAAATTTACCTCTTCTTCCATCACATCCTCAATGATCTCATAATCTTGAGGGGGAGAGGAAGGTTTCGAGGAAGAAACCATTACCGTCCACCTATGCCTACGAACTAAGGCAATGTCTTCCTCTTCTTCCTCCTCCTCATCTTCTTGTTCTTCTTACTCCTCCTCTCATTCATCCTCCTTATCATCATCACCTTCACCGACATCTCTACCAGACAAATGCTCCTCAACAATCCCCTCCTCCATCACAAGCTTTAGGGTTTTGCTTTTTGCTACCCTTAACAGATTGAGGGTTATAAGAAAATCCATGAGCAAAAATCTCGGCTAACATGTAAGCTCGATCTTCCTCACTGAAATGCTCCCAAGTCTGGCGAAGATGATCTACCATCTGGCTCACTGCCTTGGAAATCTTTGGGTCAGGAGAAGAGACTAATGGACACTGTGGAGTAGGTTTAAGCTTCTTTAAGGGAACCTTCCAAGTGTCCCTAACTGCTTCACCAATTGAAGAAGCATGAGGAGACTCGGTCCTTCCAACTGGCCTCAAAGGACCAAGGGAAACGTCGGTAGGAAGAATGGAAGATTGAGTGGGTCTCTTTCTATTTACAACTGCCTGATCCATAGGCATTGGGGGAGGCAGTTCAAGAGGAACACAAGTATTGGCTGTGCTGAGGGGGAAAACAAATGACTGGGTGGTGCAATTTCTCAAACCCAACTCAGTGGGCAGAAATATTTCAACCTGAGGATAATGGGGTTCCTTGAGAAGGTTAGTTTGGAAACAAACCGTTTGGTTCTGCCAAAACACATTGATTAACAAACCAACTCAGTATATGAAGTTAAATAGGAAGGGATCAACAATAGGGGGACACTATGCTCCGGGAAATTTCTGGTCAGAGCTTCTTTAATAGGAGCAACGGGGCGCTCCTCTTCACCAAATAAATGGTTGGTAAAATACAGGATTACGCCAACATAAGGGCGAGGGTTGAAACGCTCAGTGCGGTCAATTAGAGCCAATAGAGGATTCTTCATGCTTTTCTTCTTCCAACAGCAAATACGAGGGACTCTCACATCTTGGGAACTTGAGAAATGGCCAGCAGGGGCATAATCCTTGAAATGTGCATAAAGAAATGTAAGGACATTTTTGTCCATTATCAATTTGTATGTCGTACGCCGTTACACCGTTGAAGAATCTCAAGATCGCATCTACATCAACGGATCCGAATATCAAAGTGTCTTCAACATCATAGCCTCTGCGAGAATGAACTTGGTAAAATTTTGTTTTTACGTTCCTTAAAGTTCATATTTAGTATTGGGAAATTTTTATAAAATGTTTTTAATAAAAATAAGAAGTAAGTTTTTTAAAGCAAAATGAGGCTTTTAAAAGGATTTTATTTTTCTGGGAAAATCGGACCGATCCGGCCCCATACCGGACCGATCCGCTTGCTGCAGATCCAGTATACCCCAGACCGCAAGCGAACCAATGGAGGCCAAAATAAAAGAACTGATCCGCTTGACCAGGCCGATCCTCCTCAGAACTGTACCGGTCCGACTGGAATTAATTCGGCCAGATTCGCTGCAGATTTTTTAGGCTCAAAGTTTTCCTATTTAAAGCCAACTTCGGGGAGTTATTTTTTAAGACTTTTAAAGATGATTTTCAGAGTCCTAAATACTCTAAGTCTTCACCTTTTTGATGTGCAAAACATCTTTTTGATTCACACAAAAAAAATCCCAATTACTTTTGTGAATCTTTTGGAACCCTAGAACACAAGCTTTGCTACTGTTCATCTTTGTGGGGAGATCTTTGCAACCAAGGGCTGCGTGTCATTGCTGAGGGAGTCTCTACAAAGTTTCATGGTTGCGTGTCATTGAGGAGTGCTGCGGTTCTTGCTTTGTTGATTGGACTGAGGTTCATGTGGGTTCGCTGCGTGTGGATTCATTGCTGCCCTCCTGGAAAGGGATATTTCCAGCCGCCGACTACAGAATCCGATACCTGAGGGTAATTCTTAGTCACTGTATTTTCATTGTAATCCGATTGTAAGCCATTTTCTTACAAATTATAGTGAAAATAAAAGGTTTTGCCCCTTTGGGGGATTTTTCCTGAAATTATTTGTTTTTATCCTGCATGCTATATTTTATTTGATAAATCATCTAGATGCATGTCTTAGGGTTTTAACGAAAATTTGGGATTAATTAAAATTGGTTTTTTATTTGAGAAGTCGCAATATTTCCGCTGTAGATGCAATCTTAAATTGGTATCAGAGCGGGTTACGCTAATTTATCGCGTGATCCTGATTTTTCGAGGATTTACTTTCTGATACAATTTGTCTACTCACGTTTTCAAATTGGTATCAGAGCCTGTTGCACTAAGTTATTGTGTTTTGATCCTGATTTTGCACAAAAATGGCTTTTGATGGTTTTGATGATCTTCGATGTCAAAATTTTGAAAAAATTAATTGGAAATTTCACACGAACTCTTGTTTTAAATCTTCTGTTGAAAACGAATCTGAGAGGTATCCTTGTTGTGAGGGTGTTGGTCACATGTTACATGAGTGTACCACAAATTTAAAGAAGAAATTGAATAAACCAATTTCTCATGTTTCTACCCTTAGTGATTGTGATTTGGAAGAAGAAGTTTTTTATGCTTCTAGGCGAGAGTTTCCCATCCATGTGATTAGTGATGATAGTGAGGGTGATGGGAGTGTGGATGAAAGTGAGGAGGAAAGTGTAGATGAGCATGACTTGCAAACTTCTTTCAATGAAATTTATGCTGAAACTTTGAAAACAAAGAATGAAAATTTGAAATTGAAAGCTCAATTGAAAGAGTGCGCCATAAAAAATAATGATTTTTTAGTTGAAGAACTTAGGGCTCATGTGAAAATTTTGAAAGAGAATCTTGAGTACGTCGAGGGTGAGAGAGATAGTCTTAGAGGGTTGATGGAGACTATGAAAAAGGAGATTTTAGAGTTTGAGGATTCTAAACGAGTACTTGAATCTAGGATAGGTGAACTTGAGGTGAAATTGAAAGATTCAAGTAAAGTGAAATTTGATTTGGAGTCTAGGTCTGAAAAACTTGATAAGATTTTAGGCACAGTCGAGATCAAAACGGATAGGGGTGGGATTGGTCTTGAAAAATATGTTGAAACCATTCCCACACGTGTGAGAGAGACTCCTAGGATTATTAAGAAAGAGGAACCTAAGTTTGTTAAAAAGGCGCCCCATAGGAACATCGTGAGAGAACCTCCTAGGATCATTAGGAGAGACCCACCTAGGCAAATTCGGAAAGAGCAACCGATAAATTTGAGGAGAGGGCCACCTTTAGGGAACACAAACTGCCCGATTTACTCTTGCACACATTGTGGTAGGCAAGGTCATCTTAGGCACTTTTGTTACAAGCTTTTAAATGGACCTAGGAAGGTTAATGAAAGAATAAATTCGATTCCCAAAACCCCCACACTTCGTTACACATCAATTTGGGTTAGAAAATCGGATTTAGAGGCTTATGGTTTATTTGTCCACGATTCCCGTTTGCTTGCACGTGATTCACCCCATGTGAAATCTTTTGGTTGATTGTGATTGCATGTTTGTCATACACTATTTGTGGTTTCATGATATATTTTTACTAGTGTGATGACTTGTACTTTTTGTATAAATTCTTGTTTTTGAATTTTTTTAAAAAATACAAAAAGATTTTATTTTGATAAAATTTTGAGAAAATCCAAACAGATTTTTATTTTTTGTTTGCACCGTTTATGGATGAACTCTTTGGATGACCAAGTCACAACATCATTCCATTTTTTTCATGTGACTGTTTGATAGCGTTTTGAGACAATAGGTCAATTCATCCTTGTGCTTTATAATGTTTGGAGTCATTAAGATGTGATTAAGTGGTTCTTCCTACATGTTTGACTCATGTTTCCTTTATCGCACACATGCACGGATTTGTTTGATTATTGTGCTTGTCTTATCATATGTTGGTTGGGTATTTTCATTTCAATCCTGTCCTTAAAACGAACCAAGCGCGATAAATTTTGATAAGGAAAATGTGCATATAAAAACCGTTTTGTTAGTTTGTGTGCTTTATTTTATAACGGGGAGGGGCTGCGAAAGGTAATTATCTATCCTTTGCACAAAAGCCACCGTTAAATTGGACCTAAAAAATTGAGGAATTTTATTATCCGAGGTCCAAAGAGGTTAAAAGAGCCCGAAAAAGTTTAAAGGCAATAAAAAGATATTCATGCCAAAAGGGGGCCATTTAGGTTTTTGCACCAATTCTCCAAAGTTTGAGAATTTAGATCACCTCTAATAGAATATATATATGAGGGAGTTTGGTTGGAGAATTTAAAACGGGTTTGCACGTCCTTGAATTGCTTAAAAATGCGCTACATAGTTTTGGACGTTATTGGTGTGGAAATCACTTTGACTTTGATTTGTTGATTTGCATAAGACGATGTCATCTAAATTCAACAATTTTTTCACCTAAGGATAATTTTGATGTTCATTCGTTAGGGGTACACATATGCATCGTGCACATATGATTGATTGAGTTGATTTACCTATCGAATGTGTTCACACCCGTTCATTCCATTTCCATGACTTGGTTGTTTGAGTCTAAATCCATGGTGTGATTTTTGTATCATATTTGTTCATATTGGTATCCTATATTTTTATGAAAATTTTTGAAATATTCAAAGATAGTTTATGTTTTTTTTGTGTACCGTGGCACCCCGATTGTTCTTATGTGATTCATTCTTCTCATTTGTCTATTTGGGGACATCATAAAAAGGGGGAGAAAGAATTATCATTTTATGGGGGAGTTTGAATTTTGGGGGAGTTTTGAGACTTGACTTATGCTTATCATATATTGGTATCTATGTTTATCTCATTTCAAACTCGATATGTCACGTGGTATTTGCTTTGTCTCATGTGTGTAGGTATAAAGATTGAAGATCAATATGTTGCACACCCTGATGAGAAAATCTTTGAGATTTGATGATTGTTGAAGAGTGAAGAACAAACGATGAAGAGTTATACCTTTGTATCTTTCCATCTTTAGGGTTCATGGGAGGGTAGATTTGTATAGGTCATAAGTTGATAATTCGGATATTTTTTATGTATGTACCGGCATAGACATAGGGGGAGATTTGTAAGGACATTTTTGTCCATTATCAATTTGTATGTCGTACGCCGTTACACCGTTGAAGAATCTCAAGATCGCATCTACATCAACGGATCCGAATATCAAAGTGTCTTCAACATCATAGCCTCTGCGAGAATGAACTTGGTAAAATTTTGTTTTTACGTTCCTTAAAGTTCATATTTAGTATTGGGAAATTTTTATAAAATGTTTTTAATAAAAATAAGAAGTAAGTTTTTTAAAGCAAAATGAGGCTTTTAAAAGGATTTTATTTTTCTGGGAAAATCGGACCGATCCGGCCCCATACCGGACCGATCCGCTTGCTGCAGATCCAGTATACCCCGGACCGCAAGCGAACCAATGGAGGCCAAAATAAAAGAACTGATCCGCTTGACCAGGCCGATCCGCCTCAGAACCGTACCGGTCCGACTGGAATTAATTCGGCCAGATTCGCTGCAGATTTTTTAGGCTCAAAGTTTTCCTATTTAAAGCCAACTTCGGGGAGTTATTTTTTAAGACTTTTAAAGATGATTTTCAGAGTCCTAAATACTCTAAGTCTTCACCTTTTTGATGTGCAAAACATCTTTTTGATTCACACAAAAAAAATCCCAATTACTTTTGTGAATCTTTTGGAACCCTAGAACACAAGCTTTGCTACTGTTCATCTTTGTGGGGAGATCTTTGCAACCAAGGGCTGCGTGTCATTGCTGAGGGAGTCTCTACAAAGTTTCATGGTTGCGTGTCATTGAGGAGTGCTGCGGTTCTTGCTTTGTTGATTGGACTGAGGTTCATGTGGGTTCGCTGCGTGTGGATTCATTGCTGCCCTCCTGGAAAGGGATATTTCCAGCCGCCGACTACAGAATCCGATACCTGAGGGTAATTCTTAGTCACTGTATTTTCATTGTAATCCGATTGTAAGCCGTTTTCTTACAAATTATAGTGAAAATAAAAGGTTTTGCCCCTTTGGGGGATTTTTCCTGAAATTATTTGTTTTTATCCTGCATGCTATATTTTATTTGATAAATCATCTAGATGCATGTCTTAGGGTTTTAACGAAAATTTGGGATTAATTAAAATTGGTTTTTTATTTGAGAAGTCGCAATATTTCCGCTGTAGATGCACTCTCAAGAAATGCCTTCAAAAGAATATTGATGGCATAGTTAGACATATCAAACCTACCAACACTTCGAGCGGAGTCTGTAGACACTCGATCTAACCAAGTGCTTAGAGATCCAAGAATGATGGGTGTGAGGGGGATCTTTACACCGCAGGCCATTCGGACGAACAGATTGATTAGGTCCTTGCGAAGGCAGTCATGGGAATTACTCGGAAGATATACCTTTGACATCATCACCTATATATACCCCTATGGATCAACTTTAGACTCGTATCCCTTCCTAGTTGAAGGCTGCTCGAAGACATCTTTCCCTCACGGGTTCTCCTTAGCAGCCTTGCGGGCTCGAATGACAACTTTTTCTTCAATAAAGTAAAAATAACTGATGAACTCCGAGAAGGTGCATTTGTGTTAAGTGACCATGCAATCCTTCACCACAGTCTCTAACTCATTCCTCAGAGTTTTCTCTTTGTTGGAAACGTCCTCCTTGAGGAAGGTGTCATATCAACAACTACCACCTAACCCTTCACTAGCACTAGAAGACACCTAAAATTCCACCTTGGAGTAGGGGAAATCACCGCACTCTATACAAAAATGGGTGACAGTAGCAGTAGGGATATAGGCGAAGTCCTCAGCATCTTCACCTTCGTCCATTAAAAAATTTGGCTCCTCAGTTGGCACCAAAGCACTACAAATGATCATCCTCTCCGAAATAAGGGGCATGACGGTATCGTGCCCACTGAGCCTGGCGTGCCTGGGTGGAAGGAGAGTCGCCCCTGATAGAAAGAGTTCTCTTTACTGGTGCCATATCGGACGAAAGAAGAAAGAATGGGAGATACTTGAAGAAAGCTTTAAGAAAGCTTTAAGAAAGAAAGATTGCCTTGGCCAAACCCTCATAGAAAAGTTTGAACTCAAAAATTTAAACACAAAGGTGAGTCTTAACTAAAGGTCCATCCCCTTTTATAGGGGAAACATGAATTTCAAAAGACGACAACAAAGGTGGCATTTGGAAAATAGCAATGATGGCATTTGAGAATTATGTGATCAGCGTGTTAGCCAAACGCGCATGGTTACAGAAGACTAAAGGTTGATATGATGTTGATTCGGGGAACGACGTGTTGAATAGTCATGTCGTCTTCACGCATCCGCCCTGGCATTGCCACGTGTGATGCACTAAAATATAAATGAGAGCTGCATTTAATGAAGCATGCCTAAGAGTCTTATCTTCCTTGGGGAACGAAGAGCTTTGGGGGAAATTTTAAAAAATCTCTTCATTATCCCCAAGAAGAAAAATCATGGATAAGCGAAAGTTTCGTACATATATTTCTTCATGTAAATGAACAAATATCTCTACGAAGGGGTAAATGTGGAGGGGTATCCCCCCCTCCCCCCACATGGATGATTAACTTAACCAAGTGAATTGATCAGGTACAGAGAAAGATGCCCAACAAACACACCTCGAAGATACTCTATGCAAGTAGCTTGCAGGACCCACCTCGAAGGATCCTCACAGTTAAAATGCTCACAGTGCCTACCCCGAAGAGCCTCCAACTGACCTGGCTCAAAAGAACTAGCTCGTAGAATAGAAGTCACCCGGATGACAATAGTTTATAATAAAAAGTAGAATATTGTATTATCTACTTTTTTTTATGAATGTATATGTTGAGATGGGTCGCCTGGTACCCACAAGGGACCTTGCCTGGCATGGCAGGGGAGAGATTTCATGCTCTATCAAGCTATCTTCTCTTGGGAACTTCGCAGGGATATGGTTAGGAGGATTGATAACAAGGAAACGTTGGGAGTTATCACCAACCCTCTTGGCACACTTGGACAAAACTTCACCCAGGATAAATGTCGCGCAAGCCCACTCCTCGCTTACCTATTAGAGTGAATCTCCTCGAGTCGTTTGATCTCCCTCAATGCTTGTCCCCTCGAGGTCACCTCCTCGAGCTACCTCGGGCACCAGACTATTTGACTGATGTGACTAGATGCCAAACAATAGTCACTATTTGAATCGCTTCCTGACGTCATAATGCCTGATGTTTTGGAACTCAAGTGCCTTTATCCTTAGGATGGAAGGTCTAGTTCACCAAATTTGACCAAATATCCATCCTAGAGTAAGCCCCAAGCTAACATGTCATTTCTTTCATAAATGACTAAAATACTTCCAACCAATAGAATGCTTTCCCGCCAAAACTAACAGATCCCATGCATTAAATGTAGTATCTCATGCATTTAATGCACCTGACCAAATGGATCGAGGATATGCCGACTCGAGCAACCTCTCCCTCCATATAAATACGACTAAAAAAACAAATAGGGGGAGGATATCCAGAACCTGGAATTGTTGTCCGAATTCCCTCATACGAGAGAGCCTTCGAAAAGAGCATTAATTCCCTTCTACATTGAATGCACCCATCATTGGCCATTAACTGAGCTCGAAGTTCCTGCCTTGTCTTTATTGTGCCCAGACTGCTTGTTCTTTCTCCCTCCGACCATGCCATCTTCTGGTCCCATTTCATTTATTGTGTTTATCGCATGCTTCCCATGTTGATATGTTCTTTGGTGCAACTTTGAATAATTAAATATCTTTGTCCCCGATTCACTTGGGGCCCTAAACTGTTCTCCATATCTAAAGGTGTTGATCCCGATCTTGATAAGGGGTTACGCCTCATTTAATACAAATAGTATTTGAAGAACCCACATCTTACATTAGGAAAAATGATGCTAACATTTGCCTATTCTTTGTTAGGCTGGTGCCCAAAACTATGTGGTACTCCCCCACCTTGGTGACAGCATATTAACTCCCCTTGGCTTTGAGGTAAACTTTCAGTGATCTTCATTTCAATTCGAATATGAATAACCGCCTCCTGCTACTTTTCTCCCCTACTACTTATCCCTTGCTACTTTTCATTGTGCAGGATCCAGTTGATGAACTAGCTGAAGCTACTGGGGAGGCTAATTCGGGTTCTAAGGTAAGTGGCAATGCTGGCTTCGATGAGTATTCCTCTGTACCTCTCTTCGAGATCGAGTCTCATATTCCTGTGTACCTCTCTTATGATGACATAAAGATGGAGGCTCCTGGTGCTTTCATGAGAGCATTATGCTGTTCGGAGTTTCCCTCCCGATTTCATACTCAGCAATTGGAAGTGTTGGAGTTGCTTATGGAGCACCATCTTGAGACCTTCACCTCCCAAAGTGTCCTCAATATTGACAACCTTATTATCTTGAATATGAAGGCCATAGCTAGCCACCTACATGAGTTCCTATCTACCCCTCCCACTGATGTGACTGCTTGGAGGGTCTCACTATTTCTTTAGGCTCTTCATGATCTTCAGCATTTCTATCATTTCCAGCTGGATTGGATTGAAGTTTCAGTTCGTTATTTTCTTGGTACCACCTTCAGGAAGATGATGAAGCTTCATACTTCCCCGCAAACCAGGGAACGATAGCGTCAGGCTAAGGCTGCGTGAATTCAGACTCAGATTCAGTTTCTACAAGCTAAGCTAGCCAAGCTGGAGGTGAGTTTTGCCGAGGATGAGGCTCAGATAACTAGGTTAGAGGAGAAGCTTGTTGAGGAGACTGGTCTTTCTTATGCAGACTTTCGATTCCGCCAAAATCTATTTTTCATGTTATATAGTGGGTAGATAGTTTTCCTGTTTAGGCTCCTTCTTGTATACTTTTTCATATGTAAAGGACTTGGCCATTATTAATGAAAAATGTATTTTGCTGATTTCTAACACTTTGCTCATTTTCTTTTATCTCAACCTTGATGTCTTCTTACCATGGCCTGTGTCAATATCTCCTCTAGATGTGTGGTATTTTCATTTTATCCACTGGGTGCTTGCATTTTATCTAGGCAAGTAAATATTTTTTTTAGAACTATCCCCTCTAACTGTAGGGCTACTTGCATTTTATCTGGGCAAGACATTTTTTGGAACTGTCCCCTCTGACTGTGGGGTACTTGCATTTTATCTAGGCAAATTATCAATTCTTAGAACTATCCCCTCTAACTGTGGGGATACTTGCATTTTGTCTGGGCAAGTGATATTTTTTTAGAACTGCCCCCTCTAACTATGGGGTACTTGCATTTTATTTGGGCAGGTTATCATTTCCTAGAACTTTCCCCTCTAACTGTGGGGATACTTTCATTTTAACTGGGCAAATAACTTTTTTAGAATTCTCCCCACTAACTGTGGAGTACTTGCATTTTATTAAGGCAAGTAACATTGTTCACTACAAAAAAATAAAAATTTTTGAGACAGTGATCCAGCCGTCTCAAAAAGTCCTCTAGCCGTCTCAAAAGCCTTTTGTGACGCCATTTAAGATGGCAAATGGGCGTAGTATTAGACCCCCGTTTTAAAAGCTTTTTGAGACGACAACAACCATCTTAAAAAGTTCTTTTGAGACGGGAAATGCGCTGTCTCAAAAGATATTATTTACAGGATCCTTTTAAGACGACAAAAAATCCGTTTTCTGATGTTTTTTAGAGACGGTGTGTGCCGTCTCAAAAGAGATTTTTTTAGACGGTAACTTAACTGTCTCAAAAGGTCCTCGTTTATGGAATCCTTTTTAGATGGCAAAAAATCCGTCTTTAATCATTTTTGCACCAAAATTAAAATTTCATCCATTCCATAATACGCTCAATATACTTTTAAACAAAAATCTTAAAAATAATAAATGACATTTTGGCATACTATTTCAACCAATATAACACAATTTTTCATTCAATTAAAATTAGATCCATACAAAGATAAATTAAACAATTTTAACATTGTTCCCACCAAACTAAATATCTCTACAAAATTTAACTTGTCTCATTAGAATAAGTATTCTCAATCCTCAAGCAAACGATCTCCATCAAAACGTGTCTTGCCTTGTGTGACACCCCGACTAATTAAACACCGGGTAGCTACTCCTTTATAAAATTAATTCAAAATGCCAAGTTGGCTCAGTTAATAGCATCACTGTCGAAAACATTTTAAAGATTACTAACCACCTAGTATTTAAAAAGTAAGTGCCAAATTTTATTAAATCTGATTAACATGCAACAAAAGTAATGAAGAAATAAATAACACCATTCACCATACTGAAGTGAAACGAATAACCATCACAAAATGTAAATAAAACCTGGAGGAAAAACTCCTCAATACAAATCCCACAACTGATAAGTAAACTGGAATAAATAACTAAAACTGAATACTGAGCAATACATGCTAGAGTCTGAGAACTGAAATGTAAAAATGTCTAATAGAATTGGGCAACATGCCCTACAACTGATAGGTGCTGAGACTGGAATCCAAATGAGAGAAGCGTCTACATGCAAATCCCTGTAGCTTCCACAAACAGCTACAGCTCGTCACCTGAATGAGAATCCTATGCTTGGTGTCCTTGTGGCTGGGCACCTAAAATGGTTTTACAAGAAAATATATTTGAAAGCAAATGGGTCAGAGCCCGAAAGTGGAAGTTATTTTAAAAACCTGCAAGTGCTTTAAAAACATTTAAAACATTAAATGCAAAGTACATGTTAGGACGTACACTCGCATGATATTCTCACCTCTCGCCTAACTGTGCACTCCTAACGTAAGTACCCATCTATATCGACCCATACTACTAGCTAACTGACAACATAACTAGCTAGACTGCCAAAGGTTCTACCCATATTACTCGGTTCCAATTAACATAACAACGCTCGTAATTAAATAGAGGTTTAACGTAAACTCAGTTACTAAATATGCCATTGATATAACTAACAGCTAACTCATTATATATCTCGAAACAATACCGGAATGTTTTACAACATTAACATGAGGATTTCCATTAAATAAATGTATATTATTCATAACATAAATATACGATATAAGCACCCCGCAATCTAAGCTGTAGTGCACACATACTCTGCTATCCATCCCGGTACATCACGTACATAAAGATTACATATTCCGAATCTCTCAGGAATAGTTTACCGATAACAACATCACAAATAATGGAGGCGAACACAGTCACCATCACATGGGTCACGCACATACCTACGCTCCCATGGTCAGCGGACTTATTAATATCACAATAAGTCTTTCAATGACCTATGTTCATCAAGGTACCAGTCTATATCCCCCCCGTAGGCACACAAGGATTAGAGGGTCCTAAGCGAACGAAACCTCCCGTGATAGCAAGTATGGTAGGTATGTCATACATACAATCCATATATCAATACTAAGTAAACACACTTCTTAGTAATACCGTATTATATGCGTAGTACATATTGCACTCTCGTACTAATTATAATTATCACAACTTATCTCATTCCGGTTCATAATTATACGTGCCATAATTTATCCTCACATCGTAGTAGACACTCACGTCTCAACCCAAATGGTTCATTGAATATAATTCTAGTATATGATTCACTCCTCTCAATAACCCAAAAATCCCAAATCAATCACTATATCATCAAAGGAATGCTAACTCTACCCTTGAACCAGCTTCCGGAACTCCAAAAGTCAAAACAGTCCAAAAAGGACCCAACTGTCAACTCGTTAGAAGTCTCGTTCGAACGAGGCTTCGAACGAGTTTGGACTGTCAGGTCGTTAGAAGTCTCGTTCGAACGAGACTGTTCGAACGAGATCCCAGTTCGTTCGAACAAACTGACCCTTCTAACGATATCTCGTTCGAACGAGATATCGAACGAAAACCCCACTCGTTAATAACGACTGGTCAACTCGTTAGAAGCTCGTTCGAATGAGCTCGTTCGAACGACCTGGGGACTGCTTCTAACGAGATGCCAGTTTCGGCCCAGATTTTTCCCCAATTCGTTTTTCACCATTTATAACACTTCTAATCTCTCCCAAAGTCCATCCTAACAACGTTTTAGGGTCTATAATCAATACTAAACATATATAGTCACATCCTAACATGTTTCTAAGGGATCAATCCATCCAAATATTAATTTAATTTACACCTTTCTACACTTTTTCCAATTATCTCAAGAACATGAACCCTAACTACATATCATCATCAAATCCCAGAATTTAATTCGTTTTATTTCCTTCTAATCACAATTATAATAAGGGAAATCATTTACCTATCATACTACATGCAATTCTCTTCACAATTTTTAAGTTCTAAACCTCAAACTACATGGGTTTTCATTATCTTCCAAGAACAGTTGAAATTTATCAATTTCTAACATGGAGGAAACATTCTACGAATTTAAATGCGATTAAAACACTTGCCTTGGTTTGATTTCTGGTTTGGTGTAGGTTTGGTGAAGATTCTGCAGAGTTTCTTCTCTCCCAAGCTCTATCTCCAATGGTGGCTCAAGGTGGCTAGGGTTTTGATTTGGGGAAACTTAGAAAACCTAAATGACAACCTACGTAGCCTTCTAGGTTAATATGGGTTGTCTAATGGGCTTAATGGGTTAATATCCACATCAGATTTAATCTCTAATTTTCGTCACTTTTAATTCCTCAAAATGTAAAATTACCAAAATACCCTTTAAGTTACCGGTATGGCCTAAAAATACCCCGGGACCCAAACTATACCCCCGGCTAGTGTTTTCTGACTATCTCGACCCTTCCGGATGCGATGGCGCACTCAAAACGACCATACGGATTATAGATTTTAAATTCACTTTTAATATCAAAATATTATACCGTGACGCGGCGGTCCCACGCGTCTCAACAAAATTTCTAAAATGCCGTATATAAATCCCACGACAAATTTTATAATACCAAGTACATATATAATCATATATGCACATACTCAAATACCAATTCGCATCACATTAGTATTATTATTGACCCGGATTAATTTCCAATAAATACGCAATTTAATTAATTAATCCTAAAAATAAATATAGCCAAAAGTACGGGGTATTACATACTCCCCCCCTAATAACTGAATTTCGTCCCGAAATTCGAAACTAGATTGTACCTGCTAAAAACATCTCTGGATAACGTTCGCGCATCTCATCCTCGCGCTCCCATGTGGACTCCTCGACATTGTGATGTCGCCACTGAACACGCACTAACGGGACTATCTTTGACCGCTGTTTCCTCTCGCTTCGGTCCAAAATAGCAATTGGCCCTTCCTCATAAGAGCTATCCGGCTGGAGATCGATGTCCTCCACAGCAATGTGAGAATGAGACAAATCATCCCTAAGGTATTTCCTCAGCGAGGAAATATGGAACACGTCGTGAATCCGATGCAATTGCTCCGGTAACCCGAGTCTATACGCAACCGGTCCGATCCGCTCAATAATAGGAAACGGCCCCACATACCTCGGTGCCAACTTCCCCTTCTTCCCAAAACGCATAATCCCTTTCATAGGAGATACCCTGAGCAAAACCTGGTCTCCCACTTGGAATTCTCTGAAAAATCTCTTCGCGTCAGCGTAACTCTTCTGCCTGTCTTGAGCTACCCGAATGCGACTCCGAATCAACTCAATCCTTGCCGAAGTATCCTGAATCACTTCCGGCCCAAGTAGTTTGTTGTCCCCCACTTCCAACCAACATGCTGGGGAACGACAAGGCCTACCGTATAATGCCTCAAACGGAGCCATGCCAATCGTGAACTGATAGGAGTTGTTGTAAGCAAACTCCACCAGTGGAAGATACTGCTCCCATCCACCCCCGAAGTCAATAATGCACATGCGTAGCATATCCTCCAACATCTGATTGGTGCGCTCGGTCTGCCCATCGGTCTGCGGATGATAAGCCGTACTCAACCGCAACTCCGTGCCCATGGCCTCCTGGAAACTCTCCCAAAACTTCGAAACAAATATCTTGTCTCTGTCAGACACGATATTCAGGGGCACACCATGAAGTCTCACAATCTCTGAGATGAAGAGCTGAGCATACTGTCCCGTAGTGTAGTCAGTCCTTACGGGTAAGAAGTGAGCGACCTTGGACAACCTGTCCACAATTACCCATACGGAGTCATGACCCCTCTGCGACGTAGGCAACCCCGTGACAAAATCCATGGATATGCTCTCCCACATCCACACCGGAACTTCCAACGGCTGTAGCAATCCTGCTGGTCTCTGATGATCCACTTTTACAAGCTGACAAGTGGCGCATTTCGAGACAAACTCAGCGATATCTCTCTTCATACCGCTCCACCAATACTGCCGTCTCATGTCTTGGTACATTTTGTCCCCTCCGGGATGTACCGCGAACCGTGAGCCGTGCGACTCTGCCATCACATCGTGCCGCAATTCTTCCCCTTCCGGAACTACCAATCTCCCATTGAAGCGCAATCCCCCGTCTGAGCTAACGGTATAGGACTCGGCTCCCTCTGCAAGTAATCGAACTATCTGTTCCTGACAGAACGAATCATTAGCCTGTGCCCGTACTACCTTCGTGACAATCTGCGGTGTAACGGTCATTACAGACATGAAAGATCGGGCCACTGCATCCTGGTGTCCCAATTCCTTCCATTTTGCCTTCCACACCTCTGCCACCTCATCTGCTGGCCTGCGGCTCAACGCGTCTGCTACCACGTTAGCCTTACCCGGGTGGTACTGGATGTCGAACTGGTAGTCCTTCACAAATTCAAGCCACCTACGCTGCCGCATATTCAATTCCTTTTGCGTGAACAGATACTGTAGTGACTTGTGGTCCGTGAACAGCTGAAACTTCTCCCCCAAAAGATAGTGCCTCCAAATCCGTAAGGCAAATACTACCGCTGCCAACTCCAAATCATGTGTGGGGTAATTCTTCTCATGAGGCTTAAGCTTACGGGAAGCATAAGCTATGGCCTGTCTCTCCTGCTGCAAAACACCTCCAAGCCCTTGCAAAGACGCATCGGTGTAAACCAAATACTCAACTCCCGGTCTCGGCAACGCTAACACAGGTGCTGAGGTTAATTTATCCTTCAACTCATCGAATGCTAATTGACAAGCATCACTCCAGATATATGGCACACCCTTACGAGTAAGATGTGTTAAAGGACCTGCTATCTCTGAGAAACCCCGAATAAACCTCCTGTAGTATCCTGCTAAACCCAAGAAACTACGAATCTCCGTTGGTGTCGTGGGCTGTCCCCACTCCCTCACCGCTGATACCTTCCCCGGATCGACAGATATTCCCTGATCGGAAATAATGTGACCCAAGAACTGGACCTCCTTCAGCCAAAACCCGCACTTCTCATATTTTGCATACAGCTCGTTCTGACGAAGTGTCTGCAAAACCAACCTCAAATGCTCGGCGTGCTCCTCCTCTGTCTGAGAGTAAACCAGAATATCATCAATGAAGACAATGACAAACTGATCTAGGAAATCTCTGAACACCCTGTTCATCAAGTCCATAAACACTGCTGGAGCGTTGGTTAAGCCGAAAGGCATAACCCGAAACTCATAAGAACCATATCTCGACAAGAATGCAGTCTTCAAGACATCCTCCTCCCTGATACGCAACTGATGGTATCCCGACCTCAAGTCAATCTTCGAGAAGAAAGAAGCTCCTCTCAACTGGTCGAATAAGTCATCGATTCGAGGCAACGGATACTTATTCCGTATCGTGACCTTATTCAACTCTCGGTAGTCCACACACAACCTCAGTGAACCGTCCCTCTTCTTAACAAATAAGACTGGAGCGCCCCAAGGTGAGGTACTCCTACGAATAAAGCCCTGCCCTAACAGCTGCTCTATCTGATCCCGTAACTCTCGCATCTCAGCTGGAGCCATACGGTACGGTGCACGTGCTATAGGTCTCGTACCCGGTAGCAAATCAATAACGAAGTCTATCTCTCGACTGGGTGGTAAGCCTGGTATCTCCTGAAACACATCCGAGTACTCCCTGACAACCGGGATCGAATCTAAAGGAATAACAACCTCCTTAGAGGTATCCTCCTCTATGTAATACAGATGAGCGGTCGATCCTCCCTCTGGGCGAGGCATCGCCACTACAAACATCTCTTGCCCCGGAATGGCAAAAACAATGCTCCCGCTGAAGCAATCAATCATGGCCCTATATGCTACGAGCCAATCCATACCGATGATCACATCGTGAACATGCATGTCTAACACTAACATGTCTGCAGGCAATACCAAACCACCAACCTCTACCCCGACTCCCCGGCATATAAAGAAAATAAGTGACCCACTCCCCAATGGTGAGTCGACACACGTCACTGTGCTCTCTGCCGTATCTAACAATCCTAAAGCTTTCGCGAAGTGTGTAGCTATGAAACAATGTGTAGCACCCGTATCAAATAACACCCGACCCATAGTGCCATGGATAGGAAACGTACCCTCAATCGCGGGCGGTGCCTGTGGAACTGCAGCCTGGTGAACGTTGTAGACACGTCCATACTGTAGCTGCCCCTGTTGAGCTGGGACCGCTGGAATGGGTGGCAATGCTGCCATCTGTGGCGGTGCAGGAAGAGCGGCGGGAAACAAAGGTCTCTGTGGCTCCTGGCGAGCACCCTGCTGCTGCTGCTGTGGGGCCCTGCCCCTATCAGGACAATCCTGTTTCTTATGGCCAGTCTTGCCACAAGTAAAGTACTTCCCTGGGAAGTTCCCTCCCCTCTGCCCCTGCTGTCCCCGGCCCTGGTGGCCGTTACCATTCCTCCCTTGGCCCTGCTGGAACTGCTGCCCATTCTGCCCCTGCTGGCCCTGATGGCCGTTTGGACCCTGATGGCCCTGGCGGAAACCTCCCTGTCCCTGCCTGTAGTTCCCTGACCGGAACCTCTTATTGTCCCCCTGCTGGTTACCCTGCTCAGTCTGTCTCTGCCCCTGACCGGTCTGTGCCCCGCTGGCACCATGTCCTCCAGTCCTGCCCTGATGGCTAGACTCCCCTGACCGCTTGCCCTCGGCCATATGAAAGCGGTGGTCCTGGCAGTGTAGTAATGCAGCGTTAACCACATCAGAATACGTGGCCAACGATAGGTTCCCTAGCAGATGCTGACGGATCCTCCAATTCAACCCGTCGGTGAACTTCTCTATCTTCTTATTCTCTGTTGGAATCTCGTCTGGAACGATATTCAACAGGTTAGTGAACTCGGCCTCATACTCGGCCACTGTCTTGCCCTCCTGCTTCAAACTCATCAGCTTCCTCCTCATCTCTGTATGAACTGCAGACGGAAAGTACTTGCAGTTGAACCGCACCCAGAACTCCTGAATCGTGAGGGTATCCCTCTCCTCCGCGGTGGTAATGGACTCCCACCACTGCAGTGCAGATCCAACTAGCTTGAAAGTAGCTAGCACCTGCTTCTGAACATCTGTGCACTCATGCATCCTCAAATGCCTCTGCATGTCCTTCCTCCACTGGCTCGAGACCACTACATCTGAGCTTCCAGCAAACTCTGGCGGATGCGCTTTCTGAAAAGCGTCTCGTACACGCTCCCAAGCAGACGGGAATGCATTAACCTATACTGGCGCGGCAACCGGCGCCTGCGGTGGTGCCTGCTGAATCACGGCAATCGCAGCATTTACCGCTTGGGCTACTATAGCAGCAACCTCAGCGGCGTTCAACATGCCCTGAACTGGAGCGGGCTGTGGTTCGGGTGTGGCATTCCTGGGAACTCGTCGTGCACGTCGTGGAGGCATCTGAAATAAGAACAAAGTTTATAAGTTCACGGTTTATAAACTTAACATAGCTGAAGAACGAGCATAAACAAAAGAATACAACAGTCCTAAAATATAGGGCTCTATATCAAAGAAACGTAGTGGAAACATAATAGCCGTACAGATCCTAAAGGACACTAGAACCTGATGCTCTGATACCACCTGTGACACCCCGACTAATTAAACACTGGGTAGCTACTCCTTTATAAAATTAATTCAAAATGCCAAGTTGGCTCAGTTAATAGCATCACTGTCGAAAACATTTTAAAGATTACTAACCACCTAGTATTTAAAAAGTAAGTGCCAAATTTTATTAAATCTGATTAACATGCAACAAAAGTAATGAAGAAATAAATAACACCATTCACCATACTGAAGTGAAACGAATAACCATCATAAAATGTAAATAAAACCTGGAGGAAAAACTCCTCAATACAAATCCCACAACTGATAAGTAAACTGGAATAAATAACTAAAACTGAATACTGAGCAATACATGCTAGAGTCTGAGAACTGAAATGTAAAAATGTCTAATAGAATTGGGCAACATGCCCTACAACTGATAGGTGCTGAGACTGGAATCCAAATGAGAGAAGCGTCTACATGCAAATCCCTGTAGCTTCCACAAACAGCTACAGCTCGTCACCTGAATGAGAATCCTATGCTTGGTGTCCTTGTGGCTGGGCACCTAAAATGGTTTTACAAGAAAATATATTTGAAAGCAAATGGGTCAGAGCCCGAAAGTGGAAGTTATTTTAAAAACCTGCAAGTGCTTTAAAAACATTTAAAACATTAAATGCAAAGTACATGTTAGGACGTACACTCGCATGATATTCTCACCTCTCGTCTAACTGTGCACTCCTAACGTAAGTACCCATCTATATCGACCCATACTACTAGCTAACTGACAACATAACTAGCTAGACTGCCAAAGGTTCTACCCATATTACTCGGTTCCAATTAACATAACAACGCTCGTAATTAAATAGAGGTTTAACGTAAACTCAGTTACTAAATATGCCATTGATATAACTAACAGCTAACTCATTATATATCTCGAAACAATACCGGAATGTTTTACAACATTAACATGAGGATTTCCATTAAATAAATGTATATTATTCATAACATAAATATACGATATAAGCACCCCGCAATCTAAGCTGTAGTGCACACATACTCTGCTATCCATCCCGGTACATCACGTACATAAGGATTACATATTCCGAATCTCTCAGGAATAGTTTACCGATAACAACATCACAAATAATGGAGGCGAACACAGTCACCATCACATGGGTCACGCACATACCTACGCTCCCATGGTCAGCGGACTTATTAATATCACAATAAGTCTTTCAATGACCTATGTTCATCAAGGTACCAGTCTATATCCCCCCGTAGGCACACAAGGATTAGAGGGTCCTAAGCGAACGAAACCTCCCGTGATAGCAAGTATGGTAGGTATGTCATACATACAATCCATATATCAATACTAAGTAAACACACTTCTTAGTAATACCGTATTATATGCGTAGTACATATTGCACTCTCGTACTAATTATAATTATCACAACTTATCTCATTCCGGTTCATAATTATACGTGCCATAATTTATCCTCACATCGTAGTAGACACTCACGTCTCAACCCAAATGGTTCATTGAATATAATTCTAGTATATGATTCACTCCTCTCAATAACCCAAAAATCCCAAATCAATCACTATATCATCAAAGGAATGCTAACTCTACCCTTGAACCAGCTTCCGGAACTCCAAAAGTCAAAACAGTCCAAAAAGGACCCAACTGTCAACTCGTTAGAAGTCTCGTTCGAACGAGGCTTCGAACGAGTTTGGACTGTCAGGTCGTTAGAAGTCTCGTTCGAACGAGACTGTTCGAACGAGATCCCAGTTCGTTCGAACAAACTGACCCTTCTAACGATATCTCGTTCGAACGAGATATCGAACGAAAACCCCACTCGTTAATAACGACTGGTCAACTCGTTAGAAGCTCGTTCGAACGAGCTCGTTCGAACGACCTGGGGACTGCTTCTAACGAGATGCCAGTTTCGGCCCAGATTTTTCCCCAATTCGTTTTTCACCATTTATAACACTTCTAATCTCTCCCAAAGTCCATCCTAACAACGTTTTAGGGTCTATAATCAATACTAAACATATATAGTCACATCCTAACATGTTTCTAAGGGATCAATCCATCCAAATATTAATTTAATTTACACCTTTCTACACTTTTTCCAATTATCTCAAGAACATGAACCCTAACTACATATCATCATCAAATCCCAGAATTTAATTCGTTTTATTTCCTTCTAATCACAATTATAATAAGGGAAATCATTTACCTATCATACTACATGCAATTCTCTTCACAATTTTTAAGTTCTAAACCTCAAACTACATGGGTTTTCATTATCTTCCAAGAACAGTTGAAATTTATCAATTTCTAACATGGAGGAAACATTCTACGAATTTAAATGCGATTAAAACACTTGCCTTGGTTTGATTTCTGGTTTGGTGTAGGTTTGGTGAAGATTCTGCAGAGTTTCTTCTCTCCCAAGCTCTATCTCCAATGGTGGCTCAAGGTGGCTAGGGTTTTGATTTGGGGAAACTTAGAAAACCTAAATGACAACCTACGTAGCCTTCTAGGTTAATATGGGTTGTCTAATGGGCTTAATGGGTTAATATCCACATCAGATTTAATCTCTAATTTTCGTCACTTTTAATTCCTCAAAATGTAAAATTACCAAAATACCCTTTAAGTTACCGGTATGGCCTAAAAATACCCCGGGACCCAAACTATACCCCCGGCTAGTGTTTTCTGACTATCTCGACCCTTCCGGATGCGATGGCGCACTCAAAACGACCATACGGATTATAGATTTTAAATTCACTTTTAATATCAAAATATTATACCGTGACGCGGCGGTCCCACGCGTCTCAACAAAATTTCTAAAATGCCGTATATAAATCCCACGACAAATTTTATAATACCAAGTACATATATAATCATATATGCACATACTCAAATACCAATTCGCATCACATTAGTATTATTATTGACCCGGATTAATTTCCAATAAATACGCAATTTAATTAATTAATCCCAAAAATAAATATAGCCAAAAGTACGGGGTATTACACCTTGCCCACAAAAGATTTCGATCTGCAATAAAATTTATTCAGTGTTAGTTACTATGAAGGAAGAATAATCTATTTTAATAATTCCTATTGATGACAATCTTTAAAAACCTTATCAAATTTGTATATCTTCGTTTTATTTACGTTTAAACACTTAATATTTTTAAAACAGTTCGGTAGAGTCTCCTCTGTTTATTCATGAAAACCAACATGTTTAAACATAAAAATTAACTAAAAAACAACTATAGATACATCCACAACATTGTAAACAACTAAGAGCGAAATAGCCACTAACATATATCCTAACTAATACTCCACCAAACTAAATATCTCTACAAAAGTTAACTTGTCTCATTAGAATAAGTATTCTCAATCTTCAAGAAAACGATCTCCATCAAAATGTGTCTTGCCTTGTCTACAAAAGATTTCAGTCTACAATAAAATTTGTTCACCATCGGTTACCATAAACGAAGAAGTAATCTTTTGTAATAATTCCTATTGATGAAAATCTTTAAAAACCTTATCAAGTTTTTATATCTTCATTTTATTTACTTTTAAACACTTAATATTTTTTTTAAAAATCAACAGAGTCTCCTTTGTTTATTCATGAAAACCAACCTATTTAAACATAAAAATTAACTCAAAAATAACTATAGAAATAACCACAACATTGTAAACAACTAAGAGCGAAATAACCACAACATATATCCTACCTAACACTTCTTCACATAAATATATAAAAATAAAATAAAGAGGTGTCATTACCTAGTCAGTATGGGCCGTTGAGGTAATGGAAGCATGATTAGGGATAATACTCTGAAACAAACTCTGCATTCCACTTCTCATGTCAGTTTTCATCTATAGGAGTTCTTGTTGGTGGCAAAATTCTAATTCTTCGAGATCGTGTTGATGTCTAGGCTCTCGATCTTCAGCGACTTGTCTAGCTCTACCTTCTCGATCTTCAGCATCTTTCTTAAGTTGATTAATATCCTCCAATAATGCAAGAGAGGAACTTGTTCATGTAGATGTTGGCCTAATGCCTACTCCCTTTAGTAAATTATAACCATGGCCTCGTTGTCCTACCATATACTTAAAAATCTCATTCCTCGCTTCCGGATCATTTCGCTTCTCTTTTTGTAGGTCATTTAGTCGTCTCTCGAGCATCGTCTACCAATTAAACATATATTAAAAACTATTGAATTTAATTTAAACATATATTAGAAATTAATGAATGGCTTTAGTTAGAATATATACATACCGCTCTATCTGATGACCCATCTTCAATATTGAAAGGTTTATTATTTGGAGCCGGAGTGGCTTGCCATGTGCTGATTTCATCAACGGGCTCTCCTGCCTCTACCCTCTAACAAAAATAATGTATATATTAATATTTATTAAGCTAAAAATTTTAAGTGTTTATAATACCATAATTCTAACCTCCTAGGTAATTTTTGCATGTGGCTTTCGCCTAGACCTTGATTAAGCACATTTACCTTCACAGTTCTTCGAGTTTTGCTTCGCTATATCCTATAAAAAAGTTAGAGAAATTAATAAATTTGATGTTACTAATGAAGTATATGTAAATAGAATCATCTTAAACTTAATGATTTGTCATACAATTATCTCTTTTAGACCCCAATACTTCACTATAGTATGCCATTGAACTTTGTCGACTCGAGGGGGCGTATTTTTCAACTGCTCTTCATCGGTTTGAAACTTTTCATAGTGATCTATCTTCAATTGGTATTTCCATCGCCTCCAAGAAGATACCATCCTTGTAAAGCAAATTGGTTTAAAACCTTCTCGTTCATTTGTGTTTTCCTTAAAATTTACAACGAAACAATTAAATATTGAATTAATAAATTGGTTAGAAATTTAACAAACTCATATATAACGAAACTAATAAATCAAATTGAATTAATGAACTACCTTCACTTCATTCCAAATACCCTCAAGAGTGTCATTTTTTGCCTCGGTCCAATATAACATTGTCAATGTAAACAAATTTCCACTCCTAGCATAATCGCCTAATCGCGACATCAATTTGCATTCAAGCCTACAAACTGGATGACAAAGATCATTCCATTCTAGTATCTTCTTTTTATTATTATTCCATTAAATCCATGGCCTAAAAATATTTTCTAACATTTTTCACATTAGTCGAGGTACTCTCTGTACCTAAACAAATATTCGATAAACTATTATTATGTGAAATATAATATCAAACGAGTGTGATAAAAAAGTGCATTATTAAAATATGATATACCTACGGGATCCTCAAAATCTAAAGTCGAGTCATTATATGAAGGATCAACATTTTCTCGTAGACCATTAATTTGCTCGATATATTGGGTTTGTTGGCATGTAGGGGTCTAAAATGAAGAACCCGTGAGCTGCAATGTGACGTGTCTGACTGGGGTGCCACTAGGGTCGTTTGTTAGAATTGCAACACCTCACTCGGGTGGGATATCAATATATGCATATCTAAATCGTCTTCCACTGGGTTTGTGAATGGTTATTTCTCAAGTGATCTTTCCTCGGCATTGATATCACACATATTTAAATGACGCCGATGCTTTCCTACCATGGATCTGTATATGTAGATATAACATACATAATCAATTGTATTACGCAATAATAAAATTTAGAGAGGGACAAATCACGTTAATTCTACATGAAACAAACATGAATTTGTAATTGGGTTATTAATCCATACCTCTCTAAATCGTCTTCCAATGGGGTTGTGAGTGGTTGTCTTTCCTCGCCTATGAGATTACACATATTCAATCGATGCAGACGCTTCGTTGTCATGGATCCGCATATGTACATAATAGGTGTAATGTAATACCCCGTACTTTTGGCTATATTTATTTTTGGGATTAATTAATTAAATTGTGTATTAATTGATAATTAATCCGGGTTATAAATACTAATGAGATGCGAATTGGTATTTGATTATGTGCATATATGATTATATATGTATTTGGTATTATGAAAATTGTCGTGAGATTTATATACGGCATTTTAGAAATTTTGTTGAGACGCGTGGGACCGCCGCGTCACGGTATAATTTTTTTTTGATAATAAAAAAGTGAATTTAAAATCTATAATCCGTATGGTCGTTTTGAGTGTGCCAACGCGTCCGGAAGGGTCGAGATAGTCAGAAAACACTAGCCGGGGGTATAGTTTGGGTCCCGGGGTATTTTTAGGCCATACCGGTAACTTAAAGGGTATTTTGGTAATTTTACATTTTGAGGAATTAAAAGTGACGAAAATTGGAGATGTAAACATGATGTGGAATTTGGCCCACTAAGCCCATAACCAACCAATATTAACCTAGAAAGCTACGTAGGTTATCATTTAGGTTTTCCAAGTTTCCCCAAATCAAAACCCTAGCCACCTTAAGCCACCATTGGAGGAGAGCTTGGAGAAAGGAAAAATCTGCAGAAATTCTTCATCAAATCAACACAAAATCCGGAATCAAACCAAGGCAAGTGACTTTATTCCATTTAATTTCTGAGAATGTTTCCTCCATGTTAGAAAATTTGGATTTATGGTTTGTTCTTGAAGAAAATATGAAAACCCATATAGTTTAGATTATAGAACTTGAGAAATTGTGAAGAGAATTGCATGTAGTATGATGGGTAGATGTTTTACCTTATAATAATTGTGATTTGAAGGAATTAAAACGAAATAAATTTCTGGGATTTGATGATGATATAAACCTAGGGTTCATGTTCTAGAGAAATTGGGAAAAGTGTAGAGATTTGTAAATTTGGTTGATGTTATAATGATCCAATCCTTGAAAACATGTTAGGAGATGATGTAAATATGTTTAGGATGAATTAGTGACCCTAAAACGTTATTGGGATGAGCCTTGGAAGAGATTAGAATTGATAAAAATGGTGAAAAAGGATTTGGGAAAATTTCTGGGCCGAAACTGGTAGCTCGTTAGAAGCAGCCCCAGGTCGTTCGAACGAGCTCGTTCGAACGAGCTTCTAACGAGTTGACCAGTCGTTTCTAACGAGTAGGGATTTTGTTCGATATCTCGTTCGAACGAGATATCGTTAGAAGGGACAGTTCGTTCGAACGAACTGGGATCTCGTTCGAACAGCCTCGTTCGAACGAGACTTCTAACGACCTGACAGCCCAAACTCGTTCGAAGCCTCGTTCGAACGAGACTTCTAACGAGCTGGCAGTTTGGTACTTTTTGGATTGTTTTGACTTTTGGAGTTTCGTAAACTTGTTCGAGGATATAGTTAACCTTCCAACGATGATGTAGTGATAGGTTTGGGACATTTGGGTATTTATGAGAAGGAATTTACGTGCGAGAGTGTATTACATGGACGGTTTGAGTTGAGACGTGAGTATCTTCTACGACGTGAGATAATTATGACGCGTATAATTACAAACCAGAATAGTACGAATTGTGATAAGTATAAGCTAGTACGAGTATGCGATATGTACTACGATTAAAATACGGTATTACTAAGATGCGTGTTTACTTAGTATTGGTATATGGATTGTTTGTATGACATACCTACCATACTTGCTATCACGGGAGGTTACGTTCGCTTAGGACCCTCTAATCGTTGTGTGCCTACGGGGGGGATATAGACTGGTACCTTGATGAACATAGGTCATAGAAGGACTTATTGTGATATTAATAAGTCTGCATGATCATGGGAGCGTAGGTATGTGCGTGACCCATGTGATGGTGACTGTGTTCGCCTCCACTATTTGTGATTTGTGTTATCTGGACTATTCCTGAGAGATTCGGAATATGTAATCCTTATGTACGTGATGTACCGGGATGGATAGCAGAGTATGTGTGCACTACAGCTTAGTTGCGGGGTGCTTGTATTGTATATTTATGATGTGAATAATATACATTAAATTAATGGGAATCCTCATGTTAATGTTGTAATTATATTACGGTATTGTTTCGAGAAATATAACGAGTTAACTGATAGTTATATCAATGGCATATTTAGTAACTGAACTTACGTAAAAATCTATTTAATTACGAGCGTTGTTATGTTAAATGGAACCGAGTAGTATGGGTAGAACCTTTGGCAGTCTAGCTAGATATGTTGTCACTTAGCTAGTAGTATGGGTAGTTATAGATGGGTACTTGCGTTAGGAGTGCACAGTTAGACGAGAGGTGAGAATATAATGTGAGTGCACGTCCTAACATGTACTTTGCATTTAATGTTTTAAATGTTTTTAAAGCACTTGCAGGTTTTAAAAATATAACTCCACATTCGGGCTCTGACCCGTTTGCTTTTCAAATCTCTTTTTCTTTGTAAAACCATTTTAGGTGCCCAGCCACAAGGACACCAAGCATAGGATACTCATTCAGGTGACGAGCTGTAGCTGTTTGTGGAAGCTACAGGGATTTGCATGTAGACGCTTCTATCTTTTGGATTCCAGAGTCACTATCTATCAGTTGTAGGGCATGTTGCCCATTTCTATTTAGAGCATATTTTACATTTCAGTTTTCAGACTTTAGCATGTATTGTTTCAGTTTATTTATTTCAGTTATGGGATTAGTGAGGGGTTTCCTCCAGACTTTATTTATACTATTGTGATGGTTATTCATTTTACTTTAGCATGGTGAATGGTGTTATCTATTTCTTCATTTTACTTATTGCATGTTAATCAGACTTAAATTAAAATTTGGCCACTTGCTTTTTAAATACTAGGTGGTTAGAAATAATAAAATGTTTTCGACAGTGATGCTATTAACTGAGCCAACTTGGCATTTTGAATTAATTTTATAAAGGAGTAGCTACCCGGTATTTAATTAGTCGGGGTGTCACAGGTGGTATCAGAGCATCAGGTTCTAGTGTCCTTTAGGATCTGTAGGGCTATTATGTTTCCGCTACGTTTCTTTGATATAGAGCCCTATATTTTAGGACTGTTGTACTCTTTTTGTATATGCTTCGTTCTTCAGCTATATTAAGTTTATAAACCGTGAACTTATAAACTTTGTTCTTATTTCAGATGCCTCCACGACGTGCACGACGGGTTCCCAGGAATGCAACTACCGAAACACAGCCCGCTCCAGTTCAGGGCATGTTGAATGCCGCTGAGGTTGCTGCTATAGTAGCCCAAGCGGTAAATGCCGTGATTGCCGTGATTCAGCAGGCACCACCACAGGCGCCGGTTGCCGCGCCAGCACATGTTAATGCATTTCCATCTGCTTGGGAGCGTGTACGTGACGCTTTTCAGAAAGCGCATCCGCCAGAGTTTGCTGGTAGCTCAGATGTGGTAGTCTCGAGCCAATGGAGGAAGGACATACAGAGGCATTTGAGGATGCATGAGTGCACTGATGTTCAGAAGCAGGTGCTAGCTACTTTCAAGCTAGTGGGATCTGCACTACAGTGGTGGGAGTCTATTACCACCGCAGAGGAGAGGGATACCCTCACGATTCAGGAGTTCTGGGTGCGGTTCGACCGCAAGTACTTTCCATCCGCAGTTCATACAGAGATGAGGAGGAAGCTGATGAGTTTGAAGCAAGAGGGCAAGACAGTGGCCGAGTATGAGGCCGAGTTCACTAACCTGTTGAATATCATTCCAGACGAGATTCCAACAGAGAAGAAGAAGATAGAGAAGTTCACCGACGGGTTGAATTGGAGGATCCGTCAGCATCTGTTAGGGAACCTATCGTTGGCCACGTATTCTGATGTGGTTAACGCTCCATTATTGCACTGCCAGGACCACCGTTTTCATATGGCCGAGGGCAAGCGGTCGGGGGAGTCTAGCCATCAAGGCAGGACTGGAGGACATGGTGCCAGCGGGGCACAATCTGGTCAGGGGCAGAGACTGAATGAGCAGGGTAACCAGCAGGGGGATAATAAGAGGTTCCGTTCAGGGAACTACAGACAGGGACAGGGAGGATTCCGTCAGGGCCATCAAGGTCCAAATGGCCATCAGGGACAGAATGGGCAGCAGTTTCATCAGGGCCAGCAGGGCCAAGGGAGGAATGGTAACGGCCACCAGGGCCGGGGACAGCAGGGGCAGAGGGGAGGGAACTTCCCAGGGAAGTGCTTTACTTGTGGCAAGACTGGCCATAAGAAGCAGGATTGTCCTGATAGGGGCAGGGCCCCACAGCAGCAGCAGCAGGGTGCTCGCCAGGAGCCACAGAGGCCGATGTTTCCCGCAGCTCTTCCCGCACCGCCACAGATGGCAGCTTTGCCACCCATTCCAGCAGTCCCAGCTCAGCAGGGGCAGCTACAGTATGGACGTGTCTACAACGTCCCCCAGGCTGCAGTTCCACAGGCACCGCCCGCGATCGAGGGTACGTTTCCTATCCATGGCACTATGGGTCGGGTGTTATTTGATACGGGTGCTACACATTGTTTTATAGCTACACACTTCGCGAAAGCTTTAGGATTGTTAGCTACGGCAGAGAGCACAGTGACGTGTGTCGACTCACCATTGGGGAGTGGGTCACTTATTTTCTTTATATGCCGGGGAGTGGGAGTAGAGGTTGGTGGTTTGGTATTGCCTGCAGACATGTTAGTGTTAGACATGCATGTTCACGATGTGATCATCGATATGGATTGGCTCGTAGCATATAGGGCCATGATTGATTGCTTCAGCGGGAGCATTGTTTTTGCCATTCCGGGGCAAGAGATGTTTATAGTGGCGATGCCTCGCCCAGAGGGAGGATCGACCGCTCATCTGTATTACATTGAGGAGGATACCTCTAAGGAGGTTGTGATTCCTTTGGATTCGATCCCGGTTGTCAGGGAGTATTCAGATGTGTTTCAGGAGATACCAGGCTTACCACCCAGTCGGGAGATAGACTTCGTTATAGATTTGCTACCGGGTACGAGACCTATAGCACGTGCACCGTACCGTATGGCTCCAGCTTACGGGATCAGATAGAGCAGCTGTTGGGACAAGGCTTTATTCGCAGGAGTACCTCACCTTGGGACGCTCCGGTTTTGTTTGTGAAGAAGAGGGACGGTTCACTGAGATTGTGTGTGGACTACCGAGAGTTGAATAAGGTCACGATACGGAATAAGTATCCGTTGCCTCGAATCGATGACTTATTCGACCAGTTGAGAGGAGCTTCTTTCTTCTCGAAGATTGACTTGAGATCGGGATACCATCAGTTGCGTATCAGAGAGGAGGATGTCTCAAAGACTGCGTTCTTATCGAGATATGGTTCTTATGAGTTTCGGGTTATGCCTTTCGGCTTGACCAACGCTCCAGCAGTGTTTATGGACTTGATGAACAGGGTGTTCAGGGATTTCCTAGATCAGTTTGTCATTGTCTTCATTGATGACATTCTGGTTTACTCTCAGACGGAGGAGGAGCACGCCGAGCATTTGAGGCAGGTTTTGCAGACACTTCGTCAGAACGAGCTGTATGCAAAATATGAGAAGTGCGGGTTTTGGCTGAAGGAAGTCCAGTTCTTGGGTCACATTATTTCCGACCAGGGAATATCTGTTGATCCGGGGAAAGTATCAGTGGTGAGGGAGTGGGGACAGCCCACGACACCAACAGAGATTCGTAGTTTCTTGGGTTTGGCAGGATACTACAGGAGGTTTATTCGGGGTTTCTCGGAGATAGCAGGTCCTTTGACACATCTTACTCGTAAGGGTGTGCCGTACATTTGGAGTGATGCCTGTCAGTTGGCATTCGATGAATTGAAGGACAAGTTGACCTCAGCACCTGTGTTAGCATTGCCGAGACCGGGAGTTGAGTATTTGGTTTACACCGATGCGTCTTTGTAAGGACTGGGAGGTGTATTGCAGCAGGAGAGACAGGCCATAGCTTTTGCTTCCCGTAAGCTTAAGCCTCATGAGAAGAATTACCCTACGCATGATTTGGAGTTGGCGGCAGTGGTATTTGCCTTACGGATTTGGAGGCACTATCTTTTGGGGGAGAAGTTTCAGCGATTCACGGACCACAAATCCCTACAGTATCTGTTCACGCAGAAATAGTTGAACATGCAGCAGCGTAGGTGGCTTGAGTTTGTGAAAGACTACCAGTTCGACATCCAGTACCACCCGGGTAAGGCTAACGTGGTAGCAGACGCGTTGAGCCGTAGGCCAGCAGATGAGGTGGCAGAGGTGTGGAAGGCTAAGTGGAAGGAATTGGGACACCAGGATGCAGTGGCCCGATCTTTTATGTCTGTGATGACCGTTACACCGCAGATTGTCACGAAGGTAGTACAGGCACAGGCTAACGATTCATTCTGTCAGGAGCAGATAGTTCGATTACTTGCAGAGGGAGCCGATTCCTATACCGTTAGCTCAGACGGGGGATTACGCTTCAATGGGAGATTGGTAGTTCCTGAAGGGAAGAATTGCGGCACGATGTGATGGCAGAATCGCACGGCTCACGGTTCGCGATACATCCCGGAGGGGACAAAATGTACCAAGACATGAGACGACAATATTGGTGGAGCGGTATGAAGAGAGATATCGCTGAGTTTGTCTCGAAATGCGCCACTTGTCATCTTGTAAAAGTGGATCATCAGAGACCAGCAGGATTGCTACAGCCATTGGAGGTTCCGGTGTGGATGTGGGAGAGCATATCCATGGATTTTGTCACGGGGTTGCCTACGTCGCAGAGGGGTCACGACTCCGTTTGGGTAATTGTGGACAGGTTGTCCAAGGTCGCTCACTTCTTACCCGTAAGGACTGACTACACTACGGGACAGTATGCCCAGCTCTTCATTTCAGAGATTGTGAGACTTCACGGTGTGCCCCTAAATATCGTGTCTGACAGAGACAAGATATTTGTTTCGAGGTTTTGGGAGAGTTTCCAGGAGGCCATGGGCACGGAATTGCGGTTGAGTACGGCTTATCATCCGCAGACCGATGGGCAGACAGAGCGCACCAATCAGATGTTGGAGGACATGCTACGCATGTGCATTATTGACTTCGGGGGTGGATGGGAGCAATACCTTCCACTGGTGGAGTTTGCTTACAACAACTCCTATCAGTTTACTATTGGCATGGCTCCGTTTGAGGCATTGTACGGTAGGCCTTGTCGTTCCCCAGCATGTTGGTTAGAAGTGGGAGACAACAAACTACTTGGGCCGGAAGTGATTCAGGACACTTCGGCAAGGATTGAGTTGATTCGGAGTCGCATTCGGGTAGCTCAAGACAGGCAGAAGAGTTATGCTTATGCGAAGAGGTTTTTCAGGGAGTTCCAAGTGGGGGACCAGGTTTTACTCAGGGTATCTCCAATGAAGGGGATTATGCGATTCGGGAAGAAGGGGAAGTTGGCACCGAGGTATGTGGGGCCGTTTCCTATTATTGAGCGGATCAGACCGGTTGCGTATAGACTCGGACTACCGGAGCACTTGCATCGGATTCACGACGTGTTCCATATTTCCTCGCTGAGGAAATACCTTAGAGATAATTTGGCTCATTCTCACATTGCTGTGGAGGACATCGATCTCCAGCCGGATAGCTCCTACGAGGAGGGGCCAATAGCTATTTTGGACCGAAGCGAGAGGAAACTGCGGTCAAAGATAGTCCCGTTAGTGCGTGTTCAGTGGCGACATCACAATGTCGAAGAGTCCACATGGGAGCGCGAGGATGAGATGCGCGAGCGTTATCCAGAGCTGTTTTTAGCAGGTACTTTCTAGTTTCGAATTTCGGGACGAAATTCAGTTATTAGGGGGGGAGTATGTAATACCCCGTACTTTTGGCTATATTTATTTTTGGGATTAATTAATTAAATTGTGTATTAATTGATAATTAATCCGGGTTATAAATACTAATGAGATGCGAATTGGTATTTGATTATGTGCATATATGATTATATATGTATTTGGTATTATGAAAATTGTCGTGAGATTTATATACGGCATTTTAGAAATTTTGTTGAGACGCGTGGGACCGCCGCGTCACGGTATAATTTTTTTTGATAATAAAAAAGTGAATTTAAAATCTATAATCCGTATTGTGATTTTGAGTGCGGCAACGCGTCCGGAAAGGTCGAGATAGTCAGAAAACACTAGCCGGGGGTATAGTTTGGGTCCCGGGGTATTTTTAGGCCATACTGGTAACTTAAAGGGTATTTTGGTAATTTTACATTTTGAGGAATTAAAAGTGACGAAAATTGGAGATGTAAATCTGATGTGGAATTTGGCCCACTAAGCCCATAACCAACCAATATTAACCTAGAAAGCTACGTAGGTTATCATTTAGGTTTTCCAAGTTTCCCCAAATCAAAACCCTAGCCACCTTAAGCCACCATTGGAGGAGAGCTTGGAGAAAGGAAAAATCTGCAGAAATTCTTCATCAAATCAACACAAAATCCGGAATCAAACCAAGGCAAGTGACTTTATTCCATTTAATTTCTGAGAATGTTTCCTCCATGTTAGAAAATTTGGATTTATGGTTTGTTCTTGAAGAAAATATGAAAACCCATATAGTTTAGATTATAGAACTTGAGAAATTGTGAAGAGAATTGCATGTAGTATGATGGGTAGATGTTTTCCCTTATAATAATTGTGATTTTAAGGAATTAAAACAAAATAAATTTCTGGGATTTGATGATGATATAAACCTAGGGTTCATATTCTAGAGAAATTGGGAAAAGTGTAGAGATTTGTAAATTTGGTTGATGTTATAATGATCCAATCCTTGAAAACATGTTAGGAGATGATGTAAATATGTTTAGGATGAATTAGTGACCCTAAAACGTTATTGGGATGAGCCTTGGAAGAGATTAGAATTGATAAAAATGTTGAAAAACGATTTGGGAAAATTTCTGGGCCGAAACTGGTAGCTCGTTAGAAGCAGCCACAGGTCGTTCGAACGAGCTCGTTCGAACGAGCTTCTAGCGAGTTGACCAGTCGTTTCTAACGAGTAGGGATTTCGTTCGATATCTCGTTCGAACGAGATATCGTTAGAAGGGACAGTTCGTTCGAACGAACTGGGATCTCGTTCGAACAGCCTCGTTCGAACGAGACTTCTAACGACCTGACAGCCCAAACTCGTTCGAAGCCTCGTTCGAGAGTGTATTACATGGACGGTTTGAGTTGAGACGTGAGTATCTTCTACGACGTGAGATAATTATGACGCGTATAATTACAAACCAGAATAGTACGAATTGTGATAAGTATAAGCTAGTACGAGTATGCGATATGTACTACGATTAAAATACGGTATTACTAAGATGTGTGTTTACCTAGTATTGGTATATGGATTGTTTGTATGACATACCTACCATACTTGCTATCACGGGAGGTTACGTTCGCTTAGGACCCTCTAATCCTTGTGTGACTACGGGGGGATATAGACTGGTACCTTGATGAACATAGGTCATAGAAGGACTTATTGTGATATTAATAAGTCTGCATGATCATGGGAGCGTAGGTATGTGCGTGACCCATGTGATGGTGACTGTGTTCGCCTCCACTATTTGTGATTTGTGTTATCTGGACTATTCCTGAGAGATTCGGAATATGTAATCCTTATGTACGTGATGTACCGGGATGGATAGCAGAGTATGTGTGCACTACAGCTTAGTTGCGGGGTGCTTGTATTGTATATTTATGATGTGAATAATATACATTAAATTAATGGGAATCCTCATGTTAATGTTGTAATTATATTACGGTATTGTTTCGAGAAATATAACGAGTTAACTGATAGTTATATCAATGGCATATTTAGTAACTGAACTTACGTAAAACTCTATTTAATTACGAGCGTTGTTATGTTAAATGGAACCGAGTAGTATGGGTAGAACCTTTGGCAGTCTAGCTAGATATGTTGTCACTTAGCTAGTAGTATGGGTAGTTATAGATGGGTACTTGCGTTAGGAGTGCACAGTTAGACGAGAGGTGAGAATATAATGTGAGTGCACGTCCTAACATGTACTTTGCATTTAATGTTTTAAATGTTTTTAAAGCACTTGCAGGTTTTAAAAATATAACTCCACATTCGGGCTCTGACCCATTTGCTTTTCAAATCTCTTTTTCTTTGTAAAACCATTTTAGGTGCCCAGCCACAAGGACACCAAGCATAGGATACTCATTCAGGTGACGAGATGTAGCTGTTTGTGGAAGCTACAGGGATTTGCATGTAGACGCTTCTATCTTTTGGATTCCAGAGTCACTATCTATCACTTGTAGGGCATGTTGCCCATTTCTATTTAGAGCATCTTTTACATTTCAGTTTTCAGACTTTAGCATGTATTGTTTCAGTTTATTTATTTCAGTTATGGGATTAGTGAGGGGTTTCCTCCAGACTTTATTTATACTATTGTGATGGTTATTTATTTTACTTTAGCATGGTGAATGGTGTTATCTATTTCTTCATTTTACTTATTGCATGTTAATCAGACTTAAATTAAAATTTGGCAACTTGCTTTTTAAATACTAGGTGGTTAGAAATAATAAAATGTTTTCGACAGTGATGCTATTAACTGAGCCAACTTGGCATTTTGAATTAATTTTATAAAGGAGTAGCTACCCGGTATTTAATTAGTCGGGGTGTCACATGTAATAAGACACAAACATAAACAATTATAATGAAGTAGAGTGAATGAAGATTGAAAACACATGGTCAATCTCTTTCTTTACTTTCAATACAACAATTACATTTAGAGGGCCCCTAATACCCAAAATATTTATAGCGGAGTCAATAGTAGGATACCAAATAAATGATTGAGATCAAGAAGTTGGTGTATGGGATCTGATAAGGTTCTAAGGAAAAGAAACATAGAAAACACCAGTATTTTCAGCATTCGAGATAGGGATATAATCATAATTAGCAAGAATAAGAGTAGACATCCTAGCTAATGTAATAAAAGAGAAGGTTTTCGTGGTTTATGGAGGTCTTTTCAGTGTCGACGGGTGAAGCTATCTAACATTAAAAAACATTTATTTTATTCTCAGCAGTGCCACATCCTGATGTCAGTATCATTTGCTTGATTTTTATGAGCTGCATAATAGGACAATGGTCAATGAGTTAAACAAGCCCATGATGACAGTAACTGCTCTATAGAAGGCCACGATGACAGTAACTGCTCTTAAGTATGCCTGATTTGTAATAGTTTCCAAGATTATGGTATGTTATTATTTGATTCAAAATGGAAATGTCCAGATCTGAGTTTAATTTTCCAAGCAATAAACTTTATTACTTAATAATAGATCCAAACAGAACTAGAGCAAAATTAGATTTATTCAAAGAAGATATCTCACATTACAAATCCTCTTCCATAATTAAGATGATTAAGTACCACAAGAGCTGATGCACAACAGCTTGAGCTGGTAATTTTGCTAGTCATATATGACGTAAATAATAATTTATCTTTTTTATCTTCCAAAGAATTTCCCAAGTACAAACTGTAATGATGTCATATGGATGCCCAGGATATCCTCTTCACTTGGACTGCAATAACTCTTAAGAGAACTAATGATAATAAAGTCAATTTTTGTCCAATTTCTTAAAAAAATTCCAAAATATTCGTTCTAAGTATTCTATGATCTTATTCGAGATCAATTAGAAAAAAACAAAGTTCATGCATTTTTAAATTAATGGTTTGCGACTTTTGGATTTTGAAATCATAGATCCAAAATAAATAACAATGTAAAAACTTTACTCACAAATTCAACCCTATATGACCATACAACTAGCAAAGCCCCCATGCCCCATTCAATCATATTTTCTTGAGCACAATTCATGAAGAAGGTAAAGCTTATAAAAATCAATGCAATAATCAATCAACGAGTGTTGAACGTGCCACAATGATCATTCTTAAAATATGTATACATACATGCATATATAACTAGTAGACGGTAAAACTAAAAGTCTAAAAACATATAAATAATGTTTGTATCCAATTATTATTTTTCTATCACTATATAGAATGTTTCTCATCAAATTATTGCATAAAGGTTGAAGGAATCATTAGCTAGTTTTCCGATAAAACATAAAAAAATATATTTGGCATTGGGGAGCTATTCCATGTCATTGAGGCAGCGGAGGTGCAAACGTGCATTGGCATTTGGTGGGTGCCGACGTGCCATGGCATTGGGCAGCCATTGGTGACAATGTTGTATGGTGTTAGACGGCCATTGGTGCCAACCAGCTGTGGCATTGGGCCATAGTGGGCGCCAATGTGCCTCAGTATTGGGAAGCCATGCAAGTAAGTGGGGTGGATAATGCGAAACTACATTGGCAATATATGCGATGTGCCCTAGTAATGTGCCCTGGCAGTGTACATCCATGCTAGGATATTAGTGCAGGGAAGTGCTGACTAACTGTTGGGAAGCCATGGGTGATAATGTACTTTGGTGTTGAGCATCTATGGTGCCAATGTACCATTGCATTGGCAACCATGACATGATGTGGCACGGGAATTGCCACTGGCCTTTTTAATTGTCATTCGGCAACCATGACATCTTAGGCATAGAAATTTCTAACAAGCCTTAATATTGGGCAGCCATGCCATGCCTTTGATGATGGGCAATGCCAATGTGCTTTAGCATTGGGCAGCCATTGGTATATATGTCCCTTGGCATTGGCCAGTAATTGGTACCAATGTCACTTGGCATTGGGAAGCTATATCATGTCATTAGTATATCAGAAGCACCAACGAGCTCCTTGGTGTTAAGTAGCCTTGGGAGCCAGCCTACCTTGATATTGGAAGTCATGCATGTCATTAGCATCCACAAGTTCTAATGTTCCTTACCATGAGGACATCCTATCTTAGTGTGGGGAAGCTATCGAGTTATTGTTCAACAAAAGAACTACTTAATGATTGCCTCTGCAAGTTCTTTTCCACCGTTCGAAGTTTAAATCTCATGTTCATCACAGCAGAACCGGAATATTGTTATAAGGTTCCAAGTGTAACATAGACACACAAACAAAGATTCAATAACACACTTTTAATAACATATAATCATTGTGACTGTTGATACCAAGATTAATATGCTGATGTGGACGAATAATACGCAGACACGTGTCAATCTACGTGGCACGATAGCAGCGAGGAACTTCATTTCCCGACCAACCATGCTTCTTTCCGAGCAACGAGGATACACCGAGGAACTATATCACACCGAGGAACTCCAATGCACCGAGGTACTCTAACGCACCGAGATACTCTAATTCTCCGAGGAACTCCTGATCAGCGAGCAGCTATGGCGGTCCGAGCTGCACCTCGGTCGTATCATTAATTGCCAGATAATCAACAGTTCAGATATTCATTGAATGCTTATATTCTTGACGCACACGCTGCATTAAATGTACTACCCTTTCATATGTATATCATTTAATGTATTGAACCTTTCATGTACAGCCTCAAGGCTATAAATACCTTGTATCAAACCCAATTCAAGGGGACTGGAATTTCTTGAGAGAACTTGTAATCAAGAATTCTGCAAACACTCAGCAATAACATAACAGTGGATGTAGGCTTTATTCCTAGCCGAACCACTTTAAAAATCTTTGTCTTATTTATTTATCTGTGATTGAATAATTAGAGCAATCTAATTTTTTACATCAACAGATTGGCGCCGTCTGTGGGAAGCGACTGTTACTATCGTTTTTCGCAAAAATCATTTGTTATCAATGGCAGATAATCCAGAATCCAGTAATCGAAATGCTGGAAATGCTGGAAATCCTCCAAATCCATCTGCAACTTCAGATCTGGCTAGAATCATGACAAATCTGGCTTAAGGACAAACCGCCATGCAAGAATCTATGAGGCAACTCATTCAAACTCTTCAAGGCGGTGCACCTACCTACTCAGGACAACGGAGTGATCATGGGCAATCACGATCCAGACGTACTGTGTCATATCGCAATGAAGAGTCTAATGATTATTCTTATCAACCTGGACGAACTTCATCGATACGGGCTACGGATACAAATCAACCTATATCTCTCTCTCCGGAGAGAACCAGCGCTTTGGAAAGATTAAGCAGGGCGTCTCCTTTCAGTCGATTAGGACCAAGGAGGAATATGAGTCCACCTAGAGCTCCATCAAGAAGTTTTCGGCCACCATCAGGTTTGAGAGAAGGATCAGCACAATCACGACCAGTTACTCGTCGAGATAAATCTCAGGAAGCTACGTCAGGGCAATCAATTGCTCAGACTAAGCGGCCTGAGGAAGGAAATGAAGCATGGAAAGGTTCTATTCAACGGTTAGAGGATAGATTGGGAGAAATGGCTAAGGCGAGGAATCCCTTACAGAGAACTTTTGTTCAAGGGACACCCTTTGTGCAAGCCATTGTGGATTTTCCTACACCATCGAAATTCAAAGCACCAGTAGTGACCCCTAAGTACGACGGAAAGACAGATCATGTACTTCATATAGAACAATACCAAGCTGCTGCTGACATCTATGCCGTACCCGACGAGATGAGGTGTAGGGCATTCTCGGGAACTCTTACCGGATCTGCACAGATATGGTATAACAATCTTCCTCGGGGTAAGATTTCAACTTTTATTCAATTAGCCGAGTTGTTCATTGGCAATTTTTGCTTTGGGGCGAAGCCGGTAAAACGAGTAGCACACTTGTTAAGTGTTAGACAAAAATCAGGTGAAAGTACTAGAGATTACATAACTCGTTTTAATAACGAGAAGTTGGAAGTCGTAGATTATGAAGAAAAGACAGCGATCACTGCTTTGATGAGTGGTTTGCTGCCTAATAAGCTGTACTATACTTTGTCCAAAGATCCACCTAAAACTATGTCGGAGTTAATGGCTAAAGCGGCCAAAATCATGAATGCCGAGGAGGCTATGGCTGCGAAGAAGAATATGGATAAAGAAATCAAGGTGGAGGTTGACAAGTCTAAGAAAAAAGATCAGAAAGGTAATGGTGGTGACAAGCATTCCAGGAATAGCAGGATGGCCTTGGAAGTCCTAAAGAAGTATGATAATTATACTCCATTGAAAATGGGTATTAATCATGTTTTGGAAGAAATCAGGAATAGCGAGGAAATCAAGTGGCTAGAGAAACTGAAGACAAATCCCGATCTGAGGAATAAGGCCAAATATTGCGAGTTTCACAAAGATCATGGCCATATGGCAAAAAATTGCATAGCCCTTCAGAACGAGATTGAAACACTCATCCGAAGAGGAAAGTTGTCAAAGTATGTAGATCGCCGAGGTGAAAGGAAGAATGATGACAGAACTAGAGAGAGATCTAGATCTCCTCGTCGTGCAGAGGAGAAAAAGAGGAGGGACCATGAAGATGATCTAAATGATGACCCTGATCTTCCCAAGAAGCCAAGGAAGCCTGAACGAGAGGTATTTTCCATACATTTTGGGTCATTTGATTGTAATGTTATTACAGGAGGAGATGCAGGAGGAGGAGATCTTACTGCAGAAAGAAAATCTTACCTCGGAGAGGCTCAAGCTTGTTCATACATTCAGCGAATAAACCTGGCCGAAGATGATCGTCCGAGGAAGGTAAATAAAGAGAAGCTAGTGATTGGTTTTTCAAAAAACGACCTGGCAGGTGTTCTTTACCCTCATGATGATCCTTTGGTGATCAAAATGAGGATGAAGGATGTGGTCATTTCAAGGGTGTTAGTAGACAATGGTAGTTCGGCAGACATCATGTACTATTCATGCTTTGATAGCTTGAATTTGAAATTATCTCAATTGGAACCTTATCATAGACCCCTTTTGGGTTTTGCTGGCTAGAAAGTTTTTCCACTTGGGACGATCAAGTTGGATATACTCATCGGAAGTTGGCCTGCTTGTCAAACAGAAAGAATACGCTTCTTTGTGATGGATAAGAATGTGCAGTCAGCCTACAACATCATCATGGGAAGAGTTGGATTGAAGAAGTTCGAAGCAGTTCCATCTACAGTACATCAGTGTTTGAAATTCCCAACGAATTTTGGAGTCGGAATTATAAAAGGTGATCAAAAAGTAGCTCGGGAATGCTATTATTCGTCTGCCGAGCAAGAAGAACTTGAAGAATCAAGGAAAAAGACTACTACTTACCAAGTGGAGGAAGGTACAGAAATTGAAACTCTTGACCCTAGGGATGAATCTCAACTCGTAAAAGGGCAGGTGGTGGAATCTACAGAAATTGTTATCCTGGACGACGAGCATCCTGAACGAGTAACTCAGATAGGATCGTCGTTGGATGTTTCAATAAAACAGGATTTGATAACTTTCTTGAGAAACAGGAAGAATACTTTTGCTTGGAGTCATGAAGACATGCCAGGTATAGATCCAAACTTCTTATGTCATGAGCTTAATGTGAATAAGGAGATCAAACCTGTGAAGCAGAGAAGAAGAGTGTTTAGTCCCGAGAAGAACCAGGCCATACAAGAGGAGGTCGAGAAACTCCAGAAAGCCCAATTCATTGAAGATGTGAAATATCCAGATTGGTTGGCAAATGTGGTCATGGTAAAGAAGAAGAACAACAAATGGAGAATGTGTGTTGATTTCACTGATCTCAACAAGGCATGCCCAAAAGATCATTTTCCATTGCCCAGAATTGATCAACTAGTAGATGCTACCTCGGGACATGAGCTACTCAGCTTTATGGATGCTTATTCTGGCTACAATCAGATCAAAATGAAGCCAGAAGACAGGGAAAGTACTTCTTTTATTACTCCAAGGGGAACTTATTGTTATAATGTTATGCCTTTTGGTTTAAAAAATGCAGGTGCAACATATCAGCGGCTGATGAACAAGGTTTTTGCCGAACAAATCAGTTGCAATATGGAAGTCTATGTCGACGACATGCTCACCAAAAGCAAGAGAGCTACTGATCATCTAGTTGACTTAAGCCAAACCTTTGATCAACTGGACAAATACCAAATGAAGCTCAACCCGACAAAGTGTACCTTTGGAGTACGAGAAGGAATGTTCCTCGGATACATCGTCAATCAACGAGGTATTGAGGCAAATCCAGAAAAGATCAAAGTTCTTTTAGGGCTGCGATCCCAAATGACGAGGAAAGAAGTACAGAGTCTTACCGGACGAGTTGCAACTCTCAACAGATTTGTATCCCGAGCAGCTGATAAATGCCTCCCGTTCTTCAAAACACTGCGAAAAAGTTTTGAGTGGACTGATGAATGTGAGAAGGCCTTTCAAGATTTGAAGAAGTATTTGGGAGCCCCACCGTTGTTGTCTAGGCCAATAACTGGAGAGAAGCTGTATTTGTATTTGTCAGTATCGGAAAATGCAGTTAGCTCAGCACTGATCAGATTGGAGAATGGAGTCCAGAAGCCAATTTATTACACAAGTAAGGCCTTCCGAGGTGCAGAAATCAGATACCCAAAGTTAGAAAAATTGGCACTGGCATTAATTGAAGCAAGTAGAAGAATGAGGCCATACTTCCAGGACCATACCATCATAGTGTATACCGACATGCCATTAAGACAAGCCCTTCACAAGCCAGAAAAGTCAGGAAGATTGATGTACTGGGCAATAGAGCTCAGTGAATATGATATTGTGTACGAACCCAGATCATCATTAAAGGGGCAAGCTGTAGCAGATTTTATAGCGGAATTCACATACCCTGATACCCCCGAGGAACAAAAGGTACTTGCTGACCTACCTGTGGACGATACAGGATCAACAGGCACAGATCTAGACCAACCAAGGTTGGTAAAAGGACTTGTGGATGTAGAAATATCATCATATTCAAACCCAGACCAACTCCGGTTGGTAAAAGGACGCGAACAAATGACCGACGAGGAACGAAGGATACCCGGGGATGATGAAAGAAAACAGCAGATATTTTACCGAGGAAATCTGACACATAAGAAATTTGAAGACGACGTACCTATATGGAGATTATATGTAGATGGATCCTCATGCACGGCTGGATGTGGAGCAGGGATTATTTTAAACACCCCAGATGATATTGACATGGAGTATGCCTTGAGATTCCAATTCAAAGCTTCCAATAATGAAGCTGAGTATGAGGCCATGATAGCAGGTTTTCATTTGGCGAAAGTTATGGAGGCACGGCAAATAATTGTTTTCAGTGATTCTCAATTAATTGTGAATCAAATGATGGGGATATATGCAGTGAAGGGAGAGTTAATGGTGAAGTACCATGCGAAGGTGATGGAATTATTGACAGAATTTGATGCCATTCAATTGGTGAGAATACCAAGGATGGAGAATGCTAGAGCAGATGCATTGGCCCGATTAGCATCAGCTACCCGCACCGAGATGCGAAGGACAATACCAATTGAAGTACTGGAAAGTCGGAGCATAGAAGAAGACCTGATGGTGAAAATTATTACCCTTGATTTAGGACCATCTTGGATGGATTCTATCAGGGCATACATTGAAGAAGGAGTGCTACCGGAGGATAAGCTCACTGCCAAAAAGCTGAAGTATAAAGCTGCTCGGTATGTACTAACTAATGGTGTTTTGTATAGACGAGGAATTATGGCAGGTTTGTAGAGATGTGTGCATCCATCAGAAGTCAAAAATTTGATTGAAGAAATTCATGAAGGATCATGTGGAGCTCATGTAGCAGGTCGGACTCTTCTGCAAAGGGTGATGACACAAGGATATTACTGGCCGACGATGAGGGCTGATTGTATAGCATATGCTAAGAAGTGAGACAAGTGCCAACGTTTTTCCTCCATCCGACGAACGCCACAAGCATTGATAACACCAATAACTTCCCCTTTTCCATTTGCCATGTGGGGAATTGATTTGGTTGGACCACTGCCGACCACCCGAGGAAGATTCAAGTACCTCGTCGTTGCAGTGGATTATTTTACTAAGTGGGTAGAGGCTGAACCACTAATTGATATGACGTACGAGAAGGTATATCAGTTCATTTGGAAGAATATCATTTGTCGATATGGTCTCCCACATGCTTTTATCACAGACCATGGAACACAATTCGATAATGAAGAATTTACTGCCTACTGTCATCAGTCGAACATTTTGAAGTTTCATTCAGCACCAGGCCATCCCCAAAGCAATGGACAGACTGAGGTGACGAACAGAACATTATTAAATGGATTGAAGAAGAGGCTAAGTGAGGCCAAAGCAAATTGGATTAATGAGCTACAGTCAGTTTTGTGGGCTTACCGAACAACTCCCCGAGCAGCAACTGGAGAATCACCATACATTCTGGCATTTGGAAGTGAGGCTGTAATACCTGCCGAGTTAGGCCTACCGACACACAGGGTGTTGAATTTCAACTCTCCGATCAGTGATTTGATGAGAAGATTGGATTTGAATATGCTCGAGGAGGTTAGATAAGAGGCAGCTATTAGGAATGCCGCTTATCAACAACGAACAGCTTTGTTTTACAACAAAAGGGTGAAGAAATGCGATCTAAAAGAAGGAGATTATGTATTGAAGAAAGTCATTCAGAAGCACAATAAATTAGAAGCAAACTGGCATGGACCTTACCGGGTTACAGAAGTTGTTCGTCCAGGAACTTACAGAATAGCAACTCTAGAGGGAGAAGAATTTAAGAATGCGTGGAATGCTGAACACCTACGCAAGTATTATCAGTAATGTCAAATGTAAAGCATTTCTTTCATTATGAATAAAGCAAGGATGTTTCACCATTTTCTTTCTGGTTGAAAGTTTTTCGGGAATACTAGTGTAATACACTACACAAAAAAGTGCTCTAAGGAGCCAAAAAGTGCTATAAGTAGCCAAAAGTGCTCTAAGGAGCCAACCTCCTTTGGTTAGGAGGACAGCTCTAAAGAGCCAAAAAAGTTCTCTAAGGAGCCAACCTCTGCTCTAAGGAGCCAAAAAGTGCTATAAGTAGCCAAAAGTGCTCTAAGGAGCCAACCTCCTTTGGTTAGGAGGACAGCGCTAAGGAGCCAAAAAGTGCTCTAAGGAGCCAACCTCCTTTGGTTAGGAGGACAGCTATAAGTAGCCAAAAGCTCCAAGGAGCCAAAAAATATTCCTTTGGTTAAAAGGTGTACACCAGCATGATGAATTACGGTTGGTAAGATAAAAATATACTCTCATATTACAACTTATGATTGGTTGGGAGGTAATATTATTACAAAGAGTTCTTTGAAGAACAAAATATTCAAAAATACACCAAGTATAGTTGGTCGGGGATAAAAACCCAATAACTGTAGTTGGTCGACGAGGACAAATTATTGATCTTAGTTGGTCGGACGCATTTTTATATTCGAAATTGAACCAAGTATAGCTGGTCGGGGATAAAAACCCATCAACTGTAGTTGGTCAACAAACATTATTTACCCACCTTGGTTGGTTGGAAACAGTTTGAACAATTTATATTCATTACTTTATTATTATTAAGTGATTGATCAACCTTGATACTTGTAAATTTTTATTATTAAGTTGGTTGATGAACAGCGCGATATTGTTATCTTTTTAACAAATACATAGATACATATGAAAGTGTTTGATAAACACAAGACAATAGCAAAATTGGCAAACAGAAAATGAAAGTCTTTTCATTAAAAATCTAGAATAAATTACAAGTTACATAAATGTACTAACTGTTACATTGAAAACCTATTCTATTGGTTTCTTTCCTTTATTTTTTGAAACAGGCTCCTCGCCAGCAGGAGGATCCTCTAGGCAAAGAGGAGAATTAATGAAATTAACATCCCTGAGCATTCTAACGTTCATCACAGAAGGTGTATCCAAGAGATGCTCAGGACGAGACAATTCAACCTGAGAATGAAGGCTGTAATCACCAAGGTACTTTGAAATCAAGCTACGAGGAATGGAACGAGCTGGGATCCATGCCATGTCCAATTTGAAAGGTGGTACAGGCAAGTCTAACAATGATGGAGCATGATAATCCCATAAATAATGCCCCTGCTCCAATTTTAACACACCCAGTGCGTTCAACCATCCTTGCTTGTAACCCTCATTGTTGGCATGTTCTATACGAGCATCCAGGTGAACAAGGGCTTCATTGTATCCTGCCATCCAGAATTCCCTTGGCTGTTTATGGAATTGGAAGGTTAATCTATCCAATTGTTCATGAAGGCTTTTGGCAAAAAGATCCTTATTATGCAGAGCAGATTTCATCGCTGTAAGTTGATCCTCCAAGGATAGATTCTTCTTGGACATTTCTGATAGGGCACGATCTTTGACGTTTAACTGGAATGCTTGAGTTTCCAAAGTAGATTGGGTACGAGCCTCTTCAACATTGCGACTGAGAACTCTTGATCGGCTCCGAGAAGAAACTGGAGAACTTTGTTCCTCGACAGTTCCAGAAACAACAGATCTTCTTAAGTCATCCAGTTCTTGCCTTAACTTGGCGTTTTCGACTTCTAAGAACGAGAAACCTTCATCAGTAACTGGTACTAATGCAGTGGAAGATGAGGTAGCAGATTCATATTGAGCCAACTTTTTCTGCAGATTATTATTTTCTTGTTCCAGGATCTCGGCAATCTGCCTACAAGCTTCAACTTCACCTTTTAGGGTTCTCTCCCTAATATCGTACCCAGCAATGATCTTCTTATGGCCTGTTTCTGAAGAGAGCTGCTGGTATCTATTTTGATAATCCTTATGCAACGAAGCCATTGATTCATTGTGTTGATTTTGAAGATCCTCTATGGAACCATGAAGCTCTTCAATCAAGTCATAGTAAGCGACATTATTGGCCACTGCTCGGTCGAGTAAAGCTTTCAAGTACTTATAAGCTTCAATTGCCTGCTCTGAGGCACCATGGCCAAGAATATCAGCAATTTCTGATGTACTAAGGAATGTATGACCAGCCTTATAGTATTGGTGACATTGCTGCATCAGCTCGGTATCATGTGAAGAGATCAATTCCATTCTAGCAACAAACTAAGGACGAGAAAAAGACAACAATCAACAAATATAAATCATCAACAACAGAGATGAGCAAAGATGTATTTTATTAGATCATCAAAAGGTTACATTGTTCGATTATAAGAATTGAAAAAAGAAATGATACCGAACAACTTCACACCTTTTCCTTGTCCCCCAAGACTTTCTCGGGAGGCTGGGACGAGGAGCTCGATTGCTCGATGATGTCAACGGGTTGATCAGCAGGAATCTTCTCGGCAGGAGGAGGCATAGAAGAAACGTCCTCGTTGATAGAGGGTTGAGAAGCAGAGACTGGGTCACCCATAGCCATAGAAGACTCATCTGAGGCAGGCTCATCTTCTTCTTCTTCCACAATTGGTGGAGGAGGACCAGGGAGATGTTGTTGGAATAGCTCAGAATCGTCTTGGACCTTCAGCTCTTGCAGAGCAGCTACCCAGCCATCATGGAAGTATTTCAACTTCCCATATTGGACTTGGGATGTCATTGCAGCTATCCCTCTCTCCCATCCTTTCTCCCAACCAGCACTGAAATGTTTCTTGATTGCGACTTTTCTCCTCAACTTCTCCGAGGAGAGCTTCACCTCCAATTCCTCTTTTTTGATCTTGATATCTCGCAGGGTAGATAACTCTTCCTCTGCCTTTTTCAGCTGGCCATCATATGCCTAATGTTTAACCTCTAAACCTTTAACTTTCTCCTCCAAATTCTTGGAGGTTTCAGCCATTTTCACCTTCTCAGCTTCAGCCACAGCTAATTTCTTCTCCCAAACAGCTTTTTCGTCAACATACTGTTGACGAGATTCCTTTAAAGACTGGGTCAAACCCAATAAAGCATCCTCTACGCCTGACGAGGAGCTTGAAGCTTTGATAGCTTCATCCTTCTTCACAATATTATTAAAACAGTTCACCAACTGAAAGATGAAAAAAATAACAAAGTCAACACAAAATGCAAGCTTTCAGAGAAAGAAAGGAAAATCAGAAGTATAAGAAATTTACTGAAGCAAGGTGACGAGCAGCTAAGGATGTCAGCATATCCCTAGGAATTCTCTCATCAATACCATGGACCTCGGGTACGACCGAGCTCATTGCAGAACTTGGAAGAGTGATGTTTGGAACATCAGTACCACCAGCAGGTAGGGAGGAGGCAGTTTCAGCCGGAGTAACTGAGGATGATTTCCTCAATCTCTTCAACGGGCGATCAGAACCTTCAACCAAAGAGGTCTTGGTCGGAGAGATTGTAATTACACCTACATGAGCATTTTTCTTGCTCGGAACCACTGGGGGCTTCTCGGCAGCTTTAGAAGACCCAGCATCCACTTTTTTAGTCCCCTCTGGGACATCAATTTTACTTTTCTTGGCCCCATCAGCAGAAGTAACATCATCAAAGAGAGCAGGAGGAGCTCTTTTCTTACCCATCCTTTGACTTAAAGGAAGATGAGAATCTGAAGATGAACCTTCTGGAGTTGAAGCTGGTTCAACAGGACGAGCAGTATAAGAAGTTGTGTAACTCTTATACTGTAGAAGATATGAAGCAGACCTGATGTGTTCGTCTGCAATATTCTTGTGCAAACCCGAGATAAGTTTCAGATGTTTGATATTAACCTCTAATTCTCTTGGAGTTCTTCTTTTGCTATCAACTGCAAATAAATACATAATGAGATATCAGTCATGCCTTTTGTCAAACATGATGAAAGCATAATTTCATAAGTAAAATAAAATGAAAAATAAACCTATCCCATTGCCATATGGGGGACATCTGGGACCGTTGTATACTTCATTTCTAGCTAAAGGGAAATATTGCCAATTTTTTATAACCAACCCATGTTCAAAATAATCTCTATTTGAGTCAGGGAGGTTAACTACAAGGGCTCTATTTATAAACCTAGTTTTTAAGTAATAAATATTATCTAGAGTGGCCCATTTATAGCAATACATAATCTCAGGGATCCCAATACGAGTCCCATGAGTTAGATTTAATTTGTGTACCCCATTAATAATTCTCCATGAATTGGGGGCTATTTTTGCAGGGACAAGATCGAAATACTGACAAAACTCAAGACACAATGGATTTGGTGGAAAGGAAAAACCACATTCAGCGATAAAAAGACTGGGGAACCAATGTCCCTCAGGTAATCGGAAGTAATCTAAAGGCTCAGAAAGAACCTCTAGGGTTACCCACGAAGGAATGGAAAAATCAGAACGAAATTTTTCAACAGACTCCACAATATAAACCATACTGAATAAAAAAGAAGAAAGGAAAAAGATCTTACAGGAAGGAAGGACGAATGTTGACAACGAACGAAAACAAGGATGAACGCACAAAAGAGAAGGAGAAGATAGAAAGCTTGAAGGCAGAAAATTGGAAAACGTAGAAGACGGTATGATTACCCAAGAAGTTTAAATACTTTGCATTGGGAAGCGGCGAAAGAAATGATTACCAAAAAGAAATTACTGAACTTCCGGCGGCGAAAAGGACAAAAACTGCACGGAGATCGAAGCGCTTATAAAAAATTCAAAAAAGGGCGGAAGCTGCGAAATGAGAAGGAAATTTGAACACGATGTTCCTGAAATCCAGGAAAAGTCATTTAATATTGCCATATACCGAGAAAGAATGTTCCATACTCCTCAAAGTTCGAAATATGAAACATTGGGGGCTTCTGTTGATACCAAAATTAATATGCTGATGTGGACGAATAATACGCAGACACGTGTCAATCTACGTGGCACGATAGCAGCGAGGAAGTTCATTTCCCGACCAACCATGCTTCTTTCCGAGCAACGAGGATACACCGAGGAACTATATCACACCGAGGAACTCCAATGCATCGAGGTACTCTAACGCACCGAGATACTCTAATTCTCCGAGGAACTCCTGATCAACGAGCAGCTATGGCGGTCCGAGCTGCACCTCGGTCGTATCATTAATTTCCAGATAATCAACAGTTCAGATATTCATTGAATGCTTATATTCTTGACGCACACGCTGCATTAAATGTACTACCCTTTCATATGTATATCATTTAATGTATTGAACCTTTCATGTACAGCCTCAAGGCTATAAATACCTTGTATCAAACCCAATTCAAGGGGACCGGAATTTCTTGAGAGAACTTGTAATCAAGAATTCTGCAAACACTCAGTAATAACATAACAGTGGACGTAGGCTTTATTCCTAGCCGAACCACTTTAAAAATCTTTGTCTTATTTATTTATCTGTGATTGAATAATTAGAGCAATCTAATTTTTTACATCAACAGTGACTGAAATCTCATTTTGCAACTCCACATCCACATTAAGAATTCATATTCTACGAAACAACAAAAATAATCAACATTTAACGGTTCATAAATTAAAATCCATGAAATAATCAACTTAAGCCTCTTTTGTATGTTTCTAGGTACATTTGTGTAAAATGTATTTTCCTCGCAGAAGATAGTGGTATATAAAGATTTGAATAAGAAGCATTAAACCTATTTTCATGTTTTTAAAAAAGGAAATAATAGGACATAGCCATTGCAAGCAGTTTATATGTTATTCATTTCACAAAGATGCAAATTATGACAAACAAGTTAATTTATTATTCATTTTCAAAACTATGACATTGTCTTAGAAACAGATGGCCTGTTGAAGATTATATTAAAGACATATAATGATTAATAAACCAAAATATACATCGAAATTAGATAAAATTTTAAAAAAATAGCAGTTTTCTATGGAACTCCTAAAAACTAACAACATACATTAGACACAAAGGTTCCTTCTCGAGACTATACAAAAGATTATAAAGGAGAATTAGAAAATGACAACACATAAAGAACAAATATCTTTTGGATTTAGTATCACTTTGTTAGTTTTTTAGGCGTATTTCAGTAATATTGGACAATATGTTGTTTGTGAAAACGATTCATATTCTGTAGAACAATATAAGTTGTAATACTATATGGCGATGAAGCATCAATTTTATGTTTGGATACCCGTACCAATATTATATGATCGTATATACGAATACACATGAATACGTGCCTGATAAGTATCCATTGCGTATTCAAAACAATAATACATAAATAAGGAAATATTAAATCATCCTATACCTAACCGCTTATCCTGGTTTATTTTTATTTTTCAGATACATCTTGGAGACCCAAGGGGGAATGGCGAGGTACTTGAGAATTATGAAAGGGACATTGCAGATGAGAACATAAATTCATAAACTAAAAGAACTCGTCTCAATCTCCCAAGCAAACAAACTTTAACCATTAATTATGAATATGAATTCTTATTATCTTTTATATAATTCTTGTCAACTTTAACTTTTCAGCCATATTATTCATAGAGCTGTTATTAATAAGAAACTTAAAATATGTAATTGAAACACATTAATTCTAAGGAAAATGACTATTTTCACATTAATTCATTCACTGACACAGTGACACCACCAATAAATAAAAAAGGATTAATATTTGATATTATGTTCAACCTCAAACAACAGAGCAAACCCAACAGAAAATACACAAGATAAACACCACCTCAAATTGTTTTTTACTCGATTACAGTAATGTCATATTTATGCATGTGTATTAGGAGTATCAACCCTGTGGGGGCAGAGGCCGTCGGGGTGGGGTGGGGGGCTGTCACTGGACATGCGGGCTAATGCCAAAGAGCCAACATTTGCTGCATTTTAATGCTTTGGTTGTGGTTAGGTCAGGCATCAGGTAGTAGAGTGCTCAAAGTGGAAGAAGATGAAAATTCTAGTTACTGATGGCATCAATCTTGAGGTTCTTATCACCGATTGGACCCACCGTTATATGTTGATTGTTCGAGTTGTGCAGTTTCCACCAGATTCTGACAACCTTCCTCTCTGAGCTTATGGAAGAGCTTTTTTCTAGGTGGGAAAGTGATGTAAATAATTGGTGATATCGCACGTGAAGTCATTTATTGATGATGTTGTGGATAACGTATGCCTCTAGTCCCTTTTTATTTTTTGTCAATTTCAGCTTTTCTAGGCTGGCATCTCAATTGTATTAAATAATAATCAATTTCCAACCTTAAGGTTTAATCCCTATCAATTGTACTAACAAAAGACAGTTACAAAGGGGGTCTAAGCCTTTATTCATACTAAAATATTGTGATTAAAGTAATAAACTACTAAAGAAAATATAAATCAATAGGTTATATAGAAGATAGTGGTTCAGAACTATGCATAACGAACAATCCACAAACCAAACCAAGAATCTCACCACTAGGAGGACACACAAGAAGAAGATGGATAAATATAGTAGATACAGGCAATGTGTATCCCCAAATCATAAATCAAGATCCAAAAAATACCAACTTCAATCAAGATCTCCATATTCAAAGCCAAGAAATTCAAACAGACCTCAATCAAGAAACTGATTTCCAACAGCCTCAAGTGGTCAGTCCCAATAGAAAAAGGAATATGCAAAAAATTCCTAAATAAGTCAATCAATATTCTATGGATAAAATTAATTCAGTAGATATTGATTTTGAAGATACTAGAATAATTCAAGTCCTGAATCTATCTCATGAAGCAACAGAATTGCCTGAAGAAAGAAGACAATATCTTCATGATAGTCTTTATCAATCAGATAGTGAAATCAATAGTATTGGAGGAATCCCATTCTTGGAGCAACTCATGTTATTTTCAAAAAAGGAAGAATCCAAAATTCAGATTTCAAAAAAGAAGGAAGTTCTGGTTAAATCTCAAAAATAGTTATCAATTTCAAATGCCATTCATTATTCTTTCAAATCCTCACCTATGCTCATATATTAAACTCAAACCATAGTAATGGTAGAGCAATTACAGAAGCACCAGGCACTATTGCAACAACATCACAACAAGAATCAAGAAATGTGCACGGTAATGGTCTCTACTCTCTATAACATGTGTTTTCATTTGAGATGAATCAAGAAATCATAGAAAAAAAAAATTCATTTGATTTTGTAACGAATACATTGAGGACCGACCTACTTTAATAGTCATAATAGAAATATCCAATTCAATAATGTAGTTGGTATTTATAGAAGGATCATAGGGGCTTAATATGGGACACGTACATACTGAAAATATATGCATAAGATAACATCAAGTTTTAAAATTTAAATTAATGGACAACTTGCATAATAATATCTTCTCATTGTTCCAATCTTTGACATCAAACAAATAAAAAACAAAAGGTAGCTAATTTAGGATTACATTCCTCTTAAGCATTGCCCCTCCCAATTTCATCATCATCATCATCATCATCATCATCATCATCATCATCATCATCATCTGGGACACTTGGGCCAAGTATTGATCCATTTTCTCCTTTCCTCACCCACCTTACAGTTTCATCTTCATTTAAATTTTGCATGTTAAATGGCTCATCTCCATTGACCAATAATTCTTCTTCAGTCGCCGTGTACCTATCAAATCGATTTCTTGGTGACATATGAACAACAACGTGAAAATCTTGTTCTACAGGATCCTGCACGTAAAATACTTGTTCTGCTTGAGATGCGAAGATGAAAGGTTCATCTCTCGACCATCCTTATATTCTAATGATTGAAGATCACTAGCGTAAAGTTGAACTCATCCACTTTTGTGACCATGCTATTTTCAACCCAATCACACTTGAATAACACAAACTTCATGCCATTAACATATTGAACTTCAATGATGTATGTCAGCTCCCCGTAGTATGTAATATGGTCTATAGTAGGATTTTTATCTTTTCGACTTAAATAGCTCATTTGTTCGGCTTTTATAACAATGCCTCTATTTTGAGTTTTTCTTCGCTCAAAATCGAAAACCACCAATAATATATGATTTGAATTTAGCTGTATCTTTGAGGGGCCCTAAAGAAAAGAATTTGATTTCATTGGATAGTTCAATGCCATTGGCTACCATTCTACTCACCTATAGTATTTTAAAATAAATGTCAATAAACAAAAATATATTCGTTATTTATAATTCAAGTATTTGTTATGATGTTTTTACTTACATGATCCTTAAACGATATGTGGAACTCTTCGTTGTGAAGATGATTAACATGATGCTTTTGTGAATCATGAGGGTAAATTGATGAAAGCTCTGTGAGATGTTTTCTACAAAATACAAGTGTAGTCATATATCTATTTCATACTAAACTATAAGAATTTTTTTTACAAAATCCAACTAGGTATAATGAAACTTACTGAATGAATGGTGTCACCGACTCTATGTTGGTAAGAACATACTAATGAGCTTGCGTATATATTACTTGATCAACTTCAAATGGAAATTTTTTCCTAGGTGCACGACCATCCATATCCCCCTTATCATCATTTCTAGACGGTCGATTAGACTTGGTTTCCACACAAATGTACCGCGAGTAAAAAGTCATGCATTCCTCCAAAAGAATAGAGTTGGCGATCGAGGCCTCTGGATGAGCTCAATTACAAACATATAGTTTTAACGTGTAGATATACCTTTCAATTGGATACTTCCAACGATAAAGGATACAACCATCAATTAGGAGTTCATTGGGAAAATGTATAGGTAAGTGTTCCATCACATCAAAAAAACTTGGCGGGAATATCTTCTCAAGGATACAATGTATAAGAGCCATCCGATCTTCAAACTTTTCCATAATCAGCTGGGGTAACTGCACTTGGGCACAATATCACGAATCAATTTCTTAATTCAATTAAGGCTTTGACAATATGCTTTGGCAATACGCTTTGCGCTGCTATAGGAAGTAATTTTTTGCAATAAAATGTGATTATCATGGCCTTTTAATCCTAAAATTTTCCTTTCTTTCATGTTCACGCACCATGAAATGTTCGATGAGTAACCATCAAGAGTTTTAACATCCTGAAACACTTTTAAAAAAATTTCCTTCTCCTTATTACTCATCGTGAACTCAGTTAGGGAAATGTACTCTAAATTTGACCCCCGTGGTTGAGGATATAACTCAGATATAATATTTAATTTTTTGAGGTCTTTTCGAGACTTTAAATTGTCCTTTGTCTTACCTTTAGTACCCAATAGTGTAAATAGGACATTATCACACACGTTCTTCTCCATATGCATGACATCAAGATTATGGCGAGTAAGACTATCCTTCCAGTACGGAAAATAAAAAAAAATACTTTTCTTCTTCCAACCCATTCTAGGTTTCAACACTTTTTTTGTTTTCTTTTCTAGCGCCTCTCTTTCCCTCCATCTAAAGACATCTTCCATCTTATATTCAGTTTCAATGTCAAGATCATTCAACTGTTGCAACACTTGCAAGCTCGAAAGTTTAAATGGGGTCGATCGTAATTCTACCCTCCCATTAAATGGTGTCTTTTGCCGACGAAACCTATGGCGGGGGTCTACGAATCAACGATGACCCGAATAACAGAACTTGTTACCATACTTTAATCACATTACCTGATGGTCTTCGTTACAATAAGGAAAAGCAAATGTACCTTTTGTGCTCCATCCTAATAACATGGAATATGCGGGGAAATCATTAATAGTCCACATCAAAGATGCATGCAATTGAAAGAACTCCTTACTAGATGCATCGTAAGTGCGTACACCATCATTCCATAGCTCAATCAACTCATCAATCAATGGTTGTAAAAATACATCGATCTTATCTTCGGGTACATTTGGTCCATCTATAAGTATAGACAAAATCAAATTAGGTTGCTTCATTCACAACCATGGGGATAAATTGTATATAATAAGGCTAACAGGCCATGTACTATGCTTAATACTCATATTACGAAATGGATTAAATCCATCAGAAGCTAACCCAAGTCTAACATTACGAATGTCTCTCATAAAAGATGGGTCTTTCTCATAAAATGTTTTCCAAGCACGAGAGTCTGCTGGATGCCTCAAGACACCATCGTCAATCCGTTCCTCGGCATTCCATTTCATTAGAGGAGCTGAATGGGATGACCAAAATAATTTCTATAATCTAGGTTTTAAAGGGAAATACCTTACTTTCTTTAAGGCTACCTTTGGGCCTTGGACACCCACACTTGAATCATCATCTTTATATCGAGAAGATCCGCATATGTCACACTTTTCATGATTCTCAGCTTGATTTCGAAATAGCATACAGTTGATTGGGCATGCATCCCACATCTCGTACTTGAATCCCAAGTCCTTCATTAGCTTGTTGGCCTGGTAGTAAGACTTCGTAATTCTAGCACTCGGAAATACCCTCCCCAAAAAACCCAACAACTAAGTGAAAGAACAATTTGTCCATACATTAAGTTGCTTTATGTGAAAGAGTTCAACAACAATGACAATTTCATAACCCCCTCTGGAAAATTTTCATGCAAATCGCACTGCTCCTCTTTCAAAAGTCTAGAATGCTTTGGAACATTTTCATCCGATTCGAAGACTTCTTCGGTTCTACATTTCTCATCATTACTCATATTGTCATATGTGTGAGGAATACCCCTACCCTCTTGAACCATTGTAACCATGGCATCTCGAGCATTCAATTCAACGGGTATATCATCAACTAGCATATCATCCCGTAAAGAATTCATATTGCTTCCTACACCACCAAAAGTCTCTCCATGGAAAACCCAAACCTTATAAGTCTTGTCAAAACCATACATCTCAAGGTGATTTCTCACCATTTGTCGGGTGTTGTATACTCGATTTGCACATCTCTTACATGGGCAATATATTTATGTGGTTCCAATGTTCTTGTTTTCATATGCATAGTTAAGAAATCCTCCAATCCCGTCAATGTATTCTTTTGAACACGTACTACGTAAATTAATCCAACTATTATCCATGATACCTAAAAATAAAAAAATAAATGATTCCCAACAATTTGATACATAAATTCAAAAAATTCAATAGCAAACTAATAATAATAATAATAATAATAATAATAATAATAATAATAATAATAATAATAATAATAATAATAATAATAATAATAATAATAATAATAATAATAATATAACCCAACAATTCAACGCATCAATTTTAATATCTACATCATTAAAAACTCACACAATCAACATAAAAAGTCAAGAAAGGAAAGAATGTTACACAATTAAAAATTCTCACAATCAACATTTTAGTACTAGTGCACCAAATCTTAAGAAATGATAGCATCCAATGCAATTAAAAAGTCACACAATCAAAATTTTATCATCTACATCATTAAACATTTATACGTAAAAAAGTCGACCAAGATGCCCATTTTCATCCTCGCTCGAATCACTACGTTCATCTTCTCCTTTGTATGGAAAATACATTTAATCGTCAACCAATTTTTTATTACTCGTTGATTAAATTTTCTTACTTTTAACGTGATCCCTCATTGCCGAATATAATTTATGGACTCCCAATTCTATCAATTTTTTTCTATTCTCTTCTATTTTCTTCAACCTATGCCTCTCGTACTCCTTCAATGTTGTAAATATTTTCTGATAAAAGATATGTAATTAAATAATAAATGAGTCAGAGAAAGAATGAAAAATCAAGTTTTCTTTTTAGATTCTTTAAATATCGTGATATTACTTTTTTGTGTGCACTAATTTTTTATAAACTAGAATTTCAACTAATGCTCGCTTTCGAGTACCACCTCATATGTTGGAGCTTCTGTCCCAATACTTAGGGAGTTGTCGTGCCCCGACTTAAGTAAGTTAAGATTATCATTTTATATTGAGATAAATTCCCATTAAACAATATAGTGCTTGAAATCTTTCGAAAAATAGCGCAAGATTTTTTTTCTTCAAAGGCATGTTTAGAAGAAAACAAAGCTACCTTTATGCATAACTTAAAAGTACAAAAAAAATTTACTTACATAAGTTCCTCTGCTTACCATTTACCCAAAAAGCTCGTTGATATTCAACCCACATTATTTATCCTCCACTCTCCCGTTTAACGTCCTAACTTGGCAGTGAACTCCAAATGATAGGCATACCTGAAACATAACATTATAGGAGTGTAATCAACACAAGCTTGGTGAATGACCATATTCCACACATACATCACATATATATAACTAATTTGAATAACAATTTTTATTTTCTAATGTCATAACCCAACAGTCTAATTAACCCGCCACAGTTAATGGGGACCACTACATTCCATAATTAGTCCCGAGTACAACAAAACTTTTTGTTGGATTAACGGAATCGCCACATCCCGTAGGACCCAACACAGTCCATAACATTATATAACATCACATAACATTCTTAATCATATGCATATGTTACATAAATACAACATTACTCCCATAAGCATCTTAACATATGAGTTTAACTACACATTTCCATATGAACATATAAGCATCTATATTTCATAGGACAGGTCACTCACCTTGAATTTGGTACTAATATTAATTTCAAAATTATTTCCTTGGTATGGTAGTGTTATCCTCTTCCCCACCTAACAATTGAACATCATTAGTATTTGAATACACCAAATCACATTAAACTCCGTAACACATCACATCAGTTGGTCAATCTGACATAACTGAAAATCAATTGAATATGATACTTCACATTTCTATAAAACCTTTTTCATTAGGTTTCTAACATAATTTATGGAATTAAATTATGAATTCTCTTGACAAAGTTATGCTTGTTTTATTACAACCTTTTCCAAATCATTTCTGGAGAAAAACAACAACAAAACTTCAACTTCAACACAACCCCCAAGCCAAACCAGAAGGTATTTTATTCTCCCCTTGAATTATATCATACTCATATATGTTCTCTAACATTTCCCATTATAATTTCTTGATTTCAATAAGTATTTAATGATTTATGCCACTTTTAACACAACTAGGTCTGAGTAGACCATAAAAGCATAACTTACCATTTTTCAAGAATATATAACCTCCACCTAGGTTGTAAATAATGGGAAAATATATTAATCATATTGAATAATATAAAATTTAAGTTGCATAATTTTTAGAGTTCATTTGCTAAGTGAAGAAAAATGTCGAACACCTGGTGTGCGCACTTACATTTTTGGGGCAGATTTTATACCAAAACTTCAAACTATCACCCAAGATTCATTTCTTGGTATTTTTACATAATTTTAGGATATGACATGTATACATAAGTTTAGTTTCATATCTAACTAGAATCAATCGATTCAATTTAGTATTCACAAATATACACCAATTTGATTAACATGATGATTACACCCTTAGTTGTATGAATTCAACATACTTCATATATACAACCTACACATACCCACCTACACGTAACAACATGTATTATCTCATACCAAAATATGATCTTTAATATCATATAAAACAAATATGTCATGTAAAGAATGAAATTTACAAGTTAAATCTTACCTAAGAACGTTTGGATGCATAAGCTTGTTTATCTGTCGATAATCTTCCTTAATCCTTCACTAATTTATCCTAACCTATCTTTCTTCCATGTAACTCTCAAACCCACTTGAAATTCTGATGAAAATTAAGAATAAGTTAGTTTTTTAAGTCGGTATAAGGAGCATCCCCTTGGTCTAATCAAAACAAGCCATGTGTTCTACTAATAAGACAAAATACCATGTAACGAATAAACATATTTGCCCTTGTTTCGTAATTTCAGCATAACTCCTTACTTGGACCTTTGTTTTACACACCGTTTGTTGTGTTATAAACATAACTCATATATATACACTTTGAGATTTTGTGTTTTCCCCAAATCATAAAACTAGTATGCCTAATTTGGGCCCGAATTGAAGGGTAGCAATTTACCGAAAATCTCAAAACTTTCCCATTTGGCGATCTAACTTGCCAATTTTGGACCAACTCCTTGGTTTAACTTTATAAATATAATGATGCATGAGAAATATATTTTTATGATGCATTTAAGAACATAAATAATATTATGATCTAAACAAGTTATTCCCGATCATAAACTTGATTAACATCTAATACAACCAACACATATATCACATGAGTATGCATCCCCCAAATATGATAATTAACATGTTTAACACCCCTCACCAACTTATAACTTTTAAAATATACTTAATCATATAATTAACATTCCTAATCACATTTTAGGGCCTTGTAATTCTACCCCTCTTATAAAAAATTTGTCCTCAAAATTTAACGCATAAGAACTTACCAAAAGATGAGGATATCACACCTTCATGTTATTCTCTCTTTCCCAGGTGGCATACTCCACATTTTGAGTTCTCCACCTTACCTTAACTAATGGAATGGTTTAATTATATAATTATTGTTCTTTGTTTATATAAAATAACAATTGGTTCCTCCATGTAGGTCGAGTCATCTTTAAGATCTATCGGTTGTGAAATAAACACATGTGAAGGATTGGCCACATACTTACGTAACATTGATACATAAAAAAAACATCGTGTATCCGAGACCATTCTTGTATAAAGACAATTTGTAAGCTACAACTCTAACTCGTTTCACTATTTCATAAGGCCAATGTACCTAGGACTTAATTTGCCCCTTTTTTTTCAAATCTCATAACCCCTCTCCAAGGAGAAACACGTGGGAAAACTTGATCACCTTCATCGAATTTCAAGTCCTTACTTATGTTTTCTAGATAAATTTTTGTCTACTTTGCACCACCTTCAAGCGATTATGAATAAAATTTATCTTCTCAGTAGCTAGTTGCATAATTTCTGGCCCAAGTAGATTTCGTTCTTCTACTTTTGTCCAACACACTGGGGTCCTGCACTTCCTCCCATACAAGGCTTCATAAGGGGCCATCTCAATACTCGAATGATAACTATTCTTATAAGCAACTTTATTAATGATAATTGTTCATCACAACTTACCTTGAACTCTAATACATAAATTCGTAACATGTCTTCGAGTGTTTGGATCATTATCTCTGACTGCCCATCAGTCCGAGGATGAAAAGTTGTACTAAATTTTAATTTAGTCCCCAAAACTTACTGTAAAATAGGCTAAAATGTGAAATAAATTTAGGATTTCGATCAGAGATAATAGGAACAGGTGAACCATGCAATCTAATTATCTCATCTATATATATATATATATATATATATATATATATATATATTGGCATATCTATCCATGGAATATGTTTCTTGAACATGAAGAAAATGTGTCGACTTAGTCAATCTATTAACGACAACCCACATAGAATCAAACCTGCATGATAATTTTGGTAAACCTATAACAAAATCGGTAGTAACATGCTCCTATTTCCACTCAGTAATAGGTAAGGACTATAGTAAGCTACTAGGCTTTTGATGCTCCGCCTTCACTTATTGGCAAATAGACATCTAGCAACAAAGTCTGCAATATCTTTTTTTTATTCCCAGCCGCCATTAACATTGTTTCAAATTTGTATAAAGTTTTATGCTTCCTGGATACATAGCATATGAAGAACAATGGGACTCCTTTAAAATCATTCTCCTTAAATTAGGCACATTACGTACAAACAAACGGTTATCATACATAATAATGTCATTATTACGATTAGAAAATTTATATGCTTTACCTTCATATTATCTTTAATTTTCTCCAATTCTATATATCCTGCTTTTGATTGTCATATTCAGTCTATTAACAAAGATCTACATTTAAATGTGTCAATATTCCACATGACTCATTCAAAGTTAATTCCACCTCCATGAAAGTTAACTCTCTCAGTAGGTCAACTCGAACACAATAAATACAAGATACACTGCTTAGAGATTTTCTACTCAAAGCATCAACAATAATATTAGCCTTACCCAAATGGTGATGTATTGTGTAGTCATAATCCTTTATAAATTCCATCCATCTTATTTTCAAGAAACATAATTTCCATGAGCAAAAATAACATGCCCCAAAAATACTACTTTGGTCTAGCCAAAAGTCACATTTAGAAAATTTAGTTTATAACTACTTTTCTCGCAAGGCCTGTAAAATAATATTCAGATGACGTTCCGTTCTCTAATAAATTTAAATTCAAGTTCATCCAGTTACCGAAACATTACGTTCCTTCTAAAACAATCTAAACATGCATGATATGAGGACAACCAAAACATACCTAATATCATATCAAAGTCATGCATACTGAAAGGTAGTAAGTCAACCAATAACTCCTTTTCACTTATTCACACCATACACTCCCTACACACCCTATCAATAAAAACCAATCCTCCCCACTGGAGTAATAATAGCTAAACCAGAATTTAATGATGATAGTGTTTTATTAAGATGCAATAGATAAAGAAAAACACAAAGAATGTGTAGAACCGGGATATATTAACATATAAGCCTCTTTATCATTCATATGTAAGGATAATCGTCTAGTGATTTCTTATCAATGAAAATCAATTCCCAACTCATATATTATGTCATACCTTCATATACGTATGTTGAACATTCGCACATAATTGATTATCGGTTGTATCCTCTTATATTCACAATGGGTGAACATTTTTAATAAACCAAACATCATTCTTTACATGTCTCACTTCATTCCCATATTCCATCCTTATCATCGTGTAACATTTCAAATAATAAATATTCTATTACAAGACTAACTTCTTATAGTTCATCTCTCCAACATCCGTTTATTACTTCAAATGATAAACATCATATTTCAATACCAACTTATCACATGTCAATATCTCATTTTCCACTTAATACCAAATATATGTTTCGATAAACATATCCTTACTACTTTCCACATATCGATAATGAACAATCATTCACCAAATGTATATTTTTAACCAATATTCCATATTCGCTTTCATGTATCTTGTGTAGTCATTCACTATGAACTCAATATACCTTCTTACTATATTCCTATTTTCAATATCGTTTGATTGTTCTTTAACTAAACATACAATGACCTTAACAAGTCATTTATCCAACACAATAACATTACAATCATAACCGGACACCAATCATTTTAACATTGTAGTCTTACGCAACATCATTAATACACTCATCTTACTCGTTTGGTAACATGGATGTTAAACGTAACATCACCACTTACAACTTTGACCATACCTACTAACTCCATAATACTTCTCTAACTATTATATATCGTATCTCTTTCAAATAACCTGCACAAATACCTTAATGTACCACATTATGGTATCTCACATAGCACATCCTCCTTACATGTACTTCTTGGTGACTCCGTTTAATGTCAATCATATTAATTCTATAACATACTCTTAGTGGTAACACATACGCACAATGACAAATACAACTCAATATTCACTCAACCCAATTGTAAATATTTAAACCTGACTAACACCTTTCCCATACTCATCCACAACACATATTCTTAAAAGGACTCCTCAATATTTTTAAACTTCCAACTCTTTAACACCTCATCTCAATTTTACTATTCTTATAAGCGTTTCAAAACATCACAAGAGTAATATCCACTATATGTACTCATATTATTAAAGACGTACATCTCAACTCTCATTACTCTTTATGATACTTGTAATAATTCAATATGAATTCATATTCTGACCATTTACGATATATCGACTTTCTATTGAATTTCATTCCTATTTCACATGTTAAGTATAAACATATACAACTACCAACCTTCTCATTTAACCTCTACTATGTGAATCTTCATTTTTATTCACACTCCAATAATTTAAGTCTCATTATAATAATGTAACAATAAATATTCTCACTTCTCATCCTTTAATGGAATATGTGTTCCCTTACATCACTCTCACATAAAGATGAGGAGCGCACCCATTCATAATGATACATGTAACACGACTTAAGTCCACATATACCAGCATATGAAGAGATCACCACAAATACTTCATAATTTTTATGAAGTTCACATATAACAGAATAAGAAGAGATTACTTTCAATACTTCACAATTTGTATACCACATTGTGTCTTTAAAAATTTTCCTTCAATGACACATATGTTCAAACAACATAAAAAACAATGCAATGCTTTGTATTAAAATACCTGTATTCGTTGTCATCCCCGAATAAATCTTAACATCTTATTTCCTTTCCTGCAAGATCCTTGAATTTCATAACACGTATAACAATATATGTGTATAACTGACAAATGTTAGTCATCAAAGCCAATTTAAAACTTAATAACAAACCCTTCATGTCCACGCCTCAGGAATCCAACATACTTAAATGTATCCTTAGAAACTGAATACTTATGACTCAAAACAATTACTACGTACACTGCCAATCTAGACCCTCACACCCTGTCTAGAACCTAATAACCATGCTCTGATACCAAGTTGTCGTGCCCCGACTTAAGTACGTTAAGATTATCATTTTATATTGAGATAAATGGCCATTAAACAATATGGTACTTGAAATCTTTCAAAAAATAGCGCAAGATTATTTTTTCTTTACAAGCATGTTTAGATGAAAACATAGCTACCTTTATGCACAACTTAAAAGTACCCAACAAATTTACTTACATAAGTTCCTCTGTTTAACATTTACCCAAAAAGCTAGTTGATATTCAACCCACGTTATTTATCCTCCACTCTCCTATTTAAGGTCCTAACATGGCAGTGAACTCCAAACGATAGGCATACCTGAAACATAACATTATAATAGTGTAAGCAACACAAGCTTGGTGAATGACCATATTCCACACATATACCACATATATATAAAAAATTTGAATAAACAAATTTATTTTCTAATGTCATAACCCAATAAGAATTGTGTAACTCTCGCAAGCTTGGACCAGACACTGTCTAATTAACCCACCACAGTTAATGGGGACCACCACATACCATAATTAGGCCTGAGTACAACAAACCTTTAAGTTGGATTAACGGAACGGCCACATCCCGTAGGACCCATAACAGTCCTTAACATTAGATAAATGACCATCCATAGTCCATAACATTATATAACATCCCATCACATTCTTAATCATATGCATATGTTTCATAAATACAATATTACTCCCATAAGCATCTTAACACATGAGTTTAACTACACATTTCCATATGAACATATAAGCATCTATATTTCATAGGACAGGTCACTTACCTTGAATTTGGTACTAAGATTAATATCAAACTATTTCCTTGGTATGGTAGTGTTAGCCTCTTCCCCACCTAACGATTCAACATCATTTGTATTTGAATACACCAAATCACATTAAACTCAGTTACACATCACATCATTTGGTCAATCTGACATAAATGAAAATCAATTGAATATGATACTTCACATTTCTATAACACCTTTTTCATTAGGGTTCTAACACAATTTATGGAATTAAATTATGAATTCTCTAGACAAAGTTATGCTCGTTTTATTACAACCTTTTACAAATCATTTCTGGAGAAAAACAACAACAAAACTTCAACTTCAACACAAAACCCAAGACGAACCTGAAGTTATTTTATTCTCCCCTTCAATTATATCATACTTATATATGTTCTCTAACATTTCCAATTGGAATTTCTTGATTTCAACAAGTATTCAATGATTTATGCCACTTTTAACACAACTAGGTCTGAGTTGACCATCAAAACATAACTGAACATTTTTCAAGAATATATAACCTCCAAATAGGTTATAAATCATGGGAACATATTGCATAATTTTTAGAGTTCATTTGCTAAGTCAAGAAAAATGTCGAACACTTGGTGTGCATACTTACATTTTTGGGGCAGATTTTATACCCAAATTCGAACTATCACCCAAGATTTATTTCCTTGTATTTTTACATAATTTTAGGCTATGACATGTATATATAAGTTTAGTTTCACATCAAACTAGAATCAATTTATTCCATTGTGTATTCACAAAGATACACCAATTTGATTAACATGATGATTACACCCTTAGTTGTATGAATTCAGCATACTTCATAAATACAACCTACAGATACCCACCTACACGTAACAACACGTATTATATCATGCCAAAATATGATCTTTAATATCATATAAAACAACCTATGTCATGTAAAGAATGGAATTGACAAGTTAAATCTTACCTAAGAACGTTTGGATGTATAAGCTTGTTTATCTCTCAATAACCTTCCTTAATCATTCACTAATTTATCCTAACCTCTCTTTCTTCCATGTAACTCTCAAATCCACTTGAAATTGTAATGAAAATAAATAATAAGGTAGGTTTTTAAGGTCTTTAAGTCAGCATAAGGCACCTCCCCTTAGTCCAATCAAAACAAGCCATGTGTTATACTTTTAAGACAAAATACCATTTAACGAATAATCATATTTGCCATTGTTTCGTAATTTCAGCATAACTACTTACTTGGACCTCTGTTTTACAAACCGTTTGTTTTGTCATAAACAAAACTCATAGATATAAAACTTTTATATTTTGTGTTTTCCCCAAATCATAAAACTAGTATGCCTAATTTGGACCCGAACAGAAGGGTAGCAATTAATCGAAAATCTCTAACTTTCACATTTGGCGACCTAACTTGCCAATTTCGAACCAACTCCTTGGTTTAATTTTATAAATATAATGATTAATTAGAAAAATATTTTCATGATGCATTTAACCACATAACTAATCATATGATCTAGACAATTTATCCCCGATCATAAGCTTGATTAACATCTAATGCAACCAACACATATATCACATGAGTATGCATCCCCCAAATATGATAATTAACATGTTTAACACCCATCACCAACTTATAACTTATACCATATACTTAATCATATAATTAACATTCCTAATCACATTTTAGGGCCTTATAGTCCGTTTGATTGGCGTTGAATCGTTTTTCATGGAAAATATTCATTTTTTACTTTTGAGGTTCTTGATTTCACATGCATTCTATTAGAACATTACTTATAAATATAAAAAGGGTTCCTTGTTTTTAGAAATTTCACGAAAAACAATTCTCACTCACTACCCAAAGAACTGATTTCCATGGAAAACTTCAAAAGTAAGACCAAATCCCTCTTATCTTTTCCACACATTTTCTTGCCTATATAATAAATGAACTATTTCTCAACAATTTTCCAACTTTGTAATCAAACTCAACCTAAATAATATTTATGTTAAAGATTTAGAATTTGATATGGTATTAGATGTAACAAAAAAATAGGGCTTTGAGGTTGTTACTCCTCTTTTTAAAAATAAATTAGCTAGCGATTCATAAGATTTTCATTTTGTTATTAGTCCTATGTAAACATACGTGGCTTTCACTCCATTAAATTAGGGCATAAAAAAACAATAGCACAACCCATTAACTGATGCAGTTGTTAACAGTTATGGGATTTTTTACCAAAGCAAAAAAAAATAAAGGATGGGCTCCAAAAAGACATTGTCGAAATAGGACCAATGCCAAAATACCTAAAAACTATATGGTATTGGATAACATTAGTGATTTTTTCAATGGTGATGCATTTTGAATTAATTTGGGTCCATCACATATATCACAAAATAAAATCATAATCAAATAGTAAATCAAATTAATAGCATGAACTACATGAAAATGCCATAAATTAATTAACCCAACCAAACATATCAATAATTCCAACTAAAATTTACACAAACATGCACACAAATATTTTCATAAATTAGTCTTAAAAATATACTACAACAACCAATCGACAATCCGGATTTTCAATTGGCTCACCCTCAACTTCCTATCACCACTACAAATCAATAAAAATAATCAGGTTATGCACCCAGCACCGATCTATATGTAACTCGAGTAGTAAAACAACACATATAAAGCCATATACACATGAAAAAATACATATACTGATGAAAAAAACATATGTAACTCGAGTAGTAAACAAACTAGTGGCTTACCTAGGGAAATGGTGATAGCTGGTGATTAGGATGATGAGGCTAGGGCGAGCGATGACACTAAGATCGAGGTGAACATCCGAGCGACGAGCTGGGCTTAACTAGGGCCGACGTGTTCTCGGGTGAAGAAGAGAGAACCAGTTGGGCGTGTTTTTTTTAGTGTCTTTTACATTCTTTTTACTGGGATTAAAAGAAGAGGGAACCTAAAATGTGAGAAGGGGGAACCCAAATATTTTGTGGCTGTCTCTTAAAGTATATTTTTTGAGACGGATACTAATTTTCCATCTTTTTAGCTACTACTTTATGAGACGGGGATTAAAAGTTCTCTTAAAAAGAATATTTTTTAAGATGGTTAATTTTAGCCGTCTTAAAAGGTCAGCTTTAGAGACCAAAATTTTAACCGTCTCAAAAGGTCCCGTCGTAAAAAGCAATTTTTTGTAGTGGTTTTTGAACTATCCCCTCTAATTGTGGTGTACTTGCATTTTATCTGGGCAAGTTATCATTTCTTAGAACTATCCCCTCTAACTGTGGGGTACTTGCATTTTATCTCGCAAGTAACATTTTTTTCGAGAAATTAGAGCAGGGGAATGTAAGTCCCCATTTCTCTATTCTTTATATAAGGTAGTGAAATAAGGCTTTTTCTTTGAGAACAGAAGCTAAGGATTTCTCTCAAAATGAAAATGTTTTCTATGTATTTTTATTATCATCACTTGGAGAACGTCCTCCTGCTGGTCTATGATAAAATTAAAATAATTTATTTAATATTCTTGGATGAACTTTTCTCAGTATACCTTTCTATCTGGATGGATGTACCCTCCCAAGTGTAGTGAGCAAAGTTCCCTCTATCCGGGACTCTCTTCTAGTCTAGCTGAGAGAGTTATATATATATATATATACTAGGGTATGCCCGTGCCTGAAGGCACGCTGATAATTTTGAAAAGTATAAAATCGTGTATAATATAAATAATAAAGGGTCAATTATTAAATAGTCCCTACTATAAATATATATTTTTTAAAAAGGACACATATTTTTAGTTTAACCCATTTAGTCCCTCAAGCACTCAATATCCTCTTGTTTTTAGAGGTCCGCGCCAGCGGCACTCCCTCTCCAAAATATGTGGCAAAGGACTTTTTGAGGCAAAATAAAAAAGTTTGGACTAAATGGGTATTAAAAAATGTCCGAGGGGCTATTTGGTATATGTCCCAATAATAAATGTTTTATACATTAGAAGTGTAAATTTGTAAAGTATAGAATCATGTAAATTTAAATCATACAATTTTTTTCCAACACAAATGTCTTAATAATTTAAAAATTTGGGCAAAATTCTCTTTGTTTATTAAATTATCCACCCAGCTTAATCAATTCATCAATAAATAAATAAAACAGTAATCAATTTAATCAATTCATGAAGAAAACATAAATACATTATTAGCCTGCAATGCAGAAACTCAATTTTGTAGATGAACTGAACTCATTCTACACAAAAAATGTGTGAACACTTTGTTTGAGTGCATTCATGCCTTTAACGCTAAATGTGCAAAAGCGGCACAAAAAAAGCAAAGACTAATAGAATATCCAAGAACAAAACAAAGACTACATAAGATTAATCTTTTATACAAAGGCAAACACACTACATTGAAACCAAAAATGTGATCCAATCAAGGAACGTCTAAATCGAAAGAGGAAGGAATGTGTGGGTCTTTTTACATTGAATATGCCAATTCACACATTATCGCTCAAGACACTTTGAATCAAAGTATCATATATCCCCTTTGTTTTCGACACTCAAAATCATCAATTGCACGTAACACCATATTAAGCGCAAATCATTACCGATGCATGTTGTTGTCGATCAAGTGGTGGCATGTTTAGGAATGATGTCATTCAACACCACATCTGCAAAAGAAAAGAGCAAATCGAAAAATATAATATTAGATGTGCACCATTCTTCTTTAGCCATTTCTAAAAAGCTCGGTTGAATACCTCATTTCAAACATAAAAAAATAGGGAATGAAGGCATGATGAAATTTTTTCAAATTACATAATCATGAAACGGCAAAAATTTCTAAAGTGCAGAATTATAAAACGACAAAAATTTCATCCCCCAACAAAACAGTATAATTTAAAAAAAATAATAGTCATTAGTATTATACCAAAAGGAGATTACATTTATTGTATATAAAAACATAGATCCAGTACAAAAAAATATGCCTAGTATTTATGGAATTTGTAAAAATAATTCTCATAGATGAGATATCTAAAATGCCCTCCATGCATCATCCATAAATGCCCTCAGCAAATCCGCAGTAAACGACACCTGGTCACTCCACTGCCTCATTACCAAATTTGCCTCCCATTGATCATGGCCTTATGCAAATTCAACCTTTGTAATGCGCATAAAAAAATATTGAAAAATTAAGAGAATTAAAGCCATGTATGGCCAAGAAAGTATTTGTGTCAATATCTCCATAATCACCAAGAAAGTATTTGGATGCTCAATTTCCGCCTCACTTGTCTCAACATTTCATCTATTATTCTAATTAAAAAAACAATCCAATAATGAACCACAATAAGGAACCAAAATCATATAAGGAATACAATGTTCAACAGAAAACTTGAATGTAGCATCACCTCAAGGACATGGTAAATGGAGCAATAAAAACACATTCATTATATTCAAGACATAGTTATTTTAAGAATAGTTAATAATGACGTCAAATTTGTTGTTAAGTCTCCAATGATCCAACATGAACTATGCCATTGAAATTAGTCATGGGATTGTCCAACTGAAAATGATCAACCATACAGGTACTAAAGTCTAGCTACGTAAATTATCGATGTACTAAAAAAACTCATCAACTACCTACATTGTCTTGTAACCAATAAAACTGGACTCTTGGTGTCAAAAACAGAGACTTGATCATCTCTTGTGTGTCTCCTTAACATATAAGGGTGATTTTCTTTTAAAGAGTCTCACCTTTACCTGCAGCATGCCTTCTTGAGCTTCAGCCTCAATCTTCAGCCGAAACTAAACTCTCATTCTCTTCATTTCTTGAGTTGCATGCTACTCGATTCCCACCTTTCACGCCTTCTCCGTTCGTGCTTCGGCTAAAATCAGGAAACCCTCTGATCCCAAAACTGGTCTCTTCACTTTGTCGTGTGTGAACCCCACTGGTTCCACCAGAGCCAATGACCATCTGACTGTGCAAGGCTTGTTGCTGAAGGGCCGAATATGGCTGCTGCTCAGCATACAACATAGGGGATCTTCGTGCGATTAGCAAAAGGGAAACCATATGTTGAGATTATTGGTGCTGCAGCTAGTGAAGGGATATGAGTTTCATCAATATAAACTCCAAATAGAGGGCAATGAAGAAAAATTCGTAAAAAAGGAGAATCATACCTCAAGTGTAACACGCCACATAAACAGTACTGACCCCATACCTGACACTGATTAGGTGCTGCACCAGCACTGCCCTTGCCCTGCATGCTTTTGCCTGCTCCTCATCGTAATGTTGGCAACTTGAAAGTAATAGTATATAGTTTGGAAATTTCAAACTACTCAAACAAATCAAATGGATACAATTAAAGGATTAAAGTAATAATGCAATGTCTGTCATATGGAAGATTAAAATCAAAAGATTAAAAATTCCTAATGACAAACATCCAATTAAGAGATTAAAAATTCGTAATGATAAACATAAAAAATATATCTTTGTGCTTGAATGACAACACTGTAATCTACTCCTATTGCTGTATACAAAGCCTCTGTAACATAGGTAACACAAATCATATATCTTTGTGCTTAAAACAATCAATGTTTGAGATGGAGATCAAATATTTGTGTAACAAATCATATATCTGTGTAACAAATCAAAAAAAGTAAAATTTTCTAAAATACCAAAGAATCTACAACTGAAGTACCATCAGGTCTAATTTTTTGAAATACCAAAAATTTATGTTTACAAACAAATGAGGAGAATCATATTTATTGTTGAGAAATATCAGTTTGCAAATGAATCAGTTTGCAAAATCAGTGTGCAAACGTAAACTTAGAATGACCCTAAAATCAACATATAAAGTTGCAAGTCTCTAAAAAAAAGCACAATGGTTACCTATTCAGTGATCTTGATCTTCTTGATTTGTTTCATGTTCATGAGAAATGCTTAATGAGAAATGCTTCCAACAGTTCCTAGTGAAAATCATTGTGCACCTATTCTAATAGAAATTGGATCAGTGGGGGAAGTTTCTCAGGCCAAAGTGTCTTTACATACTCATAGCAGGTGTGTTTCCACCATATCCATCATTGGGCCTAAAGCATGCCCCACGTGTCTCCATCATGTCCAACGTTGGGCCCAAGCCACGCCCCATGCTCGAGCCAGATCCTTGTCTAAAGTTTTTCTTTCCTCCTATAAAACAGAAATCCAAATAGTTTCACATCCATGATTTGTTAGACTATGTAGTGTGAGGATGTGTATAGGAAAGCACGATGCATGGATATATATTTATTTATTACATTCACAGCATTTTCATCCGCATCAGTCTTAGACAATATGTATCCATAAAAGGTGTTATCCCAAATGGAACCCAAAACAGAAAACCATCACAAAATAACATTTATAATCCCAATTAATACCTATGAACCATAAACGTAGAAAAAGTTAAAAAAATACACCTTATAACCCAAATTCATAATATAATTCGAGTATTAATGAAAAATAATCAATAAACCCCAAAATAAAGATTACTTAAAGAAAATACCTATAAACATACCACTACCCACATCCAAAAACATCAAAAGATTAGACAGGGCAAACCAAATACATTTGAAAAACATCGGCATCTTGCTAGATTGTCCTTTAATTTTTTAGTTAGAATTATCAACCAAACAATAGGTTAGTCATTTTGTCAAACACCTATCAAGCAACTATGGAAAGATAAATTTGAAAAACCATTAAACTTACTAACATATGACACTGCTGATGGAAATACATGCAAAAGATTCTCTGGAGCTGCCACCATCTGCAAAGTAGAAAATTAGTTCCAACAAAATAGCAGAAAAAATATAAACTTCAAATCAAAATTTGATATCACGAATACAGAGGTTCATTCAAAGGGGAATTTTTTTTTGAACTCATGTGTGTGATAAGATCATATATGTGCTATCAGATCAGATCAAATAAAAACAGGTAATTGTTTGAAATATGTGTACCATAATGCATAACCTCTTTGAAATATGTGTACCATAATACATATATTATTAGTACAATGTGGGATTCGATCCTAACATCTTTTATGGTAACAATACTATAAATTGAACTTAAATAATGGCCATGGATAGCAAATCAACAAAACTCACTGCATTATTAAACTTTTAATAGTAAATCCAAGCACATAAAGAAGTAAAACTAATGATTAGCTATCTAAAATAAATTAATAATAGGTATAAAAGGGCATGAGGGGAGGTTTTGTTGGAGTTATGAGGGGAGGTTGGGGTGGGATGGGTTGAGACCACACCAGAAGTACTAATATCTACATATATGCATGGATGAAATTGTTGAAAAAGGAATCAGATACCTTTCTTGAAAGTGTAGTTTTTGGAAGATGTATTAGAAGCATCCTATTTAGATTGAGCCTAAGAGCCTATGGTGGATCCCCTAGTTATATCAGCCTCAACACACTTACTTGGTTTCTTAAGATGCAATGCAACTGCAGCAGCCCGTTTGGCAAACACACTTGCTCTGTCAGGCCGTGAGCTTTCTTTTATTTCTTTTACAGGATAGGATTCTTTTTCTACTGACCCTGAATAAATTTAAAGAAAATTAGGACAAAAGAAGCCCAATATGTATCAACTCCACCAAAGGATATATATATTACTGAGAATGGTAATAAACTTATGCAGATATCAATAATTACATAAACCAATGAAGCAAGGAACGTGGGGAAATTATGTGTTATGAGGATTCTCCGCAGTGTGATTCCAAAAGAAAAATAAAAAACAAACTATATTTGATGAAAAAGTTCGTTGAGAGACGTACCACATCTGAAGGTGCTACAGGTGAGTGGATATGGCTGATCCGCACAATAACAACCAAATAAAGTCTAACTGGAACCACACTGCCCACCTGATGTTTCGCATCGCTGCATCTGGTTTCATTTGATGCCACTCCAACCCGAAACCGCTATGGAGAGCTGCTGTTAAATCATCCATTGAAGCCAAAATGCTACCTAGAGCCTGACTCCACCTTTCATTAACAGGAACAATTACACGGTGGTTGCATGTGCCTAACTCGGTGTTAATTAAACTGATATGGAAGCTGTTGTGGCATTTGAACTGGAATCTCGGTGCAACCACAGTGCAGACTTACATCTTGATTGGTGGAAGCAAAGCTGAAGAGAGTGGGATCCAAGGTGGTGTTGTGGTCAAATCACGAATAGTGGTCGACTATACATTTATTTAATTATCAAAAATTCAAAGATTCTTAGGCATGTTTAGACACTACTCTGCTTTCTCACTAAAAACTCTATAACATTCATTATACCCGAAACATATAAAATGAATTAATTTACTTACAGACTTTTTACGGACTTGGCATCATCAGCGATCAACAACGATGTAAGTAAATAAAACATGCGGTGTGTAGATAAGTCCTGTACATAAATAAGACCTGCAGTTAAAACATAATCAACTGAAATTCCAAATATAGTTAAAACTCCTTTCTACATTTTTGAAGATGTAAAATTGAAGATGAACTCTTCACAAAATAATCATAAATCATGATTTTTAATACAAACTAAATGGGGTCTTTCATAAATCTTGTTACACAACATAAATCTAGGAAATATATCAAGAAGCAATGAAGTGTGTAAGACCTTCTTGTTCAAAAAAATATCCCAAGTGGATTATTTTTTTGTAGAGAAATTGCCTTCCAGACCTCTTCTAAATTAAACCAACATGGTAAAAAAACTTTAGGCTGACTTAATATTATATTGAGGAGAAATTGCCTTGTGGAGAAATTGCCTTATGGACCTCTTCCATTCCAAGTCATGAACTACTAATCTTATATTGAGGATTAAGTTCCTTAGGCTGACTTAATTGATCTCTGTTGTAAATTTTCCTAAACACAAAACAAACAGGGGATAAAATTATTCAAATGATGATAAAAGATTATGAACCCTCACTTCTCATTTAAATAATATTATAAAGAGTAAATTAAAATATGTCACTATGAAACACCCCTGTTATCAAACAACTACAAATTACAATGAGATAAAAATAGGAAACCACCCTCCATGTCGTCGTGGCACTGCATAACCTTAGCCACTTCTATAGCATGGTTTCTAATAGGAGAAACTTCAATAAGAGGTATAAATGCAGCATCTATCGACCGTGTAAGCTAGAAATCATATTGTGAAATCATATTGTAACATAGAAACCATATTATAACATACAAATGCAGCATCTATCGGTATGGTAACATAGAAACCATATTTTGAAATCTTGGATGTTCACGGGCATCTGTTGGCTGTGTAAGCTCTTATAAACAAAAACATTTGACGAAATAATTTGAGAAAGAAAAATTTATGAAAATAGATTTCCATTAATTTCTTCAGAGACTCAATCCAATACAAAAACATTACATACTTGTATGTGTCGTGCATTGTGTCATCTATGAATTGTGTTAATCGTGTCGTGCATTATGTGTCATCTATGAATTGTGTTAATAACGTCGAGCATTGTGTGATGTCAGACCAAAACTTGACTTTCCACCCCTACTCATGACTACACATTGTAATTACCAAACTCGCATGTTTAAAAAAATAATCAAACCATTTGCATTGAAGGTTCAAAAGGAAATCAAACAATAAAATTTGAAGGTTCATACCATTGACATCAACTTGAAGGTTCAAAAAGAAAGCATACCATTTACATTGATGGTAAAACTGAATCCACGGGTGAGACCTAGAAATCAAAAAATAAAGATAATAATTTCAGTTTGAGATATCTAAAATCAGGGGTTCAAAAACACCTAATTTGAAGAATACCATTAATAGAAATTAGTTAAGGTCATTGAAGGAAAAAAAATCTTTTGGCAAAAATACAAAAGAAAGAATTCACACTACCGCAATTTCATTTAACAAAAAATGAAAAATTTGAATGTTCATAAATTATTTAGACACATAAAACAATACAAAAAATATAGAGTGAAAAAGGGAGAGAGCATACCATTTGCATTGATGGTAAAGCTGAATCCATGGGTGAGACCTAGAAATCAAACAATAAACACAATAATTTCAGTTTGAGATGTCTAAGAATTAGGGGCTCAAAAATAGCTAATTTCAAGAAGACCATTAAATTAAAAAAAAAACTTAGATTAAGGAAATAGATAACACGCATTAGAATTGAACCAACAATCGTACCAACAAAAATTGAACAAAAATATAGTATATTAGAACAAAACTTATAACTAAACTTTGAAAGAAATTAAACAAAGTCTTCAGATCTGTAGATCCAAGGTCAAAATATCAAAATATTACAAATATAAACATGAGAGTGTGGGAGAAATTACTTGGAATGGCAGCGGCAGCGTTGGAGTGCAAGGGTGGCAGCGGCACCGTTGGAGTGCAAGGGTGGCAGTGTTGGAGTGCAAGGCGGCGGTGTGGTAGGATAAGGGTTTGGAACGGGTTTGTATTGCGGGGGAAGTGAAATAGGAGATGGAAGAATTGAGGGTTTGGGGATGGTTTACGGAAGCTGAAGCAAGGGAGTGTTGGGGCGTGGGTTTTGTGTTGAGGAGAGAGACTGAGTTGTGTGTAAGGGTGTCTATGGACTCTTTCGTCCTTATTTTTGAATTTTGACATAAAATGAGGGTGAAAAAAAGAGGGGGAAACCAAAATTGTAAAGGGTAAAATAGGAAGTACAGGAAAAATTTATTAAGATGACATCATCTTTTAAGCTTATGACATAGATAAGTTTCTTACTTTATTATATATATATATATATATATATATATATATCTTATGCCATAAGAAAAAAAATGACAATCATCATTCAATGCTAAAAAAGAGTTGTTATTCATTTCTATTCATTGTTTGTATCATTTACAAGACTATATTGCTCTAATCATTTTACAAAAAAACACTTGTCTAGCACTAGAGCAAGACTTTCAAACCTTTCTATAAAAGTGAAAATTTTTCTTTAATAAAATTAGGCATAATACCTCTTCAGCCACTTGCAGTTGTTGGACTAGAGGCAATCACTCTTTGGCTATGAGATCTGACAATAACCCGACTTGCCTACTTCCCTGACGACAAAGAGTCCTTCCCAGTTGGGTTTGAACTTTGGTGCCGATATGCTGCGGAGGTGGTGAGTGGATGCTCGCAGGATTAAGTCTCCCACCTGGAACTCCCTAGGCTTAACCAAGTTTTCGTAAGCTTCGAACATTTTTTGGGTGTAGACTTTGAAGTTCTCCTTCACCTTGTCTCTATGCTCATCAAGTGCCTCTAGTTGGGCATACCTTGGGTCAGGGATGAGTCCGTTACTTAGAGCAAATCTAGCTGAGGGCATCGCGAACTCTACCGGTAAGGCAACTTTAGTCCCATAGACTAGGGAAAATGGGGTGAACCCTGTCGATTTTCTTTTTGAAGTACGATAAGCCCATAGCACCATGGGCAACTTCTCATCCCATGCCCCTAGAATTTCCTCCAACATTTTCTTCAAGATATTTATCAGGGTCTTATTGGTAGCTTCCACTTGTCCATTACCCTTAGGGTAGGATATGGTTGAGCTATTGTGCACAATTTTGTATTTTTTTATGAGGAGGGACACCTCTTTGCATACGAACTTCTCCCCATTATCTGTTAAGACTACCTTGGGTATACCAAACTGGCATATTATATACTCCTTTATAAACTGGGTTACCACTTTTGCAGTCACCCTCCTTAGAGGAATGGCTTCTGCTCATTTGGTGTACAATTCTATGTCCACAATGATAAAACATTTTCCATGAGAGTCTCGGTTGATTTTTCCTAGTAGGTTAAATTCCCATGCGTGGAAGGAATAGGGAGCCGCGAGGCTTTGCAAGCTGATGGAAGGGGCATGTATCATGTTACCATGCACTTGACAGATCTTGCACTTCTTCACGTAGCTAATGGAATCCATCTCCATGGTCGGCCAGTAATACACTAGTGTCATCAAATGGTCATACAGTTTAGCACCCCCCATGTGAGAGGGGTCATAAGCCCTTTTAACACCTTCTCTATGTCCTTTTTAGCTATGAACCTTAGTGCCTTCTCATTATACCTTTTTTTTTCAAATCTCTCTTTCCACTAAGTAAAAACGGGTTATCCTTTTTCGCAAATAAATTTCATCCACTCTCTCTAAGGGCATCTCCCCATCTCTCATATACTCTATATATGGTTGTCTCTAATCTTTAAATACCTCTACAAAGTTGGCTTTTATCGGTTGGTCAAAATTATCTTGGCATTTTAGACAGTTTTGTTTTTGACGGGCAACTTCTGCACTCATGATGGGCCAATAATACCCACCCCGTTGCAACCGTCGATAGAGAGGAATATCAGTGTCTTTACAACGATTTTGGTGCATTTCTACCAACCTTTTATTAGCTTCTTGCTCTCCGACACACCTAGCCAGAAGTCCTCCGGGTCTATTGAAATAGAGTGTTCCATACAGCATGTGATAGTTAGCTAACTCTAATATCTTCATTGTCCCTCCTCTAGTTTCGAGTTGCTTCACCACTAGGTGTATCCATTTTTTTACCTCATCCCTTGGGAATAAGGATCTTACTGTAGTAGGAATTATTCTTCACTGTAGTGTGATTGTTTCTTGTGACTCATCCATGTCTAGATTTTGTGCTATTATGGCAAGTGCGTTGGGATGCCTGTTCATTGTTCGTACATGTCTCTCTACAATTATTTCCAAGAACTGTCCCACCAACCTTTAGATAATGTACTTGTATGGTTCTAATTTGGTATGCTTGAGGGCAAACTCCCTATTGACCTATTTTACTACCACGTTGGAGTCCCCTCATATGCACATCACCTCGACTCCTCTTCTGAGTGCCTCTAACATTCCCAAAATGAGGGCTTCATACTTAGCCTCGTTGTTTGAGCATTTAAAGTCCAACATGAAAGAGAGAGTGATCTTCTCCTTCATATTTGATAATATAATACCAGCACCCCCTGTCCCTTGAGCACTGGATCCATCAAACTCCATCGCCCAATTTGCATTTTTTCCATCATGCATGCTTGACTATTCTCTCCAAGCAACTCTTCACTAGGTGGCTCAAATTTTCCACTTAGAAAATGGGTAAACTGATCTTTCACTGCCTGGATTTTAATGGCTTCGGGCACCATGCATTTCAAATCATACTCTAATAGGATCAAAAAACCCCTTGCGACTCATTCCACAAGTACTGTCCACACGAGGAGGTACTTGATGGGGTCACACTTAGTGATTATATGAACTGTGAAGGCTAACAAATAGTGTCTCAACTTCTGGAAAACAAACACTAAGAGTAGGAAATGCCTCTTTACATTAGTGTATGTAGACTCTGTACTTGAGATCACCCTTGAGAGGTAGTACACCGGCTTTTCCACTCATTCCTTCTCTTGGTCTAGTAGTGCTCCTATGGACCTCTCTGTTGAAATAAGTTAAAGCAGTAGCGGTGCCCCCACTTCTGGTGGAATCATTATATATGGGGAGGATAGAATATCTTTGATCTTCTCAAAGGCCTTATTCTACTCATCTCCTTAAGTCCATTTGTCTTTGTCTTTTAGAAGGGGTGTGAACGGGTGAGTCACCTCTGCGAGTGCGGGTATGAACCTCCTTAGGTAGGATACCTTTCCCAGGGTGATCTTAAGCTGTCTCTGACTCTTGGGGGTGGCATCATCGTTATTTCTTTCATTTTTTGCGTCTACTTGCACCCTCTGCCTGTTGACCATGAACCCTAGAAACTCTTCGGCGGTGACTCCAAAGGCACACTTGGAAGGTTTCATTCGCATCTTATACCCGCGACACCTCTCGAACACCCTCCTAAGGTCTTGGATGTGTTTACTTTCTTTTTTGGATTTCACCACTTGGTCATCTACATAAAACTCTAATATGTCATGAAGCAGGTCATGAAAAATTGCCATCGTGGTTCTCTGGTATGTGGTCCCATCATTCTTCAGTCCAAATGGCATGACTATATAGTGGAAGTTTCCTAGGAGTGTGCAGAAGGCAGTCTTCTTTGCATCTTCTCGATCCATCTTAATCTGGTTGTAGCCAACGTACCTATCCATGAAACTATACATCTCATGTCCTGCGGTAGCATAGACTAAGATATCTATGCTTGGTAGAGGAAATTCATCTTTGGGGCATGCCCTATTCATGTTGCAAAAATCTACACAAATCCTGATTCGTCTCTTGTATTTCTTCGCCACTGGCACTATACTATAAAGCTATATGGGATGTTGAATAGGCTTGATGAATTTCGCCACCAATAACTTTTCCACCTCAACTTTTATTTTGAAGTCAAGGTTTTCCTTATAAGTGCGAGTGGCCTATCTCACTAGAATGGCATTGGAAATAACGTTCAATCCATGGGAGCTCACCTATGGGTCTATTCCTGGCATATCTATATACTTCCAAGTGAAGACATCGGTGAAATCCTTGAGCAAGCCAATGACCTCTTCTTTATGCTTTGGTCTGAGACTCTTGGAGATCAGGATGGGTCTACTTTCACCTCCTTCTTTCCCTTAATCAATATCCTCTAACTCTTATAGTTTCTCTCGAGGTCCATCTTGCATGCATTCAAGATCTTCCTATGGATCCTCAACATCCTCAATAATATGTGACTCATCCACCACAAAGCATTCTGGTGTTGGATCGGTGCTCTCATCCTAGAGCACTTCCCATGCAGACCGTTTTAAGCGGTAGATAACCTTTCCATCGGGTTAAACCACTTTTTTTCAAGTTCGAGGAGGTTGGGCTACTTCCTCCACCTTCCTCTTCCCTTTTACCATGTGGGGAATTAACCTTTCCCCCAAGCGATTATGAACATATTTTTTTGTTTGATCCACTCCCCCTACCACTTTCTTTCCTTCTAGCCGTTGTAAAGAATTTCTTATTTCCTCATCCAGTTCAATGTAAAAAGCTTCATATACTAGATGGGCCTCCTCGATTGAGAAAGTCTTTTGAGTCACTTTGATGGCTATCTATGTGCCTCTAATGTTAGCCTTTGCACACTAGTGGTAGGTAGAAGGCACTATGCCATGGGTATGCATCCATACCCTCCCGATGAGTAGCTGGTAACTGGTAGTCACATTAATGATATGAAATTTGATGTGAGAAGTGAAATTTCCCAATTTAATTCCCACATTCACGTATCCAATGGATTGCATTCTGGCACTACGAAATCCTAAATTCACTAGTGGTACCGACACTACTTTCTCTTGCTCAATTCCTGTCTCATACAACATATTGATCGGCATGATGTTAATAGATGCTCCTCCGTCCATTAATGCCCTAAGGAATGACACCCCATTGATCACAGTTGTAACATACAAGGGGCGATTATGAAAATAGGGCACCTTCCTATCCACCACCGAAAACATTACTTCGAAAGTATATCTCTTAATCAGCCTTCCAATCTCCCATTGCCAATTTATTGAGGGATCTCCCCACTGCTGCACAGCCTCTAAAAATTTTCTTTTTATGAGCACCCTTGTGTCTTACTTCACTCCTATTTGGTCAAAGAACCACTTGAACTTAGGGCTCCTCGCTATGGCTTCACACTCAGAGTCTAGGTCTACTTCGTATGTCTGAGCATTACACACATATTCTGCTTCGGATATGCCCCCTCGTCTAGGGAAAGTATCACATCCACTTGGCGCTCAATGAGGTTGACCTTCTCGACTTCCTTGCCTTCCTCATTTTCTTGATCTTAAGTGAAGAACCATTCTTCATGTTTTCTTTGTAACTCACTCTGGTGATTACATCTCAAAGTTAACTTCTCCAGCCCTTTAGATATCTCGTCATTATTTTCCCACTCTATCATCTCTTGGACTATCTCATCATCATATGCCACTACCATATTGGTAGTGCCAAGGTGATGTGCTGGAAGTGGATTTTCATTAACATCCACCGGGGGTATTTTTAAGGTACCATTGGCCACCTGCTCTCCAATGATTCTTCTCAAATAGTAGGAGTCTTGAGTGGGGTGTTGCACACGCTAGTGTAGATCATAATACTTAGGGTTGGCTTTATCTGTTGTTGTTGGATTTTCTCCATTAAGGTGAGCGTGACTTGCTACCCCCTCCCGCACCAATGTGCGATAACAATCCATAGCCTCTGTTACACTACAAGGTAACGGTGGTGGAGCATCTTCTCCAAATTTTCTCTTATTGATAGGGTTGTTGTTCTTGGCTCCAGAACCTCCCTTCATGCCTTCGGGATTTTCATCCGCATAGTTAGCTCCTTATCTCCTCGAGATGTGAAATATTCTGAAAGTAAGAGGTACATGTGTCCTCCAACCCAAGGTCCTTGGTGTGATTATCATGTCTATATTGCTCACAGCCTTAGTGAATTCTCGAAAGGTTCCATCTCTAGTCTCATTGATCAGATAGAGTTTGTATTCCTCCAAGAGCCTTTCCACACAAATTTGGAGTAGTCTTGCCCATACTACCTCCTCGTGGACATCAAGTGCTCTCTCACGAAAGCGTTTAATGTATTGAATCAACTCTTTGCCAGGCTTTTGCACCTCTTGCACCAAGTGACTCAGCGTGAATTCATCTTTCATCACAAAGAACTTTTGGAGGAACTGCTTATGAATCTCTTCTTAAGTAGGGATACTGTCGGGTTCTAGGTGGGAGTACCACGTGTAGTCCTTCCCCGTGAGGGTCTTGGAGAACTCCTTCAACCTCAGGTTTTTATCATTCGCATGCACTCCCAAATATTCAACAAACCACTTCACGTGCCCCTTTGGGTTCTACCCTTTGCCGCTAAATTTGATAAATTTGATTGGGACATACCCTTCTGGGTATGATTTCTAATTCACTTCCTATGGGTATGGTTCTTGCAACTCCTCGTACAAGTGAGAGGCCTCCTTTTGAGAGGAGGATATCAGCCTCCTCACATCCTCCATCGTAACAGACTTGGAGGGGGATTATTCTAGACCCACGCTCTTTGTTGTTGGTGATCTTGACAATGTTGGAACGTGCTCCGGTGCCACTTATCGAGGTGGGGTTGTTTCTGTCAAAGCTTCCATCGGGGCGACTGTTCCTCCAGAAAGGGCTGTTGTCATTATTACGCATCCTTGACCCAAACTTGCAAGGTCGACCTTAATTTGTTTCAAGAAATCAAAGAAGATGCTCATAAGACTCATACCTATCACCAGAGCCACCGTTGGTGAATTGGTCTACCCTGTCGAAGGGACAGATGTCCTTGCTCCACTCACCACCACATCTTCATGAGTGGTCTGGTCACTCTTAGTCCCATTCCCAGAAGGAATGTCATAAAAAAAACTTGTTGTTTAGAAATGTTCAAACCTTCTTCATCCATGAAAGCAAGAATACCTCCCTAGCAGAGTCGCCAAATGTAATAGTGTAGTGAGACTGGGGTCTATGAATAACTCGAAAGGGTGAGGCATGAACTACTCCCATGGACGTTTCCCTCAAGGTTCTCAAGCACTTTTGGAATAGCTTCTGATAAAACCTTACCTATCTAGAACTCAAACTGTAGTCTACTCCCTATAGAAGATGATCTTCACCAGAATAATTGTAACTTTACCTAAGAGAAACTCTTGAAAGTGATGGTTATTAGGTAGAGGGAAGGAAGAAATCACTTAACAGTTAGAGATAAAGAGAAGGGAGAAAACACTTTGTGGTCTGGAGTGATTTTGACAGAGTAACAATATGAATTGAGTTATGATGTCCTTGATGTTGCCCAGGGGTCCTATTTATACTGGGCACTAGGGTTGAGTTGGCACTTTTGGGGCACCAAAACTGAGGGGGTAGTAAGGGACAAGGTCTAAAATATACCTTTTGTCCCTAGATGTGTGCAACCGCCTATCTCCTCTAACAGGTTCCACCTGATGTGAACCAAAGTCAAAAAGAAAATGTTTCTGCGCTAGAGGTCAAAGTGTCTGATTTGGTGAGTATCATTTTAAAATGGTAACTTTCTCTACAAACTATGTAAGCTTGAGGAGGGGGTTATAAGACCACCTCCTCTAGAATCTTTATAAACTTAAGGAGGAAGGTCTCAAGGAACACCTCCTCTAAAATCTTTAGTAAACTTTAGGAGGGAGGTCTCAAGGACCACCTCCTCTAAAATCATTTTTCAAAGTGTTCATTTCTTGTGAGAAACACTTGGTTGCTCACTTCAATTGAGATTAAGTGTGGGCTGTGTGAGGACTAGGTGACTCTCAAGGTCTGTTTACTACTGTTCTCTCAATATTAAAGTGTCAAGTGGTTGATCTTGATCAACAAACCTTTTTCTCAACCGCCAAGCCAAAACTCCTAAGAGATCCCATCTTGCTTAGTTGAGCCCTGCCTGCTCAACTAGTCTACCTATATAAGAAAGTAATATGTCAACACTTTTGTATGAGTAATAAATCTTGGGAGAATGGTCACTCTAAGTGATCCCCTTCACCAACTGGTTCTATTCTGTGGGGCATTCTAATTTCTGGGGGCGAGGAGCCTCTTGTAGTGAGCTTCCTCATTGAGCTGTGTTATCTGAGTTGTTTGGGATGAGTCACCCTTTCTAATGAGCCTACCCAACCAAATTCTAAATTTTGAATTCTTGGGTACTTTGGGGCGAGGGACCCTTTCCGAGGTCCTCCTCACCCAAACTCTAATTATGTGAATTTTAAGACATTTGGGCGAAGTGTCTTTTCGGAGGCCCTCCTGGCCCATTTAATTTCTATGAGAATTTGAGGATTTAGGGGCGAGGAGCCCTTTCTGGTCCCCTCCTCTCCCATATCCATTTTTTGTGAGAATTTGAGGATTTTGGGGCAAGGAGACCTTTATGGGGGCCCTCCTTGACCATTCCTATTTGTGTCTGGGCCCTCCTCGCCCATTTCCATTTTTATTAGCCTTTTAGGGTATTGGGGCGAGGATCCCTTTTTGGGCCCTCCTTGCCGATTTCCATTTCAGTGAGCATTTGAGAACCTTGGGACGAGGATCCCTTTCGGGGGCCCTCCTCACCCATTTCCATTTTTGGTAGCCTTTGGGGGTATTGGGGTGAGGAGCCCTTTCTGGGGCCCTCCTCTCCTAGGTTCTTAAGCTATCAAATGTGTACCCGTATACAGAAGAAAAAGTTATAGAAGAATAGAAACATCCAACAACTATGATAGTTGTGCACAAGAGTGAACAAGCCACGCGAGTTAAAAATTAGTTGAAGAAATGGACATAAAGTTGCCATGCGTATTGAACTAACTAATATAAATGTTGATAATTTTGTTGAAATTGCCTCATATGAAGATTAGTGGTTATGAATTATGAATTTCAATAGAATGTGGTGAAGATGTTGACACATCTGATTATCTGAATGTTAAAATAAAGTTGTAAAAATTAATGATCAAGGGACAGTCAATGTTAAAATATGTGGTCTAGATATTGGTGTTCCTCATGATTTACTAGCCTCAAAGCTCATAGACGACCATTAAATCTCTGTCTTGCATTGCCAAATTGTTAAATGGCCTCACAAGCATTCTTACATTGATACTTTACAAAAAGATCCAGAAAGTTAAAATCTAAATCCAAGATTTGTTCAGAGTCTAAAATAGAAAGATAACAATTATACAAATGTTGCAATATAAGAGTATGATAATAATTCTCTGTATCACCTTGGAGGAGAACAAAAGGCCTGCTTTATATTTTTGAAACATAAAAGTATTTATATAAAGTATTAGTGAGGAAGGAATATTATCGGAATTCATTTTAACACTCCATATTTTCGTGGACTTTATTTATTATTTATTAAGTGAGAAATAATTTAATAAGTGGGATTAAATATTTCTTGCGTGAATGGGTAATAATAAAATGCATAATTTCGATGGAAATTAAATTTCCATGCGATGTGATTTTATGTCGTGTTATAAATAATTAATCAATGATATTAATTATATGATATTGGACTATGTGTTATGCGTATAATAATCAAGTGTGTATAATAATCAAGAGTGTCACTGATTTCTGGATATGTGTTTTTAGCAGCTTGGATGTGCCCTATTTGGTAGGTATACCTCTGGGCTAAGTATTTGAGTAGTTTGGGTAGTATTTTGGACTTATTTGAGGGCTAAAAAATAGACTTATTATTTAGTATAATTTTGTTCTAATTGATGCCCTGTTTTATATTTCCATCTCATTTATTTTGTTTTGTTCATATCACTAGCTTAATTTTCGAATATGTATTTTTAGATCAGTGTGAGGACTTATTCCAGATGCGGTGTTAGGTTTTGGTTTAATATTGTTTTGTTCCTATCACTAGTCACTTGGTAGTGGTTAATAAATACTGTTTTATTTCACACTTGAATTGATTATTAACTTTTGAATTTGATTGGGTTTGGATAAACATGGAGTATTGGAGAAAGCATAAGAGGAAGACGTTTGCTACACTTGGAGTTTTGGCTAAAGAGGGAGTATACGAAGGCTGCTCTGATTGGTACATTGGGCACAATCAAATTTCAGACTGGGATATGGTTTGGATTTGTAAATTTTGGATAATTTTAAAAACTAACTTCTGAAGCGCTTTTTGAATTTGAATTTTGAACTTACTATCTACTATATCTACCATCGTACGGTTAATTACTTTATAAATATCTACTATATCTACTTTAGCAATTCTTTTTTATATAATGTCTCGGTTCATAACATTTGTATTTTGGGTCCTATTTGAGTTGCTTTATATATATATATATATATATATATATATATATATATATATATATATATATATATATATATATATTTATCCTATTTTGGGTTTCATTACACTGTACCTTCACACACAAATTACACTATAAATGTATACACAACATAGAATTTTTTCAGGTAGTGACACGAGTTACTCAGTTGTTGCAGGATACTGCATAATAGTTTACGTAACATATTGACTTTCATGTTTCACTCTAGCTATTAGTTTGATCTAATTTACAATCCTATGAGTGGAGTTTAATGGAAGATTTATTGAATTTAGTTTGATCTAATTTGCAGGTACTTACAATCGGTCGAGTTAGATCATTTTAAATTTTCAACCTACAATAAGGTCACAAAGATAACTTATGGTAATGGAATCTTTAATTAAAGAAGGTGGTGTTTACTTCATCGAGAGTGCGTTCCTTGTAAAAGATTATAGAGTATGTATGTTTTGGATGTGTATTTACCTATTTAGAGTGTCAGTAGTTGGATGCTTTTGAATTTTTTGTTAAATGTAAATTAAAGTTTGTTTGCATTACGCAGTAACGCATGATGGTGAGATTATTTTGAAAATAGTTAATGGATCAAATTGATGGTATGGTCTGCTGATCATTGATGGCCGAGGACAAGAAAAATGGAGACCACTCTGTGCAAATATGGCTTGATGATCTCTAGGATTTGGCCTACGATTTAGACGAAATAATTGACGAGTTGGTTACCAAATATTCATGTTAACACTTGGAGAAGGAACCTCAACAATCCACAACCAAAACTAAGGTATGGGGGTCAACACATGTCCATGTTTTGTAAGTTAAGTTAACTAATGATTATAAGGAATATCAGTACAGGGTCGGGGTGCGTTGGGGGGGGGGGGGGGGTACCCCACTCCCCTGAGATTTCCGAAAATTTTACCGAGATCTTATGCATATTTTCAAAAAAAATCCAAAATTTTTATCGAGATGGTACTAAATAATGGGTTTTTCAATGTATCGTAAAGGTTCATGGGAGGTTCTTCTTGCGTACTAAAAAATGGGTTTGTACAATGAAGTTATGAATTTGTGATTACAAAGATGCTACGAGGCAGGTGCTTCCAGCTTGTTTAAGATTTAGAAGAACTTTGAAGTTATAGCTACTCGTTGATTTAATTATTTATTACATGTGGTATTGGTCATGCTTATGTATTATGTTAAAGAGATCATGATGGAAATTATTTTTGCCGAAGAAAAATTACAAAATGAAGGACGACAGCATAACACATGGCATATAAAAGCAAAGTTTTTGAACTAGAATCTGCAAAACAGATATACAGGACCTCATAAAACCAAGTAGTAGTTTTATTTTTGTATGTGTTAGTTTGATTTTTTTTACTTCATTGGAAATTTCCCCTTTATTTGAACCACTTAGATATTTCAAATTTCTAACTATTCAATGTTATTTATGTCATCATTAATCTAATAGTTGCCATTTTGAATAGATATATGATAATTTGAAATTTTCAAATTTAAACATGTCGTTAGCGAGTGAAAATCCAAACCAGCCCCCAAACGACTTCTAAAAAGACACAAACACCTCGCACGAGACTAATGTAACTCGTAGGAACTAACCATGTAGTCACAGGATTCTGGGTTTGAGACTATGACGATAATTTGAAAAATATTTAGATTAGGCTTAAAAACATGCCCTTTAAACGTTGAAAACTCAAACCAACCCTCAAATGGCCCCATAAAAGGCATGAACCCCTCGCACAAGACCAATGTAACTCGTAGGAACTGACCCCATAGTCACAGGACTCCCGATTTGAGAATATGATGACAATTTGAAAATATTAAGAGTAAGATTAAAAACATGTCGTTCGATGGTGAAAAATAAAAACAACCCTCAAATGACCCCATAAGAGGCATGAACACGTCACATCAGACTAATGTATGTCGTAGGAAGTGACCGCATAGTCACAGGACTTTCGGTTTGAGAATATGATGATAATTTAATAATATCAAGAATTTTGCTCAGGAATATGCCATCAAAGGGGGAAAACCCAAAGCAGCCCCCAAACTTCCCCATAGGAATCACTAACACCTCGCACGGGACCAATGTAACTCATAGGAACTGATCGTGTAGTTATCGGTCTCCCAGTTTGAGAATATGACGATAATTTGAAAATATCTAGATTAATCTTAAAACAAGCCTTTAAAGGGTGAAACCCAAACCAACACCCAAACGTCCCCTTAAGAGGCATGAACACTTCACACATGACCAATATAACTTGTAGGAGCTGATCGTGTAGTCACTGGTCTCTTGGTTTGTGAATATGACGATAATTTGAAAATATCCCGATTAAGCCTAAAAACATGTCGTTAGAGGGTGAAACCTAAACCATCCCTCAAACGGCCTTGTAAGAGGCACTAACACCTCGCATGGGACTAATGTAACTCGTAGGAACTAACCGCATAGTCATGGGTATCCCAGTTTGAGAATATGACGATAATTTGAAAATATTTAGAGTAAGCTTAAAAACATGCCGTAGAGGCTGAAAATTCAAAACAGCTTTCAAACCGCCCCGTAAGAGGCACGAACACCTCGCACGGGACTAATGTAACTCGTAGGAACGGACCGCATAGTCATGAGACTTTTGATTTGAGAATATGATGATAATTTACAAATATCAAGAATTTGGCTTAAAAGCATGCCATCAAAGGGTGAAAACCCAAATCAACCCCCAAACGGCTCCGTAGGAAGTAATAACACCTCGCACGAGACCAATGTAACTTGTAGGAATTGATCCCGTATTCACGGGTCTCCCGATTTGAGAATATGATGATAATTTGAAAACATCTAGATTAAGCTTAAAAACAAGCCGTTAAAAGGGTGAAAACCCAAATCAACCCCCAAACAACCCCTTAAGAGGCATGAACACCTCGCACAAGACCAATATAATTTGTAGGAACTGATTGCATAATCAAGAGTCTCTCGATTTGTGAATATGACGATAATTTGAAAATATCTAGATTAACCATAAAAACATGCCGTTAGAGGGTGAAAACCTAAACCAGCCCTCAAACGTCCCCGTAAGAGGCACTAACACCTCGCACGAAAATAATATAACTCGTAGGAACTGACCGTATAGTCACGGGTCTCCCGATTTGATAATATGACAATAATTTGAAAAAATCGAGATTATGCTTAAAAACTAACCGTGGGTGAAAACCCAAACTAGCCTCCAAATAACCCCGTAAGAGGCACAAACACCTCGCATGAGACCAATCTAACTTGTAGGAACTGATCGCGTAGTCACGAGTTTTCTGGTTTGAGAATATGATGATAATTTGAAAATATTTAGATTATGCTTAAAAACATGCCTTTTGAGGGTGAAAGCTCAAAGGAATTCTGAAATTACCCCGTAAAAGGCACTAACACCTCACATGGGACTAATGTAACTCGTAGGACCTGACCACGTAGTCACGAGACTTTAAGTTTGGGAATATAATAATAATTGTAACTCATATATGCAATTTTTCAGCTTGAATAAGATTTCGTTTTAAAACTACTTGGTTAATAGTGTCATCTCTTTTTCGTGTCCTATTTTTTTGCAGGATAATATTTTATCGTTATCTTTTATCTGTGTGGGACACACAAAGAAGTCAATGGTTTACAACAACAGGATTATTTATTTAATGTTGTTAATATTCAGGATTCTATTTTTTTTTTGTGTTATGGTTGTACGGGATTTTGTAGTTTTATTATGAACTTTTATGGACGTGCGGGATTTTATAAATTTATTTTTATAATTTATGGTCATGCGAGCTTTATATTACACAGGTTTTATATTAACATGTTTTAGAATGTCCAGAAAGTAGAGGAAGCTCTGCCCATTTTTTTTTTTTTGGTTTGTGAACTATTAAGACTTGTAATATTTTGAAGTTGGTATGTACATTAGTTTATCAACAACGTGTGAGATTCGCGATTTGTGAATTTTCTTGTTTTCAAATATTTTTTTTATCCCAAAATTTGGCACAGTTCAAAACCGTGTCAAAAGTATATCAAATTTGGCACGGATTTGAACTGTGTCAAAAGTCTACCAAAATGTACTCAATTTGGCACATTTATAAACTGTGCCAAAAGTGTGCCAAAAGTGTTCCTGTTTGGCCAAATTTGACACACTTTTAAACCGTGCAAAAAAAATGTCCATTTTGGAACACCTGGTTCTGGCATCGTTCAAAATCATGTCGGATTTGATCTGGCAAAGTTTTAAACTGTTCCAGATTGCTATTTTTGGTGCAGTGTTTAGTTTGTAAAAACACTCTTAAGAACACCCTAATATTAATTAGAAATACATTAATTTGATTAAACTGTAGCATACAATTGTTCTTCATAAAAGAATCTTGGATCTTAATATTTTCACAAAATATGCCTAAAAGATAGAAAATAAGACTTGCATTGATCTAATACATTGATCAAGTTTGTTGTAAAAATCCCTTTGGTTCATCTTGATAATTGCTCTGGCATAACCTTCATCACTTTGAAAAAATAATAATAATGTTAGAATATCATAATTTTCTCCATCTTATTCAATAATGTAGATTATTGATCTAATATAACCTACTATATATAGGGTGAGAGAGGACCTAATTTTCTAGTTAGATTAGAACTATACCATCCATCATGATAGATTTTGATTAGGAATCTAACCCACCACCAATATCCTAAACATTTTAATGAATTATCTAAAATAATCATGTCAGTTTCAAATTCTTATACGGACCACATTAAGTAGGACACTTATATTGAATTAAATAATTAATTCTGAATTATCTTAATTTCAAAATTAAATTATTGTTAAATATTTTTAGCAGTCTCCCACTTGGTCCATATAATAATTTCACTTTATAATTTGATTCAAGGAACATAAGGCACGCAGTGAACTTTAAAGTAGTAATAATCAATCATTTACTTGAATTAAATAATCTACCAATGTGAGTCATGGTTGTTCAATACTAATTCAAGAGCATAGTTCTTTCTATGTACTCCGCCACTAATGTTATACTCAATTATGACTAAAATTTTGGTTGTTAATAATGGCCTCATAATGCATTTAACGATATCACATTCATTCATTAATATACATGTATACAATAAAGATAAAAATAAAGAATTCTAAAACACTTAGTGATATCATAATGAAGTGTAAAAAAATAAGCAATAACAACCCATAACATTAATATGGTATTGGCTAAACTTAAGACTCATATCTTAATCATGCCTGATTAATGTCTATTGGTATACCCCATTTTTATGAATTGTCTATGTTAAGACTTGTACTAATGTCTTCAAGTGACACTTGTTGTTTCAAAACTTCTTCTTCAATTGAAAGGTATTTATATTCAACGTGATTATTTACTTTTAGAATACCCAACATTTGTTCATAAAGAAAATTGCAACGACATTATCAAAGTATTTCAGTTCCTTTGTAATAGTGTCAACAACTCCAACTCTTGAAATGAAGTTACTTTGCCATAATCCATAAATTGTAGCATCAAATCATGCTTCAGATTCGGTTTTCAAAATAGTTAATGGATTATGTTGCACTCCTTCATTATATTGGTCCTTAAATCAAAGCATACTTAATTAAGAGTGAAGTTCATATGATCCCTACAACTAGTGTAAGGACATAAATTTCCCATTGAGTTCCTATATTGTTTTGACTTAATTTTGTGAACAAAACTGTGTTTGTAATATGCCATAGAGAGATTTTATTTTGTCACGATCCCACTTGGTCGATGACGTATTGAAGACGTTGCGGCAAAGCTTCAAAGAATTAATTATGCCGAAGTTTAAATTGGTGCAAGTTTATTCGTCTTTAAGTTTATTGCATTCCGATATCACACAGGTATGAATGCGCATAATTAATGGTGCTCGGAATAATTTTTATAAAAGATAAGGATGTAATTTTATAAGGAAAAATATTTTAAAATGTTTTAATAGTGTTTTAAATGTTTTAGACTACATTTTATTCTGATAAGCTCGAAAAAGAGTTTGATTTAATTGGATCTCTTTTGAATAAACGTTTTAAAGAAAAATTCAAACTCACACGCGCGTCATTCAAACGACAAGCTGGCTCGTTCAAGCAAGATAGCCATGTCGCGCGAAAGACTGGCCAATCTCGTTCGAGCAACACTGTTTTCGAGGCAGTGAATTTTTCCTATTTAAAGCGTGATTTCGTCAGAATTAACGTGTGGTGCAATCTGGAAAATAGTTTTCAATCCAGTACGAGTTTTGCGCATGTTTTTCTAAGGATTCAAAGCTTAAACACATCCTTAGAGTTTGCAAAAATCCGAGTTATCATTACTATATGTTTATGTGATCTTGCTGCACCAAGAAGGTTTATTCTATACTTGAACATCTGGGTTTTGCGGTGAAGAAAAGATAAGGACTTCTTGTTCGACGTCGTAGACGTATCAAAGCCATTCGATGGACACCGAGACATACGTGGACACGTTTGTTGTGGACAGGTATCATGGAAAGAGGACTTTCTACGTGAGCACTGTGAAAGGAGTGGTTGAAGATCAGAAGAGCATCAAGACTTGTGGGGATCGAGTTGTTGAGTGAGTCTTGTGTCTGTTCATTATAATTCCACATTCATAGTGATTTTCTGGCTTGTGTCGTCCGAGGTTTTTTCCCGTTTTGGGTTTTTTCCTCGTACATCCGGAGTTGTGAGTATTCTTTACTTTACTTTACTTGCTTTAATAACTAGATGCATGTTTATGATTAATTAAAATAAAATTGGTTTAAAGTAAAAATTGGTTTTTGACAACTTGGTTTGGTGCATATAAACGGTTGGATAATTTTTTGTGAAAATTGGTTTGCTTTGAAACACACGTAGTAGGACCACAACTTTTCAAATTGGTATCAGAGCTAGAAAACATAATTTATATGTTTTGTGATCACGTGTGTTTTCGAAGATGAATTTTGGAAATAACAAACTTTTTTGAACTACAGTTTCTGATGGCACTAATTACGCCTATTGGAAGATAAGAATGAAAAGTGCATGAAAATATATTTATGAGTGTATGCGGATAGCAGTTGAGAAAGGTTGGACACCCCCTGTCACTATTTTAGCTGAGGTCATTAATTTAAAGCCTGTGGAGTCATGGACCGAATCTGAACATAGAATTTCTCAATATAATTCTAAGGGTTTGCACGTTATTTCTTCACATTTTACACCAGAATAATATAATAGAATTACTACTTGTGAAACACCAAAAGAGGCTTGGGATATTTTGGTACTCACTCACGAGCGCACTAGCATGGTTAGGGTGTCGAAACTTCAAAATCTTACTACATAGTTTGAGACCATTAGGATATTAGAGAGTGAGACTTTTGATGAGTTTTATGCTAGCTTATCCAATATTACCAACTCGTCGTTTAACCTAGGTGAGAAAATTCTTGACAGCCGTGTCATTAAGAAAATCCTTAGGTCGTTATCTAGTAGGTTTGATGCAAAAGTGACTATTTTAAACTCCTTGGGTAAGTTAGAGTCGATGAAAGTAGAAGAGATTGTAGGTGACTCACAAACCTATGAAATCGACATGATTACCTCCAAGAAAGTACCTAAGAAAGAAAAGGGTATTGAATTGAAAACCCGAACGGAGGAAATTAAAGTTTCAGATTCCGATTTTGAGGATGTTGCTTTTTTGGCAAAGAAATTTAAAAATTTTCTTAAATTTCAAAAGAAATCGAAAGATGCCAAGAAGTTTGAAAAATTCAAGAACAACAAAGTTGATCCCACCTCTAAGGATAAGTTTGAGAAGCCTGAGAAAGATGAGTCAGATAAGTTTTTTGGGTGTGAGGGGTACGGTCACAAAGTTAATGAGTGTCCCACTAGACTTAAGAAAGAGGGAACGCAACCCATTGTATATAGTGCCACCTTAAGTGATAGTGATCCGAAAGAGGGAATGAGTTCCCCCGTTGAGAGTAACTTTGTCGCGTTTATGGCATGTCATGTGAGCGACAACAATTCTCATGTCCGAGGAGTTTTTTAGTGAATCCCATGTTAGTGAGGGAGAAGAGAGTGACGAAGAGGAGGTAGATGTGAAAGAATTGCAAGTTTCATTTAATGAGTTGTATGCCGAGATGGTTAAGGTGAAAAAGGCAAATGCAAATTGCAAGCTAAGTTTAATGAGTGTGCCATAGAAAATAATGATAGTTTGATTGAGGATCTTAGGGAACGAGAGAAGACTCTTAGGGATAAATTAGAGTATGTCGAGGGTGAGAGAGATAATCTCCGTGGTTTGATGGAGACTTTGAAAAAGGAAATTTTAGAGTTTTAGGAGTCTATGAGTTTGCTCGAGTCTCGAATTCATGAGTTGAAGGAGAGATTGAGAGACTCGTCTACAGTTAAGTTTGATTTGGAGGCTAGATTGTAAAAGTTAGATAAGATCTTAGGCACCGTCCAAATTAAAGGAGATATGGGAGGTATAGGTTTTAATGAGAGAGTTGTTCCCATTCCCCACGCACATGTGACAAACACTAGGATGGTTAGAAAAGGTCCACATATAGGTAATCATTCCCAATGTCGCTACACTTACACGTTTTATGGTAGGAAATGTCACCTTAGGCGTTATTGTTATGAGCTTAGACAAGCTCCTAGGAAGTTTAAGAATAAAGTTTCCCCGGTTCCCCAAACCCCCATGTGTCGTTTTACACCTACTTGGGTTAGAATATAGGATTTAATAGCTTTAGGAATAAAACTTAATGATTCTCATTTGGGTACACTTGATTATTCCCATGCTAAATCTAAAGGATTATAGTGTTGCCTTATTTGTCATATGCTAGTTTTCTTCATGATATATTCATTACAAGTATAATGACACGTGTATCATTTTGTATTATATTTTTCATTTGTTTGAATCTTATTTGAAAAATACAAAAAGATTTTTTTTATAGAAAACTTTTGAAAAACCAAAAAGATTTTACTTTTATTTGAGTCAAAATATGTTCGAAAAGCCACAAGGATTTTTGGTTTTCGTTTTTGAGTTTACATTTTTGATGTGGCATATTGATGTGCTTGACCCCCCATCGTTTCATATCCATGTGTCTAGGACATTTTATCATTATTATCAATGCTTGGAATGATCTTAACCATTGTTTATATGGGGTAGTTTCAAAGTTAATATGCATTTTGATTCGACTTTGTACATATGCCATCAATGCACACATGCACGAGTTTATATGGATGTTTGACTTCTCTTGCATATTTGAATTTGGTGAGGCATTATTATCTCAATCTTGTCATCTATGCGTAAGTAGACTTAAGGATAAGTGTGCATGTAAGAATCATTTACCATGAGGAATTTTATTGATATCAAAATTAAAAAATGATGAGTGATTCATGGGAAAGGGCTGCGAGAGTTCAAAATTGACTCGTCGTAAAAGTCACCATTTAAAAAGAGTTTAAAAGAAAAGAAAACATGCTAAGAAAATGGGCCAATAAGATTTTCTCTAAGTTAAGAATGCTAGAAACCTCAAAAGAACTTGAAAAAGTATGTTTATGAGGGAGTTTGGTTGGGAAAAAATTTAAACGGGTTTCCATAACTAATCCTAATGTTAAAACATTGCAATTTGACGCTATTTTTTATAGAATCGTCAAAATTATGAATTTGTGTGCATGTAGTATGTTTAGTTCATTAAGCTCACACTTTTATTGTCATATGGCTATGATAAAGTTTGATGATTTATTGCTATCAATTGGAGCTTCTTGATCTTTCCGATGTGTTGAAATTGTGAATCATTTGTTGTTTTTTCACGCCCATGCATTCCATGTTGTTGTTTGAGCACATAAGTACTATGTTTGCATGTAACTCACATTGTTAGTTTTTATGCGTTTTTGCATTTTGGGTAAAAATCTTACTGTTTTAGCACTGTTTTGCTGCTGTCAACCCCTTCCTGGAGTTTTTTATGGAAATTTTTCACTGGGCAAAAATATATGATATTTTCGGGAATCTGGGAAAGTTTGGCATGTCGCGAGAAGTCTCGTTCGAGCAATGTCCTCATCTCGTTTGAGCGACGTCGCTGGCTCGTTCGAACGATAGTATGAGAATTTTTGTTTCTTTTTGTTTGCAGTACCATGGTTATTGTGGTATATTTTTTGGTACTGCTGGAAGCTTTCTGGACTTACTGGTTTATATGCAGGTTATATTATTTCAAAATTGTTATTTTGCATATGATTCCGTTTATCACACCTGGTTATATTGTTATATTCTTTGTGTGATTCATTTGTTTACTAGCTATAGATTTTTCATCTATTGATCATATTTAGATGGTTGTTTCATGATTATCTAGCGATTTTTAATTGGTATATTCTTATCATAGATACTTAATTAATTGGTTTATCTTTTCACCGGATTGTCTATTCGAAACAAAAAGGGGGAGAGATGTATGTGATGTAGGCGTAGATTTGAGATTTCTTGATCATGTTTTTTATTACATATTTTACAAATTGGTATTACAAAGTGGTAGTACAAATTGGTATCATTTTGTTTCTCAATTGTTTAACAAATGATTTTTCAGAGTTTATTCATATTGGTATCTATAGTAAAATTGGTATTATTTGGGTATATATATTGGTTTCATTTGTTCCTCTATACTTCATTGGGTATTTGTTTGTCTATTTCATGTGTATAGGTATGCTTCAGAGATTTGATATTTCAAGTCTACGTCACATTCAAACAGTTCATGCCTATTGGTGCTACATATTTTAGTGTGTGTCCTGTATTTTTTTATTTTGGGTTTATGGGATGGGATTTAGGCGTCATATGGCTTGACGTCCCGGCTTAGGCACTTCATTGCTTTAGTTTTGTCCCAGAATAGTCAAAGGGGGAGATGTATGTGATGTAGGGGGAGATTTGAGATTTTTTTAGCATGTTTTTTATTACATATTTTACAAATTTGTATTACAAATCGGTAGTACAAATCGGTATGATTTTGTTACTCAATTATTTAATAAATGATTATTTGGAGTTTATTTGTATTAGCATCTATTGTAAAATTGGTATCATTTGGATATATATATATTGGTTTCATTTTTTCCTCCGTACTTCACTGAGTATTTGATTGTCTATTTCATATGTGTAGGTATGCTTCACAGATTCGAGATTTCAAGTCTACATCACATTCAGACAGTTCATGCTTACCGGTGCTACATATTCTAGTCCGTGTCCTGTATTTTTTATTTTAGGTTGCCTCATACGGCTTGACGACCCGTCTTAGGCATTTCACTCGTTTAGTTTTGTCCCGGAATAGTCAAAGAGGGAGATTTGTAAGGACATAAATTTCCAATTGAGTTCCTGTATTGTTTTGAATTAATTTCATGAACAAAACTGTGTTTGTAACATGTTATAAGGAGATTTTATTTTGTCATGATCCCACTTAGTCTATGACGTATTGAATAAATTGAAGACGTTGCGACAAAGCTTCAAAGAATTAATCATGTCGAAGTTTAAATTGGTGCAAGTTTATTCGTTTTCAAGTTTATTGCATTCCGAGATCACACAGGTATGAATGCGTATAATTAATGGTGCTCGGAATAATTTTTATAAAAGATAAGGATGTAATTTTATAAGGAAAAATATTTTAAAATGTTTTAAGAGTGTTTTAAATGTTTTGGACTAAGTTTTATTCTGATAAGCTCGAAAAAGAGTTTGACTTAATTGGATCTCCTTTGAAGAAACGTTTTAAAGAAAAAGTCAAACTGACACGCGCGTCGTTCAAATGACAAGCTGTCTCATTCAAGCAAGACAACCATGTTGCACGAACGACTGGCCAATCTCGTTCGAGCAACAAGGTTTTTGAGGCGGTGAATTTTTCCTATTTAAAGTGTGGTTTCGTCCGTATTAACTTGTGGTGCAATCTGGAAAATAGTTTTCAATCCAGTACGAGTTTTGCACATGTTTTTCTAAGGATTCAAAGCTTAAACACATCCTTAGAGTTTGCAAAGACCCGAGTTATCATTACTATATGTTAATGTGATCTTGCTGCACCAAGAAGGTTTGTTCAATACTTGAACATCTGAGTTTTGCGGTGAACATAAAAAGGACTTCTTGTTCGACATCGTAGACATATCAAAGCCATTCGGTGGACACCGAGACATACGTGGACACGTGTGTTGTGCACAAGTATCTGTAATACCCCATATTTTTATGCTATATTAATTTCGGGATTTATTAAATTTAATGTGAACTAATTATTTAATATAAATCCGGAAATTAATTATGTTATAATTATTAACGTGATGAGAGTTAGTAATTATGGAAAATTTGTTGAATATTACTGATGAGCAAAGTAATATATAATATTTATTATATTAAATGTCACGAGTGAATAAAATGACAATTTTGGAAATTTGAGTCGGGACGCGCCTGTGTTGCGTCAGGACTAAATATTGTTGAATAAAAGTGAATATATTATAAGTTGTTCATATGGTCGTTTTGAGTGCGCCAAAGTGTCCAGAAGGGTCGAGATAGTAAGAAAAGTGTGCCCGGGTTAATTAACCCTAGAAGGTAACCTTAGACATCTGATGTAAGGCGAAATTTATATTTTTGGAGTGTTTATATGTAAGGGACGATGAAATTTTGTGTTAAAGGAAGAGATATGTAAAATGGTTGAGATGGACAATAAATGAATACCTACTGAATTTTACACTTGGGAGGATAGAGTCCATGAGTGTTACGTGGTAAGTTGGAATAATCCCTCAAATTAAAGTTAGAGACGAACCGTTATACGTGATAACTAATAATGGGAAAATAAGGATGAATGTCGTAATTATGGGATAAGAAATGTACCTAAGTTGATATGGTAATGGTAGTATAGTTATATGACTGTGTTTATACATATACTATCTATGTGTGAAAATGATGCCCGCGCTACTTGCTATTCCTGAGGTTATCGCGCTGGGACAGTCTTATCTCGATGGGACCTTTATGGGGGATATTGACTCGTACCCTAGAAGATAGATATCCTTGGTACAGGCTATCTGATTGATGGTCAGACGGTCCTAAGAGACGGGAGGGTATGTACTTATCTCTTAGAGACTTGGAATCTATGTTTCGCCTCAATATTGTTTGTGTATTTGTTAATACAGTTCGAGAGTGATTCCGAACTTGTATTTCCCTTAGTACGAGTGATACGGGGATTGGATAGCAGAGTATGCCCGCACCATAGTTTTTATGTGGGGTGATGTTAGAATATATATATTATACGAGTATTTAATATATATATGAAATTCTGAAATTTAGAACTGCCTATTGTGTTATGGTAAGTAAGACATGTATAATGACTCAAATTGGAAATACTTGTTTTGAAAAAGTATAATATGACACTGGGAAACTTTATTAATAAATAAAGTTAAAATAAGAGCTTTGTTACTAAATAAAATTTTCCTTTTAAACAATTATGTTGTTCAGTTTTAAATCTTACGAGTAACCTAAGGTAAGTTAAACCATTGAGAAGATTAGTGCGATATAAGATAAGATAACCCGTTGGGTAGATTAGTGCGATAGGCGTGTACATTAGAGGAGAGGTGAGAATTTCTCAAGAGAGTACCACACTAATATGTTGTTGCATTGGCCTGTAAACATTTTAAACACTTGCTAAACAAATTTTAAATCATATACACTATCGGGCTCTGACCCGTTTCTATTTTCCTTTCTCTCTTGTATATATATGTATATATTACAGGTGCCCATCCACATGGGCGTCTTGCGTAGGATCCTTTGGAAGGAATGCGCTGCAGCTTAGGTTGGAGTTGCAGGCCTCTTGCTTAGACGACTTCATTTATTTGATTCCACTCTTTGCTTATTTATTCAGTTGGGCATGTGTCGCCCATTTCCATTATCCAGTTGTTTTATTGGACATTGTGATTCATTTATTTATAGTATTATCACTTGGAATTTATTATTGTCTGGATGTTTTACTTTAAGTTTTAAATGTTGGTATTTAGTTGTTGAATGTTTAAATTATTTGGAATATATGTTCTAGGATAATTGTGGTGTGATTCTTTAATATTGAATTGTTGTAAATATTTAAATCGTGGTTTATATAATAAAATTCGGTAAGTAATGTATAAAAATGGTCTTGACACTTAGCTTAATTAATTAGGGTGTTTAAATTGGAAAAGTTAATTTTACGACAGTGATGCTAAGAATAAACTAACTGTTCACCTTGATTTTAATTTAATAAAGTAGTGATCGCCCGGTATTTAATTAGGCGGGGTGTCACAGGTGGTATCAGAGCATCAAGTTCTAATGTCCTTAGGATCTGTATGGCTTATTTCGCTTTCAGCTTAACATTTTTTCTATAGAGCCCTAACATTAGGAATGTTGTATTCGTCTTTATGCGTTGGAAATTCGTGCTTCTGCGACTTGTCGATACGGATGTTAAACTTATTCTGATGTAATTTTTAAAAAATTCAGATGGCCCTTCAGGAAGAACAAGATAATACCATTGGGGAAGTTAATGAGCAAGGACAACTCGCGCCTCAGGTGTCTCCGAAAAGGGTACCAATCGTCGAATTTACGGGCATTGTGGCACAAGCAGTTACCACTGTAGTTTTACAGTACCACGAACGCAGCATACAACTTAGAGGAGGCAAAAGATCTAGAGAGGTTAACAAAATGCATGTGACTAAAGTTGACAATTGTGCGAAGGCACCGAAATTGCGACAACAAACCACCCAAGACCGATGCAGTTCCAGAAGTAACAAAATTTATGTAAAGGGCCAAAAGTGTTAGGGCCAACGAAGTCAGATTCAGAATGAAATCACAAAGAGGTGTTTCAGTTGTGTAATGGATGGTCACAAACGTCAATCTTGTCCGAATCAGATTGGGGATAAATTACAATCCGACTAGTGGAGAATTTCGAAACTCTGCTATAAATGTGTACAGTCGGGTCACAAGTGGAGGGATTGCCCTCGCCCTGACATAATTTTTCCATAAATTTTCCCTCCAGACCAGCAAGACCAGGGAAAAGCGTGACTAGTTAACAACGTGGTGAAGTGAAGCAGTTTCGAGAGAGGTGTTTCCGATGTGACAGGAAAGACCATAGGTGTCAGAATGGCCCGGAGAGGAATAAAGTCCCAAGTCAGCAAGGCTAGTAAGGCCGACAACGACAGCAACAGGGTCAGAGGGGAAGTAACTTTAGAGGCCGATGTTTTGTGTGCAACAAGCATGGCCGTAAGTGCCAGGATTGCCCAGAGGGTGAGAGGGAACCATAGCAGCAGGGTGCCCGTAATGAGCCACAGAGGCCACTTTTTCCAGCCGCCCTCCCAGCACCAGTTCAAGTACCAGCCCTACCAGCCGTTCCAGCAGCTCTAGTGCAGCAGGGGAAGTTACAGTATGGACGTGTCTGTAACGTCCACCAGGCAGCAGCTCCACAGGCACCACCTGCGATTGAGGGTATGTTTCCTATCCATGGTACTATGGGTCGAGTTTTGTTTGATACTGGGGCGACGCATTATTTTATAGCTACGCATTTTGCAAAGGCCTTAGGGTTATTAGCCACAGTAGAGAGCACTATCACGTGTGTAGACTCACCACTGGGAAATGGTTTTCTTGTTTTCTTTATATGTCGGGGAGTGGGGGTAGAGATTGGTAGCTTGGTATTACCTGCAGATATGTTAGTCTTAGATATGCTTGAGCATGACATTATTATCGGTATGGATTGGCTCGCTGCTTACAGGGCCATGATAAATTGTTTTGGTGGGAGTATTGTCTTTGCCATTCCGGGGCAAGAGATGTTTGTAGTGGCGATGCCTCGCCCAGAGGGAGGATCGACCGCTCATTAGTATTACATAGAGGAGGATAACTCTAAGGAGGTTGTGATTCCCTTAGACTCGATCCCAGTTGTTCGTGAGTATTCCGATGTATTCCAGGAGATACCAGGCCTACCCCCCAGTCAAGAGATAGACTTTGTCATAGATTTATTATCGGATACTAGACCGATAGCATGCGCTCCATACCGTATGGCTCTGGCAGATAAGCGAGAGTTACGAGATCAGATAGAGCAGCTGTTAGGTCAAGGCTTCATTCGTAGGAGTACCTCACCTTGGGGCGCTCCAGTCATATTTATGAAGAAAAGAGATGGTTCATTGAGGTTATGTGTGGACTACCGGGAGTTGAACAAGGTCACGATATGAAATAAGTATCCATTGCCTCGAATCGATGATCTGTTTGACCAGTTGAGGGGAGGAACTTTCTTTTCGAAGATAGATCTGAGGTCGGGGTACCATCAGCTACATATTAGGGAGCAGGATGTTTCAAAGATTGCCTTCTTGACAAGATATGGGTCTTACGAGTTCAAAGTGATGCCATTAGGCCTCACAAATGCTCCAGTCGTGTTCATGGACTTAATTAACCGAGTGTTCAGAGAGTTCTTGGATCAGTTTGTCATCGTCTTCATAGATGACATTTTGATATATTCACACTCCGAGGAGGAGCATGCCGAGCACTTGAGACAGGTTCTCCAGACTCTACGAGAGCATCAGTTGTATGCTAAGTACGAGAAGTGCGGATTCTGGTTGCGAGAAGTACAATTCTTGGGGCATGTTGTTTCTGAACAGGGGATAGCAGTTGACCCGAGTAAAGTGTTAGCGGTGAGGGAGTGGGGATAGCCCACGACACCGACGAAAGTGCGTAGTTTCTTGGGGTTAGCTGGATACTATAGGAGATTCATTCGGGGATTCTCCAAAATAGAGGGTCCGTTGACAAACCTGACTCACAAAGGGGTACCATATGTTTGGGATGATGCTTATCAATTGGCTTTCGATGAGCTGAAAGACAAGCTTACGTCAGCGCCAGTCCTTGCTTTACCGAAGACGGGTGTGGAGTACCTGGTTTACACCGATGTCTCTTTACGGGGACTTGGGGGATTACTTTAGCAGGAAGAGAAGGCTATAGCCTTTGCCTCCCGCAAGATTAAGCCGCATGAGAAGAATTACCCCACCCACGACCTAGAGTTAGCAGCGGTCATTTTTGCATTGAGAATATGGAGGCACTATTTATTGGGGGAGAAATTCTGTTTGTTCACAGACCACAAGTCACTGCAGTACCTGTTCACTCAGCGAGAGATGAATATGCGTCAGCGCAGATGGTTAGAGTTTGTGAAGGACTATCAGTTCGACATATAGTACCATCCGAGGAAGGCCAACGTAGTTACTGATGCGTTGAGCCGTAGATCGGTAGATGAGGTAGCGAACGTCTGGAAAGCAAAGTGGAAGGAGTTAGGCCATCAGGACGTAGTAGCCCGTTCCTTCATATCTGTTATCACGGTGACACCCGAGATTGTTATGAGGGTGATACAGGCACAGACCGCAGACCCGTTTTTCCAGGAGCAGATTGTAAGACTCTTAGCTGAGGGTGCTGAGTCCTATCCTGTTAGTTATGATGGGGGTTTGAGGTTTAATGGGAGATTGGTGGTTCCAGAAGGAGCAGAATTACGTCATGCAGTGATGACCCAGTCTCACGGGTCTCGATTTGCGGTACATCCTGGAGGAGATAATATGTACCAGGATATGAGGAGGCAATACTGGTGGAGTGGGAAGAAGAAGGACATTGCTCAGTTCGTGTCCAAGTGTTCTACCTGCCAGCTGGTAAAGGTGGACCATCAGAAACCGTCAGGGTTGCTTCAGCCATTGGAAGTACCCGCGTGGAAGTGGGAGAGTATTTCCATGGATTTTATTACAGGGTTGCCTACATCACAGTGGGACCATGACTCTATCTGGGTGATTGTGGACCGTTTGACCAAGGTGGCTCATTTTCTGCCGGTGCGGACAGACTATACCACGGGTTAGTATGCTCAGTTGTTCATTGCTGAGATTTTCAGATTACATGGGGTGCCCCTGAATATTGTGTCAGATAGAGACAAGATTTTCGTGTCAGATTTTTGGGAAAGCTTTCAAGAGGCTATGGGTACTGAGTTGAGGTTGAGTTCAGCTTATCACCCACAGACAGATGGACAGACAAAGCATACTAATCAGATATTGGAGGATATGATACGCATGTGTGTTCTTGATTTTGGAGGAGGTTGGGAGCCACATCTTCCACTGGCAGAGTTTGCTTATAATAACGCTTATCAGTTCACTATTGGCATGGCTCCATTTGAACCTTTGTATGGTAGGCCTTGTCGTTCCCCAACTTATTGGCTCGAGGTGGGGGATAACAAGTTTCTAGGACCAGAGGGGATTCAGGAAACGTCCGCAAGGATTGAGATGATCAGGAATCGCATTCAAGTAGCCCAAGACAGGCAGAAAAGCTACGCTGATGTGAAATGGTTCTTCCGGGAGTTTAATGTGGAGACCAAGTGTTACTACGTGTATATCCTATAAAAGGAGTGATGAGGTTCGGGAAAAAAGGGAAATTGGCTCTGAGGTACGTGGGACCATTTACCATCATCGAGAGGATTGGGCCGGTAGCATACAGATTGGGACTGCCAGAGCATTTACATCGCATTCACGATGTATTCCACATCTCGTCGTTGAGACGATATCTTCGGGATGAGATGGCCCATACCCACATTTCGATAGATGAGATAGACTTACAGCCTGACAGCTCTTACGAGGAGAGGCCGGTGGCTATCCTAGACCATAGCGAGAGAAGATTGAGGTCGAAGGTAGTTCCACTTGTACGGGTCCAGTGGGAGCATCATAATGTGGAGGAGTCCACTTGGGAGCACGAGGCAGATATGCGCGAGAGATACCCAGATTTATTCTTACCAGGTACGCCTTATTTTTTGAATTTCGGGATGAAATTCTGTTATTAGGGGGAAGTATGTAATACCCCGTATTTTTATGCTATATTAATTTGGGGATTTATTAAATTTAATGTGAATTAATTATTTAATATAAATCCAAAAATTAATTATGTTATAATTATTAACGTGATGAGAGTTAGTAATTATGGGAAATTTGTTGAATATTACTAATGAGCAAAATAATATATAATATTGGTTACATTAAATGTCACGAGTGAATAAAATGACAATTTTGGAAATTTGAGTCGGGACGCGCCCGTGTCGCGTCGGGACTAAATATTGATGAATAAAAGTTAATATATTATAAGTTGCTCGTATGGTCATTTTGAGTGCGCCAAATTATCCGGAAGGGTTGAGATAGTCAGAAAAGTGTACCCGGGGGCTTAGTTTGGGTCTCGGGGCGTTTTTAGGCCTAATTAACACCCCGGGAGGGCATTTTGGACATTTCGCATTTTTGGGTAATTAAACCCACGAAATTTCAAGGGTTATATCAGATGTCTAAGGTTACCTTCTAGGGTTAAAACAACTCAAAACTTTAGAACGGCCATAGGAGAGGGAAGGAGGAAGCTTTCCAAGCAATCCAAGGCCAAAAAGTCACCTGATTGCACCGCCACCACCACCAACGCGTAGATCGCGCGATGGGGAACGCAACCACACCAAAATCGTTCGCAAATCAGAATTCTGAAAATCCCAAGGAAGTATTTATCTTTCTTATTTTCGTTAATGCATCACTCATGTTAGTCTAGGGATGATTAGGATGAGTTTCATGGAAGAAAACCCAAGTTAGAGATAGGAAATCGCATGTAGTAATAATTTGAATGTTATTCTGGAAACCCTTTCACATGTAGAGGATTAAACCACGAATTTATGATGTTTTAGAAGAAGAAAATTCTGGAAAAGATTGATTAGAACCATGTTAAAGAAATTGTAGGGTTCTAGAGATTTTTATGAAGTTTTTGCCTATAAATCCATGGTTATTGATGTATAATTACATGATTTACGTAGAAGATGAATAATATGGGTGTATACTGATGATAGTACGAATTTTAGGAAGTTTGGGTGTGAAAAATCTAGATTTGGATGAGGTTATGTGATAGAACCCGTAACTGGTTAACTGCAGAATTCGCCATACCTGCTTGATCGATCGATCGAGCCAAGATCTTCGATCGATCGAGCCCCTGCCCTCGATCGATCGACCCTTTCTGGTAGACTTAAATTACCCTTTTAAAATGGTAGAATTAATTCTAAATGAAGAATACTTCTTAGACATCCTTATTAAAATATTTTGGGAGATAAAGATGACCAGTAGGATTTATTAATGATTAAGAGACCTTTAATGTAAGGCCAAATTTATATTTTTGGAGTGTTTATATTTAAGGGACGATGAAATTTTGTGTTAAAGGAAGAGATACATAAAATGGTTGCGATGGACAATAGATGAATACCTACTGAATTTTACACTTGGGAGGATAGAGTCCATGAGTGTTACGTGGTAAGTTGGAATAATCCCTCAAATTAAAGTTAGAGACGAACCGTTATACGTGATAACTAATAATGGGAAAATAAGGATAAATGTCGTAATTATGGGATTATAAATCTACCTAAGTTGATATGGTAATAGTAATATAGTTATATCACTGTGTTTATACATATACTATCTATGTGTGAAAATCATGCCCGCGCTACTTGCTATTCCTGAGGTTACCGCGCTGGGATAGTCCTATCTCGATGGGACCTTTATGGGGGATATTGACTCGTACCCTAGAAGATAGATATCCTTGGTACATGCTATCTGATTGATGGTCAGACGGTCCTAAGAGACGGGAAGGTATGTACTGATCTCTTAGAGACTTGGAATCTATGTTTCGCCTCAATATTGTTTGTGTATGTGTTAATACAGTTCGAGAGTGATTTCGAACTTGTATTTCCCTTTGTACGAGTGATACGGGGATTGGATAGCAGAGTATGCCCGCACCATAGTTTTTATGTGGGGTGCTGTTAGAATATATATATTATACGAGTATTTAATATATATATATATGAAATTCTAAAATTTGGAACTGCCTACTGTGTTATGGTATGTAAGACATGTATAATGACTCAAATTGGAAATACTGGTTTTGAAAAAGTATAATATGACACTCGAAAACTTTATTAATAAATAAAGTTAAAATAAGAGCTTTGTTACTAAATAAAATTTTCCTTTTAAACAATTATGTTGTTCAGTTTTAAATCTTACGAGTAACCTAAGATAAGTTAAACCATTGAGAAGATTAGTGAGATATAAGATAAGATAACCCGTTGGGTAGATTAATGCGATAGGCGTGCACATTAGAAAAGAGGTGAGAATTTCTCAAGATAGTACCGCACTAATATGTTGTTGCATTGGCTTGTAAACATTTTAAATACTTGCTAAAAAAATTTTAAATCATATACACTATCGGGATCTGACCCGTTTCTATTTTCCTTTCTCTCTTGTATATATATGTATATATTACAGGTTCCCAGGCACAGGGGCATCTTGCGTAGGATCCTTTAGAAGGAATGCGTTGCAGCTTAGGTGGGAGTTACAGGCCTCTTGCTTAAACGACTTCATTTATTTGATTCCACTCTTAGCTTATTTATTCAGTTGGGCATGTGTCGCCCGTTTCCATTATCCAGTTGTTTTATTGGACATTGTGATTCATTTATTTCTAGTATTATCAATTGGGATTTATTATTGTCTAGATGTTTTACTTTAAGTTTTAAATGTTAGGATTTAGTTGTTGAATGTTTAAATTATTTGGAATATATGTTCCAGGATAATTGTGGTGTGATTCTTTAATATTGAATTGTTGTAAATATTTAAATCTTGGTTTATATAATAAAATTTGGAAAGTAATGTCTAAAAATGGTTTGGCACTTAAATTATTTAATTAGGGTTTTTAAATAGGAAAAGTTATTTTTACGACAGTGATGCTAAGAATGAACCAACTGTTCACCTTGATTTTAATTTAATAAAGGAGTGATCGCCCGGTATTTAATTAGGCGGGGTGTCACAATATTGTGGAAGAAGGACTTTCTACATGGGCACTGTCAGAGGATTGGTTGAAGATCAGAAAATTATCAAGACCCGTGGGGATCGAGTCTTTGAGTGAGTCTTGTGTCTGTTCATTGTAATTCCACATTAATAGTGATTATCTGGCTTGGGTCGTTCAAAGTTTTTGCCCGTCTTGTTTTTTTCCTCGTACATCCAACGTTGTGATTATTCTTTACTTTACTTTACTTGCTTTAATCACTAGATCCATGTTTAGAATTAATCAAGATAAAATTGGTTTAAAGTAAAAATTGGTTTTTTACAACTTGGTTTAGTGCACATAAAAAGCTGGATAATTTTTGGTGAAAATTGGTTTGATTTGAAACACACGTAGTAGGACCACCCATTTTCAACTAGTAATTCCAAGAGATAATGATCGTTCATCTTTAAATGAATAGTCATCCTAAATGTGAACTTATAGTCTTATTGTTATCTCATTACTTCGTACATAACTCTTAAAATCCATATAAATATTTCATTTCTCTACTTTCTAATCCCTTTCGTGTATTTAAATAAATTAAATTTATAAACTTACTCCCACTGATCATGAGGCGGTCCATAAGAGAGAATAAGAGAGAAGAATGTTGATGTTCGGCCCTCAAGCATGAATGATCACAATAGCAACACATATTCATAAACAATATGTGTGTATAATATTGTGATGAATCCTCCTTGAGGTCCAAACATCGGCATTCTTCCCTCTTGTGGGCCGCTCCCTGGGGTCAAAAGTTGTGTAAAAGATGTAATGTTTTACAACAGAGAAAGTGTTGGGAAGGAAATTTGGTGTGATATATATATATATATATATATATATATATATATATATATATATATATATATATATATATATATATATATATATATATATATATATTGTTGCCTGAGAAGGTTTGCTAATATGAAACTCTTCTATTTTGCTAAAAATATGAAATTATTTCATTTTGACATTACTGATATCCTCCAAGTTGTGTGCACCCTGACTAATTAAATATCGGGTGATCAGTCCTTTATTAAATTAAATCAAAGCATCCAGTTGGTTCATTCTTAGCATCACTGTCGAAAAATCCTTTTTTTCTTTATTAATCACCTAGTAAATAATTAAGCTAAATGTCAAAAACATTTAATTTTATAAATTAAGACCTATGGTTATGATTTAATATACGAAGCCATTTTTTAACGAACACATATAATAATATTAAAACCAAATCATCCAAATGAAATAACCAAGCTGGATTAACCAATCCAAATAATATATACCAAATCGCATGACAAGGAAATAAATAAAACAATCCCAATAATAGCTCAATACTGAAATAATAAAGAGTACAAGTTTCTCTCTAAACTAAATTAAATATGAAAATGGGAGACACATGCCCTATCTACTAATGACAAAATAGGAGATTGAGAAGACAAGGATGAAATCGTCTACTGCAAGGACTTACAACTCCCACACTAGGTTCAGCACGTAAAATGCCTAAAGATATAAGCATGAAGCCCTTGTGGCTGGGCACCTGTAATACATACATACACATACATATATATATATATATATATATATATATATATATATATATATATATATATATATATATATATACAAGAGAAAGAAGAGATGAGAATAAACGCCCCGAGTGTAAAACAGCTTTAAAATAGTTTAACAAGTATTTAAAATGCTTACCGGTTGATATTACATACATGTTAGTACTTCGACACTAACTTGGGAATTCTCACCCCTCAACTAGTGTGCATGCTTAACATACTACTGAACTAATCATGATAAACCTAACCCAATTTCCCCTCACCAAATACACTTTCAATTACACATAACTATAAATTTATATATGATGACCTTTTCTTTTAAATATATTAAGTTAGTTATGTTCGTCTCAATATAGACTTAAGTTCTCAGCCACTTAATTCATTTAATATTAATTATTCCATTTTTATTAATTTACAAGCACAATAGATTAATCACCGGTACATATATTTATTACTCGTAATATATATATACTAATAAGGAACCCCAGATAAAGTTATGGTACTGACATACTCTACTATCAATTCCCTGTATCTCTCATACAAAAGGGAAATACTAGTTCGGAATCACTCTCGAACTCTATTAACACAAAACACACACATTGGAGGCGAAGCATAGTTCCAAGTCTCTAAAAGGTCAGCACATACCCTCACGTCTCTTAGGACCATGTGACTATCATTCTCAGATAGCCGTTACCAAGGATTCTATGTTCTGGGGTACAAGTCAAGATCCCCTACAAAGGTCCAATCAAGATAAGACTATCCCGGTGTGGAACCTCCGTGATAGAAAGTAGCGCGGGTACGATTACACACAAACACACAATATTATGCATATATACATGCACCCATATATATATTCTCATTATTGAGCTAGGTACGCCCACAAACCATAATATTTTAACCATACATGGCACATAATCCCCGAGTCCTACGTATAATTAAAACATTCTTTCATTTTCTCAATTACCATAAGTTCCTAAGTACTTCTAGTCTCTCGAAGTGTTTAATCTTGATAAGTATAAAATCAGTAGGTGTACACTCTATACTTTACTGTTCTAAGTCCTTAATTCTCACAAGACCTAATTTAACGTACGCACGATTTCCCACTCAATTTATACACCCGAAATCCAATGGTTAAATCTCATATAAAGTTGTCTTACCCGGACACTACTTATACTCTACTGTTCCTTCTCAAGTCCCATTATGATATTTCAATTATGTCCAACGGTCCTTACTCATTGGTATTGGATTAACATTTAAAAAGGCAAGAAGTTTCCATTTCCAGGAGGAGTCGATCGATCGATAAAAAGGGTCGATCGATCGACATTCTTGAGTCGATCGATCGTTCGAGTAGGTATTGGCCCAGTTTCTACAATTCTTTATCCACGGGTTTCATTAACTTAAATACTCAAAACCTCTATTAATTCGTCCCAAACTCCTAAACTATCAAACCAAAGGTTGTATTATCCTATATACATGAATTTTGACGTAAAACATATGCAAATTCATCAAGGGCCATCAGTTTAAAGGATTATTTTAGATTAATACATCAAGAACCCTATTTTTATCAACATCATCAACATCTTCCTAATTCTTCCAAAATTTAACCTCTAATGGACATCAATTTCATAGTTAATCATCTACATATATCATTAGGGTTGTCCTAACATGGTTTCTACTTAGAAATTCAATATAAATCTTCCAAACATCAGTTAACTTTCATGTAAACACAAATAAGTATCTCCTACTCTAGCATGGATGTGTTATAAACTAAAGAACAACAAGTTAGATACTTTCCTCGAGAATGGAATTCTGAACCATAGAGAATGATACTTATGATCCCGCTCCTCATTCTTTGATCTACGCATTGGTGGCGAAATTGGTGAGAATGGTGTAAGGTTGGTGGTTCTCCTCCTTGGAAGCCTTATCTCTTATCTCTTCTTTAGCCACTCTGCAACTCCAGTATTTCCATCCTTAGAGGAATATACTTTCAATCAGATATAACCTCTCAATTTTCATCATTAATTAAGGCGTAAAATGGGAAATTATCGAAATGCCCTCCTGGGTTGTCGATTAGGCCTAAAATCGCCCCGAGACCCAAACTAAACTCTCGGGTACACTTTTGTGACTATCTCGGCCCTTTTGGATACATTGGCACACTCGAAATGACAATATAGGCAACTTATAATTAAATTACTTTTTATTCCATTAATTTAGTCTCGACACGACACACGCGCGTCCCAACTTAATTTCTATGATTGTCATATTATTCACTCGCGACAATTTTAATAATTCAATCTCATATATTACTTTACTCATTTTATAATATTCAACATAATTCTTACCAATAATTACTAACTCTCATCACACTAGTAAATATTTATTTTAAAATCCGGATTAATATTAAATTAATTTATCCCAATTTAATTTAATTAATCCCACAATTAACTGCCATAAAAATACGGGGTATTACATACTTCCCCTTAATAATGGAATTTCGACCTGAAATTCAAAAAATAAGGCATACCTGGTAAAAACAATTCTGGATACTTTTCGTGCATATCTGCCTCGCACTCCCAAGTGTACTCCTCTACATTATGATGCTCCTACTGGACCCGTACAAGTGGGAGTAACTTCGACCTCAATTTCCACTTGTTGTGGTCTAGGACAGCCAGAGGTCTCTCGTCATAAGAAATGTCAGGCTGCAAGTCAATATCCTATATCGCAATATGAGTGTGTGCCAAATCTTCTCGATGATACTGTCTCAACGACGAAATGTGGAACACATCATGAATATGGTACAAGTACTCCAACAACCCAAGCATGTATGCCACCGGTCCAATCCTCTCGATAATGGGAAATGGTCCTACGTGCCTCGGAGCCAATTTTCCTTTCTTCCTGAACCTCATAACACCTTTCATAGGAGATACTCGTAGTAATACTTGGTCCCCCACGCTAAACTCCCTGAAGGACTTCTTTACATCGACGTAGCTTTTCTTCCTGTCTTGGGCTACTCGAATACGACTCATGATCAACGCAATCCCGTCTAACATCTCCTGAATCACCTCTGGCCCAAGTAGCTTGTTGTCCCCCACCTCTAGCCAACAAGTGGGAGAATGACAAGTTCTACCGTACAATGCCTCAAATGGGGCCTTGCCAATCATAAACTGGTATGAGTTATTATAAGCGAACTCCACCAGTGGGAGGTACTACCCCCAACCCCCTCCAAAGTCAAGGACACACATTCGTAGCATATCCTCCAGCATCTGATTAGTATACTTAGTCTGCCCATTTGTCTGCGGGTGATATATTGTACTCAATCGCACCTCGATACCCATAGCCTCCTGAAATCTCTCCAATAAGCGTAATACAAAATTCTTATTTATGTCAGACACGATATCCAGAGGCACCCATGAAACCTTAGTATCTTAGCAATAAATAACTCGGCATACTATACTGTAGTGTAGTCTATCTGCACCGAAAAAAATGAGCTACCTTTATCAACCAATCCACTACTACCCATATAGAGTCGTGACCCCATTGTGATGTAGGCAACCCCATGATTAAATCCATGGAAATGCTCTCCCATTTCCACATAGTGATCTCTAGTGGCTGAAGTAACCCTGATGGTATCTGATGGTCCACCTTTACCAGCTGAGAGGTGGCACACTTGGACACGAACTCTGTGATGTTCCTCTTCATCCCATTTCACCAATACTATCGCCTACTATCGTGGTACATCTTATCCCCTCTGGGATGCACCACAAATCGAGATCATGCTACCCAATCATTACTGCATGACATAAGTCCTCCCCTTCAGAACCACTGATCTCCCATTAAATTTCAATCCTCCATCTGAACTCACTGAGTAAGACTCCACGCCCTTGGTTAGAAGCTACACATTTTGATCCAGGAAAAATGAATTATATGCTTGGGCCTAGATCACTCTCGTAATAATCTTTGTTGTGACTATCACGACGGACATAAAGGATCGGCCCACTGCCTCCTAATGTCCCAACTCTTTCCATTTCACTTTCCATGTTTCGGCCACCTCACCTACTGGCCTACGGCTCAACGCATCAATAACTATGGTAGCCTTCCCTCGGTGGTCCTGAATCTCGAACTGGTAATCTTTCACAAACTCTAGCCACATGCGCTGACGCATGTTCAACTGTTGCTGAGTGAACAAGTATTGCAGTGGCTTGTGTTCGGTGAACATGCAAAATTTCTATCCCCAACCAGTAGTGTCTCCAAATCCGTAAAGAAAACACGACCGCCGCTATCTCCAAGTCGTGGGTGAGGTAATTCCTTTCGTGAGGATTGATCTTGCAAAAGGCATAAGCTATAGCCTACTCCTCCTGCTGAAGTACTCCACCAACTCCCTTTAGGGAAGCATCAGTATACACCAGGTACTCTACTCCTGGCCTGGGTAAAGCAAGGACTGGTGCCGAAGTCAACTTATCCTTTAGCTCATCGAAAGCCAACAGACAAGCGTCATCCCATATGTACGGTACCCCCTTGTGAGTCAGATTCGTCAATGGACCCGCTATTTTAAAGAATCCTCTAATGAACCGTCTTTAGTACCCTGCCAATCCTAAGAAATTACGGATCTCTGACGGTGTCATGGGCTTCCCCCACTCGCTCACTGCGGACACCTTTCCCGAAACACTAATATCCCCCTAGCAGAAACAATGTGCCCCAAGAACTGGACCTCTCGTAGCCAAAACCCGCACTTATCATACTTAGAATATAGCTGATGCTCTCGCAGAGTCTGAAGGACCCGTCTCAAATGCTCAGCATGATCCTCCTCAGTCTGAGAATAAATCATAATGTCATCTATGAAGACAATGATAAACTGATCCAGGAACTCTCTAAACACCATGTTCATTAGGTCCATGAACATGGCGTGAGCATTAGTTACCCCAAATGGCATAACTCGGAACTCATAGGATCCATATCACATCAAAAAAGCAGTCTTCGACACATCCTCCTCTATAATCCTTAATTGATGAAATCCCGACCTCAAGTATATCTTTGAGAAGAAGGCCGCTCCTTTCAATTGGTCAAACAAGTTATCAATTTGGGTCAACCGATACTTATTCCGTATTGTGACTTTGTTCAACTCTCAGTATTCCACACACAACCTCAACGATCCATATTTTTTCTTCACAAACAACACGGGAGCACTCCAAGGCGAGGTACTCCTACAGATGAATACTTTTCCCAATAATTTCTTAATCTGATCACGCAGCTCTGTCATCTCAGCTGGAGCCATACAGTATGGTTCGAGGGCTATCGATCGAGTGCCCGACATCAAATATATAGTAAAATCTATCTCTCGGCTAGGCTGTAGCTCCGATATCTCCTGTAACACATAAAAAAACTCACGAACTGCGGTAATCGAATCAATGGGAATTACTACTCCTTAGACATCTCCTCCTCTATGTAATATAAATGGGAGGAAGATCCTCCCTCAAGACGAGGCATCGCCACCAAAAACATCTCCTGGCCCAGAATAGCAAAAATAATACTCTTACTGAAATAGTCTATCATGTCTCTATAAGCACCAAGCCAATCCATGCCAATAATGGCTTCATGCTCGTGAATATCTTAGACTAGAATATCTACAAGCAAAATCAGACTCCCAATATCTATACTTACTCCCCGACATATAAAGAAAATCAATGACCCATTACCTAGTGGTGAGTCTACACATGTCACTGTACTCTCTGTCGAGTCTAGCAACCCCGTGGATCATGCAAAACTAGTGGCTATAAAGCAGTGTGATGCCCCAGTGTCAAATAAAATGCGCCCCATAGTATCATGGATAGGAAACTTACCCTCAACTGAGGGTGGTGCCTGTGGTTCTATTTTCTGGTGGACGTTATAAACACGTCCATACTACAATTGTCCCTGCTGAACTGGGACAACTGGGATGGCTGGCAAGGCTGGCATCTAAGGTGGTGCTGGGAGGGTGGCTGAGGAGATCGATCTTTGTGGCTCCTGATGGCCATCCTGCTACTAAGGGGCCATGTCAATCCTGATGTCTATGAACATTATTTCCCCAACCAAATCATCTGCCCCTTAAATTTCCTCCCCTCTGTCCCTGTTTTCCCTGGCCCTGATGGCCGTTACCACCCCTCCACTGGCCCTATTGGCCCTGCTGATACCGTTATTAGCATTAATGGCCCTGATGTCGGACCTACTGATAACGATGATGGCCCTATTGACCCTGTTAACTGGACTGGCCCTGTCGGCCCTTTCTATACCCTCCCTATCCCTACCTAGAGTTGCTAGATCGGAATCGCTTAGCAAGGTCTCCCTAATGGAAACTCTGCTCACCCGGACGGACCTACCCCTGAGCTGATGGTTCCCCATTGACACTACTACCTCCTGGTTGGCCCTACTGGCTGGACTCCCTGGATCGTTTTCTCCATTTCTGGTGGAAGCGGTGGTCCTGGCAATGCAATAGGGCGGCGTTGAGTACATCATTATAAGTACCTAACGACAGATTACCCAAGAGGTGCGTGAGAATCCTCCAAGTCAAACCATCCATGAACATACAAATCTTCTTCTCTTCGGTAGGTGCCTCATCTGGAACAATAGTAACAAGCCTCGTGAATTCCTCCTCATACTCTACGACAGCCATAATTTCCTAATTAAGATTCAAAAGTTTCTACCTCATCTCGGTCTACACAACAGAAGGAAAGTATTTGCGATAAAATCGCACCCAAAAACTCTAAATCATCATATTGTCCCTCTCCTCCAAGGTGGTAGTGGAATCCTACAAATGTAAGGCGCCCCCGACTAACTTGTAGGAAGATAGTAACCGTCTTTGAATTTCTGTGCACTCGTACATGCGGAGATGCCTCTAGATGTCTTTCTTCCATTGGCTCGCGATGACAATATCAGAACTGCCCGAGAACTTTGGGGGATGTGCCCTCTGAAACTCATCTTTAACTCTCTCCCATGCAGTGGGAAACTAACATGGAACTGGCTCCACAGCCAGAACCTGGGGTGGGGACTGCTATACCACCGCTAGAGCTGCATGCACTGCCTGAGAAACTATGGCGGCAACTTCAGTTGCGTTCATCATTCCTTAAACCTGAACTGCCGGATGCTTTGGTTGGGCATTTTTGTCCCTCGGGGATCATCTTGGAAGCATCTGAAACGAGAAGGAATTTATTATTCCATATGAATTATTAAATCTCAAATATCTGAAGACGCAATCGCATAAATAAGAATACAACAATCCTAAAGGTAGGGCTCTTTATTAAAGGATGCTAAGCTGGAAGCACAATAAGCTGTACAAAACCTAAAGGACTCTAGAACCTGAAGGACTATAGAAGAACAATACCGGGTGATCAGTCCTTTATTAAATTAAATCAAAGCGTCCGGTTGGTTCATTCTTAGCATCACTTTCGAAAAATAATTTTTCTTTATTAATCACCTAATAAATAATTAAACTAAGTGTGAAAACATTTAATTTTATAAATTAAGACCTATGGTTATGATTTAATAAATGAAAGTAATTTTTTTACGAACATAGATAATAATATTAAAAACCAAATCATCCAAATAAAATAACCAAGCTAGATTAACCAATCCGAATAATATATCCCAAATCGCAGGACAAGGAAATAAATAAAACAATCCCAACAATAGTTGAATACTGAAATAATAAAGAGTACAAGCTTCTCTCCGAACTAAATGAAATATGGACATGGGGGACAGATGCCCTATCTACTAATGACTAAATAGGAGATTGAGAAGACAATGATGAAATTGTCTACTGCAAGGACCAGCAACTCCCACACTAGCTACAGCACATCAAAAGTCCAAAGATCTAAGTCTGACGCCCATGTGGCTGGGCACCTATAATATATATATATATATATATATATATATATATATATATATATATATATATATATATATATATATATATATATATATATATATATATCCACATAATATGATAGCATTGTTTTTGAATTTTTTTGAAAAATATCTTCACTTTTTGGATGTATGATATTTTCTTCTTCCTTGTCCATGCATGAAATGTCATGCTAAAGTGTTTTTTTTTTTAATAAAAAGGGTTTTGTTTTTGTTTTTGTTTTTCTTAAAGGGAAATAATTTTAAATAATTTAATTTATATATATTTTTAAATATTTATATTTTTAAAATTTTTATTTTTAAAATATTTTTTTTATTTTTTCTTTATTTTTTATTTTTTTCACATGGGCAAATTTATCACCATGCCCTCGGCACGGACATCCGCTAATATATATATATACAAGAGAAAGAAGAGATGATAGGAAACGGGACAGAGCACTAGTGCAAAACAACTTTAAAATAGTTTAACGAGTATTTAAAATGCTTACCAGTTGATATTACATACATGCTAGTACTTCGACACTCATTTGGTAATTCTCACCCATCAACTAGTGTGCACGCCTAATATACTACCGAACTAATCATGATAAAGCTAACCCAATTCACTAGTCTAACCCAATGTCCCCTCATCAAATATAGTTTCAGTTACGCATAACTATAAATTTATATATGATAATCTTTTCTTTTAAATATATTAAGGAAGCTATGTTCGTCTCAATACAAACTTAAGCTCTCACTCACTTGATTCATTTAATATTAATTATTCCATTTTTATCTACTTACAAGCACAGTAGATTAATCATCGGTACATATATTTATTACTCATAATATATATACTAATAAGGCTCCCCACATAAAGCTATGGTGTTGGCACACTCTTCTATCAAGTCCCTATATCTCTCGTACAAAAGGGAAATACTAGTTCGGAATCACTCTCGAACTATATTAACACAAAACGCACATGATGGAGGCGAAGCATAGTTCCAAGTATCTAAGAGGTCAGTACATACCGTCACGTCTCTTAGGACCGTCTGACTATCATTCTTGAATAGTCGGTACCAAGGATGCCATGTTCTAGTGTACAAGTCAATATCCCCCATAAAGGTCCAATCGAGATTAGATTATCCCGACGTGGAGCCTCCGTGGTAGCAAGTAAAGCGGGTATAATTACACAAAATATAAAATATTATACATCAATACATGCACCCATATATATATTCACATTATTCAGCTAGGTATTCCCACAACCCATAATATTTTTACCATACGTGGTACATAATGCCCGAGTCCTACGTATAATTAAATCATTCTTTCATTTTCTCAAGTACCGTAAGTTCCTCAGTACTTCTCGCCTATCGAAGTGTTTCATCTTGATAAGTATAAAATCAGTAGGTGTACACTCTCTAACCTACTGGTCTAAGTCCTTCTTAATTCTCACAAGACCTAACTTAACGTACGCATGATTTCCCACTCAATTTATACACCCGAAATCCCACGGTTAAATATCATATAAAGTCATCTTACCTGGACCCTACTGATACTCTACTGGTCCTTATCAAGTCCCATTATGATATTTAAATTATGTCCAAAGTTCCTTACTCAATGGGATTGGATTAACATTTAAAAGGGGAAGAAGTTTCCATTTCCAAGAGGAGTCGATCGATCAATGAAAATGGTCAATCGATCAATCGATCGAGGAAGTATTGGCCCAGTTTCTACAATTCTTATCAACTTAAATCCTCAAAACCTCTATTAATTAGTCCCAAACTCCCAAACAATCAAACTAAAAGTTGTATTATCATATATACATGATTTCTAACTTAAAATATATACGAGTTCATCAAGGGCCATCAATTTAAGGGGTTAATTCAGATTAATACATCAAGAACCCTATTTTTATCAACATCATCAATATCTTACTAATTTTTCCAGAATTTAACCTCGACTGGACATTCGTAGTTAATCCCATGCATATATCAATAGGGTTGTCCTAACATGGTATCTACTCAGAAATTCGATATAAATCTTACAAACATCATTTAACTTTCATGAAAACATACATAATTATCTCCTACTTTAGCATGGATGTGTTATCAACTAAAGGACAACAATTTAGATACTTGCATCAAGAATGAAAGTACGAACCCTTGAGAATGTTAGGTATGATCCCGCTCCTCGCTCTCCAATCTACGTGTTGGTGGTGGAATTAGTGAGAATGGTGTAGGGTTGGTAGTTCTCCTCCTTGGAAGTCTTCTCTCTTCTCTCTTCCTTAGCCTCTTTTCAACTCCAATATTTCTAACCCTCGAGGACTCTACTTTCAATCATATATAACCTCTCAACTTTCGTCATTAATTATGTCCTAAAATGGGAAATTACCGAAAGGCCCTCCCGAGTTATCGGTTAGGCCTAAAATCGCCCCGAGACCCACACTAAACCCCCGGGTACACTTTTTTGACTATCTCAACCCTTCCGGATACATTGTCACAGTCGAAATGACTATACGGGGGAACTTAGAATTAAATTACTTTTTATTCCATTAATTTAGTCCCGACACGACACACGTGCGTCCCGACTTAATTTTTATGATTGTCGTAATATTCACTTGCGACAATTTTAATAATTCAATATCATATATTACATTACTCATTTAGTAATATTCAACATAATTCTTACCAATAATTACTAACTCTCATCATGCTAGTAAATGTTTATTTTAAAATTTAAATTAATATTAAATTAATATATCCCAATTTAATTTAATTAAGCCCACAATCTAATGCCATAAAAATATGGGGTATTACAAGTTGGTGATGAGTGTAGAAGGGTGTATCAAGTTTGGTTATTATATTTTTTGGGGAGGGTACTTCAACCACAAAAATTCATATTGAGAAAGAACCCTAAGGTCCCTCTACAATAGAAATTCATATTGATAAGGAACCCCCAGGGTCCCTCTACAGCAGAAATTTATATAGAGTAGGTAGGGTCCCCCTACGGTTGGAATTCATATTGAGAAGGAACCCCAAGGGTCCCTCTAAAGCAGAAGTTCATATTGACAAGGAACCCTCAGGGTCCCTCTATAGCAGAAATTTATATTGAGAAGTAACCCCTAGGGTCCTTAGAGAAGGAACCCCTAGGGTCCCTCTACGGAACAAATTTATATTAAGAAGGAACACCAGGGTCCCTCTACAACATAAGTTCATATTGAGAAGGAACCCCCAGGGTCCCTCTATAGAAGAAATTTTTATTGAGAAGGAACCCCCAGGGTTCGTAGAGAAGGAACCCCTAGGATCCCTCTACGACAGAAATTCATATTGAGAAGGAACCCCCAGGGTCCTTCTATAACAGAAATTTGTGATTGAGAAGGAAATCTCAGGTTCCCTCAACAACAGAAAACTCATATTGGATAAAGAACCCTTGGGGTCCCTCAACAGTAAAAAAACTCATATGGGAGAAGGAACCCAGGGTCCCTCAAACCCCAAAAAGCATTTGTCCACATAACCCTCAAGGTCCTCCCCTCAGTTTCTAGAAAATATGCCAGAATGAGGGAGTGGCCACCATGAGCAACCCCTCACCATTGGAATGTCATTCTTTAAATGAACAAAAGTGCTAATACTTACTTTCTTGTACATGTAGCATAGTTGAGCAGATAGGGATCAAATAGGCCAGTTGGGATCTCTTAGGAGTTTTGGCTTAAAGGCTAAGGAACAAGGTTTGTTAAGAAAGCTCAACCACTTAGCACTTTAGGATTGAGAGAATACCAGTAAGAAGACCCCAGGAGTCACTCAAGATGACAAACACCTCATATTTAGTCACAAATAAAGTCAGCATCCAAACGGCTTCTCACAAGAAATAAACTTTTACAAAAATTACTTTCTCAAATGAGGGGGTCCTTAAGGACCCTCTCAAGAAAAATGATTTTAGAGGATAGGGGTCCTCTTCCCCCCCCCCCCCCCCCCCCCCCCACCCCCCACATCAGGATTGATAGTTTTAGAGTAGGAGGTACTTGAGACCTCCTCTCTCAAGTTTACAAAGTTTGTACCACAAGTTACCGTTTAAAAAGATATTTACCAAATCAGATATTTTGTCTCCATTGGGAGACATATTTTCTTTTTGACTTTGGTTGGCACCAGGTGGCACCTGTCAGGGGACAGGATGCTTCACACACGTAGTGACAAATGGCACATTTTAGACCTTGTACCTCACCAACCCTCTCAATTTTGGCGCCCAAAACTGCTAACTCATCCCCAGTACCCAAGTATAAGTAGGATCCTAGGGAAGGTCAATGATATAGAAAACTCAATAGAACTGTTACTATCTCAAAATCACACCAGAATTTCCTATTGTTCTCTCCATGCTCTCTCTCTAATGCTAACTACCTTGTTCTTTCACTCCTCACTAGAAGCCATCACTCTCATGATCTTTTCTTGAGAAAATTACTATTATTGTGGTGAAAATTCATATTTTTGAAGGGAGTGAGTTCTAGCTTGAGCTCCATTTTTACCAAAAGGAGAAGATTTCATCAAAAGCTACCCCAGAAGTTGTTGAGAACCTCATAGATAGCGTCCATTGAAGTGGGTCATGCCTCAACCTTTCCAGTTATTCATAGACCCTAGTCTCACTACCCTCCTACAATGAGATTATTCTTTTATAAAAATTAAATTGTTTGAAATAAATGACATCAGTTGGTAGACAAAAATTGAAGTTATTTGTCAATTTTGTGTATGGATATAGTTTTCTGCAATAAATAAGAAAAGAGAAGCTAAGTAGATATATAAAGAATATATACATTAAGATTATATATAAAACACCTACTCTTAATATCTATCTAATAACAAATGTTTTTTAAATGCATTATGCGTTGAGTGATTAACACTACGGTGCAATATATTAAAACACATTCAGTAGTTCGTGCTAAGAGTGGGTGTTTTTAGCACTAATCATACATAAAACTACAACTATGTAATTCTGAATTACACTAGAAATTGTTATTTCAAATCAAACTGATCAACTGTTTCTAGTTTGACAAAGTTATGTTGGTTGTAATCCATTCTGAGGATATTTGAGAGAGAGGGGGGGGGGGGAGAGAGAAGGATAGAGAGGTGGGGAGAGAGTGTAAGAAAGTTTTGAGGGATGAGGAGGTAAATATAGGGTATACCAACTGCGTAAATGCTCTCAGCTTCATTATCAACTCCAAAAATGCAATTATATCTAGGCTGGTGGTAGAAGACTAGAAAAATATTGAGAAAATATATATAAAGGGCGGTGAATATGAGACTTAAGGGTGAAGACACAAAAAATTATGACTCTAATTAATACTAAATGAACTATAGTTTTTCGTCCGATCATGAGACACAAGAAGTCCAATTTAACTTCATTTTAATTTAATCCCATGTAAAAGGGTGAAGAATTAATAAAGTGAGCGGTTTAGTTGTTACGATAGGGTCATCGTTAAGATAAATAATTAGTTAATGGTTCATTATAAGAATTTATAGAGTGAGCATTTTAAGTATCCATCATCTGTATCAAACCAACAATCGAACAAAAGATTCTCACATACTCCTTCTAAGTCGTTTACTTGATTGACTTTGAAGAACATAATTATAGAACATGAGTTTTCTGATACAATTGTACATCAAGGGTTTCATATACAATTTCTAATAATACATAGGGTTATATTTCAAGATAGAATGTGTGATGTACGTATAAATTGGTTGTTATTCATTATAAGGACTAAAAGATATAATTAAAAAAAAAATCGTCGTGTTAAAAAATTCGAGGTATGAAAAATATTCATTATGTGAAAAAAATAGTACAAAAAATGAAGAACAACCAATTTCATAGAATTTCCTTTTTTGAATACAATACAACAACCATTATATTTTTTGAATATCAATACACATACAGACGGAATACACACACAAAAACATAATACACACAGAGACACACACATAAGACACACATAGAAACACACACATGCACACACAGAATATACATAAAGCACACACATGGATATATAAAATGCACGTAATACATGAAATAACATGGAAGAATTACCTCATGTGGAGAGATAGAGAGAGGGTTTCATTGGTGGGATAGGGTTTCAACAAGAGAGGGATAGTTTTCTGATTTATTAGGACACGAGTAAAATAAAATGGAGGGTTCTATCTAATTAATATCTTAAAAATAGTTCACAATTTTTGCCCGTGACCAGTACGGTGACCAATATTAAGTAGGTAGGTGGGTCGTGGTTAGAGAACGTGACCACAATAACTTTATCATTTTAAAAATAGGTTTAGGGGTCATGGTTAATGCCCGTGAATGAATTTCACTGTTAATTGTCAATGTGGGTCAAGGTTATAGACCGTGACAAATTTTGTGACCAAAATGGAGGGAATTTAGGTACCAAAATACCTTTGGTCAAGATAAATGGTCATTGGCGGGTCACAAGTGGAGACCGTGACAATCAGTGTGACCAACATCTCGTAACATTTAACACCATCCTGGGTCATGAGTGATCACAATTACTAATCGTGACCCCAAGGGTCACAACTTTCGACTGTGACCAGGCCCTTAATAAAGTAACCCTAAACCATGGTCACCTATTTGGTTACAATAAATTGACAAGGGTCACAGGTGGGGACCGTGGCCCATTAAGGTGTAGTACAATGATTGAAGATATAATTATATTGTTTCTAAAAATACCATGGGCGTGAAACTACTTAAGTTGATACAATGATGTCTGAAATATATACAAAACATTTATTAAAATCTCATAAGGTAAATAGTGTTCGCATTCACTAAATGTAACTTTCATTCAAAATTAGTTACTAATGCCATAAGAGTTGTACGTCCTTAGATATAACAGAAAAGGTCATTGTATAACCTTTTCCTCATTAATGGTGAAATATTTGACTACATACTAGACGTTAGTGAATCAAGTAGATAATTCAACAAGATCCTAAACTCAATTGCAGGCCATTAGTTTTACTTGTTCTTATGACTTGGGAAAAAAAACCTGATCATTATTTATCCCCATGCTAAATTCATGTTCATAAAGATACACCACATAATCATTTCGGATAGTAGACTCATTTTTGGATCTTCTTAATACTATTCCTTATGGTTTTGTCTCCATTTGTCTCACGGTGCCAATACCATCATTTAGTGGTTGATAATTTATTTTTCTTGGTTGTTAGACGATCCAACAACTTAAAGAATATTATTCAAGAAAGTTACGGGTAATTGAAATGGTACTATGTAATACCCCGTAATTTTATTGGTTTTTATTTAAGGGATTAATTAAATTAAATGAGAATTAATTGGGAATTAATCCGGGTACAAATACTAGCGATATGCGAGTTGGTATTTGATTATGATGTTATAATTGAAAACTTCATGTATTGAAAATGTTAAAATTGTCGCGAGGCAGAAATACGACAATTTGGAAAATTTAGTTGGGACGCGCGTGTCAGTCGCGTCAAGAATGAAATTATTTGAATTAAAAAGTGAATTAAATTTTTATCAACCTAATGGTCATTTTGAGTGCGTCAACATGTTTGGAAAGGTTGAAATAGTTAGAAAACACTAGCCGGAGGTTTAGTTTGGATCCCGAGGCATTTTTGGGCCATACCGGCAACCTAGAAGGATATTTTGGTAATTTTAAAAATAAGGGAATTAAAACCCACGAATTATAGAGATTAATTTTATATTAGAAATAAACCCACTAAGTCCTTAATTCAACATGTAACAAGAAGTGGGCTACAGGAGTTATAGGTAGAGTCTTAAGAGGTTCCAAAAAAAACCCTATCCACCATCACCATCCTTGGGAGAAATCTGCAGAGAGAAAGAGGAGAATTGACCTTCAATCCTTCAACATCAAATCAGAACATCTAAGGCAAGTGGTTTAATTACATAAATTCAAGCGAATGTTTCTTCCATGCTTAGAATTGAATATATGTCTCGTATTGAAAGTTTGATGAAAACCCATGAAATTGGAGATAGAAAATCAAAATATTATATGAGAATAGCATGTAGAATAGTTAATGACGAATTTCAAATCCTAAATATACCTATTGATGATTTAAAAATGGATTTATAAGGAATAGTTGTAGCCATTAAATTCTAGGTTCATGTTTATAGGGTTTGGGACAATAATTGGGAATTTATGTAAATTGTATGTTAATTTGGAGTAATTGACCCCATGTACATGTTAGAGAGTGACCTAGGAGGACATATTGTAGTTTAAACACATTAAGACTTAGTTTGGATGATCATAAGATGGATTTAGAAAAGAGAAAAACGGAGAAAAACGAATTTTCAGATTTCTGGGTGAGTTCTGCCATCTCGTTAGAAGACCTGCCCAGGTCGTTCGAACGACCTCGTTCGATTGAGCTTCTAATGAGATGAAAGTATCCCTTCTAACGAGTTGGTAGTTTGTTCGAAGCCTTTCGTTCGAACGACCTCGTTCGACTGAGACTTCTAACGAGTTGACAGAATGGCCTTTTTGGCCTGATTTTATTTCAAATGTCCCGTTGACTTAAGTAATTGAGAATTAACCTTCCCTTACTGACTAGAGGGTATAATTGTGAGAATTGGGGTACATTGAGGAGTAGAACTTAGAACCTTATAGTAATCCGGATGACATTTGTGGAATAGAAAACGAATACCTAATTACGATGTGAGAAGGGTTGACAACGTTAATATATAAATCGGGGACTTGTAATCATATAACATTAAATGACGGTATAAGAACGAGAAGTATACTTATATTAATGATTCGAAATATCTAAGATGTGTGAATTCTTAGTATATGTGGTTTTATGTGTAAAGCATACCTACCATACTTGCTATCACGGGAGGTCTGCGTTCGATCAGGGACATCTAATCTTTGTGTGCCTACGAGGGGATTTAGATTGGTACCTCGAGGGCATAGGTCAGAGAAGGACTTATTGAGAAGTTAATAAGTCTGATGATCATGGAAGCGTAGGTATGTGCGTGACCCATGTGATGTGAACTATGTTCGCCTCCATTGTTTGTGATTGTTGTTTATCAAAAACGATTCCTGAGAGATTGAGAATACGTGGTCCTTATGTACATAATGTACCGGGATTGGATAGCAGAGTATGTGTGCACCGCAGCTTAGTCTCGGGGTGCTAGTATTATATATATATCATGAGAAAAATATACTATTAATTGAAATGAACTTCCATGTATATATGTGAATATAAATAATTGCAACGTTATGTAAAGATGAGATGAAAGATTTCTGGTAAGTAGTATTACTAATACGGGAAACTGAGAATAAATGAAAAGCTCTCTGTTTAAATGAAGGTGCCGGAATTAAATCGTGAATCGTGTAGTAATGTTAGTATTTATTTTGGATTAGTTAGATATGGGAATAATTAGAATGGGTACGGGTACGTTAGGATTGCACAGATAGCCGAGAGGTAAGTATTTCATGTGAGAGCACGTCCTAACATGTATTTTGCATTCATTGTTTCAATTTCATTAAAACACTTGCTATATTTTAAACTGTTTGCAACAATCGGGCTCTGACCCGTTTGCTTTCAAATATATTTTTGTAAAAACCTTTTTAGGTGCCCAGCCACAAGGACACCATGCATAGGAGTTCCATTCAGGTGACGGACTGTAGCTGCCATGGAAGTTACACGACTTTGACAGTAGACGCCTCCACTTTCGATCTTGACTCTATGTTACTAGATTTTCCTCATCTTTTGGGCATGTCGCCCCATTTCTTTTAGACACTTTATTTATCTAGTTATATCAGATTTTTGGGTCGTAATTAATTTTAGTGATGCAGACTTAGTATTTGTTTATTCCTGTATTTGGATTGTTGTGAGGGGTATCCCTCCAGACTCATTACTATTTTATGGTTATTCTATTTTCATTATGTTGTGGTGGTTATATTAGCATTTCATAATTTAAGTATTGCATGTTAATCGGATTTAATTAAAATTGACAACTCACTTTTTAAATATTAGGTGGCTAGTAATTAATAAAACGTTTTCGACAGTGATTCTATGAACTGAACCAACTTGGCATTTTGTATTAATTTAATAAAGGAGTAGCTACCCGGTATTTAATTAGTCGGGGTGTCACATACCATACCTTCCTCTACAACCATGTTTCATGATTCACTACACCTTACTAATTTCACCATTCATAAGGAATTTGACATTTTTTATTTTCTTTAATGCAATAGGTACGTGTCAATGATGCTTATATAATCTATGTATGTCTACTTTAAGGAAATTTTCTCATAATCTCCCACTTGGACCACATAGGTCATAATGATATTAGACATCGTAACACCTTAATGGCACAACTCGACTATCAAGATTTATAAGAGATATAAAAAATAACTTATCCGTGAAAATTTTCAAAAGGAGTCTATATTTAATATGGTATAAGTGTAAAAAGCTTCATCAATAAGGCTACAATTATGTCACAGGATCAAAGCAACCTTTAAAAGAAATATGCCCAAACATTATATGATCCAAATCATCGAAAGGAATACCATAACCTTTGAAAATGGCGATTTGGTGAAAAGAATCTTATTTGCATTTCTAGTTTGTTTTGTAAAGAATCCTTGAATTTAATTTAAACATTTTTGTATAACCCTAAGTTTAATTTGAAACATAAGTAAGTCAAATACTTAAAACTCTTTTCGAACCATACATAATGTTTCACACAATCTACCTAAACGTGCTTGGACATTTTACACGATAGGTACGTAATAAAGTGAAAATGCTAGCTCACATATACGTATAATCTCTAGCATTCTTAGTTTGAGCGTGCAGAATAATACTAAATTTGCTTAATCTCTTTGAACTTTATGCGGAGTGTTCAACAGATTTTTCATCGTCAATAGTGGGTTCATAATAAAAAGTGACGTATAATGATCTAACACAATAATTGAAACTTAACCTCTTTACTTAATTCAAAAAAGTTAGTCTCGAGAGAATTTTATCAGATGAGATATACATGTTTTAGATAAACAAAATGAGATACAATAACATGATAAAATAATGAGATAAATATCTCACTATAATAATGATTTGATTTAACAACAAACGTGTTAATAACTTTACAATAGATATAGTGCCGAAATGTTATTTTTTCACATTGGTGACCATGAAATATCAATTATATTATCCCTGCAGATTAGTTTATTGGGTATAATGTTATAATATTAGAGATATACGATATTTTTGGACAATAAATATACTTGGATTATGTACATGATCTTTGATGTACATTCAGTCACTCAAAATCATTTCCATATAAGGAATATTCTTGCTTGAAGAAATAAACCTAATATAGCCCATTAATATTCTTATAATTACGGTATCATGAGTTACTATTACCGTCTTCTTTAAATTTAAATATTGATTGTCACTCTAATTGGGTCACTTTGGTGATTACCAAACATTTCATAATATGAATACAACATTAAGTAAAGACTTCCATAAACAATTTAATACATTTTCCACTTAACTTCATTAAATATCGCAGAAGTACTTAACTAAATTATTCATTTTTATGTTTTCATAAACATAATTGGTGATATTATAATAAACGAAACTACGACATATGGGTTTGATGACCATTATCTCCATTTCCAAAATATATATCACCACATATTTTTTTCTCAATCATTGTAACTGGACCTATATGCTATCGAATCAAAGTAATTGAATAAACAACAATATGTATGCAACATCATAAAGTATCCTAATATTTAATATCATAAATGGACCGATAAGCAACCAAAACATGCATGATATGAAAGCATAAGTCTTATATTTATCTCTTCTAGAATGAAGCACTATAACGAACACCAAACCTTACATTATATAAATATTAGAGATAAAATACATGTGCATAAACACCCATAATACATGAATAAATTATATAATTATTTATTACTTAATTTGAAATTCATGAAATATTTTAATTTGGCATAGTGTCAAAATTAAATAGACAGGGGACTTGCATGAGATATTAGACAAATAATAATAAATGAGTCTGACACAAATATTTTATTTTCACTTCATCATGTACGATGTCAATGAGGACCAAATTACATAAAAATGTCCAAAAATCCTTCATGGTTATATCAATAAACAATATCATTATATCAAAGATAACGTTATAGTGTTGATGTTTTCGGGATACTTAAGTTGGTGACATGCGAATTAATTTTAGAAATCATGGTATTGTGCTTGATGTCCAATAATTTTGTAATGCCCCATAATTTTATGGATAATTAAATTACAAGAGTGGGTGTAATTTAATAATTTGAGAATTTAAAGTAAATAAGATGTACTGATTATATTTCTTGTCGGAGGTGAATAAAAGCGACATGTGATGTTATTTTATGCAAAAAACACGTGTGGAGATGTGTTGAGTTAAGACGTGAATTTTTTATAAGTGACTCGGATGGAGATTTCAAGTCACAGTTGGTCTAGGAAGGGCCGATATAGTCGGAATATAGTACTCGGATGTAATGTTTGGGTTTCGGGGACTTTTTGGATTAGTAGGGACTCGCAATTGTGTATACGAGTCAATTTTGGGTTTAATAAGGGTTAAACCCTCAATCCTCTCTTATAAGCCACGAGAGAAAGAGAGAAAGAGAAAGAACAGAAAAAAAGAAGGAATAAGAGAAAGGAAGGAAGAAAGGGAGAAGAAGAGGAGGTTCCGGCCAAGCTCTGGCGGATTTCGGCACGAGATCGCCGGATTTATCGAACCAAACAAGTGTTTAACTTGCTTTAACTATTAAGTGTGTTTATTTTTCATATCATAATTAGTGAGAAAGTTATGAATTTTGGGTTGGGATTCTTGAATCAAAAATGGGTTTTTGAGAGGTGATTTCATATGATTTTGATGTAATAATAATCCTACATGAAATTTAAGTTAAAACCCATTTTAATGCTCTGATTTTTAGTGAGAAGATGGAAGGGTTGCATAAATAAAAATTAGGGTGTAATTCTTAGATCAATTGATGAATCCCAAGAATAACTTGGTATATTGGGTAAATCATAGTGTGTAGATGTTGTTAATGTGGTTGGATGATGTTAGAATCCATATAATTTGGTTTGGATGAGTATAAGAGTGAATTTCGTCAAAAGCAAAAATATGGACCGACCGGACATGTCCATTTTTCTTGGTAATCGGTTCAGTCTGGTGACCGGACCAGTTCATTTTTCTTGGAAATCGGATCGGTCTAGTTTTGTCAGAAAATAAAAAAAACAATTCTTGTATTAAAAGGATTAGAGAAGAATTTCCATTTTGAAGTTAGATATCAGGGGATACTAAATAGAGTGCGAGGACCTCTAAAATATTAAATGGGTGTTGTATAAATCTCGGGTCAGTGGGAAAGATCCGGGGTTCAAATTTGGGAATGTTTGGGATAAACTACATTCGAGGAATTATTCAGCGGGTTCGTACCTATATATTTATGCGTGTAGAATATATGTACTATATATATATATATATATATATATATATATATATATATATATATATATATATATATATATACACACATATAAGAATACTAGCTAGACGTGATATGCTACTATTCGGAAATAAGAAATGTGAGAACTGTAACATAAGTGAATAAATACTTATGGAATTAAAATAAGTTGTGGGCGTACTTATAAATATATACGAATTGATATATTCAGGATTATAGGCTAATGCCACGAGAGATAAGCATGGATAGCCAAATATGATATATATATATATATATATATATATATATATATATATATATATATATATATATATATATATATATATATATATATATATAGAGAGAGAGAGAGAGAGAGAGAGAGAGCATATATAAGCTGTGCATTAAATATATACGTGTGTGAATTATATGTTTATGTAAAGCATACCCCTCTAGTCCTATCATGGGAAGTTGCGCAATGTGGGTCAGGCCCTGACTTGAGGAGCATGAGCGTATAGTCCCTAGGTCCTAGTCGTCCATTATTTATATTATGTGATTTTATTCTGGGTGAGAAGTCTTGGGTATGATTCTTTCTCACTTTCAGGTGAGGAGCTATGACTGCTTCCCATACGTTGTGATTTGGTTTTTACCAAGTCAGTGTGAGAGTTCGACCGCTGATACTCGGTATGATGTGTGAGTATGCCCTGGAAGATGATAGAACTATGAGACTGCATCCATTGAGTTTGTAGCTCTGAGGGATGACTGTTATACTTATATAGGGTGTGATATATAAGTATGGATATACTTGATGTGTATAGTATACCATATATATATATATATATATATATATATGGACTAAAACAAGGAAAGAAATGTGAGTTAATTTCTGATGTATTCGGGAGTATAAAAATCGAAATAAAAATATGTGAAAAGTATATAAATATGAGAATATTATATACAAAATAATAACCCCAAAATAAAAATGGGCTAATAACTAGTAAAGGTTATTTATTATAAATGGTCATATGATAAGCGAGAGATTATAAATGTATAAGTTTGAACAAATGTTGAGAAGATTATATACGCGGGACATGAGATAGTGAATGTGGATTGTGGAGCTCAGTGTGGTGCTAGTTAGGCGGGGTAGCTAACTTGGGTGATTTAAAATACATACATTAGGTGTGCACTGTTAGATGAGAGGAGAGAGGAATCTCATGTGAATGCGACACCACTTTAAATGTGAAAAGTATTATATTTTACATGTTAAAGTATGTTAAGAACTTGCTAATATTTTCAAAACCCGGGCTCTGACCCGTATGTATTTTTCTTTTTCTTCGTCTTTGTATAATTTTTAGGTTCCTAGATGACTATTCCTTCGAGTTAGACATGCTGCCACAGTTGTGGAAGTTGGCAGGAATTTGTTTAGGATACTTTTATTCTTGTGATCGAGATAGGAGGTACTGTTGTAATAATCGGGCATGTTGCCCCATTGATGTCATTTATTTTATTTACCGTGATTTTATTTTACGCGCACTCGACTTGGTTGTATAAATGTTTTATCGAGAGTTATCGGTTATTTATTTATTCATATCATTTGTTATGTATATATTGTATGGATGGATTTTTATTGTGCATTTTAGTTAAAAAGATTAGAAAGTTTAAAATTTGATGCCAGTCCTAATAGGTTATTAGTAATTAAATGGTCTTCGACAGTGATGCTGAGAATGAAACCACATGAGATTCTTGTTTAATTTGATATAGGACTGATCACCCGATATTTTAATTGGAGGAGTGTCATAAATTTCTTAATCAAAAGCATTATCACCCATTAATATTTAGTTAGCCATATCTATCATACTTGTGGTATTTATGTTTGATGTCCAATAATATTAATTATGATGAAATGAATGCACATAATGCACCAAGAATTTAACATTCACATACATTAGTCTAGCATTCGCAATTTCAGATTATAGCCCAGGTTTGGCATTTAATCTAATCTAAACATAAACATTATAGTTAATATAATATCCACACATATGAATTATAAAATGCGTTTGACATCTAATCTAATTTAAACATGAATATTAGTATCCGAGCGGAATCATGAATTTAATATCCACACATTCAAATTACTGTGTTTGGCATTTAATTCAACTTAAATATGATTATTACTATCCGAACAAAATCATATATCTAGTATCCACGCATATGAATTATAGCATGTGTTTGACATTTAATTCAACTTAACATGAATACAAGCATTAACAATGAACATCACATCCAATATTCATAGATATTAACTATTGCCCATGTTTGGAATCTAATCCAACTAAACATGAATATTGGTATTTAAAACAAAATCATAAATTTAATATCCATATATACAAATTATAGCCTGCATTTGACATTTAACTTAACTTAAACATGAATATTAGTAATAAAAACTTGATCATACATCTAATATGCACATACATGAATTATATCATGAGTTTGGCATCCAATCCAAGTTAAACATGAATATTAGAATCAAAATAAAAATAAAACATGAGAAAAATACATAACATTTGAGAAATTCGTATTTTTTTATCAAAACAGGAAATTTGAGTAAGCACCACAAGATCTGAAAATAAATTACGGAATTCAAAAATCAATTTTATGGGGTGATATATTGACGTCAACATTAAGTGTGCGTATGCTCAAAACTCAGATGAACAGAGGGTACCCAATTAAAATCCCTTGGCAAATTGTGATTAGATTTTCTTTTAAGTTCAAGTTATGAAAACAAATACAAAGCCTAAGATCTATCTGACAAATTATTTACCAAGTAGATAGCACCAAGTTTTATCTTCAAAGATTAGGTGATTTAATATAAGTGTATAAAGGTAAAGAATATATCACAACACTAAGGCATACGAGGAAAACCCACAACGAAAAAAAATTTGGGGATGAAAGAACGACAAATGTACTATGTAATAGTTTTACAACTAAAAGACAGAGACTTACAACCACGCAATGCTATGTCTAACTAGACATTCTTTCACACCACATCCTTTGCAGAGAGCACCAAAAGTAGAAGAACGATACACAATCGGCACCTGCTTTAGACCACGACCAATGTCGTCAAAATCATACGCCAACAAATTTCTTCTTTTCATGTTTGAAGAAAACTTTGTATTTAAAATCTTAGAACAAATATGAGAAGCCTCCAATAAATGTAGTACCACACTCTAGGTGTGTGATGAACCTAAAGTGAAAGTGTATTTGAAAATAATGTGTTAACTCAAAAAATATATTTCTAAGATAAGTGAAATATAACAATAACACAAGAATAAATTATAAAGAGATTTGTTTAAGTTATAAAAAGATTTTAAAGAAAAAAAGTTTAGTTAAAAATATTTTGAGAATTCACAAGTACTTAAACTTAAAATATCATAAGAATATATTGAGGAGAAAAAAAGATTTAAAACGCATAAGAATACAAGATTTAACACAAAAGAAATTTTTATCTTTTAAATATTTTTCTCTCATAAAATGATTCTTATGGCAAGCAAGATTTAGCAAAAGTATTTTGTCCACAAAGAGATTACAAAATCACACTTCTGTCGCACACACTTGTAAAATGAAGTTTCAACCCACATACATATACACATAATATTACAAGAGAAGGTTGGGGGAGAAGTAGGTAAGTTGTAGACATACATTAAGTGACAAGTTGCAAAAGTTAAAAAAGAAATGGTCAGATATTTAGTATTGTAGGAGTATCAAGGATTATGTTCACAGTTTATTTTGAAAAGTATCTTTCTGTGCTAGACTAACAGTGTAAGGTCAAATTTCCAATTGCGTCAATATGTATGTAGTAGGAATTATTCTGGACAAAACTGTTTGAGTCATAGGATAAACTTTGAGCCTATGACCCCCAAAAGCCTATGACGTTGTGTGTTAAAGACGTAGCGACCGAGATTCAAAGATTGATATATCGTTCCAAGTCTAGTGCCATATTTGTCTTCACATATACTGAGAATCTCATAGGTATGAATGTGTATTAATTGTGATCTCTTGGAAATATAATAAGGGTGTTTGTTTTTATCTAAAATTGTTTAGAAGTGTTTTTTATATATTTTTCAAAGAAAATTTTCTAAGTTTATTTTCGTTAGAACAAAATATAAACTCATTAGAACGAAAATGAGATTTCGTTCGAATGACTTTATAGATAGTTAGAACAAAATGTCCATTTTATAGAAGGTTGTTAGATCTTTACTTCGAACGAACATCAAACGGGGGTGTACTATTTTATAGTGAACTTTCGTTAGAAGCTCGTTAGATATAGACAACGAATTAACTTCCTTTGTCCTTTGAACAACACGACTTTCTGGTTCGAACGAACTGACATTCTTATTTGAACGACTTCAATTTTTTTCGAACGAGTTTTCCGCCTCAAAATTCATATTTTTCTGTCTAAGGCATTTTAGACTCAGATTTTTTAAGAACGTTTGGTGAAAAACGTTTCGACACCTATTTAGCAAATTTCTAAGCCCTAATTTTCACCCTTTATGTTTTAAGATCCAAGTTCCATATGAGATCTTAAGTTTGGACACAAAATTTTGTTCTTTCATCTTGAGAAAACTTTTCATGTGACGGACTCTGTACATTCTGATTGAGGTGTTTCATGGCTGTAGAGCCTCATTATGGATACTAAGGTAAGTGTGGACTCGTGTATTATAGCAGCTTGCGTCGATGGCTTCCTACGTTGCACTGTAGAGGAGAGGTTAAAAATAGAAGAGCGTCAAGATTTGTGAGAGATTGAGTCCTTGTGTAAGTCTACTGTTTATGCTTTGTAAACCATATCATAGTGAATTATTGGCTAAGACGTTCGAGGTTTTTCCCTTTGTGGTTTTTCTTGTACATCGGCGTGTTGCTCGATTGGTTTACTTTATCTTTTTATCACCTAAATGCATATTTTAGGTTAAAAATATAAAATTGGATAAATTAGTTTATCACTACAACTCGATTTAAAATTGAGGATATTTATTTAAATAATTAATCATTAAGATTAAAATTGAAAAATACGAAAAATAGAATTTTTGGTCGTAACCATCCTTGTCGGGCGTGTTCATGCATTTATAAGTGGTATTAGAGCAAGTTGCACTACGTTATTGTGTAAGATCCTTATTTAGTGTCATTCAGGGTGGTTTATTATTCTTCTCTCTTGAGTTTTTCCTTCTTAATGAATTCCCATAGTGATAAGTTGTCTAATGTGTTTGGTGATGACAAGTTTTATATTCCAGAGGAGATTAATGAGCTTCATAACCGTGGTGAAAAATTAAATAATTTGAATTTAAAGTTTGCGAAAAGAATTAAAATTCTTGAAAAATAAAATTTTCGTTTGAAAGATGCTATGGAACTTTTGCAAACTGTTCAAACTGAAAGAGATTTCTTTCGTGAGAAGCTTATGGACATGAACCGTGATTTGAAAATTTTAGAATTGTTCGAGAAAGAGAGTGATCAAAGGGTCCGATGTTTAGAGAAAGATTTTGTAGACTCTAAAATTTCTAGGGGATGTTTACATGTCAAAGAGGATAGTGATAAATTGATTTTAGATTGGAGGGCACGTAAGAAGACTCTTAGGGATAAGTTCGATTGCATTGAGAGGCAGCAAGACAACCTTCTACGAATGATTGAAATTTGAATAAGGAGTCCCTAAAACTTGAAGAGAATAATTCTTTGCTTGAGTCTAAAAGTTTGAAGTTAAAAGATGATATGAAAGACTCGAGTAGTGATGGAAGAGATGGTATTGACTTCTATGATTCTAATGAATCTGTCACTAAAGCCAAGATCATTATTTATTTTAAAGGTTCAACCACATCCAAGAGTATTAGAAAATTTCAACCCAAAGGTCTCGTTTCTCATCGCGTCTACACGCGCACACACTATGGTAGGAAAGGTCACCTTAGGCATTTTCCAATTATCTTGGAAAAGACCCTAGGAAGTTGAAGTCTAGTGTCCCTTTAGTTCCTGAAACCCGACGCATTAAGTATACATATATTTGGGTTAGGAAATCTATTTTATAGGCACTAAATGTTCGACTGCTTATTTCTCGCATGCTTGATCATGACTCTTCACATTCTATATCTTATGGGTGATTCGTTGCATTTTTTTTCATACTCTAGTTGTGCTTCATAATATATGTTTTCAAGCATTATGACATGTGTACTTTTGTATTTTATTTTTTATTTTTATTATATCGTATTGAAAAAAAAAGATCTTGTTTTGCCTTTTAAGTTAGAGTTTGTTTTTCATAAATTGATTTTTTTCATTGGTCATTCCTCCCAAAACCAGTGATTGAGCTATAGAAGGTGAGATATAGAGGAGCCCCGCTAACAGTTCCTGAGGAGACCCAGAGAATTCAGGCATAACTACCGTAACATTGGGATTTATCCCCAGCGTGGTAGATAGCTCTTCATAAGTCGGATAGACTCATCCAAGCTAAATAAAAAGACATGGTCTTCATGGTACCAGAATTCTACCGCTTCCATCAACATGTTCCATTTAATAGGTCGTTGCGCCTTAATGAAACCCGATGCATGTTGAAAGCATCATATTTGACATTGTATGAGCACATCGCCTCTAAGTTTTCGAGGTAAGTAGCAAATTCAACACTTTCAAGGAGAGCCATATTGGAAAATAAGCAAGAAGAATGCAAAAGAGAGGAAGTTTGGAGGGGTGAAGAAGATGATCCACCCTTACCCCTATTTATACTTGGAAAACCTCAACCAAAGAGAAAAGTCCTGCAAATCTCGGAGGAAAACATTCCCCACCAAGCACCTAGCAATTAGAGAAAGTGCAATCAAATAGGTAGGACAAGTGGCATGTCGATCGGCAACCCCTATTTTTGGAAAGTTCCCTTTTCCCTCTTTTGTCAAAATCAAAAAATAAATAAATAATGATTTTTATTATAAACAATTCAGAATTTCCTTCTCCTTATATTTTTACTTATCCTGTTTTGATATAAATTTTCTCTCAGATCATTTTAAATTCTTTTTACAGCCTCAGCAGCAAAGTAAAAGGAGCATATGCATTAAGTCACTGAAGCAAAATAAAATTAACAAAAACCTCATTTCATGGCATAGATATTGTTGTATTACACTTATTTTGCAGGAGAATAATAAAAAACGAGACCCTTCCCGAACCACCCTCCTCTCTCCCTCTCTCTCTCTCTAAGAACCTCTGTCCCTGCGGCGTGTGCGCTTTCCCCGGCGATGAGATGATGTACCTCTACTCCCCAACCAACCCCTCATCAGATGAAATAGACGGCACCAAACAAGAAGGAACTAGATCAACTCTTGAATATGAGCCGTTAAAGAAGCTATCCAATCCCGAATATCCCTCAGCCAGTTGGTTGACAACCAAATGTGTTGCAAGAAAAACAAAAAAGAGAAAATCAGTCAATCTGAGGCAATGAAAGAAATCATAAAATCGAAGGACAAAGAAATCATAAAATCATATAACGTGTTTTATTACACATAACAACTATCGACTTATCCATATATAATTAACCCTACATCACATGGATCTAATTAAATAACTCTCATCACGCACTAACACATATAATAATTTAGATTGAGAAACTATAGGCTCTTGTATCCAGTTCTTAGTTTGCACTAGAAACTCATATGATAGACAAGTAGTTCAAACCAGGAAACCTTTGTATGTACTCATAAACTACCTTTTCTGAGAACTTAAACCTAATAACTTATGGAATATACAACACACCAAGCGTCGTGTTCACTTCCATATGGACCGACGTATACCCCACCAAGAACTTATCTTAGTGAATCCTGATTTATTCGTTAACACCATATTCATTTCTATATGAGCTTTATTTAACATCCAAATTTGTAAGGACAAATTTCATCAATATGTCAAATTTATTATATTGGCTTGATTTCGTTTGGACAAAACCACTTAAGCAATAGATTAGGCTATATGTTAGTTTGTACCTTCAATGGCCTATGACGCATTGAAGACACGAAGCGGCTCGAGTTAAAGCCATATTAACTTCATGTTGTGGTTTTGTCATCAACCTTGGGATCTCAAGAAATGTATATTTGTTTTGTTATGTTTATCCATGGGTTTCTTAATTTTAGGTGTTAAAGACAATTGCGGATAATTTTCGTAAAAAGGATTTTTAAGAAAAAAAATTATTTTCAAATGTCATTCAAACAAGTATGCTTGTTTCGTTCGAACGACTCGTGTTTTTGTTCTAACGAATTTCCCGATCTCGTTTGAATGAATTTTGTTTTCATTCAAGGGTTTTGTTCAAATGATTTTCAAATGAGGATCAAATGAGAACCTTTTGTCTAAGATACTACATCTTCATTTGATACTCACGCGAACCTCGTTATAACGAGTTTAAGTATCTTGTTCGAACTAGTTGACTTTGTTCAAATGAGACGGCCTAACTCATCATGCCCCCACTTTTTTTACATTTTTCTATATAAACAACAGCACAATAGTTTATTTTAAAGAAAGGGTTTCTAATATAAACTTTGAGATAACATACATAAAATCCACTTCAACCCTGTTTACATCTTAGTTTTGAGATCCAAGAATAAATTACATATTCTAGTTTTATATCTCATATTTTGAGCACCAATGACCATTTACTCTTCATTGAATGAGTTTATTTAGCACAATGGATTCCACGTGACTTCGGTGACGGAAGCTAGCCATAGATCGGTGGATAACAGGACACGAAAGTACAGCGTTATGAAGTCATTGGTGGATTCATGCAGTGTTATTATGAAGAAGGTTCAAGTGGTCAAGACTACATCAGGTTTGAAGGCATCAATTCGGTGAATAAGACTGTTTGTCACTCTTTTATAAACCCAATTTCATAGTGAATTTGCATAGGCTAGGCCGTTCAAGGCTTTTTTCTATGTGGGTTTTCCTTGTACATCATGGCATTTTGTGATTGGTTTATTTTATTTTTGCATGATCACATAGATGTATGCTTATGCAAGATAAAATTAGAATAATTTTGTTCACAACATATTCTTAATCGTTGCTTGAATTAAAATTGGATGAATTGCTCACTTGGTTAATTTTAATTAAAATTAAAATCTGGAATTTGGTATAAGCACTTGCGTTTTCAAATTGGTATCAAAGCTATTTCATTAAGTTATCGTGTTGATCCTGTTTTAGTGTTTAGGTTTTTGTGATGGACTTCAATCGTGAGGGTAAGTCCATTACAATGCCTCCCATGTTTGACGGTTCAAATTATCCTTATTAGAAGGCATGGATGATTTTTTTTCTTAAAATCTAGAATGTTGGAAAGTTTGTGGAATAAGGTTGAACTCCTCTTACTAAAGGTGCTTTACCGAAAGCATACTCCCTTTGGACGAAGGTTAAAAAATATTCCTCGACCTTTAGTTCCAAAGGTGTGAATGCAATTTTGTGTATTGTTACTTCTGAAGAGTTTGGGAGAATTATGACATGTGAGGGAGCAAAGGATACTTGGGATATATTAAAATCCACACATGAGGGTACTAATATGGTTAGGGTTTTTTAAGTTATAAATATGACAACTAAATTTGAGACTATTAAACTGGGAGAGCATGAGCCATTTGATGAATTTTATGCTAAACAGTCTGATATTGTTAACTCCTTGTTTAACCTAGGAAAACCCATCCATGAGCCAAGAGTTGTGAAAAAAATCTTAAGGTCATTGACTGAAAACTTCAATGCTAAGGTCACAGTCCTATATTCTCTTGGAAATGATACTATGAAAGTCTGAGAACTCGTACATGATATTCAAAACCATGATATATACATGTGGACTCACATGTTGTGGCACTTGTGTGAGTGGATTCCACTATTGTCACTGTGGAGGATTAGTTGAAGACTGAAGACACATCAAGGTTGGCAAGGGAGTCGACTCGTTAAGTAAGTCATCTATTAACTTATGTAAACTCGTATCATAGTGAATTATGTGACCGGGTTGTTCAAAGTCTTTTCCATTTGGGTTTTCCTCATACATCGGGCGTTGTGTGATTTATTTATTTTATCTTGATATACTTACCTAGATACATGCTTAGGATAAGATAAAATTGGTTAATTATTTAATTACAAAACCTTGTTTAAAACTGGTGTTAAGTTTTTCTTTGGGTTAATTTGTTTAAGTTTAATATTTAACTTGGAAAAAAATAAAAATTGGCTTTTATTGCCTCTAGCCTATTCATATTGGAAACCTAACATGTTTTTTCAAATTAATATCAGAGCGGGAACACTAAGTTATCTATAAATTCGTCTTTTTGTGTTGTTTAGGATTATTTGAGTGTTGTATCTCTCTCTTTCTCTCTCTCTCTCTCTCTCTCTCTCTCTCTCTCTCTATATATATATATATATATATATATATATATATATATATATATATATATATATATATGTGTGTGTGTGTGTGTGTGTGTGTGTGTGTGTGTGTTTGTTTGTTTTCTCTCGATGGTCATAATAGTGATAAGTTGTTGGATGTGTTCACCGATGATGAAGACTTAGATGTTCAATAAAGGTATAATAAGTTTTATAACCATGCTAAAAAAAATAGCTCTTTTGAATTTGAAGTTCACAAAAATAATTATAATTCTTGATTTTTTTTTATTTTCAAGCTGAAATTCAATTTTTGAAAACTATTCAAACTCAAAGAGATATCCTTTATGAGAAGCTCATGGACATGAATCGTGATTTTAGAAATTTAGAAGTGTCTAAGAAAGAGGGTTAAGATAGAGCCCGATTTTTAGAGAAAGAATTAGAAGACTCTAATTCTAGGGTTAATGAACGTGACATTCAGGATAATGATAAATTGATAAAAGATTTTAGGACACGCGAGAAGACTCTAAAGGATAAGTTCACTTACATTGAGGGGGAGCGAGATAAATTTCTAGGAATGATTGAAAATATAAATAATGAGTCCCTAAATGGTGAAGAGTCTAAATGTTTACTTGAGTCTAGAATTTCGAAGTTAGAAAATGATTTAATAGACTCAAGTATTATTGGCAAAAATGGTACTCACTTCGATAATCCAAATTTGTTCGCTGCTAAAGTCAAGACCATTGTTTGTTTCAAAGAGTTAGTGACATCCTAGGGTGTTAGAAAAGGTCAACCCAAAGGTCCCATTCCTCATTGCATTTACACATTCACACACTGCGATAGGAAAGATAACCTTAGGCCTTTTTGATATGATCTTATAAAAGACCCTAGGAAGTTGATGTCTAGTGTCCCTAAGATTCCCGAGTCCCAACATCATCTTGTTGTATCTATGTGGGTTAGGAAATCAGTTTTGGATGCTTTAAACATTAGACTTGTTCATTCTCTCATGCTTTCACGTGACTCTTCACATGATATATCTTATGGGTAATTGCTTGTGTGTTCTTCACATTCTAGCTTTTGTACTTCATGTTATATTTGTTTGCTATTTGTATGACGTTTATCATTTTTGTATTTTGATTTTTTTTATTGGGTCGTATTGAAAAATGCAACAAAAGAGTTTGTTTGTCTTCTTAGTTTTTTTTAAATTGGTATTATTTTAAAAAATGTTTAAAAACTCAAAAAGATTTTTAATTTATGTGTAGTTTAGTCTTACATGTTTTGTGTGGCATATGGGTGTGTTCGAATCCACTTCATTCCACATTTTCATGCGGCTAGGACATCTAATTATGATTTCCAATGCTTACATTGTTCTTAATTATGCTTGCATGGAGTTGTTCGACTTTGATTTGCTTAATGTATTCACTTTGTATATGCCTCCACACCTATGCACGAGATATTTTGCATTTTACCTTCACATGTTATATTTGAGCTAAGTGAGATGTTTTTCCATCAATATTGTCATCTACATATCTTTTGACTATAGGGTATTTGTGCATCTAAGAACCATTGCCCATGAGTATATTGATTTTTATTGAATATATGACGGTGCCTGGGAAAGGGCTGTGAAATGAGAAAATACTATTTATGGGAAAGCTACCATTGGCAAGAGCCTAAAAATGAGAGGTAAAAAGAAAAAATTAAAGTCCAACATATTTGTTTGTTTGATTTTTAAAAATGGTATCTTCAAAAGAATTGAGTGAAAAAATATTAGTTTATCTTTTGAGAGTGTTATAGTTGATGATCAACGGGTTTGCACAATAAATCCTGGTATGTTTATCATATCATGTTGTTATCGATTTGTTGAATTATCAAAAATCTAGGCTTGTACGCATTGTCCTTATTTATTCTTTGAGTTCACTCAGGGTCGGTCTTGAGATTGATAAAAATTAACAAGGTCGTGTGCACAAATTGTAAAATATGCCTCTTTTTTGTGTACTAGTATAAAAAATGGGCCCTTAAAATATAAGTTATAATAAATAGAAGAGCGGGGGACCCTGCGCGATCACCCACTTAGCACATGCTCAAGGCCACCCCTGAGTTCAATTTATCTGTCACTTGAGGCTAAATCTTAGTTTGATAAAGTTTTGCGATCAAAGGGAACTCCTTGGATATTTTTGAGTGATTAGGTCATATTTCTTTTGTTTATATTTCACTCATTTTCACTCCATACCACATATTTAGACACATCAATATTACTCTCCTGTGTAAAACTTATGAGTTTTGTGTCGTTTGTGGTATATATATGCTTGTGGTATTGTTATCTCTTTGCATATTTATATATACTAGGGTGTACCCGTGCCGATGGCACAGTGATAAATTTGTACCCGAATATTTGTGATTATTGTACACTAATACCCGTGTTGATGGCATAGTGATAAATTTACCCTCTAGTATTTGTAAATATAGAGCACTCACACTACCTTGTATGGTATTATTCATTTGACACATTTTTAACACTAAATATGAGCATATTTATGTTACTTTAAGAAAGACTTAAAAAGATGGACAAAATTTCATCAAAGTACAAATATTTGTAAAACCATTTTGATATATATAAATTGTTTTAACTACTAAAAAAATATCTTTTTTATTATTTTTTATAAAACTAATTGTAAAAACTATTAAGTTTTATAAAAATACTTTTATTCAAACAATGTAATTTATTTTATAAAAACATGTTTTAACTGTTAATAAAATATTTTTTTTATAAAAATAATATTTTTTTAAATAACAGTTTTCCTAGGTTTTTTATATATCATTATACGAAACAATGTAAGAATTTTTTGATAAAATACTTTTTCAAAAATGTACAATTTTTTATATAAAAAAGATAGTTTTTTTTATAGAAAACATTTTTCAATGATTTTTTATACAACAAAACAGTTTTTAAAATGTCTTGTATAAATAAAATTTTAAAAAACACTGTTTTTTCATAATTAAAAGATTATTTTTCTAAAACAGTTTTGATTTTATATAAAATATTTTTTTACGTTTTATAAACAATTTGATAAGAAGTGGAAAGGAAGGTTCAAATTGTGAAAATTGCATAGTACCTTTCATTCTATACAAAGGAGACTGTTTTCTCAATTATAATAGAAAATTAGATGCATTATTAACCCAAGTATACTCTGTTTTCTCTTTACATAAACTCAATACTGCAAATTGACATAAAAAATAAAAGTTTAAAACCTTAAAATTAAGCCACCAAAGTAAGCTTAAAAACACTCTCGATCCAAATTAAGCAAACAAACAACACACATATACTAACACCATAAAAGGTTTGAACCTTACAAAATTAGTGTGACGTGCATATGGAATCCAAGACCGCACTTTCATTTGTTTATTGAACTTTCTAGCAGTATATCCTCCACCCTATTCAATAAATTAAGATATTTCCTGAATTACAAATTACTATTTTGAAGAAGCAAAAAAAGTACCATTGCAACTATAGCAATAAATCAAAGAAAAAATTAAACATGAGTAACAACAATTCTCCACAATAAACTCAATAAGAAGCGATTGTTGTCGGGATATATTTGGAAACTTTTAGAGAATTTGACCTTATAGGAACCTGCAACCTGCAAAGTCTATCGAGTCTAAATCACCGTAGTCTTTTTGGGAATGTAAAAATAAAAGCCAACATTTTAAACTTTATTAAACCAAATTTTATTCAATCTATTTCATTAAATATGCCATAAATGTACCAATGAATTATGTATTAAGATTAATCTGATTTAAGAATTTAAAAATGTATTAAGAATGAGTAATGTTATGGAGATCCATTCTTGTGATCCCTTTTGTTACTCCTAACTTTAAAGTGTTGTACCTTTTTTGTATTTATTTGTATGGGCATAAAAGACAAAGCAAGGTACAATACTTTAAAGCTATGGGTAACAAAAATGAGTCACAAAGAGGCTGTCCCTGTCAAAACTCATTAAGAGTAATCCCACTAAACTACCCATTCCATTTCTCCCACTAAACTACATAGAGAGTCTCTCCCTGTCAAAACTAATTAGTGGGATTACTCTTAATGAGTTTTGACAGGGAGAGCCTCTTAATTTCAAAAATTAGGAAAAGTAAAATCATATTTATTGCAAGAAAAAGAAGCGTACAGTGCATAGAGAAACATATTCTTAAATCATAAACACTATACTAAAAAGTACATGAAATAAAGTATGGTTTCCCTAGATCCAAATATATTTGTTCTATTCCAATCCAGTCAAGTGCATAGACCTGAATTTATGCAAAGATTCAATTTTGATGCCATTTCCATTAATGCCCAATAATAGTTAGAGACTAAGCATAAACAAAAACAAATGAAAGCCATAAACTGACAAAATTCACGAATACCAAAACCTCCAATTCAAGGGCCTTAATTCTCCAAAATCTCCAACTTTATCCTGTGTGACAACCCGTGATCCGAAATAGGGGGTGGCTAGCCCGATACTCCAATATAACAGGAATCATGGATGGAATCATTCTCAGCATCACAACAATATAAATAGTATACAGGATAACCACTCCATATTTCAGAAAAACGGGTTGCCAAAAATTTTGGTTTTAAAGTTAAGAAAAGAATTTAAATAACCCAATTTAAAAAGAAATTGGAAACCCCGAGTATATAATATTACATCACCTCAAATATACAATAAGGGACCGAATATGTTGTCGGTCAACAGGCTCATACAATAATATTAAACAATTTTAATAAATTACAATGTACATTACATTAGACAATTACAAAAGCTTGGGCGTCACGCCCGAGTAAATGACCCAACCTTAACTAAAGTACAAAGATGGCGGCGTCTATTGCAATATATCTCGTAATACTCGCAAAGCATCACGGCTCGCCAAAAACACCGGGATAGGAAGTCAAATCAGGCGTCCTTGTGGCGGAGTACCTGAGCGGACACAAGATGCATACACAACAAGAAATATGAATGGATCAGGGCCTAGTTTTATATGATCACCAGATGAATATAAAGTATAAAAGTTATGAATGGTAAATCATGACTAAAAAAATAATAATCTACCTGCACAATTTAAAGCATAAGCTAAGGCACCTAAAATAACCATAGATCCAATTTAATTATGCAGGGAAAAGAATTATTTACGTTAATTTAAAAGCCGTCATCATGAACAATAATCCATTTCATAATTCCGTTCCTTAACAGGAAACATAATTATAATTTTAAGCTCTTTATGGCTTTTATCTCAATCACATGTTCTCTATGGCATTCCATTCCTTATCAGGAATATAATCATCAACAAATTCTCTTTGTGGCATTTCATTGTGCTCTTTATGGCACTTCATCATGCTCTATATGGCATATCTCATACATCAAGTCCCACTTGATTATGTATTCTTATATTTATATACATATAACGATTCTACGACCGCCCCTCCGAGTTTCTCCACTGGGTGCGCCCCTAAATAACCATCATCTTCCAGGGGCCTATCAAACAAGGCAGCCTGGGCACCTATAACGCAAGACGTCGGGAAGCGGCCATGTGCCTGCGGGAGAGTCAAGACCACACCCGGAATCTCCTCACCAACGCAGAAAACATAACATATCTCTCACATGTCCTGGGACTATATCCACCCTACATTCACTAGCTAGGGGGCTTCACCTCGTGTGCGAACTTCCCTTATGATGGCATTTAAAGAGGTGTGTTTAAGTAAATTATCATTTACCAAATTCATTATGAAGTAAGTTAGAATTTACCATAATTGTTACCATTTCCATTTCATTTTCATTCACCATTGTTCATATGTATGTTTCATTTTTATCCGAAACCATAATCATTTACATTTTGTAAATAATTTACCTTTTTATCCGGAGCCATACGATAATTTATATCGTCATTATAACCTCAAAGAATAAGTGAACTCCCAATTTAATTCACCCAACACTCTTTTTTGGTGTTATACTATTCACCATCAAGGCCAACATAGCTCAATTGAGCTTCTAAATTCTCCCAAACATAACACTACAACTCCTAGACTCATAATAATTACTAGAAGAAAAGAATGCCCTAACATCAATTGGCATATCCCCGGAAAAACCCCACACTACGCATTTCTAATGTAGGGTAGTTACCCCACTCATATAGGACTCTATAACTCTAGAACTCTAAATTTTCTTCATTCAAGAAGGTTCCTAGTCCCTATTGAAGAGAATAAATCTAGGAAACAAAATCAGGTTTAAAGGTGAAAAATAAGGTACTGGTCGACCAATCGTGAGACCGCGGTCGACCGCGTCTCAAAATTTTACTTAAGAAGAAAAGAAAAAATCTAAATTTAGAGGGGCCGATCGAACGGTCAGGGGACCGCGGTCGACCGCACACCAGTTTTTTTTCCTTTATGGGAAAGCAGTATGCCCTCCCCCGAAGGCCCGATCGACCGGTCCTGAGACCGCGGTCGACTGGTCATAGCAGAACTAGGACCCTTTGTCTTCCAAAACTAAAACCCAAGTTATACTTTTAAACCCCAATCTCATTTCCCAAATCATCACTCATATACATATAACCACAACAATATAAAACTTCAACTACTCTCTAAATCACATTAACCCTACAAATCCAAGGTTTAATCACTTGTATATCAACATACACATACATATATATACAAACCCAATAATTTCCTCAAATCAACCAAACACACAACTATCATACAATTTATCCATTTTAGATCATATATTAGCAAGTAGAAAACTTGCCTTGGTGTGGGAATCTCATATTTTCTTGTAGTAGCAAAAATCTCCAAGCTTAAATCTCTCTCTTTTCTTCTTTCTCTCCAATTTCTCCACTCTTCCCTCTCTCTCACTCTATCTAGGGCTTGTGGTGTGTAATGGAAGGAATGGAAAAGGTTGGGAGACTTAAATCGTGGCTTAAGTCTAATTCTCAACTTAAATGGTTAATACCACATTAAAATGACTCCCAAATACGCATTTGAATTAAAACCAATCAAAAGTTCCCAGAACCTAAACATATAATATGGCACTTATTTTGACTGTCTCACACATTCCGGGACTAACTCAAATGCCGAGCTTTCAACTGTGCCGACGTTGTTCCCTAACCGGACAGGCCTCAACCTCCTACCCACGCCAGAACCCATCTCCGGGCTGACTAGCTCTGAATCCCGCGACCCAAAATCAGCAGTCATCACCCTACAATCCGAACCCTCCAACCCGAATCCCTTGCCCATCATCAAAACCCATTTACCTCATTTAAACCCCCTTTTCCTACTTTACCCAATATACCCTTAAACCCACTTAAAACCCACCATGTCAAAATCGGCTACCTGTTAACATTCCAAAGCTAAAGCCAATACTAAACCAAAGACAAAATAAAACCCACATGTCAATTAAAACCACTTAAAACCATTTTACCCAAATACCCCCAAGTACCACTTCTACCCCAATTGCCCAAAATCCCCTCAAACCAAATCTGATTTTATCCTCACCACCACACTTCCCACATGACCTCACCTCTTACCCATGCACATGTGTGCATAATTCCCTACATACCCTCACCCAAATACCCTTCATATCCCATACACCCTTGTCTTCTCATTTTTACCCCCATGCTCGATGCCTATTTTTTAAAGGATGGAAGACCCCATTTGATAAGGGAGATTTTATAATATCAATTTGTAGAGAGAATTCTAGAGAGAGATAGGTTAGATTAGAAAATAAATTAAGAAATTATTTTTGTAAATAGTTTTTATTTTTCTTTTTTGAGATTATTGAGTGATAAATTGTGAGTAATTCAATTGAGTATTATATTGAATTGATTATTTTTGGATGCTCAATTTGGATGGATAGTGCTTGATTTCAAGTAAATAAGAGTTGAATTTCACTTCAAGAGATTGGGTTTGATTGTTCTCTTCTCTTCTCATTTATTTTATGCCTTTGATTATTAATTTGTCAAATCTCATACCATGTTAGGCTAAATCCCCTTTCAAGGGGTGGGGTGAACCCTTATTTGATGTTATTTTAATTTAATTAGTTTGATTACTTGAAAATTCCCTTCGAATGTTAATTTTGATCCATCACCCTTAAATTTACGCCTCGAGAGGGGGTAAATGATTTTCGAGAGAAAATCGAAATTCTAGTTATAATACCCATTTTAGATTCGAACTAGAGATAAGGGTTTCTTAAGTGGGGTATTATTACTTGAGTTTCAACTCTAAATTTATTTTCTAACATTTATATAAATTTTAATTGATCGATCCCAGCAGGTGATTAATTAAAAGAAATGTAGATATATTTTCTAGAGTTGTGGGGTGTTAGACTTAATTTTCTAAAAGATTACTATTAAAACTACATTTGCAACGAGAGTTGATTTGTAATTTTGATATTAATTTGAAAAAATACAAATAATTAAATTAATTAGTTAGAATAGCTAAAATTTGTGGTGTAGTCCCACTCCTTGATTGTTCTCACAATTATTTACCTCACTTTATCTCTTATTTTAGTGTTAGACTTTATTTTTTGCTTTTAGTCACTTTCTAGTTAGATGTTTTCATCTCTGATTTAGTTTATTTTAGTTTAAATCCTCATCCCAACCAAATTGTTTTAATATTTGAAAAGGCTTTAAAAAAATTAGAATAGTGAAAAAGCTCAAAAATAAAATAAAAAGTGAATTACAATTGAATTTGTCTCTAGCTTATCCCCTTGATATGGATTGATACCCTTACTTACCTCTACACTTGAGTTTATTATATTTTGTAGGTAAATTGAGGATTTTGATTAGAAGGGCTTTCCAAGCAATGACGAAGAAATATACACGCAGAAGTTCTTTCTATCAAATGGCGCCGTTGCCGGGGAATTTTATCAAAATCGTATCTCTTTTGAAAAAAATTGAATTTTAAACCCGATTTTTAAAATTTCGTGAAGTTTCTTTCATCTCAATCATTGATGTGAATTTTCTATCATCCATCTTTTAAAGTCTAGGAATCACGCTAGATAATATTTTTCTAAATAGCTTATGTAATACATAGCAAGGCATGTTGCACTATGAATTTCTAAACTCAACAAAAATTTGCGCACTTATCACGTCACTACGATTTAGATTTGAAGAGTACTATAATTCTCAAGAGAATCTTAAGGATCATTAGTAGAGACTTTAGCTTGTGAGATTTGTGCCTTTCACCCTTTCAGAGTGTTTTACGCAATCTTCGAGTCACAAGTTGATTCAACTTCTTTTGGGTCCTCACTTAATTGTTGTATTATCTCATTATTCTTCACTAAATTTTTGGCTTGATCATTGAGAACGATATCACTTTCGAGTTGTAAGAAATATGTGTCTTTAAGTTTGTCCCGATCACTAGATTTTCATCAATACACCTACCACTTTCCCCCCATATCACATATTCATCCATTACATTCCCATGCTCTACCATATTCTCACATATTTCCCTCATCAACCATACACATTCCCCACTCCATTCATATATAATCCATCATCATTTTTGAGAAAAAAGTGTTTATTTCAAATGTTAATTGTCTTCAGTGATGGTTTGAAAATAGAGAGAGGAAAAAAAATAGCAAAAAGAAAAAAAAAAGAAAAAAAAAAGAGAAAAAAAAAAGAAAAGAAAAAAAAAAGAAAAGAAAAAAAAAAGAAAAGATTTTGTAGTTAGTTCTTGTGCAATGAAGGCATTTGTTCTTCAAGTGTTAAACACTCTTCTCACATATCCATCCATTTCCCATCGCATTACACATCCATCATATCATCCATCCATCCATCCTACCTCATCCCACATATTCCATTTCATTTACCCCTCATCCATATACATCCATATTTCCCCTAGGTTTTCGGACGAATGAAAGTCAACGTGGTGAATAACTCGACGTTCTCACTATAATGATTAGCATTATTTCATGAGATCATTTTCATTTCTATATGTTCTTTCTTTCTTATATGTGTGTGAGATGTTTGAACTTGCTTATATTTACTCACCTCCTCACACACAAGAGCGATACACTAACCCTGATCTTGAGAGATCTCTTGAGAGAGAGATATCCGTGAGATTTGAAGTTGAAGCGTGGATTTCGACAAGGCAATCTAGGAATTACTCTTAGATACTTGACCTGTTTTGACTGATTCACACTACACACGTTGAGTTCTAGGAAGGATGTGCCTTATGTATTTACTTAGCTAACCTTTTTATGCATTCTAGCTCGCATTTCTCAAAATATTTTTTTCATGATGGATTGTGCGATTATTCTATGTCTAATAAGAGATTGACTTCCTTTCAATAAATCTTTGCAAATAAGAATTTTGTGGGAATATTCCCTGCAAACCCTCACGAGACACAACTCGTCCCGTAGGGCAACCTATAGCTTTAAAGGCTTGTTGCACATGCTAAGTGAAATCGCAAGTGCCCGCGAAAGTGGTATACTTTTGGTTACTTATCCTTCTCTTTCTCTCTATCTTATTGCTCGGGGACTAGCAACACTCTGTTTGGGGGTGGTGTGATAAGTACCCAAAAATGTACATTTTATACCGGAAATAGACGTAGTTTAGTTGCTAATTCTCGGTAATATGTGCTTAAATATTTATCTTGTAGCTCAAATGTTCATTTGTGGTGTCAAAGCTATATATCAAAGCAAATGCGCATTTAATGGAGCTAAATTCCCTCCTCCATAACCTTACCCGAGCCTAAACCTAGCCTAAACCTACCCCAAACCCCGTGTGTGTTTTGTGTGTCCCTTTTTAATATTTTTTAGATTTTTAGTTTGAGTCGTTTTATTTTTAGTATTTATTTTTTATTTATTTAGTATTTTCTAGGTTTTGTCTTCTATTTTTTTATTTTATTTTATTTAGATTTTTATTAGTTTTTAGTTTTTATTAGGATTAGATTTTTTTAGGATTTCATTTATTTTTTAGTTTTATTAGATTTTACTTTTTTGTAGAATTTTAGTTTTTAGTTTAATAGATTTCAATTTTTTATTTTTATTTTTTATTTTATTTATTTTACTTATTTTTATTTTTAATTTGAGTCTTTATTTGATTATTAGATATAGGATTTTTATTTTTTAGATTTTTATTTTTATTAGTTTTTATTTTTTTATGTTATTTTTTGATGTCCAAATCAAACACACACATAAATTCCCCTACACCTAAACCCACTCACACCCACATATCATACACTAAACACACAAACAACCCCTCAGCCCTACCATATACTCACATGCACCCAAATACACCCTCACCCTCACCCATCCTAACCTACACCCACACACACCATAACCCACACCTCTTCATCTTCTTCCCCAAACACCAAACCCATTTCTCCCTCCTATCTCCTTCCCACTATAATAACCTTAAACCACCACACAATCCATAACCCACCATACACCTTCATCATCTCACCACCATTTCAACCCTACACCTGACCCTCTAAATCCAACAGCACCCCCTACGGCGTCATTCCGCTGCTTCCTCCGACCACCTATTTTCGACCTAACCTTACCCCCAAATCAGGCTGACCTTAAAACTCAATAACCACAACCCGCCGAACCCGGATGTCTGACCCACAACCCTCCAGCCATACCTGTTGGCGAACCCATCTCTACCGAGCCTTCAACTGTGCCGGCGTTGTTACTTAACCGGACCGGACCCAACCTCCTACCCATGCCATAACCCTTCTCCGAGCTGACCAACTCTGAATCCGGTGACCCAAAATCAGCAACCATCACCCTCCAATCTGAACCCTCCAACCCGAATCCCTTTCCCATCTTCAAGAACCATTTACCTCTTTTAAACCCCCTTTTCCTACTTTACCCAATATACCCTTAAACCCACTTAAAACCCACTATGTCAAAATCGTCTAACTATTAACATTCCAAAGACAAAACCAATACTAAACCAAAGACAAAATAAAACCCACATGTCAATTAAAACCACTTAAAACCATTTTACCCAAATACCCGCAACTACCCCTTCTACCTCAATTGTCCAAAATATCCCTCAAACAAAATCTAATTTTATCCTCACCACCACACTTCCCACATGACCTCACCTCTTACCCATGCACATGTGTCCATAATTCCCTAGATACCCTCACTCAAATACCTTCCATATCCCATACACCCTTGTCTTCTCATTTTTACTCCCATCATCCATGCCTACTATTTAATGGATGGAAGACCCTATCCGAGAAAGGAGATTTTATTATATCAATTTGTAGAGAGAATTCTAGAGAGAGATAGGTTAGATTAGAAAATAAATTAGGAAATTATTTTTGTAAATAGTTTTTATTTTTCTTTTTAGAGATTATTGAGTGATAAATTGTGAGTAATTCAATTGAGTATTATATTGAATTGATTATTGTTGGATACTCAATTTGGATGGATAGTGCTTGATTTCAAGGAAATAAGAGTTCAATTTCACTTCAAGAGATTGGATTTGATTGTTCTCTTCTCTTCTCATTTATTTTATGCCTTTGATTATTAATTTATCAAATCTCATACCATGTTAGGCTAAATCCCCTTTCAATGGGTGGGGTGAACCCTTATTTGATGTTATTTTAATTTAATTAGTTTGATTACTTTAAAATTCCATTTGAATGTTAATTTTGATCCCTCACCCTTAAATTTACACCTCGAGAGAGGGTAAATGATTTTCGAGAGAAAATCGAAGTTCTAGTTATAATACCCATTTTAGAATGGAACTAGAGATAGGGGTTTCTTAAGTGGGGTATGATTACTTGAATTTCAACTCTAAATTTATTTTCTAAGATTTACATAAATTTTAATTGATCGATCCTAGCGGTTAATTAATTAAAATGACTGTAGATCTATTTTCTTAAGTTGTGGGGTGTTAAACTTAATTTTCTAAAAGATTACTATTAAAATTACATTTACAACGAGAGTTGATTTGAAATTTTGATATTAATTTGGAAAAATTCTAATAATTAAATGAATTAGTTACAATAGCTAAAATTTGTGGTGTATTCCCACTCCTTGATTGTTCTCACAATTATTTTCCTCACTTTATCTCTAATTTTAGTGTTAGACTTTATTTTTCATTTTTAGTCACTTTTTAGTTAGTTGTTTTCATCTCTCATTTAGTTTAGTTTAGTTTAGTTTAGTTTAGTTTAAATCCTCATCTCACCCAAATTGTTTTAATATTTGAAAAAGCTTAAAAAAAATTAGAAAAGTGAAAAAGCACAAAAAGAAAATAAAAAGTGAAATACAATTGAATTTGTCTCTAGCTTACCCCCTTGATGTGGATTGATACCCTTACTTACCTCTACACTCGAGTTTGTTATATTTTGTAGGTAAATTGAGGATTTTTATTAGAAGAGATTTTAAAGCAATAACGAAGAAATATACATGCAAAAGTTCTTTCTATCAAGGGTAATTTTCACAAAAAGGATTTTCAAATAAATTTATTTTTATTTTGAAGTCTCCTTCAAACGATTTTGCTTCTTTCGTTCGAACGACTTGTGTTTTCATTCTAATTGGTTTTGTTTTCATCTAAATGAGGTTTGTGTTTCGTTCGAACGAGATTCAAATGATGATCAAACGAGAACCTTCTGCCTAAGACAGTGCATGTTCATTTGATGCTCGATCGAACCTATTTCTAACGAGTTTGGGTAACTCATTTGAACGAGTTGACTTTGTTCAAATGAGATGGCCGAACTCGTTCGACTGATAAGCCTATTTCATTCAAATGAGTTGCCATTTTTACATGATGCCACTTTTTCAAGTTTTTCTATATAAACAAGGTCACAACGATTTATTTTGGAGCAAGGGTCAAAAACTTTTTTGAAAGAACAAACACAAACCCCTCGCTAACCGTGTTTACACCCTAGTTTTGAGATCCAAGAATCAATTATATATTCTTGTTTGAGATCTCATGTTATGAGAACTGAAGATTGTTTACTCTTCATTGAGAGAGTTTATTTGGCACAATTAATTCTGTATGACTTTGGTGACGGAAGCTATCCAGATATCCGTGGACACCGAGACGCATGAGGATTGTGTTGTGAAGCCATTTGTGGTTTCTTACATTGTTGCTGTGAAAAAGGTTCAAGTAGTGAAGTCTGCATCAGGATTGAAGGCGTTGAGTTGGTGAGTAAGACTATATGTCACTATTGTATTTACCCTATATCGTAATGAATTTGTGTAGGCTAGGTCATTCGAGGTTTTCCCCATTGTGGGTTTTTCTCGTACATCGCGGCGTTGAGTGATTAGTTTATTTTATTCTTGCATTATAACGTAGTCGTATACTTAGGCAAGTGTAATACCCCGTATTTTTGGCTATATTTATTTTTGGGATTAATTATTTAAATGAGAATTAATTGGAAATTAATCCGGATAAAATACTAGCGAGATGTGAGTTGGTATTTGACTATATTGAGTATATATGGTGATATATGAATATTGAATTATGAAATTTGTCGTGAGATTGATATACGGCAATTTGGTCATTTTATTGGGACGCGTGTGACAGTCACGTCAGGATATAATTATTTTATTTATAAAAGTTAATTTAAATTCTATTAACCGTATGGTCGTTTTGAGTGCGCCAACGCGTCCGGAAGGGTCGAGATAGACCGAAAACACTAGCCGGGGGTGTAGTTTGGGTCCCGGGGTATTTTTAGGCCATACCGACAATATAAAGGGTATTTCGGTAATTTCGTATTTTTAGGAATTAAAAATGACGAAAATTAGAGAAGTAAATCTGATGTGGGTTTGACCCACTAAGACACTAACCAACCCATGTTAACCCAATAGGTTACGTAGGTTATTAGAATTAGGTTTCTAATTACTTTCCATAAGAAAACCCTAGCCACCATAGCCATTGGAGAAGAAGCTTGGAGAAAAAGAGAGGAAATCGTCATCAAAATCAGAGATCGAATAAGGGTAAGTGACTTAATTCCATTTACATTTAAGAGAATGTTCCTTCCATGTTAGATAATTCAAATTTATGTTTGTTCTTGGAAGATAATGAAAAACCCATGAGTTTGGAAGTAGAATACTAAATTTTGATGAAAGGATTGCATGTAGAATCATCTTTAGAGGACCAATCTGATGTTGATAAATCTTGTGAGATGAAAAAATGGATTTGATTGGATAAATTAAGGATCTAAAACTTTTAGGGTTCATGTTCTTGAAAAATTGGGGAAAAGGTGTAGAGACTTGTGATTTAATGATGTTTAGGACGAATTAATTCCTTAAAACATGTTAGGAGGTGACTTTAATATGTTTAGGATGAATTAGAGACCCTAAAACGTTGTTGGGATGAACTTTGGAAGAGGTTTGAGGTGTTAAAATGGATGAAAAACGAGATTTGAGAAAATCTGGGCCGAAACTGGTCCCTCATTAGAAGACCACTCCAGGTCGTTCGAACGAGCTCGTTCGAACGAGCTTCTAACGAGTTGGCCAGTCGCTTCTAATGAAAGGGAACTTCGTTCGATAACTTCGTTCGAACGAGATCTCGTTAGAAGGTACAGTTCGTTCGAACGAACTGGAATCTTGTTCGAACAGCCTCGTTCGAACGAGACTTCTAACGAGCTGGCAGTTTAGGCCTTTTTGGCCTGTTTTGATTTTTGGAGTCCCTTAAACTTGTTCGAGGTTAGAGATAACATTCCTTTGATAGATTTGGGACTTTTGGGTTATTATGAGGAGTAAATTATATATGAGTGATTTAAATAATGGTTAATATGGGATTGAGACGTGAGTGTTTACCACGACGTTAGAATAAATTATGGCACATGTAATTATGGACCGGGATTATATAAGTTGTATATATATTAAGTTGGTACGAGAATGCGATAAGTACTACAATTAAACTACGAGATTACTAAGATGTGTGCTTACTTAGTATTGGTATATGAATTGTGTGTATGACATACCTACCATACTTGCTATCACGGGAGGTTTGCGTTCGCTTAGGGCCCTCTAATCCTTGTGTTGCCCGGATTTAGACTGGTTACCTTGATGAACATAGGTCAGAGAAAGACTTATTGGGATGTTAATAAGTCCGCTGATCGTGGGAGCGTAGGTATGTGCGTGACCCATGTGATGTGACTGTGTTCGCCTCCATTATTTTGTGATGTGGTTATCTGTGAACTATTCCTGAGAGATTCGGAATATGTGATCCTTATGTACGTGATGTACCGGGATGGATAGCAGAGTATGTGTGCACCGCAGCTTAGTCTCGGGGTGCCTATATTGTATATTTATGTTGTGGAAAATATACGCTTAATAAATTGGGAACTTTAATATGGTATTGTGTGTATAACTATGGAATATCAAAAAGGGATGATCTACAATGAGTTGTATTACTTTTACGTGAGAACCTGAATTTACGTTAAGCCCCTATTTAATTGAAATCGTTATAATGTTAATGGGAACCGAGTAATAAGGGTAGAACTTATGACAGTCTAGCTAGATATGATGTAACGTAGCTAGCGGTTAGATGGGTACTTACGTTAGGAGTGCACAATTAGACGAGAGGTGATAATTCCATGTGAGTGCACGTCCTAACATGTACTTTGCATTTAATGTTTTAAATGTTTTAAGCACTTGCAGGTTTTTAAAATATCTCCACATTCTGGCTCTGACCCGTTTGCTTTCAAATCTATTTTTCTTGTAAAACCATTTCAGGTGCCCAGCCGCAAGGACACCATGCATAGGGTACTCATTCAGGTGACGAGCTGTAGCTGTTCGTGGGAGCTACAGGAATTTGCTTTTAGACGCTTCTATCATTTGGATTCCATATTCAGTATTCTTCAGTTTTCGGGCATGTTGCCCAGTTCCATTAGAGTTACTTTTCCATTACAGTTTTCAGACTTTGGCATGTATTGATTTAGTATTCAGTTTAATTATTTTAGTTTGGGGATTTGTAGTGAGGAGTTTTCCTCCAGACTTTATTTACATTATGTGATGGTTATTATTTTTACTTCGGTATGGTGAATGGTGTTATTATTCTTCATTACACTTGTTGCACGTTAATCAGACTTTAATTAAAATTTGGCAACTTACTTTTTAAATACTAGGTGGTTAGTAATAATGAAAATGTTTTCGACAGTGATAATATTAGCTGAGCCAACTTGGCATTTTGAATTAATTTAATAAAGGAGTAGCTACCCGGTATTTAATTAGTCGGGGTGTCACAGGTGGTATCAGAGCATTAGGTTCTAGTGTCCTATAGGATCTGTACGGCTATTATGTTTCCGCTAAGTTTCTTTGATATAGAGCCCTATATTTTAGGACTGCTATACTCTTTTTATGTATGCTTCGTTCTTCAGCTATTTTGAGTTTATAAACAGTGGACTTATAAACTTTGTTCTTATTTCAGATGCCTCCACGACGTGCACGACGAGTTCCCAGGGATGCAACGCCCGAACCCCAGCCCGCTCCAGTTGAGGGCATGATGAACGCCGCTGAGGTTGCAGCTATAGTAGCCCAAGCGGTAAATGCCTCAATTACCGTATTTCAGCAGGCACCACCTCAGGCGCCGGTTGCCGCGCCAGTACAGGCAAACGCATTCCCATCTACTTGGGAACGTGTACGTGATGCTTTTCAGAAAGCGCATCCTCCAGAGTTTGCAGGTAGCTCAGATGTGGTAGTCTCGAGCCAGTGGAGGAAGGATATACAGAGGCACTTGAGGATGTATGAGTGCACGGACGTTCAGAAGCAGGTGCTAGCTACTTTCAATCTAGTTGGATCTGCACTGCAGTGGTGGGAGTCTATTACCACCGTGGAGGAGAGGGATACTCTCACTATTCAGGACTTTTGGGTGCGGTTCGACCGCAAGTACTTTCCGTCCGCTGTTCATACGGAAATGAGGAGGAAACTGATGAATCTGAGGCAAGAGGGTAAGACCGTGGCTGAGTATGAGGCCGAGTTCACAAATCTGTTGAATATCATTCCGGATGAGATACCAACAGAGAAGAAGAAGATTGAGAAATTCACCGATGGGTTGACATGGAGGATCCGTCAGCATCTGTTAGGGAACCTTTCGTTGGCCACGTATTCTGATGTGGTTAACGCTGCTTTGTTACACTGCCAGGATCACCGTTTTCATCTATCTGAGAGAAAAAGATCGGGAGAGTCTAGCCATCAGGGCAGGACTGGAGGACATGGTGCCGGTGGGGCACAATCTATTCAGGGGAAGAGACAGGGTGAGCAGGGTTCTCAGGAGGGGGATCAGAAGAGGTTCCGATCAGGGAACTACAGACAGGGACAGGGAGGTTTCCGTCAGGGCCATTAGGGTCCAAACAGCCATCAGGGCCAACAGGGGCAGAATGGGCAACAGTTTCAGTAGGGCCAGTAGGGCCAAGGGAGGAACGGTAACGGCCACCAGGGCCGGGGACCGGAGGGGCAGAGAGGAGGGAACTTCCCAGGGAAGTGTTTTGTTTGTGGAAAGACTGGCCATAAATGACAGGATTGTCCTGATAGGGGCAGGGCCCCACAGCAGCAGCAGCAGGGTGCTCGCCAGGAGCCGCAGAGGCCTATATTTCCCGCCTCTCTCCCCGTACCGCCACAGATGGCAGCATGGCCACCCATTCCAGCAGTCCCAGTTCAGCAGGGACAGCTACAGTATGGACGTATCTACAACGTCCACCAGGCAGCAGTTCCACAGGCAACGCCTGTGATTGAGGGTAAGTTTCCTATCCATGGCACTATGGGTCGGGTATTATTTGATACGGGTGCTACACATTGTTTTATAGCTACACACTTCGCGAAAGCTTTAGGGTTGTTAGCTACGGCAGAGAGAACAGTGACGTGTGTCGACTCACCATTGGGGAGTGGGTCACTTATTTTCTTTATATGCCGGGGAGTGGGGGTCGAGATTGTTGGTTTGGTATTACCTGCAGACATGTTGGTATTACATATGCATGTTCACGATGTGATTATCGGTATGGATTGGCTCGTAGCATATAGGGCCATGATTGATTGCTTCAGCGGGAGCATTATTTTTGCCATTCCGGGGCAAGAGATGTTCGTAGTGGCGATGCCTCGCCCAGAGGGAGGATCGACCGCTCATCTGTATTACATAGAGGAGGATACCTCTAAGGAGGTTGTGATTCCTTTAGATTTGATCCCGGTTGTCAGGGAGTATTCGGATGTGTTTCAGGAGATACCAGGCCTACCCCCCAGTCGAGAGATAGACTTTGTTATAGACCTATTTCCAGATACGAGGCCTATAGCACGCGCACCGTACCGTATGACTCCGGCAGAGATGCGAGAGCTACGAGATCAGATAGAGCAGCTGTTAGGTCAGGGCTTTATTTGCAGGAGTACCTCACCTTGGGGCGCTCCAGTTTTGTTTGTGAAGAAGAGGGATGGTTCACTGAGATTGTGTGTGCACTCCCGAGAGTTGAATAAGTTCACGATACGGAATAAGTATCCGTTGCCTCGAATCGATGACTTATTCGACCAGTTGAGAGGAACTTCTTTCTTCTCAAAGATTGATTTGAGATCGGGATACCATCAGTTGCGTATCAGGGAGGAGGATGTCTTGAAGACTGCGTTCTTATCGAGATATGGTTCTTACGAGTTTCGGGTTATGCCTTTTGGTTTAACCAATGCTCCAGCAGTGTTTATGGACTTGATGAACAGAGTGTTTAGGGATTTTCTAGATCTGTTTGTCATTATCTTCATCGATGATATTCTAGTTTACTCCCAGACAGAGGAAGAGCACGCCGAGCATTTGAGGCAAGTTTTGCAGACACTACGTCAAAACGAGTTGTATGCAAAATATGAAAAATGCGGGTTTTGGTTGAAGGAGGTCCATTTTTGGGGACATATTATTTCCAACTAGGGAATATCTGTTGATCCGGGAAAAGTATCCGCGGTGAGGGAGTGGGGACAGCCCACGACACCGACTGAGATTCGTAGTTTCTTGGGCCAGCAGGATACTACAGGAGGTTCATTCGGGGATTTTCGAAGATAGAGGGTCCTTTGACACATCTGACTCGTAAGGGTGTGCCTTTCTTCTAGAATGATGCCTGTCAGTTGGCATTTGACGAGTTAAAGGATAAATTCACCTCAGCACCTGTGTTAGCATTGCCGAGATCGGGAGTTGAGTATTTGGTTTACACTGATGCGTCTTTGCAAGGGCTTGGAGGTGTATTACAGCAGGAGAGACAGACCATAGCTTGTGCTTCCCGTAAGCTTAAGCCTCATGAGAGAAATTACCCCATGCATGATTTGTAATTGGCGGCAGTGGTATTTGCCCTACGGATTTGGAGGCACTATCTTTTGGGGGAGAAGTTCCAACTGTTCACGGATCATAAGTCCCTGCAATACCTGTTCACGCAGAAAGAGTTGAATATGCGGCAGCGTAGGTGGCTTGAGTTTGTGAAAGACTACCAGTTCGATATCCAGTATCACCCAGGTAAGGCTAACGTGGTAGCAGACGCGTTAAGCCGTAGGCCAGCAGATGAGGTGGCAGAGGTGTGGAAGGCAAAGTGGAAGGAGTTGGGACACCAGGATGCAGTGGCCCGATCTTTCATATCTGTGATGACCATTACACCGCAGATTGTCACGAAGGTAGTACGGGCACAAGCTAATGACTCGTTCTGTCAGGAGCAGATAGTTCGATTACTAGCAGAGGGAGCGGAGTCCTATACCGTCAGCTCAGACGGGGGATTACGCTTCAATGGGAGATTGGTAGTTCCGGAGGTGGAGAAATTGCGACACGAGGTGATGGCAGAGTCGCACGGCTCACGGTTCGCGGTGCATCCCGGAGGTGACAAAATGTACCAAGACATGAGACGGCAGTATTGGTGGAGCGGTATGAAGAGAGATATCGCTGAGTTTGTTTCGAAATGAGCCACTTGTCCGCTTGTAAAAGTGGATCATCAGAGACCGGCAGGACTGCTACAGCCGTTGGAGGTCCCAGTGTGGATGTGGGAGAGCATATCCATGGACTTTATCACGGGGTTGCCTACGTCGCAGAGGGGTTATGACTCCGTTTGGGTAATTGTGGACAGGTTGTCCAAAGTCGCTCACTTTTTACCCGTAAGGACTGAATACACTACGGGACAGTATGCCCAACTCTTCATTTCAGAGGTTGTGAGACTTCACGGTGTGCCCCTAAATATCGTGTCTGACAGAGACAAGATATTTGTTTCGAGGTTTTGGGAGAGTTTCCAGGAGGCCATGGGCACGGAATTGCGGTTGAGTACGTCTTATCATCCGCAGACCGATGGGCAGACCGAGCGCACAAATCAGATGTTGGAGGACATGCTACGCATGTGCATTATTGACTTTGGGGGTGGATGGGAACAGTACCTTCCACTGGTGGAGTTTGCATACAACAACTCCTATCAGTTCACTATTGGCATGGCTCCGTTTGAGGCGTTGTACGGTAGGCCTTGTCGTTCCCCAGCATGTTGGTTAGAGGTGGGGGACAACAAACTACTTGGTCCGGAAGTAATTCAAGATACTCCAGCAAGGATTGAGTTGATTCGGAGTCGCATTCGGGTAGCTCAAGACCGACAGAAGAGTTATGCTGATGCGAAGAGATTTTTCAGGGAGTTCCAAGTGGAAGACCAGGTTTTGCTCAGAGTATATCCTATGAAGGGGATTATGCATTTCGGGAAGAAGGGGAAGTTGGCACCGAGGTATGTGGGGCCTTTTCCTATTATTGAGCGGATCGAACCGGTTGCGTATAGACTTGGGTTACCGGAGCATTTACATCGGATTCACGATGTGTTTCATATTTCCTTGATAAGGAAATACCTTAGAGATAATTTGGATCATTCTCACATTGCTGTGGAGGACATCGATCTCGAGCCAGATAGCTCCTACGAGGAGGAGCCGATTGCTATTTTGGACCGAAGTGAGAGGAAGCTGCGGTCAAAGATAGTTCCGTTAGTGCGTGTTCAGTGGCGACATCACAATGTCGAGGAATCACAATGTCGAGGAGTCCACATGGGAGCGCGAGGATGAGATGCACGAACGTTATCCAGAGTTGTTTTTAGCAGGTACTTTCTAGTTTCGAATTTCGGGACGAAATTCAGTGATTAGGGGGGAAGTATGTAATACCCCGTATTTTTGGCTATATTTATTTTTGGGATTAATTATTTAAATGAGAATTAATTGGAAATTAATCCGAAAAAAATACTAGCGAGATGTGAGTTGGTATTTGACTATATTGAGTATATATGGTGATATATGAATATTGAATTATGAAATTTGTCGTGAGATTGATATACGGCAATTTGGTCATTTTATTGGGACGCGTGTGACAGTCGCGTCAGGATATAATTATTTTATTTATAAAAGTGAATTTAAATTCTATTAAACGTATGGTCATTTTGAGTGCGCCAATGCGTCCGGAAGGGTCGAGATAGTCAGAAAACACTAGCCGGGGGTGTAGTTTGGGTCCCGGGGTATTTTTAGGCCATACCGGCAATATAAAGGGTATTTTGGTAATTTTGTATTTTTAGGAATTAAAAATGACGAAAATTAGAGAAGTAAATCTGATGTGGGTTTGACCCACTAAGCCACTAACCAACCCATGTTAACCCAATAGGTTACGTAGGTTATTAGAATTAGGTTTCTAATTACTTTCCATAAGAAAACCCTAGCCACCATAGCCATTGGAGAAGAAGCTTGGAGAAAGAGAGAGAGAGGGAATTCTGCAGAAAGAGAGAGGAAATCGTCATCAAAATCAGAGATCGAATCAAGGCAAGTGACTTAATTCCATTTAAATTTCAGAGAATGTTCCTTCCATGTTAGATAATTCAAATTTATGTTTGTTCTTGGAAGATAATGAAAAACCCATGAGTTTGGAAGTAGAATACTAAATTTTGATGAAAGGATTGCATGTAGAATCATATTTAGAGGACTAATCTGATGTTGATATATCTTCTAAGATGCAAAAACGGATTTGATTGGATAAATTAAGGATCTAAAACGTTTAGGGTTCATGTTCTTGAAAAATTGGAGAAAAGGTGTAGAGACTTGTGATTTAATGATGTTTAGGACGAATTAATTCCTTAAAACATGTTAGGAGGTGACTTTAATATGTTTAGTATGAATTAGAGACCCTAAAAAGTTGTTGGGATGAACTTTGGAAGAGGTTTGAGGTGTTAAAATGGATGAAAAACGAGATTAGAGAAAATCTGGGCCGAAACTGGTCCCTCGTTAGAAGACATCTCCAGGTCGTTCGAACGAGCTTCTAACGAGTTGACCGGTCGCTTATAACGAAAGGGAACTACGTTCGATAACTTCGTTCGAACGAGATCTCGTTAGAAGGTACAGTTTGTTCGAACGAGACTTCTAACGAGCCGACAGTTTAGGCCTTTTTAGCCTGTTTTGATTTTTGGAGTTCCGTAAACTTGTTCGAGGTTAGAGATAACATTCCTTTGATAGATTTGGGACATTTGGGTTATTATGATGAGTAAATTATATACGAGTGATTTAAATAATGGTTAATATGGGATTGAGACGTGAGTGTTTACCACGACGTTAGAATAAATTATGGCACGTGTAATTATGGACCGGGATTATATAAGTTGTATATATATTAAGTTGGTACGAGAATGCGACAAGTACTACAATTAAAATACGGGATTACTAAGATGTGTGCTTACTTAGTATTGGTATATGAATTGTGTGTATGACATACCTACCATACTTGCTATCACGGGAGGTTTGCGTTCGCTTAGGGCCCTCCAATCCTTGTGTTGCCCGGATTTAGACTGGTTACCTTGATGAACATAGGTCAGAGAAAGACTTATTGGGATGTTAATAAGTCCGCTGATCGTGGGAGCGTAGGTATGTGTGTGACCCATGTGATGTGACTGTGTTCGCCTCCATTATTTTGTGATGTGGTTATCTGTGAACTATTCTTGAGAGATTCGGAATATGTGATCCTTATGTACGTGATGTACCGGGATGGATAACAGAGTATGTGTGCACCGCAGCTTAGTCTCGGGGTGCCTATATTGTATATTTATGTTGTGGAAAATATACGCTTAATAAACTGGGAACTTTAATATGGTATTGTGTGTATAACTATGGAATATCACAAAGGGATGATCTACAATGAGTTGTATTACTTTTACGTGAGAACCTGAATTTACGTTAAGCCCCTATTTAATTGAAATCGTTATAATGTTAGTGGGAACCGAGTAATAAGGGTAGAACTTATGACAGTCTAGCTAGATATGATGTAACGTAGCTAGCGGTTAGATGGGTACTTACGTTAGGAGTGCACAATTAGACGAGAGGTGATAATTCCATGCGAGTGCACGTCCTAACATGTACTTTGCATTTAATGTTTTAAATGTTTTAAGCACTTGCAGGTTTTTAAAATATCTCCACATTCGGGCTCTGACCCGTTTGCTTTCAAATCTATTTTTCTTGTAAAACCATTTCAGGTGCCCAGCCGCAAGGACACCATGCATAGGATACTCATTCAGGTGACGAGCTGTAGCTGTTTGTGGGAGCTAAAGGGATTTGCTTTTAGACGCTTCTATCATTTGGATTCCATATTCAGTATTCTTCAGTTTTCGGGCATGTTGCCCAGTTCCATTAGAGTTACTTTTCCATTACAGTTTTCAGACTTTGGCATGTATTGATTTAGTATTCAGTTTAATTATTTTAGTTTGGGGATTTGTAGTGAGGAGTTTTCCTCCAGAATTTATTTACATTATGTGATGGTTATTATTTTTACTTCGGTATGGTGAATGGTGTTATTATTCTTCATTACACTTGTTGCACGTTAATCAGACTTTAATTAAAATTTGGCAACTTACTTTTTAAATACTAGGTGGTTAGTAATAATGAAAATGTTTTCGACAGTGATACTATTAGCTGAGCCAACTTGGCATTTTGAATTAATTTAATAAAGGAGTAGCTACCCGGTATTTAATTAGTCGTGGTGTCACAGGTGGTATCAGAGCATTAGGTTCTAGTGTCCTATAGGATCTGTACGGCTATTATGTTTTCGCTAAGTTTCTTTGATATAGAGCCCTATATTTTAGGACTGCTGTACTCTTTTTATGTATGCTTCGTTCTTCAGCTATTTTGAGTTTATAAACAGTGAACTTATATACTTTGTTCTTATTTCAGATGCCTCCACGACGTGCATGACGAGTTCCCAGGGATGCAACGCCCGAACCCCAGCCCGCTCCAGTTCAGGGCATGATGAACGCCGCTGAGGTTGCAGCTATAGTAGCCCAAGCGGTAAATGCCGCAATTGCCGTAGTTCAGCCGGCACCACCTCAGGCGCCGGTTGCCGCGCCAGTACAGGCAAACGCATTCCCGTCTGCTTGGGAACGTGTACGTGACGCTTTTCAGAAATTGCATCCGCCAGAGTTTGCAGGTAGCTCAGATGTGGTAGTCTCGAGCCAGTGGAGGAAGGATATACAGAGGAACTTGAGGATGTATGAGTGCACGGACGTTCAGAAGCAGGTGCTATCTACTTTCAAGCTAGTTGGATCTGCAGTGCAGTGGTGGGAGTCTATTACCACCGTGGAGGAGAGGGATACTCTCACTATTCACCGCCGCACTTACTCATCTCGAGGTATGCCATGAACATCAAATCGAAGTATGTAATAACTTAAGTTTTCATGGATTTTACATGAAGTCTTATTCATTTTATGATTGATCATGCAATGGTGAATTTTGGTGGATAAAGTGGAAAATTCTTAGTTAGTTTGGAGTGATTATTTAGTTAAATGTATATTTAGTATATCTTAAATTAGAATGAACATTTTTTATCTTTGGCTAGTTAAAGGACTTAATTTATTAATGTTCTGAATTGGAGCGTGTCATTAAGATATAATTTTAGTTTGTTGTTAAACCAAGATAAGGATTTAAGTAAAATGAATAAAATTCGAGTGAATAATCTGTGGTAATAATAAGGAAATTCCATGGAATTAAGAATTATTATCATGTTACTCAGTCCTTCCACTGATGGCGTGAATAATCAAATAAATTTTGTAGAAGGGGCCTGAAGGTAATCCTGGGATTAGGGATAATCCACGAATTAGCAACAGTGTTCTGAGGATAAGATCAGCGTGGCAACTCAAGCGTGGCAGCTTGGCGTGGCAACTCGTACTTTAGCTTATTGTTACTTTGCCATATTATATCTTTGTTTATATTGACTACGAGTTGTAATGACTGTAATGTTGTAACGAGAATAATGAATGGGTGTGAGGTCGAACGGTACTCGCGAGAGACCAGGCTTGGCAGGGCCTGGGAGAGCTTTCATGCTCTATCGAACAACCTCACCGTGGGAACTTTAGAGGGACTTGGTTTGGAGGATTGAGAAGTGGGGCACCGTTGGGGCTTGTCCTGACCATCTTAGATACACCTGGTAAAACACCGAAGGACCCTGACCGTGGAACCTCAAGCGGAGCAGCTTGGAGTTCCATCGGGCATTGGGTTATGGACCAAACAACCCTCTACTTAAATGTCACATCTACTGTGGGTGATGTCACTAACCTTCTAAACAATGTCACACATGCACTTGAGTAAACCACCGTGGTATTTGGGGCTGTCAGATAGTTGGTGAGCCACCTCTGCGACTACAACCCCCTGACACACAGTGGTTAGGCAAAAGGCATGTCTTGGCATTTAATGTTTATGACGTAGGAGACAACTAGTGCATCAGGCATTTAATGTTGTGACATAAAGTATGAGGGATGTCTTTCATAGTCTTTAATGACTGAGTTGCCTCGGGGGTGGTGTGGGGGGATATTTAAGGACCCCAACCACCTCTGAGGAAAGCATGATCTTTTGAGAGTTCAAAAGTTATTACTAGAGAAATTTATTTACTAGAGAGATTTATTAAAGAACCAGAGAGTTCTGCCACCCACCATTTTTGTCATTTATTACGAAGCTTTTAATACATAACAGAGATCCTTGAGAGTTTTAGTATGTTTTTGCCTGCCTACCAAGGTGTATCTAGGGTGCTTACTTCTCTCTCCCTCTAGCTAAGTTATTTCTGAAGTTCTTTATTATATTGTGAGTTATACACGAGAGATTTGTGAGTATAAGAAGGGTTCCATACATTCCAAACTGCTCTTTGTGTCTTGTGGCTAAATCACTAGTGCTTTTCTAACTAACCTTGTCATCACCATACTTAAAAGGGGTTACGCCTCCATCTTATCTAAACTACCCTCTTACATTTGGCGACTCCGCTGGGGAGGCATTCTTCTAAGGAAGGAGTATGACGCAAGATAACGTTAATCGAAGGCTCAACTTTGATGATATCCAACACAGTGAAGAGCAAGCAGCGGTAGAATTGGAGGCTTTAAGGAGCGGAGCTCCTCGAATAGAAGTGCCCCCAGTTCAGACAACAACGGGCGCTCAAGGAGTGACGCAGGCTTCCACGAGCGCTGGGCTTGGACCTGCCCAGATGACCCTCCTCATGAGCAAGTTCTATGAGTTTTTGCAAACTCCTGCAGCTTCAACGGTGCTGGGAGGACTTGAGGCCAATTCCTTCGTAACACCAGGGGCAGCTCCAACGGTTCCACCGGGCGTAGGTACAACGGGATCAGCCTCGGCAAGCATACCCTCCGTCGTGAATCTGGCAATGGGAATCTCCGGAGTATCAACGGCGCCAGCCGTAATGATGGCTCCAACTGTTACGGTCATTCAGCCAACGCCCCCATTGGTTGTTGCCCCATCGCACATGGAGGAAATGAGGAGAGAAATGCAAAAGGAGATGTTAAAGTTTGTGTAGGCTTCCTCACAGTCTATAGGCGAGGTAGCTTCGGTCTATGATGACTTTAGGACACCTTATCCTCAGGAATACAACGATGAGCCTTACCCGAGGGATTATATTCCCCCCATCTTTGAAAAATACACAGGGAAGGGTGGGAATCTGAAAGAGCGCATTAAACGTTTTATTGAGCACCTAGGGGCGCATTGCAACAATAAGAAACTCAGGTTGAGGGAGTTTTCCAAATCCCTAACCGATAAAGCATACACGTGGTATTCCCATTTGGCCCCTAAAAGTGTTTCCACGTGGGAAGAGATGCATGTGCTGTTTGTCCAAAAGTTCTTTCTAGCAGAGGATGAATTCACTCTGACCCAACTAGGGAGAGAGAAGCAACGACAAGGAGAAGACGTGGTGGTGTACGTTCGGAGGTTCAGGGAAAGGTCTCTGGACGTGAGAGAGGAGGCCAAGGAATCCAAACTACTACAAATCTGTGCCGAAGGACTACTCCCGGAGTACATCTGCCATCTTATCAATGAGACGCGTGAGGGAACTTTTTCGGCGTTCTTAAAATCTGCAAGGAACATCTCATTGGTCGTACGACCAAACCCGGTGGCGGCGCCTATGATATTCAGACAGCCGATACAACCTGGGGGAGGAAGGCCTCAACCCCCACGAATGGGATACACCGAAGGAGCAGATGGGGGTAGGGCGGTGAAGAAGGACAACAAAAGGAAGTTCGTAAGGGATAGAGAAGACCCACCACCGTTACCATGCACGATAGAAGAGGCGGTGAGTTGTTATAACGCCATAGTCCAAGGTGGAATGGTCTACCTGCCAAAAGGTGTTCCTTCGGAGGAACCCGATGACGCAATGAAGGCGGATCCTAGGTATTGTCAGGTTCATCAAAAGATCCAGCACCCGACAGAGAGCTGCTTCACACTAAGAAGAATCATTGACAAGTACATGAAGGCAGGGACGCTGCAGACCCCCCCACAAAACGTTAACAACAACCCGCTTCCAGCATATGGGGCCAACTTGGTGACGGCCTACGACGATGAGGCGGAAAGAGGAGAAGGAAGGTCAACAATGAGGCAAAGGGAATTCGAAGAAACTCTGGAACGTTGCACCACTGGAATGGCTAACGTAGTTTTAGCCTACGATGAAGCAAGCGCTAAAGACGTGGAAGACGTATACAGCGTTGAGGGCGAGGAAATGGAGGCAGTCATTGAGTACAGCGCAGTTTCAAAATCCCCAAAATTCCCTTGGTTCTTCGATCAAGTGGGGATACCAAAGGAGAGCAGACTGGAAATAACTCAGGCGATCCTAAACATCGCGAGGAAGGGCGCAGTTCCCTCGTTGAAATGGAGGGGACCCATGGCGAGGCTAGTGAAAAAGTTCCTATCAGAGGTGACCTTCAGCGATGCAGATAGAGCTGTAAGGTTCCCTCATAACAGGCCCTTGTATGTGACGGCCAGTATCAATGGGGTTAGTTTTGCAAGAACGCTTATGGATGGGGGTGCTTCCATCAACATTATGCCGATCACCTCCTTCCACGCAGCTGATATCCCAGAAGAAAGGTTGGTCCCCATGCCTCTAGTAATTTCAGGGTATGACAACCAATCTTCCAAATCCATTGGGTATGTGAATGTGGGAATTGTAATGGGAAATCTGAGTTCCCACATCAAGTTCCATGTAATAGAAAGTGCAACTTCATATCATTTACTAATAGGAAGAGTGTGGATGCACAATCAAGGTTTAGTTCCTTCAACATATCATCAATGCACCAAGGAGAATGTCAAAGGAATAGAAGTGACCATTAGGGCTACAAAAAGGCCTTTTGCTATCGAGGAAGCTCACTTTGTAGATGCGGCCTTTTATACGGAGTTGGAAGAGGATGCTCGAGTCCTAACGAGAAGAATGGAGGGGGCATGGGTTCCCTCGATCAAAGATAGAATGGGGCCTCTGAACGAGCAAAGTAAAGAAGCCACGAGTAACGAAGGGGTAAGGACCGAAGAAACCCATCAGGTGATCCCTCGACCTCAAAGTACCACAAGGCATCTCAAAAACAAAGTAAGGCTTGGAGTGGATCCTATGGAGCATGAGGCCTAGCGGAAAAGCGTGCCGAGTCGCTTTTCAGGGGGAAGGATTGCTGAGGCTTCGAGAGAAAGGAAGAGGAAGGCCGTGGAAACAGCTACCAACAGGCAATGCAAGAAGGTGGTCACTGAGGAGGGGAAGATGGTATACCGTTTATAACGATGTGAGCGGGCGGCCGAAGAGACCGAGGATGGGGCTGACCCGTTATATGAGTGTTTCTTGGTGGATCAGCAGGGACAGTGTATGGTGATAGACAACTCCAACATACAGGAGTTCGTGGAGGAGGTCGCCGAAGAACCAGACTATATGGCAAATCAACCAAGGCCCTAGGCACAAGAGTTGGAGCAGTTGAACTTAGCAGGAGAAGGGGAAGACCCAAGGCCCATCTTCATCGCCAAGGATCTCGCTAAGGAGAAGCGAGAAGCCCTGGTTGGGCTAATCCGGGAGTTCATAGATGTCTTTGCATGGAAGTATACCGAAATGGAAGGGCTGGATGAGGAAGTGAGCTGCCACAAGCTAAACGTGATACCTTCAGCCATCCCGGTGAAACAGGCAACAAGGACTTATAAACCTGAGTTGGACTTGAAGATTAAGGAAGAGGTTCAGCGTTTGTTGGCAGCAGGATTCATCAAACCAATACAGCATCCCCTGTGGCTATCTAGCATTGTGACAGTAGGGAAGAAGGACAAGAGCCAAATAAGGATCTGTGTGGATTTTAGAGATCTGAATAGGGCTTGCCCTAAAGATGAGTTCCCTCTACCCTCCATTGATAGCCTGATAGATGCCACGGCTGGTCATGAGATGTATAGCTTCATGGATGGGTACGTAGGGTACAACCAAATCAAGATGGACCCCGCGGACGCAGAGAAAACGGCATTCAGAACCCCGTTGGGCAATTTCATGTACAAAGTAATGCCATTTGGACTTAAGAACGCGGGAGCTACTTATCAAAGAACAATGATGGCCATTTTTCACGATTTCTTCCACAAATTTGTAGAATTCTATGTGGACGATTTGGTCATCAAATCGAAGAAGGAGGAGTCCCACCTAAACGACTTAAAGAAGGTGTTTACTCGATGTAGGAAGTATAAATTAAGGATGAAACCATTGAAGTGCGTGTTTGGAGTAACATGCGGGAAGTTTCTAGGCTTTGTGGTAGATCGACAAGGGGTGCAGATGGACCAGGATAAACAACGCGCGATCTTAGAAATGTCGTGCCCAAGAACGGCGAAGGAGCTAAAAAGCTTCCTCGGAAAAGTCTCCTACCTCAGAAGATTTGTACCAGGATTGGCCGAGGTAACACACCCGTTGATGCAGCTACTGCGAAATAACACAAAGTTCAGATGGGAAAAGGACCACCAGGAGTCTCTCGATGAGTTGAAGAAGCTGCTCGTTTCACCACAAATCATGGTTCCTCCGCAGGCAGGAGTACCGTTGCAACTGTACCTCACCTCAACTACAAGGTCCGTTGGAGCTTTACTGGCACAAGAGATTGACGGGCAAGAACGGCCGGTGTATTACCTCAGCAGGATCATACATGGGCCAGAGATTAGATATAGCATCCTAGAAAGGCATTGTTTAGCCTTAGTCTTTGTAGCACAAAAACTTAGACATTATATGTTGTCTTTTACAATTCATATTGTAACTAGATGTGATCCTATTAAGTATTTGTTGGCTAGAACTATCTTGATTGGCAGGGCAGCTAGGTTGTTCCTTATTCTCTTCGAATATGATTTAAAGTGTGTGATTCCTCGTGCCATCAAGAGCTAGGTGTATGTCGATCTGTTGGCAATCTTTCCATCAGGAACGTTTGAACCACCTAAAGAAGACATTCCGGGAGACGACTTGCAAGCCAACTATCTGGATGCAACCGATGAGGAATGGACGATGCAGTTTGATGGGTCTTCGGCAGAGAAAAAAGGAGGGGCAGGGGTCATCCTTTCAAAAGGAACGGAGGAGATTTGCCTTTCCTACAAACTAAATTTCCCTTGCTCCAATAACGAAGCAGAATACGAAGCGTTGGTGCTAGGGTTGCTGGAGGCTCTTCGAAGGGGAATTCGTTCTCTCTGCATCAAGGGTGACTCGAACTTAGTAATTCAGCAAGTTAACGGAGAATATGCGTTGAAGCACATGAGTTTGGCACCGTACATAACGATTATTCAAAGGCTCCTCAGCCAGTTCCACCGGACCAAAATCAGAAGACATCCCAGAACGATGAACCGTCATCCAGACGCTTATGCCACTATTGCTCAAAAGATGGTCATGAGGAGCGATACGACTATCATTACGATCCAACGAAGGACAGCTCCTTCGATGGTACAGTCAATACTACCGATGAAGGGAGACGCGGATTGGAGAGGAGAGATCTGGAAGCAACTGGAATCCGGGGAAGGAGTTATGGGACTAAGAGAGTTAGCCCAATACTTTACAAACCAGGGAAATCTTTACTACAGAAATGCAGGGGGATGGTTATCAAGATGCATTGGGCCAGAGGAAGCAGAGCGGAGGTTGAAGAGAACACATGAGGAGCATTGCGAAACAACTGAGATACCTCTCTATAGAAGAATTCAAAGAGGGGGATATTTTTGGCCTAGAATGAAACAGGATGCGGCATAACTACAACGGAATTGTGATAAGTGTCAGCTATTTTTCGATGCAGCTGAGTGCCATTTCATAGAAGCCCAAACAGACTGGAGGCAGCCCTATATCGACTTTATTCAAGATGGAACTGTCCCAACGGAGAAAGTGGATGCGATGGGACTGAAGCGAAGGGCCCCAAGGTTCTATATCCAAGAGGGGCAGATTTATCGAAGGGGGTACTTCAACAAGCCATTGTGTTGCATCACGAAAGAAGAGGCAACTGAGGTCCTCAAACAAGCCCATGACCCAGCTCACATAGGAGGGGCCAAGTTATATGATCAACTGATGACGTTGGGATATTATTGGCCAACGATGGAGAAAGACTCTGCCGAATTTGTTCGAAAATGCAAAGCTTGCCAACTTCATGGAAATATGATCCATGCCCCATCGGTGGACTTACATTCTCTGTCAACGCCTTATCCTTTCCACACTTGGGCGTTCGGCCTTGTGGGGGCGATACACCCTTCGTCGAGGGGCAAGATATGGATACTGGTAGCAACGGAGTGCTTTACAAAATGGGCTGAAGCAATACCACTCAGAAGGGCAACGACTGTGGTAGTGAGTAACTTCATCAGAGAGTATATCATTTGCCGTTTTGGGATCCCAAAGGTTATTCTCTCAGATAATGGGACTCCCTTTGTCAACTCAGAAGTAACGATGCTTACAGACAAGTATTCCATCGTTCATCACACTTCAACGGTGGCATAGCCGAAGGGGAACGGTCAGGCCGAGGCAACTAACAAAACTCTGGTTAATATCCTGGCTAAAATAATGGAGGACTTTCCAGGATCGTGGGATGACAAGATACCAGCAGCGTTGTGGGCCTATCGAACGACGAAGAGGAAGCCCATAGGGTACACTCCGTTCTCCCTTGTCTACGAGGCTGAGGCAATCCTTCCAGTGGAGTTGGAGGTTCCCTCTGCTCGATACACCTTGCGAAGTAGCATGCTGCCTCAGAACAGGCATGTGCAGCTGGAGGCATTGGATGAACACAGAGACAACGCAATGCAACATTTTCAAATGTATACAAGGCAGCTCTCTAGGGCATATGACAACCTGGTAAGACCAAGGAGGTTCGTAGAGGGAGATCTCATTTTGAAAGCAGTGGTGAAACACATTAGGGGACTTCCTCTGCCAAAATTCGTAGCCAATTGGGAGGGACCTTTCGTCGTGAAGGAAGCTCACGATTCAGGTTATTGCTTAATTTCTAAGTTGGAGGAAGACAAGCCATTCAAAATTAATAATAAATGGTTGAAAGTCTATCATGTGTAAACAATTAAGTTTGTACCATCGATGTATCTAGTCTTTGATTATGAATATACAAGTTTTATTGATGACGTGAAGTATAGACACCGATATGAAAGCAGTCATAACTCAAAGATAAGACGGGAAAATATACATTCTTTCATTCAATAAACAAGAGAGCATTACAAAAAATTGGGAACTATTGCCCAAGAATTACATAAATGGACGAAGAAGGAAAATATATACAAGAGTTTGCTACCCTACGAGGAACCATAGGTCCGGGGAAGAGAAAAAATCCCCAAGAAGGCCCGAAGAAGCTGACGCAAAGGAGCTTTGGGCATTGACAGCAACCTCTAGCCTGATTTTCACCTGTGCGCGTTCAATAAGAAGTCTCTCCCATTTCAGCTTGGCCAAACGCATAGCCTCTTCGGCATTCTTTATTTCTTCATCCGCTGATTCCAAAAGAGGTGCCAGCTCAGCTAACTTAACTTCCTCAGCCCGTTGGTCCTCCTGGTGCTTCCTCAGCAGTTCCCTCTGCCCGATCAGCTGCTGACTCTTCAAAGTTTTCAAATACGCTATAAGCCAGTCGAAACGGAAACCGTCACGACCCAATTCCTTCAGAAAACCCAGAAACTGATTAATGAGGGCTCGGGTAACACTGGAAGTGGGAGTATTGGCAATCTCAGCAACAACGATCACCATGCCTTGCTGTTGATGACTCATCACCGGAATATTGGACCGTAAGCAGTCCACGGTGAAGGTCTCGGGGTGATGGTTCACCAACTGCTCAATCACCAAGCGATGGCTCACAGGCATTTGGGGAGAATTGTGAAGCACCATTAGGCAAAAGGGGGGAGGAGTTAAGTCAAGGAGAGGCAATTCGCACCCAGATTCACTTTCTGCCTCAACACCAGTCGTGGAACCTTGGTCATCATGGTCAGATTCTTCCGAAACAACAGGTTCCTGACGTGGTGTGCCCATAAGTGAAAGAGCTGGTGAGGAATCCTCCTGAGCAACCTGAGAAGAGATATAAGAAACAGTGAGATTATAGTGTTTTCATTGTTAAATCACCGTTATAAGGTGGAGATTATATAAAAAAAATCTTAACAAACGTTTTCTTTGTTAAGTCACCGTTATAAGGTGGAGATTATATAAAAATCTTAACAAGAATTTTCGTTGTTAAGTCACCGTTATAAGGTGGAGATTATATAAAAATCTTAACAAGTGTTTTCATTGTTAAGTCACCGTTATAAGGTGGAGATTATATAAAAATCTTAACAAGTGTTTTCATTGTTAAGTCACCGTTATAAGGTGGAGATTATATAAAAAAATCTTAACAAGTGTTTTCATTGTTAAGTCACCGTTATAAGGTGGAGATTATATAAAAATCTTAACAAGCGTTTTCGTTGTTAAGTCACCGTTATAAGGTGGAGATTATATAAAAATCTTAACAAGTGTTTTCATTGTTAAGTCACCGTTATAAGGTGGAGATTATATAAAAATCTTAACAAGTGTTTTCATTGTTAAGTCACCGTTATAAGGTGGAGATTATATAAAACATCTTAACAAGTGTTTTCATTGTTAAGTCACCGTTATAAGGTGGAGATTATATAAAAATCTTAACAAGTGTTTTCATTGTTAAGTCACCATTATAAGGTGGAGATTATATAAAAAGCTTAACAAACGTTTTCGTTGTTAAGTCACTATTATAAGAAGCAGTTTATGCAGAGAATTAAGAAAGTACCTGAATCACAACAGGGGCAGGAGTGGGAGTCATCATGAAGGTTAAAGTGGCAGGAACCGTTGGGAGGGGACTTGTTACCTCATCAGCCTCAACGGGGTCTCGGGCCCCAGAAACCTCAACCATCGGCATAGTTCCCTCGCCCACGTAAGGTACCAAAGCAAGAGAAAGGGGTTCATCGGGAATAGATGAGGGTGGTGAAAGATCAGGAGAAAGCTACAATATAAAAGCCAATGTTAGTAAAGAGGAATAAATACAGAAAAAAAGGGAGAAATGTATCCAAGAATAACTTACCTCAGTCAGAACGTTGAAAAGGGGCACTGTGGTCAGAGGTCTCGCCAGCACCGTTGGACGAAGAATGTTTGCTAGCAGCGAGGATACTTCGACCTAGGGCAACCAACATCCTAAATTCAGCACACAGAACGGGGTGAAAGAGAAGGAATGCCAGATCAGACAAATTTAAATATGAAATAATTACCTCAGGATCACCTGCAGCAACCAGAACAATGGGGAGAACAGCCTCAGAGGAAGCCAGTGAGCCAGAGGGGAATGGAGTAGGCATCTCAGATTGTGTTGTCTCTGGTGGCGAAGAGACATCCATGGGCTCTATAACCTCACCCTCCATAACTTCCACCCTCGCCCTTCGTGAGATTGAACGACGGGCGTAAGTAAGCCCGGTCATTGGCGAACGGGGTGGGGTCGTATCAGATGAGATGGCCCCACAGTGACCGCCCACGAAACGGATAATGGGGGGACTTGGGGGGCTAGGAGAACGAGGCCCTGTTTCTTTAGGTCCCTGCACCAAAGTAGTTAAGAACAATATATATAAGCAAATCTGGCTTGCTCTAACCAAAAAGGAAAAGAGAACAAGATAAGTGTACATACCTCAGATTGGGAAGAAGAATGACAAGCTTGCACCATGGGAGCTTGCTTCCGCTGGGACTTGGTGCCTAAATTCTTCCTCCTTAGCCTTGTCACGTCACTGCCAGTGGCTTGAGGAACCTTCGAACTTTTCCTCCTCCTTGCAGCTGGCTCAGTGGGATCGACGACGATCGTGGGGAAGGCAACCGAGGGAGGAACGACGATAGCGAGCCGTTGAAACTCTGCATTCACCCGATATACCTCAGCCTGCGCCTCCCTCCTTAACCTCTCGGCCCTTTCAGGAGACATGGGAGCAGGAACGGAGGCTATGGGAAGGGCTGCCACAGGAGTCTGGGATTTGGACTTTGTTTTTTTCATGGAGGCCACCCCACTCTTGGCCTTCTTGGTCGATGGCTGCGAAGACCCTTCATCAGTAGTAGCTCCAGTCGAAGGAGCAGTCTTCCTGGATACCCCAGCACTTTTCGCTTTGGGTATGACAGTAGGAGTCATGGGGCATAACGGAGGAAGCTCTTCGGAAGGCCTCTTAGGGGTTTTGCTTAGAGGGAACTCCCCCAGAACGGAGTTGCCTTTGAGTCCCAGCTCCAACGCAGAAAATGAAAGAACGGGAGGGTACACAGGCTCGCTATCTATGAATTCAGCAATGTTAGCCAGTTGTTTCGGCCAAAACTTCGTGGCAAATAGACTGGTCACATTCCCTTGCCTCTTGTTGGAGGGAATGGTGACTCGCCCAGCCATTGATTCACTTATCCCCCACGCAGCAGTGGAGGAAAATAAGGAACATGCCTCGCTAAAGCTAACCTTTGGGTTTGAGGATTGGAAAACTGAGCGAGGAGCCCCCTGATCAAACCCAAATTGACGACTACACCGATTGGGGTTATAATGTTCGCTGGAATATCCCCACTCGGTGTAGGAAGGCAGATACCCTGGAGAAAGGAGAAGTACCACGGCTAACTGAGGATCTTCAATGTCTACCCCCACCTGAACCACCCTGGATTCGTGCTGAAAGAAATCACAAGTATGAACAAAGGCGTCCTCTCCGTAAGGCCTCATAACAAAGTCCTCAAAATGATTAATTGAGGCGATCAGCTTTTTTCGGCTCTGCCTCTTGTGATAAATATAAGAGCGTGGGGGAAGAATGGTTTCCCCAGAAGGAGGACGGTTGGCCTTGGCCGCTACAACAGGAAAGCGCACGTAAAGAAAGCTGGTTAGAAGGACGCTGTTAGCAAAATTGGCCAGGTTATAACGGCCAAGTGATCGTTCCATGTCGAACAACGTTCTGTCAAGCCAGGTATAGAGGGAACCTAGGGCAATTGCAGCCAAAGGAAGTTTGATGCCCTGGGCCAAACGAAGGGATATGTTGATAAGGTCCTTTCGGGGCTGATCGTTTGGTTTTCCCGTCAAAAGAAAATGGGAAAGAATCACAAGGATGTAAGCGGGGAGCTCTAACGAAGTACCTTGGCCAGGGGCATCCGTTGAAGTTGAAGAACTACCTTCACTAGAACCCTTGAAGAAATAGTTAATCAGCGGAGTGAAGGTAGCTTTGTTTGAAGAACCGATGCAACTTCGGCATATTCGGTCCAACGCCAAACGGTCAGCAGTCTCTTGGGAGTCTAGAGGCTCATCGGTATAAGGCTCATGACCTGTTGCTTTGATCCCCAGAAGCTCGCAGACATCTTCTAGGGTTATCGCGAACTCGCCCCACGCAGCAATGAATGTGTGAGTCGTCACGTTCCAACGAGAAACAAGAATGGGGAGAGCAGCATTATTTTTGGAGAGAGTAAACTCACCAAACCATTTGGCCCGTTGAAGGCCAATCTTACTCAAAATATCACCATGGGAACTCACCATGTGAGAGTTCCAAGCAGCAAAATGGGCAGGAGAACCACCTGGTGCTTCAAAGTCAATTTGGGACCATTGGAAGTCCCCTCGCTCCAGACGAAACCGGAGAGTCCCCTCTGGAGGAAGAAAGCCCCACTTCGAGGGTTCTTCGTCCTCATCACCCAGCACTAAGGTCTCAAACTTGCATTCAAAGTTGACAGTCTTGCAAGCAGCAGCAAAGCTATCATCTTCGCCAAAAATGGGAGAGCGACGATAAAACCTTAACTGTTCACGACGGACAGGGTCCAAAGAAAAAGCACCAGTAGTGGTGGCAACAGCAGTAGCAAGCGGCGCACTGGTTGAAGAGATGGTGGGGTAACTTTGAGATGCCATGACAGAGTGTTAGAGCAAACAAAAAACAACCTTGAGTCAGAGGAGCCTGAGCACGACAATGGCGGAAGAGAAACCACAGGAGGTGGCGTAGAAGATGAGAGCAAGAACAGGATGGCACAAGCTCGAACAGCAATAGAGGTTTCAGACGATCAACAATGGAAGCTCTTTCTCTCTCTCTCTCTCTAAAAAACGAAGGAAATTTGAAGCAGGTAGTGGCAAAGTAAGAAAAAGAAAGGTTTTAAGTGATTTGGCCGTTTAATTTTTAAAGTTCGTCGTTTAAGTTTCCCACCATTGCACGTGTGTGGCCGCCTGCAATCATTCCAAATGTACACGTGGCACTTCGGGAAGTGTTTTGACATGGAAAAGACAACGCTACGTCAATTAATGAAATGACACCTAGGGAACAGCCACCGTTACCTTCCTAAGCAAGATTGAGTTTTGGGCGCCAAGATTTTCTCTGACATATCCAATAAACCCCCCAACAAGGAAGGTGTCCCAACGGTTCAAAAAAGCCACGATGTCCCCTCGACAGAAGCTCAAACGTTGTTTAGTTATGACTCAGTTACATCGGGGAGAATTTTTCGATTTTTCGAACATTACTGCGAGAATATTAGCAGGTCCTTCGGGAGAATTTCAGATATTCAAGCTGAAACGGTTGAGACTCAGCATTAGGAAAAAGCAGCAGGCCAGACAGAGAAGGTTCATCGGATTAAGAAGTTTTCGTGGAGGCACTTCTTGTTCCCACAACAAATCCCTCCACGAAGGGGCAAATGTAGAGGGGGCCTGAAGGTAATCCTGGGATTAGGGATAATCCACCAATTAGCAACAGTGTTCTGAGGATAAGATTAGCGTGGCAACTCAAGCGTGGCAGCTTAGCGTGGCAACTCGTACTTTAGCTTATTGTTACTTTGCCATATTATAGCTTTGTTTATATTGACTACGAGTTGTAATGACTGTAATGTTGTAACGAGAATAATGAATGGGTGTGAGGTCGAACGGTACTCGCGAGAGACCAGGCTTGGCAGGGCCTGGGAGAGCTTTCATGCTCTATCGAACAACCTCACCGTGGTAACTTTAGAGGGACTTGGTTTGGAGGATTGAGATGTTGGGCACCGTTGGGGCTTGTCCTGACCATCTTAGATACACCTGGTAAAATACCGAAGGATCCTGACCGTGGAACCTCAAGCGGAGCATCTTGGAGTTCCATCGGGCATTGGGTTATGGACCAAACAACCCTCTACTTAAATGTCACATCTACTGTGGGTGATGTCACTAACCTTCTAAACAATGTCACACATGCACTTGAGTAAACCACCGTGGTATTTGGGGCTGTCAGATAGTTGGTGAGCCACCTCTGCGATTACAACCCCCTGACACACAGTGGTTAGGCAAAAGGCATGTCTTGGCATTTAATGTTTATGACGTAGGAGACAACTAGTGCATCAGGCATTTAATGTTGTGTCATAAAGTATGAGGGATGTCTTTCATAGTCTTTAATGATTGAGTTGCCTCGGGGGTGGTGTGGGGGGATATTTAAGGACCCCAACCACCTCTGAGGAAAGCATGATCTTTTGAGAGTTCAAAAGTTATTACTAGATAAATTTATTTACTAGAGAAATTTATTAAAGAACCAGAGAGTTCTGCCACCCACCATTTTTGTCATTTATTACGAAGCTTTTAATACATAACAGAGATCCTTGAGAGTTTTAGTATGTTTTTGCCTGCCTACCAAGGTGTATCTAGGGTGCTTACTTCTCTCTCCCTCTAGATAAGTTATTTCTGAAGTTCTTTATTATATTGTGAGTTATACACGAGAGATTTGTGAGTATAAGATGGGTTCCATACATTCCAAACTGCTCTTTGTGTCTTGTGGCTAAATCACTAGTGCTTTTCTAACTAACCTTGTCATCACCATACTTAAAAGGGGTTACGCCTCCATCTTATCTAAACTACCCTCTTACAAATTTAACAACAATTCACAATCAAGTACAGCTAAAGAAACAAAAGACAGTGGGAGGACCATGATAGAAGTATCATCAGACCACCATGGAGGTGGAGGGAACCACTAATGTCTCCATCTCTCCCCGATCGGCGCACGCACATGTGGGGATCTCGTGCCCTTCCTTGGGGAACTTCAGTCATCGTCAATTGGGGCGATGTATATGTAATGTATAGAGATAGAGTCGACAACCTATGTTGCACAAAATAGGCAAAAGAAATATAGCCGCCTGGAAAGAATGGCATCAAAGATATACTAATGATTGAGCCATTAGTTCAAAGATTCAAGGATTGAGTTAAAAAATTTGAAGGTGTTAGGCACCCATCCTTCCCTTTCAGTCTCTCATGTGCATGTGTTATTCTTCTCCTTAATAACTTAGTGAAGTGTGTGCATGTATATATAAATGGTTAGTGGAATTACTCGATTCGCGTCATAGATAAAGGCAGAGTGAGGTCATCCTGAAGAGTGTTCCCAAAATAGTAATAAAAATATTATGTGTGTGTTTGTCGGGTCACTGATTGCTTATAGACGGACGATGGTGTAGGTTGGACAAAATAAAAGCATGAATTAAAAATATAAGATATGAAAATAATATATGAACAATATTAGGAGAGGACTTGAATCTTGAATTTTACCCGAGAGGCCGATGTAAACTAAAAAGGCATCCAAGTTCACGTAGTTTACATACAACACGGGATGGTGTTTATCCCATAAATCCAACCGGGGACTTTTCTTATATGTCTGTGTGTGGAAAAAGGATGTTTTAGTGTGAGAAAATGTAGTGAGAACATTTGGAATTTACAAAAAAACTCTCTTTTTCTTGTTTTTGTTTTTTTATAGAAAGCATAGTATGTGCAATACTACTAATAAGAAGGTTGGATATTAATATGCACGATCTAATAAAAATGAAATACTAAAATAAGAATTAAGTAACTAATGTAAAAATAAGAGAGTTTAAAGAGAGCGTGAAAGATTTGGACCTTATTTTAAAGACTTAAAATTGATCTTGAATGTTGAAGGGATTTTCTTGCAAGTGGATGATGGTGGTAGGAGAAGAGGGAAAGGAATTTACCTAATTGGGTAAGGAAAGGATGTAAATGGAATGTGGGGGACAGGTTTCAAGATGGAAACCACGTTAATTTCGAGAGAGTGTTGTTGAGATCACTCAGAGGGATATTTTCGAGGTCTCCTTTGAAGTGAGATCATGATTTCCTTAAATAAGGTCAAGGGGTTACGGATCGGCATTGTTGTTATCCTGCCAATTGGCAGGAAAAACACCAAACATAATTCCGATAGGCAGGGAAATGGGTTTACCATTTTGCAGTCCTCTGTAGATATTTTGAAAAATGGATGTAAAATGAAATTCATATGTCCAAATCGTTCATGGGACAAACCATCGAAAAGTATATTCATATACTTTTAAGCTCCATTGGCCGCTCCCAGGTTCGAGAATTGATTTTGGTCAAACGAGGCTCCTAAAGTCCCATCGGTCTTTTGGACAAGATGGAAACCGATCGTTCGTCCGAACGGTAAGGTCGATTTATGCATGGGACAAAATGTTAGAAAGTTTATATAGGGCCTTTCGATGTTTTAAAGATCTTTGCTCGGTTCAAATAGTTTACCAAGGTCAAACGGGGCTCGAAACTTCCCGATGACCCTTCGGAGTGAAACGGGTCGTTCGTTCATACCGTAAGGCTAGTGTATGCATGAGTCAGACCGTTGGAAAGAGGATTTAGATCCATTTAAGGATCCAAAGATCTTTGGTCAAGTTGGACAGTTGTCCAAAGTCAAATGAGGGACTCGGGAGAGCTCGGTGGCCTCCAGATTAGTTTCAAGGGGAAATAGTCCATTCATCCTAACCTTAAGACCAATTTGCGCATGGGGTAGACCTTTGGAAAGGGTATTCAAGATCCTTTAAAGATCCAATGAGTTGTCGCTCAGGTCAAAAAGTTGACCAACAGTCAAACGAGGCTCGGGAGTGCCTGGTGGGCTCTACATCAGTACACGGAGTATAACCTAGGGTTTATGGTGAAAGAAGAGGTGCTAAGGACCTAAGGAGATGCTTGGGGGGGTCCTAGAATGGGGTTTCTATAGAATCCCTAGCTGGGTGATATTGGAACAAGTGAAGGCCGTCGAATAGACACCACATTAGTGTTGGGAGATAGGGTGTTTAAGGTCAAATCTACGAACCAAAGGGATGAGGGTGACCGGTTAAGAGGGTCGAGGTCGATTTTGAGGACCCAACATTATGACGATCGATTTGTGGGTCGAGGTAAGGTCTTAGGACCTAAAGTTGTGATGATCGATTATGTGGGTTGAGGTCTATTCTGAGGACCTATAATTGTGATGACCAATTCATAGGGTTGAGGTTGATTCTGAGGACCTAAAGTTATGAGGACCAATTCTGTAGGTCGAGCTTAATTCCGAGGACCTAAAGTTGTAGGGACCGATTCTGCAGGTTAAGGTCAATTCTGAGGACCTAAAATTATAGGGATCGATTCTATAGGTCGAGGTCAATTCCCAAGAAGGGCTCCTATCCCTCAATCTCCCCAAGATCCCATAATTTGAACTTAGGCAAGAAGGCCAATAAGGAAAGGTTCCTCATGATAGTTTAATCAAAGTTTATAGAAACTCGACTTAGGGGAGGAGGCTCACCATGAAGGGCTCCTTTCCCTAAGATTCCCAGAACTCACAACTTGGAATTTGGGCGAGGAGGCTCACCAGGAACAATTCCTCATCCCAGATTATTAAAAAATATAGTAATACAGTATGAAGGAGGTGTCTCATTATAAGGATCTCCTCGTTCGTAGAGAACCAAATTCCTTACAAAATAGAACCAGTGGGTGAGGAGATCCACCTATAGTGACTTCCTCCCCAAGTTTTGTTACTCACATAAGTGCCAAAGTTTTAACATGTCACTTTCTTGTACACGTAGCTTAGTTGACCAGGCAGGGCTCAACTAGGCAAGATGGAATCTCTTGGGAGTTTTGGATTGGTGCTTGAGGAAGATCGACCACTTAGCACTTTAATATCGATATAACACTAGTAGATAGACCCTCAGGTTCACCCAGTCCTTACACAGTTCACACATAGTCATAATTGAAGTGAGTAACCAAGGGGTTGCTCACAAGAAATAAATAGTTTATAAAATGATTTTAGAGGAGGTGGTCCTTGAAACCTCTCCTCGAGTCTATAAATGAGTTAGAGGAGGTGTTCCTTTAGGCTCCTCCTCAAGTTTATAAAATAGATTTTAGAGGCGGTGGTCCTTAAACCCCTTTTCAAGTTTCACAAAGCTTGTACAGCAAGTTACCATTTTAAAAGATATTTACCAAATCAGATATTTTTTCTTCAAGCACAGACATATTTTTCTTTTTGACTTTGGTTTAAATTAGGTGGCACCTATAAGAGGGGATAGACGGATGCACACAGATGGGGACAAAAGGTACATTGCAAACCTTGTCCCTCAGTAACCCTTTCAGTGTTGGTGCCCAAAAAGTGCTAGCTCAGCCCTAGTGCCCAAGTATAAATACGACCCTTGAGTATGTTCAAGTCAGATAGATAACTCAAGTCATACCATTACTCTGTCAAAATCACCCCAGATACCTAGTGTTCTCTCCTTGCTCTCTCTTTGTAAGTGCTAAGTGACTTGATCTTTCACTCCACATTGATAGCCATCATTCTCAGGAGTTTCTCTTGAGAAAAAGTTACTATTATTATTGTGAAGTTCATCTTCTAATAGGGAGTAGTTATTACTTTGGTGCCATTTTTACCAAAAATAGGAGGTTTTACTAGGTGTTGCTCAAGAAGCTCTTGAAAGACCTTGAAGGCAGAGTCCATTGGAGTGGGTCACGCCTCACCCTTTTCAGTTATTCGTAGACCCTTGTACAACTACGCTCTTACATTTGACGACTCTGTTGGAGAGGTATTCTTGCTTTAATGGACAAATAATGCTTCAACGTTTCTAAGCAACTAGTTTTTGAAGGCATTCCACCTGGTAATGGAAGTCAAAGTGGCCAAACGACCCAAGAGGATGTGGTGGTGATTGAAGTAAAGACACCTTCTCATTAGGAAGGCAGACCAGCTCACCGATAGCAGCTCCGATGACAGATATAAGTCTTATGAGCTTATTTTTTGACATCTTGAAACAAAAAAATGTAGACCTATCAAGTTTTCATCAAGGCTGTGTGACACTAGCAGCTATCCAGTCTGGAGGGGCAGCCACACCAGCAATAATTCATGCAAACACAATTCTGTGACAAAAGGTGCTGTCGGAGCAGGTCGTGGCACCATCAAGCTCACTAGTAGCAAAGGACATAAGTTTAGAAGAATCCCCTTCCAAAGCAATTACTATAGAGGAGGTGAGAAAGTTACTCTCCTCCGTTCAAAGAGAAACACCTCATCCGTATAATGAGCTAAAAGATCCTTATCCTCAGGATGAGAATGAGAAACCATGACCAGAGGGGTATATTCCACCAAAATTTATTAAGTTTAATAGCAAAGGAGAAAACCCAAGAGGGCACATGAAAAGGTTCGTTGAATACCTAAGTGTGCATGGAAATGATAAGAACTTGAGGTTGAGGGAGTTCTCCAATACCCTCACAGGAAAAGACTACACGTGGTATTCTTACCTGGTGCCCAACAGCATTACCTCATGGTAAGAGATGCACACAAAATTCCTTCAAAAGTTCTTTGTGATAGAAGATGAGTTCACATTGAGACACCTGGAACAAGAGGTGAAAAATCCTAGGGAGGAGTTAATGCAATACATCAAGCTCTTTCGCGAGAGGTCACTTGATGTACATGAGGAGGTAGCCGAGGCAAGGCTGCTTCAAATCTATGTTGAGGGGCTCTTGGAGGAGTACAAACTCCATTTAATCAATGAAACTAGATATGGAACCTTTAGAGAGTTCACTAAGGATGCTAATAATATAGCCATGATAATCAAGTTGAGGTTCTCGAGTTAGAGGGCACAGTGTAAAAGTGGTGATCTCTTAAATAAGCTCTGATATCAATTTGTAAAAGTGGTGATCGCTTAAATAAGCTCTGATACCAATTTGTAAAATATGACTATGTGATAATTGATTAAATTCGCAAATTTCTACTTTGACACACTTATTTAATTAGAGTCTATTTTTAAACCAAATTAATTTAGCACCTAAACATGCAACTACGTGTGTGCGTGTGTCAACCCATAAATAAATAAAGCATGCAACACAAATTTCAGGAAAAATCCCCGAAGGGCAAAACCTTTTATTTCTAGAACTTTTACAAGCTTACAATACCATTAACTTACATACCATCTCGCTTTCGCCCACAAGAGTAACGCACGTGTCTTCGTCAAACCTTCAAAGCAACGGCTATAAATAAATCAAATATGGTTCACACACAGCTATACCACCAGTACGCGCAGTCCAAACACGCAGTCTTCATCAAAGAATCAACACGCAGAAGATCCTCAATGACATGAAGTCATAAACTTTATAGAAACTCACTCCATAATAGCACGCCGCTTTCCGGTTGTATAGATATCCCCAAAGTGTGTTCTTGAACACCAAAAAAATTCACCAAAGCATATGGGATTTTCGTGAATTGAAAACAAAAGGGATGAAAACCCTAAAAGAAGAAGTCAAAAAGAATTTTGCAGATTCGCAGTTTACTGTCTTTCAAAACACTGGGATTTTTTAATGAAAATGAAACCATTTAGTGAGTATTTTTAAAAATCGCGCCTCCTCGGTCATTAGAATGAAAAAGGTATCTCACTCGAATGAAGGAATGCTACAGGACTTGCTTGAACGAAATGCGATCTCACTTGAACGACCTGAGTGTAAAAATTGAGAATGCTACAGGACTTAGAAAATTTACTCATTCTTAAATTTTGATGAAAAAAGTCATCTCCAACACTTAGAAAATATTTTAAAAAAATATCCCAAAGCTCTAAGTGAAAGGTTAAGGTATTTAAAACATAACCTTACCAAAGTAAACTTTGCGGAGGCTTTTTGATGAAGAACCTTGATATATTCGGATCCGTATTGATATAAATTGATCTTGAACTTCTTCGATAGTTCCAATGGTATACGACATAATTAATTGTGACGAACATTTATAAAATCATGTTCTTACACACAGGTACCATTAACTTCTATAAGGTTTCAAGTCTAGAGGAGACAAATAGTAAACTATGTGGATGGGAGCCCAAAGGTAAGAAGGGAGGCTCTAGGTCCAAGAATACTATCCCAGGTAACAAGAGAAAGTTTGGAGAAGATGCTCCACCACTGATACCTTGTAGCATAAAGAAAGCTATGGATTGTTATCGTACATTGATATGGGAGGGGGTAGTGGCCCCCTCTCACCTGAAAGGAGAAACTCCAATAGCATCTGACAAAGCCAACCCTAAGTATTGCGAGTTACACCAGCAGGTGCAACACTTTACCAAGGACTGTTACTACTTGAGGAGGTTCATTGGAGAGCAGGCAGCCAGTGTAACTTTGCAGATACCACCTCTGGATGTGAAAGAGAACCCACTTCCATCTCATCATTTTGTCATTGCCAATATGGTAGTAGCGTATGATGCAAAAGCAACCCAAGACCTCATGGCGTGCAAAAATGGTCAGAGGATATGTGAGGAGTTGGGAAGGTTATCACTGAGCCGCAAGAAGAGAATTGAGCTAGAAAGAAAGCGCGAGGAGTGGTTTTTTACCCTAAACCAAGAAGAGGAGGGAGATGAAGACCTTGGGCAGGTCACCTTCCTAGAGTGTCAGGTGGATGTCATCCTTGACCTAGATGAGGGGGACATCTGAGGCAGAATACTTCTACAATGCTCAGACATATTAAGTGGATCTTGATTCCGAATGCGAAGCCATAGCGAGGAGCCCTAAGTTCAAGTCGTTCTTCAACCAAATAGGAGTCAAATATGATACCAGGGTAGTCATAATAAGAAAATTCTTGGAGGTGGTACAACAGAGAGGAGACCCTTGGTTGAATTGGTAGGGGCCGATTGGCAGGCTAATCAAGAGTTATACTTCTGAAGTGGTATTTTATGAGGTAGATAGACAGGTGACTTACTTCCACAACTGCCCATTATATGACATAGCTATGATCGATGGAGTCTCATTTCCCAAAGTGTTAATGGATGGAGGAGCATCTATTAACATTATGTCAATCAGCACCTTATATGAGATAGGGATTCATCAAGAGATGATAGTGCCTGTACCACTAGTGATATCGAGATTTGATAGCGCTAGAATACAATCCCTCGGATATGTGAATGTAGGAGTTATGTTGGGAAATTTCACTTCCCACATGAAATTCAATGTCATCAATGCCAATATAGGCTACCAACTACTCATTGGGATGGTATGGATGCATACCCATGGCATACTTCCCTCAACCTACCATCAGTGTGCGAAGGCCAATATCCGAGGCACATAGATCATCATCAAATCAACATAGAATCCCTTTTCCATTGAGGAGGACCATCTAGTGGATGCGTCATTCTACACGAAACTAGACGAGGAAAGAAAGAATTCTGGAAGAAAGCTAGAAGAGAAGCAGGTGGTCGGAGGAAGTTCCATCCGTGATAGTCTTGGGTGGAGGGTGATTCCTCACATAGAAAAATGAAAGAGAAAGGTGGAATATGTGTTTAAACCTACTCGAACCTCTAAGGAAGTGGTCTTACCCGATGGAAAAGTTATCTACCATTTACAACGGTCAATACAGTTGGTGTTCTGGGATGAGAGCACCGACCTGACACTAGAATATTTTTTTGTTGATGAATACCATATCATTGAGCATGTTAAATAACCAAGGGAAACTCCAGAACGCATGTAAGACGGACCCAGTGAGAAACTACAAGAATTAGAGGAGATCAACCTAAGGGTTGAATGGGGTGAAAGTAGACCCATTCTAATCTCCTAAAGCCTGAACCTAAAACAAAAGGAAGATCTTGTGGGGCTGCTTAAGGAGTTCACTAACGTATTTTCATGGAAATATAAATAAATGCCATGGATAGACCCAAAGGTGAGCTCTCAAAGATTGAATGTTCTTCCCAACGCTCTTTTAGTCTGGCAAGCAACTCGGACGTACAAAGCTAACTCGATCTGGAGATAGAAGGAGAGGTAGAGAAGTTGTTACAAGAAGGGTTCATCAAGCCTATTCAGCATCCTATGTGGCTCTCCAGCATAGTGCAAGTGGCAAAGAAGTACAAGATTCAAATTCGAATTTGTGTGTATTTTTGTGACCTGAATCGGGAATATCCCAAGGATGAATTTCCTCTGCCAAGCATAAATAGCTTAGTTGACGCTACTGTAGGCCATGAGATGTACAACTTCATGGATGGGTACGTTGGCTACAATCAGATTAAGATGGACGCGAAGAAGACTGCCTTTCGCACGCCCCTAGAAAATTTCCACTATACAATCATGCCGTTCGGACTGAAGAATGCTGGGGCCACATACTAAAGAACAATGATGGATGATCTAGTGGTGAAATATAAGAAAGAAAGAAAACACATATAGGACCTTGGGAGAGTGTTCGAGAGGTACGACAGGTACAAGATGCAGATGAACCCCTCCAAGTGTTCCTTTACGGTCACCGCAGGAAAGGTTTTAGGGTTTGTTATAAACAGGCGGGGGGTGCAAGTTGACGCAGATAAAATGAAAGCCATAATGATAATGCCACCCCCTAAGAGTCAGAGGTAGATTAATATTTTCTTGGGAAAGGTATCCTATCTAAGGCGGTTCATACCCACGCTAGTAGAAGTGACTCACCCATTCACACCCCTTTTAAAAGACAAAGCCAAGTGAATTTGGGGAGACAAGCCGAAGAAGGCCTTTGAAAAGATCAAAGAATATTTATCCTCCCAATCCTCGATGACTCCGCCTGAATTTGGGCGCCACTACTGCTCAACCTTACCTCAACCGAAAGGTCCACACGAGCACTCCTGGCCAAATAAAAGGAAGGAGCAGAAAAGCAAGTGTATTACTTGTCAAGGGTGATCTCAGGTACAAAATCTAGATACACTAGCGTAGAGAGGCACTGCCTTGCCCTGGTTTTCGTTTCTCAGAAGTTGAGACATTATTTACTAACTTTAACAGTTCACATAGTCACTAAGTGTGACCCCATCAAGTACCTCCTCATACGGACGGTACTTACGGGATGAATAATAAGGTGGTTTTTTATCTTAGTCAGAATATAATTTAAAATTTATAGTACCCAAATCCATTAAAAATCAAGTGGTAGAAGATCTGCTCACCCATTTTCCAAGTGGGAATTTTGAGCCACCTAGTGAAGAACTACTTGGGGAGAACTTCCAAGCATGCATGGCAGAAGAAATGGAAAAGTGGGCATTGGAGTTCGATGTCTCCAGTGCTCAGGGAGCAAGAGGTTCCGGTGTTATACTATCAAACAATAAGGAGAAAATCACCCTCTCCTTGAAGTTATATTTCAAATGCTCAAATAATGAGGCTGAATATGAAGCCCTCATTTTGGGGATGTTGAAGGCACTCAGAATAGGGATCAGGGTGTTGTGCATAAGAGGGGACTTCAACCTAGTAGTAAAATAGGTTAATGGGGAGTTTTCTCTCAAACATGACAACCCAGCACCTTACAGATACATCATTTAGAGATTTTTGGGACAGTTCTTGGAGGTAGCCGTAGAGAGGCACGCGAGAATGATGAACAGACACCCTGATGCGCTGGCTATGATAGCACATAAGTTAGACATGGATGATCAAGAAGCAATTATTATAGTACGATGAAGAACAGAGCCTACTGCAGTAAAATTTGTGTTCCTAAGCAATGAGCCAGAAGATTGGAGACACATAGTTATGAAGCAGTTAGAGACTAGAGAGGGACAATGAAGATGTTAGAACTAGCTAAATACCACCTACTGAAGGGAAAGCTTTATTTCAAAATCCATGGAGGGTTCCTAGTAAGATGTGTGGGAGAACAAGAAGCTAAAGAAAGATTGCCAGAGATGCACAAAAAGCATTGTGGGGACACTAATATCCCTTTTTACTGCCGGTTACATCGGGGGGGGGGGGGGGGGGGGAGACAATTGGCCCACCATGAGTATAGAGTCTTCTCATTTGCATTAAGATTGTTTGAAGTTCCATGCCCATTTTGACTAGCCAGCAGAAGCTAATTTTGTTGAAGCCTTCGAAGATTAGAGGCATCCATACATAGCATATAAAAAAAGATGGTGAGTTACCCACGAAAAGAGCGGATCAAATTTATCTGTGAAAAAGGATAGCTCTCTTTTATTTAGTGGAAGGAGAGCTTTACAGGAAGGGGTATAATGAGAAGGCACTCAAGTGAATAGCTAAGGGACATAGAGAGAGTGATGGAAGAATCTCATGAGACCTCCCACATGGGGGGTGCCGAACTGTATGATGAGTTGATGACGTTGGGGTACTACTAGCTAACCATGGAGGCTAACTCCATTGGTTAGGTGAAGAGTTGTAAAGACTATCAAGTACATGGCAATATGATACATGATCCTTCAGTCAGCTTACAAAGCCTAGCATCTCCCTATCCCTTCCACACATGGGTATTTGACCTAGTTGGAAAAATCAACCCAACTTCTCATGGCAAAGCTTTCATTATTGTGGCCACAAAATTGTATACCAAATGAAAAAAAAAAGCCATCCCTCTAAGGAGAGTGATTGCCCAAGTGCTAACCCAGTTTATCAAAGAGTATATCATATGCAGGTTTGACATACCCAAAGTAATTTTGACAGATAATGGGAAGTAATTCATATGCAAGGAGATGGCCCTCCTCACAGAGAAGCATAAAATTATGAGTTCAACTATCTCCTACCCTAAGGGTAATGACCAAGCAAAAGCTACCATTAAGGCCTTGATCAACATCTTGAAGAAGATGCTAGAAGATATGCCCGAGGCATGGGATGAGAAACTGGCCATTGTGATATGGGCTTATCATACCTCAAAGAGAAAACCAACCGGGTTCACCCCGTTCTTATTGGTATACGAGATTGAAGGTATATTACCAGTGGAGTTAACGGTACTCTCATCTAGAGTTGCTATGAGAAATGAACTCATCTCTGACCCACGACATGTGCAGCTGGAAGCACTGGATGAGTACAAAGACAAAACAAAAGAGAATTTCAAAGTCTACACCCAGTAACTATCTAGAGCCTATGGAAATTTGGTCAATCCTAGGGAGTTCCAGGTGGGATACTTAGTCCTAAGAGCGTCCACTCACCATCTATGAAGCATGTCTGCATCAAAGTTCAAACCTAACTGGGAAGGCCCCTTTGTCATGAGAGGGGTAGGCAAGTCGGGCTATTGCCAGATTTTAGAACCAGAGAGTGATTGCCTCCATTCCATTACCTGCAAGTGGCTGAAGAGGTATTATGCTTAGCATTGTTAAAAAATTTCATTTTTGTTAAAGAATTTGAGCAGCTTGCTCTAGCACCAGAAAAATTTCTTCTTTTGTAAAAATGATAAGCATTACAATTTTGTAAATGATCCAGAAAATGAAAAGAAATGAATAGTGACTTCTTTTTTAGCATTGCACGATGATTCTTATTTTTCTTGTTTACCTCTGGCATAGGGTAGATATATTATAATATTTCCTTTTTATACCCTCTATTAGACTAGAAGAGAGTCCAAGATAAAGATAACTTTTCTCATTACGCTTGGGGGTACATCCACCCTGATAGAAAAGTATATTGAGCAAAGTCTCCCCAGGCATAATAGACAAATGATTTTGATCTTGTCACCAGATAAGTAGGAGGACACCCTTTAAGTCATAATAAAAATATATATAGCAAATATATTTTTTAATTTCTTAGAGAACAAGTTTTAACTTTCGTTCTCAAAGAAAAGGCCTTATTTGACCAGTCCATTGAAAATATAGAGAAAATGGGACTTACACTTGCCTTCTCTAATTTCTTAAAAAAAGAGTTGGAGGGAAGGAGAAGAGCTAACCCTTTATCTCCCAGATATTCCCTAAGAAATGATAACCATGATAAAATACCCCACAGTTAGAGGGGACAGTTCTAAAAATGATAACATGCTTAGAAAATATGTAAGTACCCCACAGTTAGAGGGGATAGTCCTAAAATGATAACTTGCGCAGATAATATGCAAGTACCCCATAGTTAGAGGGGGAAGTTCTGGAAAATGTTACTTGCTTGGATAAAATGCATGTACCCCACAGTTAGAGGGAACATTTCTAAAAATGTTACTTGCTCAAATAATATGCAAGTACCCCACAGTTAGAGGGGACAGTTCCAATATGCAAGTATCCCATAGTTAAAGAGGATAGTTCAAACAGATGAAGTGGTCACAAAAAATTAGAGCAGACCGTAGTAAGTAGATATCAAAGTCCATATAAAAGAAGATGAGCGAGATGATACAAACAAACAAAATACTTTTTCATTAATAATGATAAAGTTCTTTAGATATGAAAAAGTGTACAAAAGAAAGTCTACCCAACAGGGCTATCTACCCACTAGACAACATGAAAATAAATCTTTGCGGAGCACAGGGTTTTGTAAGAAGGAACAACCTCCTCAACAAGCTGCTCCTCTAATCTAGCCATTCGAGCCCCATCCATAGTAACACCAGCCTCTAGTTTGGCCAACTTGGCCTGGAGAGACTGAACCTGAGACTGAATTCGAGCAGCCTCATCCTGATGCGGCTGATACCTAGTCTCCCTAAACGTATGGAGCATTATCATCTTCCTAAGGGTGGTACTAAGAAAATGAAGAACTAAAGATTCGATCCAATCCAGTTAGAAATGATAGAAGCGTTGAATATCGTGAAGAGCTTGGAGAAATAGTGCAGCTCTATGAGTAGTCATATCAGCAGGAGAGGTAGATAATAATTCATAAAGATGGCTAGCTAAGGCCTTGAAGTTGAAGACCGTGAGGCTATCAATGTTGAGGACGCTCTAGGAGGTGAAAGTCTTAGGGTCGTGCTCCAGAAGCATCTCCAACACCTTTCGCTCCTATGTACAAAATCGGGAAGGTAATTCTAAATGCCATAGTGCACTTATGAAAGTCCCTTGAGCCTCTACCTGTATATCATTATAGACTGAGTTATGGGACTCAATATCTGAAAGAGAGATAGAAGAATCATTACGGGAGCCAGTATCACCGATCGCGTCAAAACTCTGGTCAACCTCGCCAGTGGCCTCAACAGGCTCATCAACTGGATCCTACAGGATGAAAAGTGAAAAGGAGACAAGTTACAAATAAGAGAAGTAGTAGGAGGTGAGTTATTCATACTTGAATTTAAATAAAGATTATGGAAATCTTACCTCAAATTCCATGGCGGTCAATATGCTATCACCCAAGCGAGGGGGCACCACATGACCTTGAGCGCCAGCCTAACAGAAATAGACAAGAGTTAGTATTTTTTCTTTTGGCTAAGGAAAAAGATAAATGTACTAGCTTTAACAGGTAGCTATAACCCAGATATGACAGTTTAATACCCGGGGAGTGCGCAATATAGCACTCACAGAAGGTCCCGCAGAACTAGGGACGACCGCCTCACAAACCTGAAAATAAGGAAATAAGAACGTGAAGGTGAGCCAACTTGCACAGTAAAAGCAAGAAGAAAAAAAAGGAACAAAGAAAATATTATGGTATGACAGTATAATACCTGACTCATAGTAGTTCCCCTTGGATGTTCCAAAGACAGAAGAAAAATCGATGCGCTAAGCTGAAAATGAGAAATAGGTAAATGCCAGCAAGAATTTACATAGAAAACGTAAGATCAAAAGATCTAGGAAGATTATTTACCTGAGATATCCACACTGAGATACCTTCTAGAGACTCCTCAACATCCTGAGCAAGAGTGGTGCTAATCGGATGGGTGACCAGAGTCTCCTCAAGCACAGAAACTGGTGGACTACTCACCTGAGGGTCCAAATATAAGTCTTGTAAGTAAAGGGACCACATCCACACACACACACACACACACACATATATATATATATATATATATATATATATATATATATATATATGTATATAGATAGATAGATAGATAGATAGATAGATAGAGAGAGAGAGAGAGAGAGAGAGAGAGAGAGAGATAGAATAAATATATGTGTAACTAACCTAGCTCATAAAGGTTGCAAAGACTGAACATACCACTAAAGCTAGTCCTGCAGAGCTAAGAATAAGCCCCGCAGACAACGGGACTTCAGCCAGGCTTGCTGAAGCAGCTTCCCCTACAGAAGACGAGGGGAGACTCACAGGTGCTACCTCAAGAACTTTCCCTGAGACCTCCACCATAGGCATCGCATGTGAAAGGGTCTCATTAGCACTACCCTGTAAAAGAAGAAGAATATGAAGTTTATGAATTTTTCATAAGTTATAAAAAATGAGGCATAAAATGCAAGTAAGGACAATCGGGATAATTACCAAGAGAGGTGCTATAATAATGCCTCCCACAGATACGACAATTGCAGGAGCTTGTCCATTGGTAGCAGGAACTATTAAAGGTGGAATTGAAGATGCAAATTGGAAAGCGATAGTGATAACCAACTAGCATAAAGACAAATACAAACATAGTATGAAAATGGAATCCCAATGCCACGGAAAAACGAGTCAGAAAAAATAAAGATTCAGTATAGGCATACCTAATGCCCCTCTAGAGGAGAAGGATGGAAGATGACCGATGGTGTATTAGTAGCGGATACACGACCTAGTTATAGAAAAATGGTCAGAAAACCCAAACATACAATAAGTAAAAGATGAAGCCTAATGAGAATAAGAAATACCTGAGAGGTGGAGCTAACCTGTGTAACAGGCTTGCTAGACACTATAGTGAAAACTGGCCTAGAGGATAAAGGATGAATGTGAGGCCTATTATACGTAAGCACAAAGACCCGGGAGATGGGAATCCTCCATAAAGGTAATTGGCATGGGGCAGTACCTCCCGTAAGGTGGGTTATTTCCTTAGTAGAGGAAAGGCCACTGGAATAAGGCCCTACAATAATGAATAAGAAAAGATAATATAGTTATGGATATAGGGAATATAACAGAATATAGAAAGGCAATAAAGAAGACAAGTTAAAAGTACCTCAGACAACCTGGTATGGTAACCTCTCACCATAGAGGATGGGGGGGGGGGGGGTGAGGAAAGGCGACTAAGAGAAACAGTCACCTGTGTGCACAAAAGTGAGAGACTTCAAAAGATATGACTCAAAATGTATCAAATAAAATTAAAAGACTCAATAGAGATAATGGTTACCTGGACTGAAGAGGAGGACACAGAAGAAGTCCTCGCTATCACCGAGAATATAGTGGATAACTACAAAAAAAAGACAAAGATAGAAGGTGTATTAGTAAAATAACAACAAGAAAAAAAGAATAATGATTGAGCAGAGGTAAATGACAAACCACCCTAGATAGGCCCAAAGATGATACTAATATAGAACTTTAGGCCCTAGTAAAAGCCCCCTAGGTAGGAGGCGGAGGCGACGGATCACTCGCCGCGATGGAGACACCCTACAAATTCCGTAAAGATAAAGACAATTCATATCTAAACTGTGTATATGAAAATAGACGGTAAAAGAGTGATAGATAAGTTAAGAGAAAAGACTTACAATGGTAGAGCGAGCAACCTCTCCATACGGTAGATGTCCGGTAGTGGGGCAGCTGGCAGACGGAGAGCCTATGAGAGCATCTTCGCTAGAAGACTCCCCAGAGACTGGTAACAATAAAGAAGTATTAGGATGTTGATAACCACAAAGATCAACAACACTCATTTCATTCGAAGAAGAACCGTCATCATCATAGGATAAAGTTCTTCTATAATCGACTAGTTCCTCTTCAAATGATAGAGAAGGGGAAATAGCAAGTGAAACCTTGAGAAAGCCAATTTCACTGAGTAAAAGAGAATGAGGTTTTGTACGTTCACCTATGGGAATGGAAGTAGCAGTAGGCTCTTCAGCAGATAATTCGAGGGCCTCATAACCCTGCTCGCTCACGGTCCTATATGTCTCCTCTACCCCAAGATCATCGGTATCAAACCCTTTATCTAGTGTAGAGGAGGGGGAAGAAGTCTCAATATTAGTTCCCTTCTTCTTTCTACTCACCCAAGTTCTTACTCACAAAGGGAGGGAAGTGGGGGTAGCAGTAGCAGTAGTGGAAGTAGCAGTTCCAGTAAGGTCAATGGTAGCTGGTATGAAGATGGAAACATCCACATCGAAATGCTTCCTCTTTGAAGCAACAGGAGATCTTGACTTACCTCTCGACTAGGGCCTGGAAGGTTGAGGCCCAGGTTTCTTGGAATAGATAGACTCATCGAGTAGAGGCCTCACTAGGACTGGATTCAGTTTCTTTAGAGGAGACTTAGGGACGTTACTCTGATGCCACACTGCATTTAGGTTCTTTTACCCAAGTACCTATCGTTGTTGGGGATCTTTGTGTAAATAGTTTCGTGAGGATCGTACTTTATGAAATTTTGAATCAAGATGACCTGCTTCTGACAAAGGGTAAACCAGGAACGCAAAAAAAAGGTAGGTAATCACGAGAAGGCACAAAAAATTTGCCCAAATGACCTACTGATGCGAGGAAACCCGAGTGTTCGTGTAGGGACACTATCGTTGATTTCGGCTCCCGCTCGACATGCAAAAGAACCTAAACTACAGCTACACTTGACAAGCAAGTAGAGTGGTAAGTCGGGTATCGAGAATCCACAGGGAGTGATTAAATTTTAGATGTTAATTGTTTTAAAACTTCAAGAATAAAAGTGTAAAATAAATAAATGAAAAGGTGATGGTTGGGAATGGTGACAAATGAGAAAAAGAAATAAGTTAACACTATACTAGAAGTAAAGCGAGGGTCGGGATCGCACACACGCATTCACGGGCTAAACAACTACTAATTAGAATTTCGGTTCGAAAACATTTAATCGAGCATTTACAATTATGCATAAACATCACGCAAGAAGGAATTTAACCCAAAGTTGTGAGATAAAACATTTAACTGAAAAATGATCACACGCGGATTAAATTCGAATTGTCGCTATAAACTCTAACATTGCGTGACAAAGAAAGATAAATGCTTAGCAATCCAACTTTGATACGCGCGGTTTCAATTAAACGCAGTTTTACACAAAACCTAGTTTTCGGAGCTCGGGGCCCGAAAATGGCGGAAAAGCAATCCCGACCCTATTTATCTAAGGTCTATGCATGAATTAAACTAATTTACCCTAATTAAACTAGAAAAGCAAGAAATAAAGCAATAAATCTAATTATGAAAGCATGGAAACTATCCAGAAAGCAAGGAAAGAATGAAATACAACTAGATTAATGGAGAGGGAAGATGAATAGTTAATCTTACAACCAATTAGTGTGTTAATCCAAGAGGGGAAGAAGAAAAACCAATCAAAACCCTCCAACCCTAACTAAAACTAACCTAAAAAAGTTCTCCCTTGTTTATTACAACAAAATTGGCTTATATACCAAGTGGGAATTAAATTAGAATAGAAAAGAGAAAAGAAAAGAAATGCAAAAAATATCTGCAGAAAACAGAGCATCGATCGATCTATGATTTGGTCGATCGATCTACCAAGGCCAAATTTAGGCAATTTAACATAGTCGATCGATCTACAAAATCGTCGATCGATCGATCAAGCAGGTGCAGCACACTGCATTGCTGTTTTGGTTTCCAAGCTTTTCTCGTCCGCAGAAATTGCCGTAACTTCTTCGTTATGAATCGGAATCGCGCACCGTTTGCGGTCACGCGAAGCTTGCGAGGAGGGCTAAAACTTCCATGAAGATGTTGGGCCAGGTGCCCAATATGTAAAATGACTAAAATGCCCTTGAACGTGCGGTTGCGTACGGAAATTGCGCGGAATGCGTCCGAATCCCATACTTGGTACCTAAATACCTACAAAAGCCCAATTATACCTCATATAGCATATTAACAATATAAACCGAGGTTGTCTGGTTAACGGGATTAAATATAGAGATTAAGGCACCCGAGGGGGCTAAAACACGTAGGTTCGAAGGATGAAACACGCAATATTTGCGTATCATCACACCCCCTAACTTACACATTGCTAGTCCCTAGCAATGAAATAGGATGCAACAAGAACTACAAGCAAACCAAAAGCAGGATAAGTACAAAAATATGGTATAAATGCATAAGGCCACTTTCGAGGGCGATTCGATTGCATTTAGCGTATGCAATAAGCCGTTAAACCCCTAGGTCACCCTAGTG